>CM067760.1:19865000-21115000 GCA_034642375.1 Vigna nakashimae | reverse complement strand
TTCTCCCAATAGTATATTGGTTGCCGTTAAGCTCTTGCACTTAAGAACTAATTACTAGGAATGCTAGGAATTGTATGAACTCGTAATTAAGGATAGGCCTTCTTGCCAAGGTGATTTAGAGAGTGGCATTAACAATTGATGAAAAGAATGTTGAATTCCTAAAGTATATGAGAGTGGATAAGATGAAATTGATAACCCCAACAACATACTCATCCATATATTCTGTTGAAGTGTTTGTATTTTGTTTTAGCCATTGATCAAATTCATGCATACATGTTTATTTTCTGTTTTGCATACGAAACTCTACTTAATTCGTTCTTAAGTCTTAAATAATCAACAAATCACATAACTAAACTAGGCCGTGAGTCCTTTGGGAGAACGATACTTGGTCTTACCGAGTTTATTACTTGAAACGATTCGGTCACACTTGCCCATTGTTAAACAAGTTTGTGGCACCGTATTTCGGTGTTCATAAATTTGTCATCAATCGACAAAATCAATAATCATGACATTGAATGAGTTAAACAATGCAAGCATTAAGCAAAGAAGAAAAACCCTAACTAATGATGAAAGAAAGCATAGGTCTTAAAATAAGATGTAAAAACAAATTCCATATATGAGAGTTTCACAAGACTACATTGATTCCCCAACAACAATACAAGGTTTAGTTCACCATAGTCATGGTGAAACTAGATGAATAATAATGGAAGAATGAAAGATAAAACCCTAGAAAGGTGAAGAGGTAGCCTGAGCATTCAAGATCCTCCTTCAAAGGGGTGGAAGAGAGAGTATTTGCTTCGTTTCTGCCAAAGATACAAACCCTAGGACGTCCTAAAGCTTATATACTATTCTAAAAATACAGAAAATTTAGGCCCAAGCCCATAAGAGTGCCGCTCAGCGGTAAACTGCCGCTCAGCGGTAAGTGCGTGAGTTGGTTTCTTCCCCTCAGCGGCCATTTTGCCCTTCAGCGGATCCAACGTGACTTCCTGAGTGCCGCTCAACAGTAAACTGCCGCTGAGCGGTGGTTGCGGCTTCTCCTTTTGCACTTTTTGATGTCTTTTCTGATTTCATCTCTCTCCTTCTTCACTTCTTTCACCAAGTTCACCTTAAAACCTGCACAAAAACACTGAAATCAAGCAGAAACCTGTCCAACTCTCTTATTTCTGAAAATATGACCAAAAGCATGATTTCAAGCTACTTTCTAAGTGTTAAAGGTTGCTTTTAGTATCAATTTTAAGCATGAAAATAACAGTTTTTCAACTGTTATCAATCATCTAAGTGAGCCTTTTCTAATTTTTCCACTTTCACATCAGTGGATTTCACTTCTTTCAATTTTTTAAGATATTTTGAAATCTCCTCTACTTCAAATTCTTCTTCTAAAGTAAGTTCCTCACATGAATTTATCAAGACACACTGTAAGGGAGATTTCACAAACATCTGACTTCTCACTTTTTCCACAACATCATCCAAAACATCAACTCTGAAACAGTTTCCTCTATTTTTTGGGTGTTGCATAGCTTCTACTACATTACAAGTAACTGTTTCGTCATGCAGCCTCACCTTCAGATGACCATCATCAACATCAATTATCACCCTAGCAGTCTTCATAAAAGGTCTTCCAAGTATAAGGGGGACTTCAGTATCCTCCTCCATGTCAAGAATAACAAAATCCATTGGAAAAGTGAATTGGAAAAACTTTCACTAAAACATCTTCAATGACTCCATATGGGTACTTGACAGACCTATCTGCTAGTTGAAGTGTCATCCTTGCTGGTTTTACTTCCATGTCCCCTATTTTCTTCAACATAGACAAAGGCATTAAATTGATGCTTTCACCTAAGTCTATCAATGCTTTTCCAATGGGGAGTTTTCCAATTGTGCATGGACTCGTAAAACTACCAGGATCTTTAAATTTTGGTGGTAGAAGTTTTTGGATGATTGCACTACAATTCCCTTGCACCTCAATTGTTTCTTCCTTAATATACTTTCTCTTCTTTGTCAACAAATCTTTCATAAATCAAGCATAAGAGGGCATTTGTTGAAGTGCTTCTGAAAAAGGAATTGTGATTTCCAACTTTATGAAGAGAGCCATGAATCTAGAAAATTGACTTTCCTTTTCTTTTCTAGAATAAGTCTTTGGATATGGTAAAGGATTCAAAACTTATTTTCCTTTATGACTCTCTTATGCTTCCTTCTTTTTATCTTCTTCTTCATTAACTTTCTCTTCTTTCTCTTCTTGCTCTTCACTGGCTTTTTCTTTTTCATCCTCTTTTCTCACAACTACACTTTCTAACACTTTACCACTCCTTGTAGTAATAGCTTTACAATGCTCTTTTGGATTTGTTTCAGTGTTAGCTTGATAACAGTTGAAAAACTGTTATTTTCATGCTTAAAATTAATACTAAAAGCAACCTTTAGACTTAGAAACTAGCTTGAAATCATGCATTTTATCTATATTTTCATAAATAAGAGAGCTGGACAGGTTTATGCTTGATTTCAGTGTTTTTGTGCAGGTTTTAAGGTGAATTTAGTGAAAAGAGTGAGTAAGGAGAGAAGTGACATTAGAAAAGACAAGAAAGAGTGCAAAAAGAGAAGACGAAGGCACCGCTCAGCGGCAAACTACCGCTGAGCGGCACTCAGGAGGTGGCGTTGGAACCGCTGAGGGGCAGAATGGCCGCTGAGGGGAAGAAAGAAGACGCGTAACCACCGCTGAGCGGTAAATACCGCTGAGCGGCACTCTTTGGGCTTGGGCTTTTGTAATCTTTTGTAACTCTAAATTAGTATATAAGGGCTTGCATGTCCTATAGTTAGTATCTTTGGCAGAAACGAGGCAAACACTCTCTCTTCCACCCCTTTGAAGGAGGATCTTGGATGCTCAGGCTACCTCTTCACCTTTATTGGGTTTATTCTTTCATTCTTTCATTGTTATTCATCTAGGTTCATCATGACGATGGTGAACTAAACCTTGTATGTTTGTTGGGGAATCAATGTAATCTCTTGAAGCTCTCATATATGGATTTGTTGAGTACATCTTTGAATTAAGACATATGCTTTCTTTCATCATTAGTTAGGGTTTTTCCTCTTTGCTCAATGCTTGCATTGTTTAACTCATTCTAATGCATGATTATTGGTTTTGTCGATACGGACACGTACGGGGAAGTCTAGATCCGGGGAATTTCTCCCAATATTTTACTGACAACATTATATTGGTTGCCTTTAAGCTCTTGCAGTCATGAACTAATCATTAGGAATGCTAGGAATTGTATGAACTATTTGATTAGGGAGAAGCCATCTAGAATGGTACATTAGAGAGTGGCATTAACAATGATGATTTGAATGTTGAATTCCTAAAATATATGAGAGTGGATGAGATGAAATTGACCCCCAACAACATATTCATTCATATATTCCATTGAAAGTGTTTATCTTCTGTCTTTGCCATTGATCAATTCATGCATACATGTTTATTTTTGTCTTTGCATATTAAAATTTGAATATTTCGTTTGTAAGTCCTAGCTAATCAACAAATCACATAACTAAACTAGGCCGTGAGTCCTTTGGGAAGAACGATACTTGGTCTTACCAAGTTTTATTACTTGAACGATTCGGTCATACTTGCCGATTGTGAAACAAGTTTGTGACATCATATTTTGGTGCTTACAAATTTGTCCATCAAGTTTTTGGCGCCGTTGCCGGGGACTCGTGGTTTAACTGGTTAATTTGTGTGATTATTGATTATCTTTGACTTTAATTTTAAATTTCTGTTTTTATTTTCTGTTTTTATCTTTTTATGTTTTATCTTTTTAGATTAGATTAGATTTTATTTTATTTGGTTAGTTTAGATTTTATTTTATTTTATCTTTTAGGTTAGATTTTATGTTATTTTTAAATTTTATTTTATCTTTTATCTTTTTATCTTTTGAATCTTTTATCTTCTTATCTTCTGAATCTTTTCTCTTTTTATCTTTTGAATATATATCTTCTCTTATATCTTTTTGTGCTAACAAATCTGTTCTAGGGTTTTGTTTCTTGTGCATGCAGGAAGCAATTCGAAATAGGAGTAAGAAAACAACAGAACCACTTCTTGAAGGCCTAGAAGAGAGTAGAAGGAGGAGAAGAATCAGAACGTCTAGAGAACTTTTCCCTTCTCCAGAAACTCTCTTGCAATCATCACCACAAGGTTCTCTTCATAGCACAGGAAGTATGGAGAGCAATAATGTTAGAAGAACTCTTGCAGATTACACTAATCTTGCTGGACCTCAGCACTTCAATAGCATAGCTAGACCTAGAGTCAATGCAGCCAACATGGAGGTCAAACCAGCACTGATTCAACTGGTGAAGAGTAATCAATTTAATGGGTTATCTCATGAAAGCCCATATGAGCACCTTACTACCTTTAATGAGATCTGCAATACGGTCAAAATTAATGGGGTGCCAGACGAAGCAATCAAACTTAGCTTGTTTCCTTTCTCCTTGGGAGGCAATGCTAAGCTTTGGTTAAACTCTTTTCCAGAAGAAAGTTTCACAGAGTGGGAAGCAGTGGTTACAAAGTTTCTAAACAAATACTTCCCACAATCTAAAGTAACTAAAGGCAAGCAAGAGATATCTTCATTCAAGCAGGGCATGGAGGAATCACTGGGACATGCATGGGACAGGTACAAAAGCTTATTACGTAAAACTCCCACGCATGGCTTTGAGGATCAAGAAGTAGTCCTAACTTTCCTTGGAGGGCTTGGTTCACAAACCAAGATGATGCTGGATGCCTCAGCTGGAGGCAATATCAAATGGAAAACTCCAGAGGAAGCAACTGAAATTATTGAAAATATGGCTACAAGTGATAATGAGCTTCACAATGAAAGAGGCGCCCCTATGCAACAGAAAGGGGTTCTTCAATTACAAACCCATGATGCTCTGCTAGCCCAGAATAAAATTCTAACTCAACAGCTGGAGACTCTGACAAAACTCTTGCTTCATTACCAAAAGAGTTAAAATCTGCTGCACAGGTACAAACCCAGTTGTGCGAACTATGTGGAGGAGATCACATCAATGGCCAATGTGCTTTTCCTGTGGAAGCCGTGGAGGATGTTAACTTCATGGCTAATCAGTTTCCATACCGTCAAGGTAATTATAATCAGGGTTGGAAACCACATCCAAGTATTGGCCAAGGACAAACTGGGCAGGCTAACCAATATAATAAGCAGCAGCAGCAACCAACCATGTGGCAACAAATTTCTATGCTTAATGAAAGATCTACAAGGTTGGAAGAAACTCTTCAACAATTTATTCAGAAAACTGAATCCTCCTAAAAGAGCACTGAAGCTGCTATAAAGAACTTGGAGATTCAGATGGGTCAGATCACTAAGCAGTTGGAAGAAAGACCACACAGAAACTTTGGGGCTAATACTGAGGTTAACCCTAGAGAAGAATGTAAAGTGGTCAAAAGTGTGAATGAAGAAGTTATTGAGTTAGAAGAAGATAAAACAGAAGAGAGAAGAGAAGAAGAAAGAAAGGATACTTTTCCTTTTCTAACAAATCAAGAGAAACCAATGGATTTCACAGACTTATTCAGAATGGTTGATAATGAAGCTCCTTGGGAACAAATCTTACAGAAAATAGCAGTGTACACAAAATCTGATGAGGGAACCTCTACAAAAAGAAAACGTAGAGATGATGAGGAAGAAAAGTGTATAACTGTTAAGAAAGAATCATTCCCACCAAAAGCAGCTGATCCAGGTAGTTTTTCTATCCCTTGCACTATAGGGAAGAAAAAGGTAAAGAAAGCTCTCCTTGACTTAGGTTCAAGTGTTAACTTGATGCCTTACTCTCTATTGGAGCAAATTGGCCATGTGAAAATAAAACCTGTAAAGGTTAATCTGGTAATGGCTGATGGATCTTCAAAGGAGCCATGTGGGATTGCAGAAGACATTGTAGTTTGTGTTGGCAAACTTCAGTTCTTGGCAGACTTTGTGGTGATGAAGATGGAGACCGAAAAGATACCTTTCATACTGGGAAGACCGTTTATGAAAACGGCCAGGGTTATTATAGATGTTAATGAAGGTATAGTGGTGCTCCAGGACAGAGAAGAGAGAGTGGTGGTGAATGTGTTTAAAGATGAGATACAAGCAAAGGAGGAAGAGGCCAGTTATAAAGCTGCATTTCGAGATGCACCCATAACTAGAGGTAAACATGAAAATCTTAAGGTTTCTGATAACCATTGTTTGTATTTTCAGGTACCCAAGGTAGAGGAAAGTGGAAAAGGAGAGGAAGTTCCTAGAGACTGGAAGAAAAGAGGACTCCAACTTGGCACACCTGTAAGACTCAAGAACAAGTTGTGGGTTGTAAAAGGTTTTAAAGAGAAGGAGATGATAGAGATAGAGTCTCCATATTCTAAAGAATCCAAAACAGTCCTAAGGAAGCAGTTGATAAGTTGGTGGAAAGATAACATCAACTTTAAAGAAGATGGAACGTGAGCTTTACTGGGTCAAGCTAGTGACGTTAAAGAAGCGCTTGCTGGGAGGCAACCCAGTGGATTTACAAACTTTTAATTTTGATATTTGTTTTGTAATTTTTAAACTGTGAACATTATTCTGGACATTATTTTGTTGGATCTAGCATCTACTGAAGGATGCTAGGTGGTTAAGTATCTACTGAAGGATACTAAGTTTATAACACCTACTGATGGGTGTTGGTGAGAAGATTTTGCACCTACTGATGGGTGCTGGTAAGTGAAACACCTAGTGAGGGGTGTTGGTGGATTTTGGGTCAGGCTCGTGACGTTAAACAAGCGCTACCTGGGAGGCAACCCAGTTGATTGATTGTTTTTGTTTGTTTTATTTTAATTAGGGTTTGCATAAGCATTTTTAACATTGAATTGCAGGGAACCTATGAGGAGTATGCTAGGAAGGCACGTAGGTTAAGAAAAGAAGGAGAAGGGCACATCACGAAAGTGCCGCTGAGCGGCATTTACCGCTGAGCGGTACTAACGCAGATAGGCTTAAGTTCCCCTTAGCGGAACCCGAGCCCATTGGGGTATTTTTAAACCCTAAGCTGCGCGTTTTCACACTCTTTCAAGGCCTTCTCTGCACAAACACTTCCACATACCCTCTTTTAGGTTTTCCTACATCTTTCCACATCTTGTCCCTCTTCCCTCTTGAGAAAATCTCCCTTCCACTCACGTTCTCACTAGTTTTCCATCTAAGTTTGGGGTTGGGAGAGAGCATCATTGAAGGGGTTGATTTCTTCATTGTGGTTTACTAATGCTTAACAATGTATCTTTTGGTTTTGTGAATTAAGTTTGATGCAGGGATGGCCTCCTCATCATGCTAAAAGAATCAAGACTATAAGATCCAAGAAGAAGGAGAGGAAGAAGATACAGATGACAGCTCAGACTGATGAGGAGCTGAGATAGCATTTACTGATGAATGCTATCATATGATTATGCTTCTGTGGTTTAAGTTTTCTGAACTTATTTGTTTTTGTTTTAGATTAGGGTTTGATGTACTCTATTGAACACCTGGTTTATTATGATGGTTTGATATTAACTGTGATTGTTTGATAAGTAATGCTTGATGATGCTTATGGATTGATTGATGTTGAGATAGATGTGCACATTAAAATGCTTATACAGGTGATTCACAAGCTTTGTGAACAAATGCATGATATCATGATTGTGATTGTGAAATTAAGCAGGATGTGTATGTCAAATGTGAATGAGCTTATATGTGAGGTTTTGAGCTTCAGAGTTGTTATTGTTGAATGCTATTACTTTGGAAGCATGAATGACTTTGCCCATGTTTTCTATGATTGAATCAATTGCTTGTTTTGCATCATATGATCAAGGCCGTCTTTGTTAAACCTTTTTATTGGCCAAATTCATAAAGTTAGCCTATTAAAAGAGAACACTTTGTGTTCTATCCTTTGAACCCATAGCCTTGAATATACACTGAACCCTTGATTGAAAATCTTTACCTTGAGTTAAGTAGAATATCTTGTGTGGTATTGATAAATGTTCAAGTTTGGGGTTATTGGGAAAATATGAAAAAGGAAAAGCATTGAGCTAAGAGCTAAAAAGTAAGAATATGCAAAGCAAAAGAAAAGAAAAGAAAAAGAAGTAAAGCTCAATGCGAATGCAAAGGCAAAAGAAAGTTGGGAATGAATAAGATAATTGTGTTGTTATGACTCTCTTAACTCAAGGATTTTGTGATCCAGAAAAACCAATTTTCTTGTTAGCCCAGCCACATTATAAGCCATTGAAAAGTCCTTGTGATGATGCATGCTTGTGAATGTTTTTGATTGTGGTAAAATGAAAGGCAAAGTTGATTCATGTGACATTGTGATAGTGGAGTGAATGAGTGAAACACTTACCTCTTATACACTTGAGTGTTGAGTGAAACACTTTACCTGGTGAGGAAATATTCCATGAGTACATGAACATCCATGCTTAATTGATTGATCATTCATGAAAAATAGCATTTGTTGGAACTTAAATGACTTTGTGAACACTAAAGCATGTGCACATCTTGATTGAACTCTTAGTCATAAGTTTGAATGAAGTTGTTACTTATCTTGAAAAGAGGATTTTGAATGAGTAAACCATCATATAAATTGGTTGGAGATAGAGTTACATTTTGTTTGCTTGAGGACAAGCAAAGTTCTAAGTTTGGGGTTGTGATAACAGTTGAAAAACTGTTATTTTCATGCTTAAAATTAATACTAAAAGCAACCTTTAGACTTAGAAACTAGCTTGAAATCATGCATTTTATCTATATTTTCATAAATAAGAGAGCTGGACAGGTTTATGCTTGATTTCAGTGTTTTTGTGCAGGTTTTAAGGTGAATTTAGTGAAAAGAGTGAGTAAGGAGAGAAGTGACATTAGAAAAGACAAGAAAGAGTGCAAAAAGAGAAGACGAAGGCACCGCTCAGCGGCAAACTACCGCTGAGCGGCACTCAGGAGGTGGCGTTGGAACCGCTGAGGAGCAGAATGGCCGCTGAGGGGAAGAAAGAAGACGCGTAACCACCGCTGAGCGGTAAATACCGCTGAGCGGCACTCTTTGGGCTTGGGCTTTTGTAATCTTTTGTAACTCTAAATTAGTATATAAGGGCTTGCACGTCCTATAGTTAGTATCTTTGGCAGAAACGAGGCAAACACTCTCTCTTCCACCCCTTTGAAGGAGGATCTTGGATGCTCAGGCTACCTCTTCACCTTTATTGGGTTTATTCTTTCATTCTTTCATTGTTATTCATCTAGGTTCATCATGACGATGGTGAACTAAACCTTGTATGTTTGTTGGGGAATCAATGTAATCTCTTGAAGCTCTCATATATGGATTTGTTGAGTACATCTTTGAATTAAGACATATGCTTTCTTTCATCATTAGTTAGGGTTTTTCCTCTTTGCTCAATGCTTGCATTGTTTAACTCATTCTAATGCATGATTATTGGTTTTGTCGATACAGACACGTACGGGGAAGTCTAGATCCGGGGAATTTCTCCCAATATTTTACTGACAACATTATATTGGTTGCCTTTAAGCTCCTGCAGTCATGAACTAATCATTAGGAATGCTAGGAATTGTATGAACTATTTGATTAGGGAGAAGCCATCTAGAATGGTACATTAGAGAGTGGCATTAACAATGATGATTTGAATGTTGAATTCCTAAAATATATGAGAGTGGATGAGATGAAATTGACCCCCAACAACATATTCATTCATATATTCCATTGAAAGTGTTTATCTTCTGTCTTTGCCATTGATCAATTCATGCATACATGTTTATTTTTGTCTTTGCATATTAAAATTTGAATATTTCGTTTGTAAGTCCTAGCTAATCAACAAATCACATAACTAAACTAGGCCGTGAGTCCTTTGGGAAGAACGATACTTGGTCTTACCAAGTTTTATTACTTGAACGATTCGGTCATACTTGCCGATTGTGAAACAAGTTTGTGACATCATATTTTGGTGCTTACAAATTTGTCCATCATAGCTCCAAATGTATTTGCAGGCTTGTCTTCTAATTTCTTGGCCAACTGACCAATTTAAACTTCTAAATTCCTTATAGATTTTTCTCTTGATTTCTGGATTTTGTCTAAGTTGTAGATTTTTCCTTCACTTCATTAATACTTATGGTTTGAAATCCTTGCTTTTCTCTGCTTGGAAGATGATTATAATGCTTAAGAGGTTGAATTGATTATAACACGGATACCCTGTGTGAGATTTGAGCCACTTAATTTTCTTTCTTGTGTGATATGTATCTTGATTGCTTGCACATATGCCTTGGCTTGATTCTTTTTGATATACTTGATTGATATGCATGTTCAGACGTGATAAAGGCAATTTTTGTTCTTGAGCCTCTTTAGCCAAATAAGCCTACCTTGTTATTATCCTTTGATAACCCCTTTGAGCCTATACTGTATATATTTCTTTGTGTTGAAGCTCATACACTGATCCTAAGTGAAAAATAAATGATTACCTTAACCTTAGGAAAGTCTGGAGCTATAGAAGTATTTTGTGAATAAGTGTGGTCTCCTTGGGAATTCTGATGAATTGGCTAGTTGGTTCCTCATCATGTTTTGAAATGATAAGTTATATCCTGTTGTGTGATAAAAAAAAAAAAAAAAAAAAAAAGAGAAAGCAAGAAGACAGGATGAGAAAAAATGATGAGAAAAAGAAAAAAAAAATTGAAAAATAATTTTTGTGAATAATGGAGTCGAGAAGAGGATTGAATTAGAGGTTTGGGTGAGATTTCACTGTGTTTACATTTTTTTCCCTAGTGCACCTCTATTTCTTCTGAGCTATAGCTACTTATCCAAATTTATCCTCCCCTGTCCTTGGCCCCATTACAACCCTGAAAGACCTTTTGATCTAAAAGTGCATATGTTTTAAGTATTGATAATTAGAGACTTGCCAAGTCTGCTTGTGTTTGCTTTCTTGAGTGCATTGAGCTGATATTATTATTTACCCTAGACACTTGAGAGAAACACTATAGTGCATCTGTGAGGCTATGTTATTTTTGAATCACCTCTTGAGCTGATTAATCATTTTGCTGTGTATTGAATTGCTTGGATGATTTCTGTAAGTATCTGCTTTATTTGATTTGTGTTGGATAATTTCTACTTCTTTTCTCTGTCCAGACTTCTTGAGAACTTTGTAAATTTAGTTTATTTTTCTCGTGAGTCTTTATTTTTCTGTTTGCTGAGTTTATGTCACCTTCCTAAAAGTCCTGTGACCCATTCCCTGATTTGAGTCTTAATTTTGCCCAGGAGTGCAAAAGACTAAGTGTGGTCTATTTTGATGAATCATTATTTTCTTCACTTCACTTAGTTTATTATGCTAGAATTAATCAGGGAATCGTACTTAAATGTCCATTATTTTCCCATTGTTCCTAATTGTGCTCAATTTGATCAGAAATTCTTATTTTAATTAATTTGAATTATCTGAGACTAATTATTTACATTATTGAATGCAGGAAAATTGTTGATAATATTTTGGGACTGAAAGAGAAATTTCTCATCAATTACATGCTAAGCTAAAATGAGGAGAGTGGTCACGTGAAATGTCCAACAAGGATAGTACACCAAGTCTTCCTATTTTATTCTTCCTACACTTACCACACGGTCACATCAACTTTAGCAAATGGAGATACATTTTTTTTTCTTTCCCTTTCCTGTTAGGCCATGGGAGTCCAGTACTATAAAAATACAGGGGCCCTTTTGCTTTACTTTTGGCATATTTTCGAAAAACAAAATTGCAAGCAAGAGAATGCATCACGACACTTAGTTGCTTAGTAAGTGGAGACTATATTGATTGCTAAAATAAAAAGGAACACCACGGCCCACATGAAAAAAAGAAGCTTTTGGAATTTAAATTGGTAAAATGGAATGAGGGGCTACCACTGAAAGCTCACGTGGGAGGACCTCCAAAATGTGCTGATTTTGTCACGGCCTTACACCATCATCCAGGGGCTGGAACGTTCCTTTGGAGTTGGTCATTAAATCAAGTTTTGAAGAAACAGCACGTTGGGAAGCACACTGTCACGGCTGGAATTGAGGGAATCATTCTGGCTTTGGCTCTTGAACGTTGTTTCAATGGCAGCTTGGAGCGGACAGTGGAGCAACCACCTTCACGGCCATGGCTGCAGAGTGCACATCCAGCTTGGTTAAGGATCCAGCACCTTGCAAGAGGAGCCAGAAGTGTGAAGAGAAGCCACTTGCAGCATGAATGAAGTAAAGACAACTCCAACCAGCAGCTCCAACACGTCCAACTCCACCACTTCTCACGCATCCAGCACACCTTCATGTTGCAGCTGTTATGGAGTTTTTACAGCTTCATTTGGCAGCATTCCAGCAACCACCGAGAGGGAGAAAAAGTCATGGCCAGCTCATGGAAGCAGCACTCATGCAGTTGGGCTGGAAAGAATGCATTGATGAAGGAGCTGGAATGAGAAGCAGTTCACGTCCAGCTTGGAGCAAATTAGGGAGGAGATGAGAGAAAACTCACACCCCATGGAGCAGAGAGCACGGCCTACACCAGCAGATTGCTGCATCCAAAATCTAACAGGGAGATAATGGTGGACGCGTGTTGTGCTGGAGCGTGTTGGAGCATGGTGCGCACGGGATTGGAGAAGGGAAGTAGGCTGATTCTAGGAGTTGGGAGTGCACACGGTGATTAAATTGGACGGAGAGCTGATTCAGTTATTTATTGAGATTAGATAGGATTTGTACGTGGAGAATAGAAGCCCGAGAAGGAGGTCGCGGTTGGAATGAAGAGATGATGGGACATGCAATTACTTGGCAGCAGAAGGTGAGCTGGGATCACTTTTCTTTGAGGAAGAAAAAATTGATTAGGTGAAAGGTGTGGGGTCACGGCTGCAGAAGTGCATTCGGTGATGAAATGCGTTGGATGCAGCTCACGGAATTTCATTTTGGTGGAGTAGGTGTCACATCCAGAAGGGGGCACATTTCATTTTGGAGAAAAGGAATTCACGCCCAGCAGTGGAAGCAAGAACACGGACAACAGCTTGGGAGCATGGGAGGCTACGAAGAACAACGTCCAGTTTCAACCATACCAAGAAGTTGAAGAAGAAGTACAATATAGTGAAGAGGAACCGAGAATGAAGAAGGGTTTGGAGTGCAAACGGAAATGGCAGCAGTGATTCTTCACGTGAGCAGCAGCACCATCAACTTCAGCAGCTCACACCCAGCACACACGTGAAAGGAGAAGGGAGCCCACCCGAATCATATTGAAGAAGAAGACAAGAGTTTGGAATGGAGAATTCACGTGAACCTTAGCTTGGAAACGCACACCACAAAAGCTCATTAATATAGTAAAGAATTCAAAGAAGTTTGGCTATAAAAGAGCAGCAGGAAGAGAAGGAAAACTCATTAGGATTTAGAATTAGAATTAGGAGTAGGAAGTAAGACTCTCACGGCCCTGGAAGAGGCTCTCGCCTCTTCCTTTTCCAGTAGCAAGCTCTTAGTTTTTCATTTCAAACAGTGTGAAGAATTTTAATTCTGTAGTGTCACAGTAGTTGCTCATTTCATTTTCTCTTGTACGGTCAAGAATTTTAATTTAAGTGTTGAATCCTTTATAAATTCCATTTTCAGTTAAATGTTTTTATCTGTTAAATTTACCGTTCAGTATTTTCTACGTCGCTATATTTTGTCATTTTACTGTTCATCGTATTTCCAAACGTTGTTTTTACGGTTTATTTTCTGTCAATGTATTTTCACTGATGTTTTTATTTCTGCGTTTAATTTTACCGTTTCTGAATTTTACTGTTCCGTTTTTACCGTCTTTTTCCGTTTGGTTTTATTGCTTTAAAATTTACTTCAGTGTTTTTAAATTTCATTTTATTTAAATTCCAGTAAAATTTAATATTTCAGCATCCAAGCAAAAACAATCACAAAACCCCCCCCACTTCGTGTAAGAAAATCTGAGACTGAACCCAAACAAATTGGTCCTTGAGAGACGACCTAGGAGTCACTTCCTAGTAATTATACTGCATTAATTTTGCACATCAAATTTGTATGACCGCGACAGTCTTACCAACGGGGAAATCTAGATCCGGGGAATTTCTCCCAATAGCATATTGGTTGTGTCAGGAGCGGCTGCAGCGGAATGGTTAGCATGGAATAACAAACCAAGAGGGGTTTTTAATACTAACGTGTGCCTTTTAATTTCTACTCAATTAAACTTACTTAGCAATTAATAAAGACAAATAAAGCAAGAGTAAGACTGAGAGAAATTTGCACAGATGATTTTATCCTGGTTCGGATCTTACCAATCCTACGTCCAGTCGCTTATCTCAAAACAAGATAAACAGTTTCACTAACAAAAAACAATTACAAACTACAATCACAAAGATACAATTTGTAAGAGTTTAGAAAACACCTCTCTTGATACCACAAGAGATGAAACTACACCTCCTTTGAGTCTTCACAAAGGATGAACACCTCCTCCGAATACTTCACGAAGGATGAACACCTCCTTCGAATACTTCACGAAGGATGAACCTCTTCCGAACACCTCCTCAGACACACCAAGGATGAACCGGCTATTTCCTCTGTCACCGTAGCAGCACTTCACCAGCTCCACAGACAAGAGTTTCACAAGCCGAACAAGAACACACAAGTCTCAAAGAATTCTGAGTATTTGAGCACAAGGGAAGAGTTTCTGTGTCTCTGGATGTTTTTAAGAGGAAATGAGAGTCTATTTATAGACTCATCCAAAGGCTCTTCCATTCACTAAAAGACAAACTTAACGGCTAGTTTGTCCAACGGCCATAAACGGCTAGTTTGTCCAACGGCCATAAACGGCTAGTTTGTCCAACGGCCATAAACGGCTAGTTTGTCCAACGGTCATAAACGGCTAGTTTCTTCAACGACTAGTTTCTCCAACGTCCGTGTTAAGTGCGATACTCTTACCGTTAACCGTCACTATTCACGTGAATAGTGTTACTATTCATATGAATAGTACTATAGTGTTTTGTTGCAATGATTTACTATAGTAATTTTACAAAACACTTTTCTTTTTCTGATCTACGTCCTATACATATTTCTAAGAGTATTACAAAAGCTTTCTATCACAATACAAATCTTCAGATCATTTTGAATCTTGATTTCTCTTGACTTGATTTGGACATCATCAAAACTTCATCTTCATCATTTTGCTAACAATCTCCCCCTTTTTGATGATGATCAAAAACTCCTTGATTTAAAGCTTTTGGTAATAATCTGTATTTAAAACACAACTTATGGAAGAAAGAGTGCATTAGTGAATAAGCACAAATAGTACAAATAGGCAAATAAGCTTTAAACATTTTTAATTGTCAGAGCGGCTGCAGCGGAATGGTTAGCGTGGAAACAAACCAAGAGGGGGGGTGAATTGGTTATATTCAAATATTATCCCTTTTTAATATTTTTCTCTTAATTTCTTACAAAGCAGATAATTAAACGTAAATAACAGAGTAAGGGAAAGAGAAAAATTACACAGGTATTTTATCCTGGTTCAGATCACTAAGATCCTACGTCCAGTCGCTTATCTCAAATAAGATAAACCTTTTTCACTATCACAAAACTATTACAAATATTAGTCACACAGAAAAACAATTTGTAACAGTTTAGAAATTACCACCTCTCTTGAAACCACAAGAGATGAAACAACACCTCCTTTGAATCTTCACAAAGGATGATCACCTCCTTCGAATGCTTCACGAAGGATGATTCTCTTCCAGACACTTCCTCAGACACACCAAGGATGATCCAGCTATTCCTCTATCACCGTAGCAGCACTTCACCAGCTCCACAGACAAGAGTTTCACAAGCCGAACAAGAACACACAAGTCTCAAAGAATTCTGAGTATTTGAGCACAAGGGAAGAGTTTCTGTGTCTCTGGATGTTTTTAAGAGGAAATGAGAGTCTATTTATAGACTCATCCAAAGGCTCTTCCATTCACTAAAAGACAAACTTAACGGCTAGTTTGTCCAACGGCCATAAACGGCTAGTTTGTCCAACGGCCATAAACGGCTAGTTTGTCCAACGGCCATAAACGGCTAGTTTGTCCAACGGTCATAAACGGCTAGTTTCTTCAACGACTAGTTTCTCCAACGTCCGTGTTAAGTGCGATACTCTTACCGTTAACCGTCACTATTCACGTGAATAGTGTTACTATTCATATGAATAGTACTATAGTGTTTTGTTGCAATGATTTACTATAGTAATTTTACAAAACACTTTTCTTTTTCTGATCTACGTCCTATACATATTTCTAAGAGTATTACAAAAGCTTTCTATCACAATACAAATCTTCAGATCATTTTGAATCTTGATTTCTCTTGACTTGATTTGGACATCATCAAAACTTCATCTTCATCATTTTGCTAACAATCTCCCCCTTTTTGATGATGATCAAAAACTCCTTGATTTAAAGCTTTTGGTAATAATCTGTATTTAAAACACAACTTATGGAAGAAAGAGTGCATTAGTGAATAAGCACAAATAGTACAAATAGGCAAATAAGCTTTAAACATTTTCTCCCCCTTTTTGATCATAATTAAAAAGTTGTGTTGATGTTCTCCCCCTAAGATAATACTCCCCCTTAATAAAAGCATGTATGCATATAAGCTAAAAATATTTCAAATTTAAAGATTCATTCAAACATGCACAATAGGATATTTAAAGCAAATATTTTTAGGAGAAAGATCTTATAAAACATTGTTTAGATCTTTATCTTGAGGATTGTCATCATTCTTTGCTTCATTTGTTGTCTTCTACAAATCTTCGTCGTTGCCTGCATGTAATTCAACTGACTCAAGAGGTTTTGCCTCAAGGTCTACAATTTCATCAAAGACAACATGCTCACATAAAAGTTTTTCCGATTTAAAACTATATATACTTTATATATTAAATAAATTAAAATAATTCCATCTACCTTGGAATAATAATTAAATATTGTTTTAAAGAAATTCTAAATTTTAAACAATAGGTACCCAACTATTTTGTATGGGTCCTTTGGGTTAATTTAAAAATTTGAAATCATTTTACAACCCAAATATATCTACCACTTGGAACACCATAATGCTTAATTTTACATTTGTTAGATGTATGACCCTTTTTCATACAATAAAAGCATGATATAACATTTGTGTTCCTATAAGTTGTTCCTTTTTCTACCCAAATTCTACGGGTTCTATGATTGTGTTTATTTTTAATTTTAGGAACATACTTATTTTTAACAACCTTATTTTCATTATTCTTACTACATTCTCCTAAGGTTGTTTGTTCTAGTAGTTTCTTAAAATTTTCACAAGAAGCACATTCATCACTACTAGCAAATTTACCCTTTTCAAAAATTAAAACTTTATTTTTCAAATCTTTATTTTCTTCAAAAATATTTTCAAAATTTAATTTTAAATTCTTATTTTCTTCAAGAATATTTTCAAAATCTGATTTCAAATTTTTATTTTCTTCAGAAATATTTTCAAAATTTAATTTTAAATTTTTGAAATCCTTTTTCAATTTCTGATGGGCTTTATCTAATTTTTCAGATTCTACTATTAACGCAGCATAAATTTCATGCAATTCATTTTCACTAATTTGACTAGAATTATCAGAATCGCTAGATGTACTTACTTGGCTTCCAGCGTCTTCGTCATTTACCACTAAACAAATATATGCTTGCTCATCAGAATCACCCATACTTGATGCTGTGCTTGATGAAGAGCTTGAATTATTCTCTTCCATGAATAAAGTATTCGTTTTAGCACACCCAATTTCATCTCTGCCTTCATGAGTTACTCTTAAAGTTTCCCACATTTCTTTAGCGCTTTTACAGACAGAAATCCTGTAAAACTCATTAATAGTTAAAGCAGATGAAATAATGTTCCGAGCTCTTACATCATTACCAAATTTTTTCTTATCTTCAGCAGTCCATTGGTCACGGGGTTTTGGTTCCTGCATAATGTTAGTTGGAACAAAAGGACCAAATGCAACAGCATCCCAAATATCTATATCAATAGATTCCATAAAAATTTGCATTCTGACCTTCCAAAATGCGTAATTTTCACCTGTGAATAGTGGTGGTCTATTGATTGATGCACCCTCTGCAAAGGTTTGATCTGATCCTGCCATTTGAATGACTATCAAAGCAAGCTCTGATACCAATTGTCAGGAGCGGCTGCAGCGGAATGGTTAGCATGGAATAACAAACCAAGAGGGGTTTTTAATACTAACGTGTGCCTTTTAATTTCTACTCAATTAAACTTACTTAGCAATTAATAAAGACAAATAAAGCAAGAGTAAGACTGAGAGAAATTTGCACAGATGATTTTATCCTGGTTCGGATCTTACCAATCCTACGTCCAGTCGCTTATCTCAAAACAAGATAAACAGTTTCACTAACACAAAACAATTACAAACTACAATCACAAAGATACAATTTGTAAGAGTTTAGAAAACACCTCTCTTGATACCACAAGAGATGAAACTACACCTCCTTTGAGTCTTCACAAAGGATGAACACCTCCTCCGAATACTTCACGAAGGATGAACACCTCCTTCGAATACTTCACGAAGGATGAACCTCTTCCGAACACCTCCTCAGACACACCAAGGATGAACCGGCTATTTCCTCTGTCACCGTAGCAGCACTTCACCAGCTCCACAGACAAGAGTTTCACAAGCCGAACAAGAACACACAAGTCTCAAAGAATTCTGAGTATTTGAGCACAAGGGAAGAGTTTCTGTGTCTCTGGATGTTTTTAAGAGGAAATGAGAGTCTATTTATAGACTCATCCAAAGGCTCTTCCATTCACTAAAAGACAAACTTAACGGCTAGTTTGTCCAACGGCCATAAACGGCTAGTTTGTCCAACGGCCATAAACGGCTAGTTTGTCCAACGGCCATAAACGGCTAGTTTGTCCAACGGTCATAAACGGCTAGTTTCTTCAACGACTAGTTTCTCCAACGTCCGTGTTAAGTGCGATACTCTTACCGTTAACCGTCACTATTCACGTGAATAGTGTTACTATTCATATGAATAGTACTATAGTGTTTTGTTGCAATGATTTACTATAGTAATTTTACAAAACACTTTTCTTTTTCTGATCTACGTCCTATACATATTTCTAAGAGTATTACAAAAGCTTTCTATCACAATACAAATCTTCAGATCATTTTGAATCTTGATTTCTCTTGACTTGATTTGGACATCATCAAAACTTCATCTTCATCATTTTGCTAACAATCTCCCCCTTTTTGATGATGATCAAAAACTCCTTGATTTAAAGCTTTTGGTAATAATCTGTATTTAAAACACAACTTATGGAAGAAAGAGTGCATTAGTGAATAAGCACAAATAGTACAAATAGGCAAATAAGCTTTAAACATTTTTAATTGTCAGAGCGGCTGCAGCGGAATGGTTAGCGTGGAAACAAACCAAGAGGGGGGGTGAATTGGTTATATTCAAATATTATCCCTTTTTAATATTTTTCTCTTAATTTCTTACAAAGCAGATAATTAAACGTAAATAACAGAGTAAGGGAAAGAGAAAAATTACACAGGTATTTTATCCTGGTTCAGATCACTAAGATCCTACGTCCAGTCGCTTATCTCAAATAAGATAAACCTTTTTCACTATCACAAAACTATTACAAATATTAGTCACACAGAAAAACAATTTGTAACAGTTTAGAAATTACCACCTCTCTTGAAACCACAAGAGATGAAACAACACCTCCTTTGAATCTTCACAAAGGATGATCACCTCCTTCGAATGCTTCACGAAGGATGATTCTCTTCCAGACACTTCCTCAGACACACCAAGGATGATCCAGCTATTCCTCTATCACCGTAGCAGCACTTCACCAGCTCCACAGACAAGAGTTTCACAAGCCGAACAAGAACACACAAGTCTCAAAGAATTCTGAGTATTTGAGCACAAGGGAAGAGTTTCTGTGTCTCTGGATGTTTTTAAGAGGAAATGAGAGTCTATTTATAGACTCATCCAAAGGCTCTTCCATTCACTAAAAGACAAACTTAACGGCTAGTTTGTCCAACGGCCATAAACGGCTAGTTTGTCCAACGGCCATAAACGGCTAGTTTGTCCAACGGCCATAAACGGCTAGTTTGTCCAACGGTCATAAACGGCTAGTTTCTTCAACGACTAGTTTCTCCAACGTCCGTGTTAAGTGCGATACTCTTACCGTTAACCGTCACTATTCACGTGAATAGTGTTACTATTCATATGAATAGTACTATAGTGTTTTGTTGCAATGATTTACTATAGTAATTTTACAAAACACTTTTCTTTTTCTGATCTACGTCCTATACATATTTCTAAGAGTATTACAAAAGCTTTCTATCACAATACAAATCTTCAGATCATTTTGAATCTTGATTTCTCTTGACTTGATTTGGACATCATCAAAACTTCATCTTCATCATTTTGCTAACAATCTCCCCCTTTTTGATGATGATCAAAAACTCCTTGATTTAAAGCTTTTGGTAATAATCTGTATTTAAAACACAACTTATGGAAGAAAGAGTGCATTAGTGAATAAGCACAAATAGTACAAATAGGCAAATAAGCTTTAAACATTTTCTCCCCCTTTTTGATCATAATTAAAAAGTTGTGTTGATGTTCTCCCCCTAAGATAATACTCCCCCTTAATAAAAGCATGTATGCATATAAGCTAAAAATATTTCAAATTTAAAGATTCATTCAAACATGCACAATAGGATATTTAAAGCAAATATTTTTAGGAGAAAGATCTTATAAAACATTGTTTAGATCTTTATCTTGAGGATTGTCATCATTCTTTGCTTCATTTGTTGTCTTCTACAAATCTTCGTCGTTGCCTGCATGTAATTCAACTGACTCAAGAGGTTTTGCCTCAAGGTCTACAATTTCATCAAAGACAACATGCTCACATAAAAGTTTTTCCGATTTAAAACTATATATACTTTATATATTAAATAAATTAAAATAATTCCATCTACCTTGGAATAATAATTAAATATTGTTTTAAAGAAATTCTAAATTTTAAACAATAGGTACCCAACTATTTTGTATGGGTCCTTTGGGTTAATTTAAAAATTTGAAATCATTTTACAACCCAAATATATCTACCACTTGGAACACCATAATGCTTAATTTTACATTTGTTAGATGTATGACCCTTTTTCATACAATAAAAGCATGATATAACATTTGTGTTCCTATAAGTTGTTCCTTTTTCTACCCAAATTCTACGGGTTCTATGATTGTGTTTATTTTTAATTTTAGGAACATACTTATTTTTAACAACCTTATTTTCATTATTCTTACTACATTCTCCTAAGGTTGTTTGTTCTAGTAGTTTCTTAAAATTTTCACAAGAAGCACATTCATCACTACTAGCAAATTTACCCTTTTCAAAAATTAAAACTTTATTTTTCAAATCTTTATTTTCTTCAAAAATATTTTCAAAATTTAATTTTAAATTCTTATTTTCTTCAAGAATATTTTCAAAATCTGATTTCAAATTTTTATTTTCTTCAGAAATATTTTCAAAATTTAATTTTAAATTTTTGAAATCCTTTTTCAATTTCTGATGGGCTTTATCTAATTTTTCAGATTCTACTATTAACGCAGCATAAATTTCATGCAATTCATTTTCACTAATTTGACTAGAATTATCAGAATCGCTAGATGTACTTACTTGGCTTCCAGCGTCTTCGTCATTTACCACTAAACAAATATATGCTTGCTCATCAGAATCACCCATACTTGATGCTGTGCTTGATGAAGAGCTTGAATTATTCTCTTCCATGAATAAAGTATTCGTTTTAGCACACCCAATTTCATCTCTGCCTTCATGAGTTACTCTTAAAGTTTCCCACATTTCTTTAGCGCTTTTACAGACAGAAATCCTGTAAAACTCATTAATAGTTAAAGCAGATGAAATAATGTTCCGAGCTCTTACATCATTACCAAATTTTTTCTTATCTTCAGCAGTCCATTGGTCACGGGGCTTTGGTTCCTGCATAATGTTAGTTGGAACAAAAGGACCAAATGCAACAGCATCCCAAATATCTATATCAATAGATTCCATAAAAATTTGCATTCTGACCTTCCAAAATGCGTAATTTTCACCTGTGAATAGTGGTGGTCTATTGATTGATGCACCCTCTGCAAAGGTTTGATCTGATCCTGCCATTTGAATGACTATCAAAGCAAGCTCTGATACCAATTGTCAGGAGCGGCTGCAGCGGAATGGTTAGCATGGAATAACAAACCAAGAGGGGTTTTTAATACTAACGTGTGCCTTTTAATTTCTACTCAATTAAACTTACTTAGCAATTAATAAAGACAAATAAAGCAAGAGTAAGACTGAGAGAAATTTGCACAGATGATTTTATCCTGGTTCGGATCTTACCAATCCTACGTCCAGTCGCTTATCTCAAAACAAGATAAACAGTTTCACTAACACAAAACAATTACAAACTACAATCACAAAGATACAATTTGTAAGAGTTTAGAAAACACCTCTCTTGATACCACAAGAGATGAAACTACACCTCCTTTGAGTCTTCACAAAGGATGAACACCTCCTCCGAATACTTCACGAAGGATGAACACCTCCTTCGAATACTTCACGAAGGATGAACCTCTTCCGAACACCTCCTCAGACACACCAAGGATGAACCGGCTATTTCCTCTGTCACCGTAGCAGCACTTCACCAGCTCCACAGACAAGAGTTTCACAAGCCGAACAAGAACACACAAGTCTCAAAGAATTCTGAGTATTTGAGCACAAGGGAAGAGTTTCTGTGTCTCTGGATGTTTTTAAGAGGAAATGAGAGTCTATTTATAGACTCATCCAAAGGCTCTTCCATTCACTAAAAGACAAACTTAACGGCTAGTTTGTCCAACGGCCATAAACGGCTAGTTTGTCCAACGGCCATAAACGGCTAGTTTGTCCAACGGCCATAAACGGCTAGTTTGTCCAACGGTCATAAACGGCTAGTTTCTTCAACGACTAGTTTCTCCAACGTCCGTGTTAAGTGCGATACTCTTACCGTTAACCGTCACTATTCACGTGAATAGTGTTACTATTCATATGAATAGTACTATAGTGTTTTGTTGCAATGATTTACTATAGTAATTTTACAAAACACTTTTCTTTTTCTGATCTACGTCCTATACATATTTCTAAGAGTATTACAAAAGCTTTCTATCATAATACAAATCTTCAGATCATTTTGAATCTTGATTTCTCTTGACTTGATTTGGACATCATCAAAACTTCATCTTCATCATTTTGCTAACAGGTTGCCGTTAAGCTTCTGCACTTAAGAATTAATTACTAGGAATGCTAGAAATTATATGAACTCGTAATTAAGCATAGGCCTTCTTGCAAGGTGATTTAGAGAGTGGCGTTAGCATTGATGAAAAGAATGATGAATTCCTAAAGTATATGAGAGTGGATAAGATGAAATTGACAACCCCAACAACATACTCATCCATCTAATTCATTGAAGTCTTTAGTGCAGAATTGGCTTATAACGTCTCCCCATATATTTTAGGAATTCAACAATCAAATCATCATTGTTAATGCCACTCTCTAAATTACCTTATCAAAAAGGCCTATCCCTAATTACGAGTTCATACGATTCCTAGCATTCCTAACTAATAATTAGTTCTTCTAGCATAGGAGCTTAACGACAACCAATATACTATTGGGAGTAATTCCCCGGATCTAGACTTCCCCGTACGTTCCCGTATCGACAAAACCAATAATCATGCATTGAATGAGTTAAACAAAACAAGCATTAAGCAAAGCGGAAAAACCCTAACTAATGATGAAAGAAAGCATAAGTCGAGATTTAATAGGACTGCTCCAATTCCAGAGAAGTCAATTCAACTTGTGAGGAAAACACTTGCTAAATATGTAATTCATTTATATAATAGTATGTAGTAGATATTAGGATATAGTAAGTTCTAAGTTTATGTTTCTAAGTTTATGTTTCTAAGTTTATGTTTCTAAGTTTATGTTTCTAAGTTTATGTTTCTAAGTTGTTTTATGTTTTTCTACATTATTATAAGTTTAACTTTGTACATTGCATTGATTTATGCTTGAAACTTGATTTATGATTACATTGGATTGATTTATCCTTCTAAGAAGTTGATTTATGATTTCATTCAATATATTTATGATTTAATATAATTTTCATTTAAAATATACGTTTCTGCATTATTCTGGATTGTTCTGGCTATAAAAATATATGCAGGTCTGTTTCTGTAGTTGGGAATGTTGCAGAAACAGACCTCATTTTTTTTTTCAAAAAAAAAAGGATATATGTCTCGGTTCACGTCATAATCGAAGTAGAAAGACCCCTTATGGCCTCGGTTATGGTCAGACCCGAAGCAGAAAGTCTTGCGGATGAGAAAAAAAAAGTCTATTGCCTTGGTTCCAGCTACAACTGAGGCAGTAGAGTGGGACATACTGCCTCTGTTCAAGAGAACCGAGGCATAAAGTCCTACGAAAAAAAAATTAAAAAAACCAAAAACTTTACTGCTTCAGTTAAGGCTGAACCGAGGCCAAATCTTCTCTTTTTATGCCTCGGTTCTCGACTGAGGCCAAAAGTATTAGACTTTTTGCCTCGTCTAAATATGCCTCGGTTCGAAAACCGCTGCCTATAAGCAAAAATAACCGCTGTCGTTTCCCCTAACTGTACTAATGAATCTTCATCACACTTATCTTGGATCCTTCTAAGTGCCATGGCTTTAATATCGTTTGCTTTCCTTTTCTCTCTTTCATTTTTTGTCTTTTAATTCCATTAATGTTTTTGTTTGTTTAATTTTTAGTTTTCCTTTTTATCTAGGCATGTTATTCCATATCAGCTTGTGTACCTACCAAACTCATTAATATACTTAAATATGTCATTAAGCTCGACAATTTCACTCATTAAGAAGCTTTTCAATTATATTGTTGTTATGTCCTTTCATTGATCATGTGTTTATTTTCCATCACTTCATAACTGATGGCAACTCCATGAAGGACTTTCCATCCAAAGAAGTATCAACTTAGACTAAAACTAAGCATCCAAAGAAGTATCAACTTAGACTAAGACTAAGCATCCAAAGAAGTATCAACTTAGACTAAGACTAAGAAAGAAAAGTGAATAAAGACTTTTAACAAAAAGCTCTTTCCTTATCTAAGTCTTAGATAGATTCTCTTTACTAAACATATTTATATTGTTTTGTAGGTCACCAATAAACATTGGAAACCATGCCTAAGCATTTTAGAAGGCTTGCCAAGCTAGAGAGAGCAAAGGAGACAAAGAAGAGTGCACTTTAAGTGTTTTCTAGATTGGAGAAGATGGCTTCCAGATTGGAATGCAAAGGGAAATTACCTTCCGGAATGAAGATTGAGCCCAACCACCTGCTGCTCGCGCTCAGCCAATCTGCACCAGATTTCAGCTTTTGAAGAACACATGTTTTTATGGTTTTTGGCATGGAACTTGCAGCCCAAACTGAGTAGCATCTTAGATGCTCTTCTTTAGTGATCTTAGAAGCTTGCAAAGTAAGATTTAGAGCTCTCTTTTCACCTATAAAAGAGAGGTACATCTTCATGTAAAATCCAACTTTAATGAGATAATGAAATGCAGTTGAGTTTGCTCTAGTCATATCCTCAAAGTTCAAAACTTCTAGTGCTAGCTTCCTTCCCCTTTGGAAGGCCTTCTGAACTTGAGAAATAACCTTACACACTCACCAAAACTCACTAAACCATTTAACAAACACTTGGCGTGCACCATAAACATCACTCATTTCTCCATTCCTCTGCGTCCATTCTGAGTTTAGGAGAGCTCTCACTTGAAGTATAGAGTTGCTTCCATCATTTGGCATCAAGAGCCAGGTTTTCCACGCTTGTGTTCAAGAGCTAAGCCACTCTTCTTTTTATTTTTTTCACTTACATGTTGTGCAGTCCATATGTTTGTCACTGTTTGAAATTGTTTTGGCTTGATTTCGTTTTTGTTGTGGATATTCTTATGCTTTCATTGTTCCTTAGTGTTTGTTGATCATTTTAATTGGTGAAAATCATTGGTTTGTGTTCATTCCAGCTTTCATTCTTAATTTTCCAATTTGTCCTAGTCATGTGCATAGTATTACAGTTTTACATATGTTATCATGTGTTTGAATTTGTCTAGCTATGTTTTTCATTTTAAAATGAGTCTAGTGCATTTGCTATAGTGATATATTGATCATATAAACCAATAAGATCAAGTCTAGCTTTCATCATATGCACTAACAATAGTGCAAACTTTGCTTCTGTTTCAAAATCTACATAAAAAGTCAATTTTTGGTTTAATATGATCCAATATGTTTTTGTCCAGATTTCATGTTTCTCAACCTTTGTGAAAGTTTGTTTAATGTTGTTAAACATGTTTCAATAAGTAGCAACTCATAATAATCACAGAATTGCAAAATGAATGGTTGAGTTGATCAAAATCTGGTACATTAGTGTTGTCATTGTTTCTAGTCCAAGCTTTCACCGTGCTTACTGCTTTGCTTGTGTCTTAGGTGTTTAAATTCTTCTAGCTGATATTCTATAGTTAGATCTAGTTAGTGGAACTGTCCTAGAGTCATTGCAACTACTTTTTTCATTTTATTCCATTCAATTATAAATTTTGGTGCTATATTTTTAGTAAAAAAGTGCTGCATAATTGGCTACAACAGGTGTGATTTGAAGCATCTGGATATTTTTGTGCATTGTGAATGTTTGTGCAAGTTTATTTTGTCATTTGAAACTTGTGTTCACGGTTCATTATATGCAAAATCATTTCCTAAACCATCAAATTTTGCTTAAATGTGGAAGTGAACTAGTGAATTTCAAGTGTAGTGTGATTCCTTATTGTTTGAAAGTACACTTTTAAAGCCACTTTTCTGGTGCAGTAACCATTTTTTAGTGTTGTTTGAAATTTCCATTTCTTCAAATCTCATTTTTGGATTGGCAAAAGCTTGGTTTATGTTTCCAAATGCAAAGATATGATTAAAACAGTGTAAAACATCTATAAAAAGCAAAAGAAAACCAAACATTCCAGTTTTTAACCCCAAAACTCAAAAATCACAAAATCTACACTTCTTTAGGGACTTTTATCAAATAATTACATTTTTTATCAAACACCTTACTACTACTTTTGGCACTTCATTTTTTATTTTTCTTGCTTGTTTAATCTGGTCTAGTGCCTCTCCTAGGTTCTTTTTGTGTCCCTTTATTGATTCAAAGCTTAAAAATACTTTAAATAAACTTGCTTGACCTCCAATTGTGCCACCAAACTTGGTATGCGAATTTGACTTCTGGTGCAGTGCAGATTTTTGTTGTGACTGGTTTAGTGTGTTGTAGGGAGCTGTGATGTTTTGGTGAGGCTTCCAAGGTCCAGAATCCTTGCTCCAAGGGGGTAACATACTAGGAAGTGGAAGGGTTTCTGAATTGGACAAGGGAGTTACTTTTGCTCAAGAATTCAGTAGCATTTCACCATCTTACGCCATACTTTGCACCAATTTTGGAGCACTGCAATAGTCCAGTTTTTGCAGCAGCATCATTTGTAAATTTTAAGCATTGTATCAAGTACTTTCCAGCTTTGTATCATGGAAAATTTGAAGTTTAATTGCTTTTCCATTTGCAACTCAAAGTGGCTTGGAAAAATGCTTTTCAAGAAATTCCAAGTGCACAATTAAACATTGTAATAGCTTAGTTTCCACTTCTTAGTGTGCAAGTGTGTCAAGGGGCTCAAAGTGTCACTTGCACTTTCACTTAGGATCGGTTAGCATTTGGCATTTGTATTCCTTTACTTTACTTTTCTTGTTTGACTTTTATGTTCTAAGTCTCTGTGATATATAAGAGCGTGTTTCATTTAGCAAAACCTTTATTTGGTTTGTAGGTGCATTTCATCTTTCATTCAAAAAGATTTTGAAAGATTTCTACCTAAAAACTAAGGTAAGAAACAACCAAAGACACTCTGGCTAGGAAGGACAAGGTTCTTAAGCTTATCCATTTGTGACTCACATCTCCTTTTTGGGAGCTATTTGGTTCATTTTACCTCTAAAATCTTTCTAAAAATCCTTTACCAAAAATATAAAAAGTTTGTGAAAAACTTATAGAAATAAAATGTCTTGTTATTCATATATGTCGTCTAGTTCATATAGGTCATCTAGGATTGATAATGGGTACTATAATTCATATATTAAGGATGATTTGTATACTCAAGCTAGTAAACTTCCATTCTTTGGTAAAGACATAGATGCCTTAACATACCTAGTTTGGGAAAAAGAAATTGATAAAATGCATCCATTCCTTGTTAGACAAAGTGAAATTGAATCATATAGTCCCATTGTTCTTTCTAGAGAGTGTGAGTCTCGTGTTCTTAGTTTATATCTCTCTAGGTTAGAAAAACATGCACGTGAGTGGTGGGATGAAAGTAAATATTGGGTTAATAAAGGTAGAAAATCCTCCATTCATGATTGGTATGAATTAAGAGCTTGCATGAGAAGAAAGTTTGTGCCTCTTACAATCAAAAGAAACCTGGAACTGATGAGAGATAGTATTGAAAATGGAAAAATATTTCTTGAGAGTTTAAATAATCATGGTTTCTTTCATAGAGAAATAGAATTTGGGGCAAGACTTCAAGAGTTAAAGGATAAGAAAAGAGAAAGAGAGATTAAAAGAAGAGAGGAAGAAAGAAAAGAAAAAGAAAGGAAAAAAGAAGACGAAAGGAGAAACAAGAAAAGAGAGAGAAGAAAGAGAGAGAAGAGCAAAAGTAAGAAAAGAAGAAGAGAGAAGAGAGAAAGTAGAGAGAGGGAGAGAAGAAAAGAGAAAGGAAGAAATGAGACGAAAAAGAGAAAGAAGAGAAGAGGAAAAGAGAAGAGAAGAAGAAAAGAAGAAAGCAATGGAAAATAGAGAAAGAGAGAAATTATTACTGATGGCAAATTCAACTCCTCCAAAAATCATGGAACCTAACAGGGAAGGTTTTCAATTCTTTACTTCTGTTCCAATCATTATTGAGTCTTCAAATATTAACTTCAAACTGATTATCATTCCATATTTTGTGCAATCCTTTTCAAAATATGGCAATTCGAATCTTGAGTTAATGTTACCCTTGTGGAAACAAGTAACTCAAGATAAATAACTTGTAAATATGGACTTCTAAATTTTTCCACGACTACTTATATGAAAATCTTTTTCAAAAATACAACCCCTTCATTTTGTCTTCTAGTTTTTTTTTACATCCTTTTAATCATATTAATTTTTGCTATCTTTTCTAGATATAATTTTTATCCAAGAGGGAAACAACAACCAAAGTTGTGCTTCTTTCTAACTTTCCGATTTGAGGAAAAATCATTTTTAAAGAGGGAGGGAATGATGACAACTCCTTGAAGGACTTCCCATCCAAAGAAGTTTTAGACTAAGACTAAGAAAGGGAAGTGAATAAAGACTGATTGAACGGGTCGCACCGCTCACAAAAATT
The DNA here is from genome assembly GCA_034642375.1 of Vigna nakashimae. Taxonomy (NCBI): domain Eukaryota; kingdom Viridiplantae; phylum Streptophyta; class Magnoliopsida; order Fabales; family Fabaceae; genus Vigna; species Vigna nakashimae. The sequence goes on along the minus strand of CM067760.1, from coordinate 21,085,488 downwards.
GTGCATAAAAGAAATGCAGTATAGTTACTAGGATTTGACTCCTAGGTCGTCTCTCAAGGACCAATTTTGTGGCGGTTCAATCTCAGATTTTTTACACAAAGTGGGGGGGTTTTGTAGATGTTTTGTGCGGTAAAAATTAAATTAAAATTTAAACATAACTGAATTTAAAAACACTGAAATAAATTTTAACAGTGGTAAAAACTGAACGGTAAAAAAAATATGGTAAAAATAGACAATGGAAAAATTACAGTGTTGGAAATTAAAACACAGAACAGTAAATATGCAGAAGACAAAACAACAGTGTAAATAAAATTTACCTAAAGCAACAGTGAAAATGAATAGTAAAAACAACGTTGAAAATAAACTGAACGGTAAAACGCAATTACAGAAATTAATAGTGCAAAAAATCATGAACGATAAAATAGAAGAGACAATAAAAATAAAAACACTTAATTGAAATGGAATTTATCAAACATCACTTGAAAGAAAATTCTTGGACAGTACAACAAAATAAAAATGAAACGTGACAGAAATGAAAACTTGACACATTACAGAGAGTTTGGAAAAGGGAGAGGCAAGAGCCTCCTCCCAGACGTGAGTTCCTAAGCACCTAAATCTACTCTAAATTGTGATTCTAAATCCTAATCATTTTTCCTTCCCTGCCTGGTGCTCTTTTATAGCAAATCTTCTGGACAAACTCCTTCAATTATGCATTTTGAGTTTTGTCTCCAATTGAGTCCGTGAACTTCCACTTTCACGGTTTGTCTTTTTTTTTTCATTTGCTTGAAGAATTTCTTCACCTCCTGCCAAAGAAATAGGGTGGCCCTCCATTGTTTGTGCCTGTTTCTACACCTTGGATCCGTGAGCTCCCTTCTACACGGCCTGCTTCAACACGTCTTCTTCTTAGCTGCTGGACCATTTTCACCAAAGCTTCACTCCTCACTAGGTGGTGGCTGGAATACAGCACCGTTTTCCATCTCAGTTTTCACACGTCCAGCCCCTCCTCTTCTCTTCTTCGTGTTGAACACCATCCCAGCCCGTTGCTCACGTGAAATCAGCTCTTGGTGCAGCTGGAATGAAAGAAGAATCAATGCCAAAACATTGCTGATCGAGAACATCACTGCTGGATGCGTGAGAAGTGGTGGAGTTGGACGTGTTGGAGCTGCTGGTTGTGAGTTGCTTTTCTCCTAGTTTCTTCACGGTGCAGCTCTCCTTATTTCCAGCTGCTGTCTTCTCCATTCTCATCATCATTTCCTTCTCTCATCTTCTCTAGAATCAACGTGAATGTGGTGGCTTTCCCAGCCGTGAGCTCTCCCAAGCTGGACCATCTCAAACTGCTGGACGGTGTTGTTACTGCCTCTGGACGTTCAAGAGTGGAGCGTTTCTTCCAGGCAGTGCACGTGAAGCCATCGTGTTCATCCAAACTGCTGGACCGTGTTCTTGCTTCTACTGCTGGACATGACTGGTGCGGCTACGTGAAGTGCCATGCCTCTAGATCAACTTCCATGAATCACCATGCTGCTGCCAACGTGCTGGACGTGTTGTTGCCCTCTCATTCCAGCTCCTTCATCAATGCATTCTTTCCAGCCAATCTGCATGAGTGCTGCTGTATGAGAATTGCTTCAAGTTGCTGGACTTGCTTCCTCTCAAAGGCTGGACGGTCATCTTCAAGTGTTGCGTGAAGGTGTTGAAAGGTGAAAACTTCTCCTTGCTGCTGATTTCGTGAAATCCCTCTCCAGCCGTGAGTGCTTGTAGCAGCCAACTATCTTCACTTGTTAATTGATGAAAGAAATGAGTTGCAAGTGTGGAATGCAATATGGTCCCTCCATCATTTCACTTCAAGTTTGCTAACGTGAATTGTGCACATAAGGGGTTGCCTTTCAATTTGAGAAAACCGTGGCTGCACTTTGATTGTGGTGGTCCCTTGGTGTCTTAAAGGAAGAAAATTCCAAATATGTAAATTGACGAGTGATGTTTTCTTTTTGGTCATGAGCTTTCAAAACGTGGTCCCCTCCATTTACATTATATGCTTTGGTATTTGCCAAAAGTTTGTCCATGTGGTCACGTGTTTGAACTTTGCATTTGTAATTCTCCATTTTTACGTAACCTTTCAAAGTGGTGGCCACTCCATTATGTCAAAACATTGCTTACAAAATAAATGTGCCGTGACAACATTTCCAATAACTCAATATTAAATCAATAAAATTCAACATGAGCTTCTCCCGTTTTGGCCGTAAGTTTGTTGCTTCCATGTGGTCCCTCTTTTATTCAAAAATGTATATTTGCTGAAATAGCTTCTCCATGACCGTGTGCATCTTAAGACAAATGGCAGCCACTTTCTTCAAAAGCCATGAGTTGCAACATGGTTTCCAAACCAACCAATATTACTTCTTGAAATGAGCTTTAAAATGTGCCAACATGAGTGTTGAATCCTTGAGTGTTGGGAGGTCTTAGCACCGTCCAATGATCAATTCCAGCCACCACATGTACCAAACAACAAGCAAACAATGCAAACAGATTAGAAATCACTTAAACAGTAATCACTGGACTGACATAGGAGAGTAAAATAAATACTGGGAACAACATAGAACGAATTTGAACAAACGAAAAACTATACGTGAAAATAGACATCCAGACGAAACTATGAAAAAAAATTGCATGCAAAACGGATAAGAATTGTATTCAAACGAAGACACACAAGTTGACACAACATTCACGCAGCACTGGGATGACATAGGAGAGTAAACAAATTACTGGGAACAGTACAGATCGAATTTGAACAAAGTAAAAACTATACATGAAACTAGACATCTAGACGAAACTATGAAAAAAAATTGAATGGAAAACGGATACGAATTGAACTCGAACGAGGACAAACAAGTTGACACAAAATTCACACAGCAACCAGCGAAAATTGAAGTGGCTGAAATGCATTGGGCTCTATTTCCATTTCTTATTTAACCTTCAAATGTCCCAAATTGTATTTCCAAATTTTCCTTGTAAAATAATTAGCTCAGATAATTCAAATTAATTAAAATAAGAATTTCTGATCGAATTAAGCACAATCAAGCAAAATGGGAAAACACTGGACAGTTAAGCACAATTCCCCAATTAATTCTAGCACAATAAACTAAGTGAAGTGTAGAAAATATCGACTCATCAAAGACTTTTAACAAAAAGCTCTTTCCTTATCTAAGTCTTAAATAGATTCTCTTTACTAAACACATTTATATTGTTTTGTAGGTCACCAATAAAGGTTGGAAACCATGCCTACGCATCTTAGAAGGCTTGTCAAGCTAGAGAGAGCAAAGGAGACAAAGAAGAGTGCATTTTAACTGTTTTTCGGATTGGAGAAGATGGATTCCGGATTGGACTGCAAAGGGAAATTACCTTCTAGAATGAAGACTAAGCCTAGCCACCTGCTGCTCGCGCTCAGCCAATTTGCACCAGATTTCAGTTTTTGAAAAATGCACATTTTTAATGTTTTTGGCATGGAACTTGGAGCCCAAGTTGAGTAGCGTCTTAGATACTCTTCTTTAGTGATCTTAGAAGCTTGCAAAGTCAGATTTAGAGCTCTCTCTTCACCTATAAAAGAGAGGTCCATCTCCATGTAAAATCCAACTTTGATGAGATAATGAAATGTTTTTGAGTTTGCTCTAGTCATATCTTGAGAGTTCAAAACTTCTAGTGCTAATTTTGCACCTCTTCCTCTAGCTTCCTTCCCCTTTGGAAGGCCTTCTGTGTTTGAGAAACCTCACACACTCACCAAACCTCACTAAACCATTTCTCAAACACTTGGCGTGCACTATAAACATCATTCATTTCTCCATTCCGCTACGTCCCTTCTGAGTTTGGGAGAGCTCTCACTTCAAGTATGGAGTTGCTTCCATCAATAACGATCTGGTACTATAATCCTATAGGCTAAAAAACCTTATAAAAACTGTGTTTCAGGAAGATTCTACTTATTGAAACACTTTACTATTTTTTCACTTAATCACACAAATATATACTCTCTTGCTAACTTAAGCGTTAAAGAGTTTTATGCAGGTGAATTTTTCCATAACGTGATCCACAAAGTCATCTTCAAGATCTTGCCACGACTCTTGCAAATACGAAATCCAAACCACTACAAAAAAAAACCAGAATTATCTACCAATAATTACATATCGATTTAAATTCATAGATAACTTTAGATTTACGTACAGATTTATATTCATATGTAAAATTGCATTACATATGGATTTTTTTTATCTTACAACAAATTAGTTTCTACTTACTTCTTATGCAAAATCCATATGTAAATGTTTCATACGGAATTTACATACAAATTTTAATAAAAGATATTACCAAGTTAAAATTTTAAAAGTATTTTTCATTGGTCACTCTATATCACTTTCTGATCCTCGTGTTTGTATAATTCGAGTCGTCTCATTTTCTCTCTCAAACTCATTTTGTTCCTTCGTGTTTGTGCCATTTTCATTGCTCACTCCCCGTTCCTCCTCACCAATACAGCTTTCTTCCTCCAACAACTTTACTGAAGATCCTTTATCGTTAGTAGAATGACCCCTGTCGCCACCTCTTCCTTTCTCTTCTTCGTTTCCCTTCATGTCCTCCTTCTCTAAATTCCCTTCTCCATCTCTACATTAGGGTTTGGTGTTGCATTTCATCAGCAGAATGATTTCTTTCTCTTCATTTTTCATTGTCAAGTCTTTGGAAAAGACGTGACCTTACGTCACCATATGAAACATCCATTATGTAAATAAATTATCTTAAATACATAAACTTATTTAGTAAATACATGATTTATTTTTTCTTTATATTCTTAATATAGAGAAATTTGGTTAGCACTTGGACATATTTGAATTATTTACTTTAGATTATGAGTTTCTAACACTTGATTTTTTAGCTTTATTCAGTATTATCTATAAATTATTCCGTAAATAACTCCAATATTATCTATCATTTTTTTTTATTATCTACGAATTATTCCAAATGTAATTTACCAAACATTACATACATAATAATTCATTGTAATTTTCTACGAATTTCATTATATATGAATAGTTTTGCATGTAACATTATTTATAGATTTTTTTTATTATGTAATATTACTAACACATATTTTGCATACGGGTTTTTTTTTTCATGATATCCAATTACTTATGTATTTTATGGATTACATACAGATTTTTTATCTTCTAAGTAAAGTGGATATAAATCTATATAAGTAATATATAAGTAATTTGAAATTTTATACTAAATATTGTAAGTATGGTCAGGTGAAATAGACATAAACCTCAAAGAATCCGACATAATGTAAGTTAATGTACTACTGTTTCATCTTGAAAATCTTTGTCGATATTCATTGTCATGGAGTAAGAAAAGCCCATACGCTGATAGAGAAATGTTACCGTGAAATCTACAAAACAAAACATATATAAACAACTCGCTGTATTCTACCAAAATAAAAAACATGTGTGTTGTGTATAAAATCTACCAACCATACTTGTATACTTGTGTATCTTTAAATTAAATACATATTTTTAACCTATCATTAATTAATAAAGAACACAGAACAAGAGCTGAATAACAAAAGGAAAAATAGATTTAGGACCAAGACCAAAACCTGTTATATTAAAATTTAAGTACTAAAAAGAAAATTATAGAAAATTCTTAAAGGTCTAACCTTGTAATCTTGATGAAATAAAATAAAATTATTTTTGACCTAAAAGCCTTATAATATGTTTTGTTTCACTATTGGAAAGGGCATGTGGAATAGATGGGGGCTGAGCATATAAAAGTTAAATGAGCAGTGCATAGAAGGAGAGGTGGGGTCGAATTAATAAGCTTTAGCCATTGGAGACACAGATCGAATGGAACAGTGAGCCAGGGAGACATGCTCATTGCATCATGGACATGTCAAAATCATACATATATCAATCCAAACTACCACTGTTACCAGAACAAAATAGAAAACATATGCACTTCAAAATAAACGAAACTAAAATAATATATTTATGTTTATATTTCACTGGTTTTCAAGGGAGTAATGATCTTCTCAAATGACATTTGAAAAAAAAAAGTGAATACAGTAATAGTTGAGTTCCTGATGTGTTTTTCATAAGTAAGAATTGAATAAATATTCATGGATGAGATTTTTTTTTTTCACTTGAAAATCCGAAATGGCAAAAGATAAAATTATAATATATAATTAAGTTTACAAATTAATTTTATAAAATTGAATTATATAAAGTTCACTTCATAATATTGTTGGACAAATTTCATAAAACGAGATTTCAATCTTTAAATAGTTTACAGAAATAAACGGTGAAAATAAATGAAATACATTATGAAAAAACCAGAAAATAGAAGTAATAGAGTAAATATATGTATTAAAATAAAAGAACCGAGTTTTTGGTGGTAAAATACACCAACAATATAAAATAGGAAATTTTAATAAAACAGTTCATTATCTTAAAACTGTCTATCTCTCTAAATTTCCATTTCTTACCTTTGTTCTCCCTTTTCTCTAGATTTCTTCAATCTTAGTTCATCTTTTTCAACAATCAGACAATGTATAAGCAATCTTGGCACCAAGAGCTTCCATTCCACCGATCAGTTTCGTGTTTAGAGCCAGTAAGTTTGTCTCTCTTTGATTCTTGAAATTTCTGCAATTTCTGGTACATGCAAGCACTGTCCGGTTTGCATGTGTTCTTCGGCTCTTCATCTGAGTCCTGATTCTGCTTCTGGTTCGGTGGTTGGTTTTCTTTCACCGATCCAAAGTTTGTAGGTTGTCCTAGAATCACTTGCGATTTAACAAGACTGTGAAGAAGGTTAAATCTGTCAAGTTGTGCGGTTCGGTTAAGAGGTAAGAGAAGCTGGTTAATTTAATTAATATTTTCTATGTATGAAATTTACTGTTTGGATGGTTGCAAGTGTGTAATTTGAATGTTTGATTGAAATTGTGAATGCTAGAACCTGTGAACGGTTTGGAGTTCTCTGCATCAATGTTCAATTTGTTATGATTTGGAGGAAGTGGGTATGTGAAAATGAGAATTTGGGGTTAGGAGTGAATTTAGTCAGTAAGAAGAGTATGAGCATGTATAATTGAACTTATTAGAACCCCTAAGTCTATAAAATGTGTAAAAGGTAGAAAAATGGATTTTTGATTATGCAGAATTTGGAGTGAAATCTGGTATGGGACTCTTTTGAAGGATGTTAGGAAGACTTAGGTACCCTTGGATATGTGTAAATTAGTATATGATTCATGTATGGAAGATTAGAAGTTGGGAAAAATCTTTAGTTTTGGTAAAATCTAGCATGTTCATTATTTTGCAGAAGTTCTGCAGAATTATGCAGAAAGCTGAGCACGCACTATTGACCGCTCGGCCATGCGCTGATTGGCCATTTAGCCATGTTCAGGTACTCGGTCATCAACTAGGTTCGGTCTCTTTAGAGTCTTACCCGTTCATGACTGTTCGGTCTTCAGTATGGGTGGTCTTCCTCTTGAGTTTGGTCTTAACTGAGTTTTGCTTCTGTGAAATTCAGTTAATGACCAAACGGTCTTATTAGCGTTCGGTCTTAATAGTGCTCGGTTTTGTAATAGTGTTTCGTCGTAGTACGTTCGATCTCCTATGAGGCTTTTGTTAATGACCGTTCGATCATGTTTTGGTAATCGGTTTTATGATATTACTCGGTATACATTCTAAATGTTCAGTCTAGGCCATAAGGATTATGCCTAAGTTCTTAGTATTCGGTAAGTTCTAAGTGTTCGGTTTAATTATAGTATTCGGTCCTCAAACTGTGTTAGACTTCGGTCATGTTCAGGGGTTGTATTGTTGTCATTCGGTCTTCTTCTACGAAATGTTATTTGGTATTCAAATGTTGATTTCGTGGTTTGACTCTAATTGCTTATTCTAGTTGCATTGATCTACTATGTATGAGAAATTGTATTAACATTGATCTACTATGTATCATAGTTTTGTTCTTGTTTTATCAATGTAATGTTTCATTTTAGTAAGTTTTATATTAGTAAATTGGGATATTATACAATATAATCACTTTACTAAAAACTTCCTTGTATTATATAATTAAATAAGGAAAATATGTTTTTCTTTTATTTTTTTTAACCTTGTTTCAGTTGTTATGCTTTCAAATGGATAAGTTAGCCTTTTATATTCTAAAATGAATATAACATGTGATATTAGTCATCTTTTAAATTTAATATAATCATTTCGTGATAACATTTTATCTATACCTATATACCTATATATACCTATATATATATATATATATATATATATATATATATATATATATATATATATATTTATATATAAAAGTTTTCTTTTTAATGTCCACATTTATTTTTTAATTTTATTCTTAAATAAAAAATAAATAAAATAATAATTTTACTGATTTAAGTGATTTTTCTAAATTGTAACTGTTTTTTTATTTGATCATTTTTTTAATCTTAATTATATTTTAATTAAAAAGTTATCTAAATAATAAACAAAAGCTATTAACAATAAAATTATGAAAATTATTTATATTTAATTTAATAATTATAATAATAATAATAATAATAATAATAATAATGATTTTATTAATTTTTATTATCCTAAAAAGAAAGTGTTTCACCCATCTTTATAAAAATAATAAAAAATATTAAATTTTAGGGTTAAATATGATTTTGATTTTTTAACTATTAATAAAATTAAAAGTAAAGTTTATTTAAAACTTTTGAATTAATTTAGTCTCATAGTAGGTATGAATTTAATTTTTTTAACTAAAATTTAGTAAGTTTATTTAATATTTTAAATGTATTTATTAAAATTTTAAAATATATTAATTCTAAATTTTACTGAAAATTAAATTACACCAAAAATATATCTAACTGTAAAATTTTAAAATTTAAACAGCAATTAATAATTTTTGAAATAGAGAGATGAAAAACATGTTTTAGGAAAATTGGAAGGAAATAAAACATATTTAAGTCATTAATAAATTAGGTGAGGATATATAGCTTAGGTGTGTATGATGTGGCTTCTGCAGGCTGCTGGTTGGGGGATGCCATCTAAAGTCTCATCTGCTCCTTGCAGCCCGAGCACTGACATGGGATGTTGATCTTTCCTTCTCCATTGTTACCCTTGGTGGGGCCCACCCGACATATTCACATGCATAATGTTACTGATAGATACATTCATACATAATTCATATTCATATTCTTTTTATCTATTTACTGTCACAAAAAGTAACCTAAACTGCTATACTAGCTACAAGAAGGAATGTAGTAAGGTAAACCAATAGGTGGTGGAGGAAGAAGAATATGCATGTCAGTGAATAATGGAGTGTCTCAATAATTAATGTGTCCATCCAACTTTATCTATTTCTACTCTGACCTAATTAGGGCATCAGGAAAGGTATATATTAATGGCAAAACCGATCACAACATTTTTAGAAGCATATATAATATATTCCTTATCAACATCTTGTGGAATACAAGAAAACTTTGTTTCTGTTATGTCAAGTGTGTTTAGTTCAGAATATCTATATTAATTTTCTGTTACTTATTTGAAGAGGTTAACACATTTAAGCAACCAGTTAAGATGGAAAAAAGAGAAAGGAAACTATAGATGGATAATTATAAATGCAATGAGTAACATAGCAAATAAAGTAGAATGAGATAGAAAAACCACGTAGGTGATTATAATTATTCTCTTCTAAAAGATATATCAGTAAGTATTATTACATCATGCACAAGAAATGAAACTATTACGACAAAACAAGAAGCTACGAACCTATGGAAAAACATTTCATGCATGAAACAAAAAGTAAAGGAGTAACAAGGGCTAATAAATGATGTGGTTACGAGGTTTTAAAAGTGATTAGTCTAAGATTATGTTAATAAAGGATATAGGAATTAATGTTAAGAGGGACAAAAAGGGGTGTGTGAAAGGGAAACGTTGAGTATATCAACGATGGTGCACAAACAGTATAGCGAATACAATAAGTGATCAAATCCAAGAAGTAAAAGAGGTTGTTGTCGGATAAGCACATCGCTGTCTGGTTTTTGATTCCCCTGAGAAATTGGTGTCGGCGCCGGCTGCAGTAGTATACGTATGAGAGTATTAAGTAACAGTTGTTTTCCCCTTTGAAAATGATTGCATACCCTTCTTTTCCTTTTTCCACCAAACACACCATTATTTCCACCCTTCAACCCTCACCAACATATTACCACATTTCTCCTCTCACTATCCTTTTCTCCCCACTTTTTCCAACATTATAGTTGTAATAAACTCTTCTACTTCTTATTCCCTTACCCTTTTATTCCCCTTTTCCATGCATCATTAATATATACATACATTACCATCCATAAACTTTTAAGACAAACATTGATTTTTACCGTATACACATATTAGGATGCAGAAGGTGTGAAAGCACAGGCTAGGACGAAAACTACAGTGAAATTGATTTGAAAGGCATAGAAAAAGCCATGAGTTTTGAAAATTAATTGTCTGAATAAAAAAAGAGAAAATAAGTGATTTAATTTCTGAAGAAAGTGTCTCCCGTTGTAGACAAATGTACAGGCACTAATTTATTCTCTGGTCTCTCAAAGGTCACGATCTTTCTCACTTCTCATTTCCATTCCTTCTTCTACCTCGGGCAACACAACACATTATATTTTATTTATTTATTTAGCAACAAAATAAAAATGTACCATTGTGTTTCTTTGGTAGGATCCCATTCTTCCACAACAGTTCAAACTTTGCTCCCTCATTCCTCCTCACCCAACTGCCTCTCACGTACACAATACGCACACACTAATTTCTACCTAAAAAGCTGCCCAACAATACACCGTACCTAAACCACCACAACGACAACGGACACTTCACACATCATCGTTACATCACCCTCTCCCCACTCCTTAAACCTCTTCATTCTCCACACACCAACAACATTATTCATTACAACACACAAAAAAACATGCTTCCCTTCCGGAGATTCTACGGCTTCCAGAGTTGGCTAGACCACGACTCTACCCACGTCCCCAACACTTTCATTAAACGGTCAGTGGAGTTCGACGGCGCCAGATCAAAAGCCGACCGCAAATCAACGGAAGCATGCAAGAGTCACAGGGAAGCCGAGAGGAGACGCAGGCAGAGAATCAATTCTCACCTATCCACCTTACGATCCCTCCTTCCTAACGCCGCCAAGGTTATCTACAAAAAAATATGTTCATTAATTATTATACGACAACGAAACTCACTCACACGTTTCTCAACAAGAATTTCCAAAATAAAACTTTTACAAAATAAGCTTAGTAATTAATTTGTATAACTTTTTTTATATATCTTATCATTCTTTGTGTATAACTCTTATTTTAACTTGTGGGAAATTTTATATATATATATATATATATATATATATATATATATATATATATATATATATATATATATATTTCGTTATAAATGAACGCCCTTCTGAAAAACTGTTCAGTTGGTGTGAATTTAGTTTCTGCATGGTTGGAGAGTAATGTAGTAAATTCTGACTTTTTTTAGTCGGATAAAGCGTCGTTGCTGGCGGAAGTTGTTGAGCACGTGAAACGGTTAAAGAAGAAGGCCGCTGAAGTGGCGTGCGTGGACGGCGGCGAACCAGGTGAGGTTCGGTCTGAGGCGTGGCCACTTCCCGGGGAGTGCGACGAGGCGACGGTGAGTTGGTGCGAGGGGGAGGCGAATAGGGTAAAGGCGACGGTGTGCTGTGAGGACCGGGCCGGTCTGAACCGCGACGTGACACGGGCAATCCGGTCGGTTCAGGCAAAGCCGGTTCGCGCGGAAATGATGACGGTTGGGGGAAGGACGAAGAGTGTGGTGGTGGTGGAGTGGGGTGAAGAGGAGGAGGAGGTTGGGGCGCTAGAACGGGCTTTGAAGGCCGTAGTGGAGAATCGGGCTTTGGTGGGCTTTGGAATGGGCCCTATTGTTTTGGGCCAGAAACGGGGTAGGGATTGTTGCGGTTCGCCTACTTCTTCTTGAGAGGAATGGGAAAATCGGCTAGCGCGTAATTAATTTTGTTTTATTTTTTTATTTGGTATAAGAAATATTTAGATTTTAGTTATTTTTCTGATTGGAGATGCCATTTTTATTTTATATAGGTAGATGATGCTTTTGGTCTGTATTAGAATCTATAATTTATACTTATAATAATGTAATTTATAAAACTAATAGAATAACATGGTAGTGTAAAGAAAGTACTATTAGCATCAATGATTAATTTCATTCCTTATGTAGGCTTCCTATACAATGTGAGTTAACTACACTTTCCATTCTCTTTCTCTTTCGGGCATTTGTTTTACTATCAAATGTACCAATAAATGAAGATTGTTTAATTATAATTTTGAATGAGTTATAATAATAAGTGATTATTTAACTTTGGAGTATTAATTTAGCTAGGATCTCATAATTCATAATAATGCTTTTAAATGGATAGTCTTTAGCGAGAGAAATAAAATAAAATATCCTTATTTTGGGTTTTAAAATTTAAAAGGATTTGTGTGTAATGTAAAAGGATGAAAAAAATATATGGCAATGTAATGCTTTTACTTCTAAACCAAAACATATGTTTATGTAGAATTTTAGAAAAAAAAATGAAATCTTAATATAATATGGAAAAGCATTTTAGGGAAAATGTAATTAACTTTTTACCTTTCGATACTAAAATCTGAGGTGGATTTTAGTCCGTGATTAAATAAAGAGATTATCACTAGTGCAGAAATGATCTTTAGCGTCACTCTTTAGATGTCAGACCACCAAATATCCAACATAAAAAATGACCAGTGACATTTTTCTAAATAAAATTCTCATTGAGACGTCCAATTTGGGGGTGGGGGGAATGTCTAAATGGTCGCGCCAGAATCCCAAAAGCCATTTTTTGACGCCATTTAGACGTCTGACCCCGCCACCTGGATGCATTGATTGCGAGAGGACACATGTTGACATTGACCCGAGATCAAGTGTGCCATCAGGGCCAAATGCTGATAGGTTTAGGAATTATCTGGGTGTGTTATCAAAAACCTATCTTTCTATCCTCCTTGCATCTTGGGATGATGTCTCAAAGGTCGAAAAGAACCTTTTATGGCAACATACACAGGTATGTCTATTTAAAACAAATATGATATGCTTTTTTCTTTGTTCTTATTATGTCATTAACATGTTCTTTGTTTTAAACAGCAAAATTATGATATTCCAAACACTGGTCAAATTAGAAAGAAAGTGTTATCCCAAGTAGCGACCAAATGGAGTGATGGAGGACCATCCAAGCTCAACATAGGACCTTTAACAAGAGCCATGTCTAAGAGAATCCAAGAGGAAGAGGGAGCACTAACTACTTTGCTCTTATGGAGTATTAATTACTAAAATCTTCCTCCTCTTTAAATAACTTTACATTGTTTTGTAGGTCATTAAATAAAGCTTGGCAAAACACTTGGAGGAGTAACCAAGCAAGGAAAAGCAAAGGAGATAAAATTGAAGATGTTGCTGTTACGCTCAGATGCATGAACACCGCAGACAGCAACTCCATCTTCCTCTGCAGTTCTACTTAGCTGGCAAACTTAGCTTGCTTCCCAAGCTTCTTTTCATTGCATCACGTGCCTTTAGAATAGCTTGCATAACACGTCTTAGAAGTTCTCCTTCATCTATAAATAGGGGGCTTCATCCTTTGTAAATTCAACTTTGAATTGACACTACTGGAAAAATAATTATTTCCGACGGCAAATTACCGAAGGACTTTGTGGCCTTCGGTAAATGTAGTTTACCGAAGGCTTTTCCGAAGGCTTGTGTAGTATCACTTTACCGAAGGGTATTGGCCGTCTGTAATGGACAGGAGTGATTACCGAAGGCCTATGACCGTCGGTAAGTGAATGATGTATATGAAATTAGAAAGTGAAACATTTCCCTCCCCTCATTTCGCGAAAACCCATTCTTCCCCAATATTGAGATTCTGTGCCCTTCCTCCCTCAGACGAACTGACTGTGTGGCGTGTGCAGACTTCTTCCCACCCTAACCATAACTGGGATACGATTCTTCCCCAGTCTTCCATTATAGGTGAAGTCTCCCATTCTCCCATCTCATTTTCTTTCCCTGTTACTGTTTTCGATTAGGCATCAGTGGTGGAACCTTTCTTCTTGTAGCGTTTTGCAGTGTTCTGAGCTGAGGAAGGTGGTGGGTGGTTCAGTTGAAGGCTACCATTCTCGAGGGAGGATATTGGAGGAGGCGGCGTAGAGGAGGCGGCGCAACCAGGGGAGTGTCGCGCTGTGACAAGGTCTTCCACTACCGCTTCAGAGGCTATTGAAGGGGCTACCGTCGAGGTAAGTTGTCATTTTCATTGATGAACTATAAAAGCTAAGAAGAATGTGTTCTGACTTTGTTCAATGTATGCCCAGAATGAGTTTGTGCAATATGATTTTTTACAGAAAATATTGTTCAAAGTAGTCATTTTGATTGCTAATGCATTTTTTAGAAATAGCCATTTTAAAACTAAAGCAACCTAATATCTGTTGATTATGAAAACTGATAACAAATACTGGATCAGAGTAAAAACCTACTGGTACACCTAAAAAGCCAATTTCAATAAGTAGTGAAATACTGAAGATAACATTAAAGCTGAGTCCTGTTTCACAATTTGGTGTGTCTGTCTCTGTTGAAGCATCTGAAGGTTCGTTATAGAGCATGACCTAACCATGTCACTTGGTAAGGGAATCACGGGAAGGATATCACAGTTGCATATCTCAATCATGAACCCATGTGGGTCATGAAAAAACAACTGATCCACTTTGATCCCGGCTTCTTCCACTCCATTTCCTCAAGCTTCTTCTCCACTACTCCCATGCTTTGACACTGTTTTCATTCATCACAAAAACCAAACAAACCATGTCAGTTTCCTTTTGTTCAGTCATTTTGTCAAACACACTGTAATTAATTTCAAGTAATGCTATGAAACAAATTTCATTTCACACTGAAACCTTGCCTGGAATGATATGTGATTATCTTTCGGATTATTTTATTTCTTTCTTGGAATGTTGCTGGGGTCCTCTACTTGAAGCAACACTCATGCATTACCCAATCAGTTCTGATTCCTTGAGGAGGTCTGCCTCTATAGTACACCTTGGTATCTTTTCCAGTGGACTTCCCGTAGCCTGCAGGAGTTGGAGAATCATGTCCAAGAGCTTCAAGAGCTTGTGCTGCATTACAAAAGACATGTTCAAAACCTAGACAAAGGTGGTTGAAGTTGAGCTGAAAGAGTGTTTCTTGTGAGTTCTGCTCAGCTTTGAAGAGTGGCACGAGATGTGAGAGTAAGGGAAGCTATATATAATGAAAAAACTCAGCCCTGTCAGCACAGTCCATAACAATAAATGAAATAAATTTAAGAGTGAGAAAAAGAAAATGAAAAAAATAAGACATCAAACACTGAAGCGGTGAATATAAATGATGATTACCTGCACCTAAAATTAGGGTTGATGTGTCCCTTTCTAGCTAGGGTGAGACAGGAAGGATAATGAGAGTTTGTTTTCTTGGGATTCAAAAAATGAACCCACTATTCCTGCTTGGATATGGACACTCTGCCCTCTTAAATTATGATGTCAGGTTCTGCTGACATTCTTTTCCTATCAAACTGCAAAATATTTTGGTTTCATTTTAAACCGTGAATGCTATTGTTTCTTTAGGTTTTCGTACATATCAGTTCTTGGCTTGCATTTTAAACCATTGAATTTACTGTGCAAGTTTTAGATATATTAAATGATTCTCCTGATTTATGTAAAGTTTTAGATAATTTATATATTAACACTATATATTATAAGAAACCAATAATAAAATATGTTTATATAGTATGGAATCGATGTTGAATAATAGATATTAGTAAGTAGAGTGTAATTGGACATTGCAGATGAAGAGAGTTGGCACATACAGAGTATATAAAATGGGTGACTGGGGTTGATGACAATGCTGGCTAGTCTGCTAGGGACCTTAAATTAAAATATAGTTTGAAAGAAGATTGTTTATTAGTGAAATGAAGTGTATTTAATAGGAGAGTGAAGGCGTTGTTTTATATCATGAGCTCCTAAGATCACGAGCCACGAGAGATGGAGAAGTGGAATATATTACAAGGGTTTGGTTAGCGAAAGAAAGACAAAGAAGACAATTGGCAGAATAATGGTGTTGGCTTTGAGTTCTCGGCAATAATTGAAACTCTAAAAGTGTTAGTTTAATTCAACTTAGACATCAAAGATAGATAAATCTGGTGGACTCCATGTTTCCTCTCTTTCTCTCTTGTTTTCTTTCGGCTAACTTTGCTATGTGCATAACACGCTACAATCTAAGCCATAACCTTCCCTTCCCATCTCCATCATTACATTATGGATTACCTTTTCTCTCTGTTTCTTGTTTCAAGAACATGGGCAAGCATAACCTTTATCAATGTCTATAATATCTCAGCTCATTTGACATGATTTCTTGTTGCTAGTTTTTTATATTACCTTTACTCATCTCTCATTATTATATGTGGTACCACCTCAAATACAAACTTAAAGAAAGCAGGGACTTCGTATATATAATGCTGAACATCCAAATCTCTAATGCATTTGTTCCAAACCTTTTCTTCCCTTTCCTTTACCAAATTCTGAACATCGGTTTTTGTTATCAATATGTAAAATCAAACACCTTTTCTATATATCCCGGACACCAAACCTCCTTTCCTACTTTATCGCCATTCCGCATGTGATTGTACAACCTAATTATCTAGCACCTCTATATAAATAACATGTAAGGCAGTAAAAAATTATGGCCCAGAATCAACCAGAGACCTTATTTATTGGTCTTACTACCAAAATTTCTAGACAGTTGCTTTTATAATGTCTTACTTCACCAATTATTGATCTAAAATCAAACAGGGATCGATGTACATGTAGTGTACGTACAGACATATTGGTAGCTATACTAGGGGTGTTCAATTATTTTTCTCACTACATATACTACTTTGTGTCCATTTTGTGATGGTTTTGGCCTTATCTCTGTACTGGGTTTTTGGTAATATACTGATTCGTGATACAATTGGCAATACTTGGAGGAGTACATAATTGTGAGTATTCTGCATGACAGAGAGAAAGCTATGGGAGTGCATCTAGCATGGACAAGGGACATTGATTCAAACGTTGAATAAGGACATAGCATATAATTGAATTTTTTAGCACCAAAAAAAGTATAGTCCACAACTACTACTTTTGAGTCAGCTTCAGACACAGGATAGAAAAATTTTAGTGGTCTTTCTTGATTATAAAGGCTGCTGATATACAAACTTCATAGTAAATTTGCATCTTTAATGCAGACAACTTTTGGAAGATGCTTGTGATGCTTTGTATTAGTGTCTGCCTTAATAATATATGGCTAGGAAGCATATTTTATTTAATTATCGAGTTCATTCCATTATTATCAAGTGAGTGTATAATTTATTAGGAAGCATATTTTATTTAATGTTTCTGCTTTTGTTGAGTACTTGTTGAAAAATTTATGCAAACAATCTTAAGCTGTTGTATAAGATTATTAAATGTTGCAAATATAGGTTTTTTTGGAGGAAGACCCACTGTTCAATGCAATAAAGTTGGTGTCAAATTTGGAGGTCTTGCAAATTAGGAGGAGTTAAGCATCTGAAACAAGTATGTACTCAATCATATTTTATTGAAGTTTTCAGAGTCCTGTTTTTGGTGCCTGAATGTGCATTTATTGTAAACTTTGTTGGGTATGTGCTGATTTTAGCATTGTAAATAACCTTATTGGAATATTTTGAATTGTGGACTTGTAATTGATTTAAATTCTGATTTGTATGGTAAAAAACTACATAACAGACCTATAATCCGTGCCTTTGGTTCATGTTTATGGTCCAAACTTGATCTCACTCTCTCCCTTTATGTCCAACATCCAACCACATTTAAAGTAAGTCTTAATGTTTGACCAAGAAACACAAAATACTAAAGTAGGCTACCAAACTACACATAGACTGTTCTAAAAAGTTTAGAACAGTTAAACCTACCTAATACAAAAATGACACTACCAAAAGTACCTAAAACTGAAAACATGACTACCTAGAACCTAAAACTAGTTAGCAGAATAGGATAAAAGTCATAATATGGACAAGGTTAAGAACCTTGTCCTTCCTAGCCAGTTAGTCTTTGGTTGTTTCTTACATTAGTGTGAAGGACCATTTGAACAGTGCACAGTAGTTTGTAATGACCAAATACACTTGCATAATTGGTTAAAAAACAGAAAGGTACACAACTTCTCAAAATGACTATTGTAGTTGCTATTTATGCAGCAAAAAGTGCTAAAACAGCACTATAAATGACCAAAACAGCAGAATCAAAGATAGCTAGATCAATAAACATGTAGGAAAAATCCTAAACAATAAGATCTAGCTTGAACATCTGAGCTAGGAGAATTAAAATGGGCTAAAACACCAAAGAAAAACAATGGCAAACAGCAATAAAAATGAACTCTGCACCTTACAAAGTGGCTGGAAAAATTAACAGCAGTGGCTAAAATGAGCAACAGTGATTGTGAGGTTCATATGATTTGTCAATCAAGTTTATATCATCAAATTGGATGTGTGCAAACACTTAAACAGCCAAGGAATACACTACAACAGAATTTCACTACTGCACTTCCAAATATAGGCAAAAATGATGGTTTAAAAGGTGATTTTGCATATAGGTTCAAAATGCACCAAATGAACAGTGCACACTAATTTGAAATGGTAAAATACACTTGCTCAATTGTTCAGAATGCATAGAAATAGCCAGTACATTCGTATGACAGTAGCAGTTGCCAAGATTCAAGAAAATTAGACCAAAACTGCATCAGATTTGAAAACTAAGTGGAATCAAAGCTGGAAAGCACCAACAAAGATTATGAAAGTCCTAATTGACTAGATCTAGCTTTAGAATATGAGCTAGGAGAGAATATGAAAGTCTTTAGAAGACCACTATTTCACACAATAATTAGTACCAAACTAGATCAAAAAGTGGACCAGAAATGTAGAAGGACAGCTCCATATTCTGACTTCAATTGGTCAATTTTAAGCTTTTCATGCACCATTATCTAATCTACACTGGTCATAATCCTCTGCATAACAGATAAGTGCAGATTTTTATAATTTGTATATAACAGATAAGCTTTTCAAGGGTCTTGTTTCTGTAATTTGTATATAATGTGGCTGGATTTTCAATGTGGCTTCATTTTCAATGCTGTAACAAGTTTAATACAACAATTACAACCTTTATAAACTGCCAAATAGCACAACATCCCTGCTGCACGAAAATAGACACCCACTACAACTTTTTGTTCTTCAAAAGAACTTCATAAAGTGCACTAGAATTGTTTGAATTTGCAAACTGCATAAAGACATCCATGGTTAAATTGTTGTATATATCCATGCTTTTATAGATATTTGATTGTCTAAATTATGTTGATGTGTATATGGTATGTTCATTTACCTTGTATTTCATTTCTTAGCCTATAACTTCATTAAGTGGAGTAGTCATTTAAGTACGTATGGTACTACACACATTCTCAAATCAATGAGAAGGGTAAAAATACACTAAACACTTAGAAACTAGAAATTATTAGGAAGTACTCTAGAGAAGAGAACTTTTGTTGTAATAAGTTGTCTCCTCCAACTTTAATACAGAGCCCCCCTTAGTATGTCTAAGGCATTTCAATACCGAGGACTTCTCTTTGCATGCCCTTATTGAATGCCTATGACCATAGTGCTGAAATTGCCTTCCATGTTCGACTTGAGTAGCAATAGGTTTATTACTTATGTGAGATGGAGTGTTGCTGTTTTGGCTAAGTTTTTATTTGTTTGGCTTGTCATAGAACATGGCCCATTTTCCCAACCATCGTGCATAGATGTACGACCGTTGTTATAGTGGAAGGAGAGGTTTGAAGGAATCTTTTGTCATTGGAGTTGAAGAGTTCGTGGAGACGGCCCGACGATATCAATATTATGCCCTTGATGGAGGGATTCGATGTCCATGCAGCAAGTGCGAATGTACAAGCATTCTGAAAGATGAAGTCGTCAAAGTTCACCTTTACCAAAAAGGGTTCATGCCTAATTACACGGTCTGGACATTTCATGGTGAAGAAATTCCTTCGACCTCCACTGCAGCTGAAAAACGGCTAGCATCAGGTTCGAATACTGTTGTACATACGTGTGAGATAGATCAATTTGCCTACATGCAAGAGATGGTCGACCACGCTCTTCGTCACCATGCTGCAGAAGCAGACGATAGTCATGATGAAGAGCCTCCAAATGAAACGACGCAGAGGTTTTACAATTTACTGACAGAGGCAAATCTACCTGTCTTTGAAGGTTCATCTGAGTCAAAATTGTCAGTGTGCATTAGACTCATGGCTGGCAAATCTAATTGGAACGTTCCCATTCAAGCAGTGGACTTCTATACAAAACTGATGTTAGATTTGACACCACCAAACAATTTGATGCCGAAGAATTATTACCAAGCCAAAAAATGTGTTTCAAGGTTGGGATTGGATGTGAAGAAGATTGATTGTTGTGTTAATGGATGTATGTTATTCTATGACAATGACAGTGGCGAAAATGATGCACTGTTGGTTGAATGCAAGTTTTGTGGCTCACCTCGATATCAGACAATGCATGCTGGACGGAGGCAAAAAAAACCAATTCCATTAAAGTCCATGTTCTACTTACCTATAATTCCAAGATTACAAAGATTGTTTACTTCAATTCAAACAGCAGAACACATGACATGGCATGATGGTAACAAAACTCCGGGACTTTTGCGTCATCCTTCTGATGGTGAAGCTTGGAAGCACTTCAATCGTAAACATCCATCCTTTGCTAGTGAACCGCGTAACGTCAGACTTGGTCTATGCTCTGATGGGTTTACCTCGTACATTCAAGCGTCTGCATCACCGTATTCATGTTGGCCCGTGATAGTTACCCCATACAATCTACCACCTGAGATGTGCATGACAAAGCCTTACATGTTTTTATCGTGTATAATACCAGGTCCATCTAATCCCAAATCATTGATTGATGTTTACTTGGAGCCTTTGATTGATGATTTGAAGAAGTTATGGAATGGTGTTTGGACGTATGACGTTTCAAGGAGGCAAAATTTCCTTATGAGGGCAGCCTTGATGTGGACTATTAATGACTTCCCAGCGTACGGCATGTTATCTGGTTGGAGCACACATGGTCGATTAGCTTGTCCACATTGCATGGAACATACAAAGTCATTCCAATTGAGTCATGGCCGGAAAAGTAGTTGGTTTGACTGCCATCGACGGTTCTTGCCCATTGATCACCCCTTTAGAAGAAACAAAAAGGCATTTCGAAAAGGACAAGTTGAAACGGATATGCCCCCGCCAAAGTTGACTGGATCACACGTGTGGAGAAGAGTGAAAGACTACCCAAAAGTGACTGAATCTGGTCAGAATAGGCTAGAAGGGTTTGGGGAATGGCATAATTGGACTAAAAGAAGCATATTCTGGGAACTTCCCTATTGGAAGGACAACTTGCTAAGACACAACATCGATGTCATGCACACAGAAAAAAATTTCTTTGACAATGTCTTCAACACAGTCATGGATGTTAAAGGTAAGACAAAAGATAATGAGAAAGCAAGAAAAGATTTACCTTTTTATTGTGGACGAAAAGACTTAGAGTTGAAGGCACAAGGTAACGGCCGATTATTTAAACCAAAAGCAAATTACACCATGTCAAAAGACGAGACAAGAATAGTGTGTGGATGGATCAAGGAGCTTAGAATGCCAGATGGATATGCTTCTAACTTGTCCAGATGTGCCAATGTTCAGACCGGTACTATTCAAGGGTTGAAGAGTCATGATTGTCATGTATTCATGGAGACTTTCATCCCTCTTGCGTTCAGTTGTTTGCCAACACACGTGTTACATCCACTGATAGAAATCAGTAACTTCTTTAAAGATTTGTGTTGCACGACACTAAAGGAAGATTCCCTTAAAAAGATGGATGAAAATATCCCGATTATTCTCTGCAAATTGGAAAGAATATTCCCTCCTGCATTCTTTGATTCAATGGAGCACATTCCAATTCATCTTGCATATGAAGCTTGGCTTGGGGGACCCGTGCAGTACAGGTGGATGTATCCCTTTGAAAGGTTTATGGGAGAATCCAAACGCTCAGTTAAAAATAAAGCTAGAGTCGAAGGCTCAATTTGTGCAGCTTACTTGCACAGAGAGACAACTTATTTTTGTTCACATTATTTCAAGAACTTCATGTTGTCCCCCACTCATGTCAGAAATGAAATGCAATGGCAAGTTGAACCACGTGAAGGTGCATTATCAATTTTCCGACAAACAGGCCGTCACGCAGGGAAAGAATTCACTCACTGGTTAACTGATGTTGAATTCAACTCTGCTCATGTCCATGTCTTGATCAATTGCAGTGAAGTAAAGCCGTACCTTGAGTATGTCATCATCCATCTCTAGCTTGCATACGGTTTAATTGTTATACACTAATGAATTTCATTTGTACCAGCTCATTTCTTGTGGCTGAGCAAGTCGCAGAAGGAAATACTTCTGCTAGAATACACTCAGAGTTTCCGCATTGGTTTAGAAATCAGGTCCGTACTTTTTCCTACGTTTAGAGCAAGGTTAATTTGACCATTGCTTTTATAATTTTGTTACTACCTTTGTAGGTTTTTAATCAGTCATTAACTCCCACGGTTCAAGAGTTAAGACATCTCTCCAATTGGCCAATGAGATGTGTCAAAGAATGGCACACTTACTTCATCAATGGTTACAAATTCCATACACATGAATGGTCTAAAGGAAAGAAAACATCAAATTGTGGTGTGTATGTCAAGGGCCTAACAGAGGGGTCTTATGATGATTTCTACGGCATCATTCATAAAATATATGAGTTAGAGTACAACAGCACTACTTCTCCAAACAGAGTGGTACTCTTCTATTGTGAATGGTTTGATCCTTCTAGAGCTGGTACTAGAGTTGATCCACGCTTTAATATTGTCGAACTGAACCAGAGACTAAGATATGGGCCTTTTGATCCTTTCATTCTACCATCTAATGTGAGACAGGTTTATTATGTGCCATATCCACCATTTCGCAATATTGACAAGCGTGGTTGGGCCGTAGCAATACAAACGAAGCCTAGAGGTCGCATAGACTCAAATCAAGTAGAGGAAGATGTAGCCTACCAACTTGACCAAATGTCACAACCACAAGAAATTATCGAAGTTGAACGTATAACCGCATTGGTCGCCCCTGATGGTGATGGAGATGAATTAGAAGCAACAGTACAACGTGATGAAGAACAAGAGGAAGAAGAAGAACAAGAAGAAGAAGAAGAAGAAGATGAAGAAGAACAAGAAGAAGAAGATGATGATGATGATGACGATGAAGAAGAAGAAGACGATGATGAAGATGAAGATGAAGATGAAGATGATGATCAGGATGACGATGATTGAATGTTGAACATCTATTGTAGCAAATTGGACTATCATTTCATTACCATTATCTAAAATACCATCTTTAAGTTGTATGCAATTATTTGCCTACATTGACTTTGAAAACAATTCATCCTTCTTTATTTATTTATATTTATTCGCTTTGTTTGTAACCATTTCAATGCAGTAATGACAGGACAAGGTTCAGAGCGTCCAGATAAAGGAAAAGGGGTAGCAAGACCTACGAAGAGGAAACGGCAGGCACCAAAGTATGTACTTAGGGTGCCTGCTACACTACCTACCCCTGCTCCCGGTAGTTCATCATCTGTGGGGCCTCCTCCTACCCCTAGTATACAGACTCCTACACCAGCAGTAGACCCTACTCCTCCTCCTCGTGCAGTACACCCTTCTACTACCACTGCAGTAGACCCTTCACCTCCTCCTGCAGCACACCCTTCTACAACCCCTGCAGCAGACCCTCTTCCTCCTCCTCTTATTGCCACCCCCACTCCTCCCCCTATTGTTATTACCCCCACTCCTCTCCCTGACCCTACTTCTATACCTTCCTCATCTTCTGTACCTCCTTCTGACACTGGCACACCACTTGCTGATCCAGATTCAAGTGGTGATGCTGAATATCTTGACCCGCCCCTCGGTGATCGACCATGGATTGAGCCCTATGGAAAAGGGTAAGTTTATAATCTGTTGATATTGATTGATGTTTAAACCATATTGTAATTGAAATGACTTTGGTTATGCAGGTTTATTCCATCTAGGGTTGCTTCCCAGGCCATCACACGTTCAATTAAGCAGCAGTTTTTAAGTCCATGGCCTACTTGGGGAGCAATACCTCACGACGACAGAAAGCCATTCTGGGAGCGTTTTCAGGTGACCAATCCACTAAACTAATTGTCCCTCTTATTTTAGTATGTTCTGTAATCAATGTTTGTTCTGTTTAATGTTACAGATGAAGGTGCAGTGGAAACCTGAACATGAAACTCAGATACACAGAAATTTCCACATGAAAGCATCTCATCGGCTGTCAGAGATGTTTAGGGATGCCCGGAATGCAGGACAGCGCCCTAACTGGCTGGGTGAGCACATTTGGAACTCTTTACTGGCCCATTGGAATACAGTAGAGTTCCGCAATAAGTGTGCCAAAGCCCAGCGGAACAGAGCGTCTGAAAGGGGTGGCACCCTGCATACTGGTGGGTCGATCACCATTCATGAGCATGCCATTCGTATGGTATAATCTCATTACATAACTTTTTCTTTCTTCAATAAGTTATGTATATTGTATTTCATATGTACGCTTGTAATTCTTAATTATGTTACAGGCACAGGCTCTAGGACGGGCGGTCCATGTTGATGAGGTCTTTGCACAGACTCATGTTCGGAAGGGAACTAATCAATTTGTTGATGAAAGATCTCGGAAGACTCATGTAAGCAAATAACACTATTACTAATTGTTCATTTATGTTATACTATCGTTCCCTGACATTGCTTTTAATGTTTCAACAGGAAGACTTTTCTACGAGACTTTCACAGGTTAGATCTGAACATGAGTCAGCTCCTACACCGGATGATGGCAGTAATGCAGATGATGACATCCGTAGGACGCAGTGCTGGATCGACACCGTTGGTGGGAAGAAAAAGGGACGAGTGTATGGTGCGGGACAGCTTGCTGCAAACTATACAGCATCCAGAGGAGGTACTCTGAAGCACCAGCCTTCTTCTTCCACCAGTGCTGCTGAAGAGGTTGTTCAACTCAGGCAGGAACTCCATCAACGTGACCAGGAGCTCACTGATCTCAGAGCAGAGTTTACAAATTTTAAGGCCCTGGTCATGACTGTCTTGCCTCAAACCTCACAGGACGTACAAAATATCCCTCCCACCCAATCACGACCGTCCTCATCACCTGCTGCCACTCAGCAGCCCACTTCAGTTCAACCCTCATTAGTCCAACCCTCATCAGTCCAACCCACACCAGTCCAGCCATCAATAGAGGAGCAGGATGATGAAAATCATTCTGATGATATTATGTACATTATTAGGTTTCATTTTCTTATTACTTGTTAGACAAACATTTGGATATTAGAACATTTTGAGTTGATATCATTTCAATGTTAGATGTACTTACAGACTTTGGATGTTACAACATCCTTGTGTTACATTGTTTTATGTTTGAACTATAAATACATTATTTATACATTAATGAATGTCCTGTGGATTATTTGATGTGCCTTGGATATTGATCATTGATTGGATCTTTGAGATGCACATTATGCATGTTTGTATGTGTTTGAAAACTGTTATGCAGGTCTGTTTGTAGTGGATGTTGGAGATGGGGCAACTCATGTGGTACCTGTTGCAGATGGCTACGTTATAGGTAGCAGTATCAAATCGATTCCTGTTGCTGGAAAGGATGTTACACTTTTTCTTCAGCAGCTTATGCGGGTGGGTAATCTCTGTACTATTAAAATTAAAAGGTTATCATGTTGGTATTGTTCTGTCATTTAAACATCTGTGAATTTTTTCTAAACCTCTTGTTAATGCAAACTAGCTGACCTTACCTAGTGGTGCTGTTGTTAATGTTGAGCATTTTACTGAGCAGATTCATGAACTGTTATGTTGTCATTGCTTCATACAGGAAAGAGGAGAGAAAGTACCACCAGAAGACTCTTGTGAATCAAAGGTTGTAACTAAATTTTTCTTTTCAACTTATTAGTTTTCCGACATAACATTAGCTCAATTTCTCTTAGGAGTTCAATAAGCATGATAAAGAACCAGGCAAGTACATCAAGCATTGGAGAGGTATTAAACCGAAGACAGGGGCACCATATTCATGTGATATTGGCTATGAACGATTTCTTGGTCCCGAGGTTTGTTTGATGGCCACTCCTCATATAACTATTTTAGTATGATTTCATTATATCAACAAGACCAATTAATTTAACTTTTGTTTTCCCTCTGCATATTTTCTTCAATCCTGAGATATATGGCAGTGACTTCACGACCCCTTTGCCAGTTGTAATAGACAAGTGCATTCAGTCTGCACCAATTGACACAAGGAGATCCTTATATAAGGTGAAGTACCATACTGACGTGTATATAAATAAGCCCCAGAAGCAGTTTTAAATTCTACTGAACTTCCACTTCAAATCATAAAATTGGGGATCTTCCAAGGCTCAATGTTAGTTTGGGGCATTTTTTTGTTGTTAACCCAGATGGAGTTTATTAGTGTTAAGTTATACCATATCAATTCAGCAATGATATTTAGTTTCTGATAGCATGAATTTCTAGCCCTTCAGTTTACATGTTGTTGACAATTGATCTCTTTACTTGCCTATTTATTTATTTCAGAATATAGTTCTGTCTGGAGGTTCAACCATGTTCAAGGATTTTCACAGGAGGTTGCAACGTGATCTTAAAAAAATAGTGGATGCTCGTGCCCTTTCATCCGAAGCACGCTTAAACGGGGAGATAAGAGTAAGTTAATTGGTACCTCTAAGATAATTTGTATTCCATGTGTGTGCTGTTGAATTTTTTAAGATAATTTTTGCTTATAAATAGTTCAAAGACATTCCATTTTGTACGAATGCGAGTTTGGCATGTGTTAATGGAAATAAAGGTGCTTCTGGAACCATTGTGCTGTATCCATGTGAGCACTGTTGAATTTCTTAAGATAACCTGTGCTTATAAATAGTTCTAAGAGATTCTATTTTGTACCAATGGGAATTTGGCAGGTGTTATTGGAAAGGAGGTTCTGGAACCTTTGTGCATATTCATAACCTTATTTTACTTTCTTTCTGTGGACGTGAGATTTGATGTATCTTATTTATTTACTGTCTCCACATCTGCTTGTGACATGTATCATACTTGAATATACACATGCCTGAACGTTTCCTGATTTTCTTCACGAGTAAT
Organism: Vigna nakashimae; assembly: GCA_034642375.1. Lineage (NCBI taxonomy): Eukaryota > Viridiplantae > Streptophyta > Magnoliopsida > Fabales > Fabaceae > Vigna > Vigna nakashimae. The sequence continues at coordinate 21,058,025 of CM067760.1, read as the reverse complement.
GTCAGAACTGAATTTTATATGAACTGCCTTTTCCGGTATATCACTCTTAATAGATTATATATAAGATGAGTACATAAGGTTTTGAAAGTAAAAATATTGTGGAACACTTTTTGTTGCTAGCTTTGCAATTTTGATTATATTGTACACAACCTACTTACACTGTAATTGTCAAATTAAAGATAAATAACAACGAAGAATGCAATTCAAAATGCCTTAAGCTCATTACAAGTATTCACAAAATCATTTTTCCAGAATTCATCTTTTGAAGGTGTGACTTGCAAGTCTTGGACTTATTCTTGCATTAATAAATAAGCCAAATCTATTATTTTACTTTGAACACTTTCATCGAAGTGCTTTGGTTTCTTGAATAAATAGGCATGCATTCAGTACACAAAACAAATTCGAATTTATAATGTAAATGTCACATAATTTTTCCTGCAGTTTGAAGAGCAAAGAGATCAAGTGGCAATAGAGCAAATTCTACGGGTTATTTTTGTGGACCTTGAACGGCCTAGTCCTGTAAGACTACATGTCTCTCACACATGACATGACACAACATACCATTTTATTATTTGCAGTTACAATTGAAAGCTGCTGTTTCTGTAAGGTACTGGATAAGCTGAAACGGATGTTGGTTGAGGCTGATGCTGCACTTGAAGTGCGAAAGAAACCACCGGAGGAGAAAGGTCCTCAAGTAGCCGGAGAAGGCCTTGTTATAGATGAATGGGTTAGACACTCTTCTTGCCACATTCTTTTGTTTGAGTACATAATATATACAGGGTGACTCAAGAGTTTGGAAGGCCTAAAACAAACTTAGGAATGAGGCCAAAAGCAAACTCAAGGGTTTTTGAAACCTAAAGCAATTAGTATTAAAAAATATTTGAGGTATAATTTACCTGCTTGACCTTGAGGAGGTCCTGAACATATATAGTCAAAAAAATCTATTTTCAACTTAACCACATTGGTCCTGGACAATTTGTGTGATAGCATCATAATTGCCTAAATTTATTTGTTTACGAATAGCCATGGTAGGTGGAATGCCACATTTATAATTGGTTGTCTTTGCCTTTTTTGTCTGGCATTAATATGTCGAGTTTTGTATGTTTGTGAAGCCAGTCACCACTGCATGCGAAATATTTGTTATACAGGTCTGGGTAGCACAAGAAAAACCATTTTGCTGAAACCTGCCCTGCATTTTACCGAAGGCTTTTGCCCTTCGGTAAATGCCCTCGCATGGCCATTACCGAGGGCTTTCGCCCTTCGGTAAATACCATCGTATCCTCATTATCGAAGGCTTTCGCCCTTCGGTAAATACCATCGTACGCTCATTACCGAGGGCTTTCGCCCTTCGGTAATTACCGAAGGCTTTAGCCCTTCGGTAATTACCGAAGGCTTTCGCCCTTCGGTAATTACCGAGGGCTTCCGCCCTTCGGTAATTACCGAGGGCTTCTGGCCTTCGGTAATTACCGAAGGGCGAAAGCCCTCGGTAATGGTTAGCGACAAGGGATTTACCGAAGGATTTTAGGCCGTCGATAGGCCTTCGGTAAACACCCATTATCGACGGCTTTTGGCATTTTCCGAGGGCTTCTGGCCTTCGGTAATGCCCTACTTTTTTGTAGTGTGATAATGATATGCTGTTGAGATTTCTCCAGACATTCTTTCAGAGTTCAAACACTTTGTGCCTATTCTGCACATTCTCCTCTAGCTTCCTTCCCTCTTGGAAGGCTTTCGGAGCTTGAGATTCCTTGATCTACTCATACACCTTCATTGAAACACTCATCAAACACTTACTGTGCCTCTTCGTCATCCAACTAACCGCTGCCTTCTCTGGTTTTGGAAGTGCTCGTGATTGAATTGCAAGGATGCTTCCATCATGGAGGGATTTCAAGACACCACTGACACGTCTATAGGTCTTTGGAGAGAGACAACATGAGAATCCATGTCAGCAGTACAGTTTCACAAAAGAGTAGATGCAATTTCGTGCATCTACAGAGTCTGCTGATGAACGGGTCGCACCGCTCACAAAAGTTGTGCATGAAAATATGCAGTATAGCTAGGATGTGACTCCTAGGTCGTCTCTCAAGGACCAATATTGTGGCTCAGTCTCAGATTTACACACGAAGGTGGGGGGGTTTTGTGATTGTTTTTCGTTGAGGAAAAATAAATTAAAACTAGAATTTAAACACAACTGAATTTACGAAAACACTTGAAATAAAATTTAACCACGGTAAAAACTGAACGGTAAAAGACGGTAAAAATAGAAATTTACACAGTGTTGAAATTAAAACGCTGTAGCTGTAAACATGCATAAAAGGTAAAAGCAACGTAATAAAAATTTACCTAAAAACATCAGTAAAAATAAACCGTAAAAACGACGTTGAAAATAAACGGTAAAAAGCAATGACTGATTTTAACGATATGAAAAACAAAACCGGTAAAATAAAGATAGAAAATATTTAACTGGAAATAAAATTCATCAAAGCTTTCACTTAAATAAAAATTATGGATAATGAAGATAAACAAATAAACGAGTAAATTGTTCCAAATACTGTAATACACTGTTACTCACTCATCACACGCTCAGAAATAAAATTCTATACACTGTTTGAAATATGAAAATATGGAAAGAGCTTCCTGGAAGAGAAGGCAATGAGAGCCTCTCCCAGGCCTCAGGCCGTGACCCTATATCTCATTCACCTACACTACACTCCCCTACTGGAGCTCCCCTTTTGCTTCTCATGCTGCTGATTTTATAGCTCAACTTCTTTGAATTCTTTACTATATTAATCAGCTTTTGTGGTGTGCGTTTCCAGCTAAGGTTCACGAGAATTCTCCATTCCAAACTCTTGTCTTCTTCTTCAATATGATTCGGGTGGGCTCCCTTCTCCTTTCACGTGTGTGCTGGGTTTGAGCTGCTGCTGGTGTTGATGGTGCTGTTGCCGATGCTGCTGATGGAGGACGTTGCTGGAATACCATGAAGCTGCTGGTCCAGCTTCTTCTTCTTCAAGTGATAGGCGTGAGTTACTGCTGGAGCTTCCTTTTCAGAATTCATCACCCGTGGTGACTTGTCGTGACAAGCGGCGTGTGCTCTCCCTTCCAGCCCAAGACCGTGAACTGCTTCCTCAACTCCCTCAACGACCAACAGAAGAACGAGCTCATCCAATTCCACGTCCTGCCCACGTTCGTTTCCATCTCAAACTTCGACACTCTGAGCAACCCCGTCAGAACACAGGCCGGTGATGACCCTGATAGGTTGGCGTTGAACATCACAAGTTCCGGGAACCAAGTGAACTTGACAACCGGCGTGTTAACACCACAGTCGATGGAAGTGTGTACTCCGATCACCAGCTTGCCATTTATCAAGTGGACAAGGTTCTTCTTCCCAGGGACTTCTTCGTTCCCAAGCCTCCACCACCTACTCCTGCACCTGCAAAGGCTAAGGCTTCTTCTGCTAAGACATCTACAGATGGTCCTGCTTCTGCTGATTCCCACTCTGCTGCCACCAATTTGAAACTCAAAATCTGGTTCTCCCTTACAGTTGCAGCAGCAGCAGTATTCTCACTGTCACCGTGACACCTCCTGTTGTCATCTTCTTCATTCCAAGACACCAACCTTAGCCTCCTCATCTCCCAAGCTACTGGTTTGCTCAACATCTTCCAGCCAAATGGATGCAGAAAACCGTGAGCTTCTTCCAGCAAGGCCGAGACACCCTCTTTTATTCCAAAGTGCTGGATTGCAAACCAAGATAGATCTTCTTGCTGGACCAAGCCAAACCCGTGTGGATGTGTATTGTTTCAAAGGCAATTGTGAAATGAGTGATGGGCATTTTTTCCAACAAAACCGTGAATTTGCTTCCACGTGGTCCCCTTCTCTTTTCCTATTGTCTCTTGGAAATGCTCAAAGGAATGAAAGAGCCGAAACAAATTCAGATTTTTCAAGTGATGGCTCTTTCTTTTGTCCTTTGCTAAATTAATTTGTAGATGGCCTTTCCATAAGTGGTGGCTCCCACTTTTATTCTAACAATATGTAATTTGATAAATGCTTGGGCCATGTAACTTCTTTCTTCAAAACCGTGACTCCTTTCCATTCATGTGCATAATGGTGGAATGAGAATTGCTTAACGTGTTGGTTTCTTTCTCCAAAATGAAATGGTTTTCTTTTTCAAGCTAGCGGGGCCATGAAACCACTTCCCTTAATATTAAATAAAATTTAGCACCTTGAAATTCCTCATGTGCACGTGAACTTCCAATCAAAGGTGGTCCCTTCTCTTCTTGTATCCACTTAAATGATGAATTGAAATGTGCTCTCCAAATGGTGAATGGTGTGCCGAGAATTTTTTTGATATGTGCACCTTCCCATAATTTAATTCATTCAACACAAAAGGGCCCTCCACTTTAGTGTGCAGCCGTGACATGTCCCATGCTTTTAAGATCCCTTCCCATGTGCTACATACATTTGTTTCTGAATTTCACTTCCAAATCATGTACATCATGTACCAAAATTAAAATAGAGAAATCATGGCTGTCCATTTCCAAAATGAGTGTGCCGTGAGATTCTTTTACTTGGTGGCTCCCTTGTGTTGTCCAGCAAAAATTGTTTACTCTTGTAGCAAGCCTTCCTTCCATTTTCTTAAATCAAATGGACGTGCAAAAGTGTGGAGGGCCGTGTGCTATTTTTACTTCAACTAATTCAGCACTTCAATTTGTAACTCTTCCCATGGACGTGAGTCTTTGAACAAAGGTGATTTAAAATTCTTTTCTACGTAGATGTGCCAATCAACCTTGCTTAAGAGTGTTGGAAGATCTTAGCACCGTCCAATGATCAATTCCAGCCACCACAAGTACCAAACAATAAGCAAACAATGTAAACAGATTAGAAGTCACTCAAATAGTAATCACTAGACTGACATAGGACAGTAAAATAAATACTGGGAACAGCACAAAACGAATTTGAACAAAGTAAAAACTATACATGAAAATAGACATCCAGACGAAACTATGAAAAAAAATTGCACGAAAACGGATAAGAATTGAACTCGAACGAAGACGCACAATTTGACACAACATTCATGTGGCAGCCAGCGAAAATAAAAATGGCTAAGATGCATTGGCTCAATTTCCATTTTTCATTTAACCTTCAAATGTCCCAAATTTATTTCCAAAATTTTCCTTGAAATTACTAATGCGAATAATTAACTCAAATAATTCAAATTAATTAAAATTAGAATTTCTGGTCAAATTAAGCACAATTAGCAAAAACGGAAAAATACCGGACAATTAAGCACAATTCCCCGATTAATTCTAGCACAATAAACTAAGTGAAGTGAATAAAATATCGGCTCATCAAAATAGACCACACTTAGTCTTTTGCACTCCTGGGCAAAATTAAGACGCAAATCAGGGAATAGTTCAGGGACATTAAAGGACGTGACACAATTGCAGCATACAGAAAAATAAAAACTCGCAAGAAAACAAAATTTACAGAGTTCTCAAGAATTTGGACAAATAAAAGAAGTAGAAATTATCCAACACAAATCAAATAAAGCAGATACTTATAGAAATCTTCCAAGCAATTCAATACATGGAAAAAATAATCCATCAGCTCAAGAGGTGATTTGAAAATAACAAAACCTCACAGATGCACTCATAGTGTTTCTCTCAAGTGTTTAAGGTAAATCAATGTCACTCAATGCATTCAAGAAAGCAAACACAAACAGACTTGGCAATCTTCTAATATCAACACTTAAAACATATGCATCTTCAGATCAAAAGGTCTTTACTGGGTTGTAATGGGGCCAAGGACAGGGGAGGATAAATTTGGATAAGTAGCTATAGCTCAGAAGAAATAGAGGTGCACTAGGAAAAAATGTAAACACAGTGAAATCTCACCCAAACCTCTAATTCAATCCTTTTCTCGACTCCATTATTCACAAAATTATTTTTCAATTTTTTTTTCTTTTTTTTTTTTTCATCATTTTTTTTTATCCTGTCTTTTTTTTTTTTTTTATCACACAACAGGATATAAATTATCATTTCAAAACATGATGAAGAACCAACTAGCCAATTCATCAGAATTCCCAAGGAGACCACACTTATTCACAAAATACTTCTATAGCTCCAAACTTTCCTAAGGTTAAGGTAATCATTTGTTTTTCACTTAGGATCAGTGTATGAGCTTCAACACAAAGAAATATATACAGTATAGGCTCAAAGGGGTTATCAAAGGATAATAACAAGGTAGGCTTATTTGGCTAAAGAGGCTCAAGAATAAAAATGCCTTTATCACGTCTGAACATGCATATCAATCAAGTCTATAAAAAAGAATCAAGCCAAGGCATATGTGCAAGCAATCAAGATACATATCACACAAGAAAGAAAATTAAGTGGCTCAAATCTCACACAGGGTATTCGTCACAATCAAATCAACCTCTCAAACGTATAATCATCTTTCCAGGCAGAGAAAAGCAAGGATTACAAACTATAAGTATTAAGTAAGTGAAGGAAAAATCTACAACTTAGACCTCATCCAGAAATCAAGAGAAAAATGTAAAATTTATTGCACTCAAGACACACTAAAACAACTTAAAACAGAAAAAATTTAACACTTAAAAACAAAAAACTTAACACACGAAATAAATACTAACAGAAACTAACAGAAAAATCAGAATTTCTCCCAGTAGACCACACTTAAATCACACAATGTCCTCAGTGTGTCACAATCATCAGATTATCAATTTCAGAGCAGCAAATAATATAGACAAGTGCAATAAAAAGTTAGGAAAAATGGGAAGAAATTTTTCAGTAACATCCATCAGCAGATGTTATCACCTAGCACCCATCAGTAGATGCTAACATTTTTTTATTTTTTATTACTAATTTTTTTTTTATTTTATTTTATTTTATTTTATTATTATTTTTTTTTTTCTGAAAAAGGATACCGGTACTGTGACAACAGTCTCGGTGCGAATGACCGGCACTGTTGCTACAGTGGCAGAAATTTAGGCTATAAAAGGGCACCTCCTCAGCCTCGAGTGACATTTCTGATCCCTCAGCCTGCCTCTCTCTCTACTCTCTTCTCTGCTCTCTCCTCTCTCTACTCTCTCGAGCGTCTGGATCTCTGCAGGGAGCCTCTCCCCCCCGCGTCCGCGTGCTCTTAAGGTGTACGAGCCCTGCAAGGAGCCTCTGCCACCGTGCCAACTGAAGAGTCTGAGATCCGCGAGGAGCTTCTCTGCCAGCTCTACTACTCCAGGTAAGTCCTCTGCTCCTGGATCTGCCTTTCTTTCTCCTTTCTCTTCTTTCCAGTCTTTCCCTTTCAGTATTTCCTTTATTTTTCATCTGATCTCTTGCCTGCTCTCCCTCTTTCCTTTTCAGTTTTTTCAGATCTTTCATATTTTTTTTTCTTTTTCTTTTTCTGCTTTCTTTTCCTGCTTTCATTTAAGCCTTCAGTTCCTTCTTTATTTTCAGCTCTTATTCGCTTTCTTCTTCACCTGCTAAACACTTAAAACACATAAAACACAATTGTCTTAAAACTTAAGGGGTATATCGGCTGGAAACCAGACGTTAATCTCCCTTCGATTGAAGGTATTGCAGAGACAATCGGGTAGAACAACGCCACGTACCCCACTTAAAACTAAATAAACATATAAACATAATATACAAGAACAAGGACAACAGGACAACTGGACATAGATCCGTTTAGGACCCTTTGCGAGGACCGTGAAACAGATCTGAGACCAAACACAGAAATATCAAAGACTGACAGGACAACATAAATTTAACGGGAAACAAGACAAATAAAGAAAACACAGAACTAATCTAAATTTTTTATGCTTTTTTTTTTATTGTTATTTATGTTATGCTTATTTTTCTTGTTTTTGTTCTTTTTATATGTATTTATTTTTTTTATTTATGTTTTTGTATATTACGAGAGGAAGGATGAGTGATATGGAATCAGAGAGATATACCAGTCAACGATGGCGTCCTACAGATGATCAGATCACGACGATGACCAAAATCTACAACTATGGGGTCACACACCCAAGCCGAGCGCAAGTCGTCGAGATCGCGTCTCGACTAAGGACCTTCGGCGAAGCCACTGAATACAACGTGCACTGCTGGTTTAACAACCATGGCAATCGGGTCAGGCGTTGGCAAGCGGAGATAGACCCCACAGGCACTCTCTTTTCACAACTGCCGCTATACATGTACGGTAAGACCCTGATCACACCTCAATTTTTATTGAAAATTTTCACTTCCTCTTCTATAATTAACACAAGTTATTTTTATTTTTTATTTTTTTATATTTTTTTTTGTTTGAAAGAAAACAACTGGGTGATTATGAGGGCACCGAGGCTGCTGAATCTGTTTCCCGTTCCGATCATCATCGATGACGACAGAAATGAACGAGAAATTCCTCCACCAAAGCCTCCGCTCGTGACTTTTCGAACCAGAGCTCCCTCAACGGAGCTCTCCCTTAGACCACCACAACCAGCTCGAGAGTTCTTTCATTTTTAATGTTTTAGGTTTTATGTTTTTATTTTTTTATTATTATGTTTTTGCTGGCCGAGTGTGGCCAGAATATTAATGAGGACTGTAATATGAACACTTATGTTTTTTATGTTTTTAATTTTTTTTTTATGTTGTTTTTGTTTTTTATTTGGTTTGTAATATTAACGATCAGAAATGATCGACCCCCGAACAACTTAAATTTCATATATCAACTGCAATTTTATTTTCAGATCTGTTCAATCCTTTTTCTCCATTACTGTAATTTTTGCATTGATGAATGAAATATTTTCTTAGTCTAAAAAATTTGCAATCAAAGATCTGTATGAAAACAACTAAGAAATTGTATTTACAGTGAAGGAAAATAAGGAAAATAAATGAGATCTGAAGTGAAAATTTTTATTGGTATGAAATAATAAGATACTGAGGGTCGAAATAAAATCAAGGAATATGCAAAACAATTTTTTTTTTTTTTGAATTTTTGAAATTTTTTTTTTATAAGGATAACAATGTGAAAACTAAGAAAAAAAATAATTATACATATCAGAATACATATTTGGCACGCTTTTAAACAAAAAAAAAATTTATCACAAAATATTTTTTTTTTTAATTCATGCTCACAATTTTTAAAAATGAAATAAACACAACCATGAAAACACACCAGAAAAGCTAAATAATATGTACATAATGAGGAAAAAGAGTGCTCCCTGGTCATGGTGGCAGTTGCCAATTCTGGACAATCAGTGAGATATCTTCCACCTCAGGATCCGGCGAAGATGTCTTCAGGAGCAGCTCGCCCAGTACTGCCCTCTCACTTGAATCAGGACAAATCCCAGTAGCCACGCCACTTCTCCGAGCAAGTTGTTGAATCAATAAAATCAGGAGCCTTCTGTCCACCAGCAGTTGTTGAGTCTGTGACACCGGAGTAATAAGAGAAAAAGCAGTATACTTTCCTTCATCTATCATTATTTCCTCTATGTCAGTACCTGTATTCTCATTTACTTTTGTAACCTGGTCATCAAACTCATAATCAATAGCATTTGTTATGAATTTAGAATCTGTTTGTAACACATAATCAATTTCAATACAAATCGGGCAAGAACCAGATTCACAATCACATTCACAATTCTCAGAAAACTGAGTCAGATCAATGTTTTGTTCTAACTCTATCATGTTATGCGACTGCAAAATTCCTGTCTCAAAATCAATATTGACATATGCATCATCAACAAAATCCACATTCAGTGCAAAGCTATTATCAATGGAAAATTTATCACTGTAATCATGTTCATTCAACACAACATTTATACAAATGGTTTCAGAGACTAATACTAAATCAAAAACTTTAGAATTGTCAATCAAGTCTGTATCAGTTTCAATCCTAAAACCTGTAGAATCATTGTGCAACAAATCACAAGCAATTGAATGTATAGGCAGATCTGGTAAAGAGCTTGTAATCTCAGTTTCAGAATAAACATGTTTTTGCTCAGAATAAATTTTCTCATGAATTTCCAATTCATCAACTGCACATTCAAGTTGAGGTACGTTTACCTCCACGGTGGAAGATAAAAATGGTCTACCTGTCTCAACAGTGTTACTCATACCTGTCTGGTCCTTAAAATAATCATCAACAGTCTCAGGTGCAAGAGTGGGATCATAGAAAGGTAGGAAAGTGGGTGTAGTAGTAAACTCATAGCTTTGCTCCCCATCTTCTATGTTGATGCCACTATCATCTTGAAAGTGTTGAGTGGCCATCTGCCCGATCTGATCAGTCAGCTTCTGAATGGCAGCTTGAGTTTCCATGCTCTCTTGCTTGAACTGCATGTTCCCTTTCTGAAACTGAATGTTCTGCATGGTCATCTGCTCCAATAACTCCTTCAATGTAGGTTCAGAAGTTGAAGGCTGAGAAGCTACTTGGGCAGGAGCATCATACTGCTGACTCTGATATTGCTGAACTGGTGGAACCGGCTCCCAAAGGGAGCTCTCAGGAATTTGAGGATGATCCATATTTTTCTCAGGATTAAAATCAGCACAAGAATCAGAGTAATATGCAGAAAGAGAATCATAATTACAGGCACTTGTAGAATAAGCACTATTCACAAAATTAAAATAGGTAGACATGGAAAATAAAAATAAAAACTAAAAACTAAAAATTACGAAACAGATAAACTAAACACATTTATACATGCTACAAGCACACACAAGACAGAACATCAATAGTAAAAAAAAAAAATAATTTTTTTTTTAAATATAGCAACTAAATACAGAACACAGCACAATAAAATATAAAAGACAAAACATATATTAACACAACATAATCGAAAAACACAGCAAAAATCTAAAACGAAAAACCTGGAACTGAAGTGACAACGCCGCCAAAATTTGCTGAAGGTGTCGTTGTCGCTTACAAAAATATACAAGACAAAACACACAAAACAAACATATTAACAGAACAAAACTTTATACAACAAAAATCTAAAACCAAACCTCCATTGATTGGTCCCCGGCAGCGGCGCCATTTTGATGAACGGGTCGCACCGCTCACAAAAGTTGTGCATGAAAATATGCAGTATAGCTAGGATGTGACTCCTAGGTCGTCTCTCAAGGACCAATATTGTGGCTCAGTCTCAGATTTACACACGAAGGTGGGGGGGTTTTGTGATTGTTTTTCGTTGAGGAAAAATAAATTAAAACTAGAATTTAAACACAACTGAATTTACGAAAACACTTGAAATAAAATTTAACCACGGTAAAAACTGAACGGTAAAAGACGGTAAAAATAGAAATTTACACAGTGTTGAAATTAAAACGCTGTAGCTGTAAACATGCATAAAAGGTAAAAGCAACGTAATAAAAATTTACCTAAAAACATCAGTAAAAATAAACCGTAAAAACGACGTTGAAAATAAACGGTAAAAAGCAATGACTGATTTTAACGATATGAAAAACAAAACCGGTAAAATAAAGATAGAAAATATTTAACTGGAAATAAAATTCATCAAAGCTTTCACTTAAATAAAAATTATGGATAATGAAGATAAACAAATAAACGAGTAAATTGTTCCAAATACTGTAATACACTGTTACTCACTCATCACACGCTCAGAAATAAAATTCTATACACTGTTTGAAATATGAAAATATGGAAAGAGCTTCCTGGAAGAGAAGGCAATGAGAGCCTCTCCCAGGCCTCAGGCCGTGACCCTATATCTCATTCACCTACACTACACTCCCCTACTGGAGCTCCCCTTTTGCTTCTCATGCTGCTGATTTTATAGCTCAACTTCTTTGAATTCTTTACTATATTAATCAGCTTTTGTGGTGTGCGTTTCCAGCTAAGGTTCACGAGAATTCTCCATTCCAAACTCTTGTCTTCTTCTTCAATATGATTCGGGTGGGCTCCCTTCTCCTTTCACGTGTGTGCTGGGTTTGAGCTGCTGCTGGTGTTGATGGTGCTGTTGCCGATGCTGCTGATGGAGGACGTTGCTGGAATACCATGAAGCTGCTGGTCCAGCTTCTTCTTCTTCAAGTGATAGGCGTGAGTTACTGCTGGAGCTTCCTTTTCAGAATTCATCACCCGTGGTGACTTGTCGTGACAAGCGGCGTGTGCTCTCCCTTCCAGCCCAAGACCGTGAACTGCTTCCTCAACTCCCTCAACGACCAACAGAAGAACGAGCTCATCCAATTCCACGTCCTGCCCACGTTCGTTTCCATCTCAAACTTCGACACTCTGAGCAACCCCGTCAGAACACAGGCCGGTGATGACCCTGATAGGTTGGCGTTGAACATCACAAGTTCCGGGAACCAAGTGAACTTGACAACCGGCGTGTTAACACCACAGTCGATGGAAGTGTGTACTCCGATCACCAGCTTGCCATTTATCAAGTGGACAAGGTTCTTCTTCCCAGGGACTTCTTCGTTCCCAAGCCTCCACCACCTACTCCTGCACCTGCAAAGGCTAAGGCTTCTTCTGCTAAGACATCTACAGATGGTCCTGCTTCTGCTGATTCCCACTCTGCTGCCACCAATTTGAAACTCAAAATCTGGTTCTCCCTTACAGTTGCAGCAGCAGCAGTATTCTCACTGTCACCGTGACACCTCCTGTTGTCATCTTCTTCATTCCAAGACACCAACCTTAGCCTCCTCATCTCCCAAGCTACTGGTTTGCTCAACATCTTCCAGCCAAATGGATGCAGAAAACCGTGAGCTTCTTCCAGCAAGGCCGAGACACCCTCTTTTATTCCAAAGTGCTGGATTGCAAACCAAGATAGATCTTCTTGCTGGACCAAGCCAAACCCGTGTGGATGTGTATTGTTTCAAAGGCAATTGTGAAATGAGTGATGGGCATTTTTTCCAACAAAACCGTGAATTTGCTTCCACGTGGTCCCCTTCTCTTTTCCTATTGTCTCTTGGAAATGCTCAAAGGAATGAAAGAGCCGAAACAAATTCAGATTTTTCAAGTGATGGCTCTTTCTTTTGTCCTTTGCTAAATTAATTTGTAGATGGCCTTTCCATAAGTGGTGGCTCCCACTTTTATTCTAACAATATGTAATTTGATAAATGCTTGGGCCATGTAACTTCTTTCTTCAAAACCGTGACTCCTTTCCATTCATGTGCATAATGGTGGAATGAGAATTGCTTAACGTGTTGGTTTCTTTCTCCAAAATGAAATGGTTTTCTTTTTCAAGCTAGCGGGGCCATGAAACCACTTCCCTTAATATTAAATAAAATTTAGCACCTTGAAATTCCTCATGTGCACGTGAACTTCCAATCAAAGGTGGTCCCTTCTCTTCTTGTATCCACTTAAATGATGAATTGAAATGTGCTCTCCAAATGGTGAATGGTGTGCCGAGAATTTTTTTGATATGTGCACCTTCCCATAATTTAATTCATTCAACACAAAAGGGCCCTCCACTTTAGTGTGCAGCCGTGACATGTCCCATGCTTTTAAGATCCCTTCCCATGTGCTACATACATTTGTTTCTGAATTTCACTTCCAAATCATGTACATCATGTACCAAAATTAAAATAGAGAAATCATGGCTGTCCATTTCCAAAATGAGTGTGCCGTGAGATTCTTTTACTTGGTGGCTCCCTTGTGTTGTCCAGCAAAAATTGTTTACTCTTGTAGCAAGCCTTCCTTCCATTTTCTTAAATCAAATGGACGTGCAAAAGTGTGGAGGGCCGTGTGCTATTTTTACTTCAACTAATTCAGCACTTCAATTTGTAACTCTTCCCATGGACGTGAGTCTTTGAACACAGGTGATTTAAAATTCTTTTCTACGTAGATGTGCCAATCAACCTTGCTTAAGAGTGTTGGAAGATCTTAGCACCGTCCAATGATCAATTCCAGCCACCACAAGTACCAAACAATAAGCAAACAATGTAAACAGATTAGAAGTCACTCAAATAGTAATCACTAGACTGACATAGGACAGTAAAATAAATACTGGGAACAGCACAAAACGAATTTGAACAAAGTAAAAACTATACATGAAAATAGACATCCAGACGAAACTATGAAAAAAAATTGCACGAAAACGGATAAGAATTGAACTCGAACGAAGACGCACAATTTGACACAACATTCATGTGGCAGCCAGCGAAAATAAAAATGGCTAAGATGCATTGGCTCAATTTCCATTTTTCATTTAACCTTCAAATGTCCCAAATTTATTTCCAAAATTTTCCTTGAAATTACTAATGCGAATAATTAACTCAAATAATTCAAATTAATTAAAATTAGAATTTCTGGTCAAATTAAGCACACTTAGCAAAAACGGAAAAATACCGGACAATTAAGCACAATTCCCCGATTAATTCTAGCACAATAAACTAAGTGAAGTGAATAAAATATCGGCTCATCAAAATAGACCACACTTAGTCTTTTGCACTCCTGGGCAAAATTAAGACGCAAATCAGGGAATAGTTCAGGGACATTAAAGGACGTGACACAATTGCAGCATACAGAAAAATAAAAACTCGCAAGAAAACAAAATTTACAGAGTTCTCAAGAATTTGGACAAATAAAAGAAGTAGAAATTATCCAACACAAATCAAATAAAGCAGATACTTATAGAAATCTTCCAAGCAATTCAATACATGGAAAAAATAATCCATCAGCTCAAGAGGTGATTTGAAAATAACAAAACCTCACAGATGCACTCATAGTGTTTCTCTCAAGTGTTTAAGGTAAATCAATGTCACTCAATGCATTCAAGAAAGCAAACACAAACAGACTTGGCAATCTTCTAATATCAACACTTAAAACATATGCATCTTCAGATCAAAAGGTCTTTACTGGGTTGTAATGGGGCCAAGGACAGGGGAGGATAAATTTGGATAAGTAGCTATAGCTCAGAAGAAATAGAGGTGCACTAGGAAAAAATGTAAACACAGTGAAATCTCACCCAAACCTCTAATTCAATCCTTTTCTCGACTCCATTATTCACAAAATTATTTTTCAATTTTTTTTTCTTTTTTTTTTTTTTTCATCATTTTTTTTTTATCCTGTCTTTTTTTTTTTTTTTTATCACACAACAGGATATAAATTATCATTTCAAAACATGATGAAGAACCAACTAGCCAATTCATCAGAATTCCCAAGGAGACCACACTTATTCACAAAATACTTCTATAGCTCCAAACTTTCCTAAGGTTAAGGTAATCATTTGTTTTTCACTTAGGATCAGTGTATGAGCTTCAACACAAAGAAATATATACAGTATAGGCTCAAAGGGGTTATCAAAGGATAATAACAAGGTAGGCTTATTTGGCTAAAGAGGCTCAAGAATAAAAATGCCTTTATCACGTCTGAACATGCATATCAATCAAGTCTATAAAAAAGAATCAAGCCAAGGCATATGTGCAAGCAATCAAGATACATATCACACAAGAAAGAAAATTAAGTGGCTCAAATCTCACACAGGGTATTCGTCACAATCAAATCAACCTCTCAAACGTATAATCATCTTTCCAGGCAGAGAAAAGCAAGGATTACAAACTATAAGTATTAAGTAAGTGAAGGAAAAATCTACAACTTAGACCTCATCCAGAAATCAAGAGAAAAATGTAAAATTTATTGCACTCAAGACACACTAAAACAACTTAAAACAGAAAAAATTTAACACTTAAAAACAAAAAACTTAACACACGAAATAAATACTAACAGAAACTAACAGAAAAATCAGAATTTCTCCCAGTAGACCACACTTAAATCACACAATGTCCTCAGTGTGTCACAATCATCAGATTATCAATTTCAGAGCAGCAAATAATATAGACAAGTGCAATAAAAAGTTAGGAAAAATGGGAAGAAATTTTTCAGTAACATCCATCAGCAGATGTTATCACCTAGCACCCATCAGTAGATGCTAACATTTTTTTATTTTTTATTACTAATTTTTTTTTTATTTTATTTTATTTTATTTTATTATTATTTTTTTTTTTCTGAAAAAGGATACCGGTACTGTGACAACAGTCTCGGTGCGAATGACCGGCACTGTTGCTACAGTGGCAGAAATTTAGGCTATAAAAGGGCACCTCCTCAGCCTCGAGTGACATTTCTGATCCCTCAGCCTGCCTCTCTCTCTACTCTCTTCTCTGCTCTCTCCTCTCTCTACTCTCTCGAGCGTCTGGATCTCTGCAGGGAGCCTCTCCCCCCCGCGTCCGCGTGCTCTTAAGGTGTACGAGCCCTGCAAGGAGCCTCTGCCACCGTGCCAACTGAAGAGTCTGAGATCCGCGAGGAGCTTCTCTGCCAGCTCTACTACTCCAGGTAAGTCCTCTGCTCCTGGATCTGCCTTTCTTTCTCCTTTCTCTTCTTTCCAGTCTTTCCCTTTCAGTATTTCCTTTATTTTTCATCTGATCTCTTGCCTGCTCTCCCTCTTTCCTTTTCAGTTTTTTCAGATCTTTCATATTTTTTTTTCTTTTTCTTTTTCTGCTTTCTTTTCCTGCTTTCATTTAAGCCTTCAGTTCCTTCTTTATTTTCAGCTCTTATTCGCTTTCTTCTTCACCTGCTAAACACTTAAAACACATAAAACACAATTGTCTTAAAACTTAAGGGGTATATCGGCTGGAAACCAGACGTTAATCTCCCTTCGATTGAAGGTATTGCAGAGACAATCGGGTAGAACAACGCCACGTACCCCACTTAAAACTAAATAAACATATAAACATAATATACAAGAACAAGGACAACAGGACAACTGGACATAGATCCGTTTAGGACCCTTTGCGAGGACCGTGAAACAGATCTGAGACCAAACACAGAAATATCAAAGACTGACAGGACAACATAAATTTAACGGGAAACAAGACAAATAAAGAAAACACAGAACTAATCTAAATTTTTTATGCTTTTTTTTTTATTGTTATTTATGTTATGCTTATTTTTCTTGTTTTTGTTCTTTTTATATGTATTTATTTTTTTTATTTATGTTTTTGTATATTACGAGAGGAAGGATGAGTGATATGGAATCAGAGAGATATACCAGTCAACGATGGCGTCCTACAGATGATCAGATCACGACGATGACCAAAATCTACAACTATGGGGTCACACACCCAAGCCGAGCGCAAGTCGTCGAGATCGCGTCTCGACTAAGGACCTTCGGCGAAGCCACTGAATACAACGTGCACTGCTGGTTTAACAACCATGGCAATCGGGTCAGGCGTTGGCAAGCGGAGATAGACCCCACAGGCACTCTCTTTTCACAACTGCCGCTATACATGTACGGTAAGACCCTGATCACACCTCAATTTTTATTGAAAATTTTCACTTCCTCTTCTATAATTAACACAAGTTATTTTTATTTTTTATTTTTTTATATTTTTTTTTGTTTGAAAGAAAACAACTGGGTGATTATGAGGGCACCGAGGCTGCTGAATCTGTTTCCCGTTCCGATCATCATCGATGACGACAGAAATGAACGAGAAATTCCTCCACCAAAGCCTCCGCTCGTGACTTTTCGAACCAGAGCTCCCTCAACGGAGCTCTCCCTTAGACCACCACAACCAGCTCGAGAGTTCTTTCATTTTTAATGTTTTAGGTTTTATGTTTTTATTTTTTTATTATTATGTTTTTGCTGGCCGAGTGTGGCCAGAATATTAATGAGGACTGTAATATGAACACTTATGTTTTTTATGTTTTTAATTTTTTTTTTATGTTGTTTTTGTTTTTTATTTGGTTTGTAATATTAACGATCAGAAATGATCGACCCCCGAACAACTTAAATTTCATATATCAACTGCAATTTTATTTTCAGATCTGTTCAATCCTTTTTCTCCATTACTGTAATTTTTGCATTGATGAATGAAATATTTTCTTAGTCTAAAAAATTTGCAATCAAAGATCTGTATGAAAACAACTAAGAAATTGTATTTACAGTGAAGGAAAATAAGGAAAATAAATGAGATCTGAAGTGAAAATTTTTATTGGTATGAAATAATAAGATACTGAGGGTCGAAATAAAATCAAGGAATATGCAAAACAATTTTTTTTTTTTTGAATTTTTGAAATTTTTTTTTTATAAGGATAACAATGTGAAAACTAAGAAAAAAAATAATTATACATATCAGAATACATATTTGGCACGCTTTTAAACAAAAAAAAAATTATCACAAAATATTTTTTTTTTTAATTCATGCTCACAATTTTTAAAAATGAAATAAACACAACCATGAAAACACACCAGAAAAGCTAAATAATATGTACATAATGAGGAAAAAGAGTGCTCCCTGGTCATGGTGGCAGTTGCCAATTCTGGACAATCAGTGAGATATCTTCCACCTCAGGATCCGGCGAAGATGTCTTCAGGAGCAGCTCGCCCAGTACTGCCCTCTCACTTGAATCAGGACAAATCCCAGTAGCCACGCCACTTCTCCGAGCAAGTTGTTGAATCAATAAAATCAGGAGCCTTCTGTCCACCAGCAGTTGTTGAGTCTGTGACACCGGAGTAATAAGAGAAAAAGCAGTATACTTTCCTTCATCTATCATTATTTCCTCTATGTCAGTACCTGTATTCTCATTTACTTTTGTAACCTGGTCATCAAACTCATAATCAATAGCATTTGTTATGAATTTAGAATCTGTTTGTAACACATAATCAATTTCAATACAAATCGGGCAAGAACCAGATTCACAATCACATTCACAATTCTCAGAAAACTGAGTCAGATCAATGTTTTGTTCTAACTCTATCATGTTATGCGACTGCAAAATTCCTGTCTCAAAATCAATATTGACATATGCATCATCAACAAAATCCACATTCAGTGCAAAGCTATTATCAATGGAAAATTTATCACTGTAATCATGTTCATTCAACACAACATTTATACAAATGGTTTCAGAGACTAATACTAAATCAAAAACTTTAGAATTGTCAATCAAGTCTGTATCAGTTTCAATCCTAAAACCTGTAGAATCATTGTGCAACAAATCACAAGCAATTGAATGTATAGGCAGATCTGGTAAAGAGCTTGTAATCTCAGTTTCAGAATAAACATGTTTTTGCTCAGAATAAATTTTCTCATGAATTTCCAATTCATCAACTGCACATTCAAGTTGAGGTACGTTTACCTCCACGGTGGAAGATAAAAATGGTCTACCTGTCTCAACAGTGTTACTCATACCTGTCTGGTCCTTAAAATAATCATCAACAGTCTCAGGTGCAAGAGTGGGATCATAGAAAGGTAGGAAAGTGGGTGTAGTAGTAAACTCATAGCTTTGCTCCCCATCTTCTATGTTGATGCCACTATCATCTTGAAAGTGTTGAGTGGCCATCTGCCCGATCTGATCAGTCAGCTTCTGAATGGCAGCTTGAGTTTCCATGCTCTCTTGCTTGAACTGCATGTTCCCTTTCTGAAACTGAATGTTCTGCATGGTCATCTGCTCCAATAACTCCTTCAATGTAGGTTCAGAAGTTGAAGGCTGAGAAGCTACTTGGGCAGGAGCATCATACTGCTGACTCTGATATTGCTGAACTGGTGGAACCGGCTCCCAAAGGGAGCTCTCAGGAATTTGAGGATGATCCATATTTTTCTCAGGATTAAAATCAGCACAAGAATCAGAGTAATATGCAGAAAGAGAATCATAATTACAGGCACTTGTAGAATAAGCACTATTCACAAAATTAAAATAGGTAGACATGGAAAATAAAAATAAAAACTAAAAACTAAAAATTACGAAACAGATAAACTAAACACATTTATACATGCTACAACACACACAAGACAGAACATCAATAGTAAAAAAAAAAAAAAATAATTTTTTTTTTAAATATAGCAACTAAATACAGAACACAGCACAATAAAATATAAAAGACAAAACATATATTAACACAACATAATCGAAAAACACAGCAAAAATCTAAAACGAAAAACCTGGAACTGAAGTGACAACGCCGCCAAAATTTGCTGAAGGTGTCGTTGTCGCTTACAAAAATATACAAGACAAAACACACAAAACAAACATATTAACAGAACAAAACTTTATACAACAAAAATCTAAAACCAAACCTCCATTGATTGGTCCCCGGCAGCGGCGCCATTTTGATGAACGGGTCGCACCGCTCACAAAAGTTGTGCATGAAAATATGCAGTATAGCTAGGATGTGACTCCTAGGTCGTCTCTCAAGGACCAATATTGTGGCTCAGTCTCAGATTTACACACGAAGGTGGGGGGGTTTTGTGATTGTTTTTCGTTGAGGAAAAATAAATTAAAACTAGAATTTAAACACAACTGAATTTACGAAAACACTTGAAATAAAATTTAACCACGGTAAAAACTGAACGGTAAAAGACGGTAAAAATAGAAATTTACACAGTGTTGAAATTAAAACGCTGTAGCTGTAAACATGCATAAAAGGTAAAAGCAACGTAATAAAAATTTACCTAAAAACATCAGTAAAAATAAACCGTAAAAACGACGTTGAAAATAAACGGTAAAAAGCAATGACTGATTTTAACGATATGAAAAACAAAACCGGTAAAATAAAGATAGAAAATATTTAACTGGAAATAAAATTCATCAAAGCTTTCACTTAAATAAAAATTATGGATAATGAAGATAAACAAATAAACGAGTAAATTGTTCCAAATACTGTAATACACTGTTACTCACTCATCACACGCTCAGAAATAAAATTCTATACACTGTTTGAAATATGAAAATATGGAAAGAGCTTCCTGGAAGAGAAGGCAATGAGAGCCTCTCCCAGGCCTCAGGCCGTGACCCTATATCTCATTCACCTACACTACACTCCCCTACTGGAGCTCCCCTTTTGCTTCTCATGCTGCTGATTTTATAGCTCAACTTCTTTGAATTCTTTACTATATTAATCAGCTTTTGTGGTGTGCGTTTCCAGCTAAGGTTCACGAGAATTCTCCATTCCAAACTCTTGTCTTCTTCTTCAATATGATTCGGGTGGGCTCCCTTCTCCTTTCACGTGTGTGCTGGGTTTGAGCTGCTGCTGGTGTTGATGGTGCTGTTGCCGATGCTGCTGATGGAGGACGTTGCTGGAATACCATGAAGCTGCTGGTCCAGCTTCTTCTTCTTCAAGTGATAGGCGTGAGTTACTGCTGGAGCTTCCTTTTCAGAATTCATCACCCGTGGTGACTTGTCGTGACAAGCGGCGTGTGCTCTCCCTTCCAGCCCAAGACCGTGAACTGCTTCCTCAACTCCCTCAACGACCAACAGAAGAACGAGCTCATCCAATTCCACGTCCTGCCCACGTTCGTTTCCATCTCAAACTTCGACACTCTGAGCAACCCCATCAGAACACAGGCCGGTGATGACCCTGATAGGTTGGCGTTGAACATCACAAGTTCCGGGAACCAAGTGAACTTGACAACCGGCGTGTTAACACCACAGTCGATGGAAGTGTGTACTCCGATCACCAGCTTGCCATTTATCAAGTGGACAAGGTTCTTCTTCCCAGGGACTTCTTCGTTCCCAAGCCTCCACCACCTACTCCTGCACCTGCAAAGGCTAAGGCTTCTTCTGCTAAGACATCTACAGATGGTCCTGCTTCTGCTGATTCCCACTCTGCTGCCACCAATTTGAAACTCAAAATCTGGTTCTCCCTTACAGTTGCAGCAGCAGCAGTATTCTTACTGTCACCGTGACACCTCCTGTTGTCATCTTCTTCATTCCAAGACACCAACCTTAGCCTCCTCATCTCCCAAGCTACTGGTTTGCTCAACATCTTCCAGCCAAATGGATGCAGAAAACCGTGAGCTTCTTCCAGCAAGGCCGAGACACCCTCTTTTATTCCAAAGTGCTGGATTGCAAACCAAGATAGATCTTCTTGCTGGACCAAGCCAAACCCGTGTGGATGTGTATTGTTTCAAAGGCAATTGTGAAATGAGTGATGGGCATTTTTTCCAACAAAACCGTGAATTTGCTTCCACGTGGTCCCCTTCTCTTTTCCTATTGTCTCTTGGAAATGCTCAAAGGAATGAAAGAGCCGAAACAAATTCAGATTTTTCAAGTGATGGCTCTTTCTTTTGTCCTTTGCTAAATTAATTTGTAGATGGCCTTTCCATAAGTGGTGGCTCCCACTTTTATTCTAACAATATGTAATTTGATAAATGCTTGGGCCATGTAACTTCTTTCTTCAAAACCGTGACTCATTTCCATTCATGTGCATAATGGTGGAATGAGAATTGCTTAACGTGTTGGTTTCTTTCTCCAAAATGAAATGGTTTTCTTTTTCAAGCTAGCGGGGCCATGAAACCACTTCCCTTAATATTAAATAAAATTTAGCACCTTGAAATTCCTCATGTGCACGTGAACTTCCAATCAAAGGTGGTCCCTTCTCTTCTTGTATCCACTTAAATGATGAATTGAAATGTGCTCTCCAAATGGTGAATGGTGTGCCGAGAATTTTTTTGATATGTGCACCTTCCCATAATTTAATTCATTCAACACAAAAGGGCCCTCCACTTTAGTGTGCAGCCGTGACATGTCCCATGCTTTTAAGATCCCTTCCCATGTGCTACATACATTTGTTTCTGAATTTCACTTCCAAATCATGTACATCATGTACCAAAATTAAAATAGAGAAATCATGGCTGTCCATTTCCAAAATGAGTGTGCCGTGAGATTCTTTTACTTGGTGGCTCCCTTGTGTTGTCCAGCAAAAATTGTTTACTCTTGTAGCAAGCCTTCCTTCCATTTTCTTAAATCAAATGGACGTGCAAAAGTGTGGAGGGCCGTGTGCTATTTTTACTTCAACTAATTCAGCACTTCAATTTGTAACTCTTCCCATGGACGTGAGTCTTTGAACAAAGGTGATTTAAAATTCTTTTCTACGTAGATGTGCCAATCAACCTTGCTTAAGAGTGTTGGAAGATCTTAGCACCGTCCAATGATCAATTCCAGCCACCACAAGTACCAAACAATAAGCAAACAATGTAAACAGATTAGAAGTCACTCAAATAGTAATCACTAGACTGACATAGGACAGTAAAATAAATACTGGGAACAGCACAAAACGAATTTGAACAAAGTAAAAACTATACATGAAAATAGACATCCAGACGAAACTATGAAAAAAAATTGCACGAAAACGGATAAGAATTGAACTCGAACGAAGACGCACAATTTGACACAACATTCATGTGGCAGCCAGCGAAAATAAAAATGGCTAAGATGCATTGGCTCAATTTCCATTTTTCATTTAACCTTCAAATGTCCCAAATTTATTTCCAAAATTTTCCTTGAAATTACTAATGCGAATAATTAACTCAAATAATTCAAATTAATTAAAATTAGAATTTCTGGTCAAATTAAGCACAATTAGCAAAAACGGAAAAATACCGGACAATTAAGCACAATTCCCCGATTAATTCTAGCACAATAAACTAAGTGAAGTGAATAAAATATCGGCTCATCATCTGCGAACTGACAAGTTTGCTCCTTAACATCTAGAGAGCCTTTAGTTAATGCATTTTATTATGATTTTACATTTATGAATATACATGGTTTCATAGGGTAAAAGGATAGTCGCCCAAGAAAGGCAAAGGCTAAATGATGCACCACACGTGTTATCACGAGGTGGTTATGCAAAACTTGAGAAGAAGATGAGAAAGAGTTGAGCGGAGGAATTAGGACTTGAATCCCTGACCTAGCACCTGCACCTGCTAGGTACTGATGAACAAATCTTAGATCCCCGAAAACGGAGTCAAGAACTTGTATACCCTTGGCAAGTGTAACTGAATCGTATTAAGTAATAAACCTGGTAAGACCGAGTATTGTTCTCCCAAAGGAATCACGACCTAGACAGTTATGTGATTTATTGATGAATTAAGACTTGTGAACAAATTGTTGTAAGTTTCAAATGCAATAGACTAAAAACTAAATATGTATGCATGTGATGATCAATGGGCAAGAAGAAACAAAACACGTGAATTGAAATATATGGATGAATATGTTGTTGAGGTTTATCAATTTCATCCTATCCACTCTCTTGTATTTTGGAATTCATCATTCTTTTCATTAATGGTAATGTCACTTTCTAAATTACTTAAAACCCGATGTCTCGGTGAAGAAAGCCTAATCATAATCACTAGTATTATTATTAGTATTTCTATGTTAAATTTAAAAACATTTATTGATAACTTTGAAATTTTTATGTTCAGTCCATACGTCCTCAGAAACAATCGATGCATGAGCCAGTCATAGATGAAGATGATGAGATGAATGAAGCAGAGGATGATCCTCTATAAAAGCTCATGACAAAATTACCCAGGTCGAACAGAGGACCAGTAGGAGTGTACTGGGATAATGGAGTATTTGGCATCCCCCTGTTAAGACTCCAGCAAGTGTACCGAATCGTATCAAGTAATAATAAAATGGTAAGACCAAGTATCATTTCCCAAAGGACTCACGACACTAAACAATTATGTGATTACTCAACTAATTAAGACTTAAGAAGAACAATTTTTGGGGTTTTGAATGCAAATGCAATAAAAATAAACATGAATGCAATTTGATCAATTGAGGCTAAACACTAGAATGGAAGGATGAAGTTGATAATATGAGATGAATATGTTGTTGGGGTTTAGATTTCACCTACTTTACTCTTATGTATATACAAATTCTACTTCTTCATTAATGTCAATGTCATTATTGTCGCGACTGGGATCGCGACAGGACGACGAGCCGAAAACAAACGGGTTTAAGAAAATTTTTTGGGAGTCGCCACCATAATTTATTATGGAAAAACTATGGAAAATTAGATTTTAGGTTCGGGAATCGGTTACGCGTAAGGAAGGTGTTAGCACCCTACCGCGCCTGCCCAAAGGCAGTACCTTTAATTAAATGTATAAAGGTGACGTGGTTTTCCCAATTATTTAATTCCAAAAATAAAAATATAAAGAAATTATTAAGAAACAATTTTTTTTTTGTTTTATGAACCCCACAAGGATTGACCTTGCTCTTACGTATACCCATTTATGATGGACAATAAGGATCATGTAGTTCTTTATCTAGAAAAAGGTTTGTGAGTTTGTTTGGAAATTATTATGGATTTTTTTTAGAGTTTTGAAAAGTAATCCTGACAAGGATTTGGTAAGATTGACATTTTTTTATTTCAAGAATGGTGGGAAGAAGGAAAGAAACCGGCCATAGGTCGACAAGTACTTATAGCATTTATTTTATGACTTATTATTTTTTTCTATAAGAAAATACATGATAAGAAATATTTTTTTAAAATTGTTTTTTTATTATTTATTTTTTAAATAAAATGTTTAAAAAATAAGTATCACGTGATGCGGGAGATATATCCAATACCAAAAGAAACGAGAGAAGATATTCTTTTTGTGAAAAAACATTACTGGTGTGTAGTAAAAAAATACCTTTAGAAACACCTTCGACGAAAAGAGAAAAAGAAGGGTGCAAATATGACATACCTTTTCAACTTTCAATACTTCCCTATTTCTTCCTTGGTAGTTTCTTTTGGCAGAATCCCTCTAGCGTGAGAACTTACTTTTTCTCTATACTTTCGCGTACTCTTTCTATCTCTATTATTTCAGAGTGTCTCTCTCTATTTTTTTCCGTCCCTTTTTTTCTATGATAGAGTGCGTATTTATATACACACATTGTAATATTATGCTAATCTTGCCTTAATTGTCATTTAATTGACAACGAACAAGATAGGAAAAGAAAATGTCTTGGTTCCAAGAAAAAGAAATCAAATAATATTCAAGACATGGATTATAATTATTGTTAGAAAATTTGTCCATTTTTAAAATCATATTTTCCTCTTTAAAAACCACTGACGCAACAAATTATATTAATATACTATTTTAATTATTGCTTATAATTATTGGCATAATATTGATTCAAATTATTACCATATCAAACTAATATTTCAAAAATATTTTCTAGTAATGTGTTCGGCATTAAGGAAATTTATTTTATTATTTTCTTTTTTATCTTTACGCACCATTATTTATTACTTTTTTATTCTTTATTTTTATTTATTTACTTACCTGGACGAAATTGAGTGTTGACAACTATCTAAAATACTTAAAACCCGATTCCTCGGCGAAGAAAGCCTATCCTTAATTATTAGTTCATGCGATTCCTAGCATTCCTAATAATTAATTCTGAAGATCAAAAGCTTAACACAACCAGAACTCATACCTCCATTCTTGAGCAATACTGCTTCTGGGAATAATTCTCTAGAACATGAATTGTAAGATACCTTCCGGTACTCATGTAAATCACAAATCATGCTAATGAATGAGTTAAACTCATCAAGCATTACACAAAGAAGAATTACGCTAACAATTAATGAAAGAAGTATAAATAATTAAGAATCAATTCAAAATACATGAGAGTTCAAGAGGTTACATCTTTCCCCAACAACAAATAAGGTTTAGTTCCCCATCCTCATGGAGAAACTAGATGAACAATGAAAGAATGAAAGAGATAGAAAATCCCTAGAAAGAGAAGAGGAGAGCACATCCCCAAATCTACCCTCAAGGAAAAGGAGAGCTTTCACATCCCCAAAATCTACCCCCCAAGGGGTGAAAAGTGTGTTTCCTTGCTCAAGCCATCAAAAGATATAGTCCCTAGGACGTCCAAGTCCTTAAATAGAACATAAAAATAACATAAAACAGGTCCAAGTCCACGAAAATGGCGCTCAACGCACCACTTAGGGCGCCTAGGCGAGGTTTGGGTCAAAACTGGCGCTCAACGCCCCTGGAAGGGTGCCCAGGCATGGTGTGGGAAGAAAACTGGTGCTTAGCCCTGACGGTAGCACTCCAAAACTCACTTTTTGTTGTTGTTTTTCTTGTTTTTTTGGTTGATTCAGCTCTATACAGCTCTATGTATTGTTGGAGATTCTTCTAAGCACATTATTAGCTACAAAATAAAGGGAATTTAGTGATAAAATCATAAAGTATAACCTCTACTCACTTATTCACAAAACTAAAGCAAAAACATGAGTTCAAGGAAGCTTCTAAGTAAAAAAGGGTGCGTTTAGTATCAAAATTATATCACAGATAACCGTATTTTCAACCATTATCACCCCCCATGTGCTAGTATATATTACATTCAATGATGCACTACAGATCATTGGGGGAGACAGGATGTTGAATATTTCTATCCTTCAACTATGGTGCATGTAAGATAGTTAATTTTGTCTTCCATATTAGTTTTATTTAGATTCTTAGTTTGTAACAACTTAACTTTGTTATTTTAGGTACATGAACATGGTTATTCTAGACAAAAGTCGGTCTTCCATGTACGGATTTGTTGAACCTCAAGCCATCCATCCTTCTAGTAACACAATTGAGACCAAACAAAATTATTTGCAGACATGGAGGGCTAAGTCAAATAGAGACGTATACCTTGTGCCATACATTGATGGGTATGTGTTGTTCTATGTAAAAGTTCATTAAAGTCTACTTAATTATGATTCATAATAGGTCTCACTGATAGTTAATGGTCATCATTCCCAGACAATGTCAAATTATATGATTTTGTTCGCTGCACAAGAAGATGAAAACTGACTTGAGAAACATGCTTCAAGGATAAGTGTTTCTCTTTTCATGTTTCAAATTTGTGTTGACATTCAATTTTTATGATAAATATAGTTATATTAATATTACATTGTGTTTTCAATGTAAATAGAGTTATGGGTAAATCCCAAAGTCAACTAGTTCAAATCCTGTATCCAAAGGTTGTAAGTCATTTATAGTTCTAATTTATTTTCCATGTTAATTAATTATCTAAATTCTTGACTATTTAATTTTTCATTTTAGTGTAACAAGCAAATAGATTCATGGGAATGTGGCTACTATGTCATGTTAGTGTACAGTCCGACGTCTATAGAAGTTTGTCAGTGTATGCACAAACGTCCAATGGATTATAGAGGTTGAGCACGTTCTAGGGTCTTAAATGTCTGATCTGCGCGGTCAGACGTCTAGACGTTTGACCTGTACAATCAGACTTCTATATAGACGTCTGACTATGGGTCTGACGTCCCATTAACATCACCCGTATAGATGTTGGGTCGGGATCAGACGTCAAAAGCCCACAATAACAGACGTCAAAAGCCTTTTCTGCACTAGTGTATTTTAGTTTCTTTTATTTAAAATTGTAAAATGGGTGAAATTGAAATAATTTTCTGGATTTTTTTTAATTTGGAAACTTTATATTAAGATAATTGATAACGATTGAAAAACCATTATTTTTATACTTAATTTTGATATTAAAAACACCTTTTATGACTTTGAAACTAGCTTGAAATCATGCTTTTGATTAAGTTGTGAGAATAAGAGAGTTGGATGGGTTTTATGCTTGTTTTCCTTGTTTTGACAGGAATTAAGATGAATTGGATGAAGAAATTGAAGTAGCAAGAAGCTGGAGTCATGAAAGGCTGGAAAGTGACACATAGAAGAACCACTGTTTCATGCTTGGGTGCCATTACTAAGCGTCAACTTAGTTCTGAGAGCACTGTTTCACACTTGGGCGGCATCACTGAGCACCAATTTGATTTTGACAACACTGTTTCACGCTTGGGCGCCACCGCTGAGGGTCAAAAGAGTGCCGCAGCTACCGTTGAGCACCATTTTTGTGGCGCTGAGCGCTGACGATGTGACACCCGGGCACGGAGACGAGGGCGGGGAGTGACGCCGGTGCAAGAAGCATGGTGCAGGGGGCACAGACAAGGAGCGGCTCCTGGCAGCTTCGGGTGGAAGGGGTACATGGATGAATCGAACATACACCGGAATGAGAGGGATCTAGAGACTGTATAGGTATGGGACTATACGGTTGAAGGATAGCTTAAAGGAATTGATTTGACTACTCATATCACCAAAATGCATTTACTTTTCGGTAGCCTGACTCATAAGAACTCCATGGTTAAGCATGCTTAGCCTGGAGTAATTCTAGGATGGGTGACCTTCTGGGAAGTTTTCCCAGAAAGTGTGCGAGTGAGGACAAAGCACACTGGAAAGCCTGGTGGTGGTCGGTGGGGGCAGTCAACTGTCCCTGTGAGTTGCCGGGACTTTACAGATGGTATCAGAGCCTAGCCTCTCCCAGTACGGTGTGGTTCGAGGACGAACCAGAGCGGAAGCTGGTGGGCATGTGACACCCGGGCACGGAGACGAGGGCGGGGAGTGACGCCGGTGCAAGAAGCATGGTGCAGGGGGCACAAACAAGGAGCGGCTCCTGGCAGCTTCGGGTGGAAGGGGTACATGGATGAATCGAACATACACCGGAATGAGAGGGATCTGGAGACTGTATAGGTATGGGACTATACGGTTGAAGGATAGCTTAAAGGAATTGATTTGACTACTCATATCACCAAAATGCATTTACTTTTCGGTAGCCTGACTCATAAGAACTCCATGGTTAAGCGTGCTTAGCCTGGAGTAATTTTGGGATGGGTGACCTTCTGGGAAGTTTTCCCAGAAAGTGTGTGAGTGAGGACAAAACACACTGGAAAGCCTGGTGGTGGTCTGTGGGTTTACAGACGACATGGGTTCGGGCTATTTTTCTGTATTTTTAAGAAACTATTTAGGGTTTTGGACGTTCTAGGGTTCAGATCTTTGGATAGAAAGAGGCGAAATTACACACCTTCAGGTTGACAAAAATCTACTATGGTAGGATATTTTGGTATGTTTAAGATGTTTTACTTCCATCATTGACTTATTTTTGTTGATCATGCTTTAACATTAATTTTGTTTTTAACAGGAAAATTGGGATATCTCTAATGATGATAGGATAAAGAAGAAGATTTTATCCCACATTGCAGTCCCGTGGAGGGACTTGAAGACGAGAATTACACGTCAATATGTCTTTGGCTCTAAATAGAACAACACTCCTTGTACAAAATATAAAATAACTAAGGAGGAGTGGGTGCAATTTAAAGAATCTAGACTTACTCCTGAGTGGCAGGTATGTTTTTTAATATTTTCCTCTAGTCACACATAAGATGTTAATTTGTGATTTATGCTTAATGATTTTCATTTTTTCATAGGTGAAAAGGATAGCAGCCCAACAGAGGCAGAAGCTTAATGATACACCATAATTACTGTCACGTGGTGGTGATGCGTTATTAGAGAAAAAGATGAGAAAACGTTGTGCTGAGGAGTAAGGTCTTGAGTCACCTAATCTAGCATCTCCACCAGCTAGACATGAATTGTGAAAGGCTGCACGGACAAAGTCCAATGGCCAATTTACATCCCAGTCTGATAAGGATATATCCCAGAGAATTGTAAGTGGAAAATTTTAACTAATTACCATAGTTCATAAAAAAATTATGTAACAAACTTTTTAATGTGTTTAACTTCATTATGATATGCAAGATGACTTGGTTAACCAACAAAGTCAAGGCACATTTGTGGCACAAGGTAGGGAGGACCTCTTAGTAGCAGCCATAGGTCGGCAAGATCGTCCAGGTCATTTGCGTGCTGTTGGAGGAGCTACTGGATTGAGGGACTACTTTGGCCCTAAACCAAGAAGCACAGAAGTTGTGACTCAGGAAATGGTTAGTAGCATCAAGCAACAGGTGCAAGTCGAATTAGAGGAAAGCATGGGTGAACGCTTAAGAATGCTCAAAGAAAAACTTGCGATGATCACCCAACAAGAACAACAACAACAACAAGAACAAGAACAACAAGAGCAACAACAACAATCACAGCAGGAGGACGCCCTTACAGATGATCCTACTGCACCTCGTGTGAGCACCAAAGGTCATGCTCTACTGTAGATCATATTGATTACAATATTCAGTATGAGTTTTTGGTTGATGAGGATCCTCCGTGTGTAGTGGCCATCGGACGACAGATTGCAGGAGGCCAGACCATTCATGGTGCTCCTTTATTGCCCACTCACACGCGGGTAATGATTGATGATCCGAGAGACCCCTAGGCTCGAGTGCCAGTGCCTACATCTGAAATCCAATTCGTGGGGGAGGCCTTAGGCACATTTATAGCTTGGCCCAAGGCTATGATGATGCCATATTTTGGCCCACCAGCGGTATATTATATTCTTCTGTTTATTATCTTAAATCTTCAAAATATAATTAAATGATGGTTTAATAGCCAATTTAGTCCCCACTTTGGTTGAAAAATCTCAATTTAGTCCCTCGTTATAAAAGTGTTTTACATTAGTCCTAACTTTTAAAATAGTGGGTCAGATTGGTCCCTTTCGTTAAATATAAGTTAACGAAATTAATGGATGATGATGTGACACAGCTTAAAGCTGATGTGTTAGATTGGTCCCTCGTTAGCTTTAAGTTGTGTCACATCATCATCCATTAATTTTGTTAACTTATATTTAACAGAAAGGACCAATCTGACCCACTATTTTAAAAGTTAGGACTAATTCAAAACACTTTTATAACGAGGGACTAAATTGAGATTTTTCAACCAAAGTGAGGACTAAATTGGCTATTAAACCTTAAATGATTCCTAACTTTTGTAAATGTGAGTTGCAAGTCTATGATAACGGTTGAAAATACTGTTATCTATGACATTAATTTTGAACCTTTTACTCTTAGAAACTTGCTTGAAATCATGTTTTTGCTTTAGTTGTGTGAATAAGAGAGTTGAGGCTGAATTTGATGGTTTTATGACTAATTCTCCTTGTTTTAATTGAGCTTGTTTCCTTTCTCACAAGGAGACAGTGCTAAACTGTGGTTGAACTCTTTTCTTGAAAATAGCTTGACTAAGTGGGAAGATGTGGTTGCAAAGTTTTTGAACAAATACTTCCCACAGTCAAAGATCAACAAAGGGAAGCAAGAAATCTCTTCTTTCAGACAAGGCATGGAGGAGACATTAGGGAAAGCATGGGATAAATACAAGAGCTTGCTGAGAAAGACACCTACTCATGGTTTTGATGAAGCACCAATAGTCATTCTTTTCCTTGGAGGTCTTGGTTCACAAACCAAATTGATGTTTGATGCCTCAGTTGGGGGAAATATCAAATGCAAGACTCTAGAGGAAGCCTATGAATTAATTGACAACATGGCTACAATGACAATGAGATGCACAGTGAAAGAGGAGCTCCATCACAATCTAAGGGAGTTTTATAGTTATAGTCTTATGATGCCTTGCTTGCTCAAAATAAGATTAAAACTCAACAACTAGAAGTCTTGACAAAGAAGCTTTCTCAACCACCAAAGGAGTGCCATAATGTTTTACAGGTTCAACAACAACTTTGTGAACTATGTGGTGGTGATCATATTAATGGTCAATGTGTTGTGCCTAAGAATCTCAATGAAGAAGTGATGAACCAATATTTTCCTCACTTCACTTAGTTTAATGTGCTAGAATTAGTCGGGGAATTATGCTTAAACGTCCGGTATTTTCCTGTTTTTCCTAATTGTGCTTAATTTGATCGGAAATTCTTATTTTAACTAATTTGAATTATCCGAGCTTATTGTTTTGCATTATTAATTATGGGAAAATTTTGGATAACTTTTTGGGACATTAGAAAGCTAAATGAGAAATGGAAATTGAGCCAATGCATCTTAGCCATTTTTATTTTCGCTGGCTGTCGCGTGAATGTTGTGTCAACTTGTGTGTCTTCGTTTGAGTTCAATTCTTATCCGTTTTCCATGCAATTTTTTTTCATATTTTTGTATGGATGTCTATTTTCACGTATAGTTTTTATTTTGTTTAAATTCGTTCTGTGCTGTTCCCAGTATTTTTTTTTACTCCCCTATGTCAGTCCAATGCTTACTGTTTGAGTAATTTCTAATCTATTTGCATTTGCTTGCTGTTGGGCACTTGTGGTGGCTAGGAATTGATAATTGGACTGTGCTAAAACCTCCCAACACTCTTAAACAAGGAAGCCAACAGCTTGGGAGGCACTCACGGCCTTAAGCAATACGTTTTGGAGGAAGCACATAATAGAGGGGCCACCACTTTGAAGCTTACGTGAAAATGGAAAGAAGCAATTGTTTGAATGAAAGAGGAGTTGGCACACATGAGGGAGTAGCTGCCACGTTGAAAGCTCACATCCACATGGAAAAGAGAAGCTTTTGGATTTTCAATTTTGAAATGGTGTGTTGCAGAAAGGTAGCATCCAAAGGAGGGGGGTGCAGGAAGAAAAAAAAAAGAAGCACTTTGGAGGTGGCATCTAGCAAAATGAGCTGCACGGAGAATGGAGTGTTACGGCTAGGGATATTTTTTTTCTTTGCACTGAGCTGTTCATCACGCTGGAAGAAGGGCCAGCCGCCACTCTTTACTAGGATGATGGGGGGCTGGAATGAAAAGCACGGTCACTTCCAGCAACCATGAAGCACACGGACCTTTTCATTTTCTGCCTGGAGAAGCATATCTTTTCTTTTCCTTTGAGTATGAAGCTGGATTCTAGAGAGCACAGTCAGTGAAAGTGGTGATTCATTTTTCTTTCCAATTGCTTTGGAGTGCTGAATTTACTGTGTTATTGAAAAGAGTGCTTATTCATTGTTGAAAAGAAAGCATTGTCACGTCTCGTTTTTTTTCTTCATGCTTGAACTAGAATTCACTTTTATATTCTATAAATTAAAGTGTTGTTTTGCTGAAGAGAAGCGTGATGAATTTTGGAGCAGCTGCACGTTGACTCAATTAAGATTTTGGTTTTATTTCAGAGTACAATTTTTTTAGTTTATTCTCTTTCTTTAGAAAACGAGCAGTGGTGATTATGTTGGGTGAAGGAACACGCGGACGGAGATGGTTGGAGACGCATCAACATGTTGGGAATGGGAAGTATGAAGAAGTGGCACGGCTCCCATGAGTGAAAGGGCACGTTGATGGCTAGATGGATAGCAAATTTTATTTACTTTGCATACTAAAAAAAAATGAAACAAGGCTACGGTTTTGGATGAGGGAATCAATTTCCTATTCTAATTTTTATTTATTTATTTTATTTATTTGAATTTTTACTGTTCAAATTTCATTTTCACTGTGTTAATTTCATATTACTGTTTTAGAATTTGCTTCACCGTTTTTAATTCAGTCGTGTTTAATTTCCAGTCAGTTTAATTTAATCCGCACAAAAACAATCTTTCAAAATCCCCCCCCCCCCACTATGTGTTTGATCTGAGACTGAACCACATTTGGTCCTTGAGAGACGACCTAGGAGTCACTTCCTAGTACTATACTGCATTCTTTTATGCACAACTTTTGTGGGAGGTGCGACCCTCTCATCAAGAAGTTAGTTACATGGGCAACCAGTTTCATCCCAACAATTACAATCAAGGGTGGAAATCTCATCCTAGCATGGGACAAAGTTAGTTTGGGCAAACTGGTGGACAATTCAATAGACCACCACAACAGTAACAACAATAGTGGCAACAACAACCCTCTCTAGCTGAGAAAACAACAAAGCTTGAGGAGACTCTCCAATATAGTTCAGGCAACTCTTTCCACCCAGAAAAGCACTAAAGCTGCTATAAGGAATCTGGAGATGCAGGTTGGTCAAATAGCCAAGAAGTTGGAAGAGATACCTACCAACAGTTTTATGGCTAATACTGAAGTTAACCCCAAGGAAGAATGCAATGTTATTTTGAGCATAGAAAATGAGAAAGAGATAAAGAGAAAAGCAAAAGTTGAGTTAAAAGAGAGAGAAGAGAGAGAAGAGAAAAAGAAAAAGAAGAGAGTGAGAGAAAAAAGAAAAAATTTGAGAAAAATCTTCATCACCCTAAAGAATGTTCAAGAAAAGAAAAAGAAATGCAATTAGGGTGTTTTGAAGAAATTTTCAGAAAATTAGGGATTAAAATTCCTGTGACTGAGGCATTGCAACAGATTCCTGAATATGCTAAGCTTTTGAAGAAAATCCTCATAAGAAATAAATATATAGAGGAGGAAACAATTGAGGTATAGGGAGAGTGTAGTGTGATCTTGTAGAAGACACCTCCTCCTAAGGTTAAAGACCTAGGAAGTTTCACCATTCCTTGCACTATCAGGAGCCCTAAAATAGGGAAATCCTTAACTGATTTAGGGTTCAATATCAATTTGATGGCCTTATATGTTATTGAAAAGATTGGTGGTCTTGAAGTCCAGCCTGCAAAGACAACTCTGTTTATGGCGGATGGATCCACCAAAAAGCCCTATGGTGTGGTGGAGGATGTGATGGTAGAAACTGACAATCTTAGATTCCTGGTGGACTGTGTAGTTGATGGACAAATTTATGATCACCAAAATATGATGTCACAAGCTTGTTTTACAATTGGCAAGTATGACCGAATCGTTCAAGTAATAAACTTGGTAAGACCAAGTATCGTTCTCCCAAAGGACTCACGGCCTAGTTTAGTTGTGTGGTTTGTTGATTAGCTAAGACTTAAGAACAAAATAATTGGATTGTATTATGCAAAAGACGAAAATAAACATGTATGCATGAGGATTTGATCAATGGCAAAAGCAAAAGACAAGCACTTTCAATGAAATATATATATGAATATGCTGTTGGGGGTCAATTTCATCTCATCCACTCTCATATATTTTAGGAATTCAACAATCAAATCATCATTATTAATGCCACTCTCTAAATTACCTTGTCAAGAAGGCCTATCCCTAATTACGAGTTCATACGATTCCTAGCATTCCTAATAATTAGTTCTTCTAGCATAGGAGCTTAACGACAACCAATATAATATTGGGAGAGATTCCCCAGATCTAGACTTCCCCGTACGTTCCTGTATCGACAAAATCAATAATCATGCATTGAATGAGTTAAACAAAGCAAGCATTAAGCAAAGAGGAAAAACCCTAACTAATGATGAAAGAAAGCATAAATCTTAGATTAAGATGCAAGCACAAATTCCATATATGAGAGCTTCAAAAGATTACATTGATTCCCCAACAAACATACAAGGTTTAGTTCACCATATTCATGGTGAACCTAGATGAACAATAATGAAAGAATGAAGGATAAAACCCTAGAAAGGTGAAGAGGTAGCTTGAGCATCCAAGATCCTCCTTCAAAGGGGTGGAAGAGAGAGTGTTTGCTTCGTTTCTGCCAAAGATACAAACCCTAGGACGTCCTAAAGCTTATATACTATTCTAAAATTACAGAAAATTCAGGCCCAAGCCCATAAGTGTGCCGCTCAGCGGTAAAGTACCGCTCAACGGTGAGTGCACGTCTCGTTTCTTCCCCTCAGCAGCCATTTTGCCCCTCAGCGGACCTCCCGTAAGTCCTGAGTGCCGCTCAGCGGTAAACTGCCGCTGAGCGGTGACTTCGGCTTCTTCTTTTGCACTTTTTGATGTCTTTTCTGATTTCATCTCTCTCCTTCTTCACTTCTTTCACTAAATTCATCTTAAAACCTGCACAAAAACACTGAAATCAAGCATAAACCTGTCCAGCTCTCTTATTTATGAAAATATGGATAAAAGCATGATTTCAAGCTAGTTTTTAAGTGTAAAGGTTGCTTTTTGTATCAATTTTAAGCATGAAAATAACAGTTTTTCAACTGTTATCAGTAGTGATGGAGATGGAGGAAGATTTGGAGAGCCTTATAATTCTTGGAAGGCCATTCATGAAAATGGCCAAGGTGATCATCAATGTTGATGATGAAACTATTGCACTTAAAGACCAAGAAGAGGAGCTGACTTTCAATGTCTTCAATGCTGAGCAAAAAATCCTAGTGAAGAAGACTAGTCTCAAAGTTGCATGTGGAGATGCACTAGAGACCAGTGCTAAAGCCGCCAAGCCAGGCAAGAAAGGTAAAAAGTGTTTTTATCATAGGTAAAGAAAGAAGAAAAAGACAGCAAAGGAAAAAGTGTTCATCAAGACCCAATGGAGAATTATGAAGAACTTAGACCAAGCATTCTAGTGAGATTCAACAAAAAGCTGTGGATTGTGAAAAAACTCAGGACTGATGGACTAATAGAGATTGAATCTCCAATTTCTTGGAGAAACAAAAAGGTGAATAGGAAGTTACTGAAGAACTGTTGGTGTAGAGAAGGAAAAGACAACACCAAGATCAAAGATGTGACATGAGCCTATTAGGTCAAGCTAGTGACGTTAAAGAAGCGCTTATTGAGAAGCAACTCAGTGTTTTAAAAACTTTTATTTTACTCTTCTTTAGTTTGGGCTTTTAATTTTATTTTTGTTTGTTTTGTGTTTGTTTTATTCCAGTGTGCTTAGTCTGTAATAACTGAATGTTTGAGGGGTGAAGAAAGATTAATTGTTTGATTTGAGTGATGTTGAAAGGGCTAGGGAAAAGAAACTGGAAAATTCTAAGTTGAATATGAGAACCCAAGACCGGGGGTACCCAAAATAGGCCAAAAAACGCTAAGGTAGAAAGTGTCGCTCGACGCTTGAGCGCTGATGAAATTTACTCTCTATTTCTCTTTTCTCTCTTTTCTCTTCTGTCTCTCCTTTCTCTAACTCAACTATCTCATCTTTAGTACTCTCTACCACCTTGCATTCTTCTCTGGGGTTAACCTCAGTATTAGCCCCAAAATTTCTATCTGGCCTCTCTTCCACCTGCTTAGTGATTTGCCCCATCTGAATCTCCAAATTCTTGATAGCAGTTTCAGTGCTCGTTTGGGTAGACTCAGTTTTCTGTATGAATTGGTTAAGAGTTTCTTCCATCCTCATGGACCTTTCATTAAGTATAGAAATCTGCTGCAATAAGGTTGGTTGCTGCTGTTGCTTGTTAAATTGACCAGCTTGCCCAGTTTGCCCTTGACCAATGCTTGGGTGTGGTTTCCACCCTTGATTGTAGTTCCCTTGACGATATTGATTGGCCATGTAATTCACATCCTCTACGACTTCTACTGGAAAGGCACATTGACCATTGATATGGTCGCCCCCACATAATTCACACAGCTGAGATTGTACCTGTGCAGCAGTCTTTAACTCTTTAGGCAATTGTGCAAGTGTTTTAGTAAGAGTCTCCAGCTGTTGAGTTAGAATTTTATTCTGTGCTAGCAAGGCATCATGTGTTTGTAATTGTAGAACTCCTTTTTGTTGCATAGGAGCTCCTCTTTCACTGTTTAGCTCGTTGTCACTAGTAGCCATATTTTCAATGATTTCTGTTGATTCCTCTGGAGTTTTCCATTTGATGTTACCTCCTACTGAGGCGTCAGGCATCATCTTGGTTTGTGAACCAAGACCTCCAAGGAAGGTTAAGACTACTTCCACTTCATCGAATCCATGCGTGGGTGTTTTTCGTAACAAGCTTTTATATCTATCCCATGCATGACCCAATGTTTCCTCCATGCCTTGCCTAAATGAAGAAATCTCTTACTTTCCTTTATTCACCTTTGATTGTGGGAAGTATTTGTTTAGAAACTTTGTTACCACTGCTTCCCACTCTGTGAAGCTTCCCTCTGGAAAAGAATTTAACCAAAGCTTAGCATTGCCTCCTAATGAGAAGGGAAATAAGCTAAGTTTGATCGCTTCATCTGGCACCCCATTTATTTTCACTGTGTTGCAAATCTCATTAAATGTAGTGAGGTGCTCATATGGGCTTTCGTGAGATAACCCATTGAATTGATTGCTTTTCACCAGTTGGATCAACGCTGGTTTGACCTCCATGTTAGCTGCATTGACTCTTGGTCTAGCTATATTGTTAAAGTGCTGAGGTCCAGCTGTATTTGTGTAATCAGCAAGAGTTCTTCTGATATTATTGTTCTGCATGTTCTCTGTGCTATGGTCAGAACCTTGTGGTGATGGTTGCAACAAAGTTTCCGGAGGAGGGAAAAGTTCTCTTGATGTACGGATTCTTCTCCTTTGTCTACTCTCGTCTAAACCTTCAAGAAGATGTTCTGCAGTTTTCTTGCTCCTGGTTCGAATTGCTTCCTGCATACACAAGAAAACAAAACCCTAGAAAATTGGTTAGCACAAAAAGATATAAGAGAAGATATAAGATTCAGAGAATAAAATAAAATAAAATAAAATAAAAACCAAAAAAATAAAAACAGAAAATAAAAATAGAAATTTAAAATTCAAGTCAAAGATAATCAATAATCACACAAATTAACCAGTTAAACCACGAGTCCCCGACAACGACGCCAAAAACTTGATGACAAATTTATGAACACCGAAAAACGGCGCCACAAACTTGATTAACAATCGGCAAGTGTGACCGAATCGTTTCAAGTACTAAACTCGGTAAGACCAAGTATCGTTCTCCCAAAAGACAGAAAATAAACATGTATGCATGAATTTGATCAATGGCTAAAACGGAATACAAACACTTCAATGAAATAGATGGATGAGTATGTTGTTGGGGTTGTCAATTTCATCTTATCCACTCTCATATACTTTAGGAATTCAACATTCTTTTCATCAATTGTTAATGCCACTCTCTAAATCACCTTGCAAGAAGGCCTATCCTTAATTACGAGTTCATACAAATCCTAGCATTCCTAGTAATTAGTTCTTAAGTGCAGGAGCTTAACGGCAACCAATATACTATTGGGAGAAATTCCCCGGATCTAGATTTCCTCGTACGTTCCCGTATCGACAAAATCAATAATCATGACATTGATTGAGTTAAACAACGCAAGCATTAAGCAAAGAGGAAAAACCCTAACTAATGATGAAAGAAAGCATAAGTCTTAAAAGTAAGATGTTAAAACAAATTCCATATATGAGAGTTTCACAAGACTACATTGATTCCCCAACAACAATACAAGGTTTAGTTCACCATATTCATGGTGAAAACTAGATGAATAATAATGGAAGAATGAAAGATAAAACCCTAGAAAGGTGAAGAGGTAGCCTGGGCATCCAAGATCCTCCTTCAAAGGGGTGGAAGAGAGAGTATTTGCTTCGTTTATGCCAAAGACCCAAACCCTAGGACGTCCTAAAGCTTATATACTATTCTAAAAATACAGAAAATTTAGGCCCAAGCCCATAAGAGTGCTGCTCAGCGGTAAATTGCCGCTAAGTGGTAAGTGCGTGAGTTGGTTTCTTCCCCTCAGCGGCCATTTTGCCCCTCAGCGGATCCACCGTGATCTCTTGAGTGCCGCTCAGCGGTTGCGGCTTCTCCTTTTGCAGTTTTTGATGTATTTTCTGATTTCATCTCTCTCCTTCTTCACTTCTTTCATCAAATTCACCTTAAAACCTGCACAAAAACACTGAAATCAAGCATAAACCTGTCCAGCTCTCTTATTTCTGAAAATATGAACAAAAGCATGATTTCAAGTTAGTTTCTAAGTCTTAAAGGTTGCTTTTAGTATCAATTTAAACATGCAAAATAACGGTTTTTCAACTGTTATCAAGCGCCTCCTGAGGGGCGCCCAGGCGGCACGACTGTAGAATGGTTTTTTAATTGGGGCTCAAGCGGGATTTCAGCCCACTTCTTCTTTTCACGCCCTAGGGTTCGCTCAAGCCTTCTCTCTTAGATTTCCTCCACTCTAGCCTCCCTAAACACTTCACCTAAGTGCTCTAATCACTTTCCCCCTCATTCCTCCACCAAAAACCCTATTTCTCAGCATTTTTGCACAATTCCATCATTCAAGTTTGGGGTTTGGTGTGTGGGGCTGTTTGAAGTGCAGATTTCTATCATTTGTTTGAGCTTTGTCCACCAATTTATTTGTCTCCAACCAAGAATGGCCTTCTCTTTAGGAAAAAGGATTAAAACCCTTGGTACCAAAGACAAGGGAACTAAGAGGAAGGAGAAGGAGACTGCTCATGAGAGATACTTCCAAGCTGTGGAAGGAAGGAGACTGCTTATGGAAAGAAA
Source organism: Vigna nakashimae (assembly GCA_034642375.1). Lineage (NCBI taxonomy): Eukaryota > Viridiplantae > Streptophyta > Magnoliopsida > Fabales > Fabaceae > Vigna > Vigna nakashimae. Next base: position 21,017,374 of record CM067760.1, on the reverse strand, counting down.
GGTGGCCAACCTACCATCCCTAGCTCTTCAATTTGAAAGGGAGCTGAATAATAAAGATTGGGGCCACCTGACAACCTACCCCTCTCCTGCCAATGTTGACATCATCAAAGAGTTTTACACAAATGAAAAAGCATTGGGGGGAGAAGATGAGACATACTTTTGCTACGTAAGAGGTAGGAGGATTGCCTTTGATGCTGACACTATTAACTGCTTTCTTGGTTAGATTAGGAGGGAGAGTAATGTCAGTTTGCCACATCCATGCTGGAAGGAGTGGATTATGAGGATGTGAGCGGACCTTAGGTGTGCCTGGAGGGCACTTTCAGAGCAACAGGTCTGGGGCACCCTTTCACATCACTAGACCCCATCTGACTCCTCTGGCAAAGTATTGGATGCCATTCTCTCATGCCAACATACAACCTTGCTCCCATGTTTCAGACATCATTGTCCAGAGGTCCATCGTCCTCTAATGCGTTCTCGAGGGCCTAAACAGTAATATTGGGCAGGTTATAGCTAATGAGATTCAGAGTTGTACCCGTGGTCCAAGCAGTAAGTCACCCCTAGGACACCCATCTTTGATCACCCATCTTTGTGAGACCGTGGGTATTGATGTGTCTAGGCCACCACTTGAGTGTCCAAAGAAGGAGCTGGACGAAGCTTACTTTACTCACTACTGTGCAGTGGATGAGCCAGATCACTCAACACCACCACCACAGCAGCCTAGGGCACACAGGAGAGCACCATGTTAACACTTCGACAAGTATACAGAATCGTATCATGTAATAATAAATGGTAAGACCAAGTATTGTTTCCCAAGAGACTCACGACACTAAACAATTATGTGATTACTCAATTAAATAAGACTCTAAAGAACAAATTTTGGGGTTTTTGAATGCAAATGCAATAAAATAAACATGAATGCAATTTGATCAATTGAGGGTAAACACAAGAGTGAATGGATGAAGTTGATGATATTGTTGTTGGGGTTAGATTTCACCTAATTTACTCTCATGCATATATGAATTCATCTTCTTCATTAATGTTAATGCCACTTTCTAATTTACCTTAAACCCGATGTCTCAGTGAAGAAAGCCTACTCCGAATTACTAGTTCACAATGTCTTGTCTGCCTAGCAATTAATCATGCATTACATTCGCACAAAAGCTTAAAGCCAACCGACCCTCCTATCCCTATGTCTAGGTAATATTGCTTTTGGGAGAATTTCCCCAGTTCTAGATTTTCTCATATGTGTCCATAGTGACAAAACCAATAATCATACAATTGAATGAGTTAGACAAAGCATGCATAGACTGTAGAGGAAAAACTCTAACAATTAATGAAGGAAAGAATTTTATAATAAGAATCAATTCAATACATGAGAGTTTAAGAGGTTACATCTTTCCCAACGACAAATAAGGTTTAGTTCCCCATTATCATGGAGAAAGTAGATGAACAATGGAATGAAAGAATGAAAGAGATAGAAAAACCCTAGAAAGAGAAGAGGAGACTCTCGCATCCCTCAATTTGCCCCCAAGGGGTGAAAAGTTTGTTTTTATGCTCAAGCCATCAAAAGATACAATCCCTAGGACGTGCAAGTTCTTAAATAGAACTAAAAAATAATAGAAAACATGTCCAAGCCCATGAAACTGGCGCTCAACACCCAAAAAGGCCGATTGAGTGATACTTAGTTCCCGTTTGAAATTTAACACAAGCGATTAACCTTTTAATCGTTTGTGTTAAATTTTGAATTGTCCGATTGAACAGTTTGAGAAAATTAATTTTCGTAATTTGCAATAACATGTCAATTGGAGTTTATGGATAAGATTGATAAAATTTCCATTCAGTATTTGTGTTGTTCTCCAGATGCATATTTGATTGTGGTCATCATTGACTACTCTCATTTCGTGTATTTCGGAAACCAATGCGAAATGCTGCCGAAATCTTATCAATTTTATGATGTAGACTTCAATGCACGTCTCTTAGCAAATTATGAAAATTAATTTTTTTGAATGGGTAGGGTCTAACCTCTAGAGATTTAAAAAACTTCAACTGATGATTTTACGAACATAGTATGGATCGAAGCTGGATGAACGAACCTCGCATCAGTGAAGAATATGATAAGGGTGTTTCGAAGTTCTTGCAATACGTTGAACAAAATGCTAAGTCTGTCAACGGGACATATTTTTGTCCTTTTGTTCATTGTCTTAATCAAATATGACAAGACATAGGCAATGTGAGTGACCATCTATTCATGTACGGCATAATGAAGACTTATACCGTTTGGACTTGGCATGGAGAAGTACTAGACCAGCCTACCACGTCACGAGGAACGAATTATGTGGAAGAATGAATGAGTGACCATTTAGAGGACATGATACATGATGTCGGTGAAGATAATTTTGGAAGAGCTAATTTGTATGATTCTCTTATTAATGATTCAGAGCAACCGTTGTTCTCAGGATGCTCGAACTTTACACGTCTGTCTTCAACTTTAAAGTTGTTTAGTTTAAAAGCAAGGAATGGATGGACCGATAAAAGTTTCACCGAGTTGTTAGAGTTGTTGAAGGAGATGCTTCTAGAAAATAATACTCTACCTATTCGTAATTACGAGGCCAAAATTTTTTTATGTCCAATGGGTCTTGAATATCAAAAGATACATGCTTGTCCTAATGATTGTGTTTTGTACACAAAGGAGTTTGCTTCGCTAAAGTATTGTCCAACATATGGTTTATCCCGTTTTAAAAAGAAATCTGACAGAGTCACTTGTAATGAAAGCAATGATGGTGCACCTGCTAAGGTGATGTGGTATTTTCCTATAATACCTAGGTTCAAACTGTTAGCAAAATGATGAAGATGAAGTTTTGATGATGTCCAAATCAAGTCAAGTAAAATCAAGATTCAAGATGTTATGAAGACTTGTATTGCTATGGAAAGCTTTTGTAATAATTGTAGTTTAGTTTCTAGGACTTAGATTTTTAGTGGTTTTGATTCCATGTAATTTTATATTATATAATTAATGTCCAGAGTCAAAATCGCACTGTTTTAATCGATTAAAACGAGTAAAAGCTGAAAACTCAACCTTTTCTGTTTTAATAGATTAAAACTTGTTTTAATCTATTAGCTAATCGATTAAAATACATTTTAATCGATTAAAGCTGACCGTTGGGGATTTCAGATTTGAAAAACTAGCCGTTGTACTCATTTTAATCGATTAATACTTGTTTTAATCGATTAAATGCGTTAGATGGCCCGTTTTCGAAGAATGGAAGGGTATTAGGCTGAGTCTATAAATTGGCTCACTATTTCTCTCAAAAACAACTCTTCCCTTGTGCTCTAGTACTCATAAATCATTGAGACTTGTGTGCTCTTATTCGGCTTGTGAAACTCTTGTCTGTGGAGCTGGTGAAGTGCTGCTACGGTGACAAAGGAAATAGCCGGTTCATCCTTGGTGTGTCTAAGGAGGTGTTCGGAAGAGAATCATCCTTCGTGAAGTATTCGGAGGAGGTGTTCATCCTTTGTGAAGACTCAAAGGAGGTGTAGGTTCATCTCTTGTGGTATCAAGAGAGGTGGTTTCTAAACTTTTACAAATTGTGTTTCTTTGTGATTGTAATTTGTAATTGTTTTGTGTTAGTGAAAAAGGTTTATCTTGTTTGAGATAAGCGACTGGACGTAGGATCCTAGTGATCTGAACCAGGATAAAATACCTGTGTAATTTTTCTCTTTCCCTTACTCTGTTATTTACGTTTAATTATCTGCTTAGTAAGAAATTAAGAGAAAAATATTAAAAAGGGATAATATTTGAATATAACCAATTCACCCCCCCTCTTGGTTTATTCCACGCTAACCCTTCCGCTGCAGCCGCTCTGACAATTGGTATCAGAGCTTGCTTTGATAGTCATTCAAATGGCAGGATCAAATCAAACCTTTGCAGAGGGTGCTTCAATCAATAGACCCCCACTATTCACAGGTGAGAACTATGCATTCTGGAAGGTAAGAATGCAAATATTTATTGAATCTATTGATTGTGAAATTTGGGATGTTATTGCGTCTGGTTCTTCTGTTCCTACTAACAACATACAGGAACCAAAGCCCCGTGGTCAATGGACCACTGAAGAAAAGAAAAGATTTCAGAATGACGTAAAAGCTCGGAATATTATTGCATCAGCATTGACTGTTGATGAGTTCTATAGGGTTTCTATCTGCAAAACTGCTCAAGAAATGTGGGACGTGCTTAGAGTGACACATGAAGGAACAGATGACGTAAAGAGGGCAAGAAAGAACTCCCTAATTCAAGAGTATGAAATGTTTCGGATGAAGCAAGGAGAAACAATTTCTGACGTTCAAAAACGCTTCACCAACATTGTCAATCATCTCATTGGACTAGGTAAGTCATTTGATACTGATGAACTAAACATTAAAATCTTGAAGTCTTTAGACAGGTCGTGGCAACCAAAGGTGACTGCAATCTCGGAGTCACAAAATCTCAACACCATGACTATGGCGGCACTTTTTGGAAAGTTGAGGGAACATGAACTTGACCTCGGAAGACTAGATGAAGAAGAAGCAAAAGCAAAAACCAAGAAAAAGAGTCTAGCCTTGAAATCTGAGGTAGAAAGGAGCAAGAGCAAAATGGAAGATGAAGATTCAGAAGATGAAGAAAATTTAAGACTCATGATAAAAAGGCTCAACAGGTTCATGAAATCAAAAGACAAAGGAAGATTAAAATTCGAAAAGAAAGAAAATCAAGGATCTTCCTCACAGTATAAATGTTATGGTTGCGGAGAAAGGGGGCACTTAAAAGCTGACTGCCCAAATCAAAAAAAGAATGAAGAATTAAAGGAAAAGAAAAACTTCAAGAAAAAGAAAGCCTACATCGCATGGGACGATGACAACGAAACAATTTCCGATTTGAGCGAATCTGATGAAGAAGCAAACATCTGTTTAGTGGTGAACGACGACGCTGGAAGCCAAGTAAGTACATCTAGCGATTTTTATAATTATAGTCAAATTAGTGAAGATGAATTGCATGAAACTTATGCTGCTTTAATAGTAGAATCTGAAAAATTAGATAAAGCTCATAAGAAATTGAAAAAGGATTTCAAAAATTTAAAATTAGACTTTGAAAATATTTCTGAAGAAAATAAAAATTTAAAATTAAATTTTGAAAATATTTTTGAAGAAAATAAAGATTTGAAAAATAAAGTTTTACTTTTTGAAAAGGGTAAATTTACTAGTAGTGATGAATGTGCTTCTTGTGAAAATTTTAAGAAACTACTAGAACACACAACCTTAGGAGAATGTAGTAAAAATAATGAAAATAAGGTTGTTAAAAATAAGTATGTTCCTAAAATTAAAAATAAACATAATAATAGAACCCGTAGAACATGGGTAGAAAAAGGAACAACTTATAGGAACACAAACTTTGTATCATGCTTTTATTGTATGAAAAAGGGTCATACTTCAAATAAATGTAAAATTAAGCATTATGGTGTTCCAAGTGGTAGATATGTTTGGGTTGTAAAATGATTCCTCTTTTTCTAAATCTAACCCAAAGGACCCATACAAGTAGTTGGGTACCTATTGTTTAATATTTAGAATTTCTTTAAAACAAAATTTAAGAAAATTTTATTCCAAGGCCGATGAAACTATTTTTTTGGATATCTTCTAATATACAAAGCATATATAGTTTTCAATCGGAAAACATTTGAAATAGAAGAATGTGTGCATGTTGTCTTTGATGATATTATAGACCTTGAGGCAAAACCTCTTGAGTCAGTTGAATTAGATGCAGGCAATGATGAAGATTTGTAGAAGACAACAAATGAAGCGAAGAATGATGACAATCCTCAAGATGAAGATCTAAAAATGTTTTATAAGTTCTTTATCCTAAAATTATTTGCTTTAAATATCCTATTGTGTATGTTTGAATGAATCTTTAAATTTGAAATATTTTTAGCTCATATGCATACATGCTTTTATTAAGGGGGAGTATTATCTTAGGGGAAGAACATCAAACACAACTTTTTAATTATGATCAAAAAGGGGGAGAAAATGTTTAAAGCTTATTTGCTTATTTGTGTTTATTCACTAATGCACTTTTTCTTCCATAAGTTGTGTTTTATCCAGATTATTACTAAAAGCTTTAAATCAAAGGAGTTTTTGATCATCATCAAAAAGGGGGAGAATGTTAGCAAAATGATGAAGATGAAGTTTTGATGATGTCCAAATCAAGTCAAGTAAAATCAAGATTCAAGATGTTATGAAGACTTGTATTGCTATGGAAAACTTTTGTAATAATTGTAGTTTAGTTTCTAGGACTTAGATTTTTAGTGGTTTTGATTCCATGTAATTTTATATTATATAATTAATGTCCAGAGTCAAAATCGCACTATTTTAATCGATTAAAACAAGTATTAATCGATTAAAACGAGTAAAAGCTAAAAACTCAACCTTTTCTGTTTTAATAGATTAAAACTTGTTTTAATCTATTAGCTAATCGATTAAAATACATTTTAATCGATTAAAGCTGACCGTTGGGGATTTCAGATTTGAAAAACTAGCCGTTGTACTCATTTTAATCGATTAATACTTGTTTTAATCGATTAAATGCGTTAGATGGCCCGTTTTCGAAGAATGGAAGGGTATTAGGCTGAGTCTATAAATTGGCTCACTATTTCTCTCAAAAACAACTCTTCCCTTGTGCTCTAGTACTCATAAATCATTGAGACTTGTGTGCTCTTATTCGGCTTGTGAAACTCTTGTCTGTGGAGCTGGTGAAGTGCTGCTACGGTGACAAAGGAAATAGCCGGTTCATCCTTGGTGTGTCTAAGGAGGTGTTCGGAAGAGAATCATCCTTCGTGAAGTATTCGGAGGAGGTGTTCATCCTTTGTGAAGACTCAAAGGAGGTGTAGGTTCATCTCTTGTGGTATCAAGAGAGGTGGTTTCTAAACTTTTACAAATTGTGTTTCTTTGTGATTGTAATTTGTAATTGTTTTGTGTTAGTGAAAAAGGTTTATCTTGTTTGAGATAAGCGACTGGACGTAGGATTGGTAAGATCCGAACCAGGATAAAATCATCTGTGCAAATTTCTCTCAACTTTACTCTCTTTATTTGTCTTTATTATTTGCTTGGTAAGTTTAATTGAGTAGAAATTAAAAGGCACACGTTCGTATTAAAAACCCTCTTGGTTTGTTATTCCACGCTAACAATTCCGCTGCAGCAATTCTAACACAAACCTATGTTCTCTGTTAAAGAAGATGCAAAGAACCTTAAATGGCACTCTGACGAAAGAAAGTGCAATAATCTTCTTCGACACCCTACTGACGTAAATTCTTTGATACTTGATAACTCTTTGATGTAAATTCTTATCTTCAGTTCACACGTCCTCAGAAGCAGCCAATTCATGATACAGTCATACATGAAGATGATGACATGGTTGAAGCGGAGGATGATCCTTTATCAACGCTAATGACAAAATTACCCAGATTTAAAAGCATCATTAAAAATATACTGGGATTTTAGAGTATTTGGTCTTCCCCCACATGTGCCAGTTTATATCACATTCTCTGATGCATTGAAGGTGATTGGGGGAGACAGGATGTTGAATATTTCCATTATTCAGCTGTGGTGCATGTAAGATAGTCAATTTGGTCTTTAATATTACTTTTATTTACATTGTTATAGTTTCTAACAACTTAACTTTGTTGTTTTAGGTACATGGACACAATCGTTGTAGACCAAGGTCGGTCTTCCATGTACGAATTTGTTGTACCTCAGACCATTCAACCGTCTGGTAACACACTTCAAAACAGACAACATTATTTGCAAACATGGATGGATGAGTCACAAAGAGACGTATACCTTGTGCCATACATTGAGGGGTAGGTGTTGTTATATGTGGTCAGTTCATTATTATAGTTTCCTTAATTAGTTAAATAACTATTTGTCCTTCGTGATAGGTCGCACTGGCAGCTGATGATCATCATTCCCAAACAATATAAAATTATATGGTTTTGTTCGTTGCATAGGAGGATGAAAAATGATTTGAGAACCATGCTTCAAGGGTAAGTGTTCCTCCAAAAATGACTTTGAATTTGATGTTCACCTTCAACTTTTATGATAAATATAGTCATATTAATTATACTTTGTGTTTTCAATCTGTACAGAGTTATTGGTAAATCTCGTGGTCAACTGGTTCAAATTTTGTATCCAAAGGTTGTAAGTCATTCATTTATAGTTCTAATTCATTTTCTATGTTATTGAATGATCTAAATTCTTAACTATTTAGTTTGTCATTTTAGTGTAACTAGTAGCTAGATTCATGGGAATGTGGCTTCTATGTGATGTGTTGGATTAAGACCATCATTCGAGCTGTCATTACAGATGACTGGAATGAGGTAATGATGTATACCTGAATACATTACAAATCAAATTCATCTTCAAACATATATGAAACCATAATGAATCTTTCATGAATTTTGCAGTGCTTCAAGAGTACATCTCCTATACCAGAGGACACAATTAGGCAGATAAGGCAAGAGTGGATCGCTTATCTTCTACAAAGATGGAGTTAGGAATAGTTTATTTTGTTGTTGAACATTGCTTAGTTTTAGTTTAAGTTTTATCTTGATAGTTTTGTAGTGGATTATATTTTACATTAAGTAGAACTTTGTTTATATGAAACACATATATATATTATTGCAAAATTGTTCTAGGACAATTTTCTGCTTTTCAGGTGTGGTTTTATTGCAAAAATAAATTAATTTAAAAAAAAAAGCCCAGTAGACGTCTGTTAGTGCACTGTCTGACGTCTATAAACGTCCGGTAGTGCACAACCCGACGTCCAACACCAACCCCTAGCATAAAACCATTCAGGCATACGATCGTCTGAGGAGACGTCCGTTGGAGGAGACGCCGGACGTTTGAGGAGACGTCCGTTGGAGGAGATGTCGGACGTCTGAGGAGACGTCCGTTGGAGGAGACGTCGGACGTCTGAGGAGACGTCGGGTGGAGGAGGTGCCGTCGTCTATATACACGTCCGATGTCTACACCGGACGTCTGAGAAACGTCACCCACAAAGACGTCGGGCGTAGGTCGGACGTTAAAAGGCCAAAAGAACGGACGTCTAAAGCCCTTTCTGCACTTGTGAGCAAGCTTCTAAGTCAAAAACGAGCTTTTTAATGTCAAAATTAAGTATAAAAATAATGGTTTCTCAACCATCATCACAACTCCAAACTTGAAACTTTGCGTGTCCTCAAGCAAAATGTAACTTGGCTTAAACAGAATAATCATACTACAATGGTCTAGCACACCAAAAAGCATTTTCCTCTAGGACAAGTAAATCACTCATGTTTGCTCATCATATAAAGATTAGTCAAGATATAATGATGCTTTACCCAATAAAGCTTCAACTGTGGTGCTCACATAAGTAAAACATACACAACAGATGAAAACCTCAAAAGTGTTTCACTCAAGCACTCAAAAGTGTTTCACTCAATCACTCAAAAGTGTCAGAGCGGCTGCAGCGGAATGGTTAGCGTGGGATAACAAACCAAGAGGGGTTTTTAATACTAACGTGTGCCTTTTAATTTCTACTCAATTAAACTTACTTAGCAATTAATAATAACACTTAAATAGAGTAAGGTTGAGAGAAATTTGCACAGATGATTTTATCCTGGTTCGGATCTTACCAATCCTACGTCCAGTCGCTTATCTCAAAACAAGATAAACAGTTTCACTAACACAAAACAATTACAAATTACAATCACAAAGATACAATTTGTAAAAGTTTAGAAACCACCTCTCTTGATACCACAAGAGATGAAACTACACCTCCTTTGAGTCTTCACAAAGGATGAACACCTCCTCCGAATACTTCACGAAGGATGATTCTCTTCCGAACACCTCCTTAGACACACCAAGGATGAACCGGCTATTTCCTCTGTCACCGTAGCAGCACTTCACCAGCTCCACAGACAAGAGTTTCACAAGCCGAACAAGAACACACAAGTCTCAAGAATTTCTGAGTATTTGAGCACAAGGGAAGAGTTTCTGTGTCTCTAGATATTTTACTTGAGAGAAAATGAGAGTCTATTTATAGACTCATCCAAAGGCTCTTCCATTTTTCGTTTTCAGCCTTTCTCACTGTGTTAATCGATTAGCTACAGTGGTTAATCGATTAACACTCCAACGGATAGTCCAACGGCTCTAAAAACGGCTAGTTTTTCAAACGGTCACTGTGTTAATCGATTAACAGCCCCTGTTAATCGATTAACGCTAATCGATTAACACCCTCTGTTAATCGATTAGCTACAGTACATTGCTACAGTAATGCGCTACAGTATTTTGCTACAGTATTTTGCTACAGTAATTTTACAAAACACTTTTCTTTTTCTAATCTAAGTCCTATACATATTTCTAAGAGTATTACAAAAGCTTTCCATAGCAATACAAGTCTTCATAACATTTTGAATCTTGATTTCTTCTTGACTTGATTTGGACATCATCAAAACTTCATCTTCATCATTTTGCTAACAATCTCCCCCTTTTTGATGATGATCAAAAACTCCTTGATTTAAAGCTTTTGGTAATAGTCTGTATTTAAAACACAACTTATGGAAGAAAATGTGCATTAGTGAATAAACACAAATAAGCAAATAAGCTTTAAACATTTTCTCCCCCTTTTTGATCATAATTAAAAAGTTGTGTTGATGTTCTCCCCCTAAGATAATACTCCCCCTTAATAAAAGCATGTATGCATAGAAATATTAAGGAAAAACAACATACATTTTATTGAATTTAAAGAGGCAAGCATACAATAAACTAACTAAATTTCTTCTAGTGTTTACCCCTTTTGATATGTCGCCAATGATGTTGTCCAATGATAATCCTCTAGGTTGTTGCCATATTTTGTTTAGATCTTCATCATCTTGAGGATTATTCATTTTCTCTTCATTGGTTGTCTTTTGCAAGTCTTCATTTTCACCTGCATCTGATTCATCTGACTCAAGAGGTTTTACCTCAAGGTCCACAATTTCATCAAAGACAACATGCACAGATTCTTCTATTTCAAATATTTAAAACAAAAACATTTTTAAAAAATATTCTTAAATATGAAACATTTGGCACCCAACTATTTTGTATGGGTCCTTTGGGTTAGTTTGAAAATTTGAAATCATTTTACAACCCAAATATATCTACCACTTGGAACACCATAATGCTTAATTTTACATTTGTTAGATGTATGACCCTTTTTCATACAATAAAAGCATGATACAAAGTTTGTGTTCCTATAAGTTGTTCCTTTTTCTACCCAAGTTCTACGGGTTTTATGTTTATTTTTAATTCTAGGAACATACTTATTTTTAACAACCTTATTTTCATTATTTTTACTACATTCTCCTGAGGTTGTTTCATCTAGTAGTTTCTTATAATTAACACAAGATGCACATTCATCACTACTAGTATATTTACCTTTTTCATAAAATAAAATTTTATTTTTCAAAATTTTATTTTCTTCAAAAATATTTTTAAAATTTGATTTTAATTCTTTATTTTCATCTGCTATTGATTTTTCAATGTTATCAACTTTCAATTTATGTTTATCACAAAATTTACACTCAGCAGATATATTTGTATCATTTTCTACATTTGAAATTTTACTATTTAAAGTTTCTATTTCTTCTAAGGATTTTTCATATTTCTTTTGTAATTCTTTAAAATCCTTTTTCAATTTCTTATGAGCAAGATCTAGTTTTTCAGATTCTACTATTAAAGCAGCATAAATTTCATGCAATTCATCTTCACTAATTTGACTAGAATTATCAGAATCGCTAGATGTACTTACTTGGCTTCCAGCGTCTTCGTCATTTACCACTAAACAAATATATGCTTGCTCATCAGAATCACCCATACTTGATGCTGTGCTTGATGAAGAGCTTGAATTATTCTCTTCCATGAATAAAGTATTCGTTTTAGCACACCCAATTTCATCTTCGCCTTCATGAGTTACTCTTAAAGTTTCCCACATTTCTTTAGCGCTTTTACAGACAGAAATCCTGTAAAACTCATTAATAGTTAAAGCAGATGAAATAATGTTACGAGCTCTTACATCATTACCAAATTTTTTTTTATCTTCAGCAGTCCATTGGTCACGGGGCTTTGGTTCCTGCATATTGTTAGTTGGAACAAAAGGACCAGATGCAACAGCATCCCAAATATCTATATCAATAGATTCCATAAAAATTTGCATTCTAACCTTCCAGAATGCGTAATTTTCACCTGTGAATAGTGGTGGTCTATTGATAGAAGCACCCTCTGCAAAGGTTTGATGTGATCCTGCCATTTGAATGACTATCAAAGCAAGCTCTGATACCAATTGTCAGAGCGGCTGCAGCGGAATGGTTAGCGTGGGATAACAAACCAAGAGGGGTTTTTAATACTAACGTGTGCCTTTTAATTTCTACTCAATTAAACTTACTTAGCAATTAATAATAACACTTAAATAGAGTAAGGTTGAGAGAAATTTGCACAGATGATTTTATCCTGGTTCGGATCTTACCAATCCTACGTCCAGTCGCTTATCTCAAAACAAGATAAACAGTTTCACTAACACAAAACAATTACAAATTACAATCACAAAGATACAATTTGTAAAAGTTTAGAAACCACCTCTCTTGATACCACAAGAGATGAAACTACACCTCCTTTGAGTCTTCACAAAGGATGAACACCTCCTCCGAATACTTCACGAAGGATGATTCTCTTCCGAACACCTCCTTAGACACACCAAGGATGAACCGGCTATTTCCTCTGTCACCGTAGCAGCACTTCACCAGCTCCACAGACAAGAGTTTCACAAGCCGAACAAGAACACACAAGTCTCAAGAATTTCTGAGTATTTGAGCACAAGGGAAGAGTTTCTGTGTCTCTAGATATTTTACTTGAGAGAAAATGAGAGTCTATTTATAGACTCATCCAAAGGCTCTTCCATTTTTCGTTTTCAGCCTTTCTCACTGTGTTAATCGATTAGCTACAGTGGTTAATCGATTAACACTCCAACGGATAGTCCAACGGCTCTAAAAACGGCTAGTTTTTCAAACGGTCACTGTGTTAATCGATTAACAGCCCCTGTTAATCGATTAACGCTAATCGATTAACACCCTCTGTTAATCGATTAGCTACAGTACATTGCTACAGTACATTGCTACAGTAATGCGCTACAGTATTTTGCTACAGTATTTTGCTACAGTAATTTTACAAAACACTTTTCTTTTTCTAATCTAAGTCCTATACATATTTCTAAGAGTATTACAAAAGCTTTCCATAGCAATACAAGTCTTCATAACATTTTGAATCTTGATTTCTTCTTGACTTGATTTGGACATCATCAAAACTTCATCTTCATCATTTTGCTAACAAAAAGTGTTTCACTCAAACTCAAAGGTGTATAGTGAGGTGTCACTCTTACACTCTACCATCACAATGTCACATGAATCAACTTTGTCTTTCATTTAACCACATATCAAACACACTCACAAGCAGGTTATCATCAGAAGGACTTTTCAAGGCTTGTATTAAGGCTGGGCAAAGAAGAAAATTGGTTTTTCTAGACAACAAAATTCCTTGAGTTAAGAGAGTGGATGATAATAGTTGAAAAACTGTTATTTTCATGCTTAAAAGTGATACTAAAAGCAACCTTTAGACTTAAAAACTAGCTTGAAATCATGCAGTTTATCTATATTTTCATAAATAAGAGAGCTGGACAGGTTTATGCTTGATTTGAGTGTTTTTGTGCAGGTTTTAAGGTGAATTTAGTGAAAAGAGTGAAGAAGGAGAGAAATGACATTAGAAAAGACAAGAAAGAGTGCGAAAAGAGAAGTCAAAGGCACCGCTGAGCGGCAAACTACCGCTGAGCGGCACTCAAGAGGTGGCGTTGGAACCGCTGAGGGGCAAAATGGCCGCTGAGGGGAAGAAAGAAGACGCGCAACCACCGCTGAGCGGTAAATACCGCTGAGCGGCACTTTTTGGGCTTGGGCTTTTGTAATCTTTTGTAACTCTAGATTAGTATATAAGGGGTTGTACGTCCCTAGGATTAGTATCTTTGGCAGAAACGAGGCAAACTCTCTCTCTTCCACCCCTTTGAAGGAGGATCTTGGATGCTCAGGCTACCTCTTCACCTTTATTGGGTTTATTCTTTCATTCTTGCATTGTTATTCATCTAGGTTCACCATGAATATGGTGAACTAAACCTTGTATGTTTGTTGGGGAATCAATGTAATCTCTTGAAGCTCTCATATATGGAATCTGTTGAGTACATCTTTTAAGTAAGACATATGCTTTCCTTCATCATTAGTTAGGGTTTTTCCTCTTTGCTCAATGCTTGCATTGTTTAACTCATTCTAATGCATGATTATTGGTTTTGTCGATACGGACACGTACGGGGAAGTCTAGATCCGGGGAATTTCTCCCAATATTTTACTGACAACATTATATTGGTTGCCTTTAAGCTCCTGCAGTCATGAACTAATCATTAGGAATGCTAGGAATTGTATGAACTATTTGATTAGGGAGAAGCCATCTAGAATGGTACATTAGAGAGTGGCATTAACAATGATGATTTGAATGTTGAATTCCTAAAATATATGAGAGTGGATGAGATGAAATTGACCCCCAACAACATATTCATTTATATAATTCATTGAAAGTGTTTATCTTTTGTCTTTGCCATTGATCAATTCATGCATACATGTTTATTTTCGTCTTTGCATATTAAACTTTGAATATTTCGTTTGTAAGTCCTAGCTAATCAACAAATCACATAACTAAACTAGGCCGTGAGTCCTTTGGGAAGAACGATACTTGGTCTTACCAAGTTTATTACTTGAACGATTCGGTCATACTTGCCGATTGTGAAACAAGTTTGTGACATCATTATTTGGTGCTTACAAATTTGTCCATCAAGTTTTTGGCGCCGTTGCAGGGGATTTGGGGATTGAACCCGAGTCCTAGCAACGGCTAATAAGTTTGGGTCATTAGTGGACAATTCATTTATTCACTTTAACAATAACCTCTTTTTCTCCTTTTATGTGAGAAACAAAATCTTCAACTTAGGCTCAACTTTTCTTTCATTGAGCTCAACCTTTTCTTTTCTTTCTTTTCTTCTCTTTTCTTTTTGTTTTGCTTTTTGCTTTTTCTCAATGTTCTTTGATAAATTTCACAAAGTTCTTTTCGGTTTCTCACCACCCCAAACTTCAACTATTCTCCATTACCACAAAACATACTCTACTTAACTCAAGGAAAGGATTTCAAAAAGGGTTTTTCCACTTTTCAAATTTAGGCTCAAGGTGCAAAGGTTAGAGAAAACATTGATCTTTATTGGGTTCACCTATAAACAATGGCTCTAAGGGAGAAGAAAAACATGGCCTTGATCATTTGTAACAAGCAAGCAAGTGGTTCAATCATAAAAAATTAGGTAAAATCAATCATGCTTCTAAAGCAATAACACTCAATCAATCAAAAACTCTGGAGCTTAATCTTTCCCAGGTTAACTCAAGTTCCACAATTTGATAAACATCCTGACCAACATATTAATCACAATTGAAATCATGCATCTGTTTTTAACAATACTATGAGCAACCACCATCTATGCTTAAAAAGCCTCAACAATCATTAACTCAACATGCATCATAGAACAATAGAGCAAACACAAGAATACTACTCATCATAAACAACAGTTTATCACATCATACCAAACCATTGCACACAACTCATTAAACCAAGTACATAAGCAAAAATAAAAATAAAACAAAATTAAAATAAAATAAAGCAAAAACATAAAGATCCTGATCCAGCAGCATCCACCAGTAGATGCTGTCAGTAATATCCATCAATAGATGTCTAGTAGCATAGCATCCATCAGTAGATGCTCTTAGTAGCATCCATCAGTAGATGCTCTCTCATCTGAATCTTCCTGCATCCATTAGTAGATGCAAATCCTTCTCATCAGCATCCACCAGTAAATCTTAATCTTTCTCATCTTCATCGGCATCCATCAGTAGACGCCTTTAGTAGCATCCATCAGTAGATGCTTAATCACATAGCATGACAAATTTATGAACACCGAAATACGGCGCCACAAACTTGTTGTACAATCGGCAAGTGTGACCGAATCGTTTCAAGTAATAAAACTCGGTAAGACCAAGTATCGTTCTCCCAAAGGACTCACGATCTAGTTTAGTTATGTGATTTGTTGATTATTTAAGACTTAAGAACAAAATAATTGGAGTTTAATATGCAAAAGACAAAAAATAAACATGTATGCATGAATTTGATCAATGGCTAAAACAAGATACAAACACTTCAACGAAATAGATGGATGAGTATGTTGTTGGGGTTATCAATTTCATCTTATCCACTCTCATATACTTTAGGAATTCAACATTCTTTTCATCAATTGTTAATGCCACTCTCTAATTCACCTTGCAAGAAGGCCTATCCTTAATTACGAGTTCATACAATTCCTAGCATTCCTAGTAATTAGTTCTTAAGTGCAGGAGCTTAACGGCAACCAATATACTATTGGGAGAAATTCCCCGGATCTAGATTTCCCCGTACGTTCCCGTATCGAAAAAATCAATAATCATAGCATTGAATGAGTTAAACAAAGCAAGCATCAAGCAAAGAGGAAAAACCCTAACTAATGATGAAAGAAAGCATAGGTCTTAAAATAAGATGTAAACACAAATTCTATATATGAGAGTTTCACAAGACTACATTGATTCCCCAACAACAATACAAGGTTTAGTTCACCATATTCATGGTGAAACTAGATGAATAATAATGGAAGAATGAAAGATAAAACCCTAGAAAGGTGAAGAGGTAGCCTGAGCATCCAAGATCCTCCTTCAAAGGGGTGGAAGAGAGAGTATTTGCTTCGTTTCTGCCAAAGATCCAAACCCTAGGACGTCCTAAAGCTTATATACTATTCTAAAAATACAGAAAAATTAGGCCCAAGCCCATAAGTGTGCCGCTCAGCGGTAAGTGCGTGAGTTGGTTTCTTCCCCTCAGCGGCCATTTTGCCCTTCAGCGGATCCAACGTGAACTTTTGAGTGCCGCTCAGCGGTAAACTGCCGCTGAGTGGCAGTTGCGGCTTCTCCTTTTGCACTTCTTGATGTCTTTTCTGATTCCATCTATCTCCTTCTTCACTTCTTTCACCAAATTCACCTTAAAACCTGCACAAAAACATTGGAATCAAGCATAAACCTGTCCAGCTCTCTTATTTCTGAAAATATGAGTAAAAACATGATTTCAAGCTAGTTTCTAAGCATAAAGGTTGTTTTTAGTATCAAATTTAAGCATGAAAATAACATTTTTTCAGCTGTTATCACAACCCAAAACTTAGAACTTTTGATGGTAACCCCTTTAGGGTCTACCCATCCAAAGAAGTATCAACTAACACTAAGACTAAAGAAAGGGAAGTAGAATAAAGATTACTAAAGCTATTTCCTTATCTAAGTCTTAGATAGATTCTCTTTAACTAAATTCCATTTACATTGTTTTGTAGGACTTTAATAAGGTTGGAAGGTGCCTAGGAGAATTGCCAAGCAAAGAGGAAACAAGGGAAGCAAGAAGGAATGTATGTTGTAACCAGCCATGAAGCATGTTTTCCACACTTTCCATGTGCAACACATTCAGCCATGACTTTGAAGCACACTTGACTTGTTTTTCACGTGGAACACAAGCCACACCCTGAGCCATCTTCATTTGTAGCATATTCTCCATGCTTTCCACGTGAAAAATGCAACTCACGTTTATTAGTCTTCAGCACATGTAATTAGTGTAATTCAGTAGCTTTCCTTGCACGCTCCCAAGCTCATCTTCTCCTATAAAAGAGAGCTTCATCATTTGTAAACTGAACTTGAATTGATATAGTGAAATGCTGTTGGATTGTTTCCAGCCACTACTTCTTCAAGTTCTTTGCATTGTGCCACTTTAGCACACTTATCCTCTAGCTTCCTTCCCTCTTGGAAGGCCGTCTGAGCTAGAACCTCTGCCTACACACTCCAAAATCGCACCAGACAATTCATCAAACACCTTCCGTGCGCCTCCAACTACATCTCTGTTTTCCAATTCCGCTGCCACATCTGGTCTGAGAAGTTGCTCATTCTTGAAGAGTGAAGCTGCTTCCATCATTTGGCATCAAGAGCCAGCACGTCCACGCTTGTCTTCAAGAGATAAGCCTCTCTTTTGTTAAATTTTCGTTTCTGTCAAGTGCTGTCAAACTCTGCCACTGTTTTAGAATTTTTTTTTATTCTGTTTTGGTTTAATTCGTGTTTGTGAGTGCTGTAATCATGCATTTGCTTTTCCTTAGTGTTTGTTGATCATTTTAAATGGTGAAAATTGTTTGTGTCAGTTCATTCCAGCTTTCAAATTCATTCTCCAGTTTTGTCCAGTATTGTGCACAAGTGTTGCCGTGTTTTACTGTTACATTGGTTTAAATCTGTTCCAGCTTTCATTTGGCATTTTAATCTGAGGTTTGATGCATATGTAGTCATCTATTGATCATATAAGGCAGTGAGACAATGTCTAGCCTGATCATATGAGCTATAGCATTGCAAAAAGAAAATTGTTTCTGATTTTCAAAGTCTGCACAGAATTTTCAAAACTGGTGCAATATCCAAAAACTGTTCCAGTGCACATTTTGCTGTTCTTAAGATTTGAACAAGTTTATTTAGTGATGTTAAACATGTTCCAGGCAGTGTCAACCAGTATTAATCACTACAATGCAATAAGCATAGTTGAGTTCCTCAAAAATCTGGTTTCAAGTGCTGTCACAGTTTTCATTCAATCTTTTTCACCGTGATTGTTGTCTTTGATGTGTCTTAGGTGTTAAAATTCTTCTAGCTGATATTCTGCAGTTAGATCTAGTGTTAGGACTTTCCTAGAGTCATTGTGTGTGCTTTCAAATTGTCATTTCCATGCTTCCAAAATCTGATGCAGTTTTGGTCCAATTTTCTTGAATTTTGGCAACTGCTACTGTCATACAAAGCTGTTGGCTGTTTCTATGCATTATGAACAATTGAACAAGTGTATTTTGTCATTTTCAACTTGTGTGCACTGTTCAAATGGTTCTTGAGAAGCCTATATGTAGATTTCTTCTTTAAACCACCAAATTTGCCTAAATTGGGAAGTCAACCACTGAAAAACTGATATGCACTTTGCTTTGGCTGTTTAAGTGTTTCAACATATGCCATTTGATGATAGAAACTTGTTGGAAGTGTCCTCTACACATTTGAATCCCTGCTACTCATTTTCACCACTGCAGTTTCCAAATTTTTCTTGCCACATTTCTAAATCTGGTGCAGATGTGGTGCTTTTGTGTTTCACTTTTGGCTACAGCTGGTGTGAAATGTTGATTCTGGCTGTTTTCGTGCATTGTAACCATTTGAATCAGTTTATTTTACCATTTGAAATTAGAATGCACTGTTCATTTGGTGAATTTTGAACCTATATGCAAAATCACCTTCTAAACCATCACTTTTGCTTAAGTTTGGAAGTGGACTACTGATTTTCTAATGCAGTGTGATTCCTTGCTGTGTCAATGATTAAACACTTTCATATTGATGATGTAAACTTGCTTGAAGTTTCCACTAAGCCTTAGAATCACTGCAACTCATTTTTGCATCTCAAAGCACCATTTTCAAACCATTTTTTACATCATTTTTCTGGTGCAGTATGCAAATAAGTGCTGTTTGATTTTGTCCACCCTTTAAATTTTCATTTCTGGATTGGCAAAAGCTGGTTTCAAGTTTCCAAATGCAATGATATGATTAAAAGAGTGTATTACATTCATAAAAAGCAAGAGAAAACCAAGCAATCCAGTTTTGACCCCAAAATCCGAAAATCAAAAAATCTGAGATTCATTGGGGACTTTCATCAAACAGTTTCCAAAATTATCAAACAGTTTCACTGCACTTGATTTTGATCTTTGTTTTTGCTTTTTCTTGCTTGTTTAATCTGTTCTAGTGCCTCTCCTAGGTTCCTTTAGTGTCCCTCCTGTGATTCTAAGCTTAAGTTCACTTGAATTCAACTTGTTTGCCTTCTAATTTGTGCCCAAAATCTGTTCTGCGAAAATTAAATCCTGGTGCAGCAGCTGATTTGTTTGTTGACTGGTTTGGTGTTTGCTTTGGTGCTGTGACGTTTTGGTGCAGTGTTTCTTCCTCAGATTTCTTGTTCCAAGGGGGTAGCATCTTAGGAAGTGGATGAGGTGTTAAAAGGGCTTCAAGCTTGGACTCCGAGTGCACTTCTTTCTTGCTGTTCCAACACTAATTTCAGCAGCAGTTTCAGCAACCATACCACCTTTTTGCTCATGATTTTGGACCAGCACTTTGTGAAACAGCAGCCACACTTGGCTTTGCTACTTTTGTAAAAATTTTACTTGTAATTTTGGCTTGGTATCACGGAACCTTTGTAATTTCTTTCCATTTTGTGTTCATTTTCAACTTCAAGTGACTTGGAAAAATGCTTTTCAAGCAATTCCAAGTGCACCATCAAACATTGTAATAGTTTAGTTTCCACTTCTTAGTGTGAAAGTGTGTCAAGTGGCTCCAAGTGTCATTTGCACTTTCACTTAGGACCGTGTCTCATTCATTTCCATTTGCTTTACTTTACTTTGCTTGTTGACTTTTATGTTTTAAGTCTCCGTGGTACTTAGGGGCGCGTTTCATATAGATAAACCTTCATTTGGTTTCTAGGTGCATTTCATCTTGCATTTAAAAAGCTTTTGAAAGATTTCTACCTAGAAACTAAGGTAAGAAACAACCAAAGACACTCTGGCTAGGAAGGACAAGGTTCTTAAGCTTGTCCATTGAGACTCACCTCTCCTTCCTGGGAGCTATTTGGTTACTTTTACCTCTAGAACCTTTCTAGAAATCCTTCACAAAAATTTAAAGAGTTTTAATGTCTTGTTATGATTCATATAGGTCCTCTCGGTCTTCTAGTTTTGATCAATCCATTACTTTCAAAGAAATTAAAAGAAAACTTGATGAAGCTAGAAGAAGGACTTGTTCCTATCATGAATTTGATCGGATGGAGGATGAATTGTATAAACAAGCTAGGGCAAAAATTCCATACTTTGGTGTGGATATTGGTGCTTTAATATACCTAGCTTGGGAAAAGGACATTAATGACATGCATCCATTTATTGCTAGAAAAAGTAAACCTGAATCCTATTTTCATTCTAGCAATAGTGAATCTTATGTCCTTAGTCTCTACACATCTAGATTTGAAAAGCATGCAAGAGAGTGGTGGGATGAGAGACAATATCATGTTAGGATAGGTAGAAAATCTCCCATTCATAATTGGTCTGAATTAAAATCTTGCATGAGAAAAGAGTTTGTGCCTTCAACTATTAAGAGAAACCTACAATTGCTAAGAGCTTACATTGAAAATGGAAAAACATTTCTTGAAAGCTTAAATGACAATGGTTTCCTTATTAGAGAACTAGAATTTAAGATTAACCTTAAGGAGCTGCAAGCTAAGCAAATAGAATTAAAACTAAAAAGAGATGTTGAGAGACAAGAAAGAGAGAGAGAAGAAGAGAAACAGGAAGAAGAGAGACAAGAAAGAAAGAGAGAAGAAGAAAAGAGAAAGGAAAAAGAGAGACAAGAAAGAGAGAGAAGGGAAGAGGAAAAGAAACGAGAAGAAGAAAAGATGCAAGAAGGGGAAAATATAGAGAAGGAGGTCTTGCTAATAATGACAACTCCTACTCCTACAATCACCATGGAACCTAAAAGGGAAGGGTTCTCATTCTTTACTTCTTTTACATTTATTATGCACTCTTCCATTATTCATTTTTCTTTTAACTCAATTGCCATCCCATATTCTGTGCAATCCTTTTCAAAATGTGGCAATTCAAAACTTGAGTTAATGTTACCCTTGTGTAAACAAGTAACCCAAGATAAAAATCCAATAAGTTGGAAATATGGCATTTTCCATTTTTCCAAGACTTATTTTCAGAAAATCTTTTTCAAAAATACAAGACTTTTCTTTTGTCTTCATATCTTTGTTTTCATCTTCTTCATCATACTCATTTTTGCTATCTTTTGTAGATATATTTTTGATCCAGGAGGACATCACAAACCAAAGTTGTGCTTCTTTCTTTCTTCCCGATTTGGGGACAAATCGTTTTTCAAGGGGGAGGGAATGATGGTAACCCCTTTAGGGTCTACCCATCCAAAGAAGTATCAACTAACACTAAGACTAAAGAAAGGGAAGTAGAATAAAGATTACTAAAGCTATTTCCTTATCTAAGTCTTAGATAGATTCTCTTTAACTAAATTCCATTTACATTGTTTTGTAGGACTTTAATAAGGTTGGAAGGTGCCTAGGAGAATTGCAAAGCAAAGAGGAAACAAGGGAAGCAAGAAGGAATGTATGTTGCAACCAGCCATGAAGCATGTTTTCCACACTTTCCATGTGCAACACATTCAGCCATGACTTTGAAGCACACTTGACTTGTTTTTCACGTGGAACACAAGCCACACCCTGAGCCATCTTCATTTGTAGCATATTCTCCATGCTTTCCACGTGAAAAATGCAACTCACGTTTATTAGTCTTCAGCACATGTAATTAGTGTAATTCAGTAGCTTTCCTTGCACGCTCCCAAGCTCATCTTCTCCTATAAAAGAGAGCTTCATCATTTGTAAACTGAACTTGAATTGATATAGTGAAATGCTGTTGGATTGTTTCCAGCCACTACTTCTTCAAGTTCTTTGCATTGTGACACTTTAGCACACTTATCCTCTAGCTTCCTTCCCTCTTGGAAGGCCGTCTGAGCTAGAACCTCTGCCTACACACTCCAAAACCGCACCAGACAATTCATCAAACACCTTCCGTGCGCCTCCAACTACATCTCCGTTTTCCAATTCCGCTGCCACCTCTGGTCTGAGAAGTTGCTCATTCTTGAAGAGTGAAGCTGCTTCCATCAACTTTGCTTGTCCTCAAGCAAACAAGATGTAACTCAATCTTCAACCAATTCATATGATGGTTCACTCATTCAAAAATTCTCTTTTCAAGATAAGTAAAGACTTCAATCAAACTTATGACCAAGAGTTCAATCAAGATGTGCACATGCCTTGGTGTTCACAAAATCACTTAATATCCAACAAATGCTATTTTTCATGAATGATCAATCAATTAAGCATGGATGTTCATGTGCTCATGGAATATGTCCTCACTAGGTCAAGTGTTTCACTCACACACAAGTGTATAAGAGGTAATCACTCATTCACTCTACTATCACAATGTCACATGAATCAACTTTGCCTTTCATTTAACCACAATTAAAAACATTCACAAGCATGCATCATCACAAGGACTTTTCAATGGCTTATAATGTGGCTGGGCTAACAAGAAAATTGGTTTTTCTGGATCACAAAATCCTTGAGTTAAGAGAATCATAACAACACAATTATTCTTATTTTCCCAACTTGCCTTTTGCATTTGCATTGAGCTTTGCTTTTTCTTTTCTTTTCTTTCTCTTTTTCTTTGCATATTCTTAGCTCAATGCTTTTACTTTTTCATGTTTTCCCAACAACCCCAAACTTGAACATTTAACAATACCACACAAGATTTTCTACTTAACTCAAGGTAAAGCTTTTGAAAAAGGGTTTTCAATTTATGTTCAAGGCTAAGGGTTCAAAGGATAGAACACAAAGTGTTTTCTTTTAGTGGGCTAACTTTCTGAATTTGGCCAATAAAAAGGGTTCCAACAAACGGCCTTGATCATATGATGCAAAACAAGCAATTGATTCAGTCATAGAAAACCTGGGAAAAATCATTCATGCTTTCAAAGTAATAGCATTCAATCAATAAAAACTCTGGAGCTCAAAACCTCACATATAAGCTCATTCACATTTGACATACACATCCTGCTTAATCTCATAACCACATTCATAATATCATGCATTTGTTCACAAAGCATATGAATCACCTGTATAAGCATTTTAATGTGCACATCATCTCAACATCAATCAATCAATAATCATCATCAAGCATTACTTATCATACAATCACAGTTAATAGCAAACCATCATAAGAAACTGATGGACAAATTTGTAAGCACCAAAATATGATGTCACAAACTTGTTTCACAATCGGCAAGTATGACCGAATCGTTCAAGTAATAAACTTGGTAAGACCAAGTATCGTTCTTCCCAAAGGACTCACGGCCTAGTTTAGTTATGTGAGTTGTTGATTAGCTAGGACTTACAAACGAAATATTTAGAGTTTAAAATGCAAGACAGAAAATAAACATGTATGCATGAATTTGATCAATGGCAAAGACAAAAGATAAACACTTTCAATGAATTATATGAATGAATATGTTGTTGGGGGTCAATTTCATCTCATCCACTCTCATATATTTTAGGAATTCAACATTCAAATCATCATTGTTAATGCCACTCTCTAATGTACCATTCTAGATGGCTTCTCCCTAATCAAATAGTTCATACAATTCCTAGCATTCCTAATGATTAGTTCATGAGTGCAGGAGCTTAAAGGCAACCAATATAATGTTGTCAGTAAAATATTGGGAGAAATTCCCCGGATCTAGACTTCCCCGTACGTGTCCGTATCGACAAAACCAATAATCATGCATTAGAATGAGTTAAACAATGCAAGCATTGAGCAAAGAGGAAAAACCCTAACTAATGATGAAGGAAAGCATATGTCTTACTTAAAAGATGTACTCAACAGATTCCATATATGAGAGCTTCAAGAGATTACATTGATTCCCCAACAAACATACAAGGTTTAGTTCACCATATTCATGGTGAACCTAGATGAATAACAATGAAAGAATGAAAGAATAAACCCAATAAAGGTGAAGAGGTAGCCTGAGCATCCAAGATCCTCCTTCAAAGGGGTGGAAGAGAGAGAGTTTACTTCGTTTCTGCCAAAGATACTAATCCTAGGGACGTACAACCCCTTATATACTAATCTAGAGTTACAAAAGATTACAAAAGCCCAAGCCCAAAAAGTGCCGCTCAGCGGTATTTACCGCTCAGCGGTGATTACGCGTCTTCTTTCTTCCCCACAGCGGCCATTTTGCCCCTCAGCGGTTCCAACGCCACCTCTTGAGTGCCGCTCAGCGGTAGTTTGCCGCTGAGCGGTGCCTTCGTCTTCTCTTTTTGCACTCTTTCTTGTCTTTTCTAATGTCACTTCTCTCCTTCTTCACTCTTTTCACTAAATTCACCTTAAAACCTGCACAAAAACACTCAAATCAAGCATAAACCTGTCCAGCTCTCTTATTTATGAAAATATAGATAAATTGCATGATTTCAAGCTAGTTTCTAAGTCTAAAGGTTGCTTTTAGTATCAATTTTAAGCATGAAAATAACAGTTTTTCAACTGTTATCACAACCCCAAACTTAAAACTTTGCTTGTCCTCAAGCAAATAAAATGTAACTCCATCTCCAACCAATTTATATGATGGTTCACTCATTCAAAAATCCTCTTTTTCAAGATAAGTAACAACTTCACTCAAACTTATGACCAAGAGTTCAATCAAGATGTGCACATGCTTTAGTATTCACAAAATCATTTAAGTTCCAACAAATGCTATTTTTCATGAATGATCAATCAATTAAGCATGGCAGTTCATGTGCTTATGGAATATTTCCTCACTAGGTAAAGTGTTTCACTCAACACACAAGTGTATAAGAGGTAAAGTGTTTCACTCATTCACTCCACTATCACAATGTCACATGAATCAACTTTGCCTTTCATTTTACCACAATCAAAAACATTCACAAGCATGCATCATCACAAGGACTTTTCAATGGCTTATAATGTGGCTGGGCTAACAAGAAAATTGGTTTTTCTGGATCACAAAATCCTTGAGTTAAGAGAATCATAACAACACAATTATTCTTATTCTTTCCCAACTTTCATTTGCCTTTGCAGTTGCATTGAGCTTTGCTTCTTTTTCTTTGCTTTTCTTTTTCTTTTTCTTTGCATATTCTTACTTTTTAGCTCTTAGCTCAATGCTTTTCCTTTTTCACAACAACCCCAATAACCCCAAACTTGAACATTTATCAATACCACACAAGATCTTCTACTTAACTCAAGGTAAAGATTTTCAATCAAGGGTTCAGTGTATATTCAAGGCTATGGGTTCAAAGGATAGAACACAAAGTGTTCTCTTTTAGTAGGCTAACTTTATGAATTTGGCCAATAAAAAGGGTTTCAACAAACACGGCCTTGATCACATGATGCACAACAAGCAATTGATTCAATCATAGAAAACCTGGGCAAAATCATTCATGCTTTCAAAGTAATAACATTCAACAATAACAACTCTGAAGCTCAAAACCTCACATATAAGCTCATTCACATTTGACATACACATCCTGCTTAGTTTCACAATCACAATCATGATATCATGCATTTGTTCACAAAGCTTGTGAATCACCTGTATAAGCATTTTAATGTGCACATCATCTCAACATCAACAATCAATAAGCATCATCAAGCATTACTTATCAAACAATCACAGTTAATAGCAAACCATCATAACAAACCAGGTGGTCAATAGAGTACATCAAACCCTAATCTAAAAACAAAAACAAATAAGTCCAGAAAACTTAAACCATAAAAGCATAAACATATGATAACATTCATCAGTAAATGCTATCTCAGCTCCTCATCAGTCTGAGCTGTCCTCTGTATCTTCCTCCTCCTCTTCATCATCATCTTCATCAAACGCATCCTCCTCCTCAGCTTCATCTTCTTCCATGTCTCTAGCTGAAGCTTCAGCTGCTTCAGCTCCTCCATGCAATGGTTCTTCTGGCCAAGCTACCACATTATGGAATTCATCCATAGTCCATCTGTGTGCTAGAGGGGTATCATACATCCCCACTATCATCTCAGCCGTGGCCACCTGCCCTCTGTGGATGGACTGCAACTGAGCACCTATAAGAGACATATACATGTCCCTCATCTGGAATGGCTCTGCCTCATGTGTATCAGCAGATGTCCGGCTCTGTGCTGGCCCTCTCTCTCTACGAGCCTGGCGTGGTGGAACTGGCTGAGCTGCCTCCTCACCTCCACAGTACTGTCTGTAATAGGCCTCATCTATAGCTTTTCTTGGCCTCTCAAATGGTGGAACAGAAGTGTCCACCCCAGCTAGCTTGCAGAGGTGAGTGATCAAAGAAGGATGTCCCAGTGGTGCTTTGTTGTTTGAGGTGTTAGCACACACACTAATCTCATCAGTTATCACCTGCCCAATATTAACATTCAAACTCCTGATAGCACAGTAGATGAATAGTGCCCTGCTGAGAGTGATATCTGACACATGTGAGCA
Source organism: Vigna nakashimae (assembly GCA_034642375.1). NCBI lineage: Eukaryota > Viridiplantae > Streptophyta > Magnoliopsida > Fabales > Fabaceae > Vigna > Vigna nakashimae. The sequence goes on along the minus strand of CM067760.1, from coordinate 20,990,009 downwards.
TGGCTGAATGTTGGCATGAGAAAATGCCATCCAATACTTTGCAAGAGGAGTCAAATCTGTCCTCCTAATGTTAACCACTGCTCCAGATCTATTCCTTTGAAAGTGTCCTCCAGGTATGCACAACACTCTCTCCACATCCTCAAAGTCAGCACCTTCCTCCATGCTAAGAGCAAACTGACATTGCTCACCAGCCCACACAGTATCTAGGAAGTTGTTGATGGAATCAGGATCATACCTGATGGCATGGCCTCTAACATAGCCCAAATAATTCTCAGCTGGATAGTCACCAATCTTCTTTGCATTGGTATAGAATTCCTTGACTACAGCTATGTTGGCAGGTGCTGGATAAGTGGCTAGCTTTCCCCAGTCATTCCCTAACACTTGCTCTCCAAATTGAGGAGCAAAGTTAGGTATCATTCCAACCTTTCTCTCCATTAGAAGTCTCCTGTCCTGAACCACCCTAAAGTGCTTCTCATGTTTCCTAGAGAGGAACCTGCCATTATGGGGCTGCTCTGGTTCCTTTTCCTTCCTCTTGGTTGCCATGGTTTTCAATCTCTTTCCTGAAGAGGATGCCATTCCTGCATTCAAAACATAAATCCAAAACCACAGAACATGATGTTAATCATTAGTAAACACAGAACATAACTCCTTTCGAAGCTAAACCACCGCTGAGGGCCAGAATTTCCCCTCAGCGCCACCAGTGCCACAATCCAACACGCAAAAAGCAGAAAAAAAAACCAAGTCTGGCAGAGTGCCGCTCAGCGGTAAATGCCGCTCAGCGGTGACCTGCAGATTTTTGCAAATCTCGTTTTTAAACTGTCCTAACTCCACCCAAATGCAATTTTCAGTTTTCCAGTACATAATCAAGCAGTTTAATCGGTTCAAACATCAAATATATCATCAAATCATGCATAGAAATCAAAACCCCTAAATATTCATGCTTTGACAATCACATTCAAATTCAAGAACCCTAGAATGACAAAATGCATTTTACTTACTTGGGTGGAGATGCTAGATGATATGAGAATGCTTCCAAACTAGAATACTCTCTTCCAACCCCAAACTTTGATGGCACACTAGTGAAAAAGTGAGTGGAAGAGAAATTTTTCTAAGAGGGAAGAGTAAAAAGATGTGGGAAACCTAAGAGAAGATATGTGGAAGTCTTTGTGCAGAGAAGGGCTTGAAAGAATATGAAAACGCGCAGCTTAGGGTTTAAAAATACCCCAATGGGCTCGGGTTCCGCTAAGGGGAACTTAAGCCCATCTGCGATAGTACCGCTCAGCGGTAATTGCCGCTCAGCGACACTTTCGTGATGTGCCCTTCTCCTTCTTTTCTTGACCTACGTGCCTTCCTAGCATACCCCTTATAGGTTCCCTGCAATTCAATGTTAAAAATGCTTATGCAAATCCTAACCAAAATAACCAAACAGAAAACAATCAATCAACTGGGTTGCCTCCCAGGTAGCGCTTGTTTAACGTCACGAGCCTGACCCAAAATCCACCAACACCCATCAGTAGGTGTTACACACTTAGTATCCTTCAGTAGATACTTAACCACCTAGCATCCTTCAGTAGATGCTAGATCCAACAAAATAATGTCCAGAATAATGTTCACAAATTAAAAATTACAAAAACAAATCAAAAGTTTATCAATCCACTGGGTTGCCTCCCAGCAAGCGCTTCTTTAACGTCACTAGCTTGACCCTGTTAAAGCTCATGTTCCATCTTCTTTATGGTTGATATTGTCCTTCCACCAACCTTTCAACTGCTTCCTTTGGACTGTCTTAGATTCTCTAGAATATGGAGACTCTATCTCTATCATCTCCTTTTCTTTAAAGCCTTTTATAACCCACAACTTGTTCTTGAGTCTTACAGGTGTGCCAAGTTGGAGTCCTCTTTTCTTCCAGTCTCTAGGAACTTCTTCTCCTTTTCCAATTTCCTCTACCTTGGGTACCTGAAAATACAAACAATGGTTATCAGAAACCTTAAGATTTTCATTTTTACCTCTATTTATGGGTGCATCTCGAAATGCAGCTTTAGAACTGGCCTCTTCCTCCTTTGCTTGTATCTCATCTTTGAACACATCCACCACCACTCTCTCCTCTCTGTCCTGGAGCACCACTATACCTTCATTAACATCTATAATAGCCCTGGCCGTTTTCATAAACGGTCTTCCCAGTATGAAAGGTATCTTTTCGTTCTCCATCTTCATCACCACAAAGTCTGCCAAGAACTGAAGTTTGCCAACACAAACTACAATGTCTTCTGCAATCCCACATGGCTCCTTTGAAGATCCATCAGCCATTACCAGATTAACCTTTATAGTTTTTATTTTCACATGGCCAATTTGCTCCAATAGAGAATAAGGCATCAAGTTAACACTTGAGCCTAAGTCAAGGAGAGCTTTCTTTACCTTTTTCTTCCCTATAGTGCAAGGGATAGAAAAACTACCTGGATCTGCTGCTTTTGGTGGGAATGATTCTTTCTTAACAGTTACACACTTTTCTTCCTCATCATCTCTACGTCTTCTTTTTGTAGAGGTTCCTTCTTCAGATTTTGTGTAAACTGCTATTTTCTGTAGAATTTGTTCCCAAGGAGCTTCATTATCAACCATTCTGAATAAATCTGTGAAATCCATTGGTTTCTCCTGATTTGTTAGAAAAGGAAAAGTGTCCTTTCTTTCTTCTTCTCTTCTCTCTTCTGTTTCATCTTCTTCTAACTCAATAATCTCTTCATTCACACTCTTGACCACTTTGCACTCTTCTCTAGGGTTAACCTCAGTATTAGCCCCAAAGTTTCTGTGTGGTCTTTCTTCCAATTGCTTGGTGATCTGACCCATCTGAATCTCCAAGTTCTTTATAGCAACTTCAGTGCTCTTTTGAGAAGATTCAGTTTTCTGTATAAATTGCTGAAGAGTTTCTTCCAACCTTGTAGATCTTTCATTAAGCATAGATAATTGTTGCCACATGGTTGGTTGCTGCTGCTGCTGCTTATTATATTGACTAGCCTGCCCAGTTTGTCCTTGGCCAATGCTTGGATGTGGTTTCCAACCCTGATTATAATTCCCTTGACGGTATGGAAACTGATTAGCCATGAAATTAACATCCTCCACGGCTTCCACAGGAAAAGCACATTGGCCATTGATGTGATCTCCCCCACATAATTCGCACAACTGGGTTGGCACCTGTGTAGCAGATTTTAACTCTTTGGGTAATGAAGCAAGAGTTTTGGTCAGAGTTTCCAGCTGTTGAGTTAGAATTTTATTCTGTGCCAGCAGAGCATCATGGGTTTGTAATTGAAGAACCCCTTTCTGTTGCATAGGGGCGCCTCTTTCATTGTGCAGCTCATTATCACTTGTAGCCATATTTTCAATAATTTCAGTTGCTTCCTCTGGAGTCTTCCATTTGATATTGCCTCCAGCTGAGGCATCCAGCATCATCTTGGTTTGTGAACCAAGCCCTCCAAGGAAAGTTAGGACTACTTCTTGATCTTCAAAGCCATGCGTGGGAGTTTTACGTAACAAGCTTTTATACCTGTCCCATGCATGTTCCAGTGATTCCTCCATGCCCTGCTTGAATGAAGAAATTTCTTGCTTGCCTTTAGTTACTTTAGATTGTGGGAAGTATTTGTTTAAGAATTTTGTAACCACTGCTTCCCACTCTTTGAAACTTTCTTCTGGAAAAGAGTTCAACCAAAGCTTAGCATTGCCTCCCAATGAGAAAGGAAACAAGCTAAGTTTGATTGCTTCATCTGGCACCCCATTAATCTTGACCGTGTTGCAGATCTCATTAAAGGTAGTAAGGTGCTCATATGGGCTTTCATGTGATAACCCATTGAATTGATTACTCTTCACCAGTTGAATCAGTGCTGGTTTGACCTCCATGTTGGCTGCATTGACTCTAGGTCTAGCTATGCTATTGAAGTGCTGAGGTCCAGCAAGATTAGTGTAATCTGCAAGAGTTCTTCTAACATTATTGCCCTCCATACTTCCTGTGCTATGAACAGAACCTTGTGGTGATGATTGCAAGAGAGTTTCTAGAGAAGGAAAAAGTTCTCTAGACGTTCTGATTCTTCTCCTCCTTCTACTCTCTTCTAGACCTTCAAGAAGTGGTTCTGTTGTTTTCTTACTTCTAGTTCGAATTGCTTCCTGCATGCACAAGAAAACAAAACCCTAGAAAATATTTGTTAGCACAAAAAGATATAAGAGAGGATATATATTCAAAAGATAAAAAGATAAAAGATTCAGAAGATAAGAAGATAAAAGATTTAGAAGATAGAAAATAAAATAAAATAAAATCTATTCTAAAAAGATAAAATAAAATCTAACCTAATCTAAAAGATAAAGATAAAATAAAATCAAATAAAATCTAACCTAATCTAAAAAGATAAAATAAAATCTAATCCTAAAAGATAAAAAGATAATAAAAATAAAATCTAATAAAATCTAACCTAACAAAATAAAATCTAATCTAATCTAAAAAGATAAAAAGATAAAATAAAAACAGAAAAAATAAAAACAGAAATTTAAAATTAAAGTCAAAGATAATCAATAATCACACAAATTAACCAGTTAAACCAGAGTCCCCGGCAACGGCGCCAAAAACTTGATGGACAAATTTGTAAGCACCAAAATATGATGTCACAAACTTGTTTCACAATCGACAAGTATGACCGAATCGTTCAAGTAATAAACTTGGTAAGACCAAGTATCGTTCTTCCCAAAGGACTCACGGCCTAGTTTAGTTATGTGAGTTGTTGATTAGCTAGGACTTACAAACGAAATATTTAGAGTTTAAAATGCAAGACAGAAAATAAACATGTATGCATGAATTTGATCAATGGCAAAGACAAAAGATAAACACTTTCAATGAATTATATGAATGAATATGTTGTTGGGGGTCAATTTCATCTCATCCACTCTCATATATTTTAGGAATTCAACATTCAAATCATCATTGTTAATGCCACTCTCTAATGTACCATTCTAGATGGCTTCTCCCTAATCAAATAGTTCATACAATTCCTAGCATTCCTAATGATTAGTTCATGAGTGTAGGAGGTTAAAGGCAACCAATATAATGTTGTCAGTAAAATATTGGGAGAAATTCCCCGGATCTAGACTTCCCCGTACGTGTCCGTATCGACAAAACCAATAATCATGCATTAGAATGAGTTAAACAATGCAAGCATTGAGCAAAGAGGAAAAACCCTAACTAATGATGAAGGAAAGCATATGTCTTACTTAAAAGATGTACTCAACAGATTCCATATATGAGAGCTTCAAGAGATTACATTGGTTCCCCAACAAACATACAAGGTTTAGTTCACCATATTCATGGTGAACCTAGATGAATAACAATGAAAGAATGAAAGAATAAACCCAATAAAGGTGAAGAGGTAGCCTGAGCATCCAAGATCCTCCTTCAAAGGGGTGGAAGAGAGAGAGTTTACTTCGTTTCTGCCAAAGATACTAATCCTAGGGACGTACAACCCCTTATATACTAATCTAGAGTTACAAAAGATTACAAAAGCCCAAGCCCAAAAAGTGCCGCTCAGCGGTATTTACCGCTCAGCGGTGATTACGCGTCTTCTTTCTTCCCCTCAGCGGCCATTTTGCCCCTCAGCGGTTCCAACGCCACCTCTTGAGTGCCGCTCAGCGGTAGTTTGCCGCTGAGCGGTGCCTTCGTCTTCTCTTTTTACACTCTTTCTTGTCTTTTCTAATGTCACTTCTCTCCTTCTTCACTCTTTTCACTAAATTCACCTTAAAACCTGCACAAAAACACTCAAATCAAGCATAAACCTGTCCAGCTCTCTTATTTATGAAAATATAGATAAATTGCATGATTTCAAGCTAGTTTCTAAGTCTAAAGGTTGCTTTTAGTATCAATTTTAAGCATGAAAATAACAGTTTTTCAACTGTTATCATAAACCAGGTTTCCAATAAAGTACATCAAACCCTAATCTAAAACAAAAACAAATAAGTTCAGAACACTTAACCAAACAAAAGCATAAGTCCTGCTCTAGTTATGATAGCATTCATCAGTAAATGCTATCTCAACTCCTCCTCAATCTGAGCTGTTGATTGACAAATTTATGATCACCAAAATATGATGTCACAAACTTGTTTTACAATCGGCAAGTATGATCGAATCGTTCAAGTAAAAAACTTGGTAAGACCAAGTATCGTTCTCCCAAAGGACTCACGGCCTAGTTTAGTTGTGTGGTTTGTTGATTAGCTAAGACTTAAGAACGAAATAATTGGATTTTACTATGCAAAAGACGAAAATAAATATGTATGCATGAGTTTTGATCAATGGCAAAAGCAAAAGACAAGCACTTTCAATGGAATATATGGATGATTATGTTGTTGTGGGTCAATTTCATCTTATCCACTCTCATATTTTAGGAATTCAACATTCAAATCATCATTGTTAATGCCACTCTCTAAAGTACCTTTCAAGAAGGTTTCTCCCTAATTACGAGTTCATACAATTCCTAGCATTCCTAATAATTAGTTCATCAAGTGCAGGAGCTTAACGACAACCAATATAATATTGGGAGAGATTCCCCGGATCTAGACTTCCCCGTACGTTCCCGTATCGACAAAATCAATAATCATGCATTGAATGAGTTAAACAAAGCAAGCAGAAATTCCATATATGAGAGCTTCAAAAGATTACATTGATTCCCCAACAAACATATAAGGTTTAGTTCACCATATTCATGGTGAACCTAGATGAACAATAATGAAAGAATGAAGGATAAAACCCTAGAAAGGTGAAGAGGTAGCCTGAGCATCCAAGATCCTCCTTCAAAGGGGTGGAAGAGAGAGTGTTTGCTTCGTCTTTGCCAAAGATACAAACCCTAGGACGTCCTAAAGCTTATATACTATTCTAAAATTACAGAAAATCTAGGCCCAAGCCCATAAGTGTGCCGCTCAGCGGTAAAGTACCGCTCAACGGTGAGTGCGCGTCTCGTTTCTTCCCCTCAGCGGCATTTTCACCCCTCAGCGGATCCAACGTGAGCTCCTGAGTGCCGCTCAACGGTAAACTGCCGCTGAGCGGTACTTGTGGCTTCTCCTTTTGCACTCTTTGATGTGTTTTCTGATTCCATCTCTCTCCTTCTTCACTTCTTTTACCAAATTCACCTTAAAACCTGCACAAAAACACTGAAATCAAGCATAAACCTGTCCAGCTCTCTTATTTATGAAAGGCTTAATTACCTACTTAGTCCCCAAGTTAGGAGGTAATTTGCTGTTTAGTACCCGGTTTTAAAAATGTAGGCATTTGGTACCTATGTTTTGAAATTTGTATCAATTCAATCCTATCCAGTTAACGGCGTTATAATTGATGCGAGAAATTAAGGACGTTAATGAAGATGCATTCAAACATTTGATAGCTATTCCACCCAGGCTATCATTAACGTCCTTAATTTCTCGCATAAATTATAACGCCGTTAACTGGATAGGATTGAATTGATACAAATTTCAAAACATAGGTACCAAATGCCTACATTTTTAAAACCGGGTACTAAACAGCAAATTACCTCCTAACATGGGGACTAAGTAGGTAATTAATAAAATATGAATAAAAACATGATTTCAAGCTAGTTTCTAAGTATAAAGGTTGCTTTTAGTATCAATTTTAAGCATGAAAATAACAGTTTTTCAACTGTTATCAGCTGTCCTCTGTATCCTCCTTCTTCTTGGATCTTATAGTCTTGATTCTTTTTGCCCGATGAGGAGGCCATCCCTGCATCAAACATAATTCACAAAACCAAAAGATACATTGTTAAGCATTAGTAAACCACAATGAAGAAATCAGCCCCTTCAATGATGCTCTCTCCCAACCTCAAACTTAGATGGAAAACTAGTGAGCAAGTGAGTGGAAGGGAGATTTTCTAAGGAGGGATGAGGGAAAAGTTGTAGAGAACCTTTGAAAAGGTATGTAGGAGTGTGTGTACAGAGAAGAGTCGGAAAAGAGAAACCAAAACGCAACTTAGGGTATAAAAATACCCTAATGGGCTTGGGTCCCGCTAAGGGGCAACTAAAGCCAATCTGCGATAGTACCGCTCAGCGGCACTTTCGTGAAGTGCTCTTCTCCTTCTTTTCTTAACCTAAGTGCCTCCTAAACATGCCCCTCACTGGTTCCCTGCAATTCAATGTTTAGAATACTTATGCAAACCCTAACTAAAATGAAACAAACAAAAACAATCAATCAACTGGGTTGCCTCCCATGTAGCGCTTCTTTAACGTCACGAGCCTGACCCAAAATCCACTAACACCCATCAGTAGGTGCACAAATCTTACCAACACCCATCAGTAGGTGTTACAAACTTACCAACACCCATCAGTAGGTGTTACACACTTAGCATCCTTCAGTAGATGCTACGTCTAGCATCCTTCAGTCGATGCTATGTCCAGCAAAATATTTACAAAATAATGTTCAACAGATTAAAAATTACAAACCAAAATAAAATTAAAATTTCTTAGATCAACTGGGTTGCCTCCCAGCAAGCGCTCTTTTAACGTTATTAGCTTGACCCAGTAAAGCTCAAGTTCCTTCTTCATAGTTGATGTTGTCATCCCACCAACTCCTCAGCTGTTTCCGGTGCACTGTTTTGGTCCTTCTAGAATGTGGAGACTCTATCTCTACATCTCCTTCTCTTTAAAGCCTTTCACAACCCACAACTTGTTTTTGATTCTCATAGGTGTACCAAGTTGGGGTCTTCCTTTCTTCCAGTCACCAGGAATTGTTCCTCCTCTTCCAATCTTCTTTCCTTTATGCACCTGAAACAACAAACAATGGTTACCTGTGACCTTGGGCTTTTCATTTTGATGGCTAGTCATGTGTGCATCTTCAAATGCAGCTTTATAACTAGCTTCTTCCTCCTTTGTTTGCCTCTCATCTTGAAAGACATCTACAAAAACTCTCTCCTCTCGGTCCTGAAGCACCACTATACCTTCATTCACATCAATGATAGCTTTGGCCGTTTTCATAAACGGTCTTCCAAGTATGATAGGTATCTTCTCTGTCTCCATCTTCATCACCATAAACTCTGCCAAGAACTGAAGTTTGCCAACACAAACTATAATGTCCTCCGCAATCCCACATGGTTCCTTTGAAGATCCATCGGCCATTATTAAATTAACCTTTACAGGTTTCAAATTGAAATCGCCGATTTGCTCCTGTAAAGAGTAAGGTATCAAGTTAACACTTGAACCTAAATCAAGAAGAGCTTTTTTAATCTTTTTCTTCCCTATGATACAAGGGATAGAAAAGCCTCCTGGATCTGTCGCTTTTGGAGGGAATGGCTCTTTTTTAACAGTTATACACTCCTTTGCCTCATCATCTCTACGTCTTTTCTTTGTAGAGACGTCTTCATCAGTTTTAGTGTAAACTGTAATTTGTCGTAGAATCTGCTTCCAAGGTGCATCATTATCCACCATCTTGAATAATTCTGTGAAGTCCAATTGTTTCCCTTGATGTATTGGAACAGGAGAAGTATTTTTGCTCTCTACTTCTCTTCTCTCTTCTGTTTCTAACTCAACTATCTCATCTTCAGCACTCTCTACCACCTTGCATTCTTCTCTAGGGTTAACCCCAGTATTAGCCCCAAAATTTCTATTTGGCCTTTCTTCCACCTGCTTGGTGATTTGCCCCGTCTGAATCTCCAAATTTTTTATAGCAGCTTCAGTGCTCTTTTGGGTAGACTCAGTTTTCTGTATGAAATTATTAAGAGTTTCCTCCATCCTCATGGACCTTTCATTAAGTATAGAAATCTGCTGCCATAAGGTGGGTTGCTGCTGCTGCTTATTAAATTGAACAGCTTGCCCAGTTTGCCCTTGAACAATGCTTGGGTGTGGTTTCCACCCTTGATTGTAGTTCCCTTGACGGTATTGATTGGTCATGTAGTTCACATCCTCTACGGCTTCTACTGGAAAGGCACATTGACCATTGATATGGTCGCCTCCACTTAATTCGCACAACTGAGATTGTACCTGTGCAACAGTCTTCAACTCTTTGGGCAATTGTGCAAGAGTTTTAGTAAGAGTCTTCAGCTGTTGAGTTAGAATTTTGTTTTGTGCAAGCAAGGCATCATGTGTTTGTAATTGGAGGACTCCTTTTTGTTGCATAGGAGCTCCTCTTTCACTGTTCAGTTTATTATCACTAGTAGCCATGTTTTCTATAATCTCTGTTGCTTCCTCTGGAGTTTTCCATTTAATATTGCCTCCTGCTGAGGCATCTAGCATCATCTTGGTTTGTGAACCAAGACCTCTAAGGAAAGTTAAGACTACTTCCTCTTCTTCAAAACCATGTGTGGGAGTTTTACATAACAAGCTTTTATACCTGTCCCATGCATGCCCCAGTGATTCTTCCATGCCCTGCTTAAATGAAGAAATCTCTTGCTTGCCTTTAGTCACCTTGGATTGTGGGAAGTACTTGTTTAAAAACTTTGTTACCACTACTTCCCACTCTGTGAAACTTCCTTCTGGGAAAGAATTTAACCAAAGCTTAGCATTGCCTCCTAATGAGAAAGGAAACAAGCTAAGTTTGATCGCTTCGTCTGGCACCCAATTAATTTTTACTGTGTTGCAAATCTCATTGAATGTGGTGAGGTGCTCATATGGGCTTTCATGAGATAACCCATTGAATTGGTTACTTTTCACCAGTTGGATCAGTGCTGGTTTGACCTCCATATTGGCTGCATTGACTCTAGGTCTAGCTATACTGTTAAAGTGCTGAGGTCCAGCTATATTGGTGTAGTCAGCAAGAGTTCTTCTGATGTTGTTGTTCTCCATATTTTCTGTGCTATGAACAGAACCTTGTGGTGATGATTGTAACATAGTTTCCAGAGGAGGGAAAAGTTCTCTAGATGTTCTGATTCTTCTCCTCCGTCTACTCTCGTTTAGACCTTCAAGAAGAGGTTTTGTTGTTTTCTTGCTCCTTGTTCTAATTGCTTCCTGCATACACAAGAAAACAAAACCCTAAAAAAAATTTGGTTAGCACAAAAAGATATAGGAGAAGATATAAGATTCAAAGAATAAAATAAAATAAAATAAAAACCGAAAAATAAAAACAGAAAATAAAAACAGAAATTCAAAATTAAAGTCAAAGATAATCAATAATCACACAAATTAACCAGTTAAACCACGAGTCCCCGGCAACGGCGCCAAAAACTTGATGACAAATTTATGAACACCAAAATACGACGCCACAAACTTGCTGAACAATCGGCAAGTATGACCGAATCGTTTCAAGTAATAAACTCGGTAAGACCAAGTATCGTTCTCCCAAAGGACTCACGGCCTAGTTTAGTTATGTGATTTGTTGATTAGCTAAGACTTAAGAACGAAATAATTGAAGTTTAATATGCAACACAAAAAATAAACATGTATGCATGAGTTTTGATCAATGGCATAGAGCAAAATACAAACACTTTCAATGGAATATATGGATGAGTATGTTGTTGGGGTTATCAATTTCATCTTATCCACTCTCATATACTTTAGGAATTCAACATTCAAGTCATCATTGTTAATGCCACTCTCTAAATTACCTTGACAAAAAGGCTTATCCCTAATTACGAGTTCATACAATTCCTAGCATTCCTTATAATTAGTTCTTTTAGCGCAGGAGCTTAACGACAACCAATATACTATTGGGAGAGATTCCCCGGATCTAGACTTCCCCGTACGTTCCCGTATCGACAAAATCAATAATCATGCATTGAATGAGTTAAACAAAGCAAGCATTGAGCAAGGAGGAAAAACCCTAACTAATGATGAAAGAAAGCATAGGTCTTAAATATAAGATGTAAACACAAATTCCATACATGAGAGTTTCACAAGACTACATTGATTCCCCAACAAACATACAAGGTTTAGTTCACCATATTCATGGTGAAACTAGATGAACAATAATGAAAGAATGAAAGATTAAACCCTAGAAAGGTGAAGAGGTAGCCTGAGCATCCAAGATCCTCCTTCAAAGGGGTGGAAGAGAGAATGTTTGCTTCGTTTCTGCCAAAGATACAAACCCTAGGACGTCATAAAGCTTATATACTATTCTAAAATTAAAGAAAATTCAGGCATAAGCCCATAAGTGTGCCGCCCAGGCCCAAGCCCATAAGCTTATATACTTCGGCTTCTCCTCTTGCACTTTTTGATGTCTTTTCTGATTCCATCTCTCTCCTTCTTCACTTTTTTCACCAAATTCACCTTAAAACCTGTACAAAAATACTGAAATCAAGCATAAACCTGTCCAGCTCTCTTATTTCTGAAAATATGAGTAAAAGCATGATTTCAAGCTAGTTTCTAAGCATAAAGGTTGCTTTTAGTATCAAATTTAAGCATGAAAATAACAGTTTTTCAACTGTTATCAGGTATATGGCTAGCTTTCCCCAATCATTCCCTAACAATTGCTCTCCAAATTGAGGAGCAAAGTTAGGTATCATTCCAACCTTTCTTTCCATAAGGAGTCTCCTATCTTAGACAACCTTGAAGTGCTTCTCATGTTTCTGAGATAGGAACCTACTAGAATGGGGTTGTTCTGGTTCCTTTTCTTTTCTCTTGGATGCCATGCTTTTCAATCTTTTTCCTGAAGAGGATGCCATTCCTACAATCAAACATAGATACAAAACCACAGAACATGATGTTAATCATTAGTAAAACACGGAACACACTTCATCTCGAAGCTAAACCACCGCTGAGGGTCAGAATTACCCCTCAGCGCCACCAATGCACAAGCCAGAACACAATGGACCAAAAAAAATCAAGTCTGGCAGAGTGCCGCTCAGCGGCAATTTACCCCTGAGCGGTGACTCTGCAGATTTTTGAAAAATCTTTTTTTAAGCTGCCCTAACTTCACCCAAATGCAATTTTTAGTTTTCCAGATCACAGTCATGCAGTTTAATCGGTTCAAACATCAATTTAATAATCAAATCATGCATAGAAATCAAAACCCCTAAATATTCATGCTTTGACAATCACATTCAAACTCAAGAACCCTAGAATGAAAAGATGCTTTTTTACTTACTTGGGTGGAGATGCTAAATGCAATGAGAATGTTTCCAAGCTAAGATGCTCTCTTCCAACCCCAAACTTAGATGGAACACTAGTGAGAAAGTGAGTGGAAGATAGATTTTCTTAAGAGGGAAGAGGGAAAAGATGTGGAAAACCTTGGAAAAGGTATGTGGGAGTGTTTGTGCAGAGAAGAGTCTGAAAGTAGGAGTTTATGCGCAGCTTAGGGTATAAAAATACCCTAATGGGCTCGGGTCCCGCTAAGGGCAACTAAAAACCCAATCTGCGATAGTATCGCTCAACGGTAACTTGCCGCTCAGCGGCACTTTCGTGATGTGCTCTTCTCCTTCTTTGCTCAACCTAAGTGCCTCCTAAACATGCCCCTCACTGGTTCCCTGCAATTCAATCTTCAAAATACTTATGCAAAACCTATTATGCAACTAAAATGAAACAAACAGAAACATTCAATCAACTGGGTTGCCTCCCAGGTACCGCTTGTTTAACGTCACGAGCCTGACCCAAAATCCACCAACACCCAGCAGTAGGTATAACAAACTTACCAACACCCATCAGTAGGTGCAAAATTTTCTTACCAACACCCATCAGTAGGTGTTACAAACTTAGTATCCTTCAGTAGATACTTAACCACCTAGCATCCTTCAGTAGATGTTATCTCCAACAAAATAGTTACAAAAATAATGTCCACAAATTAAAAATTACAAAACCAAAATAAAATCAAAAATTCTTAAATCACTGGGTTGCCTCCCAGCAAGTGCTCTTTTAACGTCATTAGCTTGACCTAGTAAAGTTCAAGTTCCTTCTTCATAGTTGATGTTCTTGTCCCACCAACTCCTCAGTTGTTTCCTGTATACTGTTTTGATTCTTCTAGAATATGCAGACTCTATCTCTGTCATCTCCTTCTCTTTATAGCCTTTCACAACCCACAACTTGTTTTTGATTCTCACAGGTGTACCATGTTGGGGTCTTCCTTTCTTCTAGTCATCAGGAATTTTTCTTCCTCTTCCAATCTTTTCTCCTTTATGCACCTGAAACAACAAACAATGTTTACCTGTAACCTTGGGCTTTTCATCTTGATGGCTAGTCACGTGTGCATCTTGAAAGGCAGCTTTATAACTAGCTTCTTCCTCCTGTGTTTGCCTCTCATCTTTAAAGACATCTACAGCAACTCTCTCCTCTCGGTCTTGGAGCACCACTATACCTTCATTAACATCAATGATAGCTTTGGCCGTTTTCATAAACGGTCTTCCAAGAATGATAGGTATCTTTTCTGTCTCCATCTTCATCACCACAAAGTCTGCCAAGAACTGGAGTTTGCCCACACAAACTATAATATCCTTTGCAATCCCACATGGTTCCTTTGAAGATCCATCGGCCATTACTAAGTTAACCTTTACAGGTTTCATATTAACATCACCGATCTGCTCCAGTAACGAATAAGGTATCAAGTTAACACTTGAACCTAAATCAAGTAGAGTTTTTTTCACCCTTTTCTTTCCTATGGTACAAGGAATAGAAAAGCCTCCTGGATCTTTCGCTTTAGGAGGGAATGGCTCCTTTTTAACAGTTTTACACTTCTTTGCCTCATCCTCTCTACGTATTTTCTTTGTAGAGATATTTTCATCAAATTTAGTGTAAACTGTAATTTGTTGTAGAATCTCCTCCCAAGGTGCATCATTATCCACCATCTTGAATAATTCTGTGAAATCAAGTTGTTTCCCTTGATTTATTGGAAAAGGAGAAGTATTTTTACTCTATATTTCTCTTTTCTCTTCTGTTTCTCCTTTTTCTAACTCAACTCTCTCATCTTTAGTACTCTCTACCACCTTGCATTCTTCTCTGGGGTTAACCTCAGTATTAGCCCCAAAATGTTTACATGGCCTCTGTTCTACCTGCTTAGTAATCTGTCCCATCTGAATCTCCAAATTCTTGATAGCAGCTTCAGTGCTCTTTTGGGTAGACTCAATTTTCTGTATGAAATTATTAAGAGTTTCTTCCATCCTCATGGACCTTTCATTAAGTATAGAAATCTGCTGCCATAAGGTTGGTTGCTACTGCTGCTTGTTAAATTGACCAGTTTGCCCAGTTTGCCCTTGACCAATGCTTGGGTGTGGTTTCCACCCTTGATTGTAGTTCCCTTGACGGTATTGATTGGCCATGTAATTCACATCCTCTACGGCTTCTGCTGGAAAGGCGCATTGACCATTGATATGGTCGCCCCCACATAATTCACACAACTGAGATTGTACCTGTGCAGCAGTCTTTAACTCTTTAGGCAATTGTGCAAGTGTTTTAGTAAGAGTCTCCAGCTGTTGAGTTAGAATTTTATTCTTTGCTAGCAAGGCATCATGTGTTTGTAATTGTAGAACTCCTTTTTGTTGCATAGGAGCTCCTCTTTCACTGTTTAGCTCGTTATCACTAGTAGCCATATTTTCAATGATTTATGTTGCTTCCTCTGGAGTTTTCCATTTGATGTTTCCTCCTGCTGAGGCGTCAAGCATCATCTTGGTTTGTGAACCAAGACCTCCAAGGAAGGTTAGGACTACTTCCACTTCATCGAATCCATGCGTGGGTGTTTTTCGTAATAAACTTTATATCTATCCCATGCATGACCCAATGATTCCTCCATGCCCTGCCTGAATGAAGAAATCTCTTGCTTTGCTTTATTCACCTTTGATTGTGGGAAGTACTTGTTTAGAAACTTTGTTACCACTGCCTCCCACTCTGTGAAGCTTCCCTCTGGAAAAGAATTTAACCAAAGCTTAGCATTGCCTCCTAAGGAGAAGGGAAACAAGCTAAGTTTGATCGCTTCATCTGGCACCCCATTTATTTTCACTGTGTTGCAGATCTCATTAAATGTAGTGAGGTGCTCATATGGGCTGTGAGATAACCCATTGAATTGATTGCTTTTCACCAGTTGGATCAACGCTGGTTTGACCTCCATGTTAGCTGCATTGACTCTTGGTCTAGCTATACTGTTAAAGTGCTGAGGTCCAGCTGTATTTGTGTAATCAGCAAGAGTTCTTCTGATATTATTGTTTTCCATGTTCTCTGTGCTATGGTCAGAACCTTGTGGTGATGGTTGCAACAGAGTTTCCGGAGGAGGGAAAAGTTCTCTAGCTGTACGGATTCTTCTCCTCCGTCTACTCTCGTCTAAACCTTCAAGCAGAGGTTCTGCAGTTTTCTTGCTCCTGGTTCGAATTGCCTTCTGCATACACAAGAAAACAAAACCCTAGAAAATTGGTTAGCACAAAAAGATATAAGAGAAGATATAAGATTCAGAAAATAAAATAAAATAAAATAAAATAAAAACCGAAAAATAAAAGCAGAAAATAAAAACAGAAATTTAAAATTAATGTTAAAGATAATCAATAATCACACAAATTAACCAGTTAAACCACGAGTCCCCGACAACGGCGCCAAAAACTTGATGACAAATTTTTGAAAACCGAAATACGGTGCCACAAACTTGTTGCACAATCGGCAAGTGTGACCGAATCCTTTCAAGTAATAAAACTCGGTAAGACCAAGTATCGTTCTCCCAAAGGACTCACGGCCTAGTTTAGTTATGTGATTTGTTGATTATTTAAGACTTAAGAACAAAATAATTGGAGTTTAATATGCAAAAGACAGAAAATAAACATGTATGCATGAATTTGATCAATGGCTAAAACAAGATACAAACACTTTAATGAAATAGATGGATGAGTATGTTGTTGGGGTTATCAATTTCATCTTATCCACTCTCATATACTTTAGGAATTCAACATTCTTTTCATCAATTGTTAATGTCACTCTCTAATTCACCTTGCAAGAAGGCTTATCCTTAATTACGAGTTCATACAATTCCTAGCATTCCTAGTAATTAGTTCTTAAGTGCAGGAGCTTAACGGCAACAAATATACTATTAGGAGAAATTCTCCGGATCTAGATTTCCCCGTACGTTCCCGTATCGACAAAATCAATAATCATGGCATTGAATGAGTTAAACAAAGCAAGCATCAAGCAAAGAGGAAAATCCCTAACTAATGATGAAAGAAAGCATAGGTCTTAAAATAAGATGTAAAAACAAATTCCATATATGAGAGTTTCACAAGACTACATTGATTCCCCAACAACAATACAAGGTTTAGTTCACCATATTCATGGTGAAACTAGATGAATAATAATGGAAGAATGAAAGATAAAACCCTAGAAAGGTGAAGAGGTAGCCTGAGCATCCAAGATCCTCCTTCAAAGGGGTCGAAGAGAGAGTATTTGCTTCGTTTCTGCCAAAGATCCAAGCCCTAGGACGTCCTAAAGCTTATATATTATTCTAAAAATACAGAAAAATTAGGCCCAAGCCCATAAGTGTGTCGCTCAGTGATGGACAAATTTATGAGCACCAAAATATGATGTCACAAACTTGTTTCACAATCGGCAAGTATGACCGAATCGTTCAAGTAATAAACTTGGTAAGACCAAGTATCGTTCTCCCAAAGGACTCACGGCCTAGTTTAGTTGTGTGGTTTGTTGATTAGCTAAGACTTAAGAGCGAAATAATTGAGGTTTAATATGCAAGACAGAAAATAAACAATGTGTGCATGAGTTTTTGATCAATGGCAAAAGCAAAAGATAAACACTTTCAATGAAATATATGAATGAATATGTTGTTGGGGGTCAATTTCATCTCATCCACTCTCATATATTTTAGGAATTCAACATTCAAATCATCATTGTTAATGCCACTCTCTAAAGTACCATTCTAGATGGCTTCTCCCTAATCACGAGTTCATACAATTCCTAGCATTCCTAATGATCAGTTCATAAGTTCAGGAGCTTAACGACAACCAACATAATATTGGGAGAAATTCCCCGGATCTAGACTTCCCCGTACGTGCCCGTATCGACAAAACCAATAATCATGCATCGAATGAGTTAAACCATGCAAGCATTAAGCAAAGAGGAAAAACCCTAACTAATGATGAAAGAAAGCATAAATCTTAATTAAAAGATGCAAGCATAAATTCCATATATAAGAGCTTCAAGAGATTACATTGATTCCCCAACAAACATACAGGGTTTAGTTCACCATATTCATGGTGAACCTAGATGAACAATGAAAGAATGAAAGAATAAACCCTAAAAAGGTGAAGAGGTAGCCTGAGCATCCAAGATCCTCCTTCAAAGGGGTGGAAGAGAGAGTGTTTGCCTCGTTTCTGCCAAAGATACAAACCCTAGGACGTCCTAAAGCTTATATATTATTCCAAAAATACAGAAAAATTAGGCCCAAGCCCATAAAACACTAGTACAGTCAGGGGAAACGACAGCGGTTATTTTTGTGTATAGGCACCGGTTCCTGAACCGAGGCATATCCAGGCGAGGTAAAAAGTCATACACCTTTGGTCTCGGTTGTGAACCGAGGCATAAACTCACCCCCTACTGCCTCGGTTCATTTCTACCCGAAGCATAAACATTTAAGGTTTTTTAATTTTTTTTTTCGTAGCACATTAGGCCTCGGTTCTTGGTAACCGAGGCATAAACTCACCCCTACTGCCTCGGTTCACCTCTACCCGAAGCATAAACATTTAAGGTTTTTTAATTTTTTTTTTTCGTAGCACATTAGGCCTTGGTTCTTGGTAACCGAGGGATAAAGTTGCACTCTACTGCCTCGGTTGTATCGTGAACCGAGGCAGTAGATTCATTTTATGTTTTTTTTTTGTCCTCCGCTACACATTCTGCCTCGGGTTTGACCATGACCGAGGCAGTAAGTGGGGTTTTGACCTCGGTTTCGACCAGAACCGAGGCATATAAGTAGGTTTTTTTTTTTAAAGTGGTGTCTGTTTCTGCAACATTCCTAATCACAGAAACAGACCTGCACATCTTTTTATAACCAGAACAGTCCAGAATATTACAGAAACGTATATTCTACATGAAATTCATATTAAAACATAAAATATATTGAATGGAATCATAAATCAAATTCTTAGAAGCATAAATCAATCCAAAATGTAATCATAAATCAAGTTTCAAGCATAAATCAATGCAATGTACATGTTCAATTTATAGTAACGTAGAAAAGCATAAAACAACTTAGAATCATAAACTTAAAACTTAGTATATCCTAATATCTACTACATACTATTATATAAATGAATTACATATCTTGCAAGTGTTTTCCTCACAAGTTGGATCGACTTCTCTGGAATTGCAGCAGTCCTATTAAATCTCTGCATAAAGCACAATGATTTCAATTAGTGTATATGAAATCCAAATCTAGAGAACATAAAATTCAAACCTAAATATTACCGTTTCCCATCCAGTGGTGTAATGTGCACGAATGATGGTCATCATCCAAAACATAACGTAGTAACCGCATTCATATGACCCCATTTGTCTATTACACTACAATATATCATCATAATTATAAAATGTTAAGTAACATCATTTGAATGGAAGCAAATGTAACAAAGTATGGACTAAAATACCAAACCTTAAGAGAAACCCATGCAAGCTTTTTAGCTGTAGCAGTAGATCTCCCAGATAACATCATATGTGCTGCAAGGGAACTATCAAAAGAAATTCTTTTAGCATACATTTATATAAAAAAAATGAGCAGACATTGAGATTCTTACCAATCTACTGCATGTCTAAGAGGGCTGGGAGGAGACTTATGCAATGAACAAAACCAAACAGCCGTGTTCTCCGGTACGGAGATCACAAGTAGCTGCCAATGACACCTGAAATTGGTAATAACTTATGAATGATATACCAAAATTAATAAATGAATGTGTTGAAGTTAACAAACTTCACTTACCCATGTATATAAGGGAGAAAATATATCTCCTTCCCTGTTCCAAAGCAGGTGGTGATGTATGTCTGGATATCATCAAATTTATTTCTCTCATGAGTCATAGAAGGGTCAATGAACCCATATACATCGTTGAACCCCTTCTTGTTACTAACATCAAACAGATACCTAAAATGAAGAAATAATATGATGTAAGTAAGTTCATAAAATACCAATATATATAAAAGTTTTCATAAACTTACATCATTCACAGCTGAATGAGTGTAATATTAATTTCATCTCTCCCCGACGCAAGCTCCTTAACATCTTGCTGATGCAAGTACAAAGGGATATGAGATTCTCTTCCAAATGTAGTAGAATCCCAATGTACATTCATCGGCACCTCTGAAATGAGTTTAGCAAGCTCGTCTAACGCACCAAGAGGGTCATCCTCAGATAAATGAGTCTTCTTCGGTCTAGGACTTCCCTCTTGACCTATCTGCTGTTAAATGCAAAAATGGTTGTTATAACGTCAATTAAAACTAAATATTATAATTGAGAATATATAGTACGAGTGTTTACCGGGGGATTAGATACATGACCAACCAAATGTCTAGGCCAGGCGACAAAGGACCTAAATGCTTCTTCCACAGTGAAGAACTCATCTGTAGGCACAGGAAGAACGGCATCCGCTATCACAACTTCATCGACCGTGACCTTGACCTCATCTTCTGCAAGCTGTACCCCATGCACTACAGTGGCTGTCTCATACACTGTACCACGAGCCACTAGCATGGTCCCAGTATCAGAGAGAATATATAACTCACATGGACGAGTGTCATCCATGTCGTCTCCTGGGGCACCGGCAGCTGAGCAACTTCCTTTACCGCTTCTACCTGTCCAATTAAATGTTAGTTTATGCAAAAAGTAAATTAGTAAGCAAAAATAAATAACCTTACCTGTAGGGGGCACAACATGTTCTGCTACAGGAGATGGTGGAGGACGATTGCCATAATCCTCATAATGCTGCTGGAACTGGCGCGCAACCATGTCAGCAACTTCATCATATAACTCTGCTCGAACCTTCTTTGTGATCTCCTGCGTCATCTCTTTTCTTATTTCCTCCTTCATCTTTTCATATGAATATGAACGCGAGGAAGACCCAAAAAACTGTCGTATGCCTATGCCAGTCCCAGCAGCACGCACCCGTCCTGGATGCTCAGGTCGTCCAATAGCTGTGGCAAGAATATCTTGACGACCTTCTTGTGTGAATTGACCTTGGGAGCTCTGCTCAACCAATGAGTCCTATAACATAACAAAAGTTCAAAGTCATTTGAAATAGCTATGTAAGATATATAACAAAATTAATGTAAAATAATAACAAATGACATCTTACAATTCGTTCAGATATTTCTCTGGCAGACTCCGAAGTGTAGGAGCCCGATGGTCTCATACGGGCTAACTTCCACTTGTCGTGCCGAGATGGTGGTGAAGGAGGAGGAAGAGAGTCATCACCCTCAGAAAGTGGAAGTCTACTATCTGACTTCTGCTTCATTATTTTCTCTTCAAGCTTCCTATATCCACCACGAGACAAGAGGTGTGGATTTTTATTTTGAGCGCTTATTCCCTGTGCTTTTGACCTTTTTTCCTGTGACAAAATTAAACAATTGTCATGGTAAATAATTATGAAGGATGAATTGAATGATTTTACTACACTTACCTGCCACGCCTCAGAAGAACGAAGCTCTACAAACTGACGCCATGTTTCTTCGTCAATTGCTGAATATTTGGAACATGGATTTTCATCACTTTTTGGTCCAAATATATATCTCGACGTCAATTTTGTCTTAAACCCTGGAAATCTTTCTGCAATTGCAGATAAACACATATTCTTTAAGCTCTCCACGTTTGGCATATCAAATGTTATCTGCAACAAAGAAAGTAATAACCTCATATAAATACAGATTTATCAATATACTAAATATAGAAGATTGAACAATATTGCTTAACTTACCAATAGATCTTGCCAGATGAGATTCTGATCAGCCTCAGAAACATGGTCAAACGATGGAGTAAGTATAGAGATACGATCACGTGCCAATACTCCAAGGTAAGACCTAAATACATCTGCATTTGGGCCAGATGCAACTCCAGTGACCACGTCAATAATGACAGGTGTCCTCTCACCTGCATTTCTTCTAAGTATAAGCTGTCGTAACCTCGTGTCGTCCGTCTAGAAGTGGTGGGGACTTCATCGCCCGACGAATGAGGTGACTCAGCCATATATCTGTCACAATAAATAAGATGAAATATAAATAAAACACTTATAAATTGTGCAATATATTATTTAACGAAAGCCATAAATATTTACACAAACATGAAATTCATACATAATCATATCAATTGGTCATATATATATTCCCTCATTGTGATCTTCTCGTATTGCTTGTATATCATCAATTAGAGGGTCGTCATCCAAATTTATTGTCGTTTTAAATGGATGGTTGTCAGCGATATGAATATTACTTAGATAATCTTCTTTTTCTTCAATTTGCCTTTTTCCTTGGAGAGCAACATACCAATGGTCAGATGCAGGATCTTTTACATAAAAAACCTGACTTGCTTGATATGCCATGATGAAGGGTTCGTCTCTATAACCAACCTTTCGAAAATCAACAAGTGTCATACCAGATTCATCTATTTTGACACCACTCTTATTGTCTATCCACTTACATTTGAAGAGTGCAACGGAAAACTTAGTGTAATCAACTTCAAATATCTCTTCAATTCTACCATAGTACCTCATGGAACCAACTATAGGATTTTGATCTTTCGATGTGGAAAACTGTAGCGACTCAGCTTCTAGACTGACGCCACTATTTTGTACTGTGCTTTTATCATCCAAAGTTTTCGTATAGAATGTGCAATTATTAATTTCGTATCCTGTACAACATACAACATCAAACTTCAAGCCATTTGCTAACCAGAACAAAGTCTCAGAGGAACGTGATTCTTTTGAAACTTCAGATTTGAACCAGGACAAGAATGTTCTGTTATGCTCCATCAACTGCCATTTCTCTGATTGTCGTGGATACTTGTCCCTTACAACAGCTTTGTGAGCTTCCAAAAATGGGATCACTTCATCTGTGTTGTTTAATATGTATAAATGTGCTTGCATCAATTCTTCACGGCTTTTCGACACCACATTCACACCTCGGATGCTTTTACTTGTAGAATATCTACTCAACCATGATGTCCGAGGGACTCCTATCGGATTTGCTTTAGCCATGTACTCAGAGCAAAACTCAATACTTTCTTCAGCAATATATCTTTCAATCATCGAACCTTCTGGACGATATTGATTTTTGACGTACCCTTTCAAAATCTTCATATAACGCTTAATAGGGTACATCCATCTTAAGTATACTGGTCCACACAACTTTATTTCTCTGACCAAATGAACAAGTAAATGCACCATGATGTCAAAAAAGGATGGAGGGAAAAACATTTCTAGTTGACACAAGATGATGATAATTTCGTTTTGAAGTTCATCTAACTTTGTAGGATCGATGACTTTACTACAAATTGACGAGAAAAATGAGCACAATCGAGTTATGGTCAGCCTAACTTTTTTGGGCAAAATTCCACGAATTGCCACTGGTAACAACTGTTGCATTAAGACGTGGCAATCGTGAGACTTCAGTCCAACAAGCTTTAAGTCCTGCATTGACACTAAGCTCTTGATATTTGAAGAGTATCCTTGTGGTACCTTGATACTCTTTAAACAAAGACAAAAACTTATATTCTCTTGTTTGGACATTGTGTAACATGCAGGGGGCAAATAAGTACGTTTACCAATCTCTCTTGGTGCCAATTCTTCTCGGATCTTCATGTCAACCAAATCCAAACGCGCATTCACTCCATCTTTTGTTTTTCCCTGGATGTTTAGTAGTGTACCAATCAAGCTATCACAAACATTTTTCTCAACATGCATGACATCTATGCAATGTCTAACATCTAACTTTGACCAATATGGAAGATCAAAGAATATTGATTTCTTCTTCCAAGGGGTCGCTACAGAAGACTTCTTCGACGTTTTCCCAAATTGATGATGTACTTTATTAACTTTCTCAACAACTTCAAGTCCAGTAAGTGGAATGGGTGCATTGTCTTTCTCTTGTTCTCCATTGAATGCTTTCTTTAACCTTCGATATGGATGATTAGATTGTAAAAATCGCCGATGACGCATATATACTGTCTTCCTTCCGTGTTTTAATTGTTGAGCTGCAGTGTTTTCTTCACATATAGGACATGCTTTATGACCCTTCACACTGTACCCCGACAAATTACCATAAGCTGGGAAGTCATTAATGGTGCAAAATAACATGGCATGCATCATGAAAGTTTCTGAAGCAAAGGCATCAAATATTTCAACCCCATCAACCCACAACAACTTCAAGTCTTCAACTAGTGGCCTTAGATAAACATCGATGTCATTTCCAGGCTGCTTTGGACCAGATATCAACATTGACAACATCATGTACTTTCTTTTCATGCACAATCCAGGAGATAAGTTGTAAATTATCAGTATAACAGGCCAACAACTGTGATTGGTACTTAAATTACCAAATGGATTCATTCCATCAGTAGCTAAGCCAAACCTAAGATTTCTACATTCTTCACCAAATTGGGGGAATTCTTGATCAATAATTTTCCATTGCTTGGAATCAGCCGGATGACGAAGCATCCCATCAGTTGTTCTCTCATCTGCATGCCATCTTAGGTTTTTAGCGTCTTTGGGATTCGCAAACAAACGCTTAAGTCTGGCAACTAGTGGAAGGTACCAAACTACTTTCACAGCAGAACCATTCTTTTCTGTGATGCCACCTTCTTCACCGTTGTTTTTTGACTTGTATCGTGATAACCCACATTTTGGACACTTTATCAAAACTTCATTCTCATTCCTATACAATATGCAATCATTCGGACATGCATGTATCCATTTATATTCCATACCCATCGGACAGAGAATTTTTTTTGCATCATAATTACGATTGGGTAACGTATTTCCATCTGGCAGCATTTCATTCAACAACGACAACAATTCTGTAAAACTCTTATCACTCCATCCATTGCTCGCCTTTAAATTCATCAGCCTTAACACCGCTGACAACCGTGTGAACTTAGTTGAACCCGCATACAAAGGAGTCTCCGCATCAGTGAACTTAGTTAAACAACATATCTTAATCTTCACGAAATTTTGCCAGCATTTCGCATTGGTCTTCAGGTTACACGAAATGAAAGTGATTATGAATCACAATCAAATATGCACCCGAAGATCAATACAAAACACAACGAAAAATTTTCGTTTAATTTAAGACGTGTATATTAAATTTGATATGTCATAATAAACTATGAAAAAGTTATTACTCTTCTTAAACTGTCCAGCCGGACAATTCAAGATTCAATACTTGTAAATTATTATTACCATCTCCTTTGTATTTATTTTTAAAAAGTACATTTGTTTAGAAAAATCGGGAGATAGTAAATAATTTTTGTATTGAATCTCAAACGGGAATCTAAGGCTAATTAAAAACAAGAATATATCCAAAACAAACAAATAATTACATATGCTACATACAACATCAAATAAAAGCAAAGAACTATTAAAATCACCACAGTCAAATACTTTTAAAAGCAACTATGAAATGTTTTTCATAAGTATTAAAATTCTAAATTTAGTCACGAGTTAATTTAGAGTTTTTCATATTATAAATTGCATTACCCCATTTAAATAGTAAAATTGTCATCTCTTTTATTTTCTTGATAATGTGCACTTTCGTTCCAACCTCTTACATTAACATCTTACTTCTTTACCTAATTTTCTTAACCACTTACCACTCTCAAGAGTAGTTTTTTTTATTTAATTATAAGTAGAAGTAATTAGAATGACTCATGTAAGTGAATTGGTAAATTTAACTTTTAAGACTTAAAGTATTTTCTTCCTTATATGTTTTTTATTTTATTTTTATTTAATTTAAAATTTTTAATTCATTTTTTTATTTTTAATCCATATTTTTATTTTTAATTAATTTTTTTATTTTTGTAAATTTTAAATAGTGTATTCAGAATATCTGCATAGGGTATTTTAATATCTACATGATAATGTTGATTCCATTTTCGTCCAATATGATTCTATTATGTGATAGTAGACCAACTAGGCATCTGAGGTTCTCAACCAATATTTTCTTTTCCACTTTTATTGTTGATCGTTTATTTTCTTGGTTGAGAGGCAATTTCGATACTGAGAAAGCAAGGGTGGTGCTAACTAGTTATTATATGCACTATGTATGTATATCCTCAGTTTATATATGCACTGTGTAAGTCTATAAAAATATGCGCCAACACCAAAATTTGGTCCTCAGCTTCCACACCAACGTATACGCCAATACCAAAATCAATCATCATTTCTTCGTTCAAACAAATATCAATCACCATTTATTCATTCAAACAAATATCAATCAAACAAATATTACTGTTTTTCCTTCCAAATTTCTAATATCACAGTTACACCAACAATCAAAATGGAGAAAACGGTGCAATTCAAAATGGAGAAAACGGCGCAAGCTGTACCTAGGAGCGTGGCAGTTGGGGGAGAATGAAATATGTGAATGAAATGGAAGCAGCACAGACAGACGCAACCAACACAGCACCGGCACCGGCGACGGAGAACGAAGCACAGCCGCAACCGCAACGGAGGCACACGCGAGGCAGACGCGAACGGAAGCTCTGGCAGACGCAAACGGAGGCACACGCGACCACACCGGAGACGACCACACCGGAGGCAAACGGCGCAAGGGGCGACAGAGCAGATGAACAAAGCAGATGAACGGAGCAGAGAACGGAAGCACTGTTGCGGTTTTCGCGAGTGTAACGTTCTGTGAAGAAGATGAACGCGAGGGCGGTTTTCGCGAAAATCATTTAAATATATATGCCTCGGTTCTTAATATAACCGGTGCATAAAGAGGCTTACTGGCTCGGTTAAAATGAAACCGGTGCCTAAACACGGCTTACTGCCTCGGTTTAAACCAAACCGGTGCCTAAACAGGGCTTACGACCTCGGTTTAGAATCAACTGGTGCCTAAAATGAAGCTTAAACGTCAGAGATTGCAGGTTGGCAGGTGTGCAGCAGGCTCATATGCCTCGGTTCCTGCAGGAACCGAGTTCGATTCTCCATTTTACGCTTCGGTTCTTTTAGAACCGAGTTAGTATAGTAG
Organism: Vigna nakashimae; assembly: GCA_034642375.1. Lineage (NCBI taxonomy): Eukaryota > Viridiplantae > Streptophyta > Magnoliopsida > Fabales > Fabaceae > Vigna > Vigna nakashimae. The sequence continues at coordinate 20,962,925 of CM067760.1, read as the reverse complement.
TTTTGGCAACGGGTGTTGGAGAACCGAGGCATATAGTGTTGCTTTAATTACGATTCTGCCACCGCGTTTTAATACGCTTCGGTTGTGGTGAAACCGAGGCGTATGGGGCGCTTTCTTATCCCATTTTTTTACTAGTGAAAGTGCCAAAAAAACCAGTCCAAGCCCATTTAGAATGGCGCTCAGCGGTATTTTACCGCTGAGCGGTACTAGCGGTTGATCCATTTTGCCCCCCAGCTGCTGTTTTGCCCCTCAGCGGTGATTTCGGCACCTGAAAACTGCCGCTCAGCGCCAAATTTCCGCTCAGCGCCACTCGGTCACATTTTTTTCTGCATTCTGGTTGACTTTTCAGCATTCTGGTTGACTGGTTGACTTTTCTGATTGACTGGTTGACTTTTCTGGTTTCTGGTCTACGTTTCAGCACTCCAATCATTCGGTACTTCAATTCTTCTTTCAAATCATTCAATTAGCCTACAAAATAAAGGGAATCTTGCACAAAACCATTAAATTCACTTTCAACTCTCTTATTCACAAAATATGAACAAAAGCATAATTTCAAGCTAGTTTCTGAGTGTTAAAGGTTGCTTTTAGTATCAATTTTAAGCATGAAAATAACAGTTTTTCAACTGTTATCACTGAGCGATAAAATGCCACTCAGCGGTAAGTGCCTGAGTTGGTTTCTTCCCCTCAGCGGCCATTTTGCCCCTCAGCGGATCCAACGTGAACTTCTGAGTGCCGCTCAGCGGTAAACTACTATTGAGCAGTGGTTGCGGCTTCTCCTTTTGCACTTTTTGATATCTTTTCTGATTCCATCTATCTCCTTCTTCACTTCTTTCACCAAATTCACCTTAAAACCTGCACAAAAACACTGAAATCAAGCATAAACCTGTCCAGCTCTCTTATTTCGGAAAATATGAATAAAGGCATGATTTCAAGCTAGTTTCTAAGTGTTAAAGGTTGCTTTTAGTATCAATTTTAAGCATGAAAATAACAGGTTTTCAACTGTTATCAAGTAGCATCCATCGGTAGATGCTTAATCACATAGCATCCATCATTAGACACTATCATTCACCATCCTCATCACAGCAGCATCCATCAGTAGATGCTGTCATTTTGAGTCCTCTTAGCATCCCTTAGTAGATGTTGTCCAACATCCATCGGTAGATGTTGTAATTCTTGCAAAGAAAATTCAAATCCAAAAGAAAAAGTCAGAAATCGGGTTTAACGTCACGAGCCTGACACCATTAAGCATAATATGCATCTATAATGTTGGTGTTCCTTTTGCTTTCATCACACCAACTTATCTGCAACATCTTCTTGTTCACCATCTTTATCCTCCTTGAATAAGGAGCCTCAATCTCAATAACTCCATTCTCTTTGATATTTTTAACCACTTCATGCCAGAACTTGGTGAACATGACACTTGAAGGATGGCGCTCAGCACCCTTAACGGGGCGCCCAGGCGCACCTTGCGACCTTCTTTGTCCTTCTTCTCTTGATGATCTTTTATACTAGTATAAATTTTCAAATTTTATTCTGCAAACACTAAAGAACACTGCACTGAAGCACCCAATTAGCACAAACAGATAAAAAAATTAGAAAGATAAAAAGATGAAGAGATAGAGAGATAGAAAGATAAAAAGTTAAAAAGATAGAAAGATAGAAATATAGAAAGATAAAAAGATAAAAAATTAAAAAGATAAAAAGTGAAGACATAGAAAGATAAAAAGATAAAAAAATATAAAGATAGAAAGATACTTCTTTGAGATGCTCTAGTGTGTTGATTGATGTTGAGATGATGTATGATGTGCTGATATACAGGTGATGGTTCACAGTGTATGAAACAGGTGCTTGAGGTAAAACTTGATTGAGATACTAAGCAGGGTATTTTTCTGAATTATGGGACTTGTGAGTTTACTTGTGTGAGATTTGGGCTTCAGAGTTGTTTTGAATAATTGCTATTGCTTTGGAAGCATGAATGATTTTGCCCAAATTTTTTGTGACTGAACTACTTGTTTGTAGGTTTCATATGATCAAGGCCATCTTTTGTTACCCCTTATTCTTTTAGCCTTCAAATGATTTTTGTCCAATGAAAAGAAAATAATGTCTTAACCATTGAACCTTGAGCCTTATGCATTTTCTGACAACCCTTTGTGAAAATATTTACCTTGAGTTAAGCTGAGAACATTTGTTAGGTATTAATAAAGGTTCAAGTTTGGTGTTACTGGGAAAATTGAAAAGAAAAAGCATCGAGCTAAGCAGTAAGTACTTGAAAAGCAAAAGCAGAAGAAAAAGAAAAATGAAAAGAAAAGCTGGGAAAAAGAAAGAGAGTTTGTACTTGAATAATGAAATCATAAATGTCTCTCTTAACTCAAGGATTTTGCTGACCAGAAAAACCAACTTCCTTCTTAGCCCAACCAAGTTACAAGCCATGAAAAGCCCTTGTGATGACAACTTGCTACTGAGTATGTTTGATTGTGGCTAAATGAAAGGCAAAGTTAATTTGTGTGAGATTGTGATAGCAGAGTGAAAATATCGTTATCTATGATGTAATTTTGACACTAAATACACCTTTTTCTGCTTAGGAACTTGCTTGGAATCATGTTTTTGCTTTAGTTGTGTGAATAAGAGAGTAGAGGTTGAATTTGATGGCTTTATGAGTAATTCTCCTTGTTTTGGTTGAAAATGAGATAATATGGAAAGCAGGGATGAACTTCTAAGGAGATGGAGCTCAGAAAGTGATGAACAAATCTTCAATCCACGAAAACGGAGTCAAAAACTTGTTAACCCTCGGCAAGTGTAACCGAACCGTATCAAGTAATAAACCTGGTAAGACCAAGTATCGTTCTCCCAAAGGATTCACGACCTATACAGTTGTGTGATTCGTTGATTATCTAAAACTTGTGAACAAATTCTTGTAGGTTTAAATGAAAAATACTGAAAAGGAAATATGTATGCATGTATTGTGATCAATGGGCAAGAAGAAACAAAACACGTGATTTGAATTATATGAATGAATATGTTGTTGGGGTTTATCAATTTCATCCTTATCCACTCTCATGTATTCATGAATTCGTCTTTCTTTTCATTAATGTTAATGCCACTCTCTAAATTACCTCAAACCCGATGTCTAGGTGAAGAAAGCCTATCCTTAATAATGAGTTCATACAAATCCTAGCATCCGTAATAATTAATTCTGAAGCACAGAAGCTTAAAGGCAACCAAACCTCAAATCCCTATGTCTAGGCAATACTGCTTTTGGGAGAATTTCCCCAGTTCTAGATTTCCCCGTATGTGTCCATATCGACAAAATCAATAATCATGACATCGAATGAGTTAAACAATGCATGCTTTGAGCAAAGAGGAAAAACCCTAACAATTATTGAAATAAAGCATGCATCTTATAAAAGATCTTGAAGAACAAATTCAATACATGAGAGTTTTAAAAGGATTACATTGACTCCCCAACAACAATAAAAGTTCAGTTTTCCATCGCCATGGAAAAACTAGATGAACAATGGAATGAAAGAATGGAAGAGATAGAAAAACCCGAGAAAGAGAAGAGGAGAGTCGTCACCATCTCCAATTCTACCCCCAAGGGGTGAAAAGTGTGTTTCTGCTTTGTTCCAACAAAAGATCCAAACCCTAGAACATCCTAAAGCTTATATACTATTCTAAAAAATACAGAAAAGTAGGCCCAAGCCTAGAAAAGTGCCGCTCAGCGGTTTTTACCGCTCAGCAACTGTGCAACACCTCAGTTTTTCCCCTCAGCTTTTGTTTTTCCCCCTCAACGATGATTTCGGAACTTGAAAACTGGCGTTCAGCGAAAATTACCGCTCAGCGCCACTCGGTCGCAACTTTTTTTGCACTCTGGTTGACTTTTCTGCATTCTGGTTGAGTGGTTGACTTTTTTGCATTCTGGTTGATTGTTGATTTTTCTAGTTGACTGGTTGACTTTTCTGCATTCCAAACATTCGGTACTTCAACTCTTCTTTCAAACCATTCAATTAGCCTACAAAATCAAGGGAATCTAGTGCAAAACCATTAAATTCACCTTCAACTCTCTTATTTCCAACAATTCAACAAAATCATGAGTTCAAGCTAATTTTTAAGTCATAAAGGTTGTAATTGATGTCAATTTTAAGTATAAAAAAAAACAGTTTTTCAATTGTTATTAATAACTATTTAAGTATAAAAATAATAGTTTTTCAACTGTTATTAATAACTATTTAAGTATAAAAATAACAGTTTTCCCCAGATCTAGATTTCCCCGTATGTGTCCATATCAATAAAATCAATGATCATGACATCCAATGAGTTAAACAATGCATGCTTTGAGCAAAGAGGAAAAACCCTAACAATTAATGAAAGAAAGCATGTATCTTAAAGAAGATTTTGAAGAACAAATTCCATACATGAGAGTTTCAAAAGGATTACATTGATTCCCCAACAACAATATTTATTTCACCATATTCATGGTGAAACTAGTTGAAATACAATGAAAGAGTGAAAAGATAGAACCCTAGAAAGTGAGAAAGGAGCCTTAGCATCCAAAATCCTCCTCCAAGGGGTGAAAGAGTGTGTTTCTGAGGTAATTTTCGCTGAGCGGTACTTGGTTTTTCTCTTCTTGTGCACTTTTTGTGTCCTATTCTTATTCCATCTCTTTCCTACGTCTCTTCTTTCATCAAATTCATCTTAAAAACCTGCAAAAACAAGGAAATCAAGCATAAAACCTGTCTAACTCTCTTATTTCTAAAAACATAAGCAAATGCATGATTCCAAGCTAGTTTCTTGTCATAAAGATTGTTTTTTATATCAATTTTCAGTATAAAAATAACAGTTTTTAACTGTTATCACAACCCCAAACTTAGAACTTTGCTTATCCTTAAGCAAACAAAATGTAACTCAATTTTCTACCAATCCATACAATGGTTCCCATATTCAAAATTCCTTCTTCCAGGACAAGTAAATACTCAAATTAGCTCTTCACAAATACTTCAATCAAGATGTGCACATACTTTAGTGTTCACTCAATCAGATAATATCCAACAAATGTTATTTTCATGAATGACCAATCAACTAAGCATAGGAGTTCCTATGTGTTCATGGAATCTTTCTCACTAGTAAAGTGTTTCACTCACACACAAAAGTGTATAAGAGGTATTCACTCATCCACTCTACTATCACAATGTCACATGAATTAACTTTTCCTTCCATTTAATCACAATCAAAAATACTCACAAGCAAACATCATCACAAGGACTTTTCTATGGCTTATAATGCGGCTGGCTAACAAGAAAATTGGTTTTTCTGAGTCACAAAACCCTTGAGTTAAGAGAATCATCTAAACACAACCATTCTTAATTATTCCCAACTTTCTTTTGCATTGAGCTTTTCTTTTCTTTTTCTTTTGCTTTTCACATGCTTAACTTTTAGCTCAATGCTTTTTTTATTTTCCCTTTCAACTTTCCAACAACCCCAAACTTGAACATTTATCAATACCACACAATGTTTTCAACTTAACTCAAGGTAAAGTTTTTCAAAGAGGGTTTTCTATCTTGTTCAAGGTCATGGGTTCAAAGGATAGAACACATAGTGTTCTCTTTTAATTGGGTTAAAATCATATATTTCACTAACAAAAGGGTTACCAACAAATGGCCTTGATCATATGATGCAAACAAGCAAATAATTCAATCATAACAAAACCTGGGGAAAGTCATTCATGCTTTCAAAGTAATAGCATTCAATCACAACAACTCTGGAGCTCAAAACCTCACATATAAGCTCATTCACATTCCACATACACATCCTGCTTAGCATCATAATCACAATCACAACATCACGCATTTGTTCACAAAGCTTGTGAACCACGTGTATAATGTGCACATTCTCAACATCAATCAACATCAAAGCACATCAAACATTACTTATCACACAACGGTCACAAGCAAACCATCATAACAGATAAAGTTTCGAATTGAGTACATCAATCCTATTCTAAAAATAGAAGCACATAAGTTCAAAATTACAAAACAAAAGATAGAAAAGATCTTGCTCTACTATTGATAGCATCCATCAATAAATGTTATCTTAACTCCTCATCAGCCTGTGCTGTCATCTGTATCTTCCTCCTCTTCATTATCTTCATCAGCCTGTGTTGTCATCATCCTCTTCATCTTCCTCCATAGCTGAAGCTCCAACTGCTCCAGCTCTACTGCCCTATGCGTTCTCCACTGGCCATGCCACCACGTTGTGGAACTCGTTCATAGTCCACCTGTGTGCTGGGTGTGTATCATACATCCCAATGATCATCTCAACAGTGACCACCTGCCCTCTGTGGATGGACTGCCTCTAGGCATATATAAGAGACATATACATGTCCCTCATCTAGAATGGCTCTGCCTCATGAGTCTCTACAGATGCCTGACTCTGTGCTGATCCTCTCCCTCTGCGAGAACGGCGTGGTGGAACTGGCTAAGTTGCCTGCTCACCTCCACAATACTACTGCCTATAATAGGCCTCATCAATGGATTTCCTCGGATTCGCAAATGGTGGAGCAGAAGTATCCATCCTTGTTATCTTGCACAAGTGCGTAATCAAGGAAGGTTGCCCTAAAGGTGCCTTTTTGTTCATCTATTTGGCACACACCTGTATTTCATTGGCTATCACTTGGCCAATGTTAATGCTCATATTTCTGAGCACACAGTAGAGGAGAAGTGCCCTGTTGACAGTGATGTCTGAAACATGAGAACACGACTGAATGTTGGCATTAGAGAATATCATCAAATACTTTGCAAGGGGAATCAAATCAATCTTCCTAATGTTAACCACTGCAACATTTCTGTTCCTTTGGAAGTGTCCTCTAGGTACACATAGAACACTCTCCACATCATCACAATTAGTGCCTTCCTCCATACAGAGAGCAAACTGGCATTGCTCACCAACCCATTCAGTACCCAAAAAACTATTAATAAAGTCAAGATCATACCTAATAGCGTGGCCTCTAACATAGCTTTGGTAATCCTCAGTCGGATAATCACCGAACCTCCTTGCGTTGGTGTAAAATTCCTTTACCACTACTATATTGGCTGGTGTAGGGTATCCAATTTCTTCCCATCAGTTGCTCTCCAAACTGAGGAGCAAAGTTAGGTATTATTCCAGCTTTCCTTTCATTAAAGTGCTTTTCATGGTTGCGAGATAGGAACCTGCTAGAATGGGGGTGTTCTGGTTCCTTGTCTTTCCTCTTAGAAGATGTAGTCTTCAATCTTTTGCCTGAAGAGGATGCATTCCTTCAAACACAAATCACAAAACCACAGGACATGTTGTTAATAATTAGTAAACCACAAACAACACCCCAAATCCATGCTAAACCACCCCTGAGGGTCAAAATAACCATTCAGCGCAACCAGTGTACTAAACCAGCAAGCAAAAGGAGCCAAAACCAAGTCTATCAGGATTGCGCACAGGGGAAATTTCCGCTGAGCGGGGATTCTGTAGATTTGGTAAAATCCCTTTTTAAAACTTCCTAACTCCACCCACATGCAATCTTCTTACTTCGAGACCAAAATTAAGCAGTTTAATCAATTCAAACATCAATTAATTCCTCAAATCATGCATAGAAATCAAAATCCCCTAAAGAATCATGCTTCAACAACCATATTCATACCAATTCATGCTTTCAAGAACCCTAGAATGAAAATTTGCTTGACTTACTTGTGTGGAGATGTTAAATGAATGCAAAATGCTCTAAGATTATGAAGAACTCAGCCCCAACAACAATGCTCTCTCCAAACCCCAAACTTAGATGGAAAACTAGTGAGAAAGTGAGTGGAAGAGAGGTTTTATAAGTGAGAATAAAGGGAAAGGTGTAGATAACTCTTAGAAAAGTGGTTAGGAGTGTGTGGGAGGAAGGAAATATGAAAATAAAGGCCAAATTGCGTCCTAGGGTATGAAAATACCCTAATAGGCTCGGGTTCCACTAAGGGCAACCCTAAAAGCCCAATCTGCAGTGATACTGCTCAACGGAAATTTCTACTGAGCGGCACTTGTATGATTTGCTTTCTTCCTTCCTAGCTTGCCCTAGGTGTCTTCTACTCATGCCTCTCAGTCACTCCATGCATTTAATTTCTCAGATCACTCATACATTCAATCCCTATCATGCAACTAAAGCAGAATCAAAACAAACAATAAAGATAAAGTCAATCAATTGGGTTGCCTCCCAAGTAGCGCTTGTTTAACGTCACGAGCCTGACCCAAAATCCACCAACACCCATCAGTAGGTGTAACAAACCTAGTATCCTTCAGTAGATACTTAACCACCTAGCATTCATCAGTAGATGTTATACCCAAACATTTCAACATATAAATAATGTCCGAAGTTTATAAAATGACATCACCAAAATAAAAAATAAAATTAGAATTAATGTTCTGAAACCACTGGGGTGCCTCCCAGAAAGCGCTCTTTTAATGTCATTAGTTTCACCCAATAAAGTTCAAGTTCCATCTTCCATGTTGGTGTTCATCTTTATGTCATCACACCAACTCATCAGCTGCTTCCAATCCACCTCCTTGATTCTTCTTGAATGTGGAGATTCAATTTCTATCACTCCATCTTGTTTGTAGTCTTTCACAACCCATAACTTGTTCTTAATTCTTACATGTTTACCAAGTTTGGGTTGTTCTTGCACCAAGTCATCATGAACCGTCCTTCCTTTTCCATCTTTTTCTTCTTCCTTAACCTGAAACAAGAAACAATTTTTACCTGGGAAGTTCGACTTTGCATCTTTATGACTAGTCACGAGTACATCTTGATATGTAGCTTTATGACTAGTCTCTATCTGCTGTTCATCTTTAAAGGCATCAACAACCACCCTTTCTTGTTGGTCTTGAAGCACCACTATTCCTTCATCTACATCAATGATGACCTTAGCCATGTGATGAATCATTATTTTCTTCACTTCACTTAGTTTATTGTACTAAAATTAATCAGGGAATTGTGCTTAATTGTCCAGTATTTTCCCGTTTTTATTGATTGTGCTTAATTTGATCAGAAATTCTTATTTTACTTAATTTGAATTATCTGAGACTAATTATTTACATTATTGAGTGCAGGGAAAATTCTGTAAATATTTTAGGACATTTGGAAGAACATTCACACTGTATTAATTGGAAGAAGCTACTATATTTGGTTCATGAAGCTGGGTTTTCGTTTTGTTGCTGGAAGTAATTGGCAAATAAAATGATGGAGGAAGCACATTTTCATTCCTTTCTTCTGCAAGTATCACGGCAATAGCTAGCACAAAGGCACACCAATTGAAATGATGGAGAGGGACCACCTTGCATTCAACCCACGGTTCTTAAATAATTGGAAGATAACATTTGTAATTTTTATTATGGAGAGGGCGTGAATTGCAAACTCACAACACACACAAAGGAATTTTCCTTTTCCTTGCAAGTGTGGGAGCCGCCACTTCTCATTAACATGACAAAGGAATAAAAGAAAGGGACCACATATAAACAAAGTGTTCACGTTTTTTTTTGGAAGAGCATGGCCCCTGAACAATTCATTTTTTATGAAGCATTTAGCAAATACACAATGCAAAAGTGGAAGCAAAGAAGGGGCCACCACATATTTCAAGAAGGAAATCACGTCCACATGCAAAGGAACACATGGCCCCCTTCTTCTTTGTCATTGAATAAAATTTTACAATATACTAATGAGACAAGGCTACCATTTCACGGCATTTTGGCTTGTGCAGATTTCTTTTAATTACTCTTCCACTCCACACGGTGTTGCACCTTCAAAAATTGAAAGAATTAAGTGGACAGCAGCTTGGAAAAGCCACCACGTTTAAAGCACACGGTTATTTATTTTTTATTTTTGGATCAAGAGCACACGGCTGGAAGCAAGTCCAGCAAGTAGAAACAACTCCCATACAGCAGTAGCTTCCATCCAGCAAGCGTGAAGAGGGGCTGCAGCAAGAAGAAGGGTGTTGCACGTTCACAACTTCTTTCTTTGAGAAGATAAGCATGGAGACTAGTGCTGGAAGGAGAAGAGCACGCTGGAATGCTGCAAGCTCATTCAGAAACCTTGGAAGAAGGAAGCAGAGAGTTACGTTCCAGCAGAGAAGATGTGCACGGTGATGGCTGGGAGCAGAAGAAGGTGTCACCACAAAGACCAGCAGCTGGTCTAGCAAGAAGAAGAAGCTTCCAGCAAAGATGAGAGTTCTCGGTCCAAGCTTGGGCAACAACAACGTCCAGCAAGCTCCACGGTTCTGGTCTAGCATTAGAAGCACCATCCAGCCACCACTTGCATGCTATTTTGGATGTTTTCTTGAAGATTGTTTTGGAAGGACCAAGGAGAAGAAGACGTCTAGCAGCCACCCGTAGAGAAGACCTCCATGTCCAGCTGCAACACACATCCAGCTTGGCAGCAGCTACGTTCAAGGGAGAAGAAAGAAGAAAAAGAAATGGCACTCATGGTGTTGGATTTTGGATGAGAATGGAGAGGCCACGGATGAATTGGAATGCAAGGAAGAAGTCTCCAAGTGTTGATGCCATACAGTTAAAGCTTGGGAAGAAGAAGGATACTCACGGTTTCTTTGCAAAGCATGGTTGGCTGGAAAAGAGGAAGCTTCACGTGATTCATCTGAAAAGAAGAGGGCCCATCTTATTTTATTTTGTATGTCACGGGAGCAAGCTAACAGGGGAGAAAATTGGCTTTAAAATGAGACATAGGAAGAAGTGGAGAGGGGGAGTCCAGAGGGGAGTCCAGAGGTGAGGGGGCTGCTGGAAAATCTAGCAGCTGGAAATTGGGGGCTGGAAATTCCAGCAGGGAGCTTATCCAGTTTGCAGAGCACAACTACATCATGGAGTCTTACGGTTAAGAGTTGAACAGTGTACATCATAGGTTGCCATTTTATTCCTTTTGTTTGTTGTAATCTATTTCAATTCAATTTTAGTTTGATTTATTTTTCTGAACATCCAAGTGTGTACTGTTTTTATTTTATTTCTGTAATTACATTTCTGCTGCTGTAATTAAATTCTGCTGTTATTTAATTCTCTGTTGTTATTTTTGTGCAATTAAATTTATGTTGTTTTTACTATGTTGTTAATCATTTCACTTTGAATCATTCATTGTAAATTTATTTTCTTTATTTTACTGCAGTGATTTTGATTCTGTTTTTGAATTTTACTGTTTTCTGTATTTACTGTTTTCTGTTTTACTGATTTACTGTATTTCTGTATTCCATTTTTACTGTTTCTGTATTTTTTTATTTTGGATTCTGTAATTCTGTATTTACTATTTTACTGCAATTATGTGCTGCTGCAATTTTATTTTCCAAAATTTACTGTTTTCTGTTTTTATTATTTTCTGTATTTTGTGTTTTTCTGTATTTTCGTTTTTACTGTTCCAGATTTATTTTTACAGTTTTGTGTTACTGTATTTTAGTTTTTACTGTACCAATTTCGTTTTTACTGTTTTAAATTAGTTTTATAGTTTTAAATTTGTTTTTTTTTTTTACTGTTTTACGGTTTATTTTTATTGATGTTTTTACTTTAGCGTTTAATGTTTTACGTTTTGTTCATGTTTAATGTTTCTGCGTTTATTTTATTTTGATGTCTTATACCATTGGGTTTTTACTTTCGTTAAAAAAATATTTCAACGTTTTTAAATTTAGTTTTATTCAATTTCCAGTTCACTTTAATTTTATCGCATCAAAACAACAAAATCACAAAAACAACCCCCCCCACTTCGTGTTAAATCTAAGACCGAACCACAAATATTGGTCCTTGTGAGACGACCTAGGAGTCACTTCCTAGTTATACTGTATTCTTATCTGCAAACAACTTTTGTGAGCGGTGCGACCCGTTCGTCAAAATGGCGCCGTTGCCGGGGACCAATGAAGGTTCAGTTTTAGATTTTTGTTCTGTTAATATTTGTTCTGTTAATATGTGTGTTTTGTGTGTTTCGTGTTTCATATTTTTGTAGGCGACAACGACACCTTCAGCAAATTTTGGCGGCGTTGTCACTTCAGTTCCAGGTTTTTTGTTTTAGATTTTTGTTGTGTTTTTCGATTATGCTGTGTTAATATATATTGTGTATATATGTGTTTAATTGTGCTATGTTCTGTATTTAGTTGTTATTAAAAAAAAAAAATTTTAAAATTAAAAAAAAAAAAAAAAAATTTAATTAAAAATTTTTACTATTGATGTTCTGTCTTGTGTGTGCTTGTAGCATGTATAAATGTGTTTTGTTTTATCTGATTCGTAATTTTTAGTTTTTAGTTTTTACTTTTTATTTTTCCATGTCTACCTATTTTAATGTTGTGAATAATGCTTATTCTGCCAATGTCTGTGATTATGATTCTTATTCTGCATATTACTTTGATTTTAAATCTGCTGATTTTTATGATGAGAACAATATGTTCCATCATCCAATTTCTGAGAGCTCTCTTTGGGAGCCAGTTCCACAATATGAGAGTCAGCAGTATGATTCTCCTATTCAAATAACTCTTCAGCCTTCAACTTCTGAACCTACATTAAAGGAGTTACTAGAGCAGATGACAATGCAGAACATTCAGTTTCAGAAAGGGAACATGCAGTTCAAGCAAGAGAGCATGGAAACTCAAGCTGCCATGCAGAATCTGAGTGATCAGATCAGGCAGATGGCCACTCTTGCACCTGAGGAGACTGATGAAAATTTTGGGGACCCGGCAGAAGTAAGCAGTAATCCTGAACAAGGTAGACCACTTTCATCCTCCACTACTTTACCAATCTTCAAGGAAGTGGAGGTAAGCATACCGCAAATTGATTATTCTGTTGACTGTGTTATTAAAGATTATGCTGATGATAGGTATGCTTGTAATCATATTGTAGCTGAGCATGTTTTTAATTCTCCCTCTGAACATGAATCTGAGCCTGTTATAGATATTGTTTCTACATTTGAAACCGATTCATGTTATGAGATTGTGTCTAAGGCTCAGTATGATGAATTGGGATTGGGTGTTTTACCTCTGCATGAAATTTCGGTGGAACCATTTTGCACTAACCCTATTGCAGGAGGTACAAATGAATTTGACCAATATGCACCCACAGTGGAAAACATAGGTGCTAACACTGACAAATCAAAGTTCGGAAGGCACCTGCTGTACCCGCTCATCAACAATTGCTGCTTAGATCCGGTGGTGGAAGATATTTCCCTACTTGATCAGATTTGGAGGATGAAGCAGTTCGTCCTCAACACTTTCATGCTGGATCCTGAAGAAGGGAACATCTCCCTACAAGTCCAAAATTGGCAACTGCCACCATGACCAGGGAAGTTTTCTTTTTCTTTCTTCCCGTTTTCATATTTTTAATGCACTTGTCCTTTATCTGTTTAGTGTTTTAATTGATGATCTTATGCTTAGAAAACATTTAGGACAGTGTAGTTTAAGTGTGGTCTCGGGAAGTTTCTGATTTTTGTTTATCTTTTAAGTTTGTTTTTCCTTTTCTTTTTAGTTTTCGAATTATTATTTTTAAAAAATAAAAAAAAAAAAAAAAAAATTTAAAAACATAAAAAGAAAAAATTTGTGATAAATTTTTTTTATAGCGTGCCAAATCTGTATTATGATATGTATATTTATTTATTTTTTCTTCTTAGTTTTTGAGTTGTTTTCCCTTAAAAAAAAAAAAAAAAAAAACAGGATGAAAGAAAAAATAAAAATAAAAATAAAAATTTGTGTTGTGTTTCAAGTATGTTATTTTGTTAATGTATGTTTTGTAAATATATGTTTTGTCTGCTGTTTTTGACATTTGTGTTCTTTCTGCTTTGATATTTTGTGTTCGGTATTAGGTCTTTTGTTTCGTTAATATGTGTTCTGTTTTTATTTATTTAGTTTTTGAAAAAAAATAATAATAAAAAATCAACATAGTGCATAATTAACATGTAAGGGCAGAGAGGTGTAATTTGAGCTAAAACTATCTGAGTACTTTTATTGAAAATACCAAATACACCGAAAACAGTCTGTCTTACACTGATAATAATAAAAATAAAAACAAAAACATAATAAAGATGTTCGTTGTTCGATCATTTCTGATCGTTAATATTACAAACCAAAAAAAAACAAAAAAAAAAACATCATAAAAATAAAAACAACAAAAATATAAGTGTTCATATTACAGCCCATATTCTGGCCACACTCGGCCAATAAAAACATAAAAAAAAAAAAAAAAAAAAAAAACATAAAACATCAAAACTGAAAGAATTCTCGAGCTGGTTGTGGTGGTCTAAGAGAGAGCTCCGTTGAGGGAGCTCTGGTTCGGAATGCGAGCGGAGGCTTTGGTGGAGGAATTTCTCGTTCATTTCTGTCGTCATCGATGATGATCGGAACTGGAAACAAATTCAGCAGCCTCGGTGCCCTCATAATCACCCAGTTTTTTTCTTTCAAACAAAAAAAATAAAAAAATAAAAAAATAAAAAACATGTGTTAATAATAGAAGAGGAAGTGAAAAAAATTTTCTATGAAGGTATGATGAGAGTTCTTACCGTACATGTACAGCGGCAGTTGTGAAAAGAGAGTGCCAGTGGGGTCTATCTCCGCTTGCCAGTGCTTGACCCGATTGCCGTGGTTGTTGAACCAGCAGTGTACGTTGTATTCAGTGGCTTCGCCGAAAGCCCTTAGTCGAGACGCGATCTCGACGACTTGCGCTCGGCTTGGGTGTGTGACCCCATAGTTGAATATTTTGGTCATCATCGTGATCTGATCGTCGGTTGGACGCCACCGTTGACTGGTATATCTCTCTGATTCCGTTTCACTCATCCTTCCTCTCGTAATATACAAATACATAAATAAAAAAAAATAAATACAAATAAAAAGCACAAAAACATAAAAAAAGAAAAACAAAACATAAAAAAAAAAGAAGCATAAAAAATTTAGATTAGTTCTGTGTTTTCTTTATTTGTTCTTGTTTCCCGTTAAATTTATTTTGTCCTGTCAGTCTTTGATATTTCTGTGTTTGGTCTCAGATCTGTTTTACGGTCCTTGCAAAAGGGTCCTAAACGGATCTACGTCCAGTTGTCCTTGTCCATATTGTTCATGTATATTCAGTTTCTGTGTTTTATTTTTAAGTGGGGTACGTGGCGTTGTTCTACCCGATTGTCTCTGCAATACCTTCAATCGAAGGGAGATTAACGTCTGGTTTCCAGCCGATATACCCCTTAAGTTTTAAGACAATTGTGTTTTATGTGTTTTAAGTGTTTAGCAGGTGAAGAAGAAAGCGAATAAGAGCTGAAAATAAAGAAGGAACTGAAGGCTTAAATTAAAGATCTGGAAAGCAGTAAAGGGAGAGGGAACGAAGAACAGAAAGCTTAAGCAGAAATAAAGGAAAGCAGGAAAATGGAAAAGAGGGAGAGCAGGCAAGAGGTCAGAGAAGAAATACAGAGACGGCAGGAAAAGTTAAGCAAGCAGATAAGAAAGAAGGAAAGAAGGAAGGTGCAGAGGACTTACCTGGAGAAGTAGAGCTGGCAGAGAAGCTCCTCGCAGATCTCAGATCTTCAGAAGGCGCGGGGACAGAGCTTCCTCACAGATCCAGACGCTCAGAAGAGAGCTTAGAGAGAGTTGAGAGAGGGTAGAGAGAGAAGAGAAGAGCAGAGAGAGTGGAAGTCAGGAAATGGCGCTGGACGCGGAGGAGCAGCCTTTTATAGCCAGATTGCCTTCCACTGTAGCAACAGTTCCGGTCTTTGCCACCGAGACTGTTGTCACAGTACCGGTATCCTTTTTCAGAAAAAAAAAATAAAAAATAAAAAATAAAAAATAAAAAATAAAAAATAAAAAATAAAAAATATAATAAAAATTAATTAGCATCTACTGATGGGTGCTACGTGTTTAAGACATCTGCTGATGGGTGTCACTGATAACATCTACTGATGGATGTTACTGAAAATTTCTTCCCATTTCCTAACTTTTTATTGCACTTGTCTATATTATTTGACTGCTCTGAAGTTGATAATCTGATGATTGTGACACACTGAGGACATTGTGTGATTTAAGTGTGGTCTACTGGGAAGAAATTCTGATTTTTCTGTTAGATTGTATTTTGTGTGTTAAATTTTTTGTTTTTGAGTGTTAATTTTTTTCTGTTTTAAGTTATTTTTATCGAGTTTTGTGTGCAATAAATTTTACATTTTTCTTTTGATTTCTGGATGATGTTTAAGTTGTAGATTTTTCCTTCACTTACTTAATACTTATGATTTGAAATCCTTGCTTTTCTCTGCTTGGGAAGATTATTATGATGTTTAAGAGGTTGATTTGATTGTAACGAATGCCCTGTGTGAGAATTTGAGCCACTTAATTTTCTTTCTTGTGTGATATGACTCTTGATTTCTTGCACATATGCCTTGGCTTGATTCTTTTTGATATACTTGATTTATATGCATTTTTGGAAGTGATAAAGGCATTTTATTTCTTGAGCCTCTTTAGCCAAATAAGCCAACCTTGTTATTATCCTTTGATAACCCCTTTGAGCCTATACTGTATATATTTCTTTGTTTTAAAGCTCATACACTGACCCTAAGTGAAAAACCATGATTACCTAAACCTTAGGGAAATCTGGAGCTATAGAAGTGTTTTGTGAAAAAAAAGTGTGGTCTCCTTGGGGATTCTGATAAATTGGCTAGTTGGTTCCTCATCATGTTTTGAAATGATAATTTATATCCTGTTATGTGATAAAAAAAAAAAAAATTGATGAGAAAAAGAGAAAATTGAAAAATAATCCTGTGAATAATGGAGTTGAGAAGAGGATTGAATTAGAGGTTTGGGTGAGATTTCACTGTGTTTACACTTTTTCCCCATTGCTCCTCTATTTCTTCTGAGTTGTAACTACTTATCCATATTTTATCCTCCCTTGTCCTTGGCCCCATTACAACCCAGTAAAGACCTTTTGATCTAAACGTGCTTATGTTTTAAGTGTTGATATTAGAAACTTGCCAAGTCTACTTGTGTTTGTTTTCTTGAGTACATTGAGTTGAAATTATTTACCCTAAACACTTGAGAGAAACACTATTAGTGCATCTGTGAGGTTATGTTATTTTTAAATCACCTCTTAAGCTGATTGGTTATTTTTCCGTATATTGAATTGCTGGGAAGATTTCTATAAGTATCTGCTTTATTTGATTTGTGTTGGACAATTTCTACTTCTTTCATCGGTCCATAATTCTTGAGAATTCTGTAAATTCTTTTTATTTTTCTTGAGTCTTTGTTTTCTGCGTGCTGAGTGTGTGTCACCTTCCTAAAAGTCCGTTGAACCATTCCCTGATTTGAGTCTTAATTTTGCCCAGGAGTGCAAAAGACTAAGTGTGGTCTATTTTGATGAATCATTATTTTCTTCACTTCACTTAGTTTATTGTACTAAAATTAATCAGGGAATTGTGCTTAATTGTCCAGTATTTTCCCGTTTTTATTGATTGTGCTTAATTTGATCAGAAATTCTTATTTTACTTAATTTGAATTATCTGAGACTAATTATTTACATTATTGAGTGCAGGGAAAATTCTGTAAATATTTTAGGACATTTGGAAGAACATTCACACTGTATTAATTGGAAGAAGCTACTATATTTGGTTCATGAAGCTGGGTTTTCGTTTTGTTGCTGGAAGTAATTGGCAAATAAAATGATGGAGGAAGCACATTTTCATTCCTTTCTTCTGCAAGTATCACGGCAATAGCTAGCACAAAGGCACACCAATTGAAATGATGGAGAGGGACCACCTTGCATTCAACCCACGGTTCTTAAATAATTGGAAGATAACATTTGTAATTTTTATTATGGAGAGGGCGTGAATTGCAAACTCACAGCACACACAAAGGAATTTTCCTTTTCCTTGCAAGTGTGGGAGCCGCCACTTCTCATTAACATGACAAAGGAATAAAAGAAAGGGACCACATATAAACAAAGTGTTCACGTTTTTTTTTGGAAGAGCATGGCCCCTGAACAATTCATTTTTTATGAAGCATTTAGCAAATACACAATGCAAAAGTGGAAGCAAAGAAGGGGCCACCACATATTTCAAGAAGGAAATCACGTCCACATGCAAAGGAACACATGGCCCCCTTCTTCTTTGTCATTGAATAAAATTTTACAATATACTAATGAGACAAGGCTACCATTTCACGGCATTTTGGCTTGTGCAGATTTCTTTTAATTACTCTTCCACTCCACACGGTGTTGCACCTTCAAAAATTGAAAGAATTAAGTGGACAGCAGCTTGGAAAAGCCACCACGTTTAAAGCACACGGTTATTTATTTTTTATTTTTGGATCAAGAGCACACGGCTGGAAGCAAGTCCAGCAAGTAGAAACAACTCCCATACAGCAGTAGCTTCCATCCAGCAAGCGTGAAGAGGGGCTGCAGCAAGAAGAAGGGTGTTGCACGTTCACAACTTCTTTCTTTGAGAAGATAAGCATGGAGACTAGTGCTGGAAGGAGAAGAGCACGCTGGAATGCTGCAAGCTCATTCAGAAACCTTGGAAGAAGGAAGCAGAGAGTTACGTTCCAGCAGAGAAGATGTGCACGGTGATGGCTGGGAGCAGAAGAAGGTGTCACCACAAAGACCAGCAGCTGGTCTAGCAAGAAGAAGAAGCTTCCAGCAAAGATGAGAGTTCTCGGTCCAAGCTTGGGCAACAACAACGTCCAGCAAGCTCCACGGTTCTGGTCTAGCATTAGAAGCACCATCCAGCCACCACTTGCATGCTATTTTGGATGTTTTCTTGAAGATTGTTTTGGAAGGACCAAGGAGAAGAAGACGTCTAGCAGCCACCCGTAGAGAAGACCTCCATGTCCAGCTGCAACACACATCCAGCTTGGCAGCAGCTACGTTCAAGGGAGAAGAAAGAAGAAAAAGAAATGGCACTCATGGTGTTGGATTTTGGATGAGAATGGAGAGGCCACGGATGAATTGGAATGCAAGGAAGAAGTCTCCAAGTGTTGATGCCATACAGTTAAAGCTTGGGAAGAAGAAGGATACTCACGGTTTCTTTGCAAAGCATGGTTGGCTGGAAAAGAGGAAGCTTCACGTGATTCATCTGAAAAGAAGAGGGCCCATCTTATTTTATTTTGTATGTCACGGGAGCAAGCTAACAGGGGAGAAAATTGGCTTTAAAATGAGACATAGGAAGAAGTGGAGAGGGGGAGTCCAGAGGGGAGTCCAGAGGTGAGGGGGCTGCTGGAAAATCTAGCAGCTGGAAATTGGGGGCTGGAAATTCCAGCAGGGAGCTTATCCAGTTTGCAGAGCACAACTACATCATGGAGTCTTACGGTTAAGAGTTGAACAGTGTACATCATAGGTTGCCATTTTATTCCTTTTGTTTGTTGTAATCTATTTCAATTCAATTTTAGTTTGATTTATTTTTCTGAACATCCAAGTGTGTACTGTTTTTATTTTATTTCTGTAATTACATTTCTGCTGCTGTAATTAAATTCTGCTGTTATTTAATTCTCTGTTGTTATTTTTGTGCAATTAAATTTATGTTGTTTTTACTATGTTGTTAATCATTTCACTTTGAATCATTCATTGTAAATTTATTTTCTTTATTTTACTGCAGTGATTTTGATTCTGTTTTTGAATTTTACTGTTTTCTGTATTTACTGTTTTCTGTTTTACTGATTTACTGTATTTCTGTATTCCATTTTTACTGTTTCTGTATTTTTTTATTTTGGATTCTGTAATTCTGTATTTACTATTTTACTGCAATTATGTGCTGCTGTAATTTTATTTTCCAAAATTTACTGTTTTCTGTTTTTATTATTTTCTGTATTTTGTGTTTTTCTGTATTTTCGTTTTTACTGTTCCAGATTTATTTTTACAGTTTTGTGTTACTGTATTTTAGTTTTTACTGTACCAATTTCGTTTTTACTGTTTTAAATTAGTTTTATAGTTTTAAATTTGTTTTTTTTTTTTACTGTTTTACGGTTTATTTTTATTGATGTTTTTACTTTAGCGTTTAATGTTTTACGTTTTGTTCATGTTTAATGTTTCTGCGTTTATTTTATTTTGATGTCTTATACCATTGGGTTTTTACTTTCGTTAAAAAAATATTTCAACGTTTTTAAATTTAGTTTTATTCAATTTCCAGTTCACTTTAATTTTATCGCATCAAAACAACAAAATCACAAAAACAACCCCCCCCACTTCGTGTTAAATCTAAGACCGAACCACAAATATTGGTCCTTGTGAGACGACCTAGGAGTCACTTCCTAGTTATACTGTATTCTTATCTGCAAACAACTTTTGTGAGCGGTGCGACCCGTTCGTCACCATGTTCATAAACGGTCTTCCAAGAATAATTGGCACCCTTTCATCCTCCATTTTTATCACCACAAAATCCACCAAGAATTGTAGTTCGCCTACACAAACCATAACATCTTCTACTATACCATAAGGATTCATTGAAGATCCATATGCTATTAACAAAGTCATGTTTGTTGGCTCGATGTCAAATTCACCAATTTGCTCAAGTAAAGATAAAGGCATTAAATTCACACTTGACCCTAAATCAAGTAGGGCTTTCTTTACTTTTTTCTTTCCTATGACGCAAGGAATGGTGAAACTTCCTGGATCTTTCACTTTTGGAGGGAATTATCTCTTCTTAGCAGCTTTGCACTCATGAATCTCCTCCTCTATATATCTTTTTCTTTTGGAGATTTGATTCATATGATTTACCTAAGCTGAAAATTGTTGCCACGCTTCATTCACAAGTAGATCAACATCCATTTGATTGAAGATATCTGTACAAAGCCCCTCTTGTCTCTCTTTCCTTATTCTCTCATAATCTTTTGGAAAAGGAAGGATATTTTCAATTTTTTTCTCTTTTCTCTCTTCTTCTCCTTTTCTCTCTTCTTTTCTCTCTACTCTCTCTTCTTCTTCTTCTTCTCTTCTCTCTAACTCAACTTTTTCAACATTCACACTCACTAAAACTTTACAATCTTCCTTAGGGTTAACTTTAGTATTATCCCCAAAACTCTTATCAGGCATATCTTCCAACTTCTGAGATATTTGGCCAACTTGTATCTCCAAATTTCTAATAGACGCTTCAGTGCTCTTTTGAGTGGAAATAGTTACTTGCATAAATTACTGAAGAGTTTCTTCCAACTTTGTATGTCTTTCATTGAGTGTAGACACTTGTTGCCATAGTGTTGATTGTTGTTGTGGCCTATTAAATTGTCCTGATTGCCCAGCTTGTCTAGATTGTCCTTGACCTTGACCCATGCTTGGCGGTATGAAAATTGATTGGCCATGAAATTTACACCTTATAGGGCCTCCATTGGAAAAAAAGCATTAACCATTGATATGGTCACCACCACTCACACATCTGTTGTTGAACTTGTGCAACAGTCTTTAATTCCTTTGGCAATTGAGCAAGTGTCTTTGTTAGATTCTCCAACTGTTGAGTTATAATATTATTCTGGGCAAGCAAGGCATCATTTGATTGCAATTGTAAAACCCCTTTCTGTTGAAAAGGAGTTCCTCTTTCACTGTGCAACTCATTGTCATTAGTAGCCATAGTCTCTATCAAGTCGGTTGCTTCCTCTGGAGTCTTACATTTAATATTACCTCCTGCTGAGGCATCTAGCATCAACTTGGTTTGTGAACCAAGACCTCCAAGGAAAATTAAGACTACTGCTGCTTCATCAAAGCCATGAGTGAGAGTTTTTCTCAACAAACTTTTATAACGATCCAATGCTTGACCTAATGACTCTTCCATGCCTTGTCTGAAGGAAGATATCTCTTGATTCCCTTTATTGACTTTAGACTGTGGGAAGTATTCGTTTAAAAACTTTGCAACCACAACTTCCCACTCTGTAAAGCTTCCTTCTGGAAAAGAGTTTAACCATAACTTAGCATTGCCTCCCAATGAGAAAGGAAACAAGCTAAGCTTGATTGTTTAATCTGGCGCCCCATTTATCTTCACAATGTTACAGATTTCATTAAAGGTAGTGAGATGCTCATATGGACTTTCATGTGATAGCCCATTGAATTGATTACTCTTTACCAACTGTATCAATGCTGGTTTCACCTCCATGTCTGTAGCGTTGACCTTGGGCCTTGCTATACTGTTAAAATGTTGAAGGCCAACCATAGTGGTGTAATCTGCAAGAGTTCGTCTACCATTATTCTCCTCTAACATATTTTCAGTGCTTTGGTTAGACCTTTGTGGCGAAGGTTGTAAGAGTGATTTTGGAGAAGGGAAAAGTTCTCTAGATATACGAATTCTTCTCCTCCGTCTACTCTCGTCCAAGCCTTCAAGAAAAGGTTATGAATTTTTCTTGCTTTTAGTGCGAATTGCTTCCTGCATTGATGACAAATTTATGAACACCGAAAAACGGCGCCAAAAACTTGTTTAACAATCGGCAAGTGTGACCGAATCGTATCAAGTAATAAAACAAGGAAAGACCAAGTATCGTTTTCCCAAATGACTTACGGCCTAGTTTAGCTATATGATTTGTTGATTATTTGAGACTTGTGAACAAATAGATTGTATATTTAAATGCAAAAGACAGTAATTAAATATGTATGCATGAATTTGATCAATGGAGAAAACAGAATACAAACACTTCAATGAATTAGATGGATGAGTATGTTGTTGGGGTTATCAATTTCATCTTATCCACTCTCATATACTTTAGGAATTCATCATTCTTTTCATCAATGCTAATGCCACTCTCTAAATCACCTTGCAAGAAGGCCTATCCTTAATTACGAGTTCATACAATTCCTAGCATTCCTAGTAATTAGTTCTTAAGTGCAGGAGCTTAACGGCAACCAATATGCTATTGGGAGAAATTCCCTGGATCTAGATTTCCCCGTACGTTCCCATATCGACAAAATCAATAATTATGGAAATGAATGAGTTAAACAAAGCAAGCCTTAAGTGATAACAAATTTATGAACACCGAAAAAACGGGGCCAAAATCTTGTTTAACAATCGGCAAGTGTGACCGAATCGTATCAAGTAATAAAACAAGGTAAGACCAAGTATCGTTTTCCCAAAGGACTCACGGCCTAGTTTAGCTATTTGATTTCTTGATTATTTGAGACTTGAGAACAAATTGATTGTAGGTTTAGATGCAAAAGACAGTAATTAAATATGTATGCATGAATTTGATCAATGGAGAAAACAAAATACAAACACTTCAATGAAATAAATGGATGAGTATGTTGTTGGGGTTATCAATTTCATCTTATCCACTCTCATATACTTTTAGGAATTCATCATTCTTTTCATCAATGTTAATGCCACTATCTAAATCACCTTTCAAGAAGGTCTATCCTTAATTACGAGTTCATACAATTCCTAGCATTCCTAGAAATTAGTTCTTAAGTGTAGGAGCTTAACGGCAACCAATATGCTATTGGGAGAAATTCCCCGGATCTAGATTTCCCCGTACATTACCATATCGACAAAATCAATAATCATAGACATGAATGAGTTAAACAAAGCAAGCATTACGCAAAGAGGAAAATCCCTAACTAATGATGAAAGAAAGCATAAGTCTTAAAAATAAGATGTTAAAACAAATTCCATATATGAGAGTTTCACAAGACTACATTGATTCCCCAACAACAATACAAGGTTTAGTTCACTATATTCATGGTGAAGCTAGATGAATAATAATGAAAGAATGAAGGATAAAACCCTAGAAAGAGGAGGAGGTAGCCTGAGCATCCAAGATATTCCTTCAAAGGGGTGGAAAAGAGAGTGTTTGTTTCGTCTCAGCCAAAGATACAAACCCAAGGACTGATGGACAAATTTGTAAGCACCAAAATATGATGTCACAAACTTGTTTCACAATCGGCAAGTATGACCGAATCGTTCAAGTAATAAAACTTGGTAAGACCAAGTATCGTTCTTCCCAAAGGACTCACGGCCTAGTTTAGTTATGTGATTTGTTGATTATCTAGGACTTAGAAACGAAATATTCAAAGTTTAATGTGCAAGACAGAAAATAAACATGTATGCATGAATTGATCCATGGCAAAGACAGAAGATAAACACTTTCAATGAATTATATGAATGAATATGTTGTTGGGGGTCAATTTCATCTCATCCACTCTCATATATTTTAGGAATTCAACATTCAAATCATCATTGTTAATGCCACTCTCTAATGTACCATTCTAGATGGCTTCTCCCTAATCAAATAGTTCATACAATTCCTAGCATTCCTAATGATTAGTTCATGACTGCAGGAGCTTAAAGGCAACCAATATAATGTTGTCAGTAAAATATTGGGAGAAATTCCCCGGATCTAGACTTCCCCGTACGTGTCCGTATCGACAAAACCAATAATCATGCATTAGAATGAGTTAAACAATGCAAGCATTGAGCAAAGAGGAAAAACCCTAACTAATGATGAAAGAAAGCATATGTCTTAATTCAAAGATTGACTCAACAAATCCATATATGAGAGCTTCAAGAGATTACATTGATTCCCCAACAAACATACAAGGTTTAGTTCACCATCGTCATGGTGAACCTAGATGAATAACAATGAAAGAATGAAAGAATAAACCCAATAAAGGTGAAGAGGTAGCCTGAGCATCTAAGATCCTCCTTCAAAGGGGTGGAAGAGAGAGTGTTTGCCTCGTTTCTGCCAAAGATACCTAACTATAGGACGTGCAAGCCCTTATATACTAATTTAGAGTTACAAAAGATTACAAAAGCCTAAGCCCAAAAAGTGCCGCTCAGCGGTATTTACCGCTCAGCGGTGATTGCGCGTCTTCTTTCTTCCCCTCAGCGGCTATTCTGCCCCTCAGCGGTTCCAACGCCACCTCTTGAGTGCCG
The DNA here is from genome assembly GCA_034642375.1 of Vigna nakashimae. Taxonomy (NCBI): domain Eukaryota; kingdom Viridiplantae; phylum Streptophyta; class Magnoliopsida; order Fabales; family Fabaceae; genus Vigna; species Vigna nakashimae. The sequence goes on along the minus strand of CM067760.1, from coordinate 20,938,108 downwards.
CTCAGCGGTAGTTTGCCGCTGAGCGGTGCCTTCGTCTTCTCTTTTTGCACTCTTTCTTCTCTTTTCTAATGTCATCTCTCTCCTTCTTCACTCTTTTCACTAAATTCACCTTAAAACCTGCACAAAAACACTAAAATCAAGCATAAACCTGTCCAGCTCTCTTATTTATGAAAATATAGATAAACTGCATGATTTCAAGCTAGTTTCTAAGTCTAAAGGTTGCTTTTAGTATCAAATTTAAACATGAAAATAACAGTTTTTCAACTGTTATCACAACCCCAAACTTAGAACTTTGCTTGTCCTCAAGCAAACAAAATGTAACTCTATCTCCAACCAATTTATATGATGGTTTACTCATTCAAAATCCTCTTTTCAAGATAAGTAACAACTTCACTCAAACTTATGACTAAGAGTTCAATCAAGATGTGCACATGCTTTAGTGTTCACAAAGTCATTTAACTTCCAACAAATGCTATTTTTCATGAATGATTAATTAATTAAGCATGGATGTTCATGTGCTCATGGAATATTTCCTCACTAGGTAAAGTGTTTCACTCAACACACAAGTGTATAAGAGGTAAAGTGTTTCACTCATTCACTCCACTATCACAATGTCACATGAATCAACTTTGCCTTTCATTTTACCACAATCAAAAACATTCACAAGCATGCCTCATCACAAGGACTTTTCAATGGCTTATAATGTGGCTGGGCTAACAAGAAAATTGGTTTTTCTGGATCGCAAAATCCTTGAGTTAAGAGAGTCATAACAACACAATTATTCTTATTCATTCCCAACTTTCTTTTGCCTTTGCATTTGCATTGAGCTTTGCTTCTTTTTCTTTTCTTTTCTTTTTCTTTTTCTTTGCATATTCTTACTTTTTAGCTCTTAGCTCAATGCTTTTCCTTTTTCATGTTTTCCCAACAACCCCAAACTTGAACATTTATCAATACCACACAAGATATTCTACTTAACTCAAGGTAAAGATTTTCAATCAAGGGTTTTCAGTGTATGTTCAAGGCTATGGGTTCAAAGGATAGAACACAAAGTGTTCTCTTTTAGTAGGCTAACTTTATGAATTTGGCCAATAAAAAGGGTTCCAACAAACGGCCTTGATCACATGATGCAAAACAAGCAATTGATTCAATCATAGAAAACCTGGGCAAAATCATTGATGAATCATTATTTTCTTCACTTCACTTAGTTTATTGTGCTAGATTTAATTAGGGAATTGTGCTTAAATGTCCAGTATTTTCCCATTTTTCTGAATTATGCTTAATTTGACCAGAAATTCTAATTTTAATTAATTTGAATTATTTGAGTTAATTATTTGCATTAGTGATTTCAAGAGAAATTTTTGGAAATATAATTTGGGACATTTGGAGGTAAAATGAGTGAAGAGTTGTCAATTTCATATTTAAGAGTGCACTGGGAGAAGAGGTTGTTGATTTCACGTGGAGTCTTGCCCACACAGATTCAATTTGAATTTTAATAGCACAATGGCCATAGTTGTCACATCCAAAAGTTGAATGCTTTTACTATTCAAGTTTTTATTATTGAAATGTGCTTTCACGTATTGTTTCTCTTTCTTTCTTTAAGTCACATATTCCTTTTCTCTCTTTCTTTAAGGAAAAGTGATTATTAATTGTTAAATGAAAGGCACACGTTCCAGCCTATAAGCAATGAAAAGCTGGCAATAGGCTCAACCAAACACGTCCATGGCCCACACTTGTAGAAAAATTGGTGTGCCAACTTTGGAAGCACAGCCGCTCACCCATTTTCCAGCTTCAAACACGTCCAGCAATATGGTGGCAAGGGGCAGCACTTAGACGTCTAGCTAAGGGATGCAACAGCCGGTTGGTCCAGGGATAAAATAAAGGCCAGCCGACCACCCTTGAGGGAGGATCATCGTCTTTCACTTAAAAGAAGCACACGGCTGCCACATGGTGAAGGAGTGCTGTCATGGGTGGATAAAGAAGACAGAAAGCATAGGCTTCACACTTTTAACAGCTGAGTCACGGATCTAGCAATCTTGGGAGCTGCAAAATGAAGAAAGCACGCAGCCTGGTTTGGTTTCACAGACAGAAGAAGCAGCTAGAACCAAGGAGCAAGGCTGCTGCATGAAGAGGAAGCAGTCCAACAGTGACCCACCATTCCAGCAAAGAGCACGTACAACAGCTTATGCATCCACCACGTTGAAGGAAAGAACTCAGCTGTAACGGCCTTGGAAGAAGAAAGGAAAGCATCTATTAAAGAAGACCATCCAGCTGGAACCATTGGAGCAGCTGCAACCGTGAGTGAAGAAAAGCAACCTCACGGTCCAGCAGCTTGGAGTTGAAACAGCTGCAACCACCTTCACGGTTTAGCTTGGAGCAGCCACGTTGAGAAAGGAGAAGAGGTGCTGATATGTTGAAGTATCATAGCTGGAATGAAGCAGACGGTAGCTGCAGGAAGCCATGGAAGAAAATTCACGTCAATCTTGGTTTGAAAGCAGGAAACGGACACCAAATGGAGGGCCCAACATTATTTCTTTTCTCACGTCCAAGAGGTGCTCACGGGTGAGCTGGAATGTGGAAGCAGTGAAGCTCACGGGCATAACAGCATCTTGTCGTGTGTGCACCACCAATTTGATAAACATCCGTAAAATGGGGAAGCAGAAAATACCAAAATTCGAGGGGCCTTTGCTTATTTTGGCTATGGAAGGAAGGAGTGGAGAGTAAGACAAAATATTTGGCAATATAAAAGAAGGACAGCAAGCAGCAGAGAGTATTAGATTTGAGGATTAGGATTAGTTTTAGGAAGCAACGGTTCCTCTCTTCCAGGGGATCTGAGTTTCCATTTCAAATAGTAAAATAATGTAGAATCCAATTTCTGAAAGCGAGTAATCTCTTACAATATTTGGAGCAGTTTGATCAGTTTCGTTTTTTTATCTTCACTGTCCACTAATTTCATTTTAATGGTTAATCTTTGATTAATTTCGTTTTCATGTTAAGTATTTTTATTTTATCTGTTAAATTTTACCAGTAATATTTTTCCACATCGTTAAACTCTATCAATGTATTTTTCTATTCATTTTATTTTCAAACGTTGTTTTTACCGTTTATTTACACTGTTATTTTGTTTTCTCACATATTTACTATTCCGGGTTTTAATTTCAAATACTGCGTAATTTTCCATTGTCTATTTTTATCGTCTTTTACCATTCAGTTTTTACCGTCGTTAAATTTTATTTCAACGTTTTAATCTTTCCACATTAAAACCCAAATCATCATCAAACCCCCCACTAAGTGTTGATCTGAGACTGAACCCAAATTGGTCCTTGTGAGACGACCTAGGAGTCAAATCCTAGAAAATATACTGCATTCTTTATCTGTATCAAATTTGTATGACCGCGATAGTCGTTTATCAAATTTTGGCGCCGTTGCCGGGGACCAATCAATAACGGTTTGGTTTTAGATTCTTGTTGTATAAAGTTTTGTTCTGTTAATATGTTTGTTTTGTGTGTTTTGTCTTGTATATTTTTGCAGGCGATAACGACACCTTCAACAAATTTTGGCGGCGTTGTCACTTCAGTTCCAGGTTTTTCGTTTTAGATTTTTGCTGTGTTTTTCGATTATGTTGTGTTAATATATGTTTTGTCTTTTATATTTTATTGTGCTGTGTTCTGTATTTAGTTGCTATATTTAAAAAAAAAATATATTTTACTGTTGATGTTCTGTCTTGTTTATGCCTGTAGCATGTTTAATTGTGTTGTGTTTTATCTTGTGTTGTGTTGTGATGTTCTATTTGTTTTGTATGCGTGTCATATGTATTTTGTCTGTTAATTAAAAAAAAAAAAAAAAAAAAAATTTTTACAAATTTTTACTATTGATATTCTGTCTTGTGTGTGCTTAAAGCATGTATAAATGTGTTTTGTTTTATCTCTTTCGTAATTTTTAGTTTTTACTTTTTTATTTTCCCATGTCTACCTATTTTAATTTTGTGAATAATGCTAATTCTGTGAATGCCTCTAATTATGATTCGCCTTCTGCGTGGTACAATGATTATAATTCTGCTGATTTTTATGTTGGGAATAATATGGCTCATCCTCCAATTTCTGAGAGCTCTCTTTGGGAGCCAGTTCCACAATACGAGAGTCAACAGTATGATACCGCTCAAATAGCTCCTCCTGCCCAAGTAGCTTTTCAGCCTTCTACTTCTGAACCTACATTGAAGGAGTTACTGGAGCAGATGACCATGCAGAACGTTCAGTTACAGAAAGGGAACATGTAGTTCAAGAAAAAGAGCATAGAGTTTCAGCAGGAAACTCAAGCTGCCATTCAAAATCTGACTGATCAGATCAGGCAGATGTCCACTCTTGCACTTGAGGAGACAGAAGAATATTTTGAGGAGCAGGCAAGAATAAGCAGTAATCCTGAACCAGGTAGACCACCTTCATCTTCTCACACTTTAGCAATCTTCAAGGAAGAGGAGGTAAGCATACCTCAATTTGATTGTACTGATAATTATGTTGTTGAGAGGTATGCTGATGACTATATTGTTGCTGAGCATGATTTTAATTTTTCCTCTGTGCATGATGAGGACCGCTTTTTACTATCACATTCAAATATTTGTTCTCCATGCACTGAACATGAATCTGAACCTGTTATAGATATTGTTTCTATATTTGAAACGGATTCATGTTATGAGGTTGTATCTAAGGCTCGGTATGATGAATTGGGATTGGGTGTTATACCTCTGCATGATATTTCTGTGGAACCATTTTGCACTAACCATATTGCAGGAGGTACATATAAATTTGATCAGCATGCACCCACGCTGGAAGACAAAGGTGCCAGTACATACAGCAGTTCAAAGATCAACAAGCACCTACTGAATCCGCTCAGTAACAATATTTGCTGCTTAGATCCGGCGGTGGAGGACATTTCACTGCTTGATCAAATCTGGAGGATGAAGCAGTTCGTCCTCAACAATTTCATACTGGATCCTGAAGCGAAGAACATCTCCCTACAAATCCAAAATTGGCAACTGCCACCCTGACCAGGGAAGTTTTCTTTTTCTTTCTTCCCAGTTTTCATATTTTTAGTGCACTTGTCCTTTATCTGTTTGTTATTTTAGTTTATGATTTTATGCTTAGAAAACATTTAGGACAGTGTAGTTTAAGTGTGGTCTCGGGAAGATTCTGCATTTTGTTTTTCCTTTTTTTCTTAGTTTTCGAATTGTTATCTTTAAAAAAAAAAAAAAAAAAAAAAAAAAAAATTTGTGTATTCTATTTCAGGTGTGTTATTTTGTTAATGTATGTTTTGTAAATATGTGTTTTGTATGGTGTTTTTGACATATGTGTTTTATCTGCGTTGATATTTTGATTCTGTATTAGGTCTTTTGTTTCGTTATTATGTGTTCTGTTTTTATTTTTTTATTTAGTTTTTGTTAAAAAAAAAAAAATATTTTAAGAGCAGATTTAACATGTAAGGCAGAGAGGTGAAGTTTTAGCAGAGACACTAATCTGAGTGCATTTATTGAACATACCATATGCGCAGAAAACATTCTGTCTTACATAATTATTAAAATAAAATACATAAAAACATAAATAAAGTTGTTCGATCATTTCTGATCGTTAATATTACACACCATAATAAATAAAAACATAAAAAATAAAAACAACAAAAAAAAAAAAAAAAAAAAAAAAATTAAGTGTTCATATTACAGTACTTGTTCAAATTCTGGCCACACTCGGCCAACAAAAACATAAAAAAAATAAAAAAACCCAAAACTTTAAAACTGGAAGAACTCTCGAGCTGGTTGTGGTGGTCTAAGGGAGAGCTCCGTTGAGGGAGCTCTGGTTCGGAATGCGAGCGGAGGCTTTGGTGGAGGAATTTCTCGTTCATTTTTGTCGTCATCGATGATGATCGGAACGGGAAACAGATTCAGCAGCCTCGGTGCCCTCATTATCACCCAGTTTTTTTCTTTCAAACAAAAAAATAAAAAAAAAAATAAAAAAATAAAAAAAATAAATAAATAACTTGTGTTAATTATAGAAGAGGAAGTGAAAATTTTCAATAAAAATGGAGGTGTGATCAGAGGTCTTACCGTACATGTACAGCGGCAGTTGTGAAAAGAGAGTGCCAGTGGGGTCTATCTCCGCTTGCCAGTGCTTGACCCGATTGCCGTGGTTGTTGAACCAGCAGTGTACGTTGTATTCAGTGGCTTCGCCGAAAGCCCTTAGTCGAGACGCGATCTCGACGACTTGCGCTCGGCTTGGGTGTGTGACCCCATAGTTGAATATTTTGGTCATCATCTGGATTTGATCGTCGGTAGGACGCCACCGTTGACTGGTATATCTCTCTGATTCCGTTTCACTCATCCTTCCTCTCGTAATATACAAATACTTAAATAAAAAAAAAAAAAAAAAAGAAGAAAAACATAAAAAAAAAAAAAAATAAACATAAAAAAATAATAAAAAGAACTAAAAAAAAGAGAAGCATAAAAAATTTTTAGATTAGTTCTGTGTTTTCTTTATTTGTTCTTGTTTTCCGTTAAATTTATTTTGTCCTGTCTGTCTTTGATTGTTTTTGTGTCTGGTCTCAGATCTGTTTCACGGTCCTTGCAAAGGGTCCTAAACGGATCTACGTCCAGTGTCCTTGTCCATATTGTTCTTGTATATTCAGTTTCTGTGTTTTAGTTTTAAGTGGGGTACGTGGCGTTGTTCTACCCGATTGTCTCTGCCATACCTTCAAACGAAGGGAGATTAACGTCTGGTTTCCAGCCGATATACCCCTTAAGTTTTAAGACAATTGTGTTTTATGTGTTTTAAGTGTTTAGCAGGTGAAAAATAAAGAGCAGAAAGCTGAAAATAAAGATGGAAAGCAGTAAAGGGAGAGCAGGGCAGAGATGAAAAATAAAGGTAATACAGAGAGAGAGAGAGCAGAAAAAACGGAAAGAAAGGCAGATCCAGGAGCAAAGGACTTACCTGGAGTAGTAGGCTGGCAGAGAAGCTCCTCGCAGATCTCAGACTCTTCAGATGGCACGGTGGCAGAGGTTCCACACAGCTCCAGATGCTCAGAGGAGAGGCTCCCTGCAGAGATCCAGACGCTCGAGAGCAGAGAGAGTTGAGAGAGCAGAGAGTCGAGAGAGAGCAGAGGAGTAGAGAGAGATTGAGCGTTCAGAAATGGCGCTGGACGCGGAGGAGCAGCCTTTTATAGCCAAAGCTTTCCACTGTAGCAACAGTTCCGGTCATTCCCACCGAGACTGTTGTCACAGTACCGGTATCCTTTTTCAGAAAAAAAAAAAAAAAATAATAAATAATAAAATAAAAGAAAAAAAAAATAAAATAAAATAAAATAAATATTATAGCATCTACTGATGGGTGCTATGCGACTAGACATCTGCTGATGGGTGTCACTGAAAACATCTACTGATGGATGTTACTGAAAAATTTCTTCCCATTTTTCCTAACTTTTTATTGCACTTGTCTATATTATTTGACTGCTCTGAAATTGATAATCTGATGATTGTAACACACTGAGGACATTGTGTGATTTGAGTGTGGTCTATTTATACTGGGGAGAAATTTTGATTTTTCTGTTAGTCTCTCTTAGTATGTATTTTGTGTGTTAAATTTTTTGTTTTTGAGTGTTAAATTTTTCTGTTTTTAAGTTATTTTTATCGAGTTTTGTGTGCAATAAATTTTACATTTTTCTCCTGATTTCTGGATTTTGTCTAAGTTGTAGATTTTTCCTTCACTTACTTACTACTTATAGATTGTAATCCTTGCTTTTCTTTGCTTGGAAAGATAATTATACGTTTGAGAGGTTGATTTGATTGTGACAAACACCCTGTGTGAGATTTGAGCCACTTAATGTTCTTTCTTGTGTGATATGACTCTTGATTTCTTGCACATATGCCTTGGCTTGATTCTTTTTGATATACTTGATTTATATGCATGTTTAGAAGTGATAAAGGCAATGTTATTCTTGAGCCTCTTAAGCCAAATAAGCCTACCTTGTTATTATCCTTTGATAACCCCTTTGAGCCTATACTGTATATATTTATTTGTGTTAAAGCTAATACACTGATCCTAAGTGAAAAACAAATGATTACCTTAACCTTAGGAAAGTCTGGAGCTATAAAAGTGTTATGTGAATAAGTGTGGTCTCCTTGGGGATTCTGATGAATTGGCTAGTTGGTTCCTCATCATGTTTTGAAATGATAGTTTATATCCTGTTGTGTGATAAAAAAAAAAAAAAAAGAGAAGACAGGATGAGATGAAAAATTGATGAGAAAAAGAAAGAAAAATGAAAAAAAAAAAAAAAATTTTGAGAACAATGGAGTCGAGAAGTGGATTGAATTAGAGGTTTGGGTAAGATTTGACTGTATTTCCATTTATTCCCCATTGCTCCTCTATTTCTTTTGAGCTGTAGCTACTTGTCTATATTTTATCCTCCCATGTCCTTGGCCCCATTACAACCCAGAAAAGACCTTTTGATCTGAACATGCATATGTTTTAAGTATTGATAATTAGAAGCTTGCCAAATCTGATTGTGTTTGTTTTCTTGAGTGCATTGAGTTGAAATGTTTACCCTAGACACTTGAGAGAAACACTGTAGTGCATCTGTGAGGTTATGTTATTTTTAAATCACCTCTTAAGCTGATTGATTATTTTTCCGTGTATTGAATTGCTTGGATGAATTTCTGTGAGTATATGCTTTCCATGATTTTGTGTTGGATACTGTCTACATATTTTCCTTATCCAGATTTTTCGAGAACTCTGTAAATTTATTTTCTTGCGAGTTTTTGTTTTCTATATGCTGCATTTGTGTCAATTCTTTAAAAGTCCTTTGAACTATTCCCTGATTTGCGTCTTAATTTTGCCCAGGAGTGCAAAAGACTAAGTGTGGTCTATTTTGATGAATCATTATTTTCTTCACTTCACTTAGTTTATTGTGCTAGATTTAATTAGGGAATTGTGCTTAAATGTCCAGTATTTTCCCATTTTTCTGAATTATGCTTAATTTGACCAGAAATTCTAATTTTAATTAATTTGAATTATTTGAGTTAATTATTTGCATTAGTGATTTCAAGAGAAATTTTTGGAAATATAATTTGGGACATTTGGAGGTAAAATGAGTGAAGAGTTGTCAATTTCATATTTAAGAGTGCACTGGGAGAAGAGGTTGTTGATTTCACGTGGAGTCTTGCCCACACAGATTCAATTTGAATTTTAATAGCACAATGGCCATAGTTGTCACATCCAAAAGTTGAATGCTTTTACTATTCAAGTTTTTATTATTGAAATGTGCTTTCACGTATTGTTTCTCTTTCTTTCTTTAAGTCACATATTCCTTTTCTCTCTTTCTTTAAGGAAAAGTGATTATTAATTGTTAAATGAAAGGCACACGTTCCAGCCTATAAGCAATGAAAAGCTGGCAATAGGCTCAACCAAACACGTCCATGGCCCACACTTGTAGAAAAATTGGTGTGCCAACTTTGGAAGCACAGCCGCTCACCCATTTTCCAGCTTCAAACACGTCCAGCAATATGGTGGCAAGGGGCAGCACTTAGACGTCTAGCTAAGGGATGCAACAGCCGGTTGGTCCAGGGATAAAATAAAGGCCAGCCGACCACCCTTGAGGGAGGATCATCGTCTTTCACTTAAAAGAAGCACACGGCTGCCACATGGTGAAGGAGTGCTGTCATGGGTGGATAAAGAAGACAGAAAGCATAGGCTTCACACTTTTAACAGCTGAGTCACGGATCTAGCAATCTTGGGAGCTGCAAAATGAAGAAAGCACGCAGCCTGGTTTGGTTTCACAGACAGAAGAAGCAGCTAGAACCAAGGAGCAAGGCTGCTGCATGAAGAGGAAGCAGTCCAACAGTGACCCACCATTCCAGCAAAGAGCACATACAACAGCTTATGCATCCACCACGTTGAAGGAAAGAACTCAGCTGTAACGGCCTTGGAAGAAGAAAGGAAAGCATCTATTAAAGAAGACCATCCAGCTGGAACCATTGGAGCAGCTGCAACCGTGAGTGAAGAAAAGCAACCTCACGGTCCAGCAGCTTGGAGTTGAAACAGCTGCAACCACCTTCACGGTTTAGCTTGGAGCAGCCACGTTGAGAAAGGAGAAGAGGTGCTGATATGTTGAAGTATCATAGCTGGAATGAAGCAGACGGTAGCTGCAGGAAGCCATGGAAGAAAATTCACGTCAATCTTGGTTTGAAAGCAGGAAACGGACACCAAATGGAGGGCCCAACATTATTTCTTTTCTCACGTCCAAGAGGTGCTCACGGGTGAGCTGGAATGTGGAAGCAGTGAAGCTCACGGGCATAACAGCATCTTGTCGTGTGTGCACCACCAATTTGATAAACATCCGTAAAATGGGGAAGCAGAAAATACCAAAATTCGAGGGGCCTTTGCTTATTTTGGCTATGGAAGGAAGGAGTGGAGAGTAAGACAAAATATTTGGCAATATAAAAGAAGGACAGCAAGCAGCAGAGAGTATTAGATTTGAGGATTAGGATTAGTTTTAGGAAGCAACGGTTCCTCTCTTCCAGGGGATCTGAGTTTCCATTTCAAATAGTAAAATAATGTAGAATCCAATTTCTGAAAGCGAGTAATCTCTTACAATATTTGGAGCAGTTTGATCAGTTTCGTTTTTTTATCTTCACTGTCCACTAATTTCATTTTAATGGTTAATCTTTGATTAATTTCGTTTTCATGTTAAGTATTTTTATTTTATCTGTTAAATTTTACCAGTAATATTTTTCCACATCGTTAAACTCTATCAATGTATTTTTCTATTCATTTTATTTTCAAACGTTGTTTTTACCGTTTATTTACACTGTTATTTTGTTTTCTCACATATTTACTATTCCGGGTTTTAATTTCAAATACTGCGTAATTTTCCATTGTCTATTTTTATCGTCTTTTACCATTCAGTTTTTACCGTCGTTAAATTTTATTTCAACGTTTTAATCTTTCCACATTAAAACCCAAATCATCATCAAACCCCCCACTAAGTGTTGATCTGAGACTGAACCCAAATTGGTCCTTGTGAGACGACCTAGGAGTCAAATCCTAGTACTGTACTGCATTTTTATCTGCAAACAACTTTTGTGAGCGGTGCGACCCGTTCATCAATCATTCATGCTTTCAAAGTAATAGCATTCAACAATAACAACTCTGGAGCTCAAAACCTCACATATAAGCTCATTCACATTTGACATACACATCCTGCTTAATTTCACAATCACAATCATGATATCGTGCATTTGTTCACAAAGCTTGTGAATCACCTGTATAAGCATTTTAATATGCACATCATCTCAACATCAATCAATCAATAAGCATCATCAAGCATTACTTATCACACAATCACAGTTAATAGCAAACCATCATAAAAAACCAGGTGTTCAATAGAGTACATCAAACCCTAATCTAAAAACAAAAACAAATAAGTTCAGAAAACTTAAACCATAAAAGCATAAACATATGATAGCATTCATCAGTAAATGCTATCTCAGCTCCTCATCAGTCTGAGCTGTCCTCTGTATCTTCCTCCTCCTCTTCATCATCATTTTCATCAAAAGCATCCTCCTCCTCAGCTTCATCTTCTTCCATATCTCTAGCTGAAGCTTCAGCTGCTTCAGCTCCTCCATGCAATGGTTCTTCTGGCCAAACTACCACGTTATGGAATTCATCCATAGTCCACCTGTGTGCTGGAGGGGTATCATACATCCCCACTATCATCTCAGCCATGGCCACCTGCCCTCTGTGAATGGACTGCAACTGAGCACCTATAAGAGACATATACATGTCCCTCATCTGGAATGGTTCTGCCTCATGAGTATCAGCAGATGTCCTGCTCTGTGCTGGCCCTCTCTCTCTACGAGCCTGGCGTGGTGGAACTGGCTGAGCTGCCTCCTCACCTCCACAATACTGTCTGTAATAGGCCTCATCTATAGCTTTTCTTGGCCTCTCAAATGGTGGAACAGAAGTGTCCACCCCAGCTAGCTTGCAGAGGTGAGTGATCAAAGAAGGATGTCCCAGTGGTGCTTTGTTGTTTGAGGTGTTAGCACACACACTAATCTCATCAGCTATCACCTGCCCAATATTAACATTCAAACTCCTGATAGCACAGTAGATGAATAGTGCCCTGCTGAGAGTGATATCTGACACATGTGAGCATGGCTGAATGTTGGCATGAGAAAATGCCATCCAATACTTTGCAAGAGGAGTCAAATCTGTCCTCCTAATGTTAACCACTGCTCCAGATCTATTCCTTTGAAAGTGTCCTCCAGGTATGCACAACACTCTCTCCACATCCTCAAAATCAGCACCTTCCTCCATGCTAAGAGCAAACTGACATTGCTCACCAGCCCACACAGTATCCAGGAAGTTGTTGATAGAATCAGGATCATACCTGATAACATGGCCTCTAACATAGCCCAAATAGTTCTCAACTGGATAGTCACCAATCTTCTTTGCATTGGTGTAGAATTCCTTGACTACAGCTATGTTGGCAGGCGCTGGATAAGTGGCTAGCTTCCCCCAATCATTCCCTAACACTTGCTCTCCAAATTGAGGAGCAAAGTTAGGTATCATTCCAACCTTCCTCTCTATCAGAAGTCTTCTGTCCTGAACCACCCTAAAGTGCTTCTCATGTTTCCTGGAGAGGAACCTGCCATTATGGGGCTGCTCTGGTTCCTTTTCTTTCCTCTTGGTTGCCATGGTTTTCAATCTCTTTCCTGAAGAGGATGCCATTCCTGCATTCAAATACAAATCCAAAACCACAGAACATGATATTAATCATTAGTAAACACAGAACACAACTCCTTTCGAAGCTAAACCACCGCTGAGGGCCAGAATTTCCCCTCAGCGCCACCAGTGCCAAATTCAAACACGCAAAAACCCAGAAAAAACCAAATCTGGCAGAGTGCCGCTCAGCGGTAAATGCCGCTCAGCGGTGACCTGCAGATTTTTGCAAATCTCGTTTTTAAACTGTCCTAACTCCACCCAAATGCAATTTTCAGTTTTCCAGTACATAATCAAGCAGTTTAATCGGTTCAAACATCAAATATATCATCAAATCATGCATAGAAATCAAAACCCCTAAATATTCATGCTTTGATAATCACATTCAAATTCAAGAACCCTAGAATGAACAAAATGCATTTTACTTACTTGGGTGGAGATGCTAGATGATATGAGAATGCTTCCAAACTAGAATGCCCTCTTCCAACCCCAAACTTTGATAGCACACTAGTGAAAAAGTGAGTGGAAGAGAAATTTTTCTAAGAAGGAAGAGTAGAAATATGTGGGAAACCTAAGAGAAGATATGTGGAAGTGTTTGTGCAGAGAAGGGCTTGAAAGAGTGTGAAAACGCGCAGCTTAGGGTTTAAAAATACCCCAATGGGCTCGGGTTCCGCTAAGGGGAACTTAAGCCCATCTGCGATAGTACCGCTCAGCGGTAAATGCCACTCAGCGGCACTTTCGTGATGTGCCCTTCTCCTTCTTTTCTTGACCTACGTGCCTTCCTAGCATACTCCTCATAGGTTCCCTGCAATTCAATGTTAAAAATGCTTATGCAAACCCTAATTAAAATAAAACAAACAAAAACAATCAATCAACTGGGTTGCCTCCCAGGTAGCGCTTGTTTAACGTCACGAGCCTGACCCAAAAATCCACCAACACCCATCAGTAGGTGTTTCAAACTTACCAGCACCCATCAGTAGGTGCAAAATCTTCTCACCAACACCCATCAGTAGGTGTTACAAACTTAGTATCCTTCAGTAGATACTTAACCACCTAGCATCCTTCAGTAGATGCTAGATCCAACAAAATAATGTCCAGAATAATGTTCACAGATTAAAAGTTACAAAACCAAAACAAATCAAAAGTTTGTAAATCTACTGGGTTGCCTCCCAGCAAGCGCTCCTTTAACGTCACTAGCTTGACCCAGTAAAGCCCCAGTTCCTTCTTCTTTTTCTTCTTTCTACTGAACTTCTTCAGAAATTTGATCAAACCAGGAACCTGTTGCAGTGTCTCAATCATAGGAACTTTAATCTCCAACTTCTTGAAGATTTCCATAAAGCACTCAAATTCCTTCTTCCTATGATACTTCTTTGGATGGGGACGAGATTTTTCATATGATTCTTTATTTTTTTCTCTCGTCCTCTTTCTCTTTTCTCTCACTTTCTTTTTTTCTTTTCTTTTTCTACTCACCTTCTCAATCTTCACACAAATTTTCTCTTCTTCTTTCTCTTCTCCCTCTTTTCTCTCTTCTTTTTCCAACTCAACTTTTTTAACATTTACACTCACTAGCTCTTGACACTCTCCCCTGGGGTTAACCTCAGTATTAGCCCCACAATTTCTACTTGGCCTTTCTTCCATCTGTTTGATGATCTGCCCCATCTGAATCTCCAAATTTTTGATAGCAGCTTCAGTGCTCTTTTGGGAAGACTCAGTTTTCTGTATGAAATTGTTGAGAATTTCCTCCAGCCTCATGGACCTTTCATTAAGCATAGAAAACTGTTGCCATAAGGTGGGTTGCTGCTGCTGCTTATTAAATTGACCAGCTTGCCCAGTTTGCCCTTGACCAATGCTTGGGTGTGGTTTCCACCCTTGATTGTAGTTCCCTTGACGGTATGGAACTTGATTAGCCATGAAGTTAACATCCTCCACGGCTTCCACAGGAAAAGCACATTGGCCATTGATGTGATCACCACCACATAATTCGCACAACTGGGTTTGTACCTGTGCAGCAGTCTTCAACTCTTTGGGTAGTTGTGCAAGTATCTTTGTGAGATTCTCCAATTGTTGAGTTAGTATATTGTTCTGAGCTAGCAAGGCATCATTGGATTGCATCTGCAGAACTCCTTTTTGTTGCATAGGAGCTCCTCTCTCACTGTGTAGCTCATTATCATTAGTAGCCATGTTTTCAATTATTTATGCGGCTTCCTCTGAAGTTTTCCATTTGATATTTCCTCCTGCTGAGGCGTCAAGCATCATCTTGGTTTGTGAACCAAGACCTTCAAGGAAGATTAGGACTACTTCCACTTCGTCAAATCCATGCGTGGGAATCTTTCTTAATAGGCTTTTATATCTGTCCCATGCATGACCTAGTGATTCCTCCATGCCTTGCTTGAAAGATGAGATCTCTTGCTTTCCTTTGTTGACCTTGGAAGAATTGAGTGCCCATATAGTTAAATTCTTGACCGAATTGCATCCTGCAAACATTAGGCACAAAACTCTAGAAAATATTTGTTAGCACAAAAAGATATAAAAGAAGATATATATTCAAAGATAAAAGATTTAGAAGATAAGAAGATAAAAGATTTAAAAGATAGAAAATAAAATAAAATAAAATCTATTCTAAAAAGATAAAATAAAATCTAACCTAATCTAAAAGATAAAGATAAAATAAAATCTAATAAAATCTAACCTAACAAAATAAAATCAAATCTAATCTAATCTAATCTAAAAAAATAAAATCTAACCTAATCTAAAAAGATAAAAAGATAAAATAAAATAAAAACAGAAAAAATAAAAACAGAAATTCAAAATTAAAGTCAAAGATAATCAATAATCACACAAATTAACCAGTTAAACCACGAGTCCCCGGCAACGGCGCCAAAAACTTGATGGACAAATTTGTAAGCACCAAAATATGATGTCACAAACTTGTTTCACAATCGGCAAGTATGACCGAATCGTTCAAGTAATAAAACTTGGTAAGACCAAGTATCGTTCTTCCCAAAGGACTCACGGCCTAGTTTAGTTATGTGATTTGTTGATTATCTAGGACTTAGAAACGAAATATTCAAAGTTTAATGTGCAAGACAGAAAATAAACATGTATGCATGAATTGATCAATGGCAAAGACAGAAGATAAACACTTTCAATGAATTATATGAATGAATATGTTGTTGGGGGTCAATTTCATCTCATCCACTCTCATATATTTTAGGAATTCAACATTCAAATCATCATTGTTAATGCCACTCTCTAATGTACCATTCTAGATGGCTTCTCCCTAATCAAATAGTTCATACAATTCCTAGCATTCCTAATGATTAGTTCATGACTGCAGGAGCTTAAAGGCAACCAATATAATGTTGTCAGTAAAATATTGGGAGAAATTCCCCGGATCTAGACTTCCCCGTACGTGTCCGTATCGACAAAACCAATAATCATGCATTAGAATGAGTTAAACAATGCAAGCATTGAACAAAGAGGAAAAACCCTAACTAATGATGAAAGAAAGCATATGTCTTAATTCAAAGATGTACTCAACAAATCCATATATGAGAGCTTCAAGAGATTACATTGATTCCCCAACAAACATACAAGGTTTAGTTCACCATCGTCATGGTGAACCTAGATGAATAACAATGAAAGAATGAAAGAATAAACCCAATAAAGGTGAAGAGGTAGCCTGAGCATCCAAGATCCTCCTTCAAAGGGGTGGAAGAGAGAGTGTTTGCCTCGTTTCTGCCAAAGATACCTAACTATAGGACGTGCAAGCCCTTATATACTAATTTAGAGTTACAAAAGATTACAAAAGCCCAAGCCCAAAAAGTGCCGCTCATCGGTATTTACCGCTCAGCGGTGATTGCGCGTCTTCTTTCTTCCCCTCAGCGGCCATTCTGCCCCTCAGCGGTTCCAACGCCACCTCTTGAGTGCAGCTCAGCGGTAGTTTGCCGCTGAGCGGTGCCTTCGTCTTCTCTTTTTGCACTCTTTCTTGTCTTTTCTAATGTCATCTCTCTCCTTCTTCACTCTTTTCACTAAATTCACCTTAAAACCTGCACAAAAACACTAAAATCAAGCATAAACCTGTCCAGCTCTCTTATTTATGAAAATATAGATAAACTGCATGATTTCAAGCTAGTTTCTAAGTCTAAAGGTTGCTTTTAGTATCAAATTTAAACATGAAAATAACAGTTTTTCAACTGTTATCAAGGACGTCCTAAAGCTTATATACTATTCTAAAAATACAGAAAAATTAGCCCCAAGCCCATAAAAGTGCTGCTAAGCGGTAAACTACCGCTCAGCGGTAAGTGGGTGAGTTGTTTTCTTCCCCTCAGCGGCATTTTCACCCCACAGCGGATCCAACGTGAGCTCCTGAGTGCCGCTCAGTGGTAAACTGCCGCTGAGCGGTAACTTCGACTTCTCCTTTTGCACTTTTTGATGTCTTTTCTGATTCCATTCCTATCCTTCTTCACTTCTTTCACCAAATTCACCTTAAAACCTGCATAAAACAATTAAATCAAGCATAAACCTGTCCAGCTCTCTTATTTCTGAAAATATGACCAAAAGCATGATTTCAAGCTAGTTTCTAAGTGTTAAAGGTTGCTTTTAGTATCAATTTTAACGGCAACCAATATGCTTTTGGCAGAAATTCCCCGGATCTAGATTTCCCCGTACGTTCCCATATCGACAAAATCAATAATCATGGCAATGAATGAGTTAAACAAAGCAAGCTTTAAGCAAAGAGGAAAAACCCTAACTAATGATGAAAGAAAGCATAAGTCTTAAAAATAAGATGTTAAAACAAATTCCATATATGAGAGTTTCACAAGACTACATTGATTCCCCAACAACAATACAAGGTTTAGTTTACCATATTCATGGTGAAACTAGATGAACAATAATGAAAGAATGAAAGATAAAACCCTAGAAAGAGACGGAGGTAGCCTGAGCACCCAAGATCTTCCTTCAAGGGATGGAAAAGAGAGGGTTTGCTTCGTCTCTGCCAAAGATACAAACCCTACGACGTCCTAAAGGTTATATACTATTCTAAAATATACAGAAAATTAGGCCCAAGCCCATGAAAGTGCCGCTCAGCGGTAAGTGCGTGAGTTGTTTTGTCCGCCTAAGTGGCCTTTTCACCCCTCAACGGATCCACCGTGATTTCCTGAGTGCCCCTCAGCGGTAAACTGCTGCTGAGCGGTAACTTCGGCTTGTCTTTTTGCGCTTTTTGATGTCTTTTCTGATTTCATTTTTATCCTTCTTCACCTTTTTCACCAAATTCACCTTAAAACCTGCATAAAACACTGAAATCAAGCTTAAACCTGTCCAACTCTCTTATTTATGAAAATATGACCAAAAACATGATTTCAAGCTAGTTTCTAAGTGTTAAAGGTTGCTTTTAGTATCAATTTTAAGCATGAAAATAACAGTTTTTCAACTGTTATCACAACCCCAAACTTAGAACTTTGCTTGTCCTCAAGCAAACAAGATGTAACTCAATCTTCTACCAATCCATACAATGGTTCACTCCATTCAAAATTTCTCTTTTCAAGATAAGTACAAACTTCAATTCAACTCATGACAAAGATTTCAATCAAGACATGCACATGCTTTGGTGTTCACAAAGTCACTTAATATCCAACAAATGCTATTTTTCATGAATGATCAATCAACTAAGCATAGATGTTCATGTGCTCATGGAAGATTTCTTCACTAGGTAAAGTGTTTCACTCAAACACAAGTGTATAAGAGGTATTCACTCATTCACTCTACTATCACAATGTCACATGAATCAACTTTGCCTTTCATTTAACCACAATCAAAAACATTCACAAGCATGCATCATCACAAGGACTTTTCAATGGCTTATAACGTAGCTGGGATAACAAGAAAATTGGTTTTTCTAGATCACAAAACCCTTGAGTTAAGAGAATCATACAGACACAATCATTCTTATTTATTCCCAACTTTCCTTTGCATTGAGCTTTGCCTTTTCTTTTCTTTTTCTTTTTCTTTTCACATTCTTATTTCTTAGCTTTTAGCTCAATTCTTTCAATTTTCCTTTCTATTTTCTAACAACCCCAAACTTGAACATTTGTCAATACCACAAAATATTTTCTACTTAACTCAAGGTAAAGCTTTTCAACAAGGGTTTCCAAATTATGTTCAAGGCTAAGGGTTCAAATGATGGAACACAAAGTGTTCCCTTTTAGTGGGCTAAATTCATGAATTTGGCTAATAAAAGGGTTAACAACAAATGGCCTTGATCATATGATGCAAAACAAGCAATTGATTCAATCATAGAAAACCTGGGCAAAATCATTCATGCTTTCAGAGTAATAGCATTCAATCATAAAAGCTATGAAGCTCAAAACCTCACATATAAGCTTATTCACATTTGACATACACATCCTGCTTAATCTCACAATCACAATCACAATATCATGCATTTGTTCACAAAGCTTGTGAATCACCTGTATAAGCATTTAATGTGCACATCTCAAAATCAATCAATCTCAAAGCATCATCAAGCATTACTTATCAAACAACCACAATCATAAGCAAACCATCATAACAAATAAAGTGAGTGGAAGGGAGATTTTCTCAAGAGGGAAGAGGGAAAAGATGTGGAGAACCTTTGAAAAGGTATGTAGGAGTGTGTGTGCAGAGAAGATTCTGAAAAGAAAAACTAAAACGCAGCTTGAGGTATAAAAATACCCTAATGGGCTCGGGTTCCGCTAAGGGGCAACCTAAGCCCAGTTTGCGATACTACCGCTCAGCGGCACTTTCGGGAAGTTTTCTTCTTCTTCCTAACTTAACCTAAGTGCCTCCTACTTATGCCCCTCACTAGTTTCCTGCAATTAAATTTTCAGATTACTCATGCAAAACCCTATTATGCAACTACAATAAAACAAACAGAAATAATATGATCAATCAACTGGGTTGCCTTCCAGGTAGCACTTGTTTAACGTCATGAGCCTGACCCAAAATCCTCCAGCACCCTTCAGTAGATGCAAATCTTTCTTACCAACACCTATCAGTAGGTGTATACAAACGTAGTATCCTTCAGTAGATACTCTTCCGCCTAATATCCATCAGTAGATGTAAACCCTGTAACAAACTTATAACAAAAACAAAAATACCCAAAAGTTCAAAATTACATCACCAAACCAAAAATTAAAAGTTCTTAAATCATTGGGTTGCCTCCCAGCAAGCGCTCTTTTAACGTCACTAGCTTGACCCAATAAAGCTCATGTTCCATCTTCTTTTTCTTCTTTCTACTGAACTTCTTCAGAAATTTGATCAAACCAGGAACCTGTTGCAGTGTCTCAATCATAGGAACTTTAATCTCCAATTTCTTGAAGATTTCCATAAAGCACTTAAATTTCTTTTCCTTCCTATGATTCTTCTTTAAATGAGGATGAGGTTTTTCATATGATTCCTTCTTCTTTCCTCTCATCTTCTTTTTCTTACTTTTCTTCTCTCCAAATTTTCTCTTTTTCTTTTCTCTTATTTTTTTCTTCCCTTCTCTTCTTCTTCTCAACTTCTTTATTTCCACACAAATTTTCTTTCTCTCTTCTCTCAACCACTTCTTTTTCTTTTTCTTTATCTTTATCTTTCTCAGTCAACTCTTCTTTTTCTTTTCTCTCTATCTTTTCCTCATCTCTCCCTATTTTTTTCTCAGCAAAAATCTTATCACTTTCAGTGACAATGGCTTGACCTTCCTCCTTAGGGTTAACTTCAGTATTAACCTTAACGTTCAATCTCTGACTAATGTAACGAAGGTGCATCTCCATCCTTTTACATGATGCTTCAATGCTTCTCTGAGTAGAGATGGAATTTTTCAAAAATTGTTGAAGGGTGTCATCCAAACTTTCTGATAGAGAGGGTTGTTGTTGCCATTATTGTGGTGGCGGCCTACCAATTCTTCGACAGCTTGAGTGCTTTTGTGATGACAATTAGATATCTGTATGTACTGTTGAAGTGCGTCCTCCAACGTTATCCTTCTTCCCGATAAAGAGGGTTTTTGCTGCCATTGTTGTGGTGGTTGATTCTTAAATTGTTCGATAGCTTGCCAAAATTGATTGTTATCCATGCTTGAGTGAGGTTCCCACCAGTGGTTGAAATTACCTTAGTAGAATTGAGTGCCCATATAGTTAAATTCTTGTCCGAATTGCATCCTGCAAACATTAGGCACAAAACTATAGAAAATATTTGTTACCACAAAAAGATATAGAAGAAGATATAAAATAAGAGATAAGAACAAAAAATAAAAATAGAAAAATAAAAACAAAAAACAGAAAAAATAAAAAATAAAATAAAATAAAATAAAATACAAACCGAAAAATAAAAACAGAAAATAAAAACAAAAATTCAAATTTAAAAGTTCAAGTCAAAGATAATCAATAATCACACAATGGCAATGGCGCCAAAAACTTGATGACAAATTTATGAACACCGAAAAATGGCGCCAAAAACTTGTTTAACAATCGGCAAGTGTGACCGAATTGTATCAAGTAATAAAATAAGGTAAGACCAAGTATCGTTTTCCCAAAGGACTTACGGCCTGGTTTAGCTATATGATTTGTTGATTATTTGAGACTTAAGAACAAATAGATTGTATGTTTAAATGCAAAAGACAGTAATTAAATATGTATGCATGAATTTGATCAGTGGAGAAAACAGAATACAACACTTCAATGAAATAGATGGATGAGTATGTTGTTGGGGTTATCAATTTCATCTTATCCACTCTCATATACTTAAGGAATTCATCATTCTTTTCATCAATGCTAATGCCACTCTCTAAATCACCTTGCAAGAAGGCCTATCCTTAATTACGAGTTCATACAATTCCTAGCATTCACAGTAATTAGTTCTTAAGTGCAGGAGCTTAACGGCAACCAATATGCTATTGGGAGAAATTCCCCGGATCTAGATTTCCCCGTACGTTCCCATATCGACAAAATCAATAATCATGGCAATGAATGAGTTAAACAAAGCAAGCTTTAAGCAAAGAGGAAAAACCCTAACTAATGATGAAAGAAAGTATAAGTCTTAAAAATAAGATGTTAAAACAAATTCCATATATGAGAGTTTCACAAGACTACATTGATTCCCCAACAACAATACAAGGTTTAGTTCACCATATTCATGGTGAAACTAGATGAACAATAATGAAAGAATGAAAGATAGAACCCTAGAAAGAGACGGAGGTAGCCTGAGCATCAAAGATCTTCCTTCAAGGGGTGGAAAAGAGAGTGTTTGCTTCGTCTTTGCCAAAGATACAAACCCTAGGACGTCCTAAAGCTTATATACTATTCTAAAATATACAGAAAATTAGGCCCAACCCCATAAAAGTGCCGCTTAGCGGTAAAGTACCGCTCAGCGGTAAGTGCGTGAGTTGTTTTCTTCCCGTTAGTGGCCTTTTCACCCCTCAACGGATCCACCGTGGTTTCCTGAGTGCCGCTCAGCGGTAAACTGCCGCTGAGCGGTAACTTCGACTTCTCCTTTTGCACTTTTTGATGTCTTTTCTGATTCCATTTCTATCCTTCTTCACTTCTTTCACCAAATTCACCTTAAAACCTACATAAAACACTGAAATCAAGCATAAACTTGTTCAACTATCTTATTTATGAAAATATGACCAAAAACATGATTTCAAGCTAGTTTCTAAGTGTTAAAGGTTGCTTTTAGTATCAATTTTAAGCATGAAAATAACAGTTTTTCAACTGTTATCATGCATACACAAGAAAACAAAACCCTAGAAAAATTTGTTAGCACAAAAGATAGAAAAGAAATATAAAAAGATAGAAGATAAAGAAATAGAAAAAACAAAACAAATAAAATAAAAAAAGAAAGATAAACTTATAGATACAAAGATAAATAAAAATATATAAGTCAAGTCAAAGTTAATCAGAAATCACATAAATAGACTAGTTAAACCATGAGTCCCCAGCAGCGGTGCCAAAAACTTGATGAACAAATCTTTAATCCCCGAAAATGGAGTAAAAAACTTGTTAAACCCTCGGCAAGTGTAACCGAATCATATCAAGTAATAAACCTGGTAAGACCAAGTATCGTTCTCCCAAAGGACTCGCGGCCTAGATAAATGTGTTGTTTGTTGAGTAACTAAGAGTTGTAAAATCGATTGATTAGGATTTAAATGCAAATACTCAAAAGTAAATATGTATGCATGGATTGATCAATGGTAAGAAGCAACAAAACACGTGAATTGAAATATATGGATGATTACGTTGTTGGGGTTTATCAATTTCATCCTTATCTACTCTCATGTACTCAGGAATTCATCTTTCTTCATTAATTGTTAATGCCACTTTCTAAATTACCTTAAACTCGATGTCTCGACAAAGAAAGCCTAATCATAATCACTAGTTTACACTGTCTTGTCTCCCTAGCAATTAATCATGCATTATAGTGAACAAAAGCTTAAAGGCAACTAACCATCATACCCCTATGTCTAGGTTTATACTACTATTGGGAGAGATTCCCGAGATCTAGATTTCCCTGTATGTGTCCATATCGACAAAATCAATGATCATGACATCCAATGAGTTAAACAATGCATGCTTTGAGCAAAGAGGAAAAACCCTAACAATTAATGAAATAAAGCATGTATCTTAAAGAAGATTTTGAAGAACAAATTCCATACATGAGAGTTTCAAAAGGATTACATTGATTCCCCAACAACAATATTTATTTCACCATATTCATGGTGAAACTAGATGAAATACAATGAAAGAGTGAAAAGATAGAACCCTAGAAAGTGAGAAAGGAGCCTTAGCATCCAAAATCCTCCTCCAAGGGGTGAAAAAGTGTGTTTTTTGTCTTGGCATCCAAAATCCTGAGTGGTACTTGGTTTTTCTCTTCTTGTGCGCTTTTTGTGTCCTTTTCTTATTCCATCTCTTTCCTACTTCTCTTCTTTCATCAAATTCATCTCAAAAACCTACAAAAACAAGGAAATCAAGCATAAAACCTGTCCAAACTCTCTTATTTCTAAAAACATAAGCAAATGCATGATTCCAAGCTAGTTTCTAGTCATAAAGATTGTTTTTGATATCAATTTGAAGTATAAAAATAACAGTTTCTCAACTGTTATCAAGGGGCGATCAATATTTTTCTGCATAATGGCCCTAGCTGACCTCTAATCTCCACCCACATACATATTTCCTATTTCCAGACCTTAAGCAATCAATTTAATCAGTCCAATTTCAATCAATCATGCAAAACCATCAAAATCCCTCAAGAATCATGCTTAGACAACGATATTCATTCAAAACCATGCTTTCAAAATCCTAGAATGTAAAATGCATGTACTTACTTCGGTGGAGATGCTTAATGAGTGAAGAATGTTTTATGAATGTGAGGAAATCAACCCCTAACAGCAGTGCTCTCTCAAAACCCCAAACACGGATGGAAGCTTGATGTAAAAATGGTTGGAGAAAGGGTTTTATTGGAAAGGGATGAAGGGGAAAGTGGAGAGAATCCTTTGGAGACTGTTTAAGAGTGCTTGGGAAGAATGGAGGCTGAAAGTGGCGGCCTAGACGCGCCCTACGGTTATAAAATACCTAATGGGCCAAACCCTGTTGAGCCCAATTTTTTAAAAACCCATCAGTAAGTGTCTGATAACATAGTATCCTTCAGTAGATACTCAATCACCTAGCATCCATTAGTAAATGCTATACCATGAAGTCTGATAACAACATAAATCAATGTCCCAAAGTTTTTAAATTACATCACCAAAATAACAAAATTAAAGAAATTAATGTTCTCAAATCATTGGGGTGCCTCCTGGTAAGCGTTTTTTTAACGTCATAAGCTTGACCAAATAAAGCTCAAGTTCCATTTTTAGTGTTGGTGTTCTTCTTGTTCTCATCACACCAACTCATCAATTGCTTCCGGTCCACCTTCTTGTCTCTTCTTGAATATGGAGCTTCAATTTATATAACTCCATTCTCTTTGAAATCTTTCACAACCCACAACTTTTTCTTGAATCTTACCAGTGTGCCAAGTTTGAATTGTGCATCCATAAAGTCATCATGAATCGTCCTTCCTTTGTCATCTTTTTCTTCTTCCCTAACCTGTGACAAGCAACAATTTTTACCTTTGATGACCGGTTTTGTAGCTTTATGAGTAGCCTCATTCTCTTGAATCCACTACTAAACTTTGAAGACATTAAAGACCACCTTTTCTTCTTGGTCTTGAAGCATTATCATCCCATAATCCACATTGATGATTACTTTTTTCGTTTTCATAAACGGCCTTCGAAGAATAATTGGGATCTTCTCATCTTCCTCCATCTCCATCACCACAAAATCCACCAGAAATTTAGGTTTCTCTATACAAACCACAACATCTTCCACTACACCATAAGGTTTCTTTGACAACCCATCCATCATAAGCAAAGTCACCTTTGTTGGGTTGACTTCAAGATCACCAATCCTTTTGAGCTTAGATAAGGGCATCAAATTAATGCTTGACCCTAAATCAATTAAGGCCTACCTTATATTCTCCTTGCCAATGATGCAAGGAATAGTAAAGCTTCTTGGATCTTTTAGTTTTGGAGGAAGACGTTTCTTCACAATAACACTTCAACCTCCCTTTTCATCCATAGTGTCCTCATCTAAATATCTCTATTTCATGAGAAATTGCTTCATGTGCTTTGCATAAGCAGGATAGTACTACAATGCTTTGGTCAAAGGTATAGTAATCTCCAATTGCCTGAAGATATCTTTAAACCGCTCATATTGTCTCTCTTTCTCTATTTTATCACTCTCCTTAGGATAAGGAAGAACTTTTTCACTTTTGTCAAAATTTTTCTCTCCCCTCTTTTTTTCTTTCTCTTTTCTCTCAACCTCACCTTTTCTCTCTTCTTTTTATTCTCTCTTGTCTAACTCAGCTCTCTCTTTTTTCTCGTCCACCCTCTCATCATGTATACTCACAATAGGTTTACACTTTTCCTTAGGGTTAACCTCACTATTAGTCCCAAAACTCCTGTCCGACATATCCTCCAACTTCTTAGCCAATTGGCCAACATGTATCTCCAAATTTCGAATTGCAGCTTCAGTGCTCTTGTGGTTGGAGATAGTCACGTGTATAAATTGTTGAAGAGTTTCTTGTTCCCATAGTGATGGTTGTTGTTGTGGTCTATTAACCCATGCTTGGGTGAGGTTTCCACACTTGGTTGAAGTTCCCTTGGCGGTATTGAAATTGATTGCCCATAAAATTGATATCTTCTAAGGCCTCCCCTGGAAAAGCACATTGACCATTAATATGGTCATCACCACACAATTCACAGAGTTGTTGTTGAACCTGTGAAATGTTCTTCAGCTCCTTTGGCAACTGAGCAAGTGTCTTTGTTAAATTCTCCAACTGTTGAGTTATGATTTTGTGTAACCAAGGCATCTTGAGATTGCAATTGTAGGACTCCCTTCTGTTTAGGTGGAGCTCCTCTTTCACCATGCATCTCGTTGTCATTAGTAGCCATGTTATCTATTAATTCAAAAGCTTCCTCTGGAGTCTTGCATTTGATATTGCCGTCAACTGAGGCATCTAGCATCAATTTGGTTTGTGAACCAAGACCTACAAGGAAAAGAATAACTTTTGTTGCTTCATCGAAGCCATGAGTGGGCGTCTTTCTCAACAAGCTCTTGTATCTATCCCATGCTTGACGTAGCATTTCCTTCATACCTTGCTTGAACGAGGAAATTTCTTACTTCCCTTTGTTGATTTTAGACTGTGGGAAGTACTTTTTCAGAAACTTTGAAACCACAGCTTCCTATTCAGTAAAGCTATCCTCCGTGAAAGAATTCAACCATAGCTTAGCATTGCCTCCCAATGAGAAAGGAAACAAACTACGCTTTATAGCGTCATCCAACACACCATTGATCTTCACAGTGTTGCAAATCTTGTTGAATGTGGTTAGATGCTCATATGGACTTTCCTGTGATAGTCCATCAAATTGGTTGCTCTTTGATAACAATTGAAAAACTGTTATTTTCATGCTTAAAATTGATACTAAAAGCAACCTTTAACACTTAGAAACTAGCTTGGAATCATGCTTTTGTTTATATTTTTGGAAATAAGACAATTGGACAGGTTTATGCTTGATGTTAGTGTTTTATGCAGGTTTTAAGGTGAATTTGATGAAAGAAGTGAAGAAAGATAGAGATGGAATCAAGCAAACACTCTCTTTTCCACCCCTTTGAAGGAGGATCTTGGATGCTCAGGCTACCTCTTCA
Source organism: Vigna nakashimae (assembly GCA_034642375.1). Classification (NCBI taxonomy): domain Eukaryota; kingdom Viridiplantae; phylum Streptophyta; class Magnoliopsida; order Fabales; family Fabaceae; genus Vigna; species Vigna nakashimae. Next base: position 20,911,095 of record CM067760.1, on the reverse strand, counting down.
CCTTTCTAGGGTTTTATCTTTCATTCTTCCATTATTATTCATCTAGTTTCACCATGAATATGGTGAACTAAACCTTGTATTGTTGCTGGGGAATCAATGTAGTCTCTTGAAACTCTCATATATGGAATTTGTGTTTACATCTTATTTTAAGACCTATGCTTTCTTTCATCATTAGTTAGGGTTTTTCCTCTTTGCTTAATGCTTGCATTGTTTAACTCATTCAATGTCATGATTATTGATTTTGTCAATACGGGAACGTACGGGGAAATCTAGATCCGGGGAATTTCTCCCAATAGTATATTGGTTGTCGTTTAGCTCCTGCACTAAAAGAACTAATTATTAGGAATTCTAGGAATTGTATGAACTCGTAATTAGGGATAGGCCTTCTTGCAAGGTAATTTAGAGAGTGACATTAACAATGATGAAAAGAATGTTGAATTCCTAAAATATATGAGAGTGGATAAGATGAAATTGATAAACCCCAACAACATACTCATCCATATTTTCCATTGAAAGTGTTTGTATTTTGTTTTAGCCATTGATCAAAACTCATGCATACATGTTTATTTTCTGTTTTGCATATTAAACTCCACCTATTTCGTTCTTAAGTCTTAGCTAATCAACGAATCACATAACTAAACTAGGCCGTGAGTCCTTTGGGAGAACGATACTTGGTCTTACCGAGTTTATTACTCGAAACGATTCGGTCACACTTGCCGATTGTTCAACAAGTTTGTGGCGTCGTATTTCAGTGTTCATAAATTTGTCATCAAGTTTTTGGCGTCGTTGCCGGGGACTCGTGGTTTAACTGGTTAATTTGTGTGATTATTGATTATCTTTGACTTTAATTTTGAATTTCTGTTTTTATTTTCTGTTTTTATTTTTCGGTTTATATTTTATTTTATTTTATTTTATTTTATTCTCTGAATCTTATATCTTCTCTTATATCTTTTTGTGCTAACAAATATTTTCTAGAGTTTTGTGCCTAATGTTTGTAGGATGCAATTCGAACAAGAATTTAATAGGCACTCAATTCTACTAAGGTAGTTTCAATCACTGGTGGGATCTCACTCAAGCATGGATAATGATCAATTTTGGCAAGCTGTCAAACAATTTAAGAATCTACCACCAGAACAATGGCAGCAAAAACCCTCTCTATCGGGAAAAAGGAGAACATTGGAGGAGGCAGTTCAACAGTACATACAGATACCTAATTGTCATCACAAAAGCACTCAAGCTGCCGAAGAATTTGATAGGCCGCCACCACAACAATGGCAGCAACAACCCTCTCTATTAGTAAATTTGGATGACACCCTTCAACGATTTTTGAAAAATTCCGACGCTATTCAGAAAAGCATTGAAGAGTCATGTAAAAGGATGGAGATGCACCTTCATTTCATTAGTCAGAAATTGAACGTTAAGATTAATACTGAAGTTAACCCTAAGGAGGAAGGTCAAGCCATTGTCACTGAAAGTGACAAGATTTTTGCTGAGAAAAAAATAGAGAGAGATGAGGAAAAGGTAGAGAGAAAAGAAAAAGAAGATTTGAGTGAGAAAGATAAAGATGAAGAAAAAGAAAAAGAAGTGGTTGAGAGAGAAGGGAGAAAGAAAATGTGTGTGAAAATAAAGAAGTTGAAAAAAAAAAGAGAAGGGAAGAAAAAAATAAAAAAAAAGAAAAAGAGAAAATTTGGGGAGAGGAAAAGTAAGAAAAAGAAGATGAGAGGAAAGAAGAAGGAATCATATGAAAAATCCCATCCTCATCTAAAGAAGAATCATAGGAAGGAAAAGAAATTTAAGTGCTTTATGGAAATCTTCAAGAAATTGGAGATTAAAGTTCCTATGATTGAGACATTGCAACAGGTGATACATCCTAGGAGATGTGGAGAAGATGAGCCGTGAGATTAGAGGTGCAAGGAAACTTGGACAGTGGCTGCAACCCATGGAACAGGAGCTGTAGCCGATGCAGAGTGTGTGCAGACTTGGAATTTCAGGAGCAGATTGGTTAGGAGTTTTGGATGTGATGCAGCAGAGGATTGGTGTTTATGGTGGTTGGATATGGAGGCTAGCTTGGAGAGGTGATTCACAACTCAGAAGGCTTCCTAGAGTGGAAGGAAGTTGCAATGGAAATCAAGCTAAGAAGTGACTCTTGGAGAAGGAATTTTCTATGCATTTCAGCAGAAATTCTTTACTAAAATCCAAAAGTGATTTACAAGCTTTTCCTATGAGATTTTATAGATTAATCTCAAGGGTTTAAGCAATCAACTTTCACGTGGCAGATCTGAACCCATGTGCTACATGTATAACTTCTAAAACACGTGAAAATCAAGTTTTATGTGAAGAAAAACAATTACTCATGCAGCCCCATAGAAGGATAAGTACACCCCTTTTGTATAGAAATGTCCTTTTTACCCTTCTCCATGTTTTGTCAGATTTGGCATATCTTCTTGTTCTCCAATTTTCCATCCAAAGATAGCAAATAGTACTTGGCCTTGAGGAGAATATTCATCTTGGAGCTTTTTGGCCATTCCTCTTGTGATGGGTCCTATGGTGTTAGACCTTCTTGTATCATCCCCTCCCTCTTGAGAAGGATTTGCCCTCAAATCCAAAAGATCTTCATCTTCACTGTCAAATCCTGCAAAAGGTTTAAGATCAGATACATTGAAGGTAGCATGAACACCATATTCAGGAGGAAGATCAAGTTGATAAGCATTGTTATTAATCCTCCTGATCACTCTAAAGGGTCCATCTCCTCTAGGATTGAGTTTAGATTTTCTTTGTTGAGGAAATCTTTCCTTTCTAAGATGAATCCAAACTAAATCTCCTTCATTGAAGATTAACTCTTTCTTGCCCTTATTATGTTTCTTGGCATATTTCTCATTTTGTTGTTGAATTTGAATTTTAACCCTTTGATGTAAATCTTTGATAAATTTAGATTTAGATACCCCATCTTGATGAACAAAATCAATAGAATTTGGAAGGGGTATTAATTCCATGGGTGTCAAAGGATTAAAACCATAAACAACTTCAAAAGGAGACAATTTAGTAGTTCCATGAACTACTCTATTGTAGGCAAACTCAACATGAGGCAGATACTCATCCCAAGATTTGAGATTTCCTTTAAGAACTACCCTTAGTAAAGTGGAAAGAGATCTATTGACTACTTCAGTTTGACCATCTGTTTGAGGATGGCAAGTAGTAGAAAAAGATAACTTAGTCCCTAATCTAGACCATAAGGTCCGCCAAAAGTGACTAAAAAATTTTGTATCTCTATCCGAAATTATTACCTTAGGTAACCCATGAAGTTTAACCACTTCTCTAAAGAATAACTTTGCAATGTTGCTTGCATCATCTACTTTGTGGAAGGTATAAAATGAGCCATTTTGCTAAATCTATCTACCACCACAAAGATAGAATCAAAACCCCTAGAAGTTTTGGGAAGACCTAACACAAAATCCATACTTATCTCTTCCCAAGGGGTGGAAGCAACATTCAAAGGAGTATACAGTCCATGAGGCATTGATTTAGATTTAGCTTCTAAACAAGTTATACACTTAAAGCAATGCCTTTGAACATCCCTTCTCATGTGAGGCCAAAAAAATTTTTCTTTCAACATGCCAAGGGTCTTTTCTACCCCAAAATGTCCCATTAATCCTCCCTCATGTGTCTCTTTAACAAGGAGTTTTCTATGTGAACCTTGGGGAATGCAAATTTTTCCTTCTTTAAAAAGATACCCTTCTTTCACATAGAATCCTCCTTGAGGTTTATTGAGACATTCCTCATAGATATGAGCAAAATCAAGATCTTGTGAATATAATTCAAGAATGTTATTAAATCCAAGAATTTGAGCTCCTAATGTGGCCAATAGATTAATTTTTCTTGACAAAGCATCAACCACCACATTGGATTTTCCTTTCTTGTATTTAATAACATAAGTGAATTGTTCAATGAATTCCAACCACTTAGCATGCCTCTTTTGTAACTTGTGTTGACTCTTCAAATACTTAAGTGATTCATGATCACTATGAATGATAAACTCCTTGGCAACAAGGTAATGTTCCCAAGTTTGAAGAGCCCTCACAAGTGCATAGAGTTCTTTGTCATAGGTGGGGTAATTACAAGAGGCACCATGAAGTTTTTCACTAAAGTATGCAATTGGGTGTCCTTCTGATAACAGTTGAAAAACTGTTATTTTCATGCTTAAAATTGATACTAAAAGCAACCTTTAGACTTAAAAACTAGCTTGAAATCATGCTTTTATCTATATTTTCAGAAATAAGAGAGTTGGACAGGTTTATGCTTGATTTAAGTGTTTTTGTGCAGGTTTTAAGGTGAATTTGGTGAAAGAAGTGAAGAAGGAGAGAGATGACATTAGAAAAGACAAGAAAAAGTGCAAAAAGGAGAAGTCGAAGGCACCGCTCAGCGGCATTTTACCGCTGAGCGGCACTCAGGAGGTTGCGGGAGTCACGCTGAGGGGCAAAATGGCCGCTGAGGGGAAGAAACGTGATGCGCAGTCACCGCTGAGCGGTATTTACCGCTGAGCGGCACTTTTTGGGCTTGGGCTTTTGTAATCTTTTGTAACTTTAGAATAGTATATAAGGGCTTGCACGTCCTAGAATTAGTATCTTTGGCAGAAACGAGGCAAACACTCTCTCTTCTCACCCCTTTGAAGGAGGATCTTGGATGCTCAGGCTACCTCTTCACCTTTATTGGGTTTATTCTTTCATTCTTTCATTGATATTCATCTAGGTTCACCATGAATATGGTGAACTAAACCTTGTATGTTTGTTGGGGAATCAATGTAATCTCTTGAAGCTCTCATATATGGAATCTTTGCTTGCATCTTTTAATTAAGACTTATGCTTTCTTTCATCATTAGTTAGGGTTTTTCCTCTTTGCTCAATGCTTGCATAGTTTAACTCATTCCATGCATGATTATTGGTTTTGTCGATACGGACACGTACGGGGAAGTCTAGATCCGGGGAATTTCTCCCAATATTATACTGACAATATTATATTGGTTGTCGTTAAGCTCCTGCACTTATGAACTAATCATTAGGAATGCTAGGAATTGTATGAACTCGTGATTAGGGAGAAGCCATCTAGAATGGTACTTTAGAGAGTGGCATTAACAATGATGATTTTAATGTTGAATTCCTAAAATGTATGAGAGTGGATGAGATGAAATTGACCCCCAACAACATATTCATTCATATATTTCATTGAAAGTGTTTATCTTTTGTCTTTGCCATTGATCAAATTTCATGCATACATGTTTATTTTCTGTCTTGCATATTAAAATATAAATATTTCGTTTGTAAGTCCTAGCTAATCAACAAATCACATAACTAAACTAGGCCGTGAGTCCTTTGGGAAGAACGATACTTGGTCTTACCAAGTTTATTACTTGAACGATTCGGTCATACTTGCCGATTGTGAAACAAGTTTGTGACATCATATTTTGGTGATCATAAATTTGTCCATCAAGTTTTTGGCGCCGTTGCCGGGGACTCGTGGTTTAACTGGTTAATTTATGTGATTATTGATTATCTTTGACTTTAATTTTGAATTTCTGTTTTTATTTTTCTGTTTTTATTTTATTTTATTTTATCTTTTTAGGTTAGATTTTATTTTATCTTATTTTTTAGATTAGATTTTATTTTATCTTTTCGAATTAGGTTAGATTTTGTTTTATCTTTTAGATTAGATTAGATTTTATTTGGTTAGGTTAGATTTTATTTTATCTTTATCTTTTAGATTAGGTTAGATTTTATTTTATTTGGTTCTATCTTATTTTATCTTTCTATCTTCTAAATCTTTTTATCTTTTGAATCTATATCTTCTCCTATATCCTTTTGTGCTAACAAATCTTTTCTAGGGTTTTGTTTTCTTGTGCATGCAGGAAGCAATTCGAACTAGGAGTAAGAAAACAACAGAACCACTTCTTGAAGGTCTAGAAGAGAGTAGAAGGAGGAGAAGAATCAGAACGTCTAGAGAACTTTTCCCTTCTCCAGAAACTCTCTTGCAATCATCACCACAAGGTTCTGTTCATAGCACAGGAAGTATGGAGGGCAATAATGTTAGAAGAACTCTTGCAGATTACACTAATCTTGCTGGACCTCAGCACTTCAATAGCATAGCTAGACCTAGAGTCAATGCAGCCAACATGGAGGTCAAACCAGCACTGATTCAACTGGTGAAGAGTAATCAATTTAATGGGTTATCTCATGAAAGCCCATATGAGCACCTTACTACCTTTAATGAGATTTGCAATACAGTCAAGATTAATGGGGTGCCAGACGAAGCTATCAAACTTAGCTTGTTTCCTTTCTCATTGGGAGGCAATGCTAAGCTTTGGTTGAACTCTTTTCCAGAAGAAAGTTTCACAGAGTGGGAAGCAGTAGTTACAAAGTTTTTAAACAAATACTTCCCACAATCTAAGGTGACTAAAGGAAAGCAAGAGATTTCTTCATTCAAGCAGGGCATGGAAGAATCACTGGGACATGCATGGGACAGGTATAAAAGCTTGTTACGTAAAACTCCCATGCATGGTTTCAAAGAAGAAGAAGTAGTCCTAACTTTCCTTGGAGGGCTTGGTTCACACACCAAGATGATGCTGAATGCCTCAGCAGGAGGCAATATCAAATGGAAGACTCCAGAGGAAGCAACTGAAATTATTGAAAATATGGCTACTAGTGACAACGAACTCAATATTGACACAGGAGATCTTAATCAGAAGGAGTTGTCACAATTAAATGAGGCTCTGCTTGTCCAAAATAGAATTCTCTCTCAACAGCTTGAGGAAGTAACCATGAAACTTTCTCAAATACCACAGGAAATACAACAGGTTTCAATGGTTCAAGAGCAACAAAAATGGCAGATGCAATTTACTTCAGTTAAGAAAACAACAAAGCTTGAAGAGACTTTCCAGAGATTCTTGAAGACAAATGCGTCCTATTGTCATAATGTGGATGCTGCATTTAAAAAAATGGAGGGTCATGTTGAGAGAATAGTTGACGAAATTAAACATGATAATCTGGGAAAGGAATGTAAAACTGTTGTCACTAGAAGTGGTAGAGTGTTAGAGGAGAGACAAAAAGAGAGAAAGGAGAAAGAAAATGAGAGTGAGAGTGAAAAAGAAACATGTGAGTGGAAAGAAAGAGTTGAGAGAGAGAAAAAGAGAAAAGAAGAAGAGGAGAGGAGAGAAAAAAATGAGAGAGAAGAGAGACAGAGAGAAAAAGAGTATGAAAAGCCACTTCCTTATCCAAAGGGTTATTCAAGGAAGGAGAAAGAAAAGCAGTTGGAAAGATTCATGGAACTGTTTAAGAAGTTGGAGATTACTATACCATTCTCTGAAGCATTGCAACAGATGCCAGCATATGCAAAATTTTTGAAGGAACTTCTCACAAAGAAACACAAGTACATTGAGAAGGAAACTATCAATATACAGGGCAATTGCAGTGCAATCATACAGAAACTACCTCCTAAACTTAAAGACCCAGGAAGCTTCACCATTCCATGCACCATAGGAGATGTGAAAGTTGGAAGAGCATTGATTGATTTGGGAGCTAGCATTAATCTAATGCCGCTATCCATGTGCAGAACAATTCAGGGGTTGGAAATTAAACCAACCAGAATGGCTCTTCAATTGGCAGACAGGTCTCTTAAATATCCATATGGAGTAGTTGAAGATGTTCTAGTGAAGGTTGACAAATTTGTATTTCCAATAGATTTCATTGTGATGGAGATGGAAGGAACTAGTGATGTTCCTCTTATTCTTGGGAGACCTTTTATGAAGACTGCTAGAGTTTTGATTGATGTAGAGAATGGTAAGCTTAAATTGAGAGTTGATGATGAAGAAGTCACGTTTGATGTATCCAAGGCCATGACATATCCAAATGATGACAAAGCATGTTTTCAATTTGATGAACTTGATGAAGTTTGTATGGTTCAAGAAAGAATGGTGCGTAATTGATAACAGTTGAAAAACTGTTATTTTCATGCTTAAAATTGATACTAAAAGCAACCTTTAGACTTAAAAACTAGCTTGAAATCATGCTTTTATCTATATTTTCAGAAATAAGAGAGCTGGACAGGTTTATGCTTGATTTAAGTGTTTTTGTGCAAGTTTTAAGGTGAATTTAGTGAAAGAAGTGAAGAAGGAGAGAGATGGAATCAGAAAAGGAATCAAAGAGTGCAAAAGGAGAAGTCGAAAGCACCGCTCAGCGGCATTTTACCGCTGAGCGACACTCAGGAGGTCACGGGAGGTCCGCTGAGGGGCAAACTGGCCGCTGAGGGGAAGAAAAGGGAAGCGCAGTCACCGCTGAGCGGTATTTACTGCTGAGCGCCATTCTTAATAATGGGCTTGGACTCGTTTTCTGGCACTTGTATGGGCTTGGGCTTAGATCTTTTGTAATTCTAAAATAGTATATAAGGACTTGCACGTCCTAGAATTAGTATCTTTGGCAGAAACGAGGCAAACACTCTCTCTTCCACCCCTTTGAAGGAGGATCTTGGATGCTCAGGCTACCTCTTCACCTTTATTGGGTTTATTCTTTCATTCTTTCATTGATATTCATCTAGGTTCACCATGAATATGGTGAACTAAACCTTGTATGTTTGTTGGGGAATCAATGTAATCTCTTGAAGCTCTCATATATGGAATCTTTGCTTGCATCTTTTAATTAAGACTTATGCTTTCTTTCATCATTAGTTAGGGTTTTTCCTCTTTGCTCAATGCTTGCATAGTTTAACTCATTCCATGCATGATTATTGGTTTTGTCGATACGGACACGTACGGGGAAGTCTAGATCCGGGGAATTTCTCCCAATATTATACTGACAATATTATATTGGTTGTCGTTAAGCTCCTGCACTCATGAACTAATCATTAGGAATGCTAGGAATTGTATGAACTCGTGATTAGGGAGAAGCCATCTAGAATGGTACATTAGAGAGTGGCATTAACAATGATGATTTGAATGTTGAATTCCTAAAATATATGAGAGTGGATGAGATGAAATTGACCCCCAACAACATATTCATTCATATAATTCATTGAAAGTGTTTACCTTTTGTCTTTGCCATTGATCAAACTTCATGCATACATGTTTATTTTCTGTCTTGCATATTGAACTCTAAATATTATGTTTGTAAGTCCTAGCTAATCAACAAATCACATAACTAAACTAGGCCGTGAGTCCTTTGGGAAGAACGATACTTGGTCTTACCAAGTTTATTACTTGAACGATTTGGTCATACTTGCCGATTGTGAAACAAGTTTGTGACATCATATTTTGGTGCTTACAAATTTGTCCATCAAGTTTTTGGCGCCGTTGCCGGGGACTCTGGTTTAACTGGTTAATTTGTGTGATTATTGATTATCTTTGACTTATTTTTTTTATTTTTAATTTAAATTTCGAATTTTTTTTATTTTTTTCTGTTTATATTTTACAGTTTGTATTTTATTTTATTTTATTTTTCTGTTTTCTGTTTTTATTTTTCTGTTTTTATTTTATTTTATCTTATTTGATTTGATTAGATTTTATTTTATTTTATTTTATTTGATTAGATTTGATTTGATTTTATTTTATTTTATCTTATTTGATTAGATTAGATTAGATTTTATTTTATTTGATTAGATTAGATTTGATTTGATTTGATTTTATTTTATCTTATTAGATTAGATTAGATTAGATTTTATTTTATTTTATTTCATTCTATCTTATTTTATCTTATCCTCTAAATCTTTTATCTTCTGAATCTATATCTTCTCCTATATCTTTTTGTGCTAACAAATATTTTTTAGAGTTTTGTGCCTAATGTTTGCAAGATGCAATTCGGTCAAGAATTTAACTATATGGGCACTCAATTCTTCCAAGGTCAACAAAGGAAAGCAAGAGATCTCATCTTTCAGGCAAGGCATGGAGGAATCACTAGGTCATGCATGGGACAGATATAAAAGCCTATTAAGAAAAATTCCCACGCATGGATTTGACGAAGTGGAAGTAGTCCTAATCTTCCTTGAAGGTCTTGGTTCACAAACCAAGATGATGCTTGACGCCTCAGCAGGAGGAAATATCAAATGGAAAACTTCAGAGGAAGCCGCAGAAATAATTGAAAACATGGCTACTAATGATAATGAGCTACACAGTGAGAGAGGAGCTCCTATGCAACAAAAAGGAGTTCTGCAGATGCAATCCAATGATGCCTTGCTAGCTCAGAACAAGATACTAACTCAACAGTTGGAGAATCTCACAAAGATACTTGCACAACTACCCAAAGAGTTGAAGACTGCTGCACAGGTTCAATCCCAGTTGTGCGAATTATGTGGAGGCGACCATATCAATGGTCAATGTGCCTTTTCAGTAGAAGCAATGGAGGATGTAAACTACATGACCAATCAACACCGTCAAGGGAACTACAATCAAGGGTGGAAACCACACCCAAGCATTGGTCAAGGGCAAACTGGGCAAGCTGGTCAATTTAATAAGCAGCAGCAGCAACCCACCTTATGGCAACAGTTTTCTATGCTTAATGAAAGGTCAATAAGGATGGAAGAAACTCTTTAACAGTTTATACAGAAAACTGAATCCACTCAAAAGAGCACTGATGCTGCTATTAAGAATTTGGAGATTCAAATGAGGCAGATCATCAAGCAGGTGAAAGAAAGGCAAAATGAAAATTTTGGGGCTAATACTGAAGTTAACCCCAGAGAGGAATGTGAAGTGCTAGTGAGTGCAAATGTTGAAAAAGTTGAGTTGGAAAAAGAAGAGAGAAAAGAGAGAGAAGAGAAAATTTGTGTGAAGATTGAGAAAGTGAGTAGAAAAAGAAAAGAAAAAAAGAAAGTGAGAGAAAAGAAAAAGAGGACGAGAGAAAAAAAGAAAGAATCATATGAAAAACCTCTTCCTCATCCAAAGAAGTATCATAGGAAGAAGGAATTTGAGCGCTTTAGGGAAATCTTCAAGAAATTGGAGATTAAAGTTCCTATGATTGAGACACTACAACAGGTTCCTGGTTTGATCAAATTTCTGAAGAAGTTCAGTAGAAAGAAGAAAAAGAAGAAGGAACTTGAGCTTTACTGGGTCAAGCTAATGATGTTAAAAGAGCGCTTGCTGGGAGGCAACCCAGTGGATTTAAAAACTTTTGATTTGGTTTTGTAACTTTTAATTTGTGGACATTATTTTGTAAATATTTTGTTGGATACAGCATCTACTGAAGGATACTAAGTGGTTAAGTATCTACTGAAGGATACTAAGTTTGTAACACCTACTGATGGGTGTTGGTGAGAAAATTTTGCACCTACTGATAGGTGCTGGTAAGTCTGTAACACCTACTGATGGGTGTTGGTAAGTTTGAAACACCTACTGATGGGTGTTGGTGGATTTTGGGTCAGGCTCGTGACGTTAAACAAGCGCTACCTGGGAGGCAACCCAGTTGATTGATTGTTTTTGTTTGTTTTATTTTAGTTAGGGTTTGCATAATTATTTTAAGCATTGATTTGCAAGGAACCAGTGAGGGGCATGTCTAGGAGGCACGTAGGTTAAGAAAATAAGGAGAAGAGCACATCACGAAAGTGCCGCTGAGCGGCAACTTACCGCTGAGCGGTACTCTCGCAGATTGGGCTTTAGTTCCCCTTAGCGGGACCCGAGCCCATTAGGGTATTTTTATACCTCAAGCTGCGTTTTAGGGTTTCTTTTCAAGCTCTTCTCTGCACAAACACTCCCACATACCTTCTCCTAGGTTCTCTACAACTTTTCCCTCATCCCTCTTTAGAAAATCTCCCTTCCACTCACTTGCTCACTAGTTTTCCATCTAAGTTTGGGGTTGGTAGAGAGCATCATTGAAGGGGATGATTTCTTCAGTGTGGTTTACTAATGCTTAACAATGTATCTTTTGGTTTTGTGAATTATGTTTGATGCAGGGATGGCCTCCTCATCGGGCAAAAGGAATCAAGACTATAAGATCCAAGAAGAGGAGGATACAGATGATAGCTCAGATTGAGGAGGAGCTGAGATAGCATTTACTGATGAATGCTATCATATGCTTATGCTTTTGATTGGTTTAAGTTTTCTGAACTTATTTGTTTTTTGTTTTTAGATTAGGGTATGATGTACTCTATTGAACAGTTGGTTTGTTATGATGGTTTGCTATTAACTGTGATTGTTTGATAAGTAATGCTTGGATGATGCTTATTGATTGATTGATGTTGAGATGATGTGCACATTAAAATGCTTATACAGGTGATTCACAAGCTTTGTGAACAAATGCATGATATCATGATTGTGATTGTGAAATTAAGCAGGATGTGTATGTCAAATATGAATGAGCTTATATGTGAGGTTTTGAGCTCCAGAGTTGTTATTGTTGAATGCTATTACTTTGAAAGCATGAATGATTTTGCCCAGGTTTTCTATGATTGAATCAATTGCTTGGTTTGCATCATATGATCAAGGCCGTTTGTTGGAACCCTTTTTATTGGCCAAATTCATAAAATTAGCCTACTAAAAGAGAACAAGTTGTGTTCTATCCTTTGAACCCTTAGCCTTGAACATACACTGAAAACCCTTGATTGAAAATCTTTACCTTGAGTTAAGTAGAAGATCTTGTGTGGTATTGTTAAATGTTCAAGTTTGGGGTTGTTGGGAAAACATGAAAAAGGAAAAGCATTGAGCTAAGAGCTAAAAAGTAAGAATATGCAAAGAAAAAGAAAAAGAAAAGAAAAGAAAAAGAAGCAAAGCTCAATGCAAATGCAAAGGCAAGTTGGGAAGAATAAGAATAATTGTGTTGTTATGATTCTCTTAACTCAAGGATTTTGTGATCCAGAAAAACCAATTTTCTTGTTAGCCCAGCCACATTATAAGCCATTGAAAAGTCCTTGTGATGATGCATGATTGTGAATGTTTTTGATTGTGGTAAAATGAAAGGCAAAGTTGATTCATGTGACATTGTGATAGTGGAGTGAATGAGTGAAACACTTTACCTCTTATACACTTGTGTGTTGAGTGAAACACTTTACCTAGTGAGGAAATATTCCATAAGCACATGAACATCCATGCTTAATTCATTGATCATTCATGAAAAATAGCATTTGTTGGAATTTAAATGACTTTGTGAACACTAAAGCATGTGCACATCTTGATTGAACTCTTGGTCATAAGTTTGAGTGAAGTTGTTACTTATCTTAAAAAAGAGGATTTTTGAATGAGTGAACCATCATATGAATTGGTTGGAGATTGAGTTACATTTTGTTTGCTTGAGGACAAGCAAAGTTCTAAGTTTGGGGTTGTGATAACAGTTGAAAAACTGTTATTTTCATGCTTAAAATTGATACTAAAAGCAACCTTTAGACTTAAAAACTAGCTTGAAATCATGCTTTTATCTATATTTTCAGAAATAAGAGAGTTGGACAGGTTTATGCTTGATTTAAGTGTTTTTGTGCAAGTTTTAAGGTGAATTTAGTGAAAGAAGTGAAGAAGGAGAGAGATGGAATCAGAAAAGGAATCAAAGAGTGCAAAAGGAGAAGCCGAAAGCACCGCTCAGCGGCATTTTACCGCTGAGTGATGGACAAATTTGTAAGCACCAAAATATGATGTCACAAACTTGTTTCACAATCGGCAAGTATGACTGAATCGTTCAAGTAATAAAACTTGGTAAGACCAAGTATCGTTCTTCCCAAAGGACTCACAGCCTAGTTTAGTTATGTGATTTGTTGATTAGCTAGGACTTACAAACGAAATATTCAAAGTTTAATATGCAAAGACGAAAATAAACATGTATGCATGAATTGATCAATGGCAAAGACAAAAGATAAACACTTTCAATGAATTATATAAATGAATATGTTGTTGGGGGTCAATTTCATCTCATCCACTCTCATATATTTTAGGAATTCAACATTCAAATCATCATTGTTAATGCCACTCTCTAATGTACCATTCTAGATGGCTTCTCCCTAATCAAATAGTTCATACAATTCCTAGCATTCCTAATGATTAGTTCATGACTGCAGGAGCTTAAAGGCAACCAATATAATGTTGTCAGTAAAATATTGGGAGAAATTCCCCGGATCTAGACTTCCCCGTACGTGTCCGTATCGACAAAACCAATAATCATGCATTGGAATGAGTTAAACAATGCAAGCATTGAGCAAAGAGGAAAAACCCTAACTAATGATGAAAGAAAGCATATGTCTTAATTCAAAGATGTACTCAACAAATCCATATATGAGAGCTTCAAGAGATTACATTGATTCCCCAACAAACATACAAGGTTTAGTTCACCATATTCATGGTGAACCTAGATGAATAACAATGAAAGAATGAAAGAATAAACCCAATAAAGGTGAAGAGGTAGCCTGAGCATCCAAGATCCTCCTTCAAAGGGGTGGAAGAGAGAGTGTTTGCCTCGTTTCTGCCAAAGATACTAATCCTAGGGACGTACAACCCCTTATATACTAATCTAGAGTTACAAAAGATTACAAAAGCCCAAGCCCAAAAAGTGCCGCTCAGCGGTATTTACCGCTCAGCGGTATTTACCGCTCAGCGGTGGTTGCGCGTCTTCTTTCTTCCCCTCAGCGGCCATTTTGCCCCTCAGCGGTTCCAACGCCACCTCTTGAGTGCCGCTCAGCGGTAGTTTGCCGCTGAGCGGTGCCTTCGTCTTCTCATTTTGCACTCTTTCTTGTCTTTTCTAATGTCACTTCTCTCCTTCTTCACTCTTTTCACCAAATTCACCATAAAACCTGCACAAAAACACTTAAATCAAGCATAAACCTGTCCAGCTCTCTTATTTATGAAAATATAGATAAACTGCATGATTTCAAGCTAGTTTCTAAATCTAAAGGTTGCTTTTAGTATCAAAATTAAGCATGAAAATAACAGTTTTTCAACTGTTATCACTGAGCGGCACTCAGGAGGTCACGGGAGGTCCGCTGAGGGGCAAACTGGCCGCTGAGGGGAAGAAAAGGGAAGCGCAGTCACCGCTGAGCGGTATTTACCGCTGAGCGCCATTCTTAATAATGGGCTTGGACTCGTTTTCTGGCACTTGTATGGGCTTGGGCTTAGATCTTTTGTAATTCTAAAATAGTATATAAGGACTTGCACGTCCTAGAATTAGTATCTTTGGCAGAAACGAGGCAAACACTCTCTCTTCCACCCCTTTGAAGGAGGATCTTGGATGCTCAGGCTACCTCTTCACCTTTATTGGGTTTATTCTTTCATTCTTTCATTGATATTCATCTAGGTTCACCATGAATATGGTGAACTAAACCTTGTATGTTTGTTGGGGAATCAATGTAATCTCTTGAAGCTCTCATATATGGAATCTTTGCTTGCATCTTTTAATTAAGACTTATGCTTTCTTTCATCATTAGTTAGGGTTTTTCCTCTTTGCTCAATGCTTGCATAGTTTAACTCATTCCATGCATGATTATTGGTTTTGTCGATACGGACACGTACGGGGAAGTCTAGATCCGGGGAATTTCTCCCAATATTATACTGACAATATTATATTGGTTGTCGTTAAGCTCCTGCACTCATGAACTAATCATTAGGAATGCTAGGAATTGTATGAACTCGTGATTAGGGAGAAGCCATCTAGAATGGTACATTAGAGAGTGGCATTAACAATGATGATTTGAATGTTGAATTCCTAAAATATATGAGAGTGGATGAGATGAAATTGACCCCCAACAACATATTCATTCATATAATTCATTGAAAGTGTTTATCTTTTGTCTTTGCCATTGATCAAACTTCATGCATACATGTTTATTTTTTGTCTTGCATATTGAACTCTAAATATTATGTTTGTAAGTCCTAGCTAATCAACAAATCACATAACTAAACTAGGCCGTGAGTCCTTTGGGAAGAACGATACTTGGTCTTACCAAGTTTATTACTTGAACGATTTGGTCATACTTGCCGATTGTGAAACAAGTTTGTGACATCATATTTTGGTGCTTACAAATTTGTCCATCAAGTTTTTGGCGCCGTTGCCGGGGACTCTGGTTTAACTGGTTAATTTGTGTGATTATTGATTATCTTTGACTTATTTTTTTTATTTTTAATTTAAATTTCGAATTTGTTTTTATTTTTTTCTGTTTATATTTTACAGTTTGTATTTTATTTTATTTTATTTTTCTGTTTTCTGTTTTTATTTTTCTGTTTTTATTTTATTTTATCTTATTTGATTTGATTAGATTTTATTTTATTTTATTTTATTTGATTAGATTTGATTTGATTTTATTTTATTTTATCTTATTTGATTAGATTAGATTAGATTTTATTTTATTTGATTAGATTAGATTTGATTTGATTTTATTTTATTTTATCTTATTAGATTAGATTAGATTAGATTTTATTTTATTTTATTTCATTCTATCTTATTTTATCTTATCCTCTAAATCTTTTATCTTCTGAATCTATATCTTCTCCTATATCTTTTTGTGCTAACAAATATTTTTTAGAGTTTTGTGCCTAATGTTTGCAAGATGCAATTCGGTCAAGAATTTAACTATATGGGCACTCAATTCTTCCAAGGTCAACAAAGGAAAGCAAGAGATCTCATCTTTCAGGCAAGGCATGGAGGAATCACTAGGTCATGCATGGGACAGATATAAAAGCCTATTAAGAAAAATTCCCACGCATGGATTTGACGAAGTGGAAGTAGTCCTAATCTTCCTTGAAGGTCTTGGTTCACAAACCAAGATGATGCTTGACGCCTCAGCAGGAGGAAATATCAAATGGAAAACTTCAGAGGAAGCCGCAGAAATAATTGAAAACATGGCTACTAATGATAATGAGCTACACAGTGAGAGAGGAGCTCCTATGCAACAAAAAGGAGTTCTGCAGATGCAATCCAATGATGCCTTGCTAGCTCAGAACAAGATACTAACTCAACAGTTGGAGAATCTCACAAAGATACTTGCACAACTACCCAAAGAGTTGAAGACTGCTGCACAGGTTCAATCCCAGTTGTGCGAATTATGTGGAGGCGACCATATCAATGGTCAATGTGCCTTTTCAGTAGAAGCAATGGAGGATGTAAACTACATGACCAATCAACACCGTCAAGGGAACTACAATCAAGGGTGGAAACCACACCCAAGCATTGGTCAAGGGCAAACTGGGCAAGCTGGTCAATTTAATAAGCAGCAGCAGCAACCCACCTTATGGCAACAGTTTTCTATGCTTAATGAAAGGTCAATAAGGATGGAAGAAACTCTTTAACAGTTTATACAGAAAACTGAATCCACTCAAAAGAGCACTGATGCTGCTATTAAGAATTTGGAGATTCAAATGAGGCAGATCATCAAGCAGGTGAAAGAAAGGCAAAATGAAAATTTTGGGGCTAATACTGAAGTTAACCCCAGAGAGGAATGTGAAGTGCTAGTGAGTGCAAATGTTGAAAAAGTTGAGTTGGAAAAAGAAGAGAGAAAAGAGAGAGAAGAGAAAATTTGTGTGAAGATTGAGAAAGTGAGTAGAAAAAGAAAAGAAAAAAAGAAAGTGAGAGAAAAGAAAAAGAGGACGAGAGAAAAAAAGAAAGAATCATATGAAAAACCTCTTCCTCATCCAAAGAAGTATCATAGGAAGAAGGAATTTGAGCGCTTTAGGGAAATCTTCAAGAAATTGGAGATTAAAGTTCCTATGATTGAGACACTACAACAGGTTCCTGGTTTGATCAAATTTCTGAAGAAGTTCAGTAGAAAGAAGAAAAAGAAGAAGGAACTTGAGCTTTACTGGGTCAAGCTAATGATGTTAAAAGAGCGCTTGCTGGGAGGCAACCCAGTGGATTTAAAAACTTTTGATTTGGTTTTGTAACTTTTAATTTGTGGACATTATTTTGTAAATATTTTGTTGGATACAGCATCTACTGAAGGATACTAAGTGGTTAAGTATCTACTGAAGGATACTAAGTTTGTAACACCTACTGATGGGTGTTGGTGAGAAAATTTTGCACCTACTGATGGGTGCTGGTAAGTCTGTAACACCTACTGATGGGTGTTGGTAAGTTTGAAACACCTACTGATGGGTGTTGGTGGATTTTGGGTCAGGCTCGTGACGTTAAACAAGCCCTACCTGGGAGGCAACCAAGATTGATTGTTTTTGTTTGTTTTATTTTAGTTAGGGTTTGCATAATTATTTTAAGCATTGATTTGCAAGGAACCAGTGAGGGGCATGTCTAGGAGGCACGTAGGTTAAGAAAATAAGGAGAAGAGCACATCACGAAAGTGCCGCTGAGCGGTACTCTCGCAGATTGGGCTTTAGTTCCCCTTAGCGGGACCCGAGCCCATTAGGGTATTTTTATACCTCAAGCTGCGTTTTAGGGTTTCTTTTCAAGCTCTTCTCTGCACAAACACTCCCACATACCTTCTCCTAGGTTCTCTACAACTTTTCCCTCATCCTCTTTAGAAAATCTCCCTTCCACTCACTTGCTCACTAGTTTTCCATCTAAGTTTGGGGTTGGTAGAGAGCATCACTGAAGGGGATGATTTCTTCAGTGTGGTTTACTAATGCTTAACAATGTATCTTTTGGTTTTGTGAATTATGTTTGATGCAGGGATGGCCTCCTCATCGGGCAAAAGGAATCAAGACTATAAGATCCAAGAAGAGGAGGATACAGATGATAGCTCAGATTGAGGAGGAGCTGAGATAGCATTTACTGATGAATGCTATCATATGCTTATGCTTTTGATTGGTTTAAGTTTTCTGAACTTATTTGTTTTTTGTTTTTAGATTAGGGTATGATGTACTCTATTGAACAGTTGGTTTGTTATGATGGTTTGCTATTAACTGTGATTGTTTGATAAGTAATGCTTGGATGATGCTTATTAATTGATTGATGTTGAGATGATGTGCACATTAAAATGCTTATACAGGTGATTCACAAGCTTTGTGAACAAATGCATGATATCATGATTGTGATTGTGAAATTAAGCAGGATGTGTATGTCAAATATGAATGAGCTTATATGTGAGGTTTTGAGCTCCAGAGTTGTTATTGTTGAATGCTATTACTTTGAAAGCATGAATGATTTTGCCCAGGTTTTCTATGATTGAATCAATTGCTTGTTTTGCATCATATGATCAAGGCCGTTTGTTGGAACCCTTTTTATTGGCCAAATTCATAAAATTAGCCTACTAAAAGAGAACACGTTGTGTTCTATCCTTTGAACCCTTAGCCTTGAACATACACTGAAAACCCTTGATTGAAAATCTTTACCTTGAGTTAAGTAGAAGATCTTGTGTGGTATTGTTAAATGTTCAAGTTTGGGGTTGTTGGGAAAACATGAAAAAGGAAAAGCATTGAGCTAAGAGCTAAAAAGTAAGAATATGCAAAGAAAAAGAAAAAGAAAAGAAAAGAAAAAGAAGCAAAGCTCAATGCAAATGCAAAGGCAAGTTGGGAAGAATAAGAATAATTGTGTTGTTATGATTCTCTTAACTCAAGGATTTTGTGATCCAGAAAAACCAATTTTCTTGTTAGCCCAGCCACATTATAAGCCATTGAAAAGTCCTTGTGATGATGCATGATTGTGAATGTTTTTGATTGTGGTAAAATGAAAGGCAAAGTTGATTCATGTGACATTGTGATAGTAGACTGAATGAGTGAAACACTTTACCTCTTATACACTTGTGTGTTGAGTGAAACACTTTACCTAGTGAGGAAATATTCCATAAGCACATGAACATCCATGCTTAATTCATTGATCATTCATGAAAAATAGCATTTGTTGGAATTTAAATGACTTTGTGAACACTAAAGCATGTGCACATCTTGATTGAACTCTTGGTCATAAGTTTGAGTGAAGTTGTTACTTATCTTAAAAAAGAGGATTTTTGAATGAGTGAACAATCATATGAATTGGTTGGAGATTGAGTTACATTTTGTTTGCTTGAGGACAAGCAAAGTTCTAAGTTTGGGGTTGTGATAACAGTTGAAAAACTGTTATTTTCATGCTTAAAATTGATACTAAAAGCAACCTTTAGACTTAAAAACTAGCTTGAAATCATGCTTTTATCTATATTTTCAGAAATAAGAGAGCTGGACAGGTTTATGCTTGATTTAAGTGTTTTTGTGCAAGTTTTAAGGTGAATTTAGTGAAAGAAGTGAAGAAGGAGAGAGATGGAATCAGAAAAGGAATCAAAGAGTGCAAAAGGAGAAGCCGAAAGCACCGCTCAGCGGCATTTTACCGCTGAGTGATGGACAAATTTGTAAGCACCAAAATATGATGTCACAAACTTGTTTCACAATCGGCAAGTATGACCGAATCGTTCAAGTAATAAAACTTGGTAAGACCAAATATCGTTCTTCCCAAAGGACTCACGGCCTAGTTTAGTTATGTGATTTGTTGATTAGCTAGGACTTACAAACGAAATATTCAAAGTTTAATATGCAAAGACGAAAATAAACATGTATGCATGAATTGATCAACGGCAAAGACAAAAGATAAACACTTTCAATGAATTATATAAATGAATATGTTGTTGGGGGTCAATTTCATCTCATCCACTCTCATATATTTTAGGAATTCAACATTCAAATCATCATTGTTAATGCCACTCTCTAATGTACCATTCTAGATGGCTTCTCCCTAATCAAATAGTTCATACAATTCCTAGCATTCCTAATGATTAGTTCATGACTGCAGGAGCTTAAAGGCAACCAATATAATGTTGTCAGTAAAATATTGGGAGAAATTCCCCGGATCTAGACTTCCCCGTACGTGTCCGTATCGACAAAACCAATAATCATGCATTGGAATGAGTTAAACAATGCAAGCATTGAGCAAAGAGGAAAAACCCTAACTAATGATGAAAGAAAGCATATGTCTTAATTCAAAGATGTACTCAACAAATCCATATATGAGAGCTTCAAGAGATTACATTGATTCCCCAACAAACATACAAGGTTTAGTTCACCATATTCATGGTGAACCTAGATGAATAACAATGAAAGAATGAAAGAATAAACCCAATAAAGGTGAAGAGGTAGCCTGAGCATCCAAGATCCTCCTTCAAAGGGGTGGAAGAGAGAGTGTTTGCCTCGTTTCTGCCAAAGATACTAATCCTAGGGACGTACAACCCCTTATATACTAATCTAGAGTTACAAAAGATTACAAAAGCCCAAGCCCAAAAAGTGCCGCTCAGCGGTATTTACCGCTCAGCGGTGGTTGCGCGTCTTCTTTCTTCCCCTCAGCGGCCATTTTGCCCCTCAGCGGTTCCAACGCCACCTCTTGAGTGCCGCTCAGCGGTAGTTTGCCGCTGAGCGGTGCCTTCGTCTTCTCATTTTGCACTCTTTCTTGTCTTTTCTAATGTCACTTCTCTCCTTCTTCACTCTTTTCACCAAATTCACCATAAAACCTGCACAAAAACACTTAAATCAAGCATAAACCTGTCCAGCTCTCTTATTTATGAAAATATAGATAAACTGCATGATTTCAAGCTAGTTTCTAAATCTAAAGGTTGCTTTTAGTATCAAAATTAAGCATGAAAATAACAGTTTTTCAACTGTTATCACTGAGCGGCACTCAGGAGGTCACGGGAGGTCCGCTGAGGGGCAAACTGGCCGCTGAGGGGAAGAAAAGGGAAACGCAGTCACCGCTGAGCGGTATTTACCGCTGAGCGCCATTCTTAATAATGGGCTTGGACTCGTTTTCTGGCACTTGTATGGGCTTGGGCTTAGATCTTTTGTAATTCTAAAATAGTATATAAGGACTTGCACGTCCTAGAATTAGTATCTTTGGCAGAAACGAGGCAAACACTCTCTCTTCCACCCCTTTGAAGGAGGATCTTGGATGCTCAGGCTACCTCTTCACCTTTATTGGGTTTATTCTTTCATTCTTTCATTGATATTCATCTAGGTTCACCATGAATATGGTGAACTAAACCTTGTATGTTTGTTGGGGAATCAATGTAATCTCTTGAAGCACTCATATATGGAATCTTTGCTTGCATCTTTTAATTAAGACTTATGCTTTCTTTCATCATTAGTTAGGGTTTTTCCTCTTTGCTCAATGCTTGCATAGTTTAACTCATTCCATGCATGATTATTGGTTTTGTCGATACGGACACGTACGGGGAAGTCTAGATCCGGGGAATTTCTCCCAATATTATACTGACAATATTATATTGGTTGTCGTTAAGCTCCTGCACTCATGAACTAATCATTAGGAATGCTAGGAATTGTATGAACTCGTGATTAGGGAGAAGCCATCTAGAATGGTACATTAGAGAGTGGCATTAACAATGATGATTTGAATGTTGAATTCCTAAAATATATGAGAGTGGATGAGATGAAATTGACCCCCAACAACATATTCATTCATATAATTCATTGAAAGTGTTTATCTTTTGTCTTTGCCATTGATCAAACTTCATGCATACATGTTTATTTTCTGTCTTGCATATTGAACTCTAAATATTATGTTTGTAAGTCCTAGCTAATCAACAAATCACATAACTAAACTAGGCTGTGAGTCCTTTGGGAAGAACGATACTTGGTCTTACCAAGTTTATTACTTGAACGATTCGGTCATACTTGCCGATTATGAAACAAGTTTGTGACATCATATTTTGGTGCTTACAAATTTGTCCATCAGTAATATTTCTCCATTGGAAAAAACTCTCATTGATGCATGTGAAGATTTGGATGAAGAAGAAGAGAAATTGATTGATGAATGTCTGATGGACTTGGAAACATTGAAAAAGAGTCCAGAGGAAGATCCAATATTCGAAACAATTAATAAGGAAGAAACAAGCAAAGCACAGTCGCCAGAATTAAAAAGATTGCCACCACATCTGAAATATGTGTTTTTAGAAGAGGGCGAAACAAAGCCAGTCATCATCAATAACTCTTTATCTTTACAAGAAGAAGAGCAGTTGATAGAAATTCTGAAAGCCAACAAAGAAGCAATTGGGTGGTCAATATCAGATCTCAAAGGTATAAGCCCAACTTATTGCATGCACAAGATTTTTATGGAAGAAGACTATAAACCAAGTGCTCAACCGCAGAGAAGGTTAAATCCTGTCATGAAGGAGGTGGTCAGAAAAGAAGTGTTGAAACTGCTAGAAGCTGGTATCATCTATCCAATCTCTGACAGTGAATGGGTGAGTCCAGTACAGGTGGTTCCAAAGAAAGGTGGGATGACAGTAATTTATAATGATAAGAATGAACTTATTCCTACTCGGACGGTTACTGGCTGGCGTATGTGCATTGATTATAGGAAGCTGAATAAAGCTACTAGGAAAGATCATTTTCCTCTTCCCTTCATGGATCAGATGCTAGAAAGGTTATCAGGGCAGGCTTTCTATTGTTTTCTAGATGGATATTCTGGATATAATCAAATTGTGGTAGATCCAAAAGACCAGGAGAAGACGGCTTTTACTTGTCCTTCTGGTATCTTTGCATATAGAAAGATGCCTTTTGGATTATGTAATGCTCCAGCTACGTTTCAGAGGTGTATGCAGGCAATCTTTTCTGATCTTTTAGAAAAATGCATTGAAGTATTCATGGATGACTTCTCAGTTTTTGGAAATTCTTTCCAAAGATGTTTAGCTAATTTGAACACTGTCCTCAAAAGATGTGTTCAGACAAATCTGGTTTTGAATTGGGAGAAATGTCATTTCATGGTAACTGAAGGGATTGTACTGGGGCATAAAATTTCTGCTAAAGGAATTGAGGTGGATAAAGCCAAAGTAGAAGTCATTGAGAAACTGCCCCCACCGACAAATGTAAGGGGGATTAGGAGTTTTCTTGGTCATGCTGGGTTCTATAGAAGATTCATCAAAGATTTCTCAAAAATTGCTAAACCATTGAGTAATCTTTTGATGAAGGAAGCTCCTTTTGTGATGAATGAAGACTGTCTGAAAGCTTTTGATATATTGAAGCAGAAGCTAGTGTCAGCTCCAGTAATTGTAGCACCAGATTGGAATCAAAATTTTGAATTGATGTGTGATGCAAGTGATTATGCAATAGGAGTTGTCCTTGGCCAAAGGAAAGAACAAAAGTTTCATCCAATTTATTATGCTAGCAAGGTGCTGAATGATGCTCAATTGAATTATGCTACCACAGAGAAAGAGTTTCTTGCCATTGTATATGCTCTAGAGAAATTTAGACCTTATCTTATTGGGTCTAAGGTGATTGTCTATACAGATCATGCAGCTATCAAATATTTGTTGACAAAACCAGATTCTAAGCCACGCCTGATTAGATGGGTACTACTGTTGCAAGAATTTGATGTAGAAATCCGTGATAAGAAAGGAAGTGAGAACTTAATTGCTGATCATTTGTCACGGTTAGTCAACAATGAGGTCACTAACAAGGAGTCTGAAATCTGGGAATCTTTTTCAGATGAATCACTCATGTATATTCAGCAGAGGCCCTGGTTTGCTGATATGGCAAATTTCAAAGCTGCAAGAGTCATGCCGGAAAACTTAACTTGGCAACAGAGAAAGAAATTTTTACATGATGCCAAGCAGTTTGTGTGGGATGATCCGTATTTGTTCAAAATTGGAGTAGATAATCTTCTAAGGAGATGTGTTACAAATGAAGAGGCAGAAGGAATTCTCTGGCATTGTCATGATTCACCTTATGGAGGACATTTTAATGGGGAAAGAACAGCAATAAAAGTCCTTCAATCAGGGTTTTATTGGCCAACTTTATTTAAAGATGCCCATAATCATGCTAGGAATTGTGATAAATGTCAAAGAGCAGGGACAATCACTAAACGTCATGAGATGCCTTTACAAGGTATTTTAGAGGTTGAGGTTTTTGATTGTTGGGGTATTGACTTTGTTGGACCCTTTCCTCCATCTTTCAACAATGAATATATTCTGGTAGCAGTGGATTATGTGAGTAAATGGGTGGAAGCATTAGCTTGTCCTAAAAATGATGCTAGCACGGTAATTAAATTCCTGAAGAGGCAGATATTCTCACGTTTTGGCACTCCAAGAGTGTTGATTAGTGATGGAGGATCTCATTTTTGCAATTATCAGCTAGAGAAAGTACTCAAACACTATGGAGTAAAGCATAAGGTAGCTGCACCTTATCATCCACAAACCAATGGACAAGCTGAGGTATCTAACAGGGAGATAAAAAGAATCCTGGAAAAGACTGTGACTTCATCAAGAAAGGATTGGTCTCTCAAATTGGATGATGCTCTTTGGGCTTATAGGACAGCAATGAAGACGTCTATGGGATTATCACCATTTCAATTAGTCTATGGGAAAGCATGCCATTTGCCAGTCGAATTGGAGCATAGAGCATTATGGGCTTTGAAATTCTTGAATTTTGATCCTTATGATACTCAATGTACACGCAGACGACAGATTTTGGAGCTTGAAGAAATGCGCTTACATGCATATGATTCATCCAAGGCTTACAAAGACAAAATGAAATTTTATCATGACAGGAAGTTGGTGAATAGAGTTTTCAATCCAGGACAACAGGTATTATTGTTCAATTCAAGATTGAAGATATTTCCTGGGAAGCTGAAGTCAAAATGGACAGGACCATTTGTGATAAAAGAAGTGCATCCGCATGGGGCAATTGAAATATTTAATCCATCTGCTGATGATCCACAGAGAAGTTGGGTGGTAAATGGTCAACGTCTCAAGCCCTATCTAGGGGGAGAGGTGCAACAATTTTCCACAATGATGTTGTTGGTTGATCCTTGAAAGTTTGGGTCAGGCTCGGGACGTTAAACAAGCGCTTACTGGGAGGCAACCCAGTATCTTGTAAGTTGTTTTTGTTTTTAGATTAGGGTTTGATGTACTCTATTGAACACCTGGTTTCTTATGATGGTTTGATACTAATTGTGATTGTGTGATAAGTACTGCTTGATGATGCTTATTGATTGATTGATGTTGAGATGATGTGCACAATAAAATGCTTATACAGGTGATTCACAAGCTTTGTGAACAAATGCATGATATCATGATTGTGATTGTGAAATTAAGCAGGATGTGTATGTCAAATGTGAATGAGCTTATATGTGAGGTTTTGAGCTCCAGAGTTGTTATTGTTGAATGCTATTATTTTGAAAGCATGAATGACTTTGCCCAGGTTTTCTATGATTGAATCAATTGCTTGTTTTGCATCATATGATCAAGGTCGTTTGTTGGAACCCTTTTTATTGGCCAAATTCATAAAGTTAGCCCACTAAAAGAGAACACTTTGTGTTCTATCCTTTGAACCCTTAGCCTTGAACATACACTGAAAACCCTTGATTGAAAATCTTTACCTTGAGTTAAGTAGAAGATCTTGTGTGGTATTGTTAAATGTTCAAGTTTGGGGTTGTTGGGAAAACATGAAGAAGGAAAAGCATTGAGCTAAGAGCTAAAAAGTAAGAATATGCAAAGAAAAAGAAAAGAAAAGAAAAAGAAGCAAAGCTGAATGCAAATGCAAAGGCAAAAGAAAGTTGGGAAGAATAAGAATAATTGTGTTGTTATGATTCTCTTAACTCAAGGATTTTGTGATCCAGAAAAACCAATTTTCTTGTTAGCCCAGCCACATTATAAGCCATTGAAAAGTCCTTGTGATGATGCATGCTTGTGAATGTTTTTGATTGTGGTAAAATGAAAGGCAAAGTTGATTCATGTAACATTGTGATAGTGGAGTGAATGAGTGAAACACTTTACCTCTTATACACTTGTGTGTTGAGTGAAACACTTTACCTAGTGAGGAAATATTCCATAAGCACATGAACATCCATGCTTAATTGATTGATCATTCATGAAAAATAGCATTTGTTGGAACTTAAATGACTTTGTGAACACTAAAGCATGTGCACATCTTGATTGAACTCTTGGTCATAAGTTTGAGTGAAGTTGTTACTTATCTTGAAAAAGAGGATTTTTGAATGAGTGAACCATCATATGAATTGGTTGGAGATTGAGTTACATCTTGTTTGCTTGAGGACAAGAAAAGTTCTAAGTTTGGGGTTGTGATAACAGTTGAAAAACTGTTATTTTCATGCTTAAAATTGATACTAAAAGCAACCTTTAGACTTAAAAACTAGCTTGAAATCATGCTTTTATCTATATTTTCAGAAATAAGAGAGCTGGACAGGTTTATGCTTGATTTAAGTGTTTTTGTGCAGGTTTTAAGGTGAATTTGGTGAAAGAAGTGAAGAAGGAGAGAGATGACATTAGAAAAGACAAGAAAAAGTGCAAAAAGGACAAGCCGAAGGCACCGCTCAGCGGCATTTTACCGCTGAGCGGCACTCAGGAGGTTGCGGGAGTCACGCTGAGGGGCAAAATGGCCGCTGAGGGGAAGAAACGTGACGCGCAGTCACCGCTGAGCGGTATTTACCGCTGAGCGGCACTTTTTGGGCTTGGGCTTTTGTAATCTTTTGTAACTTTAGAATAGTATATAAGGGCTTGCACGTCCTAGAATTAGTATCTTTGGCAGAAACGAGGCAAACACTCTCTCTTCTCACCCCTTTGAAGGAGGATCTTGGATGCTCAGGCTACCTCTTCACCTTTATTGGGTTTATTCTTTCATTCTTTCATTGATATTCATCTAGGTTCACCATGAATATGGTGAACTAAACCTTGTATGTTTGTTGGGGAATCAATGTAATCTCTTGAAGCTCTCATATATGGAATCTTTGCTTGCATCTTTTAATTAAGACTTATGCTTTCTTTCATCATTAGTTAGGGTTTTTCCTCTTTGCTCAATGCTTGCATAGTTTAACTCATTCCATGCATGATTATTGGTTTTGTCGATACGGACACGTACGGGGAAGTCTAGATCCGGGGAATTTCTCCCAATATTATACTGACAATATTATATTGGTTGTCGTTAAGCTCCTGCACTTATGAACTAATCATTAGGAATGCTAGGAATTGTATGAACTCGTGATTAGGGAGAAGCCATCTAGAATGGTACTTTAGAGAGTGACATTAACAATGATGATTTGAATGTTGAATTCCTAAAATGTATGAGAGTGGATGAGATGAAATTGACCCCCAACAACATATTCATTCATATATTTCATTGAAAGTGTTTATCTTTTGTCTTTGCCATTGATCAAATTTCATGCATACATGTTTATTTTTTGTCTTGCATATTAAAATATAAATATTTCGTTTGTAAGTCCTAGCTAATCAACAAATCACATAACTAAACTAGGCCGTGAGTCCTTTGGGAAGAACGATACTTGGTCTTACCAAGTTTATTACTTGAACGATTCGGTCATACTTGCCGATTGTGAAACAAGTTTGTGACATCATATTTTGGTGATCATAAATTTGTCCATCACCTTCTTGTAATAATACTGCACCTATGCCAAATCCTGAAGCATCACATTCTAGCTCAAAAGTTTTGGAAAAATTTGGCAAAGCTAGAATAGGTGCTTGTGTGAGCTTCTCTTTGAGTAGCTCAAAAGCTTTTTGTTGTTTATCCCCCCAATGGAATGTAACATCTTTTTGCACCAACTCATTGAGGGGTGAAGCAAGACTAGAGAAGTTAGGAACAAATCTTCTGTAAAAGCTTGCCAACCCATGGAAGCTCCTTACTTCTCCTACATTCTTTGGAGGAGGCCAATCTTGGATGGCCTTTATTTTTTCTGGGTCCACATGAACCCCATTTTTGGTGACCACAAATCCAAGAAATATGACACTATCAACACAAAAGGTACACTTGTCAAAGTTTGCAAACAATTTGTGTGTTCTAAGAATTGTTAAAACAACTCTCAAATGATTTTCATGAGTTTGCAAATTTTGACTATATACCAAGATGTCATCAAAGTAAACAACTACAAACTTCCCAATGCAATCTCTAAGGACATGATTCATAAGTCTCATGAATGTGCTTGGAGCATTTGTAAGACCAAAAGGCATAACTAGCCATTCATATAATCCAACCTTGGTCTTAAAGGCAGTTTTCCATTCATCACCTTCTTTAATTCTTATTTGGTGATAGCCACTTTTTAAATCTACCTTTGAAAATATTTGTGCTCCATGCAATTCATCCAACATATCATCAAGCCTAGGAATGAGATGTCTATACTTGATTGTGATGTTGTTGATAGCTCTACAATCACAACACATGCGCCACTTTCCATCTTTTTTTGGTACCAGCAACACTGGTACAGCACAGGGACTTAGACTCTTTTGAACTAAGCCTTTATCTAGTAGCTCTTGGACTTGTGTTTCAATCTCCTTAGTTTCTTGGGGATTTTTCCTATAGGCTGGCCTATTAGGAAGAACTGCCCCTAGGATGAAATCAATTTGATGTTCTATTCCTCTTATGGGTGGAAGCCCTTTTGGAATTTCTTGTGGAAATAGATCATCAAATTCTCTCAAAAGTTTTTGAATGGATGGAGAAAGAGTTGAAGTCTTTGAATTACTAGATGTACATGTAAGTGTCCCTTGACAAAGAAGAAGATATGAAGGTTGCTCAACTTGAAGTGTATTGATTAAAGTCTTTTTGTTTAAAAGAACTTCATGTTGAGTGACCTTAGGTGGCACACTTGTTTCTCTACCCTCCTTTCTTTTTGACTTTTTCTTTTGATCATGTTCTTGTTTTCTTAAAGACTTCATTTGTGCTTGATCCTTAGCCACTTGGGTAGGAGTCAAAGGATGAAGCACAAACTTCTTGTCCTTTTGATGGATAGTGATGGTATTGGTTAGACCATGATGGATAGTTTGATGATCAAATTGCCATGGTCTCCCCAATAACACATGACATGCTTCCATGGGAACTATATCACATAAAACTTCATCTTTCAAGTTCCCAATGGAAAATGCCAACTTCACTTGATTCTTGACTATTATATCCCCATCTTCATTTAGCCAATGAAGTTTATAAGGTTTTGGATGGGGTATAATATCAAGCTTCAACTTCTCAACCAACCTTGTGCTACAACAGTTGCAACAAGATCCACTATCAACAATGAGAGAACAATGATTTTCTTGAATTTTACATCTTGTATGAAAGATGTTCTCTCTTTCTGATATGTGTTCAATACTTGGTTGGTTGCTAAGTATTCTTCTCACCATGAGAAGTTGCCCATCATCAGCATATATTTCCTCTTCCCTCTCTTCTTCCTCACTCTCACTTGTACTAGTTGGGGTGTCACTTTCACTACTATAAATGTCCTTGCCTTTCAAAATAATATTTCTTTTTGTAGGACATTGAGTAGCTACATGACCCCTTCCTAGACATTTGAAGCATTTGATTTCACTTGTTCTGGTGTGTGAGGGTGTCTCTTTCTTGGGTCTCTCTTCTATTTTGGCTAGAGGTTTAAATGGCTCTTTTTCTTTAAAAATTTTCTTTTCAAAAGTAGGTTGAACTTGAATTCTTTTAGAAGAAGATTTTCTCAAGTTTTATTGTTCTACCTTTATACACATTTGAACAAGATCATTCAAATCTCTATAAGGTAGAAGTTCAACCCTATCTCTTATGTCAAAATTGAGCCCACTTAAAAATCTAGCTAAAGTAATTTCTGGACCCTCCACTATGCCTGCCCTCATCATATACAACTCCATCTTTTGTCTATATTCCTCAACTGTCATAGACCTTTGTTGTAACCTTTGGAGTTTATCCATGAGTTCTCTATTGTAGTAGGAGGGAATGTGTCTCCTCCTAAGGGCAGACTTGAGATCATTCCAATAGTGGATGGGAGGGGCTTGATGTCTAAGCCTCTCTTTGACCAAGGCAGTCCACCAGTACATTGCATACCCTTGAAAGCTTAGGGTAGCTAGAGAGACCTTCCTCTCTTCACTCACTTGGTGGCATTCAAATAATTGTTCCACCTTCATCTCCCAATCAAGATAAGCCTCTACATTGTCCTTCCCATGGAAATGAGGCAACACCACATTGACTTCTTTAGGGGGTGGGGGTGCATGAGAATTTCTCCTATGCCTTCTAGAAGTAGAAGGCTGATGAGGGTAATAATCACCCAGACTCATAGACATCCCTCCCTCTTGAGAGTTTTCACTCTGACTTCCCCTAGACTTACTTTTTCGTATCATTCTCAACTCATCTTGAATAACAGCATTTTGAAGCTCTCTATTGACTTTCTCTTCATTCATTTCTCTTCTTATTTCCTTGAATTCATTAACTAAAGTTTGAAGAGAAAAATGTTCTTTTTCACTATCACTAATCCTAGGAGAATGCCTTCTAGACATTATGATGGACTTAAATGTTATTCTTGAAGTAAAGACTAAAGATTTTCACTTGAAGCAATATTCCAGGTAAGGGAGGTGATTCACTAGGAATGCTTAAGTACCAAGCCTTTTCCTTGCCAAATATGCTTCTTGCTACTTACTAGAGTCCTTAGATCAAAATCACTCTTAAATCCACTTAAGTCTTAAAGACAACAAAGAAAACAAAAAAACAAAGAAAAGAACACAACCTAACTCTAAATTCGGACCCCTAAGAGAGCTTCCTATTCGCACAAGATATATGTTATCTAGTCGAAAATTGGAAAAACCATTAAAGTGAGGTCTCCTAGGTGAGGCTTAGACTTTGGATCTAAGACACACTCACCGACTACTCAATTTTAGGTTGTGAGACTTCTTTGAGTCTAGTTACAAATGAGGGAAGAGCACTTGTGAACTCTAGCACCTCACTTGCCTAGATTTGGAACTTACAACCAAAGAAAACCAATGGAAATTACAAAGAAAATTAGTAAGTTGGAAAGGAAAAGTTAAAATAGGCTAAGGAATCAATGTGTGCAGCTTTGGTTGCTCTCAAAGAACTTGAATCTACTGGATTCCAACAATTCTCTCAGCTGCAAAGTGTTTAAACAAGCAATTAATTTTTCTGCAGTATGGAAATCTGCTGCAAGTCACGCTTTTTCCTTCTTCAAGGCTCAACTTCATTCACTTTTCTTCACCAATTGAACTTCCTTTGATGCTTCCACTTGCAGTGAGCCATTTGAGTTATATTTCACCTATCCAACAAACCAATTAGTCACAGAAACTACCACCACAATTGCCAGCAAAATCACATCCAAGTGACAGCAACACCAGGACTTTTGTCAAACAGATGGTGTGCAGAATGTTCAAAATTCAGAAAGCAAGCAATTAAGTGGCTATTAATCACGGTGGCACATCAAAATGATCTTAG
Source organism: Vigna nakashimae (assembly GCA_034642375.1). NCBI lineage: Eukaryota > Viridiplantae > Streptophyta > Magnoliopsida > Fabales > Fabaceae > Vigna > Vigna nakashimae. The sequence goes on along the minus strand of CM067760.1, from coordinate 20,879,024 downwards.
GAATGGCTCTAGAACAGAATTAAAACGCAATAAAAGACTTTAAATCAGAATCACACACGAATTGGCCATGCATTGAAAATTGACAAAACTGTTTGATGAAATGCCTGAATGAGTTGCACCAGATTTCTGCACCAGATTTTTATACACTTCAAACTTTCGAAGCTGATGATGCAATTGTCCTAAGTGCCTTTTAACATATGTAATATCTCTTTTGAATTGTTATCTTAATATTTTAAATGGACCATGGCTTTTTCTGCATCTAAAAATGATGAATCAAGCAAAGTAATGTAGTGCAGAATTGGACAAAAAAACCAGCACAGTTTTGGCAGCAGAGTCAATTTTTCAATGCAGAAAAATAGACCAAATGAACAGTACTGCACCTAGTTGTTTTCCAATGATTCAAACATGTTTTGATGATGAATGATGACTTGTTGGAACTAATTGGATGCATCAAAACTATATAAAACAGAAAATCACTACTGCAGTACTAGATTTCACCTAAATTCAACAACTAGCATGGTCAAATTTTGATTCAAAAGTAATTCTGATTTGAAAACAGCAAAGAGGAGTTAGAAATGGTATTTGAAAGTTGCACAAATGCAGAAATTCAGTGTTGATGATGGTTAGCAATGGTCTACTACTAACCACACACAATTAAGCAGAATTGACTTCAATGAAACACATGCATCTCGGCCAAATGCTTGGACACTCTTGCCACATGACAAACTATTTGGAATCAACTCATTTCATCTTCCAAATGGTTCAGACAATGGATCAACCAGCTGCTGTTCAATAGAACAGTAAATGACCCTAAAACAATGGCAATACAGCACAAAAACAGAACTGAAATGCTGTCAGATTTTTAAATACAAACCTGCACAGATTTTGAGTTTGAATGGTAAATCTAAACACCTGAGCTCATTTCTGAAGTATTCATTGCTCTTACTTGGTGCAGCCACATTCAAACAACTAAGATTTTTGGTAAAACTTGGTTGAAAAACCAGATTTGATAACAAAACAGCAAAGTAACTAACAAGACTTAAGACAAAAACAGAAATGATGTTTAAATGGTAAAATAGACTCAAACAATTAATAACAGCCGAATAAAATGAAGGAAAACTCAAACAAAGACAGCTAGTAGCCAATGAAATTAAGAGTAGATCCTAAACAAAGCAATGATTGATGAAAACATTGCAGAATTTTTCAGAAAACAGCAAGACAACCAGGAAATTTTTGACAGCAAATAAATGGAAGAAAATCTGGACTTATCTCACGGTTCTAGTTAGAACCTATGCTCTGAATACCACTTGATACATCCTAGGAGATGTGGAGAAGATGAGCCGTGAGATTAGAGGTGCAAGGAAACTTGGACAGTGGTTGCAACCCATGGAACAGGAGCTGTAGCCGATGCAGAGTGTGTGCAAACTTGGAATTTCAGGAGCAGATTGGTTAGGAGTTTTGGATGTGATGCAGCGGAGGATTGGTGTTTATGGTGGTTGGATATGGAGGCTAGCTTGGAGAGGTGATTCACAACTCAGAAGGCTTCCTAGAGTGGAAGGAAGTTGCAATGGAAATCAAGCTAAGAAGTGACTCTTGGAGAAGGAATTTTCTATGCGTTTCAGCAGAAATTCTTTACTAAAATCCAAAAGTGATTTACAAGCTTTTCCTATGAGATTTTATAGATTAATCTCAAGGCTTTAAGCAATCAACTTTCACGTGGCAGATCTGAACCCATGTGCTACATGTATAACTTCTAAAACACGTGAAAATCAAGTTTTATGTGAAGAAAAACAATTACTCATGCAGCCCCATAGAAGGATAAGTACACCCCTTTTGTATAGAAATGTCCTTTTTACCCTTCTCCATGTTTTGTCAGATTTGGCATATCTTCTTGTTCTCCAATTTTCCATCCAAAGATAGCAAATAGTACTTGGCCTTGAGGAGAATATTCATCTTGGAGCTTTTTGGCCATTCCTCTTGTGATGGGTCCTATGGTGTTAGACCTTCTTGTATCATCCCCTCCCTCTTGAGAAGGATTTTCCCTCAAATCCAAAAGATCTTCATCTTCATTGTCAAATCCTGCAAAAGGTTTAAGATCAGATACATTGAAGGTAGCATGAACACCATATTCAGGAGGAAGATCAAGTTGATAAGCATTGTTATTAATCCTCCTGATCACTCTAAAGGGTTCATCTCCTCTAGGATTGAGTTTAGATTTTCTTAGTTGAGGAAATCTTTCCTTTCTAAGATGAATCCAAACTAAATCTCCTTCATTGAAGATTAACTCTTTCTTGCCCTTATTATGTTTCTTGGCATATTTCTCATTTTGTTGTTGAATTTGAATTTTAACCCTTTGATGTAAATCTTTGATAAATTTAGATTTAGATACCCCATCTTGATGAACAAAATCAATAGAATTTGGAAGGGGTATTAAATCCATGGGTGTCAAAGTATTAAAACCATAAACAACTTCAAAAGGAGACAATTTAGTAGTTCCATGAACTACTCTATTGTAGGCAAACTCAACATGAGGCAGATACTCATCCCAAGATTTGTGATTTCCTTTAAGAACTACCCTTAGTAAAGTGGAAAGAGATCTATTGACTACTTCAGTTTGACCATCTGTTTGAGGATGGCAAGTAGTAGAAAAAGATAACTTAGTCCCTAATCTAGACCATAAGGTCCGCCAAAAGTGACTAAGAAATTTTGTATCTCTATCCGAAATTATTACCTTAGGTAACCCATGAAGTTTAACCACATCTCTAAAGAATAACTTTGCAATGTTGCTTGCATCATCTACTTTGTGGCAAGGTATAAAATGAGCCATTTTGCTAAATCTATCTACCACCACAAAGATAGAATCAAAACCCCTAGAAGTTTTGGGAAGACCTAACACAAAATCCATACTTATCTCTTCCCAAGGGGTGGAAGCAACATTCAAAGGAGTATACAGTCCATGAGGCATTGATTTAGATTTAGCTTCTAAACAAGTTATACACTTAAAGCAATGCCTTTGAACATCCCTTCTCATGTGAGGCCTTGAGGAGAATATTCATCTTGGAGCTTTTTGGCCATTCCTCTTGTGATGGGTCCTATGGTGTTAGACCTTCTTATATCATCAGGTTCCTGGGGTGATCAAATTTATGAAGAAGTTCAGTAGGAAGAAGAAAAAGAAGAAGGAACTTGAACTTTATTGGGTCAAGCTAATGACGTTAAAAGAGCGCTTGCTGGGAGGCAACCCAGTGATTTAAAAACTTTTGATTTTATTCTGTAACTTTTAATTTGTGGACATTATTTTGTAAATATTTTGTTGGATATAGCATCTACTGAAGGATGCTAGGTGGTTAAGTATCTACTGAAGGATACTCAGTTTGTAACACCTACTGATGGGTGTTGGTAAGTTTTTAACACCTACTGATGGGTGTTGGTAAGAAAATTTTGCACCTACTGATGGGTGTTGGTAAGTTTGTAACAACTACTGATGGACAAATTTATGATCACCAAAATATGATGTCACAAACTTGTTTTACAATCGGCAAGTATGACCGAATCGTTTCAAGTAATAAACTCGGTATGACCAAGTATCGTTCTCCCAAAGGACTCACGACCTAGTTTAGTTATGTGATTCTTTGATTAGCTAAGACTTAAGAACGAAATGAGTGAAGTTTAATATGCAAAACAGAAAATAAACATGTATGCATGAGGTTTTGATCAATGGCAAAAGCAAAAGACAAGCACTTTCAATGAAATATATATATGAATATGTTGTTGGGGGTCAATTTCATCTTATCCACCCTCATATATTTTAGGAATTCGACATTCAAGTCATCATTGTTAATGCCACTCTCTAAATTACCTTGTCAAGAAGGCCTATCCCCAATTACGAGTTCATACAATTCCTAGTATTCCTAGTAATTAGTTGTTTTAGCACAGGAGCTTAACGACAACCAATATAATATTGGGAGAGATTCCCCGGATCTAGACTTCCCCGTACGTTCCCGTATCGACAAAATCAATAATCATGCATTGAATGAGTTAAACAAAGCAAGCCTTGAGCAAAGAGGAAAAACCCTAACTAATGATGAAAGAAAGCATAAGTCTTAGATTAAGATGCAAGCACAAATTCCATATATGAGAGCTTCAAAAGATTACATTGATTCCCCAACAAACATACAAGGTTTAGTTCACCATATTCATGGTGAACCTAGATAAACAATAATGAAAGAATGAAGGATAAAACCCTAGAAGGTGAAGAGGTAGCCTGAGCATCCAAGATCCTCCTTCAAAGGGGTGGAAGAGAGAGTGTTTGCTTCGTTTCTGCCAAAGATACAAACCCTAGGACGTCCTAAAGCTTATATACTATTCTAAAATTACAGAAAATTCAGGCCCAAGCCCATAAGTGTGCCGCTCAGCGGTAAAGTACCGCTCAGCGGTAAAGTACCGCTCAACGGTGAGTGTGTGAGTCGTTTCTTCCCCTCAGCGGCCATTTTGCCCCTCAGCGGTTCCAACGTGAACTCCTGAGTGCCGCTGATGAGTCGTTATTTCTTGAATTATATTTAGTTTATTGCACTTAAATAAACCAGGGAATTGTGTTTAATTGTTTGTTATTTCACCGTTTTCCGAATTCTGCTTAATTTGGTCGGAAATTTGTAATGGTGCTAATTTGGATTTTCTGAGCTGATTAAGTGCATTTTTGAAGTGCAGGAAAATTTCGGAAATACATTTTGGGACATCAGGAAGAATTCTAAATAAATTCAAGACTCTCCAGACAGACATTTTTGAATTAATTAAATTGTAATTCAGTAGTTTAGAATTTTTGAATCAACTCTTATATTTTGGGTCAATTTTTGGTAAATTAGATTAGACCCAAAATTAGAAATTAATGACATGGCACCCTAGGGTTTTATTTTGTGTGGACCCTACCCTAAAAAAGGGACACACGGTCTTAGGGACTCACTCTTGGTCTCTCGTTTTTTTTAGGGGCTTTGGTTTTGAACGTTTTTTGAAAAAATGAAAATACAGGGAGTGTATTCATGCGGTCTTCTCTAGAAATGGATTGAGCACTATTTTGTCTTCTTGATTCCAAGCTGTCACAGTGATATTGTTTGGCATTGGTTATTTATTTCATTTTGATTACGCTTACCTTTATGCACATGGGCGTGGATTGATAGAAAGAAAGGAGGGTGTGTCTCGGCCTTGGAAGAGAATGAAGGCAGACAGTGCTAGCTTGGAATGGGGAACATAGTGTCTTGTCACGGCTTGGGAGATACACCCATTCCAACTTTTTATTAAAGCTTTTAATTGTTTCTTTGCTGGAACGGAGAAGATACCGTGATTAATGTTTGGAGAAAAAAAAAGTCTAGGAGATGGGACGTGTCAAGGAGCTGTTTGTTGTGCTGTAAGGAGACGTGTGGAAGAGAAGCTGTGCACAGATGGAGTCTTTAATTTTCTTTAGAATATGAAGCTGTCACGTCCAAAGCTGTCACGGGAACGTCTTGAATTGGAGAAATGAGAGCAGCTGCACGCATATTTGTTGGTGAGAGGGGAATGCTGCACGGAATCCAGAGGTGAAGTTGAGGTTACGGGAAGAAGCATCACAGTAGTGAGGGCACGGCTTCTAGAAGAAAAGAGAATTATTTTTCCAATTGTGTTAGAATGAAAAAGTAACTAGATGAGAGGTAGGTGCACGGTGATAGCTGGAAGAACCCACGTGAAGATGTCACGTCCAGGGGAGAAAAATTCATTTTAGCATTTGCTTTCATTTTGAAGATCACGGTGTGCTTTATTTTGGAAAGTGCACAATGTTGATTAAATTGGAGAGGCACGGATCCCATGGAGAGAGTGGTGTGTTGTCATGGCTTAGGAGATGTACAAGCTTTATTTTAACCTTTGAAGAAGCGGTGCTGCTGCACACAAACGGTGATTGACTTTGGAGAAATTTCAATTCATATTCTAAGAAGTACCATGCTCATTTATTTGCTAGCATTTATTTTAAGTGTTGATTCCATGATGAATAACATTTCACTTTAGCTACTTTTTTTTATTTTTTTTATTATTTGTTGCATTTTAGTGTTCATTATTTTCCTCGTTGCTACATTTTGTCATTGCGTTTTATTGTTCATCTTATTTTCAAATGTTGTTTCAACCTTGGTTTGCTTTACTGATGCTTCTCATGTTGCGTTTAACGTTTAAGCTTATTTGGTGCATTTCAAGTAGACTGCTGTTATGTTTTCTGTGCGTTTATTGTTCTAGCATTTTATTTTCAAATATTGATGAATTCTGCATTCTCTGAATTTGATGTCTTTTACCGTTCGGCCTTGATGTTTGACATTTATTTTCAATTATGTTCGGTCGTGTTTTGTTTAATTTCCAGTTTAATTTAATTTTACCGCATCCAAAAAAATATCACACAACCCCCTGCGTGTTTGACCTGAGACTTGAACCAAATTTGGTCCTTGAGAAACGACCTAGGAGTCACTTCCTAGCACTGTATTGCATTCTTTTATGCACAACTTTTGTGGGAGGTGCGACCCTCTCATCAAAATGGCGCCGTTGCCGGGGACCAACGGTTCAGTCTTAGGTCTTTTTGTTGTGTTTGTGTGTGTTGTGTTTTGTCTTGTGTTGTGTTGTGATGTGATGTGATGTGATGTTCTGTTTTGTGTGTGCGTGTTGCATGTATAAATGTGTTGTGTTTTATTTGTTTCGTGATTTTTAGTATTCTTCTTTTTTCATGTCTACCTATTTTGATTTTGTGAATACTGCTTATTTTGCTAGTACCTCTGATTATGATTCTCCTTCTGCATGTTACTCTGATTGTAATTCTGCTGACTTTTATGCTGAGAACAATATAACCCATCCTCCAACTTCTGAGAGCTCTCTTTGGGAGCCGGTTCCACCTAATGAGGATGGTGATCATTTAGTTCTCACCACTGGACTGATGAATTTGTTGCCCAAGTTTTATGGTCTTGCAGATGAATGCCCACATGAACATTTGGATAGGTTTTATCGAATCTGCTCTTTAATGAAACTTCCAAATGTCCCGGATGATCTAGTTTTCTTAAGGGCATTCCCGCACTCATTAGAAAGAGCAGCAAAAGATTGGAAAGACTCTCTTCCTCCAGGATCCATTACCAGATGGGAAGACCTTGAGCATAAATTTCTGAGCAAATTCTCCCATGTGCAAGATGGATACGACAACGGTCTTGGATGGAATGACCTTACCTTGGGATGGTACAATGCTCCACAACATCAATATCAAGAACCACCATTCCAGAGTACTTTCATGCCTCCACCAGTCCAGCAATATCAGAGTCAACAATATGATGCTTCTGCCGAAACAGCTCCTCAGCCTTCTATTTCTGAGCCTACATTGCAGGAGTTGTTGGAGCAGTTGACCATGCAGAACCTGCAGTTTCAGCAAGAGACCAGAGCGTCCATTCAGAGCTTGAATGACCAGATAGGGTAGATGGCTACTCAATTAAATCAGGAACAGTCTCAAGATTCAGAGTTACCATTTCAGACTGTTCAGATTCCAGATGATGATGATAGTGGCATCAACATAGAAGATGGGGAGAAGAGTCATGAGCTTACTACTGTGCCATCTACTTTCCCATCATCCTATGTCCCTACCCTTGCACCTGAGGAGAGTGATGAGTATTTTGAGGAGCAGGCAGAAATAAGCAGTAATCCTGAACCAGGTAGACCACCTTCATCTTCCCACACTTTAGCAATCTTCAAGGAAGAGGAGGTAAGCATACCTCAATTTGATTATGTTGATGATTATGTTGTTGAGAGGTATGCTGATGATTGTATTGTTGATGAGTCTGTTTTTAATTCTTCCTCTCTGCATGATGAAAATCAAATTTTGATATCAAATTCGTATGTTTATTCTCCATGCACTGAACATGAATCTGAGTCTGTGGTTGATATTGTTTCTGAATTTGAAATTGATTCATGTTCTGAGAGTTTATCTGTTGTTCAGCCTGTTACACTGGGATTGGGTGTTATACCCCTGTGTGTAAATTCTTTGGAGCCACATTGCACTAACCATGTTGCAGGAGGTACATATGAATTTGACCAACATGCACCCCAGTGGAAGACAAGGGTGCTTACATACACAATAGTTTGAAGATCAACAGGCTCCTGTTGAACCTGCTCATCAACAATCACTGCATAGATCCAGTTGTGGAAAACATTTCACTGGTAGATCAGATTTGGAGGATGAAGCAGTTCTTCCTCAAAACTTCCTTGCTGGATCCTGTGGTGGAAGACATCTCCCTGAAAGTCCAAAATTGGCAAATGCCACCATGATCAGGGGAGTTTCCTTTCTCTCTTCTCCCCCTTTCCCTACTTTTATTGCACTTGTCCGTGATCTGTTCACTGTTTTGATTTACGGTCTTATGCTTATGACACATAGGACACTGTGTAGTTTAAGTGTGGTCTATTGGGGGAGATTTTGATTTTACTTTGATAGCTTTTGTTTTCTTTGTTAAATTTTTTTTCTTTTCTAGGTAGTTTTTGTTGTGTCTTGTGTACAGTTTTGCATGCTTTTCGTGAATTCTGGATTGTGGTTAGGTTGTCAGTTTTCCTTCACTTCATTGATACTCTGAGATGTTGGATTCCTTGCTTTTCTTTGCTTGGAAGATGATCATGATGTTTGAGAGTTGAATTGATTGTGACACAAAATTACCCTGTGTGAGATTTGAGCCACTTTATGTTCTTTCTTGTGTGTGATATGTCTCTTGATTGCTTGCGCATATGCCTTGGCTTGACTCTTGTTGACAGCTCTTGATTGATATGCATGTTTGGAAGTGATAAAGGCAGTTTTGTTTTTGAGCCTCTCTAGCCAAATAAGCTTACCTTGTTTTGATCCTTTGATAACCCCTTTTGAGCCTATACTTTCCCCCAATTCTTTGTTTTGAAGCTCATACACTAGCCCTAAGTGAAAAACCATGATTACCTTAACCTTAGGGAATTTCGGAGCTTTGGAAGTGTTTTGGGAACAAGTGTGGTCTCCTTGGGGTTTCTGATGAATTGGCTGGTTGGTTCCTCTTCTTGTTTTATGTTTGTAAATATGTTGTGTATCTTGTCTCTTATAGTTGTGTCCTAAACAGAAAGAAAAGAAAGAGACAGGCTGAGAAAAAAGATAGAAAAAAAAATAGTGAAAAAAAAATGTGAATAATTGTGAATAATGGAGTCAAGAAGAGGATGGAATTAGAGGTTGTGGGTGTGTTTGAATGTGTTTACACTTGTTCCCCATTGCTCCTCTGTTCCTTATGGTTTGTAGCTTCTTATCTAGATATATCCTTCCTTGTCCTTGGCCCCATTACAACCATGAAAAGACCTTTTGATTTGAACATGCGTATGTGCTTGAGTGTTGATATTAGAGGCTTGCCAAGTCTGTTTGTGATTGCTTTCTTGAGTGCATTGAATGACATTGATTTACCTTAAACACTTGAGAGAAACACTGATTGTGTGCATCTGTGAGGCTCTGTTGCTTTTGATTCATCTATTGAACTGATTGAATGTTTTCCTTGTACTGAACTGTTTGGATGATTCTTTGAGTATTTTCTTTCATTGACTCTGTGTGGGATTCTGCCTATACCTTTTACCGTCCAGATTTTGTGAGAATTGTGCAACTGTGTTTCTATTTTGGAGTCTTTGTTGTCTGTCTTTCGAGTCTGTGTCAGCTTCCTGATGTTTGAGTAGTTCCCTGGTTTTCGTTTTGGTTTTGCCCAAGAGTGCAAAAGACTAAGTGTGGTCTATTTTGATGAGTCGTTATTTCTTGAATTATATTTAGTTTATTGCACTTAAATAAACCAGGGAATTGTGTTTAATTGTTTGTTATTTCACCGTTTTCCGAATTCTACTTAATTTGGTCGGAAATTTGTAATTGTGCTAATTTGGATTTTCTGAGCTGATTAAGTGCATTTTTGAAGTGCAGGAAAATTTCAGAAATACATTTTGGGACATCAGGAAGAATGCCAAATAAATTCAAGACTCTCCGGACAAACATTTTTGAATTAATTAAATTGTAATTCAGTAGTTTAGAATTTTTGAATCAACTCTTATATTTTGGGTCTATTTTTGGTAAATTAGATTAGACCCAAAATTAGAAATTAATGACTTGGCACCCTAGGGTTTTATTTTGTGTGGACCCTACCCTAAAAAAGGGACACACGGTCTCAGAAGAGGGTGCCCAGCCGCCACACATTTTCAGGGACTCACTCTTGGTCTCTCGTTTTTTTTAGGCGCACAATGTTGATTAAATTGGTGCACAATGTTGATTAAATTGGAGAGGCACGGATCCCATGGAGAGAGTGGTGTGTTGTCATGGCTTAGGAGATGTACAAGCTTTATTTTAACCTTTGAAGAAGCGGTGCTGCTGCACACAAACGGTGATTGACTTTGGAGAAATTTCAATTCATATTCTAAGAAGTACCATGCTCATTTATTTGCTAGCATTTATTTTAAGTGTTGATTCCATGATGAATAGCATTTCACTTTAGCTACTTTTTTTTATTTTTTTTATTTTTTCTATTATTTGTTGCATTTTAGTGTTCATTATTTTCCTCGTTGCTACATTTTGTCATTGCGTTTTATTGTTCATCTTATTTTCAAATGTTGTTTCAACCTTGGTTTGCTTTACTGATGCTTCTCATGTTGCGTTTAACGTTTAAGCTTATTTGGTGCATTTCAAGTAGACTGTTGTTATGTTTTCTGCGCGTTTATTGTTCCAGCATTTTATTTTCAAATATTGATGAATTCTGCATTCTCTGAATTTGATGTCTTTTACCGTTCGGCCTTGATGTTTGACATTTATTTTCAATTATGTTTGGTCGTATTTTGTTTAATTTCCAGTTTAATTTAATTTTACCGCAACCAAAAAAATATCACACAACCCCCCTGCGTGTTTGACCTGAGACTTGAACCAAATTTGGTCCTTGAGAGACGACCTAGGAGTCACTTCCTAGCACTGTACTGCATTCTTTTATGCACAACTTTTGTGGGAGGTGCGACCCTCTCATCAGCCGCTCAGCGGTAAACTGCCGCTGAGCGGTAACTTCGGCTTCTCCTTTTGCACTTTTTGATGTCTTTTCTGATTCCATCTCTCTCCTTCTTCACTTCTTTCACTAAATTCACCTTAAAACCTGCACAAAAACACTGAAATCAAGCATAAACCTGTCCAGCTCTCTTATTTCTAAGAATATGAATAAAAGCATGATTTCAAGCTAGTTTCTAAGTATAAAGGTTGCTTTTTGTGTCAATTTTAAGCATGAAAATAACAGTTTCTCAACTGTTATCACAACCCCAAACTTAGAACTTTGCTTGTCCTCAAGCAAACAAGATGTAACTCAATCTTCAACCAATTCATATGATGGTTCACTCATTCAAAAATCCTTTTTTCAAGATAAGTAAAAACTTCAATCAAACTTATGACCAAGAGTTCAATCAAGATGTGCACATGCTTTAGTGTTTGACAAAGTCAATTAATATCCAACAAATGTTATTTTTCATGAATGATCAATCAATTAAGCCTGGATGTTCATGTGCTCATGGAATATTCCTCACTAGGTAAAGTGTTTCACTCACACACAAGTGTATAAGAGGTAATCACTCATTCACTCTACTATCACAATGTCACATGAATCAACTTTGCCTTTCATTTTACCACAATCAAAAACATTCACAAGCATGCATCATCACAAGGACTTTTCAATGGCTTATAATGTGGCTGGGCTAACAAGAAAATTGGTTTTTCTGGATCACAAAATCCTTGAGTTAAGAGAATCATAACAACACAATTTTTCTTATTCTTCCCAACTTGCCTTTGCATTTGCATTGAGCTTTGCTTTTTTTCTTTTCTTTTCTTTTTCTTTGCATACTCTTACTTTTTAGCTCTTAGCTCAATGCTTTTCCCTTTTCATGTTTTCCCAACAACCCCAAACTTGAACATTTAACAATACCACACAAGATCTTCTACTTAACTCAAGGTAAAGATTTTCAATCAAGGGTTTTCAGTGTATGTTCTCTTTTAGTGGGCTAACTTTATGAATTTGGCCAATAAAAAGGGTTCCAACAAACGGCCTTGATCATATGATGCAAAACAAGCAATTGATTCAATCATAGAAAACCTGGGCAAAGTCATTCATGCTTTCAAAGTAATAGCATTCAATCATACCAAAAACTCTGGAGCTCAAAACCTCACATATAAGCTCATTCACATTTGACATACACATCCTACTTAATCACAAAACCACAATCATAATATCATGCATTTATTCACAAAGCTTGTGAATCACCTGTATAAGCATTTTAATGTGCACATCATCTCAACATCAATCAATCAATAAGCATCATCAAGCATTACTTATCAAACAATCACAGTTAATAGCAAACCATCATAACAAACCAGGTTTCCAATAGAGTACATCACACCCTAATCTAAAAACATAAAATACTTACAGAGTACTGGGTTGCCTCCCAGTAAGCGCTTGTTTAACGTCACGAGCCTGACCCAAACTTTCAAGGATCAACCAACAACATCATTGCCTCCCAGTAAGCGCTTGTTTGAGACGTTGACCATTCATCACCCAACTTCTCTGTGGATCAGCAGCAGCTGGATTAAATATTTCAATTGCTCCATGCGGATGCACTTCTTTTATCACAAATGGTCCTGACCATTTTGACTTCAGCTTCCCAGGAAATATCTTCAATCTTGAATTGAACAATAGTACCTGTTGTCCTGGATTGAAAACTCTATTCAACAACTTCCTGTCATGATAAAATTTAATCTTGTCTTTGTAAGCCTTGGATGAATCATATGCATGTAATCGCATTTCTTCAAGCTCCAAAATCTGCCTTCTGCGTGTGCATTGAGTTTCATAAGGATCAAAATTCAAGAATTTCAAAGCCCATAATGCTCTATGCTCCAATTCTACTGGCAAATGACATGCTTTCCCATAGACTAATTGAAACGGTGATAATCCCATAGACGTCTTCATTGCTGTCCTATAAGCCCAAAGAGCATCATCCAATTTGAGAGACCAATCCTTTCTTGATGAAGTCACTATTTTTTCCAGGATCCTTTTTATCTCCCTGTTAGATACCTCAGCTTGTCCATTGGTTTGTGGATGATAAGGTGTAGCTACCTTATGTTTTACTCCATAGTGTTTGAGTACTTTCTCTAGCTGATAATTGCAAAAATGAGATCCTCCATCACTGATCAACACTCTTGGAGTGCCAAAACGTGAGAATATCTGCGTCTTCAGGAATTTAATTACCGTGCTAGCATCATTTTTAGGATAAGCTAATGCTTCCACCCATTTACTCACATAATCCACTGCTACCAGAATATATTCATTGTTGAAAGATGGAGAGAAGGGTCCAACAAAGTCAATACCCCAATAATCAAAAACCTCAACCTCTAAAATACCTTGTAAAGGCATCTCATGACGTTTAGTGATTGTCCCTGCTCTTTGACATTTATCACAATTTCTAGCATGATTATGAGCATCTTTAAATAAAGTTGGCCAATAAAACCCTGATTGAAGGACTTTTGCTGCTGTTCTTTCTCCATTAAAATGTCCTCCATAAGGTGAATCATGACAATGCCAGAGAATTCCTTCTACTTCTTCATTCATAACACATCTCCTCAGAAGATTATCTGCTCCAATCTTGAACAAATAAGGATCATCCCAAACAAACTGCTTGGCATCATGCAAAAATTTCTTTCTTTGTTGCCAAGTTAAGTCTTCCGGTATGACCCTTGCAGCTTTGAAATTAGCCATATCAGCAAACCAGGGCCTCTGCTGAATATACATGAGTGATTCATCTGAAAAAGATTCCCATATTTCAGACTCCTTGCTAGTGACCTCATTGTTGACTAACCGTGACAAATGATCAGCAATCAAGTTCTCACTTCCTTTCTTGTCACGGATTTCTACATCAAATTCTTGCAATAGCAGTACCCATCTAATCAGACGTGGCTTAGAATCTGGTTTTGTCAACAAATATTTGATAGCTGCATGATCTGTATAGACAGTCACCTTACACCCAATAAGATAAGGTCTAAATTTCTCTAGAGCATATACAATGGCCAGAAATTCTTTCTCTGTGGTAGCATAGTTTAATTGAGCATCATTCAGAACTTTGCTAGCATAATAAATTGGGTGAAACTTTTGTTCTTTCCGCTGGCCAAGGACAACTTCTATTGCATAATCACTTGCATCACACATTAATTCAAAATTTTGATCCCAATCTGGCGCTACAATTACTGGAGCTGACACTAACTTCTTCTTCAATGTGTCAAAAGCTTTCAGACATTCTTCATTCATCATAAAAGGAGCATCCTTCATCAAAAGATTACTCAATGGTTTAGCAATTTTTGAGAAATCTTTGATGAATCTTCTATAAAACCCAGCATGACCAAGAAAACTTCTAATCCCCTTTACATTTGTTGGTGGAGGTAGCTGGAGCATTACATAATCCAAAAGGCATCTTTCTATATGCAAAGATGCCAAAAGGACAAGTAAAAGTCGTCTTCTTCTGGTCTTTTGGATCTACCACAATTTGATTGTATCTAGAATATCCATCTAGAAAACAATAGAAAGCCTGCCCTGATAACCTTTCTAACATCTGATCCATGAAAGGAAGAGGAAAATGATCTTTCCTAGTAGCTTTATTCAGCTTCCTGTAATCAATGCACATACGCCAGCCAGTAACTGTCCGAGTAGGAATAAGTTCATTCTTATCATTATAAATTACTGTCATCCCACCTTTCTTTGGAACCACCTGTACTGGACTCACCCATTCACTGTCAGAGATTGGATAGATGATACTAGCTTCTAGCAGTTTCAACACTTCTTTTCTGACTGATGGACAAATTTATGAGCACCAAAATATGATATCACAAACTTGTTTTTGAATGAGTGAACCATCATATGAATTGGTTGGAGATTGAGTTACATCTTGTTTGCTTGAGGACAAGCAAAGTTCTAAGTTTGGGGTTGTGATAACAGTTGAAAAACTGTTATTTTCATGCTTAAAATTGATACTAAAAGCAACCTTTAGACTTAAAAACTAGCTTGAAATCATGCTTTTATCCATATTTTCAGAAATAAGAGAGCTGGACAGGTTTCTGCTTGATTTAAGTGTTTTTGTGCAGGTTTTAAGGTGAATTTGGTGAAAGAAGTGAAGAAGGAGAGAGATGACATTAGAAAAGACAAGAAAAAGTGCAAAAAGGAGAAGCCGAAGGCACCGCTCAGCGGCATTTTACCGCTGAGCGGCACTCAGGAGGTTGCGGGAGTCACGCTGAGGGGCAAAATGGCCGCTGAGGGGAAGAAACGTGACACGCAGTCACCGCTGAGCGGTATTTACCGCTGAGCGGCACTTTTTGGGCTTGGGCTTTTGTAATCTTTTGTAACTTTAGAATAGTATATAAGGGCTTGCACGTCCTAGAATTAGTATCTTTGGCAGAAACGAGGCAAACACTCTCTCTTCCACCCCTTTGAAGGAGGATCTTGGATGCTCAGGCTACCTCTTCACCTTTATTGGGTTTATTCTTTCATTATTTCGTTGTTCATCTAGGTTCACCATGAATATGGTGAACTAAACCTTGTATGTTTGTTGGGGAATCAATGTAATCTCTTGAAGGTCTCATATATGGAATCTTTGCTTGCATCTTTTAATTAAGACTTATGCTTTCTTTCATCATTAGTTAGGATTTTTCCTCTTTGCTCAATGCTTGCATAGTTTAACTCATTCCATGCATGATTATTGGTTTTGTCGATACGGACACGTACGGGGAAGTCTAGATCCGGGGAATTTCTCCCAATATTATACTGACAATATTATATTGGTTGTCGTTAAGCTCCTGCACTTATGAACTAATCATTAGGAATGCTAGGAATTGTATGAACTTGTGATTAGGGAGAAGCCATCTAGAATGGTACTTTAGAGAGTGGCATTAACAATGGTGATTTGAATGTTGAATTCCTAAAATATATGAGAGTGGATGAGATGAAATTGACCCCCAACAACATATTCATTCATATATTTCATTGAAAGTGTTTATCTTTTGTCTTTGCCATTGATCAAATTTCATGCATACATGTTTATTTTCTGTCTTGCATATTAAAATATAAATATTTCGTTTGTAAGTCCTAGCTAATCAACAAATCACATAACTAAACTAGGCCGTGAGTCCTTTGGGAAGAACGATACTTGGTCTTACCAAGTTTATTACTTGAACGATTCGGTCATACTTGCCGATTGTGAAACAAGTTTGTGACATCATATTTTGGTGCTTACAAATTTGTCCATCAAGTTTTTGGCGCCGTTGCCGGGGACTCGTGGTTTAACTGGTTAATTTGTGTGATTATTGATTATCTTTGACTTTAATTTTGAATTTATGTTTTTATTTTTCTGTTTTTATTTTATTTTATTTTATCTTTTTAGGTTAGATTTTATTTAGATTAGATTTTATTTTATTTGGTTAGGTTAGATTTTATTTTATTTTATCTTTATCTTTTAGATTAGGTTAGTTTTTATTTTATTTTATTCTATCTTATTTTATCTTTCTATCTTCTAAATCTTTTTTTCTTCTAAATCTTTTTATCTTTTGAATCTATATCTTCTCCTATATCTTTTTGTGCTAACAAATATTTTCTAGGGTTTTGTTTTCTTGTGCATGCAGGAAGCAATTCGAACTAGGAGTAAGAAAACAACAGAACCACTTCTTGAAGGTCTAGAAGAGAGTAGAAGGAGGAGAAGAATCAGAACGTCTAGAGAACTTTTCCCTTCTCCAGAAACTCTCTTGCAATCATCACCACAAGGTTCTGTTCATAGCACAGGGAGTATGGAGGGCAATAATGTTAGAAGAACTCTTGCAGATTATACTAATCTTGCTGGACCTCAGCACTTCAATAGCATAGCTAGACCTAGAGTCAATGCAGCCAACATGGAGGTCAAACCAGCACTGATTCAACTGGTGAAGAGTAATCAATTTAATGGGTTATCTCATGAAAGCCCATATGAGCACCTTACTACCTTTAATGAGATTTGCAACACAGTCAAGATTAATGGGGTGCCAGACGAAGCTATCAAACTTAGCTTGTTTCCTTTCTCATTGGGAGGCAATGCTAAGCTTTGGTTGAACTCTTTTCCAGAAGAAAGTTTCACAAAGTGGGAAGCAGTAGTTACAAAGTTTTTAAACAAATACTTCCCACAATCTAAAGTGACTAAAGGAAAGCAAGAGATTTCTTCATTCAAGCAGGGCATGGAAGAATCACTGGGGCATGCATGGGACAGGTATAAAAGCTTGTTACGTAAAACTCCCACGCATGGCTTTGAAGATCAAGAAGTAGTCTTAACTTTCCTTGGAGGGCTTGGTTCACAAACCAAGATGATGCTGGATGCCTCAGCTGGAGGCAATATCAAATGGAAGACTCCAGAGGAAGCAACTGAAATTATTGAAAACATGGCTACAAGTGATAATGAGCTGCACAGTGAGAGAGGAACTCCTATGCAACAGAAAAGGGTTCTTCAATTACAAACACATGATGCCTTGCTAGCACAGAATAAAATTCTAACTCAACAGCTAGAAACTCTGACGAAAACTTTGGCTCAATTACCTAAAGAGCTGAAATCTGCTGCACAGATACAAACCCAGTTGTGCGAATTATGTGGAGGTGACCACATCAATGGTCAGTGTGCTTTTCCTGTGGAAGCCGTGGAGGATGTTAATTTCATGGCTAATCAATTTCCATACCGTCAAGGGAATTATAATCAGGGTTGGAAACCACATCCAAGCATTGGCCAAGGACAAACTGGGCAAGCTAATCAATATAATAAGCAGCAGCAGCAACCAACCTTGTGGCAACAATTATCTATGCTTAATGAAAGATCAACAAGGTTGGAAGAAACTCTTCAGCAATTCATACAGAAAACTGAATCTTCTCAAAAGAGCACTGAAGCTGCTATAAAGAATTTGGAGATTCAAATGGGTCAGATTACCAAGCAATTGGAAGAAAGGCCAAACAGAAACTTTGGGACTAATATTGAGGTTAATCCTAGAGAAGAGTGCAAAGTGGTCAAGAGTGTGAATGAAGAGATTATTGAGTTAGAAGAAGGAGAAACAGAAGAGAGAAGAGAAGAAGAAAGAAAGGACATTTTTCCTTTTCCAACAAATCAGGAGAAACCAATGGATTTCACAGATTTATTCAGAATGGTTGATAATGAAGCACCTTGGGAACAAATTTTACAGAAAATAGCAGTTTACACAAAATCTGATGAAGGAACCTCTACAAAAAGAAGACGTAGAGATGATGAGGAAGAAAAGTGTATAACTGTTAAGAAAGAGTCATTCCCACCAAAAGCAGCAGATCCAGGTAGTTTTTCTATCCCTTGTTTTATAGGGAAGAAAAAGGTAAAGAAAGCTCTCCTTGATTTAGGCTCAAGTGTTAACTTGATGCCTTATTCTCTATTGGAGCAAATTGGCCATGTTAAAATAAAACCTGTAAAGGTTAATCTAGTAATGGCTGATGGATCTTCAAAGGAGCCATGTGGGATTGCAGAAGACATTGTAGTTTGTGTTGGCAAACTTCAGTTTTTGGCAGACTTTGTGGTGATGAAGATGGAGACCAAAAAAATACCCTTCATACTGGGAAGACCGTTTATGAAAACGGCCAGGGCTATCATAGATGTTAATGAAGGTATAGTGGTGCTCCAGGACAGAGAGGAGAGAGTGGTGGTGGATGTTTTCAAAGATGAGATACAAGCAAAGGAGGAAGAGTCTAGTTATAAAGCTGCATTTCGAGATGCACCCATGACTAGAGGTAAAGATGAAAATCTTGAAGTTTCAGGTAACCATTGTTTGTTTTTTCAGGTACCCAAGGTAGAAGAGATTGGAAAAGGAGAAGTAGTTCCTAGAGACTGGAAGAAAAGAAGACTCCAACTTGGCACACCTGTAAGACTCAAGAACAAGTTGTGGGTTATAAAAGGCTTTAAAGAGAAGGAGATGATAGAGATAGAGTCTCCATATTCTAGAGAATCCAAAACAGTCCAAAGGAAGCAGTTGAAAGGTTGGTGGAAGGACAACATCAACTATAAAGAAGAGGGAACATGAGCTTTAACAGGGTCAAGCTAGTGACGTTAAAGGAGCGCTTGCTGGGAGGCAACCCAGTAGATTTACAAACTTTTGATTTGTTTTGGTTTTGTAACTTTTAATCTGTGAACATTATTCTGGACATTATTTTGTTGGATCTAGCATCTACTGAAGGATGCTAGGTGGTTAAGTATCTACTGAAGGATACTAGGTTTGTAACACCTACTGATGGGTGCTGGTAAGTCTGTAACACCTACTGATGGGTGTTGGTGGATTTTGGGTCAGGCTCGTGACGTTAAACAAGCGCTACCTGGGAGGCAACCCAGTTGATTGATTGTTTTTGTTTGTTTTATTTTAGTTAGGGTTTGCATAAGTATTTTAAACATTGAATTGCAGGGAACCAGTGAGGGGCATGTCTAGGAGGCACGTAGGTTAAGAAAATAAGGAGAAGAGCACATCACGAAAGTGTCGCTGAGCGGCAACTTACCGCTGAGCGGTACTCTCGCAGATGGGCTTTAGTTTCCCATTAGCGGGATCCGAGCCCATTAGGGTATTTTTATACCCTAAGCTGCATTTTGGTTTTTATTTTCAGGCTCTTCTCTGCACACACACTCCTACATAACTTTTCAAAGGTTCTCTACAATTTTTTCCTCATCCCTCTTTAGAAAATCTCCCTTCCACTCACTTGCTCACTAGTTTTCCATCTAAGTTTGGGGTTGGGAGAGAGCATCATTGAAGGGGCTGTGATGAATCATTATTTTCTTCACTTCACTCAGCTTATTGTGCCGATTTTAATCAGGGAATTGTGCTATAATGTCTAGTATTATCCCGTTTTGCTAATTGTGCTTAACTTGACCAGAAATTCTAATTTTGATTAATTTGAATCATCTGAGCTAATTATTTGCATTAGTAATTGCAGGGAAAATTTTGGAAATACAATTTGGGACATTTGGAAGGATATTCATTTGCACAGTGTGTTATTATACTTCTTAAAATTCTTAATAAGTAATTTTGGTCTAGAAACCATACACACCACACGTCCATTTGTTTAATTGGAGAGAAGCAACACGTTAATGATGAAGCACATCCTCATTTCTTTTCTCTATAGACAAGGACGGTGCAGTCCATTTATTTTAGTTTACACTTTGTATTGAGGTGATGATTTATTGAAGTGTCATTGCTGGAAAAATAGAATAGCACACAGCCTCCTCATTGCACACGTCCAAAGAGCAATTGCTGGAACAAAAATGGGAGCCATCACTTATTGAATGAAGCTCACGGCTCACATGCTCACTTTGCACGTCCAAATTGATTGAAGAATTAAGCAAGTGAAGCCACACTTTTACGTAAAGAAGGAAGGGAAGTGGCCACATGGAAAAGAAAGTAATGGCCTATGGGGTCCATCCACTACTCACGGTTTTGCTTGGCAAAAGAATGCATAGCCACATTGATGAAATGAACTCACGGCACATGGAAATCAAATTCTGAATTTTGTCAATGCTTCATGGCCCACATGGAAGAGAATTATATTTTAATTCCATGTTGAAAGCACATTCCAAAGCCTTTAGCATAAAAGAGGGGGCCAAAAGTCACGGTTTAGTTGGGAGGAACTCCAAAATGAAGTGCTAAATTTTTATTGAATTAATAAAAGTGGTCTTACAGTCCATTCACTTTGGCTAATGTGCAGATTTTCCATTACACATAGGACAACTTATTTTGGCAGCTGGAAACGTGACTAAGCAAATTGGAGAAAGTCACAAGGAACATGTTTCAACCTATGGGGTCCATCCATCACTTGGAAAATGATTTTTTTTTCATTTGAGAAGAGAAACATCAACAGAGGAGGACGGACAACGGCTGGTTTCTCAACACAGCAAGCTTACGTCCAAGTGCAAGAGAAGCTCTCGGAAGTTTGTTTAAATGGGAGAAGTCCAAGGGAAAGATGGAAGTGATTGAAGGGCAGCTGGTCCATTTGAGAAAGACACCTACATGGTCTTGGTTCACTTGAAGCTGCAACGTTCAAGGGAGAAGAGTTATGGAGGTGCAGCCAAGGCACGGTGATAGTAGAAGCATTCACGCTGGTCCGGAAGCAAGCAGCTGAAGAGAGAAAGATGACGTCCAGCTGAGATGGAAGAAAGAAGGACTTCCACAGCCTAGTTCAACAAGGTGGCATCAAGGAGATGCAGTGCCCACACAGTCACGTCCCTTTGGAGCAGCTGGAAATTAGAAGTGGCACAAGGAAGAGAAGATGAGAGCAAAGAGTGTCACAGCTGCCATGTACAGTAGCTCACGGATGATTACAGAGATGTCACGGCAGCAGAACCAGCTGTCCTCAACAAGCACACTGCCATGGCTGTAATCCAATTGAAGAGAAGAAGCATGAGCAATCCAGCAGCTTAGAGACCGTGGAAAAAGAGAAGGCCAAGCATCCAGCACCCTTGAAGATCACGGCTTAGTCCAGCAAAAGAAGCCACCGAGAATGGAGGGGTCTACCTAATTTATTTATTGTTTTTTTTTAGCACATGAAAGAATGTAATAGTGGGAGACTCACGGGTGGAAGGACACACAGAGACAAGCATGTCTCTCAATTCCAAAATTGAAAAGGTGGTGCCCTGAGTGTATAAAAGAAGGGGTAGGAGAGTTGCAGAGGAAGGAGGGTAGATTAGTAGAATATCAGAGATTTTAGGAGTAGTGTAGTATAGAATTCACGGCCCTGGAAGAGGCTCTCTGCCTCTTCCTCTTTTAACAGCTTTCCAGTTTCATTTTAAAACAGTGCAAAATGTAATTTGATTTCTGAAGCAGTAAGAGTGTGTTACAGTATATTGCTCATTTCATTTTCATTTTTACGTGTAGTATTCAAGAACTTTATTTTCAATGTTAAACCTTTTGATGAATTTCATTTTCAGTACTTTTAATTCATTTTCGTCTCTTTTATTTTACCGTTTACTGTTTTCTGCATCGTTAAATATTGTCAATGTGTTTTATCGTTTATTTTCCAAACGTCATTTTTACAGTTCATTTTCACTGATGTTTTTATTTCTGTGTTTAGTTTTAACCGTTTCTGCATATTTATAGTTCCGTTTTTACCGTTTGGTTTTACAGTCGTTAAAATTTATTTCGGTGTTTTTAAATTCAGTTGTGTTTAAATTCCAATTTTAATTTATTTTCCGTAACCAAAAACCATTTACAAACCCCCCCACTTCGTGATAAATCTAAGACTGAACCACCAAAATTGGTCCTTGAGAGACGACTTAGGAGTCACTTCCTAGTTATACTGCATTCTTTTATGCACAAACTTTTGTGAGCGGTGCGACCCGTTCATCAAAAATGGCGCCGCTGCCGGGGATCAATAACGGTTTGGTTTTAGATTCTTGTTGTGTAAATTTTTGTTCTGTTAATATGTGTCTTTTGTGTGTTTTGTGTTTTGTATTTTTGTAGGCGACAACGACACCTTCAGCAAATTTTGGCGGCGTTGTCACTTCAGTTCCAGGTTCTTGTTTTAGATTTTTGTTGTGTTTTTCGATTATGTTGTGTTAATATATGTTTTGTCTTTTATATTTTATTGTGTTGTGTTCTGTATTTAGTTATTATTTAAAAAAAAAATATTTTTTTTTATCTTGTTTTTGCCTGTAGCATGTTCAATTGTGTTGTGTTTTATCTGTTTTATAATTTTTAGTTTTTAGTTTTTACTTTTTATTTTCCATGTCTACCTATTTTAATGTTGTGAATAATGCTTATTCTGCCAATGTCTGTGATTATGATTCTTATTCTGCATATTACTTTGATTTTAAATCTGCTGATTTTTATGATGAGAACAATATGTTCCATCATCCAATTTCTGAGAGCTCTCTTTGGGAGCCAGTTCCACAATATGAGAGTCAGCAGTATGATTCTCCTATTCAAATAACTCCTCAGCCTTCTACTTCTGAACCTACTTTAAAGGAGTTACTAGAGCAGATGACAATGCAGAATATTCAGTTTCAGAAAGGGAACATGCAGTTCAAGCAAGAGAGCATGGAGTTCCAGCAGGAAACTCAAGCTGCCATACAGAATCTGAGTGATCAGATCAGGCAGATGGCCACTCTTGCACCTGAGGAGACTGATGAAAATTTTGGGGACCCGGCAGAAGTAAGCAGTAATCCTGAACCAGGTAGACCACCTTCATCCTCCACTACTTTACCAATCTTCAAGGAAGTGGAGGTAAGTGATACGACTGTCGCGGTCATACAAATTTGATGTGCAGAAATTTATGCAGTATATTTCTAGGAAGTGACTCCTAGGTCGTCTCTCAAGGACCAATATTTTGGGGTTCAGTTTTAGATCTTTTTCACAAAAAAGGGGGGGTTTTGTGGATGTTTTGTGGTACGGAAAAAATAAATTAAAACTGGAATTAAAATAAGACAGAATTAAAAACACTGAAGTAAATTTTAAAATAGTAAAATCAACACAGTAAAAGACGGTAAAAACGGAAAGCGATAAATTGAAAAACGGTAAAATTTAACGATGCGGAAAATAATAAATGGTAAAAATAAAAAGCACATGGAAATCAAATTTAGCAAAGACACAAGGCTTGAAATAAAATGCTGTGAAAATGAAATTAACGAACTGTTTCAAAACACTGATACACTTCCGAAATAAAACACTACATTTTGCACTTTGCACTGTTGAAAATGGAAACTAATAGAGCTTAAAGGAAAAAGGAAGAAGGAAGAGGCATAGCCTCTTCCAAGCCGTGAGTGGTACTAACTACTCCTAAATTCTAATGCTAAATCCTAATCCTTTCTTCTTTGCTGCTGCTGCCTCTTTATAGCCCAGAAACTACTCCCGTGAGCCTTCCTTGTCTTCAGCCAGCTTTGTGTCTTTTCCTTGCATTCTTGTGATAAAATAGTTACTTGGCCGTGAGAAAATAGGAGGGCCCTCCTTTCTCCATTTCAATCAGCTGAATCACCATTTGTCCTTTCTTCTCTATTTTGGCCGTGATCCCCACCTCTTCTCCCTGCTAACCGTGAACTGCCCCTGGATCTTCATATTGATGAAGACAACCTCAGCTGCTGGACCGCTTCCCATGTGGCTGCTCTCTGCTACCCCCGTGGACTTGCTTCACTTCTTCCGTGTGTGCTTCCAGATGTGGGCCGTGGTTGCAGATGGTGGAACGCTTCATGTGTGGGCCGCATGCGTGGATCTGGATGCTACTCAGCTGGAAGCATGAAAGAATGGGCGTGTGACGTGTGATCCCCAAAATCGAGACACCACTCTCCCTCTAGCTGCTTCCGGATGCCACTGGTTTGGACGTGGTGAAGGTTTCTTCGTGCACCTCCTGAACGCGCTATACTGTTGGGCTTCTTCTTCTTCAAGTGCGTGAAGGCTTGTGCTGTGTTTTTCGTTCCAGCAAGCAACATGCACATCTCCAAGTGCTAGCTGGACCATACAACCAAGCTATTGGATGCCACCCCTCTTGTATTCCAACTATGTGCTTTGGTTGCTTCACAAAATGAATGTTGTATGTAATGTTATCTTCCAAAACTGTGAGCTGCACACCTGCACGTGGTCCCCTCCATTATGCTTCACTGCTTACTACATTCTCTTAAGCCAAATAAAAATTTTCCAATCCTAGGTGGCGCGGCTCCCACTTTGATTCCATCCAAAACATGTGATGCTTGCTGCCAAAACGAGTGGGCCGTGACACCACTTCCACTAACTCAATAAAATAGCACCTTAGCATTTTGCAATCCCATGTGAACGTGTGAATTGCACCACTTTCAGAAGAAGACAAAAACATGTGCTCTCCATTTGGTCCCAAGTGAAAATAACTCATCTAAGTGAAGCCTTCCCAATCCGTAGCTGCAGTACGTGACTTCACCAACTCCAACTTAATCTACTTCTTCATTTACCAAACAAAAGAAATCTCAACAAGCTTAGCTCCAAGCTGGACGTGAACTGCTGACTTCCGTGATGGTGCTGCTGCTTGAAGTTGGTGTTGTACGGTGCAGTTGGGCGTAGAATGACTGAGGATTACCACTTTGGTGGTGGCTGTGCCAGCTCCTTGCTCAAGCTCCTCTCCAAGGTGCTGTACGTGAAGACTTGCTTCCGTGTGTGCTCCAGCAATCACCGTGAAGATCATTCCGAGCTCTATAAAACACTTAAGGAAAATTGCCAAGTGAAAAGTGGTGGCTGCTGTGATGTTTCTCACTCTCGGTGGCTGCTGTTTTCTTGTGTGCACCCACACTACTGCCATGCTTTTCCATGGAGCAACCAACACGCTTCTTCATTCATTCTCTGGCCATGAACGTGCTGAACAGCAGCCCTTGGATGCATGGTCTTGTTGGATGGAAGAAGGTGTGGGTAATGCGTGTTGCTTCCCAAAATCACTTAAAGTGTATGTGGAGTGATTTACGTGTGCGCATCTTTTCACTTTGCTAGATGTAACCCTTTTTCAATAATGAAGCACCCCTTTGAAAGGATAAAATGACCATAATGTCCTCATTCTTTGTACATACTTCTTTAATGGAGAGTTTTTGATTATTTGGCAGCCTTCTAAATGTCCAAGAATATTATCCAATAATTCTTTACAATTAATAATGCAAATAATTAGCCTCAAATAATTCAAATTAATGAAAATAAGAATTTCTAGACAAATTAAGCACAATTAGGAAAAATAGGATAATACTGAACATTACAGCACAATTCCCCCATTAATTCTAGCACAATAAACTAAGTGAAGTGAAGAAAATAATGATTCATCAGTAAGCATACCGCAAATTGATTATTCTGTTGACTGTGTTATTAAAGATTATGCTGATGATAGGTATGCTTGTAATCATATTGTTGCTGAGCATGTTTTTAATTCTCCCTCTGAACATGAATCTGAGCCTGTTAAAGATATTATTTCTACATTTGAAACCGATTCATGTTATGAGGATTTATCTGAGGTTCAGCCTATTACACTAGAATTGGGTGTTATACCTCTGCATGAAATTTCTGCAATGCCACATTGCACTAACCATGTTGCAGGAGGTGTACATGTATTGCATCAACAAACACCCACAATGGAAAACAAAGGTGCTGACACTGATAGTTTGAAGATCAACAGGCACCTGCTGAATCCGCTCAGTAACAATATTTGTGGTTTAGATCCGGCAGTAGAGGACATTTCACTGCTTGATCAAATCTGGAGGATGAAGCAGTTCGTCCTCAACAATTTCATACTGGATCCTGAAGCGAAGAACATCTCCCTACAAATCCAAAATTGGCAACTGCCACCCTGACCAGGGGAGTTTTCTTTTTCTTTCTTCCCCGTTTTCCAACTTTTATTACATTTGTCCTTTATCTGTTTAAGTTTCAATTGATGATCTTATGCCTTTAACTGATTTGGGACATTGTAGTTTAGGTGTGGTCTGGGGAAGATTCTGCAATTTTTTCTTTTAAGTTTGTTTTTCCTTTTCTTCTTAGTTTTTGTAATTGTTATCTTTAAAAATAAAAAATAAAAAAACAAAAAAAAAAAAAAATATTTTGTGATAAAATTTTTTTTTTGTTTAAAAGCGTGCCAAATCTGTATTCTGATATGTATAATTATTTTTTCTTAGTTTTCACATTGTTATCCTTATAAAAAAAAAAATTCAAAAATTCAAAAATTCAAAAATTGTTTTGCGTATTCCTTGATTTTATTTCGACCCTCAGTATCTTATTATTTCATACCAATAAAAATTTTCACTTCAGATCTTATTTTTCCTTATTTTCCTTCATTGTAAATATAATTTCTTAGTTGTTTGCATACAGATTATTGATTGAAAAATTTGTTTAGACTAAGAAAGATTTCATTCATCATTGCAAAAAAAAATTACAGTAATGGAGAAAAGGAAATTTAACAGATCTGAAAATAAAATTGCAATAGATATATATAAATAAAAGATGTTCGGGGGGTCGATCTTTAGTGATCGTTAATATTTCACACCATATTAAATAAAAACATAAAAAAAAAAAAAAAAAAAAAAAACATAAGTGTTCATATTACAGTCCTCATTAATATTCTGGCCACGCTCGGCCAATAAAAACAAAAAAAAAAAAAAAAAAAAAAAAAAAACATAAAACCTAAAACATTAATAATGAAAGAACTCTCGAGCTGGTTGTGGTGGTCTAAGGGAGAGCTCCGTTGAGGGAGCTCTGGTTCGAAAAGTCACGAGCGGAGGCTTTGGTGGAGGAATTTCTCGTTCATTTCTGTCGTCATCGATAATGATCGGAACTGGAAACAAATTCAGCAGCCTCGGTGCCCTCATTATCACCCAGTTGTTTTCTTTCAAACAAAAAATAAAAATAAAAAAATAAATAAATAAAACATGTGTTAATAATAGAAGAGG
Source organism: Vigna nakashimae (assembly GCA_034642375.1). NCBI lineage: Eukaryota > Viridiplantae > Streptophyta > Magnoliopsida > Fabales > Fabaceae > Vigna > Vigna nakashimae. The sequence goes on along the minus strand of CM067760.1, from coordinate 20,851,565 downwards.
AAGTGAAAAAATTTCAATGGAGGTATGATGAGAGTTCTTACCGTACATGTATAGCGGCAGTTGTGAAAAGAGAGTGCCTGTGGGGTCTATCTCCGCTTGCCAGCGCCTGACCCGATTGCCATGGTTGTTAAACCAGCAGTGCACGTTATATTCAATGGCTTCGCCGAAGGTCCTTAGTCGAGACGCGATCTCGACGACTTGCGCTCGGCTTGGGTGTGTGACCCCATAGTTGTAGATTTTGGTCATCATCGTGATCTGATCATCTGTAGGACGCCATCGTTGACTGGTATATCTCTCTGATTCCATATCACTCATCCTTCCTCTCGTAATATACAAATACATAAATAAAAAATAAATACATATAAAAAGAACAAAAACAAGAAAAAAAAAAGCATAACATAAAAAAAAAAACATAAAAACATTAGATTCTTAGTTCAGTATTTTCTTTATTTGGTTGTTATTGTTTCCTTTTAGATTTATTTTGTCCAGTCTGTATTTGATGTTTCAGTGTCTGGTCTCAGATCTGTTTCACGGTCCTTGCAAAAGGGTCCTAAACGGATCTACGTCCAGTGTCCTTGTCCATATTGTTCTTGTATATTCAGTTTCTGTGTTTTAGTTTTAAGTGGGGTACGTGGCGTTGTTCTACCCGATTGTCTCTGCCATACCTTCAAATGAAGGGAGATTAACGTCTGGTTTCCAGCCGATATACCCCTTAAGTTTTAAGACAATTGTGTTTTATGTGTTTTAAGTGTTTAGCAGGTGAAGAAGAAAGCGAATAAGAGCTGAAAATAAAGAAGGAACTGAAGGCTTAAATGAAAGCAGGAAAAGAAAGCAAAAAAAGAAAAAAAAAAAATGAAAGATCTGGAAAAAAGGAAATGGAAAAGAGGGAAAGCAGGCAAGAGATCAAAGCAGAAAGAAGATGGAAAAATAAAGGAAAGCAGGGCAGAAAAGAAAGAAAAAAACACAGGAAATACTGAAAGGGAAAGACTGGAAGGCAGGAAAAGTAAAAAGCAGCAGAAAAAAGCCGAAAGAAAGGAGATCTAAGGTGTAGATGACTTACCCGGAGTAGTAGGGCTTACAGAAGCTTGACGCAGATCTCAGAAACTTCGAAGGCGCTGAGGCAGAGGCTCCTCACAGATCTCAGATTCTTCAGATGGCACGGTGGCAGAGCTTCCTCGCAGATCCAGACGCTCGAGAGAGAGTAGAGAGCAGAGAGAGCAGAGAGGAGAGCGGGGAGAGATTAGAGAGAAGAGAGGAGTAGAGAGAGAGCAGGGAAGTCAGAAATGTTGCTCGACGCTGAGGAGGTACCCTTTTATAGCCAAAAATTCTGTCACTGTAGCAACAGTTTCGGTCATTGCCACCGAAACTGTTGTCACGGTACCGGTCTCCTTTTTCAATTAAAAAAAAATAAAAAAAAATAAAAAAATAAAAAAAAAATAAATAAATAATATAAAAAAAAAATTATTAGCATCTACTGATGGGTGCTAGGTGTTTTAAGACATCTGCTGATGGATGTCCCTGATAACATCTACTGATGGATGTTACTGAAAAATTTCTTCCCATTTCCTAACATTTTATTGCACTTGTCTATATTATTTGACTGCTCTGAAGTTGATCATCTGATGATTGTAACACACTGAGGACATTGTGTGATTTAAGTGTGGTCTACTGGGAAGAAATTCTGATTTTTCTGATTTTTCTGTTAGTATGTATTTTGTGTGTTAAATTTTTTTTTTTTTTTTGTTTTTGAGTGCTAAGTTTTTCTGTTTTAAGTTGTTTTTAGTGTGTTTTGTGTGCAATAAATTTTACATTTTTCTCTTGATTTCTGGATGATGTCTTAGTTGTAGATTTTTCCTTCACTTACTTAATACTTATAGTTTGTAATCCTTGCTTTTCTCTGCCTGGAAAGATGATTATACGTTTGAGAGGTTGATTTGATTGTGACGAACACCCTGTGTGAGATTTGAGCCACTTAATTTTCTTTCTTGTGTGTGATATGACTCTTGATTGCTGGCACATATGCCTTGGCTTGACTCTTGTTGATATACTTGATTGATATGCATGATTGGAAGTGATAAAGGCAATTTTATTCTTGAGCCTCTTTAGCCAAATAAGCCTACCTTGTTATTATCCTTTGATAACCTCTTTGAGCCTATACTTTCCCCATTTGTTTGTTTTAAAGCTCATACACTGACCCTAAGTGAAAAACAATGATTACCTTAACCTTAGGAAAGTCTGGAGCTATAGAAGTGTTTTGTGAAAAAGTGTGGTCTCCTAGGGAATTCTGATGAATTGGCTAGTTGGTTCCTCATCATGTTTTGAAATGATAATTTATATCCTGTTGTGTGATAAAAAAAAAAAAAAAAAAAGACAGGATGAAAAAAATTGATGAGAAAAAGAGAAAAATTGAAAAATAATTTTGTGAATAATGAAGTCGAGAAGAGGATTGAATTAGAGGTTTGGGTGAGATTTCATTGTGTTTACATTTTTTTTCCCTAGTGCACCTCTATTTCTTCTGAGCTATAGCTACTTATCCAAATTTATCCTCCCCTGTCCTTGGCCCCATTACAACCCAGTAAAGACCTTTTGATCTGAACATGCATATGTTTTAAGTATTGATAATTAGAAGCTTGCCAAGTCTGATTGTGTTTGTTTTCTTGAGTACATCGAGTTGAAATTATTTACCCTAGACACTTGAGAGAAACACTGTGAGTGCATATGTGAGGTTTTGTTATTTTTAAATCACCTCTTAAGCTTATTAATTATTTTTCTACGTATTGAATTGCTTGGATAATTTCTATAAGTATCTACTTTTCTTGATTACGTGTTGGATATTTTCTACTTCTTTCCTCTGTCCAGACTTTTTGAGAACTGTGTAAATTTTGTGTGTTTTCTTGTGAGTTTTTATATTTTTCTGTCTGCTGAGTTTGTGTCACCTTCCTAAATGTCCTTTGAACCATTCCCTGATTTGCATCTTAATTTTGCCCAGGAGTGCAAAAGACTAAGTGTGGTCTATTTTGATGAATCATTATTTTCTTCACTTCACTCAGCTTATTGTGCCGATTTTAATCAGGGAATTGTGCTATAATGTCTAGTATTATCCCGTTTTGCTAATTGTGCTTAACTTGACCAGAAATTCTAATTTTGATTAATTTGAATCATCTGAGCTAATTATTTGCATTAGTAATTGCAGGGAAAATTTTGGAAATACAATTTGGGACATTTGGAAGGATATTCATTTGCACAGTGTGTTATTATACTTCTTAAAATTCTTAATAAGTAATTTTGGTCTAGAAACCATACACACCACACGTCCATTTGTTTAATTGGAGAGAAGCAACACGTTAATGATGAAGCACATCCTCATTTCTTTTCTCTATAGACAAGGACGGTGCAGTCCATTTATTTTAGTTTACACTTTGTATTGAGGTGATGATTTATTGAAGTGTCATTGCTGGAAAAATAGAATAGCACACAGCCTCCTCATTGCACACGTCCAAAGAGCAATTGCTGGAACAAAAATGGGAGCCATCACTTATTGAATGAAGCTCACGGCTCACATGCTCACTTTGCACGTCCAAATTGATTGAAGAATTAAGCAAGTGAAGCCACACTTTTACGTAAAGAAGGAAGGGAAGTGGCCACATGGAAAAGAAAGTAATGGCCTATGGGGTCCATCCACTACTCACGGTTTTGCTTGGCAAAAGAATGCATAGCCACATTGATGAAATGAACTCACGGCACATGGAAATCAAATTCTGAATTTTGTCAATGCTTCATGGCCCACATGGAAGAGAATTATATTTTAATTCCATGTTGAAAGCACATTCCAAAGCCTTTAGCATAAAAGAGGGGGCCAAAAGTCACGGTTTAGTTGGGAGGAACTCCAAAATGAAGTGCTAAATTTTTATTGAATTAATAAAAGTGGTCTTACAGTCCATTCACTTTGGCTAATGTGCAGATTTTCCATTACACATAGGACAACTTATTTTGGCAGCTGGAAACGTGACTAAGCAAATTGGAGAAAGTCACAAGGAACATGTTTCAACCTATGGGGTCCATCCATCACTTGGAAAATGATTTTTTTTTCATTTGAGAAGAGAAACATCAACAGAGGAGGACGGACAACGGCTGGTTTCTCAACACAGCAAGCTTACGTCCAAGTGCAAGAGAAGCTCTCGGAAGTTTGTTTAAATGGGAGAAGTCCAAGGGAAAGATGGAAGTGATTGAAGGGCAGCTGGTCCATTTGAGAAAGACACCTACATGGTCTTGGTTCACTTGAAGCTGCAACGTTCAAGGGAGAAGAGTTATGGAGGTGCAGCCAAGGCACGGTGATAGTAGAAGCATTCACGCTGGTCCGGAAGCAAGCAGCTGAAGAGAGAAAGATGACGTCCAGCTGAGATGGAAGAAAGAAGGACTTCCACAGCCTAGTTCAACAAGGTGGCATCAAGGAGATGCAGTGCCCACACAGTCACGTCCCTTTGGAGCAGCTGGAAATTAGAAGTGGCACAAGGAAGAGAAGATGAGAGCAAAGAGTGTCACAGCTGCCATGTACAGTAGCTCACGGATGATTACAGAGATGTCACGGCAGCAGAACCAGCTGTCCTCAACAAGCACACTGCCATGGCTGGAATCCAGTTGAAGAGAAGAAGCATGAGCAATCCAGCAGCTTAGAGACCGTGGAAAAAGAGAAGGCCAAGCATCCAGCACCCTTGAAGATCACGGCTTAGTCCAGCAAAAGAAGCCACCGAGAATGGAGGGGTCTACCTAATTTATTTATTGTTTTTTTTTAGCACATGAAAGAATGTAATAGTGGGAGACTCACGGGTGGAAGGACACACAGAGACAAGCATGTCTCTCAATTCCAAAATTGAAAAGGTGGTGCCCTGAGTGTATAAAAGAAGGGGTAGGAGAGTTGCAGAGGAAGGAGGGTAGATTAGTAGAATATCAGAGATTTTAGGAGTAGTGTAGTATAGAATTCACGGCCCTGGAAGAGGCTCTCTGCCTCTTCCTCTTTTAACAGCTTTCCAGTTTCATTTTAAAACAGTGCAAAATGTAATTTGATTTCTGAAGCAGTAAGAGTGTGTTACAGTATATTGCTCATTTCATTTTCATTTTTACGTGTAGTATTCAAGAACTTTATTTTCAATGTTAAACCTTTTGATGAATTTCATTTTCAGTACTTTTAATTCATTTTCGTCTCTTTTATTTTACCGTTTACTGTTTTCTGCATCGTTAAATATTGTCAATGTGTTTTATCGTTTATTTTCCAAACGTCATTTTTACAGTTCATTTTCACTGATGTTTTTATTTCTGTGTTTAGTTTTAACCGTTTCTGCATATTTATAGTTCCGTTTTTACCGTTTGGTTTTACAGTCGTTAAAATTTATTTCGGTGTTTTTAAATTCAGTTGTGTTTAAATTCCAATTTTAATTTATTTTCCGTAACAAAAAACCATTTACAAACCCCCCCACTTCGTGATAAATCTAAGACTGAACCACCAAAATTGGTCCTTGAGAGACGACTTAGGAGTCACTTCCTAGTTATACTGCATTCTTTTATGCACAAACTTTTGTGAGCGGTGCGACCCGTTCATCAGGCTGATTTCTTCATTGTGGTTTACTAATGCTTAACAATGTATCTTTTGGTTTTGTGAATTATGTTTGATGCAGGGACGGCCTCCTCATCGGGCAAAAAGAATCAAGACTATAAGATCCAAGAAGAAGGAGGATACAGAGGAAAATTCAGATTGATGAGGAGCTGAGATAGCATTTACTGATGAATGCTATCATATGATTATGCTTTTGTGGTTTAAGTTTTCTGAACTTATTTGTTTTTGTTTTTAGATTAGGGTTTGATGTACTCTATTGAACACCTGGTTTATTATGATGGTTTGCTATTAACTGTGATTGTGTGATAAGTAATGCTTGATGATACTTATTGATTGATTGATGTTGAGATTATGTGCACATTAAAATGCTTATACAGGTGATTCACAAGCTTTGTGAACAAATGCATGATATTATGATTGTGATTGTGAAATTAAGCAGGATGTGTATGTCAAATGTGAATGAGCTTATATGTGAGGTTTTAAGCTCCAGAGTTGTTATTGTTGAATGCTATTACTTTGGAAGCTTGAATGACTTTGCCCAGGTTTTCTATGATTGAATTAATTGCTTGTTTTGTATCATATGATCAAGGCCGTTTGTTGGAACCCTTTTTATTGGCCAAATTCATAAAGTTAGCCTACTAAAAGAGAACACTTTGTGTTCTAACCTTTGAACCCTTAGCCTTGAACATACACTGAAACCCTTGATTGAAAATCTTTACCTTGAGTTAAGTAGAAGATCTTGTGTGGTATTGTTAAAAGTTCAAGTTTGGGGTTGTTGGGAAAACATGAAAAGCATTGAGCTAAGAGCTAAAAAGTAAGAATATGCAAAGAAAAAGAAAAGAAAAGAAAAAGAAGTAAAGCTCAATGCAAATGCAAAGGCAAAAGAAAGTTGGGAATGAATAAGATGATTGTGTTGTTATGATTCTCTTAACTCAAGGATTTTGTGATCCAGAAAAACCAATTTTCTTGTTAGCCCAGCCACATTATAAGCCATTGAAAAGTCCTTGTGATGATGCATGCTTGTGAATGTTTTTGATTGTGGTAAAATGAAAGGCAAAGTTGATTCAAGTAACATTGTGATAGTGGAGTGAATGAGTGAAACACTTTACCTCTTATACACTTGTGTGTTGAGTGAAACACTTTACATAGTGAGGAAATATTCCATGAGCACATAAACATCCATGCTTAATTGATTGATCATTCATGAAAAATAGCATTTGTTGGAATCTAAATGACTTTGTGAACACTAAAGCATGTGCACATCTTGGTTGAACTCTTGGTCATAAGTTTGAGTGAAGTTATTATTTATCTTGAAAAAGAGAATTTTTGAATGAGTGAACCATCATATGAATTGGTTGGAGATTGAGTTACATCTTGTTTGCTTGAGGACAAGCAAAGTTCTAAGTTTGGGGTTGTGATAATAGTTGAAAAACTGTTATTTTCATGCTTAAAATTGATACTAAAAGCAACCTTTAGACTTAAAAACTAGCTTGAAATCATGCTTTTATCCATATTTTCAGAAATAAGAGAGCTGGACAGGTTTATGCTTGATTTAAGTGTTTTTGTGCAGGTTTTAAGGTGAATTTGGTGAAAGAAGTGAAGAAGGAGAGAGATGACATTAGAAAAGACAACAAAAAGTGCAAAAAGGAGAAGCCGAAGGCACCGCTCAGCGGCATTTTACCGCTGAACGACACTCAGGAGGTTGCGGGAGTCACGCTGAGGGGCAAAATGGCCGCTGAGGGGAAGAAACGTGACACGCAGTCACCGCTGAGCGGTATTTACCGCTGAGCGGCACTTTTTGGGCTTGGGCTTTTGTAATCTTTTGTAACTTTAGAATAGTATATAAGGGCTTGCACGTCCTTGATGGACAAATTTGTAAGCACCAAATTATGATGTCACAAACTTGTTTCACAATCGGCAAGTATGACCGAATCGTTCAAGTAATAAACTTGGTAAGACCAAGTATCGTTCTTCCCAAAGGACTCACGGCCTAGTTTAGTTATGTGATTTGTTGATTAGCTAGGACTTACAAACGAAATATTTAGAGTTTAAAATGCAAGACAGAAAATAAACATGTATGCATGAAGTTTGATCAATGGCAAAGCAAAAGATAAACACTTTCAATGAATTATATGAATGAATATATTGTTGGGGGTCAATTTCATCTCATCCACTCTCATATATTTTAGGAATTCAACATTCAAATCATCATTGTTAATGCCACTCTCTAATGTACCATTCTAGATGGCTTCTCCCTAATCACGAGTTCATACAATTCCTAGCATTCCTAATGATTAGTTCATGAGTGCAGGAGCTTAAAGGCAACCAATATAATATTGTCAGTATAATATTGGGAGAAATTCCCCGGATCTAGACTTCCCCGTACGTGTCCGTATCGACAAAATCAATAATCATGCATGGAATGAGTTAAACTATGCAAGCATTGAGCAAAGAGGAAAAACCCTAACTAATGATGAAAGAAAGCATATGTCTTAATTAAAAGATGTACTCAACAGATTCCATATATGAGAGCTTCAAGAGATTACATTGATTCCCCAACAAACATACAAGGTTTAGTTCACCATATTCATGGTGAACCTAGATGAATAACAATGAAAGAATGAAAGAATAAACCCAATAAAGGTGAAGAGGTAGCCTGAGCATCCAAGATCCTCCTTCAAAGGGGTGGAAGAGAGAGTGTTTGCCTCGTTTCTGCCAAAGATACTAATTCTAGGACGTGCAAGCCCTTATATACTAATCTAGAGTTACAAAAGATTACAAAAGCCCAAGCCCAAAAAGTGCCGCTCAGCGGTATTTACCGCTCAGCGGTGAGTGCGCGTCTCCTTTCTTCCCCTCAGCGGCCATTTTGCCCCTCAGCGTGACTCCCGCAACCTCTTGAGTGCCGCTCAGCGGTAAATTGCCGCTGAGCGGTGCTTTCGACTTCTCTTTTTGCACTCTTTCTTGTCTTTTCTAATGTCATCTCTCTCCTTCTTCACTTCTTTCACCAAATTCACCTTAAAACCTGCACAAAAACACTTAAATCAAGCATAAACCTGTCCAGCTCTCTTATTTCTGAAAATATAGATAAAAGCATGATTTCAAGCTAGTTTGTAAGTCTAAAGGTTGCTTTTAGTATCAATTTTAAGCATGAAAATAACAGTTTTTCAACTGTTATCACAACCCCAAACTTAGAACTTTGCTTGTCCTCAAGCAAACAAGATGTAACTCAATCTCCAACCAATTCATATGATGGTTCACTCATTCAAAAATTCTCTTTTTCAAGATAAGTAACAACTTCATTCAAACTTATGACCAAGAGTTCAACCAAGATGTGCACATGCTTTAGTGTTCACAAAGTCATTTAAGTTCCAACAAATGCTATTTTTCATGAATGATCAATCAATTAAGCATGGATGTTCATGTGCTTATGGAATATTTCCTCACTAGGTAAAGTGTTTCACTCAACACACAAGTGTATAAGAGGTAAAGTGTTTCACTCATTCACTCCACTATCACAATGTCACATGAATCAACTTTGCCTTTCATTTTACCACAATCAAAAACATTCACAAGCATGCATCATCACAAGGACTTTTCAATGGCTTATAATGTGGCTGGGCTAACAAGAAAATTGGTTTTTCTGGATCACAAAATCCTTGAGTTAAGAGAATCATAACAACACAATTATTCTTATTCATTCCCAACTTTCTTTTGCCTTTGCATTTGCATTGAGCTTTACTTCTTTTTCTTTTCTTTTCTTTTTCTTTGCATATTCTTACTTTTTAGCTCTTAGCTCAATGCTTTTCCTTTTTCATGTTTTCCCAACAACCCCAAACTTGAACATTTAACAATACCACACAAGATCTTATACTTAACTCAAGGTAAAGCTTTTATATCAAGGGTTTCAGTGTATATTCAAGGCTAAGGGTTCAAAGGATAGAACACAAAGTGTTCTCTTTTAGTAGGCTAACTTTATGAATTTGGCCAATAAAAAGGGTTCCAACAAATGGCCTTGATCACATGATGCAAAACAAGCAATTGATTCAATCATAGAAAACCTGGGCAAAATCATTCATGCTTTCAAAGTAATAACATTCAACAATAACAACTCTGGAGCTCAAAACCTCACATATAAGCTCATTCACATTTGACATACACATCCTGCTTAATTTCACAATCACAATCATGATATCATGCATTTGTTCACAAAGCTTGTGAATCACCTGTATAAGCATTTTAATGTGTACATCATCTCAACATCAATCAATCAACAAGCATCATCAAGCATTACTTATCACACAATCACAGTTAAATAGCAAACCATCATAATAAACCAGGTGTTCAATAGAGTACATCAAACCCTAATCTAAAAACAAAAACAACTTACAAGATACTGGGTTGCCTCCCAGTAAGCGCTTGTTTAACATCCCGAGCCGGACCCAAACTTTCAAGGATCAACCAACAACATCATTGTGGAAAATTGTTGCACCTCTCCCCCTAGATAGGGCTTGAGACGTTGACCATTTACCACCCAACTTCTCTGTGGATCATCAGATGGATTAAATATTTCAATTGCCCCATGCGGATGCACTTCTTTTATCACAAATGGTCCTGTCCATTTTGACTTCAGCTTCCCAGGAAATATCTTCAATCTTGAATTGAACAATAATACCTGTTGTCCTGGATTGAAAACTCTATTCACCAACTTCCTGTCATGATAAAATTTCATTATGTCTTTGTAAGCCTTGGATGAATCATATGCATGTAAGCGCATTTCTTCAAGCTCCAAAATCTGCCGTCTGCGTGTACATTGAGTATCATAAGGATCAAAATTCAAGAATTTCAAAGCCCATAATGCTCTATGCTCCAATTCGACTGGCAAATGGCATGCTTTCCCATAGACTAATTGAAATGGTGATAATCCCATAGACGTCTTCATTGCTGTCCTATAAGCCCAAAGAGCATCATCCAATTTGAGAGACCAATCCTTTCTTGATGAAGTCACAGTCTTTTCCAGGATTCTTTTTATCTCCCTGTTAGATACCTCAGCTTGTCCATTGGTTTGTGGATGATAAGGTGCAGCTACCTTATGCTTTACTCCATAGTGTTTGAGTACTTTCTCTAGCTGATAATTGCAAAAATGAGATCCTCCATCACTAATCAACACTCTTGGAGTGCCAAAACGTGAGAATATCTGCCTCTTCAGGAATTTAATTACCGTGCTAGCATCATTTTTAGGACAAGCTAGTGCTTCCACCCATTTACTCACATAATCCACTGCTACCAGAATATATTCATTGTTGAAAGATGGAGGGAAGGGTCCAACAAAGTCAATACCCCAACAATCAAAAACCTCAACCTCTAAAATACCTTGTAAAGGCATCTCATGACGTTTAGTGATTGTCCCTGCTCTTTGACATTTATCACAATTCCTAGCATGATTATGGGCATCTTTAAATAAAGTTGGCCAATAAAACCCTGATTGAAGGACTTTTGCTGCTGTTCTTTCCCCATTAAAATGTCCTCCATAAGGTGAATCATGACAATGCCAGAGAATTCCTTCTGCCTCTTCATTTGTAACACATCTCCTTAGAAGATTATCTATTCCAATTTTGAACAAATACGGATCATCCCACACAAACTGCTTGGCATCATGTAAAAATTTCTTTCTCTGTTGCCAAGTTAAGTCTTCCGGCATGACTCTTGCAGCTTTGAAATTTGCCATATCAGCAAACCAGGGCCTCTGCTGAATATACATGAGTGATTCATCTGAAAAAGATTCCCAGATTTCAGACTCCTTGTTAGTGACCTCATTGTTGACTAACCGTGACAAATGATCAGCAATTAAGTTCTCACTTCCTTTCTTATCACGGATTTCTACATCAAATTCTTGCAACAGTAGTACCCATCTGATCAGACGTGGCTTAGAATCTGGTTTTGTCAACAAATATTTGATAGCTGCATGATCTGTGTAGACAATCACCTTAGACCCAATAAGATAAGGTCTAAATTTCTCTAGAGCATATACAATGGCAAGAAACTCTTTCTCTGTGGTAGCATAATTCAATTGAGCATCATTCAGCACCTTGCTAGCATAATAAATTGGATGAAACTTTTGTTCTTTCCTTTGCCCAAGGACAACTCCTATTGCATAATCACTTGCATCACACATCAATTCAAAATTTTGATTCCAATCTGGTGCTACAATTACTGGAGCTGACACTAGCTTCTGCTTCAATATATCAAAAGCTTTCAGACAGTCTTCATTCATCACAAAAGGAGCATCCTTCATCAAAAGATTACTCAATGGTTTAGCAATTTTTGAGAAATCTTTGATGAATCTTCTATAGAACCCAGCATGACCAAGAAAACTCCTAATCCCCCTTACATTTGTTGGTGGAGGCAGTTTCTCAATGACTTCTACTTTGGCTTTATCCACCTCAATTCCTTTAGCAGAAATTTTATGCCCCAGTACAATCCCTTCAGTTACCATGAAATGACATTTCTCCCAATTCAAAACCAGATTTGTCTGAACACATCTTTTGAGGACAGTGTTCAAATTAGCTAAACATCTTTGGAAAGAATTTCCAAAAACTGAGAAGTCATCCATGAATACTTCAATGCATTTTTCTAAAAGATCAGAAAAGATTGCCTGCATACACCTCTGAAACGTAGCTGGAGCATTACATAATCCAAAAGGCATCTTTCTATATGCAAAGATACCAAAAGGACAAGTAAAAGTCGTCTTCTCCTGGTCTTTTGGATCTACCACAATTTGATTATATCCAGAATATCCATCTAGAAAACAATAGAAAGCCTGCCCTGATAACCTTTCTAGCATCTGATCCATGAAGGGAAGAGGAAAATGATCTTTCCTAGTAGCTTTATTCAGTTTCCTATAATCAATGCACATACGCCAGCCAGTAACTGTCCGAGTAGGAATAAGCTCATTCTTATCATTATAAATTACTGTCATCCCTCCTTTCTTTGGAACCACCTGTACTGGACTCACCCATTCACTGTCAGAGATTGGATAGATGATACTAGCTTCTAGCAGTTTCAACACTTCTTTTCTGACCACCTCCTTCATGACAGGATTTAACCTTCTCTGCGGTTGAGCACTTGGTTTATAGTCCTCTTCCATAAAAATCTTGTGCATGCAATAAGTTGGGCTTATACCTTTGAGATCTGATATTGACCACCCAATTGCTTCTTTGTTGACTTTCAGAATTTCTATCAATTGCTCTTCTTCTTGTAAAGATAAAGAGTTATTGATGATGACTGGCTTTGTTTCCCCCTCTTCTAAAAACACATATTTCAGATGTGGTGGCAATCTTTTTAATTCTGGCGACTGTGCTTTGATTGTTTCTTCCTTATCAATTGTTTCGAATATTGGATCTTCCTCTGGACTCTTTTTCAATGTTTCCAAGTCCATCAATTTCTCTTCTTCCTCATCCAAATCTTCACATGCATCAATGAGAGTTTTTTCCAATGGTGAAATATTACGCACCATTCTTTCTTGAACCATACAAACTTCATCAAGTTCATCAAATTGAAAGCATGCATTATCATCATTTGGATATGTCATGGCCTTGGATACATCAAAAGTGACCTCTTCATCATCAACTCTCAGTTTAAGCTTACCATTCTCTACATCAATCAGAACTCTAGCAGTCTTCATAAAAGGTCTCCCAAGAATAAGAGGAACATCGCTAGTTCCCTCCATCTCCATCACAATGAAATCTACTGGAAATACAAATTTGTCAACCTTTACTAGAACATCTTCAACCACTCCATATGGATATTTAAGAGACCTGTCTGCCAATTGAAGAGCCATTCTGGTTGGTTTAATTTCCAACCCCTGAATTGTTCTACACATGGATAGCGGCATGAGATTAATGCTAGCTCCCAAATCAATCAATGCTCTTCCAACTTTCACATCTCCTATGGTGCATGGAATGGTGAAGCTTCCTGGGTCTTTAAGTTTAGGAGGTAGTTTCTGTATGATTGCACTGCAATTGCCCTGTATATTGATAGTTTCCTTCTCAGTGTACTTGTGTTTCTTTGTGAGAAGTTCCTTCAAAAATTTTGCATATGCTGGCATCTGTTGCAATGCTTCAGAGAATGGTATAGTAATCTCCAGCTTCTTAAACAGTTCCATGAATCTTTCCAACTGCTTTTCTTTCTCCTTCCTTGAATAACCCTTTGGATAAGGAAGTGGCTTTTCATACTCTTTTTCTCTCTGTCTCTCTTCTCTCTCATTTTTTTCTCTCCTCTTCTCTTCTTCTTTTCTCTTTTTCTCTCTCTCAACTCTTTCTTTCCACTCACATGTTTCTTTTTCACTCTCACTCTCATTTTCTTTCTCTTTTCTCTCTTTTTGTCTCTCCTCTAACACTCTACCACTTCTAGTCACAACAGTTTTACATTCCTTTCCAAGATTATCATGTTTAATCTCGTCAACTATTCTCTCAACATGACCCTCCATTTTTTTAAATGCAGCATCCACATTATGACAATAGGACGCATTTGTCTTCAAGAATCTCTGGAAAGTCTCTTCAAGCTTTGTTGCTTTCTCAACTGGAGTAAATTGCATCTGCCATTGTTGTTGTTGCGCTTGAACCACTGACACCTGTTGTATTTCCTGTGGTATTTGAGAAAGTTTCATGGTTATTTCCTCAAGCTGCTGAGAGAGAGTCCTATTTTGGACAAGCAGAGCCTCATTTAATTTTGACAACTCCTTCTGATTAGGATCTCCTGTGTCAATATTGAGTTCGTTGTCACTAGTAGCCATATTTTCAATAATTTCAGTTGCTTCCTCTGGAGTCTTCCATTTGATATTGCCTCCTGCTGAGGCATTCAACATCATCTTGGTTTGTAAACCAAGCCCTCCAAGGAAAATTAAGACTACTTCATGTTCTTTAAAGCCATGCATGGGAGTTTTACGTAACAAGCTTTTATATTTGTCCCATGCATGCCCCAGTGATTCTTCCATGCCCTGCTTGAATGAAGAAATCTCTTGCTTTCCTTTAGTCACCTTAGATTGTGGGAAGTATTTGTTTAAGAATTTTGTGACCACTGCTTCCCACTCTGTGAAACTTTCTTCTGGAAAAGAGTTCAACCAAAGCTTAGCATTGCCTCCCAATGAGAAAGGAAACAAGCTAAGTTTGATTGCTTCGTCTGGCACCCCATTAATTTTGACTGTATTGCAAATCTCATTAAAGGTAGTGAGGTGCTCATATGGGCTTTCATGAGACAACCCATTAAATTGATTACTCTTCACCAGTTGAATCAGTGCTGGTTTGACCTCCATGTTAGCTGCATTGACTCTAGGTCTAGCTATGCTATTGAAGTGCTGAGGTCCAGCAAGATTAGTATAATCTGAGAGAGTTCTTCTAACATTATTGCCCTCCATACTCCCTGTGCTATGAACAGAACCTTGTGGTGATGATTGCAAGAGAGTTTCTGAAGAAGGGAAAAGTTCTCTAGACGTTCTGATTCTTCTCCTCCTTCTACTCTCTTCTAGACCTTCAAGAAGAGGTTCTGTTGTTTTCTTACTCCTAGTTCGAATTGCTTCCTGCATACACAAGAAAACAAACCCTAGAAAAGATTTGTTAGCACAAAAAGATATAAGAGAAGATATATATTCAAAAGATAAAAAGATAAAAGATTCAGAAGATAAGAAGATAAAAGATTCAAAAGATAAAAAGATAAAAGATAAAATAAAATTTAAAAATAACATCTAATCTAAAAAAAAAATAAAATAAAAACAGAAAAAATAAAAACAGAAATTCAAAATTAAAGTCAAAGATAATCAATAATCACACAAATTAACCAGTTAAACCACGAGTCCCCGGCAACGGCGCCAAAAACTTGATGGACAAATTTGTAAGCACCAAAATATGATGTCACAAACTTGTTTCACAATCGGCAAGTATGACCGAATCGTTCAAGTAATAAACTTGGTAAGACCAAGTATCGTTCTTCCCAAAGGACTCACGGCCTAATTTAGTTATGTGATTTGTTGATTAGCTAGGACTTACAAACGAAATATTTATATTTTAATATGCAAGACAGAAAATAAACATGTATGCATGAAGTTTGATCAATGGCAAAGCAAAAGATAAACACTTTCAATGAATTATATGAATGAATATGTTGTTGGGGGTCAATTTCATCTCATCCACTCTCATATATTTTAGGAATTCAACATTCAAATCATCATTGTTAATGCCACTCTCTAATGTACCATTCTAGATGGCTTCTCCCTAATCACGATTTCATACAATTCCTAGCATTCCTAATGATTAGTTCATGAGTGCAGGAGCTTAAAGGCAACCAATATAATATTGTCAGTATAATATTGGGAGAAATTCCCCGGATCTAGACTTCCCCGTACGTGTCCGTATCGACAAAATCAATAATCATGCATGGAATGAGTTAAACTATGCAAGCATTGAGCAAAGAGGAAAAACCCTAACTAATGATGAAAGAAAGCATATGTCTTAATTAAAAGATGTACTCAACAGATTCCATATATGAGAGCTTCAAGAGATTACATTGATTCCCCAACAAACATACAAGGTTTAGTTCACCATATTCATGGTGAACCTAGATGAATAACAATGAAAGAATGAAAGAATAAACCCAATAAAGGTGAAGAGGTAGCTTGAGCATCCAAGATCCTCCTTCAAAGGGGTGGAAGAGAGAGTGTTTCCCTCGTTTCTGCCAAAGATACTAATTCTAGGACGTGCAAGCCCTTATATACTAATCTAGAGTTACAAAAGATTACAAAAGCCCAAGCCCAAAAAGTGCCGCTCAGCGGTATTTACCGCTCAGCGGTGAGTGCGCGTCTCTTTTCCTCCCCTCAGCGGCCATTTTGCCCCTCAGCGTGACTCCCGCAACCTCTTGAGTGCCGCTCAGCGGTAAATTGCCGCTGAGCGGTGCTTTCGACTTCTCTTTTTGCACTCTTTCTTGTCTTTTCTAATGTCATCTCTCTCCTTCTTCACTTCTTTCACCAAATTCACCTTAAAACCTGCACAAAAACACTTAAATCAAGCATAAACCTGTCCAGCTCTCTTTTTTCTGAAAATATAGATAAAAGCATGATTTCAAGCTAGTTTTTAAGTCTAAAGGTTGCTTTTAGTATCAATTTTAAGCATGAAAATAACAGTTTTTCAACTGTTATCAGTCCTAGAATTAGTATCTTTGGCAGAAACGAGGCAAACACTCTCTCTTCCACCCCTTTGAAGGAGGATCTTGGATGCTCAGGCTACCTCTTCACCTTTATTGGGTTTATTCTTTCATTCTTTCATTGTTCATCTAGGTTCACCATGAATATGGTGAACTAAACCTTGTATGTTTGTTGGGGAATCAATGTAATCTCTTGAAGCTCTCATATATGGAATCTTTGCTTGCATCTTTTAATTAAGACTTATGCTTTCTTTCATCATTAGTTAGGATTTTTCCTCTTTGCTCAATGCTTGCATAGTTTAACTCATTCGATGCATGATTATTGGTTTTGTCGATACGGACACGTACGGGGAAGTCTAGATCCGGGGAATTTCTCCCAATATTATACTGACAATATTATATTGGTTGTCGTTAAGCTCCTGCACTTATGAACTAATCATTAGGAATGCTAGGAATTGTATGAACTCGTGATTAGGGAGAAGCCATCTAGAATGGTACTTTAGAGAGTGGCATTAACAATGGTGATTTGAATGTTGAATTCCTAAAATATATGAGAGTGGATGAGATGAAATTGACCCCCAACAACATATTCATTCATATATTTCATTGAAAGTGTTTATCTTTTGTCTTTGCCATTGATCAAATTTCATGCATGCATGTTTATTTTCTGTCTTGCATATTAAAATATAAATATTTCGTTTGTAAGTCCTAGCTAATCAACAAATCACATAACTAAATTAGGCCGTGAGTCCTTTGGGAAGAACAATACTTGGTCTTACCAAGTTTATTACTTGAACGATTCGGTCATACTTGCCGATTGTGAAACAAGTTTGTGACATCATATTTTGGTGCTTACAAATTTGTCCATCAGTGCCCGTATCGACAAAACCAATAATCATGCATCGAATGAGTTAAACAATGCAAGCATTAAGCAAAAAGGAAAAACCTTAACTAATGATGAAAGAAAGCATAAGTCTTAATTAAAAGATGCAAGCATAAATTCCATATATGAGAGCTTCAAGAGATTACATTGATTCTCCAACAAACATACAAGGTTTAGTTCACCATATTCATGGTGAACCTAGATGAACAATGAAAGAATGAAAGAATAAACCCTAAAAAGGTGAAGAGGTAGCCTGAGCATCCAAGATCCTCCTTCAAAGGGGTGGAAGAGAGAGTGTTTGCCTCGTTTCTGCCAAAGATACAAACCCTAGGACGTCCTAAAGCTTATATATTATTCTAAAATTATAAAAATCTAAGCCCAAGCCCATAAGTGTGCCGCTCAGCGGTAAAGTACCGCTCAGCGGTGACTGCGCGTCTCGTTTCTTCCCCTCAGCGGCCATTTTGCCCCTCAGCGGACCTCCCGTGACCTCCTGAGTGCCGCTCAGCGGTAAAATGCCGCTGAGCGGTGACTTCGGCTTCTCCTTTTGCACTCTTTGATCTCTTTTCTGATTCCATCTCTCTCCTTCTTCACTTCTTTCACTAAATTCACCTTAAAACCTGCACAAAAACACTGAAATCAAGCATAAACCTGTCCAGCTCTCTTATTTCTGAAAATATGGATAAAAGCATGATTTCAAGCTAGTTTCTAAGTCTAAAGATTGCTTTTAGTATCAATTTTAAGCATGAAAATAACAGTTTTTCAACTGTTATCACAACCCCAAACTTAGAACTTTGCTTGTCCTCAAGCAAACAAAATGTAACTCAATCTCCAACCAATTCATATGATGGTTCACTCATTCAAAAATCCTCTTTTTCAAGATAAGTAACAACTTCACTCAAACTTATGACCAAGAGTTCATTCAAGATGTGCACATGCTTTAGTGTTCACAAAGTCATTTAAATTCCAACAAATGCTATTTTTCATGAATGATCAATCAACTAAGCATGGATGTTCATGTGCTTATGGAATATTTCCTCACTAGGTAAAGTGTTTCACTCAACACACAAGTGTATAAGAGGTAAAGTGTTTCACTCATTCACTCCACTATCACAATATCACATGAGTCAACTTTGCCTTTTATTTTACCACAATCAAAAACATTCACAAGCATGCATCATCACAAGGACTTTTCAATGGCTTATAATGTGGCTGGGCTAACAAGAAAATTGGTTTTTCTGGATCACAAAATCCTTGAGTTAAGAGAATCATAACAACTTGTTCTCTTTTAGTAGGCTAATTTTATGAATTTGGCCAATAAAAAGGGTTCCAACAAACGGCCTTGATCATATGATGCAAAACAAGCAATTGATTCCATCATAGAAAACCTGGGCAAAATCATTCATGTTTCCAAAGTAATAGCATTCAACAATAACAACTCTGGAGCTCAAAACCTCACATATAAGCTCATTCACATTTGACATACACATCCTGCTTAATTTCACAATCACAATCATAATATCCTGTATTTGTTCACAAAGCTTGTGAATCACCTGTATAAGCATTTTATGTGCACATCTATCTCAACATCAATCAATCACTAATCATCATCAAGCATTACTTATCACACAATCACAGTTAATAGCAAATCATCATAACAAACCAGGTTTCCAATAGAGTACATCAAACCCTAATCTAAAACAAAAAATAAATAAGTTTAGAAAACTTAAACCAACAAAAGCATAAGCATATGATAGCATTCATCCGTAAATGCTATCTCAGCTCCTCATCAATCTGAGCTATCATCTGTATCCTCCTCTTCTTGGATCTTATAGTCTTGATTCCTTTTGCCCGATGAGGAGGCCATCCTTGCATCAAACATAATTCACAAAACCAAAAGATACATTGTTAAGCATTAGTAAACCACAATGAAGAAATCATCCCCTTCAATGATGCTCTCTCTCAACCCCAAACTTAGATGGAAAACTAGTGAGAAAGTGAGATTTTTTCAAAAGGGAAGAGGGAAAAGATGTGGAGAACCTTGGAAAAGGTATGTAGGAGTGTGTGTGCAGAGAAGAGCCTGGAAGTATGAGCAAATGCGCAGCTTAGGGTATAAAAATACCCTAATGGGCTCGAGTCTCGCTAAGGGGAAACTAAAGCCCATCTGCGAGAGTACCGCTCAGCGGTAAGTTGCCGCTCAGCGGCACTTTCGTGATGTGCTCTTCTCCTTTTTTTCTTAACCTACGTGCCTCCTACACATGCCCCTCACTGGTTCCCTGCAATTCAATGTTTAAAATACTTATGCAAACCCTAAGTAAAATAAAACAAACAAAACCAATCAATCAACTAGGTTGCCTCCCAGGTAGCGCTTGTTTAACGTCACGAGCCTGACCCAAAATCCACCAACACCCATCAGTAGGTGTTTCAAACTTACCAACACCCATCAGTAGGTGTTACAGACTTACCAGCACCCATCAGTAGGTACAAAATTTTCTCACCAACACCCATCAGTAGGTGTTACAAACTTAGTATCCTTCAGTAGATACTTAACCACCTAGCATCCTTCAGTAGATGCTGTATCCAACAAAATATTTACAAAATAATGTCCACAAATTAAAAGTTACAAAACCAAATCAAAAGTTTTTAAATCCACTGGGTTGCCTCCCAGCAAGCACTCTTTTAACGTCATTAGCTTGACCCAGTAAAGCTCAACTTCCTTCTTCTTTTTCTTCTTTCTACTGAACTTCTTCAGAAATTTGATCAAACCAGGAACCTGTTGCAGTGTCTCAATCATAGGAACTTTAATCTCCAATTTCTTGAAGATTTCCATAAAGCACTTAAATTTCTTTTCCTTCCTATGATTCTTCTTTAGATGAGGATGGGATTTTTCATATGATTCCTTCTTCTTTCCTCTCATCTTCTTTTTCTTATGCTTCCTCTTCCCAAATTTTCTCTTTTTCTTTTCTCTTATTTTTTTCTTCCCTTCTCTTTTTCTTCTCAATTTCTTTATTTTCACACAAATTTTCTTCCTCTCTTCTCTCTCAACCACTTCTTTTTCTTTTTCATCATCTTTATCTTTCTCACTCAACTCTTCTTTTTCTTCTCTCTCTATCTTTTCCTCATCTCTCTCTATTTTTTTCTCAGCAAAAATCTTGTCACTTTCAGTGACAATGGCTTGACCTTCCTCCTTAAGGTTAACTTCAGTATTAACCTTAACATTCAATTTTTGACTAATGAAACGAAGGTGCATCACCATGCTTTTACATGATTCTTCAATGCTTTTCTCAGTAGAGTCGGAATTTTTCAAAAATCGTTGAAGGGTGTCATCCAAATTTACTGATGGAGAGGGTTGTTGCTGCCATTGTTGTGGTGGCGGCCTATCAAATTCTTCGGCAGCTTGAGTGGTTTTGTGATGACAATCAGGTATCTGTATGTACTGTTGAACTGCCTCCTCCAACGTTATCCTTCTTCCCGATAGAGAGGGTTTTTTCTGCCTTTGTTGTGGTGGTAGATTCTTAAATTGTTCGACAGCTTGCCAAAATTGATCATTATCCATGCTTGAGTGAGATCCCACCAGTGATTGAAATTACCTTAGTAGAATTGAGTGCCTATTAAATTCTTGTTCGAATTGCATCCTGCAAACATTAGGCACAAAACTCTAGAAAATATTTGTTAGCACAAAAAGATATAGGAGAAAATATATATTCAGAAGATAAAAGATTCAGAAGATAAAATAAAATAAGATAGAATAAAATAAAATCAAATCAAATCTAATCTAATAAAATAAAATAAAATAAAATAAAATCTAATCTAATCAAATAAAATCAAATCAAATAAAATCAAATCAAATAAGATAAAATAAAAATTGAACAAATAAAAACAGAAAATAAAAACAGAAATTCAAAATTAAAGTCAAAGATAATCAATAATCACACAAATTAACCAGTTAAACCAGAGTCCCCGGCAGCGGCGCCAAAAACTTGATGGACAAATTTATGAGCACCAAAATATGATGTCACAAACTTGTTTTTCAATCGGCAAGTATGATCGAATCGTTCAAGTAATAAACTTGGTAAGACCAAGTATCGTTCTCCCAAAGGACTCACGGCCTAGTTTAGTTATGTGATTTGTTGATTAGCTAAGACTTAAGAACGAAATATTTGGAGTTTAATATGCAAGACAAAAAATAAACATGTATGCATGAGTTTTTGATCAATGGCAAAAGCAAAAGATAAACACTTTCAATGAAATATATGAATGAATATGTTGTTGGGGGTCAATTTCATCTTATCCACTCTCATATATTTTAGGAATTCAACATTCAAATCATCATTGTTAATGCCACTCTCTAAAGTACCATTCTAGATGGCTTCTCCCTAATCACGAGTTCATACAATTCCTAGCATTCCTAATGATCAGTTCATAAGTGCAGGAGCTTAACGACAACCAATATAATATTGGGAGAAATTCCCCGGATCTAGACTTCCCCGTACGTGCCCGTATCGACAAAACCAATAATCATGCATCGAATGAGTTAAACAATGCAAGCATTAAGCAAAGAGGAAAAACCCTAACTAATGATGAAAGAAAGCATAAGTCTTAATTAAAAGATGCAAGCATAAATTCCATATATGAGAGCTTCAAGAGATTACATTGATTCCCCAACAAACATACAAGGTTTAGTTCACCATATTCATGGTGAACCTAGATGAACAATGAAAGAATGAAAGAATAAACCCTAAAAAGGTGAAGAGGTAGCCTGAGCATCCAAGATCCTCCTTCAAAGGGGTGGAAGAGAGAGTGTTTGCCTCGTTTCTGCCAAAGATACAAACCCTATGACGTCCTAAAGCTTATATACTATTCTAAAATTATAAAAATCTAAGCCCAAGCCCATAAGTGTGCCGCTCAGCGGTAAAGTACCGCTCAGCGGTGACTGCGCGTCTCGTTTCTTCCCCTCAGCGGCCATTTTGCCCCTCAGCGGACCTCCCGTGACCTCCTGAGTGCCGCTCAGCGGTAAAATGCCGCTGAGCGGTGACTTCGGCTTCTCCTTTTGCACTCTTTGATCTCTTTTCTGATTCCATCTCTCTCCTTCTTCACTTCTTTCACTAAATTCACCTTAAAACCTGCACAAAAACACTGAAATCAAGCATAAACCTGTCCAGCTCTCTTATTTCTGAAAATATGGATAAAAGCATGATTTCAAGCTAGTTTCTAAGTCTAAAGATTGCTTTTAGTATCAATTTTAAGCATGAAAATAACAGTTTTTCAACTGTTATCACTGACCACCTCCTTCATAACAGGATTTAACCTTCTCTGTGGTTGAGCACTTGGTTTATAATCTTCTTCCATAAAAATCTTGTGCATGCAATAATTTGGGCTAATACCTTTGAGATCTGATATTGACCACCCAATTGCTTCTTTGTTGGCTTTCAGAATTTCTATCAACTGCTCTTCTTCTTGTAGAGATAAACAGTTATTGATGATGACTGGCTTTGTTCCATCTTCTTCTAGAAAAACATATTTCAGATGTGATGGCAATCTTTTTAATTCTGGTGTCTGTGCTTTGACTGCTTCTTCCTTATCAATTATTTCGAATATTGGATCTTCCTCCGGACTCTTTTTCAATGTTTCCAAGTCCATCAGACATTCATCAATCAATTTCTCTTCTTCTTCATCTAAATCTTCACATGCATCAATGAGAGTTTTTTCCAATGGAGAAATATTTCGCACCATTCTTTGTTGCACCATACAAACTTCATCAAGTTCATCAAATTGAAAACATGCTTTGTCATCATTTGGATATGTCATGGCCTTGGATACGTCAAAAGTGACTTCTTCATCATCAAATCTCAATTTAAGCTTACCATTCTCTACATCAATTAAAACTCTAGCAGTCTTCATAAAAGGTCTCCCAAGAATAAGAGGAACATCACTATTCCCTTCCATCTCCATCACAATAAATTCCACTAGGAATACAAATTTGTCAACCTTCACTAGAACATCTTCAACCACTCCATGTGGATATTTAAGAGATCTGTTGTATTTCTTGTGGTATTTGAGAAAGCTTCATAATTACTTCTTCCAGCTGTTGAGAGATAATTCTATTTTGAATAAGCAAAGCATCATTTAATTGTAACAACTCCTTCTGATTAAGATATCCTTTTTCAATGTTGAGTTCGTTGTCACTAGTAGCCATATTTTCAATAATTTATGTTGCTTCCTCTGGAGTTTTCCAGTTAATGTTTCCTCCTGCTGAGGCATTAAGCATCATCTTAGTTTGTGAACCAAGACCTCCAAGGAAAGTTAGGACTACTTCTTCTTCTTTGAAACCATGCATGGGAGTTTTTCGTAACAAGCTTTTATACCTGTCCCATGCATGCCCCAGTGATTCTTCCATGCCCTGCTTAAATGAAGAAATCTCTTGCTTGCCTTTTGTCACCTTAGATTATGGGAAGTACTTGTTTAAAAATTTTGTAACCATTGCTTCCCACTCTGTGAAACTTTCTTTTGGGAAAGAATTCAACCAAAGCTTAGCATTGCCTCCCAATGAGAAAGGAAACAAGCTAAGTTTGATAGCTTCGTCTGGCACCCCATTAATCTTTACTGTGTTGCAAATCTCATTGAAGGTAGTGAGGTGCTCATATGGGCTTTCATGAGATAACCCATTAAATTGATTGCTTTTCACCAGTTGAATCAGTGCTGGTTTGACCTCCATATTAGCTGCATTGACTCTAGGTCTAGCTATACTGTTAAAGTGCTGAGGTCCAGCTATATTGGTGTAGTCAGCAAGAGTTCTTCTAACATTGTTGTTCTCCATATTTTCTGTGCTATGAACAGAACCTTGTGGTGATGATTGTAAGAGAGTTTCTGGAGAGGGAAAAAGTTCTCTAGATGTTCGGATTCTTCTCCTCCGTCTACTCTCGTCTAGACCTTCAAGAAGAGGTTCTGTTGTTTTCTTGCTCCTTGTTCTAATTGCTTCCTGCATACACAAGAAAACAAAACCCTAGAAAATATTTGTTAGCACAAAAAGATATAGGAGAAGATAAAAGATTCAGAAGATAAAATAAAATCAAATAACACAAAATAAAATCAAATAAAATCAAATAAGATAAAATAAAATAAAATAAAAACCGAAAAAATAAAAACAGAAAAATAAAAACAGAAATTCAAAAGTAAAGTCAAAGATAATCAATAATCACACAAATGAACTAGTTCAACCACGAGTCCCCGGCAACGGCGCCAAAAACTTGATGGACAAATTTATGTTCACCAAAATATGATGTCACAAAGTTGTTTTACAATCGGCAAGTATGACCGAATCGTTTCAAGTAATAAACTTGGTAAGACCAAGTATCGTTCTCCCAAAGGACTCACGACCTAGTTTAGTTATGTGATTCTATGATTAGCTAAGACTTAAGAACGAAATAAGTGAAGTTTAATATGTAAAACAGAAAATAAACATGTATGCATGAGGTTCTGATCAATGGCAAAAGCAAAAGACAAGCACTTTCAATGAAATATATATATGAATATGTTGTTGGGGGTCAATTTCATCTTATCCACTCTCATATATTTTAGGAATACGACATTCAAGTCATCATTGTTAATGCCACTCTCTAAATTACCTTGTCAAGAAGGCCTATCCCCAATTACGAGTTCATACAATTCCTAGCATTCCTAGTAATTAGTTCTTTTAGCACAGGAGCTTAACGACAACCAATATAATATTGGGAGAGATTCCCCGGATCTAGACTTCCCCGTACGTTCCCGTACCGACAAAATCAATAATCATGTATTGAATGAGTTAAACAAAGAAGGCCTTGAGCAAAGAGGAGAAACCCTAACTAATGATGAAAGAAAGCATAAGTCTTAGATTAAGATGCAAGCACAAATTCCATATATGAGAGCTTCAAAAGATTACATTGATTCCCTGATGGACAAATTTATGAGTACCAAAATATGATGTCACAAACTTGTTTTTCAATCGGCAAGTATGACCGAATCGTTCAAGTAATAAACTTGGTAAGACCAAGTATCGTTCTCCCAAAGGACTCACGGCCTAGTTTAGTTATGTGATTTGTTGATTAGCTAAGACTTAAGAACGAAATATTTGGAGTTTAATATGCAAGACAGAAAAAAAACATGTATGCATGAGTTTTTGATCAATGGCAAAAGCAAAAGATAAACACTTTCAATGAAATATATGAATGAATATGTTGTTGGGGGTCAATTTCATCTTATCCACTCTCATATATTTTAGGAATTCAACATTCAAATCATCATTGTTAATGCCACTCTCTAAAGTACCATTCTAGATGGCTTCTCCCTAATCACGAGTTCATACAATTCCTAGCATTCCTAATGATCAGTTCATAAGTTCAGGAGCTTAACGACAACCAACATAATATTGGGAGAAATTCCCCGGATCTAGACTTCCCCGTACGTGCCCGTATCGACAAAACCAATAATCATGCATCGAATGAGTTAAATAATGCAAGCATTAAGCAAAGAGGAAAAACCCTAACTAATGATGAAAGAAAGCATAAGTCTTAATTAAAAGATGTAAAAACAGGTTCCATATATGAGAGCTTCAAAAGATTACATTGGTTCCCCAACAAACATACAAAGTTTAGTTCACCATATTCATGGTGAACCTAGATGAACAATAATGAAAGAATGAAAGAATAAACCCTAAAAAGGTTAAGAGGTAGCCTGAGCATCCAAGATCCTCCTTCAAAGGGGTGGAAGAGAGAGTGTTTGCCTCGTTTCTGCCAAAGATACAAACCCTAGGACGTCCTAAAGCTTATATACTATTCTAAAATTACGAAAAATCTAAGCCCAAGCCCATAAGTGTGCCGCTCAGCGGTAAAGTACCGCTCAGCGGTGAGTGCGCGTCTCGTTTCTTCCCCTCAGCGGCCATTTTGCCCCTCAGCGGAACTCCCGTGACCTCCTGAGTGCCGCTCAGCGGTAAAATGCCACTGAGCGGTGACTTCGGCTTCTCCTTTTGCACTCTTTGATTTCTTTTCTGATTCCATCTCTCTCCTTCTTCACTTCTTTCACTAAATTCACCTTAAAACCTGCACAAAAACACTGAAATCAAGCATAAACCTGTCCAGCTCTCTTATTTCTGAAAATATGGATAAAAGCATGATTTCAAGCTAGTTTCTAAGTATAAAGGTTGCTTTTAGTATCAATTTTAAGCATTAAAATAACAGTTTTTCAACTGTTATCACAACCCCAAACTTAGAACTTTGCTTGTCCTCAAGCAAACAAAATGTAACTCAATCTCCAACCAATTCATATGATGGTTCACTCATTCAAAAATCCTCTTTTTCAAGATAAGTAACAACTTCACTCAAACTTATGACCAAGAGTTCATTCAGGATGTGCACATGCTTTAGTGTTCACAAAGTAAATTCCAACAAATGCTATTTTTCATGAATGATCAATCAATTAAGCATGGATGTTCATGTGCTTATGGAATATTTCCTCACTAGATAAAGTGTTTCACTCAACACACAAGTGTATAAGAGGTAAAGTGTTTCACTCATTCACTCCACTATCACAATGTCACATGAGTCAACTTTGCCTTTCATTTTACCACAATCAAAAACATTCACAAGCATGCATCATCACAAGGACTTTTCAATGGCTTATAATGTGGCTGGGCTAACAAGAAAATTGGTTTTTCTGGATCACAAAATCCTTGAGTTAAGAGAATCATAACAACACAATTATTCTTATTCATTCCCAACTTTCTTTTGCCTTTGCATTTGCATCGAGCTTTGCTTCTTTTTCTTTTCTTTTCTTTTCCTTTGCATATTCTTACTTTTTAGCTCTTAGCTTAATGCTTTTCCTTTTTCATGTTTCCCCAACAACCCCAAACTTGAACATTTAACAATACCATACAAGATCTTCTACTTAACTCAAGGTAAAGATTTTCAATCAAGGGTTTTCAGTGTATGTTCAAGGCTAAGGGTTCAAAGGATAGAACACAACGTGTTCTCTTTTAGTGGGCTAACTTTATGAATTTGGCCAATAAAAAGGGTTCCAACAAACGGCCTTGATCATATGATGCAAAACAAGCAATTGATTCAATCATAGAAAACCTGGGCAAAGTCATTCATGCTTCCAAAGTAATAGCATTCAACAATAGCAACTCTAGAGCTCAAAACCTCACATATAAGCTCATTCACATTTGACATACACATCCTGCTTAATTTCACAATCACAATCATAATATCCTGTATTTGTTCACAAAGCTTGTGATTCACCTGTATAAGCATTTTAATGTGCACATCATCTCAACATCAATCAATCAATAAGCATCATTCAAGCATTACTTATCAAACAATCACAGTTAATAGCAAACCATCATAAGAAACCAGGTTTCAAATAGAGTACATCAAACCCTAATCTAAAAACAAAAACAAATAAGTTCAGAAAACTTAAACCACAAAAGCATAATCATATGATAGCATTCATCAGTAAATGCTATCTCAGCTCCTCATCAGTCTGAGCTGTCCTCTGTATCTTCCTCTTCCTCCTCATCTTCATCATCTTCAAATGCATCCTCCTCATCAGCTTCATCCTCTTCCATATCTCTAGCTGAAGCTTCAGCTGCTCCAGCTCCTCCTCCATGCACTGGTTCTTTTGGCCAAGCTACTACATTATGGAATTCATCCATAGTCCACCTGTGGGCTGGAGGTGTATCATACATCCCCACTATCATCTCAGCAGTTGCCACCTGCCCTCTGTGAATGGACTACAACTGAGCATGATGAATCATTATTTTCTTCACTTCACTTAGTTTACTGTACTAAAATTAATCAGGGAGTTGTGCTTAATTGTCCAGTATTTTCCCGTTTTTACTGATTGTGCTTAATTTGATCAGAAATTCTTATTTTACTTAATTTGAATTATCTGAGAATAATTATTTACATTAGTGAATGCAGGGAAAATTCTGTAAATATTTTAGAACATTAGGAAGAATATTTATTTACACACTGTGTTATCTAGTCGAAGCCGTACTGCATTGAATTAATCTGTGTATTGATCCGTATAATGAAATATTTTTCTTGAGTTTGTAAAAGCAAAATAGGCTTGGCATCATTACACCTCACGGCAACTCTTTGGATTCAAATGAAGAATTTTGCAAAACATTTAGCCTAAGTTGGAATGAAAGAGAAGAGACCACCAAGTTCCAAGTGCAGCCCACTGTTTTATGAATTGTTTTGGAAAAGAATAGCATTGTCTTATGTATACAATTCACATTACAAATTAAATGAGGGAAGTGACCATACTTGAAAGACTCGGCCATACACATACCACCTTTGGAAAATTCAACATACAATTGAGAAAAGGTAGAATGAGCTAAATCCAAGAACAAAGTCATCCCGTGAAACACCAATTGGAGAGCTAAATCCAAGCACAGGGGATTAATTGAAGAAAAATGAAAAAGGCTAACTACTAGGTGGTGGATCAGTCGCTACTCTATTAAAACCTCCTTCCTCTCGGCAATTTAGTGGGCATCCTATCTTCTTTTTTTTTTTTCCCAGGGAGGATAGCAAATGTATTGAAGGGATGATGACTTGATGAAGGAGATCTGAGGAGTAGTGTAGGAAGCCACGGTCTGGAAGAGGCTCTTGCCTCTTCCTCTTCCATATAACTCTCTCAGTTGTCTATTTAAAACAGTGTAAAATATAGTTTTCATCTCTGAAGCTTGTACCCTTTGCTCGTTTCATTTTAGTTGCAGTGTTGAAGGATTTTAATTTAAGTGTTGAACGTATGATGAATTCCATTTTCAGTTAAATGTTTTTTTTTATCTGTTCAATTTACCGTTCATATTTTTTGCACCGTTAAAATCTGTCATTACATTTTACCGTTCATTTTATTTTCAGAGGTTTTCTATTTTTACCATCTTTTACTGTTCAGTTTTTATTGTCTTTTAAATTTATTTTAGTATTTTTAATCCTGTTTTGTTTAAATTCCAGTTTTAATTTATTTTACCGCAACCAAAAACACAAACCCCCCCCCCCACTTCGTAAAAAATCTGAAACTGAACCGACACAAATTGGTCCTTGAGAGACGACCTAGGAGTCACCTCCTAGTCTATACTGCATTATTTTATGCACAATTTTTGTGAGCGGTGCGACCCGTTCATCAAAATGGCGCCGCTGCCGGGGACCAACGGTTCAGTTTTGAGTCTTGTGTCTGTGTTGTGTGATTTGTGTATGTGTTTGTGATAGTGTTGTTTTGCTACCTTGTGTTTATTTCTGTGGTTTGAATTTTCTGTGCTATTGTTTCATGATTACAGGGTGTCGTGATTTAGTGCATGACTAGAGGAAATCCTGGATTCATACCACCCTTTGATCCTGAGATTGATAGGACTTTTCATAGCTTAATTAGGCATTCTAGGAATTTGTCTTTAGAGTCTGTTTTTGAACCTGTTCCATTAGATATTGTGCATCCTACTGTTGAGTACTCTGTGCATACTGCATCTACTGCATCTGTACTTGATTCTGATTCTGTTGTTTTTCACACTGAGAACAATATGGCACAACCTCCACCTCGCGAGAGGACTTTTAGGGAGATGGCTGCACCTGATTTCGATATTGAAAGCTTGTGCATCCAATATCCTGATGAGGACGTTCCGTATGTTCTCAAGACTGGACTGATCCATTTGTTGCCCAAGTTTCATGGTCTTGCAGGTGCGAGTCCACATAAGCATTTGAAGGAATTCCTGGTTGTTTGTTCCAGTATGAAACCGCACAATGTTCCTGAAGAGCACGTCTTCTTGAAGGCATTCCCTCATTCATTGGAAAATGTTGCTAAGGATTGGTTGTATAGTTTAGCGCCGAGATCCATTGCTAGCTGGGATGATCTGAAGAGGCTGTTCTTGGAGAAATTTTTCCCAGCATCCCGGACCACAGCTATCAGGAAAGACATAACTGGGATTAGACAGCTTAGTGGAGAGAACCTGTACGAATATTGGGAGAGATTCAAGACACTTTGTGCTAGCTGCCCCCACCATCAGATACCTGAACAACTCCTTATTCAGTATTTCTACGAGGGTTTGAACAACATGGATCGAGGTATGATCGATGCTGCCTGTGGTGGAGCTCTTGGAGACATCACACCTGCTGAGGCCAGACCATTGATTGAGAAGATGGCCTCCAACTCCCAGCAGTTTAGCAATAGGAATGATGCCATTGTGGTGAAGGGCGTACAAGATATTGCCCAGTCTTTATCAGCTGTTGAAAGCAAGTTAGAAGGCCAGATTAACTCTCTTGCGAAGATGGTGACACAGTTGACTACCAACCAGAGATCGACATCTCAATCTGCATATGTTGCACGACTATGTGCTATTTGTCCTTCCAGTGACCACTACACAGATGCATGTCCTTCTTTGCAACATCCTGCTGCCTCTGATGTGCCTCAGGCTTATACTACAAACATCTACAACAACAGGCAACCACAACAGCAAAATCATGACTTGTCCAGCAACAGGTACAACCCAGGGTGGAGGAATCACCCCAATCTTAGATGGAACAATGCGCCACAACAACAGCAGCAGGCGCCACCTTTTCAGAATGCTGGAACACCTAACAGATATGTGCCTCCACCCATGCAACAACACCAAAGGCAACAACAACAGCAACAGCAAGAGGCACCTGCCCAACCAGCTGCCCAACCTTCCACTTCGTCTGAACCTTCATTGGAAGAGTTAGTGAGACAGATGACTGTGCAAAACCTGCAGTTTCAGAAAGATAACATGCAGTTTCAGAAAGACAACATGCAATTTCAGCAGGAGACTAGAGCGTCCATACAGAGCCTCACTAACCAGATAGGTCAGATGGCCACTCAGATAAACCAGGCGCAGTCTCAAAATTCTAGTAAGTTACCATCGCAGACTGTGCAGAATCCAAGAAATGTGAGTGCCATAACCCTCAGATCAGGGAAGCAGATTGTTGTACCTTCAGAGCCCACCTCTATACCGACACCCGTGCCTGCTACTTCTCACAAAAAGGAGGACCAAGCTGGTCCAAGCAGGACATTTGAGGCAGGTGAATCTTCTTCTCCAGTCGGTGGTTCTTCTTCAGGAGGATCTCCTCCCTTAACCACCACTACTGCTGCCACACCATCTCCATTGATTGACCGACCTATCCCTCTTCCATTCCCTTCACGAGCACTTCCTAGCAAAAAGATGGAAGAGGTAGATAAAGAAATTCTGGAGACCTTCAGGAAGGTGGAGGTGAACATACCTCTACTTGATGCAATCAAGCAGATACCAAAGTATGCAAAATTCTTGAAGGAGCTGTGCACACACAAGAGGAAGATGAAGGGAAATGAAAGGATTAGCATGGGAAGAAATGTATCTGCACTTATTGGTAAGTCGGTCCCGCACATTCCTGAAAAGTGCAAAGATCCAGGTATATTTTGCATTCCTTGTGTGATTGGAAATAATAAATTTGAGAATGCCATGCTTGATTTGGGTGCTTCTGTTAATGTCATGCCTTTGTCTATATATGAATCTTTATCTCTTGGTCCTTTGCAAACCACGGGTGTGGTCATTCAGTTGGCTAATAGGAGTGTTACTCACCCAACAGGTTTCATAGAAGATGTCTTGGTAAGGGTTGGTGAATTGATTTTTCCTGCTGATTTTTATGTTTTGGAAATGGAGGAGGGATTCTCTCATGGATCCGCTCCCATTATTTTAGGTAGGCCATTCTTGAAAACTGCCCGAACTAAGATTGATGTATATGATGGAACTTTGTCTATGGAATTTGCTGATATTGTTGTTCATTTTAATATCTTTGATGCAATGAAATTTCCAGCTGAGGACCATTCTCTGTTTAGGATTGATACATTGGATGACATTATTGATGAATTTATTGTTGACAACTTTAATTCTGTGCATGAGAAGAAGCATTCTTTTCTATCTTCTTTGCATTCATGTATTGAATCTGGATTCGAATCAAGTTTTGAGAATGATGTTGATAATGTTGTGGATTTTGATGAGGATTGTGATGTCCAGGATATTGATGCTATGAATGATATTGATGATGTTGTTGACATATCTGAGATGGACATTGATTTGGATTGTGATGAGATAAGTGATCTGCCTTTACCTGTACACTCTTTAGAGTCAGAATGCATTAACAATGTTGCAGGAAGTACACTTGAATCTGACTTGCAGGCACCCACTCTTGAGCTGAAACAGTTACCAGATAACCTCAAGTACGTGTACTTGGAGGATGATGAAAAGAAACCGGTGATCATTTCTACCTCCCTTGATTCTGTTCAAGAGGAGAAGTTGCTTGGTATACTGAGGAACAACAAGAAGGCCATTGGTTGGAGTTTGGCTGACATACCTGGTATTAGTCCATCCACATGCATGCATAGAATTCTTTTGGAAGAAGGGGCAAAGCCAGTCAGACAGCCACAAAGAAGGCAAAACCCCGTGATCATGGAAGTCATCAAGAAGGAGGTGACCAAGCTTTTGCAAGCAGGAATCATCTATCCTATTTCAGACAGTCAGTGGGTGAGCCCCATCCATGTCGTACCCAAGAAAACTGGCCTCACTGTGGTGAAGAATGAGAGGGATGAGCTTATCCCAACTAGAGTGCAGAACAGCTGGAGAGTCTGCATTGACTATAGGAGGCTCAACCAAGCAACCAGGAAAGATCATTTTCCCCTGCCATTCATTGATCAGATGCTGGAGCGCCTGGCAGGTAAATCTCATTATTGTTTTCTTGATGGTTTTTCTGGATATTTTCAGATCAATATTGCTCCTGAGGATCAAGAGAAAACCACATTCACCTGCCCCTTTGGCACTTTTGCCTATCGGAGGATGCCCTTTGGTCTATGCAACGCTCCTGGTACCTTCCAACGATGCATGCTTAGCATTTTTAGCGACTTTCTTGAGAATTGCATAGAGGTGTTTATGGATGATTTTACTGTGTATGGATCCTCTTTTGATGCATGTTTAGACAGTCTGGAAAAGGTTTTGCAAAGATGCATAGAAACAAACCTTGTTCTCAATTTTGAGAAATGTCACTTTATGGTTGAACAAGGTTTGGTTTTAGGGCATATCATTTCTGAAAAGGGAATAGAGGTAGATCCTGCTAAGATATCTGTGATTTCGCAGTTGCCTTACCCCTCTTGCGTGCGAGAGGTGCGATCTTTCCTTGGACATGCAGGTTTCTACAGGCGCTTCATCAAAGATTTCAGCAAGAAGGCGCTTCCCTTGTCCAGACTGCTGCAGAAGGATGCTGACTTTGTTTGTGATGACAGATGCAAGCAGGCTTTTGATTGCTTGAAGGAAGCTTTGACTACCACCCCTATCATTCAGGCACCGGATTGGACAGCCCCATTTGAGCTCATGTGTGATGCATCTAACTATGCATTGGGGGCTGTCTTGACACAGAAAATTGACAAGCTGCCAAGAGTGATTTACTATGCATCACGCACTTTGGATGCTGCCCAAGCAAACTATACCACCACTGAAAAAGAATTGTTGGCAATTGTTTTTGCTCTTGATAAGTTTAGGTCATATTTGCTTGGATCATCTGTTATTGTATATACTGACCATGCAGCTCTTAAGTTTCTGTTGAAAAAGGCTGAGTCAAAGCCTAGATTGATCAGATGGATGCTACTGCTCCAGGAGTTTGACTTGCAGATTAAGGACCGGAGTGGAGCACAGAATCTAGTTGCGGACCACCTTAGCAGGATTGAGCGAGCTGGGAATGAAGTTGATGTGCTGCCCATCCAGGATGACTTTCCTGATGAGAGTTTGTTGATGATTTCTTCTTCTCACCCGACTCCTTGGTTTGCACACATTGTAAATTATTTGGTTGCTTCTATTTTTCCCCCCTTAGCATCACGTGCTCAGATTGCTAAAATTAAGAGTGATGCTAAGTATTATGTTTGGGATGACCCATATCTGTGGAAGTTGTGCAGTGACCAGGTTACTAGGAGATGCATTCCAGACCATGAGATTGACTCGGTCCTGCAGTTTTGTCATGCCTCCTCACCTGGTGGTCATCTGGGGATACAAAGAACAGCTCGTAGGGTGCTTGATTGTGGGTTCTATTGGCCTTCCATCTTCAAGGATGCGGAGAAGATTTGTAGCACTTGTGAGCCTTGTTAGAAAGCAGGAGGACAAATTTCACAGAGACAAGAGATGCCTCAACAACCTATGCTATTCTGTGAGGTGTTTGATGTCTGGGGTATAGATTTCATGGGTCCTTTTCCTGTTTCTTTTGGTTTTTCCTATATTCTCCTTGCTGTGGATTATGTTTCAAAATGGGTGGAAGCTAAAGCCACCAGAACTAATGATGCTCGGGTTGTTGTGGATTTTGTTAGATCTCACCTCTTTTGCAGGTTTGGAGTGCCTAGAGCAATTGTTAGTGATCAGGGAACCCATTTTTGCAACAGATCCATGCAAGCTTTACTCAAGAAATATGGGGTGACGCACAGAGTTTCTACACCTTACCACCCCCAAACAAATGGGCAGGCTGAGATCTCCAACAGGGAGATTAAGAGGATTTTGGAAAAGATTGTCCAGCCCAACAGGAAAGATTGGAGTAGTAGATTGGACGATGCTCTTTGGGCCCACAGGACTGCATACAAAGCACCGATTGGGATGTCTCCGTACAGGGTTGTCTTCGGAAAGGCATGTCATCTACCAGTTGAAATTGAGCATCGGGCATATTGGGCTGTGAAGACATGCAACTTCTCTATGGACCAAGCTGGAGAGGAAAGGAAGTTGCAAATAAATGAATTAGATGAAATCAGATTGGAAGCCTATGAGAACTCAAAGTTCTACAAGGAAAGAATCAAGAGGTTCCATGATAACTCCATTGTTAGAAAGGACTTCGAGGTTGGCCAACAGGTTTTATTGTATAACTCTAGACTCGGCCTCATGGGTGGTAAGTTGAGATCAAAGTGGACTGGACCCTTTGTTGTGACTAATGTTTATCCTTATGGTGCAGTAGAAATCCAGGGTCCATCTGCAGCTAAAAGCTTCAAGGTGAACGGGCATAGACTGAAGCCCTTCCTCAGCAATCCTTCTCTGTTGGATGCAGTGGTGGAGGAGACGTCTTTGGTCTACCCCACCTACCCTCCCACCTGACTCAGGGAGTTTCTTCTCTCCTTCCCTCCTCACTTTTGTTGCACTTTGTCGATATCTGATGACTATTCTGATTGTTTTGATCTGCTGAATGTGACACACTGAGGACATTGTGTCGTTTAAGTGTGGTCTATTAGGGGAGGTTGTTTCTTTGTTTATGTTTCGTTTTTGTGTATTTTGTGGTGTCTTATGTACAGTTTTGCATGATTTTCGTGAATTCTGGACTATGATTAGGTTGTCAGTTTTCCTGCACTTCATTGATACTCTAAACTGTTGAATTCCTTGCTTTACTTTGCTTGGGAGATAATCATGATATTTGAGAGTTGAATTGATGGTGACCATATTACCTGTGTGAGATTTGAGCCATTTGATGATATTTCTTGTGTGTGATATATGCCTTGATTGCTTGCACATATGTCTTGGCTTCACTCTTTGAATTGATTCTTGACTAATACGCATGTTTGAAAGGGATAAAGGCATTTTGTTGTTGAGCCTCTAAGCCAGATAAGCCTACCCTGTTTTGATCCATTGATACCCTTTTGAGCCTATGTTTTTCCCCATTTCTTTGTTTTGAAGCTCATACACTAGCCCTAAGTGAAAAACCATTATTACCTGAACCTTAGGGAATTTTGTAGCTTTGGAATTGTTTTGGGAATAAGTGTGGTCTCCTGGGAATTTCAGATGAATTGGCTAGTGAGTTCTCTTCATATCTCGTTTCTGTTTGTAAATATGTGGTGCATCTTGTCTCTTGAAATTGTGTGTTGAACAGAGTAAAGAAAAAAGACATGATGAAGAAAAAAAAAATGATGAAAAAAAAAAAAATTCAGAAAAAACAGAAAAAAAATTGTGAACAACGGTGAATAATGGAGTTAACTAGAGGATGGAATTAGAGGCTGTAGGTGAGTTTGAATGTGTTTATACTTGTTCCCCATTGCTCATCTATCCCTTATGGTTTATAGCTTTTCATCCAGATATATCCTCCCTTGTCCTTGACCCCATTATGACCATAAAAAGACCTTTTGATTTGAACATGCGTATCTGTTTGAGTGTTGATATTAGAGGCTTGCCAAGCCTATTTGTGTTTGCTTTCTTGAGTTCATTGAGTGACATTGATTTACCTTAAACACTTGAGAGAAACACTGATTGTGTACATCTGTGGGCTCTGTTGCTGTCGATTCATCTCTTGAACTGATTGATTGTTTTCCTTGTACTGAACTGTTTGGATGATTCTTTGAGTATTTGCTTTCATTGATTTTGTGTAGGATTCTGCCTGTACCTTTTACTGTCCAGATTTTGTGGGAATTGTGAAAGTGTGTTTCTGTTTTGGAGTTTGTGCTGTCTGTCAAGTCTGTGTCACTTTTCTAATGTTTGAACTGCTCCCTGGTTTTGTGTCTTAAGTTTGCCCAGGAGTGCAAACGACTAAGTGTGGTCTATTTTGATGAATCATTATTTTCTTCACTTCACTTAGTTTACTGTACTAAAATTAATCAGGGAGTTGTGCTTAATTGTCCAGTATTTTCCCGTTTTTACTGATTGTGCTTAATTTGATCAGAAATTCTTATTTTACTTAATTTGAATTATCTGAGAATAATTATTTACATTAGTGAATGCAGGGAAAATTCTGTAAATATTTTAGAACATTAGGAAGAATATTTATTTACACACTGTGTTATCTAGTCGAAGCCGTACTGCATTGAATTAATCTGTGTATTGATCCGTATAATGAAATATTTTTCTTGAGTTTGTAAAAGCAAAATAGGCTTGGCATCATTACACCTCACGGCAACTCTTTGGATTCAAATGAAGAATTTTGCAAAACATTTAGCCTAAGTTGGAATGAAAGAGAAGAGACCACCAAGTTCCAAGTGCAGCCCACTGTTTTATGAATTGTTTTGGAAAAGAATAGCATTGTCTTATGTATACAATTCACATTACAAATTAAATGAGGGAAGTGACCATACTTGAAAGACTCGGCCATACACATACCACCTTTGGAAAATTCAACATACAATTGAGAAAAGGTAGAATGAGCTAAATCCAAGAACAAAGTCATCCCGTGAAACACCAATTGGAGAGCTAAATCCAAGCACAGGGGATTAATTGAAGAAAAATGAAAAACGCTAACTACTAGGTGGTGGATCAGTCGCTACTCTATTAAAACCTCCTTCCTCTCGGCAATTTAGTGGGCATCCTATCTTCTTTTTTTTTTCCCAGGGAGGATAGCAAATGTATTGAAGGGATGATGACTTGATGAAGGAGATCTGAGGAGTAGTGTAGGAAGCCACGGTCTGGAAGAGGCTCTTGCCTCTTCCTCTTCCATATAACTCTCTCAGTTGTCTATTTAAAACAGTGTAAAATATAGTTTTCATCTCTGAAGCTTGTACCCTTTGCTCGTTTCATTTTAGTTGCAGTGTTGAAGGATTTTAATTTAAGTGTTGAACGTATGATGAATTCCATTTTCAGTTAAATGTTTTTTTTTATCTGTTCAATTTACCGTTCATATTTTTTGCACCGTTAAAATCTGTCATTACATTTTACCGTTCATTTTATTTTCAGAGGTTTTCTATTTTTACCATCTTTTACTGTTCAGTTTTTATTGTCTTTTAAATTTATTTTAGTATTTTTAATCCTGTTTTGTTTAAATTCCAGTTTTAATTTATTTTACCGCAACCAAAAACACAAACCCCCCCCCCCACTTCGTAAAAAATCTGAAACTGAACCGACACAAATTGGTCCTTGAGAGACGACCTAGGAGTCACCTCCTAGTCTATACTGCATTATTTTATGCACAATTTTTGTGAGCGGTGCGACCCGTTCATCAGAGCACCTATAAGAGACATATACATGTCCCTCATCTGAAATGGTTCTGCTTCATGTGTATCAGCAGATGTCTGGCCCTGTGCTGGCCCTCTCTCTCTACGAGCCCGGCGTGGTGGAACTGGCTGAGCTGCATCCTCACCTCCACAGTACTGTCTGTAATAAGCCTCATCAATAGCTTTTCTTGGCCTTTCAAATGGTGGAACAGAAGTGTCCACTCCAGCTAGCTTGCAAAGGTGAGTGATCAAAGAAGGATGTCCTAGTGGTGCTTTGTTATTTGAAGTATTAGCGCACACACTAATCTCATCAGCTATCACCTGCCCAATATTAACATTTAAGTTTCTGATAGCACAGTAGATGAATAGTGCCCTGCTGAGAGTAATATCTGACACATGTGAACATGGCTGAATGTTGGCATGAGAAAATGCCATCCAATACTTTGCAAGAGGAGTCAAATCTGTCCTCCTAATGTTAACCACTGTGCCAGATCTATTCCTTTGGAGGTGTCCTTAAGGTATACACAGCACTCTCTCCACATCCTCATAATCAGCACCTTCCTCCATGCAAAGAGCAAACTGGCATTGCTCACCAGCCCACACAGTATCCAGGAAGTTATTGATAGAATCAGGATCATACCTGATAGCATGGCCTCTGACATAGCCCAAATAATTCTCAGCTGGATAATCACCAATCTTCTTTGCATTGGTGTAAAATTCCTTTACCACAGCTATGTTGGCAGGTGCAGGATAAGTGGCTAGCTTTCCCCAATCATTCCCTAACACTTGCTCTCCAAATTGAGGAGCAAAGTTAGGTATCATTCCAACCTTTCTCTCCATCAGAAGTCTTCTGTCCTGAACCACCCTAAAGTGCTTCTCATGTTTCCTAGAGAGGAACCTGCTAGAGTAGGGTTGCTCGGGTTCCTTTTCCTTTCTCTTGGTTGCCATGGTTTTCAATCTTTTTCCTGATGAGGATGCCATTCCTACATTCAAAACACAAACCAAACCACAGAACATGATGTTAATCATTAGTAAAGCACAAAACACAACTCCTTTCGAAGCTAAACCACCGCTGAGGGCCAGAATTTCCCCTCAGCGCCACCAGTACCACATTCCAGATCACAACAAACCAGAAAAATCAAATCTGGCAGAGTGCCGCTCAGCGGCAGTTTACCCCTCAGCGGTAACTCTGCAGATTTTTGAAAAACCTGTTTTAAAGCTTTCCTAACTCCACCCAAATGCAATTTTCAGTTTTCCAGTTCATAATCATGCAGTTTAATCGGTTCAAACATCAAATATATCATCAAATCATGCATAGAAATCAAAACCCCTAAATATTCATGCTTTGACAATCACATTCAAATTCAAGAACCCTAGAATGAACAAAATGCTTTTTACTTACTTGGGTGGAGAGACTAGATGCAAGGAGAATGCTTCCAAGCTAGAATGCTCTCTTCCAACCCCAAACTTTGATGGCACACTAGTGAGAAAGTGAGTGGAAGAGATATTTTCTTAAGAGGGAAGAGTGAAAAGATGTGGAAAACCTAGGAGAAGGTGTGTGGAAGTGTTTGTGCCTG
This sequence comes from Vigna nakashimae, assembly GCA_034642375.1. Taxonomy (NCBI): domain Eukaryota; kingdom Viridiplantae; phylum Streptophyta; class Magnoliopsida; order Fabales; family Fabaceae; genus Vigna; species Vigna nakashimae. Next base: position 20,811,361 of record CM067760.1, on the reverse strand, counting down.
GAAAGAAACCCTAAAACGCAGCTTGAGGTATAAAAATACCCTAATGGGCTCGGGTCCCGCTAAGGGGAACTTAAAGCCCATTCTGCGATAGTACCGCTCAGCGGTAAAATACCGCTCAGCGGCACTTTCGTGATGTGCTCCTCTCCTTCTTTTCTTAACCTACGTGCCTTCCCTACATGCCCCTCATTGGTTCCCTGCAATTCAATGTTTAAAAATGTTTATGCAAACCCTAACTAAATTAAACAAACAAAAACAATCAATCAACTGGGTTGCCTCCCAGGTAGCGCTTGTTTAACGTCACGAGCCTGACCCAAAATCCACCAACACCCATCAGTAGGTGTTTCAAACTTACCAGCACCCATCAGTAGGTGCAAAATTCTCACCAACACCCATTAGTAGGTGTTACAAACTTAGTATCCTTCAGTAGATACTTAACCACCTAGCATCCTTCAGTAGATGCTATATCCAACAAAATATTTACAAAATAATGTCCACAGATTAAAAGTTACAAAACCAAAAGCAAAATCAAAAGTTTGTCAATCACTGAGTTGCCTCCCAGCAAGCGCTCTTTTAACGTCATTAGCTTGACCCAGTAAAGTTCAAGTTCCATCTTCTTTATAGTTGACGTTGTCATTCCACCAACTTCTCAACTGCTTCCTTTGAACTGTTTTGGTTCTTCTAGAATATGGAGACTCTATCTCTATCATCTCCTTCTCTTTAAAGCCCTTCACAACCCACAACTTGTTCTTGATTCTTACAGGTGTGCCAAGTTGGAGTCTCCTTTTCTTCCAGTCTCTAGGAATTTCTTCTCCTCTTCCAATCCCTTCTTCCTTGGGTACCTGAAACAACAAACAATGGTTACCTGAAACCTCAAGATTTTCATATTTACCTCTAGTCATGGGTGCATCTCGAAATGCAGCTTTATAACTAGCTTCTTCCTCCTTTGCTTGCGTCTCATCTTTGAATACATCCACCACCACTCTCTCTTCTCTGTCCTGGAGCACCACTATACCTTCATTTACATCTATGATAGCCCTGGCCGTTTTCATAAACGGTCTTCCAAGTATGATAGGTATCTTCTCGGTCTCCATCTTCATCACCACAAAGTCTGCCAAAAACTGAAGTTTGCCAACACAAACTACAATGTCCTCTGCAATCCCACATGGCTCCTTTCAAGATCCATCGGCCATTACCAGATTAACCTTTACAGGTTTCATTTTAACATTGCCAATTTGCTCCAATAAAGAATAAGGCATCAAGTTAACACTTGAACCTAAATCAAGGAGAGCTTTCTTTACCTTTTTCTTCCCTATAGTACAAGGGATAAAAAAACTACCTGGATCTGATGCTTTAGGTGGGAATGACTCTTTCTTAACAGTTATACACTTTTTTTCCTCATCATCTCTACGTCTCTTCTTTGTAGAGATTTCTTCATCAGATTTTGTGTAAACTGCAATTTTCTGTAAAATCTGTTCCCAAGGTGCTTCATTATCCACCATTCTGAATAATTCTGTGAAGTCCATTTGTTTCTCTTGATTTGTTGGAAAAGGAAAACTGTTCTTTCTTTCTACTTCTCTTCTTTCTTCTGTTTCTCCTTCTTCTAACTCAATTATCTCTTCATTCACACTTTTTACCACTTTGCACTCTTCTCTGGGGTTAACCTCAGTATTAGCCCCAAAATTTCTGTTTGGCCTTTCTTCCAATTGCTTGGTAATCTGACCCATTTGAATCTCAAAATTCTTTATAGCAGCTTCAGTGCTCTTTTGAGAAGATTCAGTTTTCTGTATGAATTGCTGAAGAGTTTCTTCCAACCTTGTTGATCTTTCATTAAGCATAGATAATTGTTGCCACAAGGTTGGTTGCTGCTGCTGCTTATTATATTGATTAGCTTGCCCAGTTTGTCCTTGACCAATGCTTGGATGTGGTTTCCACCCTTGATTATAATTCCCTTGACGGTATGGAAATTGATTAGCCATGAAATTAACATCCTCCACGGCTTCCACTGGAAAAGCACATTGACCATTGATATGATCACCTCCACATAATTCGCACAACTGGGTCTGTATCTGTGCAGCAGATTTCAACTCTTTAGGTAGTTGAGCAAGGGTTTTAGTCAAAGTCTCCAGCTGTTGAGTTAGAATTTTATTCTGAGCTAGCAAGGCATCATGTGTTTGTAATTGAAGAACCCTTTTTTGTTGCATAGGAGTTCCTCTCTCACTGTGCAGCTCATTATCACTAGTAGCCATGTTTTCTATAATTTCCGTTGCTTCCTCTAGAGTTTTCCATTTAATATTACCTCCTGCTGAGGCGTCCAGCATCATCTTGGTTTGTGAACCAAGCCCTCCAAGGAAAGTTAAGACTACTTCTTGATCTTCAAAACCATGCGTGGGAGTTTTACGTAACAAGCTTTTATACCTGTCCCATGCATGCCCTAGTGATTCTTCCATGCCCTGCTTAAATGAAGAAATCTCTTGCTTGCCTTTAGTCACCTTAGATTGTGGGAAGTACTTGTTTAAAAATTTTGTGACCACTGCTTCCCACTCTGTGAAACTTTCTTCTGGAAAAGAATTCAACCAAAGCTTAGCATTGCCTCCCAATGAGAAAGGAAACAAGCTAAGTTTGATAGCTTCGTCTGGCACCCCATTAATCTTGACTGTGTTGCAAATCTCATTAAAGGTAGTGAGGTGCTCATATGGGCTTTCATGAGATAACCCATTAAATTGATTACTTTTCACCAGTTGAATCAGTGCTGGTTTGACCTCCATATTGGCTGCATTGACTCTAGGTCTAGCTATGCTGTTAAAGTGCTGAGGTCCAGCAATATTGGTGTAATCTGCAAGAGTTCTTCTAATATTATTGTTCTCCATACTTCCTGTGCTATGAACAGAACCTTGTGGTGATGACTGTAAGAGAGTTTCTGGAGAAGGGAAAAGTTCTCTAGACGTTCTGATTCTTCTCCTCCGTCTACTGTCTTCTAATCCTTCAAGAAGAGGTTCTGTTGTTTTCTTACTCCTTGTTCTAATTGCTTCCTGCATGCACAAGAAAACAAAACCCTAGAAAAGATTTGTTAGCACAAAAAGATATAGGAGAAGATAAAGATTCAAAAGATAAAAGATTCAGAAGATAAAATAAAATCTAATCAAATAAAATAAGATAGAATAAAATAAAATAAAATAAAATCTAATCTAATCAAATAAAATAAAATAAAAACAGAAAAATAAAAACAGTAATTCAAAATTAAAGTCAAAGATAATCAATAATCACACAAATTAACCAGTTAAACCAGAGTCCCCGGCAACGGCGCCAAAAACTTGATGGACAAATTTATGAGTACCAAAATATGATGTCACAAACTTGTTTTTCAATCGGCAAGTATGACCGAATCGTTCAAGTAATAAACTTGGTAAGACCAAGTATCGTTCTCCCAAAGGACTCACGGCCTAGTTTAGTTATGTGATTTGTTGATTAGCTAAGACTTAAGAACGAAATATTTGGAGTTTAATATGCAAGACAGAAAAAAAACATGTATGCATGAGTTTTTGATCAATGGCAAAAGCAAAAGATAAACACTTTCAATGAAATATATGAATGCATATGTTGTTGGAGGTCAATTTCATCTTATCCACTCTCATATATTTTAGGAATTCAACATTCAAATCATCATTGTTAATGCCACTCTCTAAAGTACCATTCTAGATGGCTTCTCCTTAATCACGAGTTCATACAATTCCTAGCATTCCTAATGATCAGTTCATAAGTTCAGGAGCTTAACGACAACCAACATAATATTGGGAGAAATTCCCCGGATCTAGACTTCCCCGTACGTGCCCGTATCGACAAAACCAATAATCATGCATCGAATGAGTTAAACAATGCAAGCATTAAGCAAAGAGGAAAAACCCTAACTAATGATGAAAGAAAGCATAAGTCTTAATTAAAAGATGTAAAAACAGGTTCCATATATGAGAGCTTCAAAAGATTACATTGATTCCCCAACAAACATACAAAGTTTAGTTCACCATATTCATGGTGAACCTAGATGAACAATAATGAAAGAATGAAAGAATAAACCCTAAAAAGGTGAAGAGGTAGCCTGAGCATCCAAGATCCTCCTTCAAAGGGGTGGAAGAGAGAGTGTTTGCCTCGTTTCTGCCAAAGATACAAACCCTAGAACGTCCTAAAGCTTACATACTATTCTAAAATTACGAAAAATCTAAGCCCAAGCCCATAAGTGTGCCGCTCAGCGGTAATGTACCGCTCAGCGGTGAGTGCGCGTCTCGTTTCTTCCCCTCAGCGGCCATTTTGCCCCTCAGCGGAACTCCTGTGACCTCCTGAGTGCCGCTCAGCGGTAAAATTCCGCTGAGCAGTGACTTCGGCTTCTCCTTTTGCACTCTTTGATTTCTTTTCTGATTCCATCTCTCTCCTTCTTCACTTCTTTCACTAAATTCACCTTAAAACCTGCACAAAAACACTGAAATCAAGCATAAACCTGTCCAGCTCTCTTATTTCTGAAAATATGGATAAAAGCATGATTTCAAGCTAGTTTCTAAGTATAAAGGTTGCTTTTTGATAAGCGACGGCTTGAGCTGAATCCGGAAACGACGAGAAACCGGGATTTGCTCGAGATGAAGACCAGGAAGCAGTGGAAGAAACAGACGTAGTCAAGAACCCTAGTATTTGGATTCGAAGATGAACAGCGAGGAACAAACCAGAGATTCGAGGTTTGTTCGGTTGAAAACCTAGGGTTTGATGCGGAAGCGGTTTGAGCGATGGAGAAGTGTTTTTAGGCGGTGAGAAAGGATCTAATCGGTGGAGAATGGTCGTGAAGCAGAGATGAAGATGTGGTTCGGAGGGATCTATCAGACGTGAGAAGTTTGAGATTCGGAGGTGACGAATCTCATGAGGAAAAGGATTCGGAGGCTTCGTTGATGAAATCTCGTGAGGGAATAAGGCACGCGTGGCATTAGATATGATGCAAGCCCCGAGGAAGCTATCAAATGATGAGAGTGGCGTGAGATGGATGCTACGGAGGAGAGAGAATCTGATAATGGAAAATGAGAGAATGGATGGTGTGAATGGAAGGTGGCTAGAGGAGATCCTTTGGGATTCTCTAGCTTTGACTTTCAAGGTAGAATTGATCTGGAGTGTTCTCAACAAAATAACAATTCATTATGCTCAAAAGTACCTTACAAGAGGTGGTGGCATGTCTATATATAGGACTAAAAGTCCCTCCTATCTAGCACATGCCTAACACCTTTTACACATGTTTTTGATAAAAGTAAAAGAAATACTACACTAAACTAATTAGCCTTGGTCCCCGCGTATCATCCCCTCCCCCTTGGAAAGGATTTGTCCTCAAATCTGATGGTGCTTTTGAAGACTTATTTTTGTTAGTCTCATAAGGGTTCCTCCTGGGTCAAATATCCATCTGCAATAAGCATCAAACATATCTCTAATTAGTTTTCTTTGACCCAATAAGATATATAAAAGAATATGTGTAGAAGAAGGTTTCCAAATTTTAAAATTTTTAAATTTAATATAACAAATAAACCTTTCTTCATTTGAAATTTTATTTGTATCTTGAGTTATTGGTAACCATAAAGGTAACCATAACCCAAGTTGGAATTTTGCATGTGTTGAAAGTGATAACATTTTTAAAGATGGAGTGGTCAATTCTTTGAAAGAAAAGTGAAATTTGGAAAATTCAAATATAAATGGATAAGAGTGAGAGGATAGAAAACCTCCCCTTAAGAGTTTGACTTCTAATGTAGGAGGAGATGTTGTCTTTAGTTGCTTTGATTTCTTTTCTTCCATTTCTATCCTGTCAACTTCTTCCTTTTCTCTTCTAAGTGTTTCTTTTCTCTCTTTCTCTCTTCTTTTCTCTTCTTCTATTTCTTCCTCATCTCTTCTCTTGTTTTCTTCTTCTTCTCTTCTCTTTCTCTCTTCCTCTTTTCTTTTATTTCGTTATTCCTCTTCTCTTCTCTCTTTTTCTCTTCTCTCTATTTCTCTTTTCTCTCTTGCTTTTGTTTTTCTCTTTTTAACCTCTTAATTCTATGTTTTCTTGTCTCTTCCCATAGCCTCTTAAGTTTTTCTAGAAACTCACTTTTCCTATGAGAGAACCCACTTAAATTTTGAATGAATGACTCACCTTCTCTAATAAGCTCTCTCATAAGTTTTAAGTTTCTTTCAATTTCTCGAGGTACAAACTTTCTTCTCATACAAGCTTTCAATTCAGTCCAATCATAAATGGGATATTTTCTACCTATCTTAATATGATATTGCCTATCGTCCCACCACTCTCTTGCATGCTTTTTAAAACTAGAAGTGTAAAGACTAAGAATATAAGATTCACTATCTCTAGAATAGAAGGATTCAGATTTACTTTTTCTCACCATGAATGAATGCATGTCATTAATTTCCTTTTCCCAAGCTAGGTATGTTAATGCACCAATATCATCACCAAAGAATGGAATATTTTCACTAGCTTGTTTATACAAATCATCTTCAATCCTATCAAATTCATAAGATGAACAAGACTTCCTTCTAGCTTTATCATGTTCTCTTTTGATGCCTTTGTAACTAAGTTGCTTAAAATTAAAATTCCTAGCAGACCTATATGGATAACAAGACATCTTTGTTTTTAAAAGTTTTTCTAGTGTAAAAGATTTACAAGATTCACACTTAGACAAGTCCCAGGTAAGAGAGGTGAGTCATGAAGACTGCTTAAGTACCAAGTCTTGCCTTGCCAGAAATGTCTTAGGTTACTACTAGTTATCTTTTAAACAAAAATCACTTTTAAAATCAAAGGATACAACTCACAACTAATCACAACAATTAAAAACTAAAAGACGAGACTTTTCTGACTCTAATGTGACAAGGCTTAGAGTTTAATCCCTTTTAGTCTAAATCACCCTACACGTAGGACACAAAAAAAATTTAAACACACACAATAAAAGTTTTGCCAAGAGTTGAAAGAGCACCAAGGACTCTTCCAAGACACTTGGACTTTGAATGGCCTTTTACAATGAAATTAAGAAAACTAACACAAAAAGCCTATTACACATAGAAATGAAGAAAACAATTACAAAAGATTAAAACAGTTGCCACGGTCTGGTCTGGGTCAGCTACAATCCACTTTTGATGCCAGTCCTTGTGCCAAAAATACGTACACTCCTGTTGCTTCAATTTCTTGTTGCTCGATAACTTGGTCAATCTAGCTTCTGGTCACTCCTATAATCACAAATGCACAAAACTGGATCAGAGACAGTTAACGAACATATTGGAAGAGGGGAGTTACACTTAAATGAGTGATGGACAAATTTGTAAGCACCAAAATATGATGTCACAAACTTGTTTCACAATCGGCAAGTATGACCGAATCGTTGAAGTAATAAACTTGGTAAGACCAAGTATCGTTCTTCCCAAAGGACTCACGGCCTAGTTTAGTTATGTGATTTGTTGATTAGCTAGGACTTACAAACGAAATATTTAGAGTTCAATATGCAAAGACGAAAATAAACATGTATGCATGAAATTTGATCAATGGCAAAGACAAAAGATAAACACTTTCAATGAATTATATGAATGAATATGTTGTTGGGGGTCAATTTCATCTCATCCACTCTCATATATTTTAGGAATTCAACATTCAAATCATCATTGTTAATGCCACTCTCTAATGTACCATTCTAGATGGCTTCTCCCTAATCACGAGTTCATACAATTCCTAGCATTCCTAATGATTAGTTCATGAGTGCAGGAGCTTAACGACAACCAATATAATATTGTGAGTATAATATTGGGAGAAATTCCCCGGATCTAGACTTCCCCGTACGTGTCCGTATCGACAAAACCAATAATCATGCATGGAATGAGTTAAACTATGCAAGCATTGAGCAAAGAGGAAAAACCCTAACTAATGATGAAAGAAAGCATATGTCTTAATTAAAAGATGTAAGCAAAGATTCCATATATGAGAGCTTCAAGAGATTACATTGATTCCCCAACAAACATACAAGGTTTATGATAACAGTTGAAAAACTGTTATTTTCATGCTTAAATTTGATACTAAAAGCAACCTTTAGACTTAGAAACTAGCTTGAAATCATGCAGTTTATCTATATTTTCATAAATAAGAGAGCTGGACAGATTTATGCTTGATTTCAGTGTTTTTGTGCAGGTTTTAAGGTGAATTTGGTGAAAAGAGTGAAGAAGGAGAGAAGTGACATTAGAAAAGACAAGAAAGAGTGCAAAAAGAGAAGACGAAGGCACCGCTCAGCGGCAAACTACCGCTGAGCGGCACTCAAGAGGTGACGTTGGAACCGCTGAGGGGCAAAATGGCCGCTGAGGGGAAGAAAGAAGACGCGCAATCACCGCTGAGCGGTAAATACCGCTGAGCGGCACTTTTTGGGCTTGGGCTTTTGTAATCTTTTGTAACTCTAGATTAGTATATAAGGGGTTGTACGTCCCTAGGATTAGTATCTTTGGCAGAAACGAGGCAAACACTCTCTCTTCCACCCCTTTGAAGGAGGATCTTGGATGCTCAGGCTACCTCTTCACCTTTATTGGGTTTATTCTTTCATTCTTTCATTGTTATTCATCTAGGTTCACCATGAATATGGTGAACTAAACCTTGTATGTTTGTTGGGGAATCAATGTAATCTCTTGAAGCTCTCATATATGGATTTGTTGAGTACATCTTTGAATTAAGACATATGCTTTCTTTCATCATTAGTTAGGGTTTTTCCTCTTTGCTCAATGCTTGCATTGTTTAACTCATTCTAATGCATGATTATTGGTTTTGTCGATACGGACACGTACGGGGAAGTCTAGATCCGGGGAATTTCTCCCAATATTTTACTGACAACATTATATTGGTTGGACGAACGACCTGGTGACTAGGGCCGGATGGGATAGATTAGATAGCCGACAGCTGAGGCCAACTGGCCGAGAATTGAGGCCGGACGGCCGAGAGACCCTTGTTGAGATGATGGAGTCGAGTGCCAATTGCCGAACGGAGGATGTTGACGCTCTTTGAGGTGCCCCTCACTGGTTCCTTGTGTTTACGATGGGATATATGCACTCGGCCCCACGGTGGGCGCCAAATGTTTCGACTGGATCCGAGCGGACCCTGTTGAAACATACTTACGTTGTCTTGACGAAGATCGGGCGTGCGGACGGTTGATGGCGGGCAGGCGAACGCTTGCGACTCCAGTGGGTTGGACGGACGGCACAAAGGCGGACGGACGCTTTCTGGTGCTGCTCCTCACTCCATGTTGGGCGGACGTCCTCTGGCGCGGCTTCTCACTCCAAATGCTGCTCCACACTCCCAGTTGGGGAGGGGCCGGGTGATAACAGTTGAAAAACTGTTATTTTCATGCTTAAAATTGACACTAAAAGCAACCTTTATGCTTAGAAACTAGCTTGAAATCATGCTTTTATCCATATTTTCAGAAATAAGAGAGCTGGACAGGTTTATGCTTGATTTAATTGTTTTTGTGCAGGTTTTAAGGTGAATTTAGTGAAAGAAGTGAAGAAGGAGAGAGATGGAATCAGAAAAGAGATCAAAGAGTGCAAAAGGAGAAGCCGAAAGCACCGCTCAGCGGCATTTTACCGCTGAGCGGCACTCAGGAGGTCACGGGAGGTCCGCTGAGGGGCAAACTGGCCGCTGAGGGGAAGAAAAGGGACGCGCAGTCACCGCTGAGCGGTATTTACCGCTGAGCGGCACTTTTATGGGCTTGGGCTTTTGTAATCTTTTGTAACTCTAGAATAGTATATAAGGGCTTGCACGTCCTAGAATTAGTATCTTTGGCAGAAACGAAGCAAACACTCTCTCTTCCACCCCTTTGAAGGAGGATCTTGGATGCTCAGGCTACCTCTTCACCTTTATAGGGTTTTATCTTTCATTCTTTCATTATTGTTCATCTAGGTTCACCATGAATATGGTGAACTAAACCTTGTATGTTTGTTGGGGAATCAATGTAATCTTTTGAAGCTCTCATATATGGAATTTGTGCTTGCATCTTAATCTAAGATTTATACTTTCTTTCATCATTAGTTAGGGTTTTTCCTCTTTGCTTAATGCTTGCTTTGTTTAACTCATTCAATGGATGATTATTGATTTTGTCGATACGGGAACGTACGGGGAAGTCTAGATCCGGGGAATCTCTCTCAATATTATATTGGTTGTTGTTAAGCTCCTGTGTTAAGAGAACCAATTATTAGGAATGCTACGAATCGTATGAACTCGTAATTAGGGATAGGCCTTCTTGACAAGGTAATTTAGAGAGTGGCATTAACAATGATGATTTGATTGTTGAATTCCTAAAATATATGAGAGTGGATAAGATGAAATTGACCCCCAACAACATATTCATATATATATTTCATTGAAAGTGCTTGTCTTTTGCTTTTGCCATTGATCAAAACCTCATGCATACATGTTTATTTTCGTCTATTGCATAATACAATCCTATTATTTCGTTCTTAAGTCTTAGCTAATCAACAAACCACACAACTAAACTAGGCCGTGAGTCCTTTGGGAGAATGATACTTGGTCTTACCAAGTTTATTACTTGAACGATTCGGTCATACTTGCCGATTGTAAAACAAGTTTGTGACATCATATTTTGGTGATCGTAAATTTGTTCATCAAGTTTTTGGCGCCGTTGCCGGGGACTCGTGGTTTAACTGGTTAATTTGTGTGATTATTGATTATCTTTGACTTTAATTTTGAATTTCTGTTTTTATTTTCTGTTTTTATTTTTTCAGTTTTTATTAGATTAGATTAGATTTGATTTTATTTGATTTGATTTTATTAGATTTGATTTGATTTTATCTTTAGATTAGATTTTATTTTATCTTTTTAGATTAGATTAGATTAGATTTTATTTTATTTTATCTTTTATCTTCTAAATCTTTTATCTTCTTATCTTCTTATCTTCTGAATCTTTTATCTTTTTATCTTTTGAATATATATCTTCTCTTATATCTTTTTGTGCTAACAAATATTTTCTAGGGTTTTGTTTTCTTGTGTATGCAGGAGGCAATTCGAACTAGGAGTAAGAAAACAACAGAACCTCTTCTTGAAGGTCTAGACGAGAGTAGAAGGAGGAGAAGAATCAGAACATCTAGAGAACTTTTCCCTTCTCCAGAAACTCTCTTACAATCATCACCACAAGGTTCTGTTCATAGCACAGGAAGTATGGAGGGTAATAATGGTAGAAGAACTCTTGCAGACTACACCAATATTGCTGGGTGTTGAGAGGGTCGCACCTCCCAACAAAAGTTGTGCATAAAAGAATGCAGTATAGTACTAGGAACTGACTCCTAGGTCGTCTCTCAAGGACCAATTTGGGTTCAGTCTCAGATCAAACACGTAGTGGGGGGTTTGTGATTTTTTTTTTTGGTTGCGGTAAAAATTAAAAGCGTTGAAATAAAATTCAAAACAGTAAAACGAAATTTAAAACAGTGAAATGAAATTGGTACAGTAAATGAAATTAAAACAGTAAAAACGAAAATACAGTAACATGTCTGGAACAGTAAAAAAAATGAAAATACAGAAAAACATAAAATACAGAAAATAGTAAATACAGAAAACAGTAAAACATAAAAAAAAATGAAATTACAGCAGTAAACAATAACAGTAAGAACAGTGAATACAGAATTTCAAAATCAGTAAAACAGTAAAAGCAAAATACAGAAAACGAAAATACAGAAAACGGTAAATACAGAAAACAGTAAATTTAGAAAACAGTAAAAACAGAATCAAAATCACTGCAGTAAAATACAGAAAATAAAATTATAGTAAATGATCAACATGCAAAAATAAAGAAGAGCAGAAATTAAATTGCAGAAAACAACAACTGAAATTAAATTACAACAGAAATTAAATTGCAGCAGTAAAAAGAGACAGTAAAATCTGGAAATTTAGAAACAGAATTTGAAACCAAACTTTGCTTAGAAATTAAATTGTGCATGAAATTATTACAACAAAGAACAAGAAAGCTAAATTGAAAATTAAACATTACAGCAAAGAAGATGAGTGCATCAACCGTAAACCTCCATTTTCTGTACTGTGATTCTTCTTTCTCTGTTTTGGACAGCCGTGAAACTTTCAAGCTTGTGTAAACAACTGGAATTCTAAGGACAAGTCCATACTAGTAAATTTGCAGTGATGAGCTAATGAATTAGCAGTACATTCCAGTAGAAGAAGAAAAATAGAACAACATTCAAGCTAATATAAGAAATGAAAACACATTGCAGCGGGAATGGCATTAAAAGAAAACACGTTAATCAATGAAATAAAACAAAATGAGTGAGCTGCTGCACCGTTTCTCCTGCCAAGAAAATGGAAATCACCACTCAACCGTAGCCCTCCATGTGCGTGACCTTCCAATGAAAAAAATATATCCAGCTCCTTTTTGTAGGTGGCGGCTGATGCCCTTTTTTGAAGAATGAATACCCTCTTTTTTTTCTTCCGTGCTGTTGGATGCTTCCACTTTGCTAGGAAAAAAAATGTGGGCCGGGTGATGCTGGAGCGTGGATGGATTTCCGTGTGCACCTCCTAGCTTGCTGGACCAGTGGAAAGTCTCAAAAGCTGCTGGACCGTGTACCTTTTGCTTTTGCTGGAATGTCATTGTTAATTGCCTTTTGCACATGGGCTGCACCTCCTAATCTCTCTCGGTGCCTTTCTTTCTAATCACCATGCACCAAATTTTTACCACTTCTTGTCTTTTTCCCAAAAAGCAATTGGCATTTACTTCTCCTGCAAACCCCTTCCAATTGAACATATAATAAAATATTCCAAAGTTGATCTATCATTCCCGTAACTCATGCAGAAAATGAATTTGGAATTTCTTCTACCATGTAAACCGTGTCTCCTACTTTTAGGTGTCTAATCCAAAGAAAAATGGGTAGCTTTCTACGTGGCCTTCCCTTTGTCAATCAATACACCTCCTTTCCTTACTTCACTAAAACAAATCCACTTTCTCCACTTTTTTTTTTATTCCAGCCGTGGCTTCTCTATGGTGCTGGATGTGCATGTGGCTGCTTTCTTTTTTTTTTTTCTTTGCTATTCAATAAAGCCAAGTTGTTGTATGCCTTGTTTAAGAGTATTGGAAGGTTTTAGCACTGTCCAAATATCAATTCCAGCCACCACAATTACTAAACAGCAAGCAAACAATGCAAACAGATTAGAAATCACTCAAACAGTAATCACTGGACTGACATATGAGAGTAAAATAAATACTGGGAGCAACACAGAACGAATTTGAACAAAGTAAAAACTATACGTTAAAATAGACATCCATACGAAACTATGAAAAAAAAATTGCATGGAAAACGGATAAGAATTGAACTCAAACGAGGACACACAAGTTGACACAACATTCACTCAAACAGCAGTAATCACTGGACTGACATATGAGAGTAAAATAAATACTGGGAACAGCACAGAATGAATTTGAACAAAGTAAAAACTATACGTTAAAATAGACATCCATACGAAACTATGAAAAAAAATTGCATGGAAAACGGATAAGAATTGAACTCAAACGAGGACACACAAGTTGACACAACATTCACTCAAACAGCAGTAATCACTGGACTGACATATGAGAGTAAAATAAATACTGGGAACAGCACAGAATGAATTTGAACAAAGTAAAAACTATAAGTTAAAATAGACATCCATACGAAACTATGAAAAAAAATTGCATGGAAAACGGATAAGAATTGAACTCAAACGAAGACACACAAGTTGACACAACATTCACGCGGCAGCCAGCGAAAATAAAAATGGCTAAGATGCATTGGCTCAATTTCCATTTCTCATTTAGCTTTCTAATGTCCCAAAAAGTTATCCAAAATTTTCCCATAATTAATAATGCAAAACAATAAGCTCAGATAATTCAAATTAGTTAAAATAAGAATTTCCGATCAAATTAAGCACAATTAGGAAAAACAGGAAAATACCGGAGTTTAAGCATAATTCCCCGACTAATTCTAGCACATTAAACTAAGTGAAGTGAGGAAAATATTGGTTCATCAAAATAGACCACACTTAGTCTTTTGCACTCCTGGGCAAAATCAAGACGCAAATCAGGGAATAGTTCAAAGGGCTTTTAAGAAGGTGACACAACGTCGACACACAGAAAATAAAGACTCACAAGGAAACAAACAGAATTTACACCGTCCTCAAGAAATCTGGACAGAGAAAAGAAGTAGACAATTCCAACACAGAATGAATCAGAGAAAGCAGATACTCATGAAATCATCCAAGCAATTCAGTACAAGGAAAATTTTGTTGAGAGGGTCGCACCTCCCAACAAAAGTTGTGCATAAAAGAATGCAGTATAGACTAGGAAGCGACTCCTAGGTCGTCTCTCAAGGACCAAATTGGTTCAAGTCTCAGGTCAAACACACAGTGGGGGGTTTTGAAAATGTTTTTTGTGAATGCAATTGAACTAAAAAAAATGAAAATTAAACACAACCAAATATAAATGAAAACATTAAAGTGCATGAAAACTTTTAAAGAAAACAATACAATAGATAAATATTCAAACACAATTCACCACCAAAAAGAAAAAAATCATTTCAACATATAATATAAAATATTTTAAGGCAAAAGAAATAAAAGAAAATAAACTTCTCTACCATTAACCACTCATTCATCTCGAAAATGGTACTAAATATAGCACATGAACAGTAAAGCAAACTTTGCTAAAATGAAATTAAACGAAATGTTCACAACACCGTGTGCTTGTTCTAGGCTGTGACATGTGCTACATCGTTCTCCAATCTCATCACCTTTTCTACCTCATTAAAACAACATCATAATCTCTAAAAAAAAATAAAAACCAAAAGAAATATCCCTATGTGCACACTACTTTTTCTGCTGGAAAAACCATGATTGAAAACAAATTAAGTATCATAACCGCACAAAGTATTTAATGTAGTGCACAAAACAGCAAGCATAATGCAACAAATAAAATGCTAAATCATAAATTCATCATCCGTGATGATGAGCAATGAAGATACTATCTTAAATGACTCAGCTGCTTCAACATAAATTGAGAATTCATTCCCTGATGTGACCGTGTGCTTCAATTCAAGGATAACAATCCCCGTGCTGCATCTCTCCCAAGACGAGAATTACCTTAAAAGAGTGGAATAGGAACCTTGCAATATTCAAAAGCCAAGGTCCCACTTCCTCCTTCCGTTCAAAAGCCGTAACCCTATCCCATTTTTTTTTTTAATTACCGTGCACACCAGCCCAGCTACCCGTGGCACCCCAAGCTTCCAACACTCAACCGTGCACGTCATTCTTCATCCTCTCGGTTTCTCTTCTAACTTCGTGACAACTCTACATGCCGTGACACACACCATTTTTTTTTACTTACCGATGCACACCAAAATCCACGTCAAATCCCATCATACTATTGTTGCTTCTCAATATTCCATCACTGCTTGCACTCCATCCAAATGAAGTCACCGTTGCACATTACACTTTCACCTAATCACTTCTTCATTCCTCAGAGAAAAGTGGTTCCAGCTCTGCCAAGTCTAAAATAAATCACTCCTTCTCTACTTCCCTCACACGTCCACGCGCACACCATCAATTTTGCTACAGCTCACGGGTTCTCATTCCCAAAATGTGACTTTCCTCCATTTCATTCTCCATTCCACACCGCTTACCGTCAGCATATTGAAATAAAAAAAAACAAAAACAACATTAAATTGTAACCAAATGGAAGCGGCAATGAGAGTTCAGCAAAGATAAAAAAAAATCATTCCATTCCTTCAATTCCCAAGCAACGTTCAGCCCCCCTACAATAAAAACTTCTCCAAACTACAATAGTCTCAAAAAAACTAAAAGGGCCGAGAGCCGGGGTGAGTGGCGGCTGTGCTATTTTTTTAAGGGCCGTGTGTCCTTTTTTTTTTAGGGTAGGGCCCACACAAGAGTGCCAAGTCACTAACTTCTAATTTTGGGTCTAATCTAATTTACCAAAATTTGTCCCAAAATATAAAAGTTGATACAGAAATTCTAAACTACTGAGTTACAATTTAATTAATTCTAAAATGTCTGTGTGAAGAGTCTCGAATTTATTTGGCATTCTTCCTGATGTCCCAAAATGTATTTCCGAAATTTCCCTGCACTTCAAAAATGCACTTAATCAGCTCAGAAAATCCAAATTAGCACAATTACAAATTTCCGACCAAATTAAGCAGAATTCGGAAAACGGGGAAATAACAAATAATTAAACACAATTCCCTGGTTTATTTAAGTGCAATAAACTAAATATAATTCAAGAAATAACAACTCATCACTGGGCCTCAACACTTTAACAGCATAGCTAGACCTAGAGTCAATGCAACAAATATGGACGTCAAACCAGCACTGATTCAACTGGTGAAGAGTAATCAATTTAATGGGTTATCTCATGAAAGTCCATATGAGCACCTCACTACCTTTAATGAGATTTGCAACACAGTCAAGATTAATGGGGTGCCAGACGAAGCTATCAAACTTAGCTTGTTTCCTTTCTCATTGGGAGGCAATGCTAAGCTTTGGTTGAATTCTTTTCCAGAAGAAAGTTTCACAGAGTGGGAAGCAGTGGTCACAAAATTCTTAAACAAATACTTCCCACAATCTAAGGTGACTAAAGGAAAGCAAGAGATTTCTTCATTCAAGCAGGGCATGGAGGAATCACTGGGGCATGCATGGGACAGGTATAAAAGCTTGTTACGTAAAACTCCCACGCATGGTTTTGAAGATCAAGAAGTAGTCTTAACTTTCCTTGGAGGGCTTGGTTCACAAACCAAGATGATGCTGGACGCCTCAGCAGGAGGCAATATTAAATGGAAAACTCCAGAGGAAGCAACTGATATTATAGAAAATATGGCTACTAGTGATAATGAGCTGCATAGTGAAAGAGGAGCTCCTATGCAACAAAAAGGGGTTCTTCAATTACAAACACATGATGCCTTGCTAGCTCAGAATAAAATTCTAACTCAACAGCTGGAGACTCTGACCAAAACTCTTGCTCAACTACCTAAAGAGTTGAAATCTGCTGCACATGTACAAACCCAGTTGTGCGAATTATGTGGGGGTGATCATATCAATGGCCAATGTGCTTTTCCTGTGGAAGCCGTGGAGGATGTTAATTTCATGGCTAATCAATTTCCATACCGTCAAGGGAATTATAATCAGGGTTGGAAACCACATCCAAGCATTGGTCAAGGACAAACTGGGCAAGCTAATCAATATAATAAGCAGCAGCAGCAACCAACCTTTTGGCAACAGTTATCTATGCTTAATGAAAGATCAACAAGGTTGGAAGAAACTCTTCAGCAATTCATACAGAAAACTGAATCTTCTCAAAAGAGCACTGAAGCTGCTATAAAGAATTTGGAGATTCAAATGGGTCAGATCACCAAGCAATTGGAAGAAAGGCCAAACAGAAACTTTGGGGCTAATACTGAGGTTAACCCCAGAGAAGAGTGCAAGGTGGTAGAGAGTGCTGATGATGAGAAAGTTGAGTTAGATACAGAAGAGAGAAGTGAAACAGAGAGCAAAAGCACGTTTCCTTTTCCAATCCATCAAGGGAAACCAATGGACTTCACAGAGTTATTCAAAATGGTGGATAATGATGCACCTTGGGAGCAAATTTTGCAACAAATTACAGTTTACACCAAATCTAATGAAGAAAGCTCTACAAAGAAGAGACGTAGAGATGATGAGAAAAAAAAGTGTATAACTGTTAAAGAAGAGTCATTCCCACCTAAAGCATCAGATCCAGGTAGTTTTTCTATCCCTTGTACTATAGGGAAGAAAAAGGTAAAGAAAGCTCTCCTTGATTTAGGTTCAAGTGTTAACTTGATACCTTATTCTTTACTGGAGCAAATTGGCAATGTTAAAATGAGACCTGTAAAGGTTAATTTAGTAATGGCCGATGGATCTTCAAAGGAGCCATGTGGGTTGCAGAAGACATTGTAGTTTGTGTTGGCAAACTTCAGTTTTTGGCAGACTTTGTGGTGATGAAGATGGAAACCGAGAAAATACCTATCATACTTGGAAGACCGTTTATGAAAACGGCCAGGGCTATCATAGATGTAAATGAAGGTATAGTGGTGCTCCAGGATAGAGAGGAGAGAGTGGTGGTGGATGTCTTCAAAGATGAGACACAAGCAAAGGAGGAAGAAGCCAATTACAAAGCTGCATTTCGAGATGCACCCATAACTAGAGGTAAAGATGAAAATTTTGAGGTTTCTGGTAACCATTGTTTGTTGTTTCAGGTACCCAAGGAAGAAGAAATTGGAAAAGGAGAAGAAATTCCTAGAAACTGGAAGAAAAGAAGACTCCAACTTGGCACACTTGTAAGAATCAAGAACAAGTTGTGGGTTGTGAAGGGCTTTAAAGAAAAGGAGATGATAGAGATAGAGTCTCCATATTCTAGAAGAACCAAAACAGTTCAAGGGAAGCAGCTGAGAAGTTGGTGGATTGACAACATCAACTATAAAGAAGATAAAACTTGAAATTTACTGGGTCAAGCTAATGACGTTAAAAGAGCGCTTGCTGGGAGGCAACCCAGTGGATTTACAAACTTTTGATTTTGATTTTGGTTGTGTAACTTTTAATTTGTGGACATTATTTTGTGAATATTTTGTTGGATCCAGCATCTACTGAAGGATGCTAGGTGGTTAAGTATCTACTGAAGGATACTAAGTTTGTAACACCTACTGATGGGTGTTGGTGAGGAGATTTTGCACCTACTGATGGGTGCTGGTAAGTTTGAAACACCTACTGATGGGTGTTGGTGGATTTTGGGTCAGGCTCGTGACGTTAAACAAGCGCTACCTGGGAGGCAACCCAGTTGATTGATTGTTTTCTGTTTGTTTATTTTAGGGTTTGCATAAGCATTTTTAACATTGAATTGCAGGGAACCAGTGAGGGGTATGTCTAGGAGGCACGT
This sequence comes from Vigna nakashimae, assembly GCA_034642375.1. NCBI lineage: Eukaryota > Viridiplantae > Streptophyta > Magnoliopsida > Fabales > Fabaceae > Vigna > Vigna nakashimae. The sequence continues at coordinate 20,792,387 of CM067760.1, read as the reverse complement.
AGGTCAAGAAAAGAAGGAGAGGAGCACTTCACGAAAGTGCCGCTGAGCGGCAATTACCGCTGAGCGGTACTATCGCAGATGGGTTTAAGTTCCCCTTAGCGGAACCCGAGCCCATTGGGGTAATTTTTAAACCCTAAGCTGCGCTATTTTTCATTCTTTCAAGCTCTTCTCTGCACAAGCACTCCCACATACTTTCTCTTAGGTTTTCCACATCTTTTCACTCTTCCCTCTTAAGAAAAATTTCTCTTCCACTCACTTTTTCACTAGTGTGCCATCAAAGTTTGGGGTTGGAAGAGAATATTCTAGCTTGGAAGCATTCTCATTGCATCTAGTATCTCCACCCAAGTAAGTAAAATGCATTTTGTTCATTCTAGGGTTCTTGAATTTGAATGTGATTGTCAAAGCATGAATATTTAGGGGTTTTGATTTCTATGCATGATTTGATGATATATTTGATGTTTGAACCGATTAAACTGCTTGATTATGAACTGGAAAACTGAAAATTGCATTTGGGTGGAGTTAGGAAAGCTTTAAAACGAGATTTGCAAAAATCTGCAGATCACCGCTGAGCGGCAATTACCGCTGAGCGGCACTCTGCCAGATTTGATTTTTCTGGTTTGTTGCATGTTGGAATGTGGCACTGGTGGCGCTGAGGGGAAATTCTGGCCCTCAGCGGTGGTTTAGCTTCGAAAGGAGTTGTGTTCTGTGTTTACTAATGATTAACATCATGTTCTGTGGTTTTGTAATTGTGTCAGGAATGGCATCCTCTTCAGGAAAGAGATTGAAAACCATGGCAACCAAGAGAAAGGAAAAGGAACCAGAGCAACCCCATAATAGCAGGTTCCTCTCTAGGAAACATGAGAAGCACTTTAGGGTGGTTCAGGACAGGAGACTTCTGATGGAGAGAAAGGTTGGAATGATACCTAACTTTGCTCCTCAATTTGGAGAGCAAGTGTTAGGGAATGATTGGGGAAAGCTAGCCACTTATCCTGCACCTGCCAACATAGCTGTGGTAAAGGAATTCTACACCAATGCAAAGAAGATTGGTGATTATCTAGCTGAGAATTATTTGGGCTATGTCAGAGGCCATGCTATCAGGTATGATCCTGATTCGATCAACAACTTCCTGGATACTGTGTGGGCTGGTGAGCAATGCCAGTTTGCTCTTTGCATGGAGGAAGGTGCTGATTTTGAGGATGTGGAGAGAGTGCTGTGTATACCTGGAGGACACTTCCAAAGGAATAGATCTGGCGCAGTGGTTAACATTAGGAGGACAGATTTGACTCCTCTTGCGAAGTATTGGATGGCATTTTCTCATGCCAACATTCAGCCATGTTCACATGTGTCAGATATCACTCTCAGCAGGGCACTATTCATCTACTGTGCTATCAGAAACTTGAATGTTAATATTGGGCAGGTGATAGCTGATGAGATTAGTGTGTGTGCTAACACCTCAAACAACAAAGCACCACTAGGACATCCTTCTTTGATCACCCACCTTTGCAAGCAAGCTGGGGTGGACATTTCTGTTCCACCATTTGAGAGGCCAAGAAAAGCTATTGATGAGGCCTATTACAGACAATACTGTGGAGGTGAGGATGCAGCTCAGCCAGTTCCACCACGCCATGCTCGTAGAGAGAGAGGGCCAGCACAGAGCAGGACATCTGCTGATACACATGAAGCAGAACCATTCCAGATGAGGGACATGTATATGTCTCTTATAGGTGCTCAGTTGCAGTCCATTCACAGAGGGCAGGTGGCCACTGCTGAGATGATAGTGGGGATGTATGACACACCTCCAGGCCACAGGTGGACTATGGATGAATTTCATAATGTAGTAGCTTGGCCAGAAGAACCATTACATGGAGGAGGAGCTGAAGCAGCTGAAGCTTCAGCTAGAGATATGGAAGAAGATGAAGCTGAGGAGGAGGATGCATTTGATGATGATGATGATGAGGAGGAAGAGGAAGATATAGAGGACAGCTCAGACTGATGAGGAGCTGAGATAACATTTACTGATGAATGCTATCATATGATTATGCTTTTGTGGTTTAAGTTTTCTGAACTTATTTGTTTTTGTTTTTAGATTAGGGTTTGATGGTTTGATGTACTCTATTGAACACCTGGTTTATTATGATGGTTTGCTATTAACTGTGATTGTTTGATAAGTAATGCTTGATGATGCTTATTGATTGATTGATGTTGAGATGATGTGCACATTAAAATGCTTTACAGGTGATTCACAAGCTTTGTGAACAAATGCATGATATCATGATTGTGATTGTGAAATTAAGCAGGATGTGTATGTCAAATGTGAATGAGCTTATATGTGAGGTTTTGAGCTCCAGAGTTGTTATTGTTGAATGCTATTACTTTGAAAGCATGAATGATTTTGCCCAGGTTTTCTATGATTGAATCAATTGCTTGCTTTGCATCATATGATCAAGGCCATTTGTTGGAACCCTTTTTATTGGCCAAATTCATAAAGTTAGCCTACTAAAAGAGAACACTTTGTGTTCTATCCTTTGAACCCTTAGCCTTGAATATACACTGAAACCCTTGATTGAGAATCTTTACCTTGAGTTAAGTAGAAGATCTTGTGTGGTATTGTTAAATGTTCAAGTTTGGGGTTGTTGGGGAAACATGAAAAAGGAAAAGCATTGAGCTAAGAGCTAAAAAAGTAAGAATATGCAAAGAAGAAGAAAAAGAAAAGAAAAGAAAAAGAAGTAAAGCTCAATGCAAATGCAAAGGCAAAAGAAAGTTGGGAATGAATAAGAATAATTGTGTTGTTATGATTCTCTTAACTCAAGGATTTTGTGATCCAGAAAAACCAATGTTCTTGTTAGCCCAGCCACATTATAAGCCATTGAAAAGTCCTTGTGATGATGCATGCTTGTGAATGTTTTTGATTGTGGTAAAATGAAAGGCAAAGTTGATTCATGTGACATTGTGATAGTGGAGTGAATGAGTGAAACACTTTACCTCTTATACACTTGTGTGTTGAGTGAAACACTTTACCTAGTGAGGAAATATTCCATAAGCACATGAACATCCATGCTTAATTGATTGATCATTCATGAAAAATAGCATTTGTTGGAACTTAAATGATTTTGTGAACACTAAAGCATGTGCACAGCTTGAATGAACTCTTGGTCATAAGTTTGAGTGAAGTTGTTACTTATCTTAAAAAAGAGGATTTTTGAATGAGTGAACCATCATATGAATTGGTTGGAGATTGAGTTACATTTTGTTTGCTTGAGGACAACCAAAGTTCTAAGTTTGGGGTTGTGATAACAGTTGAAAAACTGTTATTTTCATGCTTAAAATTGACACTAAAAGCAACCTTTATGCTTAGAAACTAGCTTGAAATCATGCTTTTATCCATATTTTCAGAAATAAGAGAGCTGGACAGGTTTATGCTTGATTTAAGTGTTTTTTTGCAGGTTTTAAGGTGAATTTAGTGAAAGAAGTGAAGAAGGAGAGAGATGGAATCAGAAAAGAGATCAAAGAGTGCAAAAGGAGAAGCCGAAAGCACCGCTCAGCGGCATTTTACCGCTGAGCGGCACTCAGGAGGTCACGGGAGGTCCGCTGAGGGGCAAACTGGCCGCTGAGGGGAAGAAAAGGGACGCGCAGTCACCGCTGAGCGGTATTTACCGCTGAGCGGCACTTTTATGGGCTTGGGCTTTTGTAATCTTTTGTAACTCTAGAATAGTATATCAGGGATTGCACGTCCTAGAATTAGTATCTTTGGCAGAAACGAAGCAAACACTCTCTCTTCCACCCCTTTGAAGGAGGATCTTGGATGGTCAGGCTACCTCTTCACCTTTCTAGGGTTTTATCTTTCATTCTTTCATTATTGTTCATCTAGGTTCACCATGAATATGGTGAACTAAACCTTGTATGTTTGTTGGGGAATCAATGTAATCTTTTGAAGCTCTCATATATGGAATTTGTGCTTGCATCTTAATCTAAGATTTATACTTTCTTTCATCATTAGTTAGGGTTTTTCCTCTTTGCTTAATGCTTGCTTTGTTTAACTCATTCAATGGATGATTATTGATTTTGTCGATACGGGAACGTACGGGGAAGTCTAGATCCGGGGAATCTCTCCCAATATTATATTGGTTGTTGTTAAGCTCCTGTGTTAAGAGAACTAATTATTAGGAATGCTAGGAATCGTATGAACTCGTAATTAGGGATAGGCCTTCTTGACAAGGTAATTTAGAGAGTGGCATTAACAATGATGATTTGATTGTTGAATTCCTAAAATATATGAGAGTGGACAAGATGAAATTGACCCCCAACAACATATTCATATATATATTTCATTGAAAGTGCTTGTCTTTTGCTTTTGCCATTGATCAAAACCTCATGCATACATGTTTATTTTCGTCTATTGCATAATACAATCCAATTATTTCGTTCTTAAGTCTTAGCTAATCAACAAACCACACAACTAAACTAGGCCGTGAGTCCTTTGGGAGAACGATACTTGGTCTTACCAAGTTTATTACTTGAACGATTCGGTCATACTTGCCGATTGTAAAACAAGTTTGTGACATCATATTTTGGTGATCGTAAATTTGTTCATCACCGGGTACCTGCTAAAGGCACTCCGACGCTGAAGTTAGTAGTATAACAAAGCATTGTATAATGCATGCATGTGTTGTATTCTAAGCAATCTGTCCAGAAATCATACCTGAGACCTTTATTTATACTGATCGTAATGGGCTTTTACCTTTTGGGGGCCTCGAAACGGCCCAAGAATACCTTAATCTTCATTAAGGACTTTACTGTGTCATTAGCATTGAACAACGTTATCAACTAAGTGCGGATCGTTTGGGGAAGGCGTTCAGTGTGTGGACGATTGGACGCTCGGTCCTAATTGGTAGGCGGACGTCCAATCTTGGGCGGACGTCCGGTTCCCGAATGGGTGGGCGTTCGTTAGACACTCGTTGGACATCTTGGGCGGACGTCCTACCTTGGGCGGACGTCCCGCTCTTGAGCGGCTGGACGTTCGTCCTAAATTATATCCTGGGCGGACGTCCAGCTCTTGAATGGCTGGACGTTCGTCCTCAATAATATCTTGGGCGAACGTCCCTTCCTTGGGCGAACGTCCCACCTTTGGGCGAACGTCCCATCTTTGGGCGAACGTCCCAACCTTGGGCGAACGTCCCTTCTTTGGGCGAACGTCCCATCTTTGGGCGAACGTCCCAACCTTGGGCGAACGTCCCTTCTTGAGCGGACGTCTAGTTCTCGGGCGATCGTCCCATTCTTGGGCGAACGTCCCATCCTTGGGCGAACGTCCCAACCTTGGGCGAACGTCCTATCTTTGGACGAACGTCCCAACCTTGAGCGAACGTCCCTTCCTTGAGCGAACGTCCCACCTTTGGGCGAACGTCCCCTCTTTGGGCGAACGTCCATTCTTTGGGCGAACGTCCAACTCTTGAATGGCTAGACGTTCGTCCTCGTTGACATCATGGGCGAGCCCTCGATCTACGCCGGGCGGACTCTGCTAGTACAATAACAAATACTCTAAGTAAGTTTATATTCTACGTATTTTTTTTAACATGTGTGCTCATATAGCTCAGAGTCTCTCCATCAAAATTCGTGTTTGTCTCATATCAAAATCCGTGTTTGTCTCAACTATTGTCTCATGTAATTCATCCTTTGTCAATTTTAGATGGCAATAGGCACATGTATCAAAGTGAGCCATTCTCGCTCATACATGTTGCATCACCACATGTTTAGCTAAAAATGAGTTAGTTTATTTTTTTAAGTGAAATTTTGTAATAGAGCTGGAACCATTATGAGTTAGTAAGTTGACTTAAAGATGTTTTAGTCTACTAATTTATTTTATATATTTATTATTGTACATCAAAATGAATTGACTCACCTCATTATTTTATAAAAATCTCTTTAAAATGTTCACCTATTTTATCAAATATTGTTATAAAGATAGTAGTTGAAAATTAAATTCTCAACTTACAAAACTTAATAAAAAGAATAAATTAAACATTTAAACTTTTCAATCATTATCGATCAACATCTTTCATTTAAAAAGATCAAATTATTAATCTACATAATTAAAAATAATAAAAAATTATAATAAAAAAATTACTTAAAAACAATAGTAAAATATTAATAAAGGGTTGTTGTCAATAATCAATTCACCTTCAACCTAGCCCGAATCTGTTAATCCACAAGTTAATTAAATCAAGTCTAATTTGATACATATTTAAAAAAACTAAATTTTTGTTAACCTAATACAATTTAAACTCTAACTCATAGTGAGCTAGATTGGCTTGGAGTTGGAATCCATTTTAACATCTCTAGCTATAAGAATTATCTAATGCGTTTTCTAGACAATATATATCTTACTTGTTATTCTTATTCTTTATGTTTTACTTAAATTCAATTTCAACCAACTTATTCAAAGCTAAAATGACCAAAATGTTTTTAGATAATCAAATATAAGTGACAAATTCATATATATTGTGTATATCTTTAATTGAAATCTTTAATTGAAAGAGTCTTGATTATCAATAGATATATATTTTATTTCTAAATATGAAAATATTCTAACTGTTCTGGAATGATTTAATTTCATATATCTTTATGTATATCTTTGAATTGTTTCCTTTAAAAAAACAAAGAAGTCATCAATTTGAAGATTGCATAAAAGATCTTATTAGAACCTTCCTTTTTGAAGCTCTGCATGAAGATGTCGATACTCGGTTTTTATAAAATCCATGAATTTGGGATAAGAGTTCTAACAATCTTATTCCTGAAGATTTAAATATAGTCCAAGTTGATCAAATATAAAGAATATCACATATATCCACAATGAACAAGATTCAATAAAAAGAGATATAGAAGTCTCTGAATATACAATGTTTGTTTTCGGTCTTTTAGTGTGTTCATATCACATAGGCTGATATGTGTGGAAAGTGAGAGTGTGCAAGGGATATGATATCATTGATGCTATCAAATTATTATTATAAAGATAATTTTAGTATTGTAAAGTTAATTAGTAATTAACAAACTACACAGGATTATAAGTCATATCCTAACCAATACAGAATTAATTTTTAATAATTGATTTTTATAAAATTTTACACAAAAAGACTAGTAAAACACAATGCAGATAATAATAAAAGATGAAAGTAAAAATCTAACCTAATAGAATTAATATTTAAGATTGGTATGAAAAAGAATATAAGTGTGAATTTGGTAACTATAAATAACATGACAAATTAATAAACAACTTGAATATATAATAGTAAAAAGACTAATTTTACTATTCTTTTAAAATAGATTCATCATCAATTATCTATATATTATTATTCAATTGATTATTGTTTTTAATTTTAAATTAATTAAAGTAAATTCTTAATTAATTTGGTAACGTTCTTATTATTAATCGTACATTATTAATTAAAAATAAACATTTTTGGCAGTGAATGTTGGCTGATTTGGTAACGTTCTTATTATTAATCGTAAATTAATTTGGCAGTGAATGTTGGCTGATTTGGAAGGAAGCACACACCTTGCTGGATGAGCTGGAATGAAGCATGGATTTTGCTTGATCAAAATCTGAATAATTTGAATTTTAGGAGGGAATTACAAATAGAATTTAGGCTCCTCTTCACCTATAAATAAGAGGGCCTTTTCTTTGTATTGGGTTACTGATGAGAGGGTCGCACCTCCCACAAAAGTTGTGCATAAAAGAATGCAGTATAGTACTAGGAAGTGACTCCTAGGTCGTCTCTCAAGGACCAAATTGGGTTCAGTCTTTGATCAACACATAGTGGGGGGTTTTGAAAGTGTTCTTGTGATTGGAAATAAATTAAATTAAAACTGGGAATTAAACACAACCGAACATGAATAAAAACATTAAAATAGAAATTACAACAGATAAATACCCAAACACAATTCAAGCTGTAAACATGCAACGGTTACACTAAAACATCAAATACACAATATTGTCATTTATCCTACGCATTCACAACCAAAGAGAAGAAAATCAACTCAACATGATATAAAATATTTTAAGCAAACAAAGTAATAGAAAATAAATTTTTCTCTACCATAGACCGTGACCCAATTCCATTTTTCTTCCTGCACCCGTGACCGTGTACTTGCCTAGTCTTGGCACGTCTCACCATTCAACATCGTGCACACCACCAACTCCTTTCCATCTCCAAAAAATAATCAAAAGCAAATACTTTTCCTCTAAGCCGTAGCATCCCTGCACCTAATGTGTTTCATTCAAAGAAAGATAAGAATGGAATTGTTTCCCACTTCCAGCAACATGCTCTTTCTCCAAAAAAAATGATTTCTCCTCTTCCAAGTACAGCTGCCCCTCCGTCCAATCACCTTTTCTCGTGCTGCACTTCTTCCAGCACCTTGAATCACCAATCCCGTACGTTCATTCTCTCCTATACTCAATCAACATTTCATTCTGCCTCTGCATCCAAGAATCACCAACCCGTGACACCACTCTCTCCCCTTTCTACAAAATCTGAATTCCTAAATTGAAAATGGTTAGCCCTTCTCCATGAACGTGTCAGCTGCTGCTCTTCTTCCAGCTCCACGTCCGTGCTATTATTTGAAGAAAGAAAAACTCAATTCACGCTGTTCTATTCACGCTGTTCTATTCACGCTGCTTCTTCCCATCTCCACGTCACACCTTTCAGCCCAGATTTGGATGCTCCTAGCATTTCATCACCGAATGCACCTCTGCAACCGGGACCCCACACCTTTCACCTACTACTTCAACCAGCATTCCAGCAACCGTGCATACCACTTCTCTCCTCTCGGTGCTGCATTTCTTCCAGCTCCTTCTTGAATTAACTTTCAACACACCAATTCCATTTTTCTCTCTCCGTGTGCGTACATCCCAAACTCTTCACCGTGCACACTCAGTCCAACATCACAGCCTGCATCTGTTGTTCATTCCAGCACAATAAAAATAAATCCATTTGCTTCTCTTTTCAAACCGTGCCAGCTAATGAAGTCACCAACAACGTGAATGCTGTGCCCGTGACCGTGAGCTGCTTCAACTGCTCTTGGACGTGGTAGCCAAAGAACCGTGAGGGTGGTGGCTCCTCTTCTCTCGTTCAACACAGCTTCATTCTCAAAATAACCGGACCATGAATAAATCAGCAAAGAGGAGTAACAAGCAGCTCTTCATTCTTCCAGCTCAACACTGCAGCCTGCACAAGCTTCTTCCGAATTGGAATCAGCTCCTTCTCCGTGCAGCTACTGGAATCGGCGCCCCTCTCTAGTTAAATCACCATTTCTCCAAGCCAAAAAAATAAATAACGTGCATAGAGTAGCAGAATAAAACAAGGGCACAATGAATCACTGTTTCATCCTCAAAGAAAAAGAGAATATTTGTTCTTACTTCATTATCAAAAACAACAGTGTTTTCGGAAAAAACTAAGGTCCAGAAAAAATGAAAGAGCGTACGTCCGTGTCAAGTGGCGGCTGGCCCCTTTCTAAGGGCCGTGTGTCCCTTTTTTAGGGTAGGGTCCACACATACAAAAACCCTAGGTTGCTAAGTTATTAATTTCTAATTTTGAGTCTAATCTATTTTACCAAAAATTGACCCAAAATGTAAAAGCTGATACAGAAATTCTAAACTACTGAATTACAATTTAATTAATTCTAAAATGTCTGTGCGGAGAGTCTTGAATTTATTTGGCATTCTTCCTGATGTCCAAAAATGTATTTCCGAAATTTTCCTGCACTTCAAAAAAAAATGCACTTAATCAGTTCAGAAAATCCGAATTAGCACAATTACAAATTTCCGACCAAATTAAGCAGAATTCGGAAAACGGGGAAATATCAAACAATTAAACACAGTTCCCTGGTTTATTTAAGTGCAATAAACTAAATATAATTCAAGAAATAACGACTCATCAGTTACTTTTGAGCTTAGTAAATTGCTGCTGAAATTCACTGCCAGCCCTATTGCTCTTGAGTCATTAATTCTCTCTACTTTCTCTTCCCTTTCCTCTAGCTTCCTTCCATTGTAGGAAGGCCTTCTGAGCTGTGAGGTTCCCACACATACTTATTCCACTCAAATACACCAACCATCAATCAATCTCACTCAATTGCCACTGCATCCAATCTGCTGTTTTTCATCCACTGCACCAATACTGTTTTTCATCCGCTGCATCCGCTTTGTCTGCAAGGCCAGGTCATTCAAGCATGGATAAGCTTCCATCAAGTGATATCCAGAGCTTAGGTTCTCCACGCTGATAACAGTTGAAAAACTGTTATTTTTATGCTTAAATTTGATACCAAAAGCAACCTTTAAGACTTAGAAACTAGCTTGAATTCATATTTTTTCTTTAGTTTTGAGAATAAGAGAATTGAAAGTGAATTTAATGGTTTTGTGCAAGATTCCCTTGATTTTGTAGGCTAATTGAATGATTTGAAAGAAGAATTGAAATACCGAATGATTGGAGTGCTGAAAAGTCAACCAGAAACCAGAAAAGTCAACCAGTCAACCAGAAAAGTCAACCAGTCAACCAGAAAAGTCAACCAGTCAACCAGAATGCTGAAAAACCAACCAGAACGCAGAAAACGTGTGACCGAGTGGCGCTGAGCGGAAAAATACCGCTGAGCGGCACTTTTCGGGTGCCGAAATCACCGCTGAGGGGCAAAACAGCAGCTGGGGGGCAAAATGGATCATGCGCTAGTACCGCTCAGCGGTAAAATACCGCTGAGCGGCATTCTAAGTGGGCTTGGACCGGTTTTCTTTTGTTTTTATGGGCTTGGACTTGTTTTATGTTATTTTTATGCCCTATTTAAGGACTTGCACGTCCTAGGGTTTGTATCTTTGGCAGAAACGAGGCAAACACTCTCTCTTCCACCCCTTTGAAGGAGGATCTTGGATTCTCAGGCTACCTCTTCACCTTTTTAGGGTTTATTCTTTCATTCTTTCATTGTTATTCATCTAGGTTCACCATGAATATGGTGAACTAAACCTTGTATGTTTGTTGGGGAATCAATGTAATCTCTTGAAGCTCTCATATATGGAATTTATGCTTGCATCTTAATCTAAGATTTATGCTTTCTTTCATCATTAGTTAGGGTTTTTCCTCTTTGCTTAATGCTTGCATATGGTTTTGTCGATACGGGCACGTACGGGGAAGTCTAGATCCGGGGAATTTCTCCCAATATTATATTGGTTGTCGTTAAGTTCCTGCACTTATGAACTAATCATTAGGAATGCTAGGAATTGTATGAACTCATGATTAGGGAGAAGCCATCTAGAATGGTACTTTAGAGAGTGGCATTAACAATGATGATTTGAATGTTGAATTCCTAAAATGTATGAAATTGACCCCCAACAACATATTCATTCATATATTTCATTGAAAGTGTTTATCTTTTGTCTTTGCCATTGATCAAACTTCATGCATACATGTTTATTTTCTGTCTTGCATATTAAAATTTAAATATTTCATTTGTAAGTCCTAGCTAATAAACAAATCACATAACTAAACTAGGTCGTGAGTCCTTTGGGAAGAACGATACTTGGTCTTACCAAGTTTATTACTTGAACGATTCGGTCATACTTGCCGATTGTGAAACAAGTTTGTGACATCATATTTTGGTGCTCATAAATTTGTCCATCAAGTTTTTGGCGCCGTTGCCGGGGATTCTGGTTTAACTGGTTAATTTGTGTGATTATTGATTATCTTTGACTTTAATTTTGAATTTCTGTTTTTATTTTTCTGTTTTGATTTTATTTTATCTTATTTGATTGGATTAGATTAGATTTTATTTTATTTGATTAGATTAGATTTGATTTGATTTTATTTTATTTTATCTTATTAGATTAGATTAGATTTTATTTTATTTTATTTTATTTTATTCTATCTTATTTTATTTTATTTTATTTTATTCTATCTTATTTTATTTTATCTTCTGAATCTTTTATCTTCTGAATATATATATCTTCTCCTATATCTTTTTGTGCTAACAAATATTTTCTAGAGTTTTGTGCCTAATGTTTGCAGGATGCAATTCGAACAAGACTTTAATAGGCACTCAATTCTACCAAAGTAATCTCAACCACTGGTGGGAACATGACTCAAGCATGGATCAAAGCCAATTTTGGCAAGCTGCCGGACAATTTGAGAACCAACCACAACAACAATGGCAGCAACAAAGCTTTAAAATCAACAAAGGGAAGCAAGAGATCTCTTCATTTAGACAAGGCATGGAAGAATCACTGGGGCATGCATGGGACAGGTATAAAAGCCTATTACGAACGACTCCCACGCATGGATTTAACGAAGGAGAAGTAGTCCTAATCTTCCTTGGAGGTCTTGGTTCACAAACCATGATGATGCTTAACGCCTCAGCTGGAGGCAATATCAAATGGAAGATTCCAGAGGAAGCCACAGAAATAATTGAAAACATGACTACTAATAACAATAAGTGGAACAGTGAAAGAGGAGCTCCCATTCAAAAAAGGAGTTCTATAGTTGCAATCCAATGATGCCTTGATAGCTCAGAACAAGTTAATAACTCAACAATTGGAGAATCTCTCAAAGATACTTGAACAATTGCCACAAGAGTTAAAGACTGTTGCACAAGTACAATCCCAGTTGTGCGAATTGTGTGGAGGCGACCATATCAATGGTCAATGTGCCTTTCCAGTTGAAGCCGTAGAGGATGTAAACTACATGACCAATCAGTATCGTCAAGGGAGCTACAATCAGGGGTGGAAACCACACTCAAGCATTGGTCAAGGGCAAACTGGGCAAGCGGGTCAATATAATAAGCAGCAGCAGCAACCCACCTTATGGCAACAATTATCTATGCTTAATGAAAGGTCCATGAGGATGGAGGAAACTCTCAACAATTTCATACAGAAAACTGAGTCTACCCAAAAGAGCACTGAAGCTGCTATCAAAAATTTGGAGACTCAGATGGGGCAGATCACCAAACAGGTGGAAGAAAGGCCAAGTAGAAATTGTGGGGCTAATACTGAGGTTAACCCCAGGGAAGAGTGTGAAGTGCTAGTGAGTGTAAATGTTGAAAAAGTTGAGTTGGAAAAAGAAGAGAGAAAAGAGAGAGAAGAGAAAATTTGTGTGAAGATTGAGAAAGTGAGTAGAAAAAGAAAAGAAAAAAAGAAAGTGAGAGAAAAGAAAAAGAGGACGAGAGAAAAAAAGAAAGAATCATATGAAAAACCTCTTCCTCATCCAAAGAAGTATCATAGGAAGGAAAAGAAATTTAAGTGCTTTATGGAAATCTTCAAGAAATTGGAGATTAAAGTTCCTATGATTGAGACACTGCAACAGGTTCCTGGTTTGATCAAATTTCTGAAGAAGTTCAGTAGAAAGAAGAGAAAGAAGAAGGAACTTGAGCTTTACTGGGTCAAGCTAATGACGTTAAAAGAGCGCTTGTTGGGAGGCAACCCAGTGGATTTAAAAACTTTTTGATTTTGATTTTGGTTTTGTAACTTCTAATCTGTGGACATTATTTTTGTAAATATTTTGTTGGATATAGCATCTACTGAAGGATGCTAGGTGGTTAAGTATCTACTGAAGGATACTCAGTTTGTAACACCTACTGATGGGTGTTGGTAAGAAAATTTTGCACCTACTGATGGGTGTTGGTAAGTTTGTTACACCTACTGATGGGTGTTGGTGGATTTTGGGTCAGGCTCGTGACGTTAAACAAGCGCTACCTAGGAGGCAACCCAGTTGATTGAATGTTTCTGTTTGTTTCATTTTAGTTGCATAATAGGGTTTGCATAAGTATTATGAACATTGAATTGCAGGGAACCAGTGAGGGGCATGTCTAGGAGGCACGTAGGTTAACAAAAGAAGGAGAAGGGCACATCACGAAAGTGCCGCTGAGCGGCAACTTACCGCTGAGCGGTACTCTCGCAGATTGGGCTTTGGTTGTCCCTTAGCGGGACCCGAGCCCATCAGAGTATTTTTATACCCTAAGTTGCGCAAATGCTTTTATTTTCAGGCTCTTCTCTTCACACACACTCCTACATACCTTTTCAAAGGTTCTCTACAACGTTTCCCTCATCCCTCTTTAGAAAATCTCCTTCCACTCACTTGCTCACTAGTTTTCCATCTAAGTTTGGGGTTGGGAGAGAGCATCATTGAAGGGGCTGATTTCTTCATTGTGGTTTACTAATGCTTAACAATGTATCTTTTGGTTTTGTGAATTATGTTTGATGCAGGGATGGCCTCCTCATCGGGCAAAAGAATCAAGACTATAAGATCCAAGAAGATGAAGATACAGAGGACAACTCAGATTGATGAGGAGCTGAGATAGCATTTACGGATGAATGCTATCATATGCTTATGCTTTTGTTGGTTTAAGTTTTATAAACTTATTTGTTTTTGTTTTTAGATTAGGGTTTGATGTACTCTATTGAACACCTGGTTTGTGTGATGGTTTGATATTAACTGTGATTGTTTGATAAGTAATGCTTGATGATGCTTATTGATTAATTGATGTTGAGATGATGTGCACATTAAAATGCTTATACAGGTGATTCACAAGCTTTGTGAACAAATGCATGATATCATGATTGTGATTGTGAAATTAAGCAGGATGTGTATGTCAAATGTGAATGAGCTGATATGTGAGATTTTGAGCTCCAGAGTTGTTATTGTTGAATGCTATTACTTTGAAAGCATGAATGACTTTGCCCAGGTTTTCTATGATTGAATCAATTGCTTGTTTTGCATCATGTGATCAAGGTCGTTTGTTGGAACCCTTTCTATTGGCCAAATTCATAAAGTTAGCCCACTAAAAGAGAACACTTTGTGTTTTATCCTTTGAACCCTTAGCCTTGAACATACACTGAAACCTTTGATTGAAAATCTTTACCTTGAGTTAAGTAGAAGATATTGTGTGGTATTGTTAAATGTTCAAGTTTGGGGTTGTTGCGAAAACATGAAAAAGGAAAAGCATTGAGCTAAGAGCTAAAAAAGTAAGAATATGCAAAGAAAAAGAAAAAGAAAAGAAAAGAAAAAGAAGCAAAGCTCAATGCAAATGCAAAGGCAAGTTGGGAAGAATAAGAATAATTGTGTTGTTATGATTCTCTTAACTCAAGGATTTTGTGATCCAGTAAAACCAATTTTCTTGTTAGCCCAGCCACATTATAAGCCATTGAAAAGTCCTTGTGATGATGCATGTTTGTGAATGTTTTTGATTGTGGTAAGACGAAAGTAAAAGTTGATTCATGTGACATTGTGATAGTAGAGTGAATGAGTGATTACCTCTTATACACTTGAGTGTGAGTGAAACACTTTACCTAGTGAGGAAATATTCCATGAGCACATGAACATCCATGCTTAATTGATTGATTATTCATGAAAAATAGCATTTGTTGGAATTTGAATGACTTTGTGAACACTAAAGCATGTGCACATCTTGATTGAACTCTTGGTCATAAGGTTGATTAAAGTTTTTACTTATCTTGAAAAAGAGGATTTTTGAACCATCATATGAATTGGTTGGAGATTGAGTTACATCTTGTTTGCTTGAGGACAAGCAAAGTTCTAAGTTTGGGGTTGTGATAACAGTTGAAAAACTGTTATTTTTATGCTTAAATTTGATACCAAAAGCAACCTTGAAGACTTAGAAACTAGCTTGAATTCATATTTTTTCTTTAGTTTTGAGAATAAGAGAGTTGAAAGTGAATTTAATGGTTTTGTGCAAGATTCCCTTGATTTTGTAGGCTAATTGAATGATTTGAAAGAAGAATTGAAATACCGAATGATTGGAGTGCTGAAAAGTCAACCAGAAACCAGAAAAGTCAACCAGTCAACCAGAAAAGTCAACCAGTCAACCAGAAAAGTCAACCAGTCAACCAGAATGCTGAAAAACCAACCAGAACGCAGAAAACGTGTGACCGAGTGGCGCTGAACGGAAAAATACGGCTGAGCGGCACTTTTCGGGTGCCGAAATCACCGCTGAGGGGCAAAACAGCAGCTGGGGGGCAAAATGGATCATGCGCTAGTACCGCTCAGCGGTAAAATACCGCTGAGCGGCATTCTAAGTGGGCTTGGACCGGTTTTCTTTTGTTTTTATGGGCTTGGACTTGTTTTATGTTATTTTTATGGCCTATTTAAGGACTTGCACGTCCTAGGGTTTGTATCTTTGGCAGAAACGAGGTAAACACTCTCTCTTCCACCCCTTTGAAGGAGGATCTTGGATGCTCAGGCTACCTCTTCACCTTTTTAGGGTTTATTCTTTCATTCTTTCATTGTTATTCATCTAGGTTCACCATGAATATGGTGAACTAAACCTTGTATGTTTGTTGGGGAATCAATGTAATCTCTTGAAGCTCTCATATATGGAATTTATGCTTGCATCTTAATCTAAGATTTATGCTTTCTTTCATCATTAGTTAGGGTTTTTCCTCTTTGCTTAATGCTTGCATATGGTTTTGTCGATACGGGCACGTACGGGGAAGTCTAGATCCGGGGAATTTCTCCCAATATTATATTGGTTGTCGTTAAGCTCCTGCACTTATGAACTAATCATTAGGAATGCTAGGAATTGTATGAACTCGTGATTAGGGAGAAGCCATCTAGAATGGTACTTTAGAGAGTGACATTAACAATGATGATTTGAATGTTGAATTCCTAAAATGTATGAGAGTGGATGAGATGAAATTGACCCCCAACAACATATTCATTCATATATTTCATTGAAAGTGTTTATCTTTTGTCTTTGCCATTGATCAAACTTCATGCATACATGTTTATTTTCTGTCTTGCATATTAAAATTTAAATATTTCGTTTGTAAGTCCTAGCTAATCAACAAATCACATAACTAAACTAGGCCGTGAGTCCTTTGGGAAGAACGATACTTGGTCTTACCAAGTTTATTACTTGAACGATTCGGTCATACTTGCCGATTGTGAAACAAGTTTGTGACATCATATTTTGGTGCTCATAAATTTGTCCATCACACGCACCAAGGAGCTAAGCATTTCTTCTCATTCTGCAATTTAATTCTGCTGAATTCCATCTCTGTTTCTGTTTTCTGTTTCTGTTTCAGTGTTAATTCTGCTTCTGTAATTCTGTTCCAGCCTTTAATTTTGTGTTCTTACAGTGTCTTATGTCCATCTTTCATTTTAATCGGTGCATTTCTATTGTGTGAGTTCAATTCAACCTTTATTTTTCATTTTCCAGTAATGTCATGGTCATGTCCTGTTGTGCAGTTTTTCAACTCTGTCATCAAGTATTTGATTCTATTCTAACTTTCATTTTCGTTTTAAGTGTGTCCTGAGCAATTGCTAGCTCTATGTTGATCATATAAAGCAATGGCAACATGTCCAGCTTTGATCATTTGAACCAATTAGCATTGCAAATATTGATTCCAGTAGAAAAATCTGCATAAAACATCATTTCTGGATTAATTTGATATCAGCTGATGTAGTCCAGATTTCTTTATTTTCAAGCTTTGTACAAGTTTTTTTACTGTTTTTACATGTGTTTGAAGTGATAGCAACTCCTAATAATCACAGAATTGAAAAATGAGTGGTTGAGTTGCTTGAAATCTGGTTTCAAATCACTGTTACTGTTTTAATCCAAGCTTTTTACCGTGCTAAGTTTCCTTGAATTGTATAATCTGAGTTTGGTCATGCTAAGCACATTAAATCTAGCTTAGATCTGTGTTTTTACACTTCTTAGAGTCATTTCCTTTGCTGTCCAGTTTTTGATTCCATGAAAAGCTAAATTTGGTTGGTTCATTGATGGTTTTTGCTGCATAATTTGGCCATAGCAAGGGTGATTTTCGAATCCTGCTATTTCTGTGTGTTTGGACAGTTTGAACAAGTCTAAATGGATGATTAAAAGTTGCTAATACTGTTCATTTGGTCAAAATTGAAGTTATATGCAGATTGGATACTTAAACCATCAATTTTGAGTCAAAATTGGAAGTGGACCAGTGAATTTGAGTAGTAAGCATTAATTCAGCTGTTTAAGAGTTTAAACATGTTTAATATCATGAATAAAAGTTGTTTGAACATTCATCCAAGCTGCTGAAACACTGCTACTCATTTTGGGTTCCAAAACCACCATTTTAGTTCATTTTTCTAGTGCAGTTTCTGTTTTTCAGCCACTGTTTTGGTAATTTTAGTGTAAAATTCATTGCTGGATTGTGAAAAAGCTGGTTTAATGTTTAAAAATGAAAATACATGATCAAAAGAAGAAGTATCAAGTGTTAAAAAGCTGTTAGAACCAACCAATCCAGATTACAGGCCCTGAAAAATCAAAAACAAAATCTGAAATTCATTGGGGCATTTTATCAAACACTTCTGAAAATTATCAAACAGTTTGCATTTGGAATAATTTCTGAGTTGTGCTTGTGTTTTTCTTGCTTTCTTCATCCATTCTAGTGCCTTTGCTAAGTTCATCTTGTGTACCTACTTTCATTTGTGTGTTGTCCAATTGTTTGTGTCTATTTTTTTGGCATCTAAAGTGTTCAATACAGCAGCCTATACTGGTGCAGTGTGCAGAAATTTGGTGCAGATTTTTAATCTGTTTGGTGTGATTTTGCTGAGTTTTGGAGTGTATGTGCAAGCTGTTTGGGGCATCCAGCACCAGAATCCTTCTCCTACTTTGGTAGCCTCCTAGGAAGTGGTTTGAGCATTGAAAGTGGAGCAAGAAGGAAGACTCAACAGCAGCCCAAACACCACTGTCCAGCAGCTGAAAAACTCTGTTACAGCAGCATTTCAACCCAGGAAAAAGAGCAACTCACACCTTCATTTTGAGTAGCTTTCTGCAGCAGCAAGAAGACAAAGCTCACATTACTTCTAGGCCTCATTTCAAGTTTATTTACACCAAATATCACGGAATTTGCTGTTTGAAATTGTATTTTTTTTTCTTTGCTGTTTTTGAGCCAAGTGACTTGGAAAAATGCTCTTGAAGCAATTCCAAGTTCACAATTGAACATTGTAATAGTCCAATTTCGTTTTCTTAGTGTGGAAGTGTGTCAAGGGGCTCCAAGTGTCACTTGCACTTTCACTTAGGGCCGTCTAACATTTACATTCTTGCATCTTTATTGCTTTCTTTAATTTCTTGCTTAATCTTTTTGTTTGTTTTTAAGTCTCCGTGGTATATAGGATTGCATAGCATTTAGTCAACCTTTCTTTGGTTTTAGGTTCATTTCATAACATTTGAAAAGAATTTGAAGAATTTCTACTTAGAAACTAAGGTAAAAGATAACTCTAAGGAAACTCTGGCTAAGGAAGAACTTGGTTTCTAAGCTTGTCCATTTGTGACTCACCTCTTCTTCCTGGGAGCTACTTAGAAACATCTTTTGCCTCTAGAATCTCTTTAGAAATTTTTCACCAAAAACAAAGAAAGCTTGTGAAAATCTTTTCACTCATTACTTGTCAAATATTTTGAAAACTTTGTGAAAACCTTTTCCTTTGACAAGAATGAGTCAATCAAGTGTGCAAGGAAGTTTGAAACCCAATAGTGAAATGTCTTTAAGGGAAGAATTTGAGCAAAGATTTGAACAAAGGGATAAAGAGATTAGTGAGCTCAAAGATATGATTAGTCAACTTTTGATTAATCAAGATAAAAAGAAAGAGAGGTCTTCCCATAGGAGAAGAGAAGAATCATCATCTTCTCCAAGTGAAATTGAGCAAAATAGTAGTCATCACAATGATGACCACTACCAAATGCCTCCTAGAAGACAACATAGAGTTAGAGAGCATTACCCAAGAGAGCCTAAGATTGATCTTCCTTCCTTCCATGGAAAAGATGATGTAGAAGAATACCTAGAGTGGGAAATGAAAGTTGAGCAATTGTTTGAGTGCCACCAAATAGATGATGAAAGGAGAGTCACCATGGCTTCTCTAAGCTTTCAAGGTTATGCCTTAATTTGGTGGACAGCCTTAGTCAAGGACCATAGGCTAAGACACTTACCTCCCATTAGGTATTGGAATGAAATGAGAGCTGCATTGAGGAGGAGGCATGTACCAGCCTACTATGATAGGGAGATAATGGATAAACTCCATAAACTCCAACAAAGGAACATGAGTGTTGAGGAATATAGACAAAAAATGGAGTTACTCATGTTGAGAGCTGGGATAAGAGAAGAACCTAGGATAACAATAGCTAGGTTTCAAAGTGGACTCAACTATGACATAAGAGATAGGGTTGAGCTTATACCCTACAATGATCTCAATGAGTTAGTCCAACTTTGTGTGAGGGTTGAGCAACAACTAAAGAGGAAAAGCTCCGCCAAGAAAGATTACCCTCATAGTTCTTACCATAAGAAAGAGTATAAGAGGGAGGGTAGTCAAACCAAGCCAAGATATGAAGACAGAGAGAGAGGAAAAGAAAAAGTCAAAGAACCTTCAAGAGATCATAAGAGTAAGGAGACTAAGTGCTTTAGATGTGGGGAAAAAGGGCACTATGCATCTGAGTGCCGCAATAGAAGGTCAACTTACATCCTTGAACATGAGAGTGAAAGTGAGGGTTCTTCATATAGTGAGTCTGAAACATCCACTTCTGAAGAAGAAGAAGCTTTACCTTGTGATGGTGACTTACTTATGGTAAGGAGACTCCTGGAAAGGAAACATGTAGAATTAACAGTCACAAAGAGAGAACCTATTCCACACAAGATGCAAAGTTTTAGAAAAGACATGTTCAATGATAGTGGATAGTGGCTCTTGTTGCAATTGTTGTAGTTCTAGAATGGTAGAAAAGCTTGGCTTAACCACTACTCCTCATCCTAAACCTTACAAACTTCAATGGATCAAAGAGGATGATGGAATAGTAGTTAAAGAACAATTAAGTGTACCTATTTCCATTGGTAAATATGAAGATCAAATTGTTTGTGATATAGTACCAATGGAAGCTGGACACATATTACTTGGAAGACCTTGGCAATATGATAAACAAGCTTTACATGATGGAGTCACCAACAAAATCACCATTCAACACAAAGGAAAGAAAATTATTTTGTGTCCTCTTACACCTTCACAAGTAAGAGAGGACCAAATAATTCTTAAGAAGAAGTTGGATGGAGAAAAGAAAAAAGAAACTAAGAAAGAAAGAAAGAATTTGGTAACCCATGCCTCAACCCATGAAGTTGTCCAACCTCAAACCTTGAATATTTCCAAAAATCTTTTTCTTGGACAACCTCATTTCCTTCTTTATTGCAAAGAGGCATTTGTTTCAATCACTCATGAACTTGGTTCTCTACCAAAAGGGTTGCAAAAACTTTTAAAGGAATTTGATGATATATTTCCCAAAGAGGTACCAAGTGGATTACCACCTTTGAGGGGAATAGAACATCAAATAGATTTGGTGCCTGGGGCAAGCCTACCCAATAGGCCAGCCTATAGAACCAACCCTATGGAAACAAAAGAAATAGAGAAACAAGTTAATGACTTGTTGAACAAAGGGTGGATCCAAAAGAGTTTAAGTCCCTGTGTTGTGCCTGTGTTGTTGGTCCCTAAAAAGGATGGGTCTTGGAGAATGTGTACAGATTGTAGGGCCATCAACAACATAACTATCAAGTATAGGCATCCCATTCCTAGGCTAGATGACATGTTGGATGAATTACATGGAGCAAATCTCTTCACCAAAATTGATCTTAAAAGTGGATACCATCAAATAAGAATTCATGAAGGAGATGAATGGAAAACTGCTTTCAAGACCAAGTTTGGTTTATATGAATGGTTAGTCATGCCCTTTGGCTTGACCAATGCTCCAAGTACATTCATGAGATTAATGAATCATGTGCTTAGGGAATGCATAGGCAGATTTGTAGTGGTCTACTTTGATGATATCTTAATCTATAGTCAAGGCCTTCAAGAACACCTTAACCATGTCAGAAAAGCCTTGCTTCTTCTTAGAGAACATCATCTCTTTGCCAACTTTGACAAATGTACTTTTTGTCAAGAAAGTGTGATTTTCCTTGGATTCAAAGTGGGAAAAGAAGGTGTACATGTTGATCCAGAGAAGATCAAGGCTATACAAGAATGGCCAACCCCTAAAAATGTAGGAGAGGTGAGAAGTTTTCATGGGCTAGCAAGTTTTTATAGGAGATTTGTGAAAGATTTCTCCACCATAGTTGCTCCTTTAAATGAGCTAGTCAAGAAAGATATGCCTTTTATTTGGGGTGATAAGCAGGAGTTGTCTTTTGAGACTTTGAAACACAAGTTAACACATGCACCTATTCTAGTTTTGCCTGATTTTTCCAAAGCCTTTGAACTAGAATGTGATGCATCTGGGGTAGGAATAGGAGCTATTTTAATACAAGGAGGACATCCCGTAGCTTACTTTAGTGAAAAACTTAGGGGGCCTACCTTAAACTATCCTACCTATGACAAAGAGTTGTATGCCCTCATTAGAGCTTTGAAAACTTGGGAGCATTACTTGGTAACTAGAGAATTCATCATACACACTGACCATGAATCTCTCAAGTACATTAAAGGGCAAGCAAAGCTAAACAAAAGACATGCAAAGTGGGTGGAATATCTTGAGCAATTTCCCTATGTCATCAAACACAAAAAGGGGAGTACTAATGTTGTTGCGGATGCTTTATCTAGAAGACATGCATTATTAGTAACCCTAGGATCCCAAATATTAGGATTTGATGACATAAAAGAGTTATATGAAAATGATGAAACATTTGCATCCACTTATTCATCATGTCTTAAGAAGCCTTTTGATGGATTCTATCTTTCTGAGGGGTATCTTTTTAATAAAGGAAAACTTTGTATACCCAAGGATCCATTAGAAAACTTCTTATCAAAGAGAGTCATGGAGGAGGACTCATGGGCCATCATGGAGTTGATAAAACTCTAAACATTTTGAAAAGTAAATTTTATTGGCCACACATGAGAATAGATGTTCAAAGGCATTGTTCTAAATGTATAGCTTGTTTACAAGCTAAGTCCAAAATTATGCCTCATGGACTCTATACACCTCTTCCTATAGCTAATACCCCTTGGGAGGACATAAGCATGGACTTTGTCTTAGGATTGCCAAGAACTCAAAGGGGGTATGATTCTATATTTGTGGTAGTAGATCGTTTTAATAAAATGGCTCATTTTATACCCTGCCACAAAGTAGATGATGCTAGCTATATCTCTAGACTCTTCTTTAAAGAAATAGTGAGATTGCATGGCTTACCCAAAACTATAGTGTCTGATAGAGATGTGAAGTTTCTAAGCCATTTTTGGAAAACTTTATGAGAAAAGCTTGGAACTAAACTTCTATTTTCTACTACATGTCACCCACAAACTGATGGGCAAACTGAAGTAGTAAATAGATCTTTATCTACATTATTAAGGGTAATATTAAGAGGAAATAACAAATCTTGGGATGAACATCTACCTCATATTGAATTTGCTTATAATAGAGTAGTCCACAAGACTACTAATCTTTCTCCTTTTGAGGTTGTTTATGGTTTTAACCCTATCACACCTCTTGATTTACTACCTCTTCCAGAATCATCTTCTTTTCTTCATAAAGAAGGTGCTTCTAAAGCGGAGTTTATCAAGAAGTTACATGAGAAAGTTAAAATCCAAATTGAAAAACAAACTCAAAAATATGCAGAATAAACAACAAAGGGAGAAAGAAAATAGTTTTTGAAAAAGGAGACCTAGTTTGGCTTCATTTGAGAAAGGAAAGATTTCCCTCTCAAAGGAAATCCAAACTTAGTCCAAGAGGAGATGGTCCATTCAAGGTGCTCAAAAAGATAAATGATAATGCATACATATTAGACCTTCCTGAAAGTTATGGTGTCAGTCCTACTTTTAACATCTGCGATTTAATTCCTTTCACAGGAGATGATCAACAGGATGAAGCAGATCTGAGGACAGATCTTTTTCAAGAGGGAGGGTGATAACAGTTGAAAAACTATTATTTTCATGCTTAAAATTGATACTAAAAGCAACCTTTATACTTAGAAACTAGCTTGAAATCATGCTTTTATCCATATTTTCAGAAATAAGAGAGCTGGACAGGTTTATGCTTGATTTCAGTGTTTTTGTGCAGGTTTTAAGGTGAATTTAGTGAAAGAAGTGAAGAAGGAGAGAGATGGAATCAGAAAAGAGATCAAAGAGTGCAAAAGGAGAAGCCGAAGTCACCGCTCAGCGGCATTTTACCGCTGAGCGGCACTCAGGAGGTCACGGGAGGTCCGCTGAGGGGCAAAATGGCCGCTGAGGGGAAGAAACGAGACGCGCAGTCACCGCTGAGCGGTACTTTACCGCTGAGCGGCACACTTATGGGCTTGGGCTTTGATTTTTTGTAATTTTAGAAGAGTATATAAGCTTTAGGACGTCCTAGGGTTTGTATCTTTGGCAAAAACGAGGCAAACACTCTCTCTTCCACCCCTTTGAAGGAGGATCTTGGATGCTCAGGCTACCTCTTCACCTTTTTAGGGTTTATTCTTTCATTCTTTCATTGAATTTGATCTAGATTCACCATGAATATGGTGAACTAAACTCTGTATGTTTGTTGGGGAATCAATGTAATCTCTTGAAGCTCTCATATATGGAATTTATGCTTGCATCTTAATCTAAGATTTATGCTTTCTTTCATCATTAGTTAGGGTTTTTCCTGTTTGCTTAATGCTTGCATAGTTTAACTCATTCGATGCATGATTATTGGTTTTGTCGATACGGGCACGTACGGGGAAGTCTAGATCCGGGGAATTTCTCCCAATATTATGTTGGTTGTCGTTAAGCTCCTGAACTTATGAACTGATCATTAGGAATGCTAGGAATTGTATGAACTCGTGATTAGGGAGAAGCCATCTAGAATGGTACTTTAGAGAGTGGCATTAACAATGATGATTTGAATGTTGAATTCCTAAAATATATGAGAGTGGATAAGATGAAATTGACCCCCAACAACATATTCATTCATATATTTCATTGAAAGTGTTTATCTTTTGCTTTTGCCATTGATCAAAAACTCATGCATACATGTTTATTTTCGTCTTCTGCATAATACAATCCAATTATTTCGTTCTTAAGTCTTAGCTAATCAACAAACCACACAACTAAACTAGGCCGTGAGTCCTTTGGGAGAACGATACTTGGTCTTACCAAGTTTATTACTTGAACGATTCGGTCATACTTGCCGATTGAAAAACAAGTTTGTGACATCATATTTTGGTGCTCATAAATTTGTCCATCAAGTTTTTGGCGCCGTTGCCGGGGACTCTGGTTTAACTGGTTAATTTGTGTGATTATTGATTATCTTTGACTTTAATTTTGAATTTCTGTTTTTATTTTTTGTTTTTATTTGTTCGGTTTTTATTTTATCTTATTTGATTTTATTTTATTTGATTTTATTTTATTTGATTAGATTAGATTTTATTTTATTTTATTTTATTTGATTAGATTAGATTTTATTTTATTTTATTTTATTCTATCTTATTTTATTTTATCTTCTGAATCTTTTATCTTCTGAATATATATTTTCTCCTATATCTTTTTGTGCTAACAAATATTTTATAGAGTTTTGTGCCTAATGTTTGCAGGATGCAATTCGAACAAGAATTTAATAGGCACTCAATTCTACTAAGGTAATTTCAATCACTGGTGGGATCTCACTCAAGCATGGATAATGATCAATTTTGGCAAGCTGTCGAACAATTTAAGAATCTACCACCACAACAAAGGCAGAAAAAACCCTCTCTATCGGGAAGAAGGATAACGTTGGAGGAGGCAGTTCAACAGTACATACAGATACCTGATTGTCATCACAAAACCACTCAAGCTGCCGAAGAATTTGATAGGCCGCCACCACAACAATGGCAGCAACAACCCTCTCCATCAGTAAATTTGGATGACACCCTTCAACGATTTTTGAAAAATTCCGACTCTACTGAGAAAAGCATTGAAGAATCATGTAAAACTATGGAGATGCACCTTCGTTTCATTAGTCAAAAATTGAATGTTAAGGTTAATACTGAAGTTAACCTTAAGGAGGAAGGTCAAGCCATTGTCACTGAGAGTGACAAGATTTTTGCTGAGAAAAAAATAGAGAGAGATGAGGAAAAGATAGAGAGAGAAGAAAAAGAAGAGTTGAGTGAGAAAGATAAAGATGATGAAAAAGAAAAAGAAGTGGTTGAGAGAGAAGAGAGGAAGAAAATTTGTGTGAAAATAAAGAAGTTGAGAAGAAAAAGAGAAGGGAAGAAAAAAATAAGAGAAAAGAAAAAGAGAAAATTTGGGGAGAGGAAGCATAAGAAAAAGAAGATGAGAGGAAAGAAGAAGGAATCATATGAAAAATCCCATCCTCATCTAAAGAAGAATCATAGGAAGGAAAAGAAATTTAAGTGTGATAACAGTTGAAAAACTGTTATTTTCATGCTTAAAATTGATACTAAAAGCAACCTTTAGACTTAAAAACTAGCTTGAAATCATGCTTTTATCTATATTTTCATAAATATGAGAGCTGGACAGGTTTATGCTTGATTTAAGTGTTTTTGTGCAGGTTTTAAGATGAATTTAGTGAAAAGAGTGAAGAAGGAGAGAGATGACATTAGAAAAGACAAGAAAGAGTGCAAAAAGAGAAGTCGAAGGCACCGCTCAGCGGCATTTTACCGCTGAGCGGCACTCAAGAGGTGACGTTGGAACCGCTGAGGGGCAAAATGGCCGCTGAGGGGAAGAAAGAAGACGCGCAATCACCGTTGAGCGGTAAATACCGCTGAGCGGCACTTTTTGGGCTTGGGCTTTTGTAATCTTTTGTAACTCTAGATTAGTATATAAGGGCTTGCACGTCCTAGAATTAGTATCTTTGGCAGAAACGAGGCAAACACTCTCTTTTCCACTCCTTTGAAGGAGGATCTTGGATGCTCAGGCTACCTCTTCACCTTTATTGGGTTTATTCTTTCATTCTTTCATTGATATTCATCTAGGTTCACCATGAATATGGTGAACTAAACCTTGTATGTTTGTTGGGGAATCAATGTAATCTCTTGAAGCTCTCATATATGGAATCTGTTGTTTACATCTTTTAATTAAGACATATGCTTTCTTTCATCATTAGTTAGGGTTTTTCCTGTTTGCTCAATGCTTGCATAGTTTAACTCATTCCATGCATGATTATTGGTTTTGTCGATACGGACACGTACGGGGAAGTCTAGATCCGGGGAATTTCTCCCAATATTATACTGACAATATTATATTGGTTGCCTTTAAGCTCCTGCGCTCATGAACTAATCATTAGGAATGCTAGGAATTGTATGAACTCGTGATTAGGGAGAAGCCATCTAGAATGGTACTTTAGAGAGTGGCATTAACAATGATGATTTGAATGTTGAATTCCTAAAATATATGAGAGTGGATGAGATGAAATTGACCCCCAACAACATATTCATTCATATATTTCATTGAAAGTGTTTATCTTTTGTCTTTGCCATTGATCAAATTTCATGCATACATATTTATTTTCGTCTTCGCATATTAAAATTTGAATATTTCGTTTGTAAGTCCTAGCTAATCAACAAATCACATAACTAAACTAGGCCTTGAGTCCTTTGGGAAGAACGATACTTGGTCTTACCAAGTTTATTACTTGAACGATTCGGTCATACTTGCCGATTGTGAAACAAGTTTGTGACATCATATTTTAGTGCTTACAAATTGTCAGAGCGCGGCTGCAGCGGAAGGGTTAGCATGGAATAACAAACCAAGAGGGTTTTCAATACTAACGTGTGCCTTTTAATTTCTACTCAATTAAACTTACTTAGCAATTAATAATAACAATTAAATAGAGTAAGGTTGAGAGAAATTTGCACAGATGATTTTATCCTGGTTCGGATCTTACCAATCCTACGTCCAGTCGCTTATCTCAAAACAAGATAAATAGTTTCACTAACACAAAACATTTACAAATTACAATCACAAAGATACAATTTGTAAGAGTTTAGAAACCACCTCTCTTGATACCACAAGAGATGAAACTACACCTCCTTTGAGTCTTCACAAAGGATGAACACCTCCTCCGAATACTTCACGAAGGATGAACACCTCCTCCGAATACTTCACGAAGGATGATTCTCTTCCGAACACCTCCTTAGACACACCAAGGATGAACCGGCTATTTCCTCTGTCACCGTAGCAGCACTTCACCAGCTCCACAGACAAGAGTTTCACAAGCCGAACAAGAACACACAAGTCTCAAGAATTTCTGAGTATTTGAGCACAAGGGAAGAGTTTCTGTGTCTCTGGATTGTAGATTCTTGAGAGGAAATGAGAGTCTATTTATAGACTCATCCAAAGGCTCTTCCATTCACTAAAAGACAAACTTAACGGCTAGTTTCTCCAACGGCCATAAACGGCTAGTTTGTCCAACGGCCATAAACGGCTAGTTTGTCCAACGGCCATAAACGACTAGTTTGTCCAACGGTCATAAACGGCTAGTTTCTTCAACGACTAGTTTCTCCAACGTCCGTGTTAAGTGCGATACTCTTACCGTTAACCGTCACTATTCACGTGAATAGTGTTACTATTCATGTGAATAGTACTATAGTGTTTTGTTGCAATGATTTACTATAGTAATTTTACAAAACACTTTTCTTTTTCTAATCTAAGTCCTATACATATTTCTAAGAGTATTACAAAAGCTTTCCATCACAATATAAGTCTTCATAACATCTTGAATCTTGATTTCTCTTGACTTGATTTGGACATCATCAAAACTTTATCTTCATCATTTTGCTAACACAAATTTGTCCATCAAAGTGCTTTATGGAAATCTTCAAGAAATTGGAGATTAAAGTTCCTATGATTGAGACACTGCAACAGGTTCCTGGTTTGATCAAATTTCTGAAGAAGTTCAGTAGAAAGAAGAAAAAGAAGAAGGAACTTGAGCTTTACTGGGTCAAGCTAATGACGTTAAAAGAGCGCTTGCTGGGAGGCAACCCAGTGGATTTAAAAACTTTTGATTTGGTTTTGTAACTTTTAATTTATGGACATTATTTTGTAAATATTTTGTTGGATACAACATCTACTGAAGGATGCTAGGTGGTTAAGTATCTACTGAAGGATACTAAGTTTGTCACACCTACTGATGGGTGTTGGTGAGAAAATTTTGTACCTACTGATGGGTGCTGGTAAGTCTGTAACACCTACTGATGGGTGTTGGTAAGTTTGAAACACCTACTGATGGGTGTTGGTGGATTTTGGGTCAGGCTCGTGACGTTAAACAAGCGCTACCTGGGAGGCAACCCAGTTGATTGATTGGTTTTGTTTGTTTTATTTTAGTTAGGGTTTGCATAAGTATTTTAAACATTGAATTGCAGGGAACCAGTGAGGGGCATGTGTAGGAGGCACGTAGGTTAAGAAAAAAGGGAGAAGAGCACATCACGAAAGTGCCGCTGAGCGGCAACTTACCGCTGAGCGGTACTCTCGCAGATGGGCTTTAGTTTCCCCTTAGCGAGACTCGAGCCCATTAGGGTATTTTTATACCCTAAGCTGCGCATTTGCTCATACTTCCAGGCTCTTCTCTGCACACACACTCCTACATACCTTTTCCAAGGTTCTCCACATCTTTTCCCTCTTCCCTTTTGAAAAAATCTCACTTTCTCACTAGTTTTCCATCTAAGTTTGGGGTTGAGAGAGAGTATCATTGATGGGGATGATTTCTTCATTGTGGTTTACTAATGCTTAACAATGTATCTTTTGGTTTTGTGAATTATGTTTGATGCAGGGATGGCCTCCTCATCGGGCAAAAGGAATCAAGACTATAAGATCCAAGAAGAGGAGGATACAGATGATAGCTCAGATTGATGAGGAGCTGAGATAACATTTACGGATGAATGCTATCATATGCTTATGCTTTTGTTGGTTTAAGTTTTCTAAACTTATTTATTTTTTGTTTTAGATTAGGGTTTGATGTACTCTATTGGAAACCTGGTTTGTTATGATGATTTGCTATTAACTGTGATTGTGTGATAAGTAATGCTTGATGATGATTAGTGATTGATTGATGTTGAGATAGATGTGCACATAAAATGCTTATACAGGTGATTCACAAGCTTTGTGAACAAATACAGGATATTATGATTGTGATTGTGAAATTAAGCAGGATGTGTATGTCAAATGTGAATGAGCTTATATGTGAGGTTTTGAGCTCCAGAGTTGTTATTGTTGAATGCTATTACTTTGGAAACATGAATGATTTTGCCCAGGTTTTCTATGATGGAATCAATTGCTTGTTTTGCATCATGTGATCAAGGCCGTTTGTTGGAACCCTTTTTATTGGCCAAATTCATAAAGTTAGCCCACTAAAAGAGAACACGTTGTGTTCTATCCTTTGAACCCTTAGCCTTGAACATACACTGAAAACCCTTGATTGAAAATCTTTACCTTGAGTTAAGTAGAAGATCTTGTGTGGTATTGTTAAATGTTCAAGTTTGGGGTTGTTGGGAAAACATGAAAAAGGAAAAGCATTGAGCTAAGAGCTAAAAAGTAAGAATATGCAAAGAAAATAAAAAGAAGAAAAAGAAAAGAAAAGAAAAAGAAGCAAAGCTCAATGCAAATGCAAAGGCAAAAGAAAGTTGAAAATGAATAAGAATAATTGTGTTGTTATGATTCTCTTAACTCAAGGATTTTGTGATCCAGAAAAACCAAATTTCTTGTTAGCCCAGCCACATTATAAGCCATTGAAAAGTCCTTGTGATGATGCTTGCTTGTGAATGTTTTTGATTGTGGTAAAATGAAAGGCAAAGTTGATTCATGTAACATTGTGATAGTGGAGTGAATGAGTGAAACACTTTACCTCTTATACACTTGTGTGTTGAGTGAAACACTTTATCTAGTGAGGAAATATTCCATAAGCACATGAACATCCATGCTTAATTGATTGATCATTCATGAAAAATAGCATTTGTTGGAATTTAAATGACTTTGTGAACACTAAAGCATGTGCATATCTTGAATGAACTCTTGGTCATAAGTTTGAGTAAAGTTGTTACTTATCTTGAAAAAGAGGATTTTTGAATAAGTGAACCATCATATGAATTGGTTG
Organism: Vigna nakashimae; assembly: GCA_034642375.1. Lineage (NCBI taxonomy): Eukaryota > Viridiplantae > Streptophyta > Magnoliopsida > Fabales > Fabaceae > Vigna > Vigna nakashimae. Next base: position 20,761,367 of record CM067760.1, on the reverse strand, counting down.
GAGATTGAGTCACATTTTGTTTGCTTGAGGACAAGCAAAGTTCTAAGTTTGGGGTTGTGATAACAGTTGAAAAACTGTTATTTTCATGCTTAAAATTGATACTAAAAGCAACCTTTATACTTAGAAACTAGCTTGAAATCATGCTTTTATCCATATTTTCAGAAATAAGAGAGCTGGACAGGTTTATGCTTGATTTCAGTATTTTTGTGCAGGTTTTAAGGTGAATTTAGTGAAAGAAGTGAAGAAGGAGAGAGATGGAATCAGAAAAGAGATCAAAGAGTGCAAAAGGAGAAGCCGAAGTCACCGCTCAGTGGCATTTTACCGCTGAGCGGCACTCAAGAGGTCACGGGAGGTCCGCTGAGGGGCAAAATGGCCGCTGAGGGGAAGAAACGAGACGCGCAGTCACCGCTGAGCGGTACTTTACCGCTGAGCGGCACACTTATGGGCTTGGGCTTTGATTTTTTGTAATTTTAGAAGAGTATATAAGCTTTAGGACGTCCTAGGGTTTGTATCTTTGGCAGAAACGAGGCAAACACTCTCTCTCCCACCCCTTTGAAGGAGGATCTTGGATGCTCAGGCTACCTCTTCACCTTTTTAGGGTTTATTCTTTCATTCTTTGATTGAATTTCATCTAGATTCACCATGAATATGGTGAACTAAACTCTGTATGTTTGTTGGGGAATCAATGTAATCTCTTGAAGCTCTCATATATGGAATTTATGCTTGCATCTTAATCTAAGATTTATGCTTTCTTTCATCATTAGTTAGGGTTTTTCCTGTTTGCTTAATGCTTGCATAGTTTAACTCATTCGATGCATGATTATTGGTTTTGTCGATACGGGCACGTACGGGGAAGTCTAGATCCGGGGAATTTCTCCCAATATTATGTTGGTTGTCGTTAAGCTCCTGAACTTATGAACTGATCATTAGGAATGCTAGGAATTGTATGAACTCGTGATTAGGGAGAAGCCATCTAGAATGGTACTTTAGAGAGTGGCATTAACAATGATGATTTGAATGTTGAATTCCTAAAATATATGAGAGTGGATAAGATGAAATTGACCCCCAACAACATATTCATTCATATATTTCATTGAAAGTGTTTATCTTTTGCTTTTGCCATTGATCAAAAACTCATGCATACATGTTTATTTTCGTCTTTTGCATAATACAATCCAATTATTTCGTTCTTAAGTCTTAGCTAATCAACAAACCACACAACTAAACTAGGCCGTGAGTCCTTTGGGAGAACGATACTTGGTCTTACCAAGTTTATTACTTGAACGATTCGGTCATACTTGCTGATTGAAAAACAAGTTTGTGACATCATATTTTGGTGCTCATAAATTTGTCCATCAGAGGGTCTGATGGAAAACCATCAAGAAATCACATTGGACCTCTTACTAAAGCTATGGCTAGGAAGATTCAAGAAGAAGAAGGATCATCTAACATTTTACTTCTATGGAAGGTTACTTATAAAAATCCTTCTTCTCTTAACTAAAGCACTTATATTTTGTTTTGTAGGAATTAATAAATCTTGGAGAATATGATTGAGCCATCCAAGAAAGAACCAAGCAAAGGAGCCAAAAAGCAAAGGAGGTGCTTACGGAATGCACCAGCATTTTCCACGTGAATGTTGGCTGATTTGGAAGGAAGCACACACCTTGCTGGATGAGCTGGAATGAAGCATGGATTTTGCTTGATCAAAATCTGAATAATTTGAATTTTAGGAGGGAATTACAAATAGAATTTAGGCTCCTCTTCACCTATAAATAAGAGGGCCTTTTCTTTGTATTGGGTTACTTTTGAGCTTAGTAAATTGCTGCTGAAATTCACTGCCAGTCCTATTGCTCTTGAGTCATTAATTCTCTCTACTTTCTCTTCCCTTTCCTCTAGCTTCCTTCCATTGTAGGAAGGCCTTCTGAGCTGTGAGGTTCCCACACATACTTATTCCACTCAAATACACCAACCATCAATCAATCTCACTCAATTGCCACTGCATCCACTCTGCTGTTTTTCATCCACTACACCAATACTATTTTTCATCTGCTGCATCCGCTTTGTCTGCAAGGCCAGGTCATTCAAGCATGGATAAGCTTCCATCACCCAACAACATACTCATCCATATATTCCATTGAAGTGTTTGTATTTTGTTTTAGCCATTGATCAAATTCATGCATACATGTTTATTTTCTGTCTTTTGCATATTAAATTCCAATTATTTCGTTCTTAAGTCTTAAATAATCAACAAATCACATAACTAAACTAGGTCGTGAGTCCTTTGGGAGAACGATAGTTGGTCTTACCGAGTTTATTACTTGAAACGATTCGATCACACTTGCCGATTGTTAAACAAGTTTGTGGCGCCGTATTTCGGTGTTCATAAATTTGTCATCAAGTTTTTTGCGCCGTTGTCAGGGACTCGTGGTTTAACTGGTTAATTTTTGTGATCATTAATTATCTTTGACTTTAATTTTGAATTTGTGTTTTTATTTTTCTGTTTTTATTTTATTTTATTCTCTGAATCTTATATCTTCTCTTATATCTTTTTGTGCTAACCAATTCTTCTAGGGTTTTGTTTTCTTGTGTATGTAGGAGGCAATCCGAACCAGGGGCAAGAAAACTGCAGAACCTCTTCTTGAAGGTTTAGACGAGAGTAGACGGAGGAGAAGAATCCGTACATCTAGAGAACTTTTCCCTCCTCCGGAAACTCTGTTGCAACCATCACCACAAGGTTCTGACCATAGCACTGAAAACATGGAGAATAATAATATCAGAAGAACTCTTGCAAATTACACAAATATAGCTGGACCTCAGCATTTTAACAACATAGCAAGACCAAGAGTCAATGCAGCCAACATGGAGGTCAAACCAGCTTTGATCCAACTGGTGAAAAGTAATCAATTCAATGGGTTATCTCACGAAAGCCCATATGAGCACCTCACAACATTTAATGAGATCTGCAACATAGTGAAAATAAATGGGGTGCCAGATGAAGCGATCAAACTTAGCTTGTTTCCCTTCTCATTAGGAGGCAATGCTAAGCTTTGGTTAAATTCTTTTCCAGAGGGAAGCTTCACAGAGTGGGAAGCAGTGGTAACAAAGTTTCTAAATAAATACTTTCCACAATCAAAGGTGAATAAAGGCAAGCAAGATATTTCTTCATTCAGGCAAGGCATGGAAGAATCACTGGGTCATGCATGGGATAGATATAAAAGCTTGTTAAGAAAAACACCCACGCATGGATTCGATGAAGTGGAAGTAGTCCTTACCTTCCTTGGAGGTCTTGGTTCATAAACCAAGATGATGCTTGATGCCTCAGCAGGAGAAAATATTAAATGGAAAACTCCAGAGGAAGCAACAAAAATTATTGAAAATATGGCTACTAGTGATAACGAGCTCAACAGTGAAAGAGGAGCTCCTATGCAACAGAAAGGAGTTCTACAATTACAAACACATGATGCCTTGCTAGCACAAAATAAAATTCTAACTCAACAGCTGGAGACTCTTACTAAAACACTTGCACAATTGCCTAAAGAGTTGAAGACTGCTGATAACAGTTGAAAAACTCTTATTTCATGCTTAAAATTGATACTAAAAGCAACCTTTAACATTTAGAAACTAGCTTGAAATCATGTTTTTGTTCATATTTTCAGAAATAAGAGAGCTGGACAGGTTTATACTTGATTTCAGTGCTTTTGTGCAGGTTTTAAGGTGAATTTGGTGAAAGAAGTGAAGAAGGAGAGAGATGGAATCAGAAAAGACATCAAAAAGTGCAAGAGGAGAAGCCGCAACTGCCACTGAGCGGCAGTTTACCACTGAGCGGCACTTTACCGCTGAGCGGTAGACTTATGGGCTTGGGCCTGAATTTTCTGTAATTTTAGAATAGTATATAAGCTCAGTGATATGATCAAAAATGGGTCAAGTAGTGAAGAGTTTCAAAGTGACAAAAACACAAAAAGAGTAGAATAGGTTTCCTTTGGGCGTGTATTTGCCTTTTGATTTCTTTCTCTTAGTTCTTGTGAATAATTGCTTATAAACTCTTCTTTCTCTTTAAGAGTAAGCAATGTGGGACTTTCCATAGCTTGGTCTTAAAAAGAATAGAAGAGAAAGTGAGCATTTTTAGGCGTGTAGGAGTTAGGAAGCATAACTAGTGTTAGTTTTTGAACTCTAGGAGAGCTAGGAAGCTTATAAACCCTTTTGGAATGAGAGAATTAAGCAATGTGGGGGCTCCCATGCACCTAGGGACGTTGCAGCTGCTACTGGACAGAACTTGGAGCCTTCCAAGTCCCACATCTCTTGAAACTCATCACCAAAGTCATTCGAAAAGCTATATAAGCAACCTAGGGGTTCTTCTTTGTAGACACCTTGGCCTTGAATGAAATTTGAGTTGAATTGCAATCTTGCATTCTTCTTTGAGATAGAATTCTGTCTCTAAAGTCCCAAATTTGGACAGGCCTTATCTTGCTCAAGCAAGTGGCGGTCCTCTTCATGATGCTTATCTTGGAAGCTTGTTCAAGTGGCGCATCTTCATTTCCTAAGTTTCCTTTTCTCTAATCTCTTCCATTTTTAATTTCTCTTCCATTTCTTAAATGTCATTTAGTATATTCTCTCTAGGTATGCACTTCCCCATCATGTGGTATCATGAGCCTTAGGTTTTTGATCTCTTAGGAATTGCATGCTAGAGTAGAATAGCTTAGATATGTTCATTTTCGCTGGGCCATTTTCTGTCTCGCCCAGCCTCTGCGTGAAAATACAGTGAACTTGTATGATTTATTTTAGCTTCATTTCTTGTCCGTTTTCCATGAAATTATTTTTCCTAGTTTCGTCTGGATGTCTAGTTTCATGAACAATTTTTACTTTTCTCAAATTCGTTCTGTACTGTTCCCAATAAATTATTTTCTCCACTGTGTTCATCCAGATTTCTGCTGTTGAATTAATACTCCACTATTTTGCTTTGTTGTTGGCTGTTTGGACATTTTGGTGGCTGGAATTGCTCCCTGGACGTTGCTACACCCTCTCAATACTCTTAAGCAAGGAATCAACACTTCAAATCAATGCTTTGAGGGACTAAACCGTGGCTGTCCAGAGCCTTGTGCAAGTAGACATTTCATCAAACAGCAACAATGTTATTGGAGGTCTTCAACAAGTAGGTGTCCTATTTCCTTTTGTTTGTTTGTTCCAGCTTTAATTTCTTGTCTTGGCTGGAGTGTATGTGTCTTTTCTTGCTTTTTAGCTTTGAATTGAGTCATATGTTTGTTCCTCTTTAGGAGTGTTCTAGAGTATTTTTCTGAAATTGCATAGCTAAGAGCATTTTTACATCTCCTTGCTTGTATGATGAATTGAGCTTGATCATCATTGGATTTAAGCGTGTGAACCTTGCTTATATGTTTTGTATTCATAGAGGCATCCATCCATTCTATTTGGCATATTAATCAAACACACTTAATGTGTTAAACTTAGCTTGGCCGAGAACATTCTTGCAAACTGCACCAAAACAGCAAAACAAATTTTTGGTAATTGGTGTGCATGCTTGCTGGCCGAGACATCTTCCTTGTGTTTAGTGTGTTTGAGCATTGTTTTCAAGCCTCTTTTCTCATTTAAATACAGAATATATTGGTTTGAGGTTTGCCAAAATTATTTCTAGCATTAATTTGGTCTTGCTTTTCATGTATACTTAGTATGTTGATGTATATTTGCTTCTTGGTTGTGTAAATTTCTTTGCTGTCTTGTTCATTTTGTGCCACTGTTTTGACTCCATTTTCTTGTTCTTTTGTCTTCATAAAATCATTAGAGTGTTGCCTCCTTGTTTTTGTGCCAAGTTTCTTGATTTTTTAGGTTCCATTTTCATCATTTGTCTTGTAGTTTTCATTCTTTCTTTGGGAGAACGATACTTGGTCTTACCGAGTTTATTACTTGAAACGATTCGGTCACACTTGCCGATTGTTAAACAAGTTTGTGGCGCCATATTTCGGTGTTCATAAATTTGTCATCAGCCACCACGAATGAACCAAGAAACCTAATCTGCAAAAGAAACCTTCCACTTCAACAAATCAACACAAATTCCATCAACCCCAATTGTCATGCACCATGAGAACCACCATCAACATTTCACCATGTTGATCTTCTTCATCGCAAACTAGAGAACTTCAATTTCGCGAGAACCTGCAAAGTAAAACCCAAAAAATCATAGAACTACTGAACTGCAGAAAACTCATAATTCTTAAATCAAACATCAACCCTAATTCGTGAAATCGCGCCTCTTCTGTGAAAACCTGAAAAATCCCAAATTGCACCACCATTGAACTCGTTCAACCTCCATTGATGATGCAAAACCATCTACAAGAAGCGAAACCCCCAAATCGCTTTCCATTAAATTACTAAAACCTACAAAAATCAAAATCAACCACAACCTACAAAAATTAAGGTTTTTGATTTAGGGAAAATGGTGATGATGTGGCGAGATGATGATGTGAGTGAGTGATGAGTCGTTATTTCTTGAATTAAATTTAGTTTATTGAACTTAAATAAACCAGGGAATTGTGTTTAATTGTCTGTTATTTCCCCGTTTTTCGAATTCTGCTTAATTTGGTCGAAAATTCGTAATTGTGCTAATTTGGGTTTTCTAAGCTGATTAAGTGCATTTCTGGTTGTAGGGAAGTTGTGGAAACATCATCTGGAGCATTGGGATATGGCGTGACACACTCAAAGGCTCAACATTTAGTCATTTAGATTCTAATTAAGGTTGTAATTTCGTTTTCTAGAAGTCCTTAATTAGAATTAGGTCTTTTGGACCCTTTTAGGGGAAATTTTGTAAAAAAGAAAACCCATTTGTAGGACATGTGCCTTTTAGGTTAGGGTTTTTAATTTTTTTTTTGTGGACCCCACCCTTATTAAAAAGGGGACACACGGCCAAGGGCTACAGCCGCCACTTGCCATTTGGCCACACACACTCTCGATTTTTGGGGTTTTCAAACTCTTGGACCTGGAATATTAGGAGGAATGAAGAGCACATATTCTATTTTTCATTTTCGTTTAGCAAGTGCTGGATTCATGAACAATGTATGTTTAAATTTTCATTGAATGAAAGCTTGTGCACGTTAATTTCTACTCGGTTTTTATGATTTTGGAAGTGGCACTCAGTGATTGATTTAGATTCACGTTGCTGGAATCTTTGCTGGCACGAAGTGAAGCATGGAGTTGAAAGGAAGCACACAGACTTTTTGAATTTGCTGGAATGAGTTGAGATGATATGATGACTTGCTTGGGAGAATGGTAGCTAGAAGCACACGTCGTGTGATGTTCATGTGAAGACACACACCTCATCACGGCTGAAAGCAAAGAGGGAGAGGAGAGAACATTGTCACGTCTTGGGGAGCAGCTGCACGCACACGTGGAGTTGGAGAAAGGAAGCAGCAGCACGTAGGTGTCAAGGTAGTAGGGGTCATGGCTGCTGGAAGAAAAGATAATGGTTCACGGAATGTGAGTTGGAAGCACATTAAATTCCTTTATCTTTGCTGGAAGAATGAGCTCGTTGATTTGATGGGAGTAGGTAGTGAGAGTACATTGATTTATTGGAAGCACATGAGGGCCCAGCAGCTGTCACGGACAGGGAAACACTTGGCTGGGAGAAGCACATTTAATTCCTTTTAGGCAAAATGCATTTTATTTTATTGAAGCAAGCACACAAGTGTCACGCCCTGGTATAGATTAGCTCATGCTTTCATTTACCTTTGAGAGCTTATTCATTTTGTGGAAAGGACATGGCACATGGTCACGGGTAGCATAAAGTAGGAAGTTGGTGTGCGCGCATAAAGAAGCATTGTTGAAGGGACATTTATTTTTTTGAAGCTGCGTGATGGACAAATTTATGATCACCAAAATATGATGTCACAAACTTGTTTTACAATCGGCAAGTATGACCGAATCGTTCAAGTAATAAACTTGGTAAGACCAAGTATCGTTCTCCCAAAAAACTCACGACCTAGTTTAGTTATTTGATTCTTTGATTAGCTAAGACTTAAGGACGATTGTATTATGCAAAAGACGAAAATAAACATGTATGCATGAGGTTTTGATCAATGGCAAAAGCAAAAGACAAATACTTTCAATGAAATATATGGATGAATATGTTGTTGGGGGTCAATTTCATCTTATCCAGTCTCATATATTTTAGGAATTCAACATTCAAATCATCATTGTTAATGCCACTCTCTAAATTACCTTGTCAAGAAGGCCTATCCCTAATTACGAGTTCATACGATTCCTAGCATTCCTAATAATTAGTTCTTTTAGCACAGGAGCTTAACGACAAACAATATAATATTGGGAGAGATTCCCCGGATCTAGACTTCCCCGTACGTTCCCGTATCGACAAAATCAATAATCATGCATTGAATGAGTTAAACAAAGCAAGCATTAAGCAAAGAGGAAAAACCCTAACTAATGATGAAAGAAAGCATGCGTCTTAGATTAAGTTGCAAGCATAAATTCCATATATGAGAGCTTCAAAAGATTACATTGATTCCCCAACAAACATACAAGGTTTAGTTCACCATATTCATGGTGAACCTAGATGAACAATAATGAAAGAATGAAGGATAAAACCCTAGAAAGGTGAAGAGGTAGCCTGAGCATCCAAGATCCTCCTTCAAAGGGGTGGAAGAGAGAGTGTTTGCTTCGTTTCTGCCAAAGATACCAACCCTAAGACATCTAGGTCTTTAAATAGGACATAAAAATAATAGAAAACGGGTCCAGGCCCAAACAGATCATAAAATCGCATAAAACTGGCCCAAAACTCGTCTGGTTGACTTTTTTCGTATTCTGGTTGACTTTTTTGGTTGACTGGTTGACTTTTCTGGTTGACTGGTTGACTTTTCTGGTTTCTGGTTGACTTTTCAGCACTCCAATCATTCGGTACTTCAATTCTCTTTTCAAATCATTCAATTAGCCTACAAAATAAAGGGAATCTTGCACAAAACCATTAAATTCACTTTCAACTCTCTTATTCACAAAACTAAAGCAAAAATATGAGTTCAAGCTAGTTTCTAAGTCTTAAAGGTTGCTTTTGGTATGAATTTTAAGCATAAAAATAACAGTTTTTCAACTGTTATCACAACCCCAAACTTAGAACTTTGCTTGTCCTCAAGCAAACAAGATGTAACTCAATCTTCTACCAATTCATATAATGGTTCACTCATTCAAAAATCTTCTTTTCAAGATAAGTAAAGACTTCAATCAAGCTTATGACCAAGATTTCAATCAAGACGTGCACATGCTTTGGTGTTCACAAAGTCACTTAATATCCAACAAATGTTATTTTTCATGAATGATCAATCAATTAAGCATGGATGTTCATGTGCTCATGGAATATTTCCTCACTAGGTAAAGTGTTTCACTCAAACACAAGTGTATAAGAGGTAATCACTCATTCATTCCATTATCACAATGTAACATGAATCAACTTTGCCTTTCACTTAACCACAATCAAAAACATTCACAAGCATGCATCATCACAAGGACTTTTCAATGGCTTATAACGTGGCTGGGCTAACAAGAAAATTGGTTTTTCTGGATCACAAAATCCTTGAGTTAAGAGAATCATAACAACACAATTATTCTTATTCATTCCCAACTTGCCTTTGCATTTGCATTGAGCTTTGCTTCTTCTTTTCTTTTCTTTTCTTTCTCTTTTTCTTTTTCTTTTTCTTGGCATATTCTTACTTTTTAGCTCTTAGCTCAATGCTTTTCCTTTTTCATGTTTTCCTAACAACCCCAAACTTGAACATTTAACAATACCACACAAGATCTTCTACTTAACTCAAGGTAAAGATTTTCAATCAAGGGTTTTCAGTGTATGTTCAAGGCTAAGGGTTCAAAGAATAGAACACAAAGTGTTCTCTTTTAGTGGGCTAACTTTATGAATTTGGCCAATAAAAAGGGTTCCAACAAACGGCCTTGATCATATGATGCAAAACAAGCAATTGATTCAATCATAGAAAACCTGGGCAAAATCATTCATGCTTTCAAAGTAATAGCATTCAATCAATAAAAACTCTGGAGCTCAAAACCTCACATATAAGCTCATTCACATTTGACATACACATCCTGCTTAATTTCACAATCACAATCATGATATCCTGCATTTGTTCACAAAGCTTGTGAATCACCTGTATAAACATATAATGTGCACATCTATCTCAACATCAATCACTCAAGAAGCATCATCAAGCATTACTTATCACACAATCACAGTTAATAGCAAACCATCACACAAACCAGGTGTCCAATAGAGTACATCAAACCCTCATCTAAAAACAAAAACAAATAAGTTCAGAAAACTTTAAACCAACAAAAGCATAAGCATATGATAGCATTCATCAGTAAATGCTATCTCAGCTCCTCATCAGTCTGAGTTGTCCTCTGTATCTTCCTTCTTCTTGGATCTTATAGTCTTGATTCTTTTTGCCCATGAGGAGGCCATCCCTGCATCAAACATAATTCACAAAACCAAAAGATACATTGTTAAGAATTAGTAAACCACAATGAAGAAATCAGCCCCTTCAATGATGCTCTCTCCCAACCCCAAACTTAAATGGAAAACTAGTGAGCAAGTGAGTGGAAGGGAGATTTTCTAAAGAGGGATGAGGGAAAAGATGTGGAAAACCTTGGAGAAGATATGTGGGAGTGTTTGTGCAGAGAAGAGCCTGAAAGTATGAGCATATGCGCAGCTTAGGGTATAAAAATACCCTAATGGGCTCGGGTCCCGCTAAGGGGAACTAAAGCCCATTCTGCGAGAGTACCGCTCAGCGGTAAATTGCCGCTCAGCGGCACTTTCGTGAAGTGCTCTTCTCCTTCTTTTCTTAACCTACGTGCCTCCTAGACATGCCTGATGAGTCAATATTTTCTTCACTTCACTTAGTTTATTGTACTAGAATTAATCAGGGAATTTTGCTTAATCGTCCGTTATTTTCCTATTTTTCCTAATTGTGCTTAATTCGATCAGAAATTCTTATTTTAACTAATTTGAATTATCTGAACTTATTATTTTGCATTATTAATTATGGGAAAATTTTGGATATCTTTTTGGGACATTTGAAGGCTAAATGAGAAATGACAATTGAGCCCAATGCATTTCAGCCACTTCAATTTTCGCTGGTTGCTGTGTAAATTTTGTGTCAACTTGTTTGTCCTCGTTCGAGTTCAATTCGTATCCGTTTTCCATTCAATTTTTTTTTCATAGTTTCGTCTAGATGTTTAGTTTCATGTATAGTTTTTACTTTGTTCAAATTCGATCTGTACTGTTCCCAGTAATTTGTTTACTCTCCTATGTCATCCCAGTGCTGCGTGAATGTTGTGTCAACTTGTGTGTCTTCGTTTGAATACAATTCTTATCCGTTTTGCATGCAGTTTTTTTTCATAGTTTTGTATGGATGTCTATTTGCAAGTATAGTTTTTACTTTGTTCAATTTCATTTTGTGTTGTTCCCAGTATTTATTTTACTCCCCTATGTTAGAAAAGTGATTACTGTTTGAGTGACTTCTAATCTGTGTGCATTGTTTGCATGTTGTTTGATACTTGTGGTGGCTGGAATTGATCATTGGACGGTGCTAAGACCTCCCAACACTCAAGGATTCAACACTCATATTGGCACATTTTATAGCTCATTTCTCGTAGAAATATGATGAATTAGAAGACATGCCACACGGCATCCAATATTTTTGCAGGTCCAAAATTGCTACAAGCTTCAACAATTGTTTTGGTTTAAAATGATGAAGGGGACCACCTTACAAGTGCATCTCACGGCACATTCATTTTGGAATTGGAAATTTCTTGAAACAAATTCAACACCATAAGGCACATTATTTGTAAATGGCATTAATGGAGGGGACCACATGCAAGGAAAAGAAGTTTACGTATTTGTGAATTACATGGTCCCTCTTCTTGTTTTTTTTGTTAAGTTGCTGGACATTATGCAAGTTGCCAAAAGGAATAACATGGGAGCCACCATTTGGAAAATCTTTCTTTGGCTTATGAATTGAAACTAAAACCGTGAAGTTGGATGGAGAAGGGACCACCACCTATGAAGTTCACGGCTGCATTTTTTTTTGTGAAGAATTTTGCAAAGTTGGACGAGAAATGGGAGCCACCACTTCACGTTAATCACCTTGACTTGGTGTGCAGAATTTTTGACATGGTTTCTCCACTAAAGGCTCACGGTTTATGTGTCCATTCACCACTTAGGAAATGCTATTTTTTTGCTTGGAAGAGAGACATATATTCACGGGAAAGAGGCATGGATTTCACGTTAATACACATGGATGGTTGGCCAGCAAAAGGAGGAGCTCTCAAGGTGATACCCCATGGCAGCAAAGACTTCATCATTCCAGCAGTTTTCCTCACGCATCCAGCCACCACTTGCATGCTATTTTGGATGTTTTCTTGAATATTGTTTTGGAGAACCAAAGGGAGAAGAGTTGATTCATTGTCATGGAATGGTGAAGGGAGCCTACTCGAAGAAGATTCACGTGAATCTTGGCTGGACTACAGCAGCTGCCACGTTCAAAGCACATAACATTTTGATGATGGAAACATGAGAGGATGCAGCACCTATCCAACATTGAAGAGAAGAGAAGGGAGCTGGGACGTTTTGGACCAGCTGCAACGTGATTAATAGAAGAAGGGCTGATTTCATTTATTAATAAGAGGTGCAGATTTTTTTTATTTGGTCAAGGAATGTCCACACGGGCTGGATGAAGGAGAAGCTTCTTTTTCTTTGCTTTAAGAAAAACAAGATAAAGGAAGAAGAAGGTGCACACGTGAAGAGCTGCACTTCCACGGTCCAAGCAAAAGAGAAGAATGTGAAGAAGAATTGATCCTTGATTTGGAGGGGGAGCAAAATTCCCGTGAAAGAGGGAGAAGCAAGGTTCACGGTTCAGCAAGAAGTTGGAAGTGGAACCCACCTATTTCCTTGGCACATCTAGGAGTGAAGGAAGTCACGGGAGGATGAGTTTTGGCTATAAAATGGAATGGGCAGCAGAGAAAAAAAGGATCAGAGATTGGAGAGTTTTAGGAGTAGGAATTTAGGAAGCAGTACGTTCTGGTTTTCTCCTCCCCTCTTGGGGAGGTTTTGTAATTCAATTCAATTTGCCTTAGTTTCCATTTTTAAAATAGTGCACGTGTAATTTGATTTCTGAAGCAAGTAAGAGTGTTTTGCTCATTTCATTTTTATATTTCCACGGCATTTTATTTTAAGTTTTGAATCTTTGATAAATTTAATTTTCAGTTAAGTGTTTTTATTTTATCTGTTAAATTTTACCGTTCACTATTTTCTGTACTGTTAAATTTTGTCATTGCATTTTATTGTTCATGTTATTTTCAAACGTTTTCTATTTTCACCGTCTTTTACCGTTTGGTTTTACTGCTTTAAAATTTACTTCAGTGTTTTTAATTCTGTCTTATTTTAATTCCAGTTTTAATTTATTTTTCCGTACCACAAATCACAAAACCCCCCCCACTACGTGTTTAATCTAAGACTGAACCACAAATATTGGTCCTTGAGAGACGACCTAGGAGTCACTTCCTAGCACTGTACTGCATTAATTTCTGCACATCAAATTTGTATGACCGCGACAGTCGTATCAATGCCCCTCACTGGTTCCCTGCAATTCAATGTTTAAAATACTTATGCAAACCCTAACTAAAGTAAAACAAGCAAAAACAATCAATCAACTGGGTTGCCTCCCAGGTAGCGCTTGTTTAACGTCACGAGCCTGACCCAAAATCCACCAGCACCCATCAGTAGGTGTTTAAAATCTCACCAACACCCATCAGTAGGTGCTTCAAACTTACCAACACCCATCAGTAGGTGTTACCACTTAGCATCCTTCAGTAGATGTTATATCCAACTAGCATCCTTCAGTAGATGCTATGTTCAGCAATATAATGTTCAACAGATTTAAAGATTACAAACCCAAGTAAAATTTAAAAGTTCTAAAATCACTAGGTTGCCTCCCAGCAAGCGCTCTTTTAACGTCATTAGCTTGACCCAGTAAGCTCAAGTTCCTGCTTTATAGTTGATGTTGTCATCCCACCAACTCCTCAGCTGTTTCCTGTGAACTGTTTTGGTCCTTCTAGAATGTGGAGACTCTATCTCTATCATCTCCTTCTCTTTAAAGCCCTTCACAACCCACAACTTGTTCTTGAATTTTATAAGTGTGCCAAGTTGGGGTCTTCTTTTCTCCCAGTCACCAAGAATTTCTCCTCATCTTCCAATCTTTTCTTCCTTGTGTACCTGAAACAACAAACAATAGTTACCTGCAACCTTGGGCTTTTCATCTTTATGGCTAGTCATGTGTGCATCTTGAAATGCAGCTTTATAACTAGCTTCTTCCTCCTGTGCTTGCGTCTCATCCTTGAAGACGTCTACAACCACTCTCTCCTATCGATCCTGGAGCACCACTATACCTTCATTTACATCAATGATAGCTCTGGCCGTTTTCGTAAACGGTCTTCCAAGTATGATAGGTATCTTCTCTGTCTCCATCTTCATCACCACAAAGTCTGTCAAGAACTGAAGTTTGCCAACACAAACTATAATGTCCTCTGCAATCCCACATGGCTCCTTTGAAGATCCATCGGCCATTACTAGATTAACCTTTACAGGTTTCACATTAACATTGCTGATTTGCTCCAGTAAAGAGTAAGGTATCAAGTTAACACTTGAACCTAAATCAAGAAGAGCTTTCTTTACCCTTTTCTTCCCTATGGTACAAGGGATAGAAAAACTGCCTGGGTCTGTTGCTTTAGGAGGGAATGACTCTTTTTTAACAGTTATACACTCCTGTGCCTCATCATCTCTACGTCTCTTCTTTGTAGAGATTTCTTCATTAGATTTAGTGTAAACCGTAATCTGTTGCAGAATCTGTTCCCAAGGTGCATCATTATCCACCATTTTGAATAATTCTGTGAAGTCCAGTTGTTTCCCTTGATGGATTGGAAAAGGAAAAGTGTTATTGCTCTCTATTTCTCTTCTCTCTTCTGTTTCTAACTCAACTTTCTCATCATCAACAATCTCTACCACCTTGCACTCTTCTCTGGGGTTAACCTCAGTATTAGCCCCAAAATTTCTATTTGGCCTTTCTTCCACTTGTTTGGTGATCTGCCCCATCTGAGTCTCCAGATTTTTTATAGCAGCTTCAGTGCTCTTCTGTGTAGACTCAGTCTTCTGTATGAAATTGTTGAGAGTTTCCTCCATCCTCATGGACCTTTCATTAAGCATAGATAACTGTAGCCATAAGGTGGGTTGCTGCTCCTGCTTATTATATTGACCAGCTTGCCCAGTTTGCCCTTGACCAATACTTGGGTGTGGTTTCCACCCCTAATTGTAGCTTCCTTGACGGTACTGATTGGTCATGTAGTTTACATCCTCTACGGCTTCAACTAGAAAGGCACATTGACCATTGATATGGTCGCCTCCACACAATTCGCACAACTGGGATTGTACCTGTGCAGCAGTTTTCAACTCTTTGGGTAATTGTGCAAGATTTTTAGTCAGAGTCTCCAACTGTTGAGTTAGAATTTTGTTTTGAGCTAGCAGGGCATCATGTGTCTGTAATTGGAGGACTCCTTTTTGCATAGGAGCTCCTCTCTCATTGTGCAGCTCATTATCACTAGTAGCCATGTTTTCTATAATCTCTGTTGCTTCCTCTGGAGTTTTCCATTTAATATTGCCTCCTGCTGAGGCGTCCAGCATCATCTTGGTTTGTGAACCAAGCCCTCCAAGGAAAGTTAAGACTACTTCCTGATCTTCAAAGCCATGCGTGGGTGTTTTTCTTAGCAAGCTTTTATACCTGTCCCATGCATGCCCTAGTGATTCTTCCATGCCCTGTTTAAATGAAGAAATCTCTTGCTTGCCTTTTGTCACCTTCGATTGTGGGAAGTACTTGTTTAAAAATTTTGTGACCACTGCTTCCCACTCTGTGAAACTTTCTTCTGGGAAAGAATTCAACCAAAGCTTAGCGTTGCCTCCCAATGAGAAAGGAAACAAGCTAAGTTTGATAGCTTCGTCTGGCACCCCATTAATCTTGACTGTGTTGCAAATCTCATTGAAGGTAGTGAGGTGCTCATATGGGCTTTCATGAGATAACCCATTGAATTGGTTGCTTTTCACCAGTTGAATCAGTGCTGGTTTGATCTCCATATTAGCTGCATTGACTCTAGGTCTAGCTATACTGTTAAAGTGCTGAGGTCCAGCTATATTGGTGTAGTCAGCAAGAGTTCTTCTAACATTGTTGTTCTCCATATTTTCTGTGCTACGAACAGAACCATGTGGTGATGATTGTAAGAGAGTTTCTGGAGAAGGGAAAAGTTCTCTAGATGTTCGGATTATTCTCCTCCGTCTACTCTTGTCTAGACCTTCAAGCAGAGGTTCTGTTGTTTTCTTGCTCCTTGTTCTAATTGCTTCCTGCATACACAAGAAAACAAAACCCTAGAAAATATTTGTTAGCACAAAAAGATATAGTAGAAGATAAAAGATTCAGAACATAAAATAAAATAAGATAGAATAAAATAAAATAAAATCTAATCTAATCAAATAAAATAAAATAAAATAAAATAAAATCTAATCTAATCAAATAAAATAAAATAAAATAAAATAAAATAAAATCTAATCTAATCAAATCAAATCAAATAAAATAAAATCAAATCAAATCAAATAAGATAAAATAAAAACCGAAAAAATAAAAACAGAAAATAAAAACAGAAATTCAAAATTAAAGTCAAACATAATCAATAATCACACAAATTAACCAGTTAAACCACGAGTCCCCGGCAACGGCGCCAAAAACTTGATGGACAAATTTATGATCACCAAAATATGATGTCACAAACTTGTTTTACAATCGGCAAGTATGACCGAATCGTTCAAGTAATAAACTTGGTAAGACCAAGTATCGTTCTCCCAAAGGACTCACGACCTAGTTTAGTTATGTGATTCTTTGATTAGCTAAGACTTAAGGACGAAATAATTGGATTGTATTATGCAAAAGACGAAAATAAACATGTATGCATGAGGTTTTGATCAATGGCAAAAGCAAAAGACAAATACTTTCAATGAAATATATGGATGAATATGTTGTTGGGGGTCAATTTCATCTTATCCACTCTCATATATTTCAGGAATTCAACATTCAAATCATCATTGTTAATGCCACTCTCTAAAATACCTTGTCAAGAAGGCCTATCCCTAATTACGAATTCATCGATTCCTAGCATTCCTAATAATTAGTTCTTTTAGCACAGGAGGTTAACGACAACCAATATAATATTGGGAGAGATTCCCCGGATCTAGACTTCCCCGTACGTTCCCGTATCGACAAAATCAATAATCATGCATTGAATGAGTTAAACAAAGCAAGCATTAAGCAAAGAGGAAAAACCCTAACTAATGATGAAAGAAAGCATGAGTCTTAGATTAAGATGCAAGCATAAATTCCATATATGAGAGCTTCAAAAGATTACATTGATTCCCCAACAAACATACAAGGTTTAGTTCACCATATTCATGATGAACCTAGATGAACAAAAATGAAAGAATGAAGGATAAAACCCTAGAAAGGTGAAGAGGTAGCCTGAGCATCCAAGATCCTCCTTCAAAGGGGTGGAAGAGAGAGTGTTTGCTTCGTTTCTGCTAAAGATACCAACCCTAAGACATCTAGGTCTTTAAATAGGACATAAAAATAATAGAAAACAGGTCCAGGCCCAAACAGATCATAAAATCGCATAAAACTGGCCCAAAACTCGTCTGGTTGACTTTTTTCGTATTCTGGTTAACTTTTCTGGTTTTTGGTTGACTTTTCAGCACTCCAATCATTCGGTACTTCAATTCTTCTTTCAAATTATTCAATTAGCCTACAAAATATAGGGAATCTTGCACAAAACCATTAAATTCACTTTCAACTCTCTTATTCACAAAACTAAAGCAAAAATATGAGTTCAAGCTAGTTTCTAAGTCTTAAAGGTTGCTTTTGATATCAATTTTAACATAAAAATAACAGTTTTTCAACTGTTATCACTGCGTGTGGGAGATTTAGAGGAGAATGGTGTGACACTTTAGAAGAAAGCCCGAGACGGAGTTTGACAAATGAAGAAGTAGATTAGGTAGGAGTAGGTGTGTGGTGTCAAGGCATGAAAGGTGTCACAGTTTTGTTGGCTTTTAAGAAGCACAACACGCAGGGCTTCATACAGGGACCAGCTGCCACATCCTTAATGGAGAGTGCCAAGGGGTTTAAGTTTTCTTTACTTATTCAAGCAGCATTTAATGTTAAATCTCTTTAAGCATTCATTTAAATTGCCCGCCAGTCTCAGTATGCATTTAAATTGTTTAGCTCAATGTTGCACTTTTAATTTGGTTAAAGCACTTTTCATTTTGATGTTCTCTATTTTTAGTGGTTGTGATCTTTTAGTTACGATGTTAGCTTAAGTGACCAATCATCTTAATTCTATGTTTATATCTGTGTTTACATCCGTGTTTATGTTCGTGTTTTAATTTAGTTCACTCGTATTCACAAAATCTTCACAAACCCCCCCTACGTGTTTGACCTGAGACTCGAGCCACATTTGGTCCTTGAGAGACGACCTAGGAGTCACTTCCTAGCACTATATTGCATTCATTTAATGCACATCAAATTTGATGGGCCGCAACAGCCCGCATCAGTGAGCCACTGTGAGCATTACTGTGTGACAGCTTATTCTGTTTTTCTTATGTGGACTCTACATCGTTAAAGATTTAAACGTTGTTAGAAAAAAGGATCAAATTGAACACAAATTACGAAATTAGGGACTACATTGAACATTAAAGAAAGTGAGTCTCACATCAAAAAAGGTTAATGAAAATAGGGGCCAACAATGGTATTACCTATTCTAAGATGTGAAAGCTATAAAAAAGTGTAGAATTGAAATTCATTAATCAAGTCGGTCAGTGTGAGAAAGTAATTAAAAAATTAAATTTAAGTTCTAAGTGCAAAAAACGAAAATCGTTCAAACTAGAGCAGTGTTGGAAGTTAAAAGAAAGCATTGTAACAAGTTCATAACAGCAAGAATAATAATAAACATGATTAAATTTGCAATGTAATGAAACTAAAAAAAATAGTTAGAAAAGTAATAGAATCGTAGTGCATATGTACAATTGTGCCCAATTGATTGTGACTGATAGCAAACCTGTAACAAATGTTGTAAGTAGTACCAAATTAACATATTAAAGTAAAAATATGAATTTAACTAGTTATAACAACTATCTGAAAAAGAAAGAAGATTATTTAGTAACCTATATGATCAACACAACAATAAAAATCCCATAACTCAATCAAAGTCAGAAATTGGTTAGAAAGAATTAAAGTTGTTAGCCAAACACCTACTAATATGAAAAAAAAAACTATTTTCATATTAGGGACAAAGATATGGGTGAATAATTTAGCAACAATGTTCCTTAGGACTTTGACGTTTTCCTTGCTCAATCATCACTACTTCTTCCTTACCAAGCGACATTATTGCCATCACATTAATGATGTCAGGAACAATGGATCCAAATTGAAAAGGGAATGCCTTAGACTCATCATCTCTTGGTAAAGACATATATATTGATATTTCACAAATCTAACACACAACATAACTAACTGTTAATAAAAAAATTATTTTGAAAAATAAGAGTTGTTAATGGACATCTAATGTACACAACAAAAACGTACAAGACTAACATACCCTTAGCAAGGCTTGTGGGAAGTACTAGATTAGAAATTAAAGGGGGCAATGAAGCAGTTTCAGCCTTTGGAACAATTCTAGTACTCTTATGCCCAACTGATGATTTAGAGGACTTTATAATAGGCCAATCTAATGCACTTATCATGCCATACAAATGCATGAATTATGATGAGTTCATATTTATGCCCACATTTATGCTTTAAAATTCAAAATTTTAGTAAGATTTTTGTGCTTAAATAGTTAATTTGAAGAGAATTGGTGACAATTCTGAATAGTCTAATGTTTTTGGATGCACCTGCAATTAAAATTTATTTGATTCAAAGCATGGAAATAAGTGACCCAAATTGCAAAATAAAGACAAAAATTAATTTATTCAAGTAGAGGGTTGTTTGCACCCATGCTTTTACAAATACAACCCCTTATTCTAAAATGGGCCAGACACTAAGCTTTTTTCTCCAAACCCCCCCCCCCCCTCCCCCTCCCCTTAGTTCCCTATACACACCCCTCCTACCACTAACTACCAGTCAGGTTGATAGACGTAGGACAAACGCGAATTAGCGAGAAGCATGAAATATGGAGTAGATCTAGCTTATGAACCGAAGAAGCAGCGGAAGAAGCAAATAGAGCGAGGAACCCTAGGTTTTGGTGTCGAAGAGGGACAGTGATGAACAAACCCTAGATTCAAGGCTTTGTTTGGTGAAGGTTAGAGATCTAGTGATTTAGAACGATTTAAATGGTGGAAAGGAAGGATTAATCGGTGGAAATGTCGGAAAGGGCGAAAATGGAGAAAACCAATGGTGGAAACCTAATGGGAGAGGTTTTCTATGGCTTCGATCTGCGAAGTATGGAGAAGGAATAGAGATTTGGTGATGTGCGAAACTGAAATGGAGTTCTGTGATGGAGGTGAGAACTCTCGCGAGAGAAATGCTGAAATAGGGTTGAGACGCGAATGAAGATGTGCTTCTGCGAGGAGGAATTCTCGAGAGAGAAAACGCGATTGAAGTTGTGGCGTATTGATGGACAAATTTATGATCACCAAAATATGATGTCAAAAACTTGTTTCACAATCGGCAAGTATGACCGAATCGTTCAAGTAATAAACTTGGTAAGACCAAGTATCGTTCTCCCAAAGGACTCACGACCTAGTTTAGTTGTGTAGTTTGTTGATTAGCTAAGACTTAAGAACGAAATAATTGGAGTTTAATATGCAAAACAGAAAATAAACATGTATGCATGAAGTTTTGATCAATGGCAAAAGCAAAAGATAAACACTTTCAATGAAATATATGGATGAATATGTTGTTGGGGATCAATTTCATCTTATCCACTCTCATATATTTTAGGAATTCAACATTCAAATCATCATTGTTAATGCCACTCTCTAAAGTACCATTCTAGATGGCTTCTCCCTAATCACGAGTTCATACAATTCCTAGCATTCCTAATGATCAGTTCATAAGTGCAGGAGCTTAACGACAACCAACATAATATTGGGAGAAATTCCCCGGATCTAGACTTCCCCGTACGTGCCCGTATCGACAAAACCAATAATCATGCATCGAATGAGTTAAACTATGCAAGCATTAAGCAAAGAGGAAAAACCCTAACTAATGATGAAAGAAAGCATAAATCTTAGATTAAGATGCAAGCATAAATTCCATATATGAGAGCTTCAAGAGATTACATTGATTCCCCAACAAACATACAAGGTTTAGTTCACCATATTCATGGTGAACCTAGATGAACAATGAAAGAATGAAAGAATAAACCCTAAAAAGGTGAAGAGGTAGCCTGAGCATCCAAGATCCTCCTTCAAAGGGGTGGAAGAGAGAGTGTTTGCCTCGTTTCTGCCAAAGATACAAACCCTAGGACGTGCAAGTCCTTAAATAGGGCATAAAAATAACATAAAAAAAGTCCAAGCCCATAAAAACAAAAGAAAACCGGTCCAAGCCCACTTAGAATGCCGCTCAGCGGTATTTTACCGCTGAGCGGTACTAGCGCATGATCCATTTTGCCCCCCAGGTGCTTTTTTGCCCCTCAGCGGTGATTTCGGCACCCGAAAAGTGCCGCTCAGCGGTATTTTTCCGCTCAGCGCCACTCGGTCAGACTTTTTCTGCGTTCTGGTTGGTTTTTCAGCATTCTGGTTGACTGGTTGACTTTTCTGGTTGACTGGTTGACTTTTCTGCTTGACTGGTTGACTTTTCTGGTTTCTGGTTGACTTTTCAGCACTCCAATCATTCGGTATTTCAATTCTTCTTTCAAATCATTCAATTAGCCTACAAAATCAAGGGAATCTTGCACAAAACCATTAAATTCACTTTCAACTCTCTTATTCTCAAAACTAAAGCAAAAATATGAGTTCAAGCTAGTTTCTAAGTCTTAAAAGTTGCTTTTGGTATCAATTTTAAGCATGAAAATAACAGTTTTTCAACTGTTATCACGTATGACGTGTATGTGAGCCTACCAAGCGTGCTAGCACATGTGCACAAAGGCTGAAGTAGATTGTAGGCTGGATGCTACGATAGAGGAATGAGAAACTGATGAGAAATGGGAAATGAAAGATGGAGAGGTGAATGGAAGGTGGCTAGAGGAAATCCCTTGGATTCTCTACCCTGGACTTTCAAGGAATTGAATTCTGGAGTGATCTCCATAGAATACACAATTCATTAATCTCAAAAGTGAATTACAAGAGATGTTGGCATGTCTATATATAAGACTAAAAGTCCCTCCTATCTACCCCATGCCTAACACATTTTACACATGTTTTATAAAAATAAAAGAAATGATAAACTAAGATAATTAGGATTGGTGATGGCAACCCCTTTAGGGACTTTCCATCCAAAGAAGTATCAACTTTACTCTAAGACCAAAAAAGGGAAGTTGAATAAAGGACTTAATCTTTTCTTTCTAAGTCTTAGAATGTTCTCTTTAACTAAATACATTTACCTTGTTTTGTAGGTCACTAATAAAAGTGGAAAACCATAGCCAATCAACCAAAGAAGCTTGGTGAACTAAGGGAAGAAAAGGAGGTAAAGAAAGGAAGAAAGGAAGTGCTTTTTGGATTGGAAAAGCAAAGCTGATATACAACATACGGCCAACCAAGCAAACCAGCGTTTCCACTTTCTTTTAAAGCATGTTTTCAATGTTTACCGTATGGAACATGTGGCCAGCTGTTTAGCTTCTCCTGCACACTTCTTATAGAGCTTCATGTACATTGCTAATATGTCCAGTAGCTTGCTAGGCAAGTTTCTCTTCATCTATAAAAGAGAAGCCAAATCACTTGTAAAGGTAACTTGAATTGAAGTAAAGAAATGCTGCCAATTTCCAGCTATTACTCTCAAGTTCACCTCTGTGCTTTGTTATCTAGCACCTCCTCTAGCTTCTTTCCCCTTTGGAAAGCCTACTGAGTTAGAAATCTACCAAAACATCCATTCAAACACCACCAGACAATTTCACAAACACCTTGAGTGCGCTTCGAACCTCCACTGTTTCCTTTCATCCGCTGCCAATTCTCTGAGTTGTGGACCTTCTTCTGCACATTCTGGAGTAGCTTCTATCATTTGGCATCAAGAGCCAGCACGTCCACGCTGTGCTTCAACGAGCTAAGTTGCTCTTTTCTTCATTTTTTGTTTCTGTCATGTGCTGTCAACTCTGTCACTGTTTTATCAAATTTTTTTTAATTCTGTTTCGCTTAATTCATACTTGAGATTGCTATTTGTGTTCATTCAGTTGTTCCTTAGTGTTTCGTCATCATTTTAACCGGTGCACTTTGTTTGTTTGAGTTCAAATCCAGCTTTATTCATCTTTTCCATTTTTGTCTCAGTCATGTGCCTTATGTGCAGTGTTGTCTCTGTTTCAAATGTTTGATTCTGTTCTAGCTTTCAATTTTCATTTTCACACTGTGTATTAGATGCACGTTTAGCAATGAATCAATCCACAAAGGCAAAGAGACAATGTCTAGCCTGGATTATATGAGCTAAAGCATCCAACATTTGCGTCAATTTTCACAAAATTCTGCACAATCTTTTCAAATCTGGTATCTGTACTTTAATCTGTTTCAGACCAGATTTCTTGCTTCTAAAGATTTGTGCAAGTTTCCTTGGTGTTGTTAAGCATTGCTACAAGTGTACAAACTAATATTAAACTCAGAAAAGCAAAATGTGTGGTTGAGTTCATAAAACCTGGTTTCAAAGTCTGCATCAGAATTCATTTCTACATTGATTTGGTGCATACTGTTTCTGCCAGTTTTGTTGTATCTAAAACTTGAGACAAGTTTCTTTTATGATTTTAAGCATGTTTCAAGTGATAGTAACTCCAATCAATCACATATTTGCAAAATGAGTTGTTGAGTTGTTTCAAAATTCACTAAACAATGCTGTCACAGTTTTTTTATCAGATTTTGCACCGTGCTTGCTGTCTTTGTGTGGTTTTAGGTCACTTTAAATCTTCTAGCTGATACTCTACAGTTAGATCTAGTTGTTTAGGACCTTTCTTGCATGATTGTTGATCCATCCAACTTTGACTCTATTGCATTTTAAATTTTGGTGCAGTTTTGTCACTTTTTTTGCATAATTTGGCAACTCATACACTGTTTTTGAGATTTTGTGACTGCCTGTGCATTTTCAATGGTTCAGCAAGTGTATTTGGTCAATTAAAACTAGTGCCTACTATTCATTTGGTCAGTTTTCACCAAAAGTGCAAAATCAGTTTTCAGACCATTGAAATTGCTTAAGTTTGGAAGTGGACTACTGATTTGCTGCTGCAGTGTGATTCTTTGCTGTCTAAGTGTTTGTACACATCAAAATTGATGAGATAAACTTGTTTGACATATCATTGGAGCCTTTGATACACTGCCATTTGTTTTGCACACTGTTGTTCCAATTTTCCAGCCACATTTTTGGTGCAGTATGCATTTCTTTGTTGTTTTCTATACTTTAAAAGTTTCCATTTGAAATTTGGATTGGAAAAATCTAGGGGATTCTATTCCAACCATTTTTGAATCATTATACAAGTGAATTCAAAGCATCAAAAAGCAAATAACCCCTACAATCCAGTGTTCATGAATCCAAAACCAGAAAACACCAAAATCTACTGTTCTTAGTGGCATTTTGTCAAACAGTTTGGCATTTTCATCAAACACTTTCACTGCACTTGAATTTGCTCTTTGTTTTGAGTTTTTCTTGCTTTTCTAATTTGTTCTAGACCCTATCTTAAGTTCCTTTTGTGTGCTAGCCTTTCTTCCAGCCCCAAAGTGTTTAGAAATCACTTTTATTGGCTTCCATATATTGTTGTCACGTTATTTCTGCATTAAACTTTGCTGCAGCATTTTTTTTATCACTCACGGGTTTTGTGACTTTTGTCTGCTGCAACATCATATTTTGGTGGAGTTTTAACATCCAACTGGGCCTTATCAAAGGGGTAGCATCTTAAGGAGTGGAGGTCTTGCTAACATTGCTTCAAGTGGACTTCAAGAGCAATTTCCATTGGCTGTCCAGCACTTCTTTGCAGCAGAAAAACACCACTTTAAAGTTACATTTCATCTCCTTTATTTAGTTGTTGCTGCCACACTTGGCTTTGTTTACATTGTCTTACACTTCATTGTATAAGTGACATTCTATCACGGAACCTTTGTAGTTAATTCTTCTTTGCTTTTGAAACTTGAGTTACTTGGGAAAA
Source organism: Vigna nakashimae (assembly GCA_034642375.1). NCBI lineage: Eukaryota > Viridiplantae > Streptophyta > Magnoliopsida > Fabales > Fabaceae > Vigna > Vigna nakashimae. Next base: position 20,735,933 of record CM067760.1, on the reverse strand, counting down.
TGCTTATCAAGCAATTCCAAGTACTCCATTAAACATTGTAATAGTCTAGTTGCGCATCTTAGTGTGGAAGTGTGTCAAGTGGCTCCCAGTGTCATTTGCACTTTCACTTAGGGCCGTGTTTCTTTTTCCATTCATTTCATACTTCCTTTCTTTTGCTTGTTGAATATTTGTGTTCTACGTCTCCGTGATAGCTAGGTGTGCTACCATATAGACAAACCTTCGTTTGGTTTATTAGGGGCATAACATCGTTGCATTCCAAAAAGGTTTTGAACGACTTCTATCTAGAAACTTTGGTAAGAAACGTCAGGAGACACTCTGGCTAAGGAAGGACAAGGTTTCTAAGCTTGTTCATTGTGACTCACTGATGAGAGGGTCGCACCTCCCAACAAAAGTTGTGCATAAATTAAGAATGCAGTACAGTTCTAGGAAGTGACTCCTAGGTCGTCTCTCAAGGACCAAATGTGGTTCAGTCTCAGATCAAACACATAGTGGGGGGGGGGGGTTTGTGAAGATTTTGTGAATGCGATTAAACTAAATTAAAATGCAAATGTAAACACGGAAGATTCAAAACGGTTGGTCACTAAAGATAACAATACAATTAAATTAAAGAAGTGAAAACTAACTAATAAAGGAGTGAAAATTAACTTTGTGATGATTAGCATTGAAAGGAGAATATGATAATCAAGCAAAGATCACTTAAAAATTAGCAAACATTCAAACCTAAATGTATGAAATATTAAAATTGTAACAAAAAGAAGAACTTGAAAATAGAATCAAAGCATGTAAATTAATTCAACAGAAAACCCATGGAGTATCTCTCTTTTGAACGTGGCAGCTGTTGGAAGTCAACTTTTCTCTGCTAGCAATTTGGATGCACGCTCCGCCTAAAAGGAATTGAATCACCAAGTCTTTCTAAAAACGAAAGTGAAATGTGTGTGCTTCCTTTATTCAATTCAGCCAGCCGTGACAAGGGGAACATGATGTGACCGTGTGCACTACTTTGCTGGACCGAAACTTCACTTTTCCTTCACCTATTCTCCGTGGCACCACTTTCATGTGCCATTCTTCTAGACAATTTTTTTTCCGTGCACACCATGCAGATTTTTCTCCCCCAAATAAAAACATTCCAGCCGCACTACGCCTACACCTTGCACAAGCCAAATTAATTCTCCATTTCCAGCTCACCTCACGGGCACCTACTCATTCAATGAAAGACAAAAAAAAATCAATCCTCATTATTGCAATCCTATGATGTTCTGCACCGTGTGCTTCCAATCTTCTATTTAACATGGAGTTCCTTTCTTTTCAAATACGTTGCACACTTCTCTCCATATGCACCGCTGGCACCTCCAGCTTCTAAATCTCCGTGCAGCATTCATAAACTAAATCCAAATGCAAAGAAAAAAAACCATTACCGTGCTGCTCTTCCAGCCCTTTGGACGTGACATATCCCTGCCACCAACTCTCACCTAATCATTTCTTCATTTCTCATTCACCTTCTCGGCCTTCTATTTTCTCCATCATCAATCACCCAACAATTGCCTCCTGTGCTCCACGTGACCGTGCTTATCTCCTCCTAAAAGTAATAACACGGTGCCCCTTCATGCCGTGACACACAATCAATTTTGCTACAGCTCACGGGTTCTCATTCCCAAAATGTGACTTTCCTCCATTTCATTCTCCATTCCACACCGCTTACCGTCAGCATATTGAAATAAAAAAAATAAACAAAAACAACATTAAATTGTAACCAAATGGAAGCGGCAATGAGAGTTCAGCAAAGATAAAAAAAATCATTCCATTCCTTCAATTCCAAAGCAACGTTCAGCCCCCCTAAGAAAAATTTCTCCAAACTACAATAGTCTCAAAAAAACTAAAAGGGCCGAGAGCCAGGGTGAGTGGCGGCTGGCTTTTCCACGGGCCGTGGGTCACCTTTAATAAGGGTGGGGTCCACACAAAAACCCTAAGGTGCCAAGTCATTTTTTTCTTCACATTTTTGGGTCTAGTCTATTTTACCAAAAATTGTCCCAAAATGTAAAAGTTGATACAGAAATTCTAAACTACTGAATTACAATTTAATTAATTCTAAAATGTCTGTCTGGAGAGTATCGAATTTATTTGGCATTCTTCCTGATGTCCCAAAATGTATTTCCGAAATTTCCCTGCACTTCAAAAATGCACTTAATCAGCTCAGAAAATCCAAATTAGCACAATTACAAATTTCTGACCAAATTAAGCAGAATTCGGAAAACGGGGAAATAACAAACAATTAAACACAATTCCCTGGTTTATTTAAGTGCAATAAACTAAATATAATTCAAGAAATAACAACTCATCACTCACCTCTCCTTCCTGGGAGCTATTCGGTTTCTTCACCTTTAGAATCTCTATAGAAGTCATTCACAAAAAAAAAAAAAAACAAGAAAATCCTCTTTTCCAAAAGTTTTGATTCATACTTGTGCAAGGCTTTCAAATTTTGTGAAAACACTTTCTCTACTTCACAAGCATGAGTCACTCTAGTGTTCAAGGTAACACCAATCATGATCAGGACAACATAGAGTTGAGAGAAGAGCTCAATAGAACCAAGGCTGAGTTACATGAACTAAGGCAAATGGTCGCCAATCTTACTCTCATTCAAAGAGGGCATTCACAAGGGGATCACTCTCATAGGCAAAACCATGATCATGATGATCATTCCCAACATAGTGATCACCATAGTTATCACCCTTATAATCACTATCAACGCCCTCCTAGGCGTAATCATAACCATAGAGACCATCATGTGGAACCTAAACTCGACCTTCCACCCTTCTTTGGACGAGACAATGTAGAAGAATACTTTGAGTGGGAGATGAAGGTTGAACAGATTTTTGAGTGCTACCATATAGATGATAGGAGGCGAGTGACCTTAGCTACCTTGACTTTTCAAGGTGCAGCCCTTTATTGGTGGACATCAATCATAAGAGATCAAAAGATGAGTGGCGACTATACCATCCAATACTGGAATGAGTTAAAAGCAGCCTTACACAGAAGGCATGTACCAGCATATTATGCTAGAGAAGTCATGGACAAGCTCCATAGACTTCAACAAAGAAACATGAGTGTTGAGGAATACTGGCAAAAGTTAGAATTACTCATGTTAAGAGCTGGGATAAAAGAGGAAGAGAGATTCACCATAGCTAGGTTCCAAAGCGGTCTTAACTATGAGATCAGAGATAAGGTAGAACTTTTACCTTATTTAGATCTCAATGATTTTGTGCAGCTATGTGTGAGAGTGGAAGAATAAATTAGAAGAAAAGCTTCCACTAAAAGGAACTACCCTACCACCTCCGACTATAGGACAAATCCTAAGAGGGAGGGTAGTCCAAAGAGGTATCAAAAGCCTCAAGAAAAAGAAAAAGAAAAAGAGAAAGTGAGAGGTAAAGAGAAAGAGAGAGAGCAAGAAAGAAATACCTTTCACAAAGAATCTTCAAAAGAAACAAGGGGTAGAGGGACCAAATGCTTTAAGTGTGGAGAGAGAGGACATTATTCTTCTGAGTGTCCTCACAAAAGGTATACTTATCTCTTAGACAATCAGAGTGAAAGAAAAGATTCTTCTAGTGACTCAGATACTTCTATATCTGAGGAAGAAGCCTTACCTTGTGAAGGTGAGTTATTATTGGTAAGACGACTTCTTGGAAGTCAAACCCATGAACTAGAACAATCACAAAGGGAAAACCTATTCAGAACAAGATGCAAAATCTTTGAAAACACTTGTTCATTGATTGTGGATAGTGGTTCCTCTTGCAATTGTTGTAGTTCTAGAGTGGTACACAAATTGGCCTTACCTACTATTTCTCATCCCAAGCCTTATAAGCTTCAGTGGATAACAGAGGATGAAGAAATAGTAGTGAACACACAGGTAACCATACCAATATCCATTGGCAACTATAAGAAAATGTTTTATGTGATGTTGTTCCAATGGATGTTGGGCATGTATTACTTGGTAGGCCATGGCAATTTGGTCATAATTCCACTCATGATGGTTATACCAACAAAATAACTTTCTTCCATAAAGGTAATAAAATCACATTGATTCCTCTTACACCTGAACAAGTGAAAGAGGATGAGTGATGGACAAATTTATGATCACCAAAATATGATGTCACAAACTTGTTTCACAATCGGCAAGTATGACCGAATCGTTCAAGTAATAAACTTGGTAAGACCAAGTATCGTTCTTCCCAAAGGACTCACGGCCTAGTTTAGTTATGTGATTTGTTGATTAGCTAGGACTTACAAACGAAATATTTGGATTTTAATATGCAAGACAGAAAATAAACATGTATGCATGAAGTTTGATCAATGGCAAAGACAAAAGATAAACACTTTCAATGAAATATATGAATGAATATGTTGTTGGGGGTCAATTTCATCTCATCCACTCTCATACATTTTAGGAATTCAACATTCAAATCATCATTGTTAATGCCACTCTCTAAAGTACCATTCTAGATGGCTTCTCCCTAATCACGAGTTCATACAATTCCTAGCATTCCTAATGATTAGTTCATAAGTGCAGGAGCTTAACGACAACCAATATAATATTGGGAGAAATTCCCCGGATCTAGACTTCCCCGTACGTGCCCGTATCGACAAAACCAATAATCATGCATCGAATGAGTTAAACCATGCAAGCATTAAGCAAAGAGGAAAAACCCTAACTAATGATGAAAGAAAGCATAAATCTTAATTAAAATATGCAAGCATAAATTCCATATATGAGAGCTTCAAAAGATTACATTGATTCCCCAACAAACATACAAGGTTTAGTTCACCATATTCATGGTGAACCTAGATGAATAACAATGAAAGAATGAAAGAATAAACCCTAAAAAGGTGAAGAGGTAGCCTGAGCATCCAAGATCCTCCTTCAAAGGGGTGGAAGAGAGAGTGTTTGCCTCGTTTCTGCCAAAGATACTAAACTTAGGACGTGCAAGTCCTTATAGACTATTCTAAAGTTACAAAAGATCTAAGCCCAAGCCCATAAAAGTGCCAGAAAACAAGTCCAAGCCCATTAAGAATGGCGCTCAGCGGTAAATACCGCTCAGCGGTGACTGCGCTTCCTGATAACAGTTGAAAAACTGTTATTTTCATGCTTAAAATTGATACTAAAAGCAACCTTTAGACTTAAAAACTAGCTTGAAATCATGCTTTTATCTATATTTTCATAAATATGAGAGCTGAACAGGTTTATGCTTGATTTAAGTGTTTTTGTGCAGGTTTTAAGGTGATTTTAGTGAAAAGAGTGAAGAAGGAGAGAAATGACATTAGAAAAGACATGAAAAAGTGCAAAAGAAGAAGCCGAAGTCACCGCTCAGCGGCAATTTACCGCTGAGCGGCACTCAGGAGGTTGTGGGAGTCACGCTGAGGGGAAAAATGGCCGCTGAAGGGAAAACAAGTGACGCGCACTCACCGCTGAGCGGTAAATACCGCTGAGCGGTAAATACCGCTGAGCGGCACTTTTTGGGCTTGGGCTTTTGTAATCTTTTGTAACTCTAGAATAGTATTTAAGGGCTTGCACGTCCTAGGGATTAGTATCTTTGGCAGAAACGAAGTAAACACTCTCTCTTCTCACCCCTTTGAAGGAGGATCTTGGATTCTCAGGCTACCTCTTGATAACAGTTGAAAAACCGTTATTTTCATGCTTAATTTTGATACTAAAAGCAACCTTTAGATTTAGAAACTAGCTTGAAATCATGCAGTTTATCTATATTTTCATAAATAAGAGAGCTGGACAGGTTTATGCTTGATTTAAGTGTTTATGTGCAGGTTTTATGGTGAATTTGGTGAAAAGAGTGAAGAAGGAGAGAAGTGACATTAGAAAAGACAAGAAAGAGTGCAAAATGAGAAGACGAAGGCACCGCTCAGCGGCAAACTACCGCTGAGCGGCACTCAAGAGGTGGCGTTGGAACCGCTGAGGGGCAAAATGGCCGTTGAGGGGAAGAAAGAAGACGCGCAACCACCGCTGAGCGGTAAATACCGCTGAGCGGCACTTTTTGGGCTTGGGATTTTGTAATCTTTTGTAACTCTAGATTAGTATATAAGGGGTTGTACGTCCCTAGGATTAGTATCTTTGGCAGAAACGAGGCAAACACTCTCTCTTCCACCCCTTTGAAGGAGGATCTTGGATGCTCAGGCTACCTCTTCACCTTTATTGGGTTTATTCTTTCATTCTTTCATTGTTATTCATCTAGGTTCACCATGAATATGGTGAACTAAACCTTGTATGTTTGTTGGGGAATCAATGTAATCTCTTGAAGCTCTCATATATGGATTTGTTGAGTACATCTTTGAATTAAGACATATGCTTTCTTTCATCATTAGTTAGGGTTTTTCCTCTTTGCTCAATGCTTGCATTGTTTAACTCATTCTAATGCATGATTATTGGTTTTGTCGATACGGACACGTACGGGGAAGTCTAGATCCGGGGAATTTCTCCCAATATTTTACTGACAACATTATATTGGTTGCCTTTAAGCTCCTGCAGTCATGAACTAATCATTAGGAATGCTAGGAATTGTATGAACTATTTGATTAGGGAGAAGCCATCTAGAATGGTACATTAGAGAGTGGCATTAACAATGATGATTTGAATGTTGAATTCCTAAAATATATGAGAGTGGATGAGATGAAATTGACCCCCAACAACATATTCATTTATATAATTCATTGAAAGTGTTTATCTTTTGTCTTTGCCATTGATCAATTCATGCATACATGTTTATTTTCGTCTTTGCATATTAAACTTTGAATATTTCGTTTGTAAGTCCTAGATAATCAACAAATCACATAACTAAACTAGGCCGTGAGTCCTTTGGGAAGAACGATACTTGGTCTTACCAAGTTTTATTACTTGAACGATTCGGTCATACTTGCCGATTGTGAAACAAGTTTGTGACATCATATTTTGGTGCTTACAAATTTGTCCATCACCTCTTCACCTTTATTGGGTTTATTCTTTCATTCTTTCATTGATATTCATCTAGGTTCACCATGAATATGGTGAACTAAACCTTGTATGTTTGTTGGGGAATCAATGTAATCTCTTGAAGCTCTCATATATGGAATCTGTTGTTTACATCTTTTAATTAAGACATATGCTTTCTTTCATCATTAGTTAGGGTTTTTCCTCTTTGCTCAATGCTTGCATAGTTTAACTCATTCCATGCATGATTATTGGTTTTGTCGATACGGACACGTACGGGGAAGTCTAGATCCGGGGAATTTCTCCCAATATTATACTGACAATATTATATTGGTTGTCGTTAAGCTCCTGCACTCATGAATTAATCATTAGGAATGCTAGGAATTGTATGAACTCGTGATTAGGGAGAAGCCATCTAGAATGGTACTTTAGAGAGTGGCATTAACAATGGTGATTTGAATGTTGAATTCCTAAAATATGAGAGTGGATGAGATGAAATTGACCCTCAACAACATATTCATTCATATATTTCATTGAAAGTGTTTATCTTTTGTCTTTGCCATTGATCAAACTTCATGCATACATGTTTATTTTCTGTCTTGCATATTAAAATCCAAATATTTCGTTTGTAAGTCCTAGCTAATCAACAAATCACATAACTAAACTAGGCCGTGAGTCCTTTGGGAGAACGATACTTGGTCTTACCAAGTTTATTACTTGAACGATTCGGTCATACTTGCCGATTGTGAAACAAGTTTGTGACATCATATTTTGGTGCTTACAAATTTGTCCATCACTTCCCTTTTCTTCCCCTCAGCGGCCAGTTTGCCCCTCAGCGGACCTCCCGTGACCTCCTGAGTGCCGCTCAGCGGTAAAATGCCGCTGAGCGGTGCTTTCGGCTTCTCCTTTTGCACTCTTTGATCTCTTTTCTGATTCCATCTCTCTCCTTCTTTACTTCTTTCACTAAATTCACCTTAAAACCTGCACAAAAACACTTAAATCAAGCATAAACCTGTCCAGCTCTCTTATTTATGAAAATATGGATAAAAGCATGATTTCAAGCTAGTTTCTAAGTCTAAAGGTTGCTTTTAGTGTCAATTTTAAGCATGAAAATAACAGTTTTTCAACTGTTATCAATGAGATAATAATCAAAGAAAAAATTGAAAAAGAAAGAGAACAAGAAAATAGGTTGCCCAAGCAACCTTCTCAAGCAAAGAAGAAGGAGACAAAGGTATGCATGTTGTTAACTTCTTCATTAAAAGGTAAATACCTTGAATCTTCTTCTCAAAAACATCACTTTGTTTCTTCATTTTATCACGGGGAATGTTCAAAACAAAGTGAATTCAAAAAAATATTAAAGGCCAATACTTCTTCTAAAACCATTTTTGTCAAAAGGCCTTCATTTTATCTTCTTATCTTTGCACATACTTCATTCATCATACTAATTTTTGCTATTTTTTGTAGATATATTTTTGACCCCGGTGGCCAATAGCACCCAAAGTTGTGCTTCTTTCTTTCTTCCCGATTTGAGGACAAATCGTTTTAAAGAGGGAGGGAGTGATGGCAACCCCTTTAGGGACTTTCCATCCAAAGAAGTATCAACTTTACTCTAAGACCAAAAAAGGGAAGTTGAATAAAGGACTTAATCTTTTCTTTCTAAGTCTTAGAATGTTCTCTTTAACTAAATTGATGAGTCAATATTTTCTTCACTTCACTTAGTTTATTGTACTAGAATTAATCAGGGAATTGTGCTTAATCGTCCGTTATTTTCCTATTTTTCCTAATTGTGCTTAATTCGATCAGAAATTCTTATTTTAACTAATTTGAATTATCTGAACTTATTATTTTGCATTATTAATTATGGGAAAATTTTGGATATCTTTTTGGGACATTTGAAGGCTAAATGAGAAATGACAATTGAGCCCAATGCATTTCAGCCACTTCAATTTTCGCTGGTTGCTGTGTGAATTTTGTGTCAACTTGTTTGTCCTCGTTCGAGTTCAATTCGTATCCGTTTTCCATTCAATTTTTTTTCATAGTTTCGTCTAGATGTTTAGTTTCATGTATAGTTTTTACTTTGTTCAAATTCGATCTGTACCGTTCCCAGTAATTTGTTTACTCTCCTATGTCATCCCAGTGCTGCGTGAATGTTGTGTCAACTTGTGTGTCTTCGTTTGAATACAATTCTTATCCGTTTTGCATGCAATTTTTTTTCATAGTTTCGTATGGATGTCTATTTTCATGTATAGTTTTTACTTTGTTCAAATTCGTTATGTGTTGTTCCCAGTAATTGTTTTACTCCCCTGTGTCAGTCAAGTTCATACTGTTTAAGTGGCTTCTAATTTGTTTGCATTGTTTGCTTGTTGTTTCATACTTGTGGTGGTTAGGAATTGATAATTGAACGGTGCTAAGACCTCCCAACACTCAAGGATTCAACACTCATATTGACACATTTTATAGCTCATTTCAAGAAGCAATATTGGTTTGTTTGGAAACCAGGTTGCAACTCACTGGCTTTTGAAGAAAGTGGCTGCCATAAGTCTTCAACATTCACAGCCATTCATCTTGTCAAGCCAATACATTGGAATTTCATGATGAAGTGCACACGGCAATATACACAAAAGGAAAGGCCATTTGCAAAATTAGCTTATTCTTTGGCAAGCATTTAAAATGGAAAGTTGGGGCCACCATGGTTGAAGCTAACGTCCAACACTTGAAAAAATGGAATGGTGAATGGTTTGTTTTTATCTCCATTTGTTTTTGGCTAGACAACATGGGAGCCACCACTTTGAAAAGTTTACGTGAAGGTGTAAGAGCTCCAAAATGCTATGCTTTTAATTCTTCATAAACACATGCCCCATATTATTTTGGGCAAAGCATTCACCACATATGTTGAATTAAAGAGGGGCCACCACTTTGTTCAAGTTCACGGGAGAAGCTTGCAAAAATTTGAATTTTATATTATTAAGGGAAGTGGTGTTACTGATATGTTTTGCCAAGCCAACAAACCACTTAATGAAGCTCATGGTATTGATGGTAGAAAATACATTATGGCCCACTTTGCACTCATCTCACAATTGCTTCAGAAACAACACACACCACACTTCTTTCCTAAAACGAAAATTGGCTTGCATATATGCAATGAGTTCACGGCTTTGAGAAGTTTGGTGCAGAATTTTTGAAGTGTTTTCCACAAAGTAGCTCACGGCCTAGATGCTGTCATAGCCTGGTTTGGTTTCATATTCTAACAGCACCATCTACATAGAAGCAAGGCATAAAGGTGGCTGAAAGATGCACAGCAGCTTGAAGCTTGAAAGCTTGAAACTAGAAGCAGCAAAATGAAGAGAAGCAAGTTGGGAGAAGAGGACAAATATTAGTTGGAAAAAGGAGAGACTCACGGGTTCAGATGTTTTGTTATAAAACCACCACAAGCAGCAAAGAAGGGGTATCCGTTTTTAGAAAGTAGGAGTAGTTTAGGAACTCACGTCTCGGAGGAGGCTCTTGCCTCTTCCTCTTCCAAACTCTCTGTAATTTAATTTCAACAGTGCCAAAAGCCAAGTTTTCATTTCTGAATGTGTCACTCTTGATCGTTTCATTTTTAATTGTACTGTCCAGAATTTTAATTTAATGTTTAATCTTTGATGAATTTTATTTTCATGTTAAATGTTTTAAATTTTACTTTCTTTTCTATTTTTACCGTTTACTATTTTCTAAAACGTTAAAATTCTGTCAATGTATTTTTATGTTCGTTTTAATTTCAAACGTCATTATACCATTTATTGTTTTCTGCATCGTTTAATTTTACCGTTTTTGCATATTTACTGTTATGTTTTTACCATCTTTTACCGTTCAGTTTTTATTGTCTTTAAAGTTTATTTCAGTATTTTTAAATTTTGTGTTATTTAATTTCTAGTCAACTTTAATTTTACCACAACAAACACAATCACAAAACCCCCCACCTTCGTGTGTTAGATCTGAGACTGAACCATCAAAAATTGGTCCTTGAGAGACGACCTAGGAGTCACTTCCTAGTTATACTGCATTAATTTCGTGCAATCAACTTTTGTGAGCGGTGCGACCCGTTAATCAAAATGGCGCCGTTGCCGGGGACCAATCAATGGAGGTTTGGTTTTAGATTTTTGTTGTATAAAGTTTTGTTCTGTTAATATGTTTGTTTTGTGTGTTTTGTCTTGTATATTTTTGTAGGCGACAACGACACCTTCAGCAAATTTTGGCGGCGTTGTCACTTCAGTTCCAGGTTTTTCGTTTTAGATTTTTGCTGTGTTTTTCGATTATGTTGTGTTAATATATGTTTTGTCTTTTATATTTTATTGTGCTGTGTTCTGTATTTAGTTGCTATATTTAAAAAAAAAATTATTTATTTTTTTTTACTATTGATGTTCTGTCTTGTGTGTGCTTGTAGCATGTATAAATGTGTTTAGTTTATCTGTTTCGTAATTTTTAGTTTTTAGTTTTTATTTTTATTTTCCATGTCTACCTATTTTAATTTTGTGAATAGTGCTTATTCTACAAGTGCCTGTAATTATGATTCTCTTTCTGCATATTACTCTGATTCTTGTGCTGATTTTAATACTGAGAAAAATATGGATCATCCTCAAATTCCTGAGAGCTCCCTTTGGGAGCCGGTTCCACCAGTTCAGCAATATCAGAGTCAGCAGTATGATGCTCCTGCCCAAGTAGCTTCTCAGCCTTCAACTTCTGAACCTACATTGAAGGAGTTATTGGAGCAGATGACCATGCAGAACATTCAGTTTCAGAAAGGGAACATGCAGTTCAAGCAAGAGAGCATGGAAACTCAAGCTGCCATTCAGAAGCTGACTGATCAGATCGGGCAGATGGCCACTCAACACTTTCAAGATGATAGTGGCATCAACATAGAAGATGGGGAGCAAAGCTATGAGTTTACTACTACACCCTCTTTCCTACCTTTCTATGATCCCACTCTTGCACCTGAGACTGTTGATGATTATTTTAAGGACCAGGCAGGTACGAGTAACACTGTTGAGACAGGTAGACCATTTTTATCTTCCACCGTGGAGGTAAACGTACCTCAACTTGAATGTGCAGTTGATGAATTGGAAATTCATGAGAAAATTTATTCTGAGCAAAAACATGTTTATTCTGAAACTGAGATTACAAGCTCTTTACCAGATCTACCTATACATTCAATTGCTTGTGATTTGTTGCACAATGATTCTACAGGTTTTAGGATTGAAACTGATACAGACTTGATTGACAATTCTGAAGTTTTTGATTCAGTATTAGTCTCTGAAACCATTGGTATAAATGTTGTGTTGAATGAACATGATTACAGTGATGAAATTTCCATTGATAATAGCTTTGCACTGAATGTGGATTTTGTTGATGATGCATATGTCAATATTGATTTTGAGACAGGAATTTTGCAGTCGCATAACATGATAGAGTTAGAACAAAACATTGATCTGACTCAGTTTTCTGAGAATTGTGAATGTGATTGTGAATCTGGTTCTTGCCCGATTTGTATTGAAATTGATTATGTGTTACAAACAGATTCTAAATTCATAACAGATGCTATTGATTATGAGTTTGATGACCAAGTTACAAAAGTAAATGAGAATACAGGTACTGACATAGAGGAAACAATGATAGATGAAGGAAAGTATACTGCTATTTCTCTTATTACTCCGGTGTCACAGACTCAACAACTGCTGGTGGACAGAAGGCTCCTGATTTTGTTGATTCAACAACTTGCTCGGAGAAGAAGGAAGAAAAGTCTTGATTTGAGTGAGAGGGCAGTACTGGGCGAGCTGCTCCTGAAGACATCTTCGCCGGATCCTGAGGTGGAAGATATCTCACTGATAGTCCAGAATTGGCAACTGCCACCATGACCAGGGAGCACTCTTTTTCCTCATTATGTACATATTATTTAGCTTTTCTGGTGTGTTTTCATGGTTGTGTTTATTTCATTTTTAAATTGTGAGCATGAATTAAAAAAAAAAAAAAATTATGTTCTGTTTTAGGTCTGTTATTTTGTTAATGTCTGTTTTGTAAATATGTGTTTTGTTTGCTATTTTTGAAATATGTGTTTTATTTGGTTTGATATTTTGATTCAGTATTAGGTCTTTTGTTTCGTTAATATGTGTTCTGTTTTTATTTATTTATTTAGTTTTTTGTTATAATAAAAAAAAAAAAAATCAGAGAGTAAATTTACAGTAAAAGGCAGAGAGGTGAGGTTTGGACTGAGATACTAATTTGAGCACTTGTATTGATAACTTGATACACCGAAAAACATCTGTCTTAAGCTCTTAAATATAAAATTAAAAAAAAAAAAAAAAACACATAATAAAACACGGGCAGTAGTCGATCATTAGTGATCGTTTAGGTTACAGTCCAGCAAATAAAATAAAATAAAATAAAATAAAAAAAAAATAAAATAAAATAAAATAAAAATTTAAGTGTCCATATTACAGTCCTCATTAATATTCTGGCCACACTCGGCCAACAGCAAAAACATAAAAAAAGAAAAAAAAAAAAAAAAAAAAAAAACACAAAACTTTAAAACTGGAAGAATTCTCGAGCTGGTTGTGGTGGTCTAAGGGAGAGCTCCGTTGAGGGAGCTCTGGTTCGAAAAGTCACGAGCGGAGGCTTTGGTGGAGGAATTTCTCGTTCATTTCTGTCGTCATCGATAATGATCGGAACTGGAAACAAATTCAGCAGCCTCGGTGCCCTCATTATCACCCAGTTATTTTCTTTCAAACAAAAAAATAAAAAATAAAAAATAATAAAAAAATAAAAAAATAAAACTTGTGTTAATAATAGAAGAGGAATGGAAAATTTTATGGAGGTGTGATCAGAGGTCTTACCGTACATATATAGCGGCAGTTGTGAAAAGAGAGTGCCTGTGGGGTCTATCTCCGCTTGCCAGCGCCTGACCCGATTGCCATGGTTGTTAAACCAGCAGTGCACGTTGTATTCAGTGGCTTCGCCGAAGGTCCTTAGTCGAGACGCGATCTCGACGACTTGCGCTCGGCTTGGGTGTGTGACCCCATAGTTGTAGATTTTGGTCATCATCGTGATCTGATCATCTGTAGGACGCCATCGCTGACTAGTGTATCTCTCTGATTCCATCTCACTCGTCATCATTCCTCTTGAAATATTCTAAAACTTAATAAAAAAAAAATATAAAAATAAAAAGAACTAAAACATAAAAAAAAAAAAAAAAAAGCATAAAAATATATTAGATTCTTAGTTCAGTATTTTCTTTAATTGTTTGTTCTTGTTTCATTTTAGATTTATTTTGTCCTGTCTGTCTTTGATTGTTTTTGTGTCTGGTCTCAGATCTGTTTCACGGTCCTTGCAAAGGGTCCTAAACGGATCTATGTCCAGTTGTCCTTGTCCATATTGTTCTTGTATATTATGTTTCTGTGTTTTATTTAATTTTAAGTGGGGTACGTGGCGTTGTTCTACCCGATTGTCTCTGCCATACCTTCAATCGAAGGGAGATTAACGTCTGGTTTCCAGCCGATATACCCCTTAAGTTTTTAGACAGTTGTGTTTTATGTGTTTAAGTGTTTTTCAGTTTCAAAAATATGAAAAAAAAATGAAAAGGGAAAGGGAGAGCAAAATAGAGAAAGCACAATAAAGAGCAGAAAGCTGAAAATAAAGAAGGAACAGAAAGCAGGAAAAGAAAGCAGAAAAAGAAAAAAAAAAAAAAAAAAAAAAAGCGAATAAGATCTGAAAGCAGGAAAAGAAGAAAAATGAAAGATCTGAAAAGCAGGAAAAGGTAAAGCTTAAGAGCAGAAAGCTTAAACGGCAGAAAGAAGGAGATCAAAGGTGTAGAGGACTTACCCGGAGTAGTAGGGCTTACAAAAGCTTGACGCAGATCTTAGATGCTCCGAAGGCACACAGGCAGAGGCTCCTCACAGATCTCACTCAGACTCTTCAGAAGGCGAAGGGGCAGAGCTTCCTCGCAGATCCAGACGCTCGAGAGAGAGAAGAGAGAAGAGAGCAGAGAGCAGAGAGATGAGAGAGCAGAGAGTGGAGAGAGCATAGGAGAGAGCAGAGAGAGTAGAGAGAGTTGAGAGAGAAGCAGAGAGGAGAGAGAGAGAGTCAGGAAATGGCGCTCAGACGCGGAGGAGGGGCTCATTTGTAGCCAAAGCTTTGCCACTGTAGCAACAGTTCCGGTCTTTGCCACCGAGACTGTTGTCACAGTACCGGTCTCCTTTTTCAAAAAAAAAAAAATAAAAATAAATAAATAATAATAATAATAATAATAAAAATTATTAGCATCTACTGATGGGTGCTAGGTGTTTTAGACATCTGCTGATGGATGTCCCTGATAACATCTACTGATGGATGTTACTGAAAAATTTCTTCCCATTTTTCCTAACTTTTTAATGCACTTGTCTATATTATTTGACTGCTCTGAATTTGATCATCTGATGATTGTAACACACTGAGGACATTGTGTGATTTAAGTGTGGTCTACTGGGAGAAATTCTGATTTTTCTGTTAGATTGTATTTTGTGTGTTAAATTTTTTGTTTTTGAGTGTTAAATTTTTTCTCTTTTAAGTTATTTTTATCGAGTTTTGTGTGCAATAAATTTTACATTTTTCTCTTGATTTCTGGATGATGTCTAAGTTGTAGATTTTTCCTTCACTTCATTAATACTTATGGTTTAAAATCCTTGTTTTTCTCTGCCTGGAAAGATGATTATGTGTTTAAGAGGTTGATTTGATTGTGACGAATACCCTGTGTGAGATTTGAGCCACTTAATTTTCTTTCTTGTGTGTGATATGTATCTTGAATGCTTGCACATATGCCTTGGCTTGATTTTTTTTGATATACTTGATTGATATGCATGTTCAGACGTGATAAAGGCAATTTTTGTTCTTGAGCCTCTTTAGCCAAATAAGCCTACCCTGTTATTATCCTTTGATAACCCCTTTGAGCCTATACTTTCCCCATTTCTTTGTGTTGAAGCTCATACACTGACCCTAAGTGAAAAATAATGATTACCTTAACCTTAGGAAAGTCTGGAGCTATATAAGTGTTTTATGAAAAAGTGTGGTCTCCTTGGGAATTCTGATGAAATTGGCTAGTTGGTTCCTCATCATGTTTTGAAATGGTGATTTATATCCTGTTGTGTGATAAAGAAAAAAAAGAGAGACAGGATGAAAAAAAAATGATGAGAAAAATGAAAAATAATTTTGTAAACAATGGAGTCGAGAAGAGGATTGAATTAGAGGTTTGGGTGAGATTTGACTGTATTTACTCTTGTTCCCCATTTGTCCTCTATTTTCTTCTGAGCTGTAACTACTTATCCATATTTATCCTCCCCTGTCCTTGGCCCCATTACAACCATGTAAAGACCTTTTGATCTGAATATGCATATGTTTTAAGTATTGATAATTAGAAACTTGCCAAGTCTACTTGTGTTTGTTTTCTTGAGTACATTGAGTTGAAATTATTTACCCTAGACACTTGAGAGAAACACTGTGAGTGCATCTGTGAGGTTTTGTTATTTTTGAATCACCTCTTAAGCTGATTGATTATTTTTCTGTGTATTGAATTGCTTGGATGATTTCTGTAAGTATCTGCTTTATTTGATTTTGTATCGGATATTTTCTACTTCTTTTCTCTATCCAGAATTCTTGAGAACTGTGTAAATTCTGTTTATTTTTCTTGCGAGTTTTTATTTTATGTATGTTGCATCTGTGTCAGTCCTTTGATGTCGTATTCCCTGATTTGCATCTTGATTTTGCCCAGGAGTGCAAAAGACTAAGTGTGGTCTATTTTGATGAGTCAATATTTTCTTCACTTCACTTAGTTTATTGTACTAGAATTAATCAGGGAATTGTGCTTAATCGTCCGTTATTTTCCTATTTTTCCTAATTGTGCTTAATTCGATCAGAAATTCTTATTTTAACTAATTTGAATTATCTGAACTTATTATTTTGCATTATTAATTATGGGAAAATTTTGGATATCTTTTTGGGACATTTGAAGGCTAAATGAGAAATGACAATTGAGCCCAATGCATTTCAGCCACTTCAATTTTCGCTGGTTGCTGTGTGAATTTTGTGTCAACTTGTTTGTCCTCGTTCGAGTTCAATTCGTATCCGTTTTCCATTCAATTTTTTTTCATAGTTTCGTCTAGATGTTTAGTTTCATGTATAGTTTTTACTTTGTTCAAATTCGATCTGTACCGTTCCCAGTAATTTGTTTACTCTCCTATGTCATCCCAGTGCTGCGTGAATGTTGTGTCAACTTGTGTGTCTTCGTTTGAATACAATTCTTATCCGTTTTGCATGCAATTTTTTTTCATAGTTTCGTATGGATGTCTATTTTCATGTATAGTTTTTACTTTGTTCAAATTCGTTATGTGTTGTTCCCAGTAATTGTTTTACTCCCCTGTGTCAGTCAAGTTCATACTGTTTAAGTGGCTTCTAATTTGTTTGCATTGTTTGCTTGTTGTTTCATACTTGTGGTGGTTAGGAATTGATAATTGAACGGTGCTAAGACCTCCCAACACTCAAGGATTCAACACTCATATTGACACATTTTATAGCTCATTTCAAGAAGCAATATTGGTTTGTTTGGAAACCAGGTTGCAACTCACTGGCTTTTGAAGAAAGTGGCTGCCATAAGTCTTCAGCATTCACAGCCATTCATCTTGTCAAGCCAATACATTGGAATTTCATGATGAAGTGCACACGGCAATATACACAAAAGGAAAGGCCATTTGCAAAATTAGCTTATTCTTTGGCAAGCATTTAAAATGGAAAGTTGGGGCCACCATGGTTGAAGCTAACGTCCAACACTTGAAAAAATGGAATGGTGAATGGTTTGTTTTTATCTCCATTTGTTTTTGGCTAGACAACATGGGAGCCACCACTTTGAAAAGTTTACGTGAAGGTGTAAGAGCTCCAAAATGCTATGCTTTTAATTCTTCATAAACACATGCCCCATATTATTTTGGGCAAAGCATTCACCACATATGTTGAATTAAAGAGGGGCCACCACTTTGTTCAAGTTCACGGGAGAAGCTTGCAAAAATTTGAATTTTATATTATTAAGGGAAGTGGTGTTACTGATATGTTTTGCCAAGCCAACAAACCACTTAATGAAGCTCATGGTATTGATGGTAGAAAATACATTATGGCCCACTTTGCACTCATCTCACAATTGCTTCAGAAACAACACACACCACACTTCTTTCCTAAAACGAAAATTGGCTTGCATATATGCAATGAGTTCACGGCTTTGAGAAGTTTGGTGCAGAATTTTTGAAGTGTTTTCCACAAAGTAGCTCACGGCCTAGATGCTGTCATAGCCTGGTTTGGTTTCATATTCTAACAGCACCATCTACATAGAAGCAAGGCATAAAGGTGGCTGAAAGATGCACAGCAGCTTGAAGCTTGAAAGCTTGAAACTAGAAGCAGCAAAATGAAGAGAAGCAAGTTGGGAGAAGAGGACAAATATTAGTTGGAAAAAGGAGAGACTCACGGGTTCAGATGTTTTGTTATAAAACCACCACAAGCAGCAAAGAAGGGGTATCCGTTTTTAGAAAGTAGGAGTAGTTTAGGAACTCACGTCTCGGAGGAGGCTCTTGCCTCTTCCTCTTCCAAACTCTCTGTAATTTAATTTCAACAGTGCCAAAAGCCAAGTTTTCATTTCTGAATGTGTCACTCTTGATCGTTTCATTTTTAATTGTACTGTCCAGAATTTTAATTTAATGTTTAATCTTTGATGAATTTTATTTTCATGTTAAATGTTTTAAATTTTACTTTCTTTTCTATTTTTACCGTTTACTATTTTCTAAAACGTTAAAATTCTGTCAATGTATTTTTATGTTCGTTTTAATTTCAAACGTCATTATACCATTTATTGTTTTCTGCATCGTTTAATTTTACCGTTTTTGCATATTTACTGTTATGTTTTTACCATCTTTTACCGTTCAGTTTTTATTGTCTTTAAAGTTTATTTCAGTATTTTTAAATTTTGTGTTATTTAATTTCTAGTCAACTTTAATTTTACCACAACAAACACAATCACAAAACCCCCCACCTTCGTGTGTTAGATCTGAGACTGAACCATCAAAAATTGGTCCTTGAGAGACGACCTAGGAGTCACTTCCTAGTTATACTGCATTAATTTCGTGCAATCAACTTTTGTGAGCGGTGCGACCCGTTAATCATAAATACATTTACCTTTTTTTGTAGGTCACTAATAAAAGTGGAAAACCATAGCCAATCAACCAAAGAAGCTTGGTGAACTAAGGGAAGAAAAGGAGGTAAAGAAAGGAAGAAAGGAAGTGCTTTTTGGATTGGAAAAGCAAAGTTGATATACAACATACGGCCAACCAAGCAAACCAGCGTTTCCACTTTCTTTTAAAGCATGTTTTCAATGTTTACCGTATGGAACATGTGGCCAGCTGTTTAGCTTCTCCTGCACACTTCTTATAGAGCTTCATGTACATTGCTAATATGTCCAGTAGCTTGCTAGGCAAGTTTCTCTTCATCTATAAAAGAGAAGCCAAATCACTTGTAAAGGTAACTTGAATTGAAGTAAAGAAATGCTGCCAATTTCCAGCTATTACTCTCAAGTTCACCTCTGTGCTTTGTTATCTAGCACCTCCTCTAGCTTCTTTCCCCTTTGGAAAGCCTACTGAGTTAGAAATCTACCAAAACATCCATTCAAACACCACCAGATCATTTCACAAACACCTTAAGTGCGCTTCGAACCTCCACTATTTCCTTTCATCCGCTGCCAATTCTCTGAGTTGTGGAGCTTCTTCTGCACATTCTGGAGTGATGAGAGGGTCGCAGCTCCCACAAAAGTTATGCATAAAAGAATGCAGTATAGACTAGGAAGTGACTCCTAGGTCGTCTCTCAAGGACCAATTTTTGGTTCAGTCTCAGATCAAACACGCAGTGGGGGGGGTTTTGAAAGATTTTTGTGAATGCAATTGAACTAAAAGAAAAATGAAAATTAAACACAACCGAATATAAATAAAAGCATTAAAATGAAACTACAACAGATAAATATCCAAACACAATTCAAGTTGTAAAAATGCAACGATTACACTAAAACATTAAATGCGCAATATTGTCATCTATCCTACACATTCACCATCAAAAAGAAGAAAAGCATTTAAGCATACAATATAAAATATTCCAAGACAAAAGAAATAAAAGAAAATAAAACTTTTCTACCGTTAACCATGACCCACACATCTACCAAGAGAAATTGGAATCTGTAAATGCTTCTGAAAATCACTCCTTGGCCGTGACACTTTGGTGTGCATGCAAAGAGAATTAAAATAAGTTAAATGCTTCTCCTTGTTTGCCTTTGACCGTGAGAATTTCATGAGGTGCATCCAAAGGAAATTAAAATAATGGTAACTCTTCTTCTTGGTTTCTCTTGCCGTAACCATTCCCTTTTCTCCATTCTTCACCGTTCATTGCAATCCCATCCAGCACCAATTTTTTTTATATTGAATTAAAGTGCACCGTGCTTCTTCCAGCTCATTCTCCATTCAACACCGCTTCACTCTTTCTCCGCATGAAACCAAATTAAACACTCTATTCTAATGCAAAATCAATGTCAAATCATCACGTGGCTAGTTCTTCCAGCTGCTTCTCCCGTGCATACATTCTCTCCCTCTTGGCTACTATTCTTTTTTCAAATAAAAATCCTACACTTCTGCACGTTTTCATTCAATGCTTAACTCATAAAAAAAAATAAATAAAACTTCTAACTTTGACCGTGACAAGGGAATAAATCCCCATGATGTGACCGTGTTATCCTTTCTCCAAGCAAAATGAATCCCCTCTAAATGAAAGATGACGCTTCTAGGCTGGTGTGAATCACCGTTTGTGTCCAGTCCATACTATGAAAGCAACATTCCAATTCATACAGCTGGATGTGGCAGCAGTAACGTGTGCTTCTCCTTCCGTGACACCATTCTCCAACTCAATCAACAAACGTGCTACTCTCCACCAAAAAGCATTTCTCCTCCCTCATCCATTCTCCGTGATTTCACTGCACACACCCAACCTCTTCTCCCTCTGGACGTGCTTGTCCTTTTCCTCCAAAAGTAAATCCCGTGAGCTGCTGGACGTGACCTGCTTCCAGCTCCACCTTCCTAAAGCAAAATGAATTAGTTTCTCCTTTTAGAAGAAAGCAAAAACGCGCACTGCACTGGACGGTGCTGCTGCCACTTTGCGTGCGCTGCCTCTGCATCCAAACTCCGTGCACACCATTATCTCCCACTCGGTTGCAGCTGGAACAGCCCCAGGACCAGGCACCGTGACACCTACTGCAGCTTCCTTTCTTCCAACGTAACACGTCTCCTGGAGTATTAAAAATAAGAAAACCGAGCGTTGCTTTCTTCCTCCTGTGCTAGCCCTTGCATATTGAAAATGAAATGTGCACCAAGCTGAACGTGCATAACAACAATGTCTCCTAATGCTCCAAGCATAAAGCTTCTCCAGCAAAAATGAAAAGGCCGTGTGCATCCGTTGCGTGCTGCTGCTTCTAGGTCGTGACGCCTTCCGATTTCATCTCTCCGTGAAACACCTCACTTTTCATAATGAAAACTAAACAAGCATTCTCAGTAATCCAGCGTTTGCAAAAAGGAAATTGAAAAAATTCAAATGTGCTTTTCATTCATGCTCCAAACGTTTAAGACCGAGAGCAGAGAAACTAAAAACAGTGTTTTCGGAAAAAACTAAGGTCCAGAAAAAATGAAAGAGCGTAGGTCCTTGTCAAGTGGCGGCTAGGGCTTTTCAAGAGCCGTGGGTCACCTTTAATAAGGGTGGGGTCCACACAAAAGAAAAACCTAGGTCTAAATCACTAACTTCTAATTTTTGGGTCTACTCTAATTTATCAAAAATTGACCCAAAATATAAAAGCTGATACAGAAATTCTAAACTACTGAATTACAATTTAATTAATTCTAAAATGTCTGCGCGGAGAGTCTTGAATTTATTTGGCATTCTTCCTGATGTCCCAAAATGTATTTCCGAAATTTTCCTGCACTTCAAAAATGCACTTAATCAGCTCAGAAAACCCAAATTAGCACAATTACAATTTTCCGACCAAATTAAGCAGAATTCGGAAAACGGGGAAATAACAAACAATTAAACACAATTCCCTGGTTTATTTAAGTGCAATAAACTAAATATAATTCAAGAAATAACGACTCATCATGGAGTAGCTTCTATCATTTGGGCCCCATCTATCATCTCCTCCCCCTTCGAAAGGATTTGTCCTCAAATATGATGGCTCGCCTTTATTATGAGGAATTATTTTTGTTGGCTTCACAAAAGTTCCTCCTGGGTTGTCGTTACCATGAACCATGCCACACTTCCCTATGCTGCCACTACCTACCATGCGCCAGCTGCCACGACTACTGATAGAAGTTGAAAAACTGTTATTTTCATGCTTAAAATTGACACAAAAAGCAACCTTTACACTTAGAAACTAGCTTGAAATCATGCTTTTATCCATATTTTCATAAATAAGAGAGCTGGACAGGTTTATGCTTGATTTCAGTGTTTTTGTGCAGGTTTTAAGGTGAATTTAGTGAAAGAAGTGAAGAAGGAGAGAGATGGAATCAGAAAAGTCAACCAGAAACCAGAAAAGTCAACCAGTCAACCAGAAAAGTCAATCAGTCAACCAAAAAGTCAACCAGTCAACCAGAATACGAAAAACGTCAACCAGACGAGTTTTGGGCCAGTTTTATGCAATTTTATGATCTGTTTGGGCCTAGACCCGTTTTCTATTATTTTTATGTCCTATTTAAAGACCTAGATGTCTTAGGGTTGATATCTTTGGCAAAAACGAAGCAAACACTCTTTCTTCCACCCCTTTGAAGGAGGATCTTGGATGCTCAGGCTACCTCTTCACCTTTCTAGGGTTTTATCCTTCATTCTTTCATTATTGTTCATCTAGTTTCACCATGAATATGGTGAACTAAACCTTATATGTTTGTTGGGGAATCAATGTAATCTTTTGAAGCTCTCATATATGGAATTTGTGCTTGCATCTTAATCTAAGATTTATGCTTTCTTTCATCATTAGTTAGGGTTTTTCCTCTTTGCTTAATGCTTGCTTTGTTTAACTCATTCAATGCATGATTATAGATTTTGTCGATACGGGAACGTACGGGGAAGTCTAGATCCGGGGAATCTCTCCCAATATTATATTGGTTGTCGTTAAGCTCCTTTGCTAAAAGAACTAATTACTAGGAATGCTAGGAATCGTATGAACTCGTAATTAGGGATAGGTCTTCTTGACAAGGTAATTTAGAGAGTGACATCAACAATGATGACTTGAATGTCGAATTCCTAAAATATATGAGAGTGGATAAGATGAAATTGACCCCCAACAACATATTCATATATATATTTCATTGAAAGTGCTTGTCTTTTGCTTTTGCCATTGATCAAAACCTCATGCATACATGTTTATTTTCGTCTTTTGCATAGTATAATCCAATTATTTTGTTCTTAAGTCTTAGCTAATCAACGAATCACATAACTAAACTAGGCCGTGAGTCCTTTGGGAGAACGATACTTGGTCTTACCGAGTTTATTACTTGAAACAATTCGGTCATACTTGCCGATTGTAAAACAAGTTTGTGACATCATATTTTGGTGATCATAAATTTGTCCATCAACTACCACACAAGCCACCACGTTCCACTATCAATCTCGCCGTTTCCACTCTTCACCAATCCACTACCTACAACTCGCATAAACTCCATGGAAACCCCAAACCTTATCGCCACTACCTAACTATTTTTACTATTCATACCGCCACCACAAAACCACCTACGCAACCCAACCAAACCTTCAACTACCATTGCGAAAGGCCAACAACCAGCATCAGTTCATCTACCTCACACCACCACGACGACGACCACCTTGCAATATTCCAACCCCAATCGTGCTCCAATGAATCTCGACCATGAACCACGAGGCATCTTCCATCTCCACTACCTAGGAAACCCCAAAATTGCGTCGCGCCTTCATCATCAACGTAGAATCAGTGAATCGCGCCACCATGGAATGCGAAGGCTCTTGCGAAATCACTCAGGCTACCACCATCGCGCCTTCATCTTGGACTTTCACTCGCGACCTTCATCTCGCCTCTTCCAGCGAGGCTCCGCTACGCGAGTGCCTCCATTGCACTTCCACTTCGCGGCACAAGCAGGTTGCGCCTCCATAGTCCAATTTAGAAGCAGGACCACTGCAAAGGGCAACTGATGGAAGACCATCTAGGACTCACATTGGACCTCTTACTAGAGCCATGTTAAAGAGAATTCAAGAAGAAGAAGGATCACCCAACACTTTACTTCTATGGAAGATCACTTACTAAAATCCTTCTTCTCTTTTCTAAAACACTTGTATTGTTATTTTGTAGGGTCTAATAAGGTTTAGAGATCATGGATAAACCAACCAAAAAGCTTGAGAAGCCAAGAAAAGTAAAAGAGCTAAAATAGGAAGCAAATGAAGTGACTTCCGAATTGGAGAGTTGACTTTTGGATTGGAATGATGAAGGATATTAGCTTCCGGATTAAAGAGATGCCCAGCCAAAACCGTGCCTGGCCTGCGAGAAGGAATTTTCATGTGACTTGGTTGACTTGGAATACAGCGTGGATCTTGCTTCTTCGAAGAGAGGGCGCCTCCTACATAAAATAATTTGAATTTGGGGGGAATTTGGGTAAGAAACATGGCTCATCTTTACCAATAAATAAGAGAGTCATGCCTTTGTAAAATTCACTTTTGAGCTTTAGTGATATGCTGTTGAATTTTCTTCTAGCCCTAATTGCTCTTGAGTCACTCTCTTATTTCACTTTCTCTACCCTTTCCTCTAGCTTCCTTCCTTGGTAGGAAGACTTTCTGAGCTGAGAGACCTCCACACTTACCTTCTTCCACTTAAACACATCAAAACAACACTCATCTTCATTCATTCTTCTGCACCACTATAATTTCATTTTGGTTCTAAGGTTAAGTTGAATTAATGCAATTGTTTCTTTTGATTATTGATTTAAGTTGCTCTCTTTCTATGTCTTTCATCTCTCAATCATATTAAAAGCAATGATTTTTTCATTATAACGTGTTTGAATCTACATGCATATTAATCATATGAGGTCAAAGGTTTCTAGGTTTGATTGAGAATCTACTTTGATTGAATTTAGGAACTTTCATATGATTAAATGAGTTTTTGCTATCACTTGAGAATGTACTTTGATTGGTGCTAATAATTTCAACTATAATTAATTAAGAATTTACTTTGATTAGTTAGCTTTTAGTTTGGTTAGGAGATTTAAGAATAAACATGATTAAACACAATAGAATTTGATTGAGAATGTACTTTGGTTGAATTCGTTGTGAATAATCTAGAAAGGTCTTGCATTTGATTGAGAATCTACTTTGGTTAACTGCATGATCGCCCTCAAACTAATTAAGAATGTACTTTAATTAATTCGAAACTTGAACAATAATCAATTGAACAATTATCTGTGGATAACCGATGATAAATCTATTTTGGAAAAGCAATGTAATTAGCATATTTCATCATATTTGTTTCTAAGTTTCCTATTTGTTCTTGAGCATTGCATAACATTCATAAGATTCAAATATTGAAAAACAATTCCGTATTCGTTGGGAGACGACTCAGGGTTACTTTAACCATATATACTGTTTCGGTGTACATATTGCTTGGTGTATCTTGGTTGTTCCTGGCTGTCTGGGACGCGTGCTTTTCTCCAATCATTGTTGTTTATACTGTTTCTTGAATACTACTTGACAATACTGAAGTTGCCTTGAAAAGTAGTATTAATTTGATAGATTCAACGACAACGTATCAAACCCAATTAGAACACCAATTTGGGCAGATTGTTGAACCCCAAATCGTACCAATTTACCAATTGATTTTACCCTAAATTGATTTTAACTTTCTATCATAGCATTTTCACGTCATTTACTTTTATTCTCAAAATTAACATCTCAAATGACCTCATTGTGTCACGTTATCAATAAGTGTATAAGTAATTCACTTTTCGTCAGGGGAGCAAGTCTGCCAATAGCTTTTTTAACATAGTAAGTAAAAAGGACTAACGTGAACTGTTTTTTGCAAAATATAGGAAGTTAGTGAACTTTTGAAAAAAAGAGGATAACTTTGAACACATCCTACAAACCAATGGACCAAAATAAATATTAAACCTATTTTAAAATTAAATTCTAGTGAATCATATTTATAAAAATTGCAATCACATTAATATTTATTTGTTATATAATGCCAAATCAAGTTTTCGAATTAATGCTAGTAAAATAAACTATAAAATATAGTAAATTTTCTTTGATTTTAGTAAATTAAATGTCGACATCCAATAGTACTAGAAATAAAATTGTCTTCAAATAAATATGTTTTTAAGGAATAAAAAATTAAAAAGAACAGTCCATTATAGTTGAAACCGAAATCATAAATTATTATAATCGAAGATAATTTTAAATAAATTTATTGTAAAGTAAAAAACAAACAACAGTGTGGCATATTTAGTTTGCATATGGAGCGAAAGGCATTGATGGAGTATGCTTTAAATAATTATCCATTTTTGTGTGGGGTTTCTATGTTTGCTTAATATTTTGACCGTTGGAGTTTCATTAACATTCATCGTGGCACGTGACCCACGCGTGACTAAGGTTCTAGTTTGAATTCGGACCTAAGCGCCGTTTTCTCAAATCCGTTTTAGTCTAACCCAATACATCCACATTCAAATTCGCAGCCATTACCCTCTTTTCTCTGTTCAAAATTAGAACACTTTGTTCTTCGTCTCACACTCTTCCTTCATTTCTTTCTCACGCTCTTCTTTCTCTTTCGTTGCTGTCCTTCGCATCAGGTAAATCTCGAGGATTATTCGAATTGGTTAGAGATGGAAAACCACGATGCGCCGCAGTGCGTACGTGTTGCCGTCAACGTCCGGCCTCTGATTACGTCGGAGCTTATGCTCGGGTGTACAGATTGTATCACCGTTGTTCCTGGTGAACCTCAGGTAGAAGTGTTGTCCATTGAATCTGTTGAAATTTGTAGGTATGTATGAATTTAATGTGTAATTGTTGTTGTTGGATGCTGTGTAGGTGCAAATTGGGTCACATGCTTTCACTTATGACCATGTCTATGGTAGTTCGGGATCTCCGTCGGCTACAATATACAATGATTGTGTAGCTCCACTTGTAGATGCACTTTTTCACGGCTACAACGCAACCGTTCTTGCTTATGGGCAGGTATACGTTTTGCATATGGTTTTGACTTTGGTAATTCGATACTTTTTATTTGAGAAACTTTTTTTGTTGTTATATCTAGTTTGTTTTAACTGTTTGTTTATTCTCAGACCGGATCTGGGAAGACATACACCATGGGCACCAATTACACCGGAGAAGAAAATGCCGGTGGTATTATACCCAAGGTGATGGAGACAATATTCAAGAGGGTTCAGACTATGAAGGAATCATCGGAGTTTTTAATCAGGGTATCGTTTATCGAGGTAATGAATAATGCTGATGAATTTTTTTTCTCTTATTGAGGTCAGGCTTTGAACATAGAAGTGTAAACTTGTATATCTTGATTACAGATATTCAAGGAAGAGGTATTTGATTTACTTGATCCCAATCAATCTAGAGGGGATGTGGTTTCTACTGCGAAGTCTGCTGCGCCCAGCAGAGTTCCCATTCAGATTAGGGAAACAGTGAATGGGGGAATAACATTGGCTGGTGTTACTGAGGCTGAAGTAAAGACTAAAGAAGAAATGTCATCTTATCTTTCTCGTGGTTCTCTGGCACGTGCCACTGGGAGTACAAACATGAACAGTCAGTCAAGGTAAATTGCCACTGGGGGTCAATGTTGTTTAGGAGTAACTTTATATATTTTATTTGTATTGATAAAATCTACTCTAATATACAGCATATCAAAATTTACATATCTCCTCTCTACTGAAGTAGAACCTTGCTTTATTAAAGTATGATGACTGTGATTTATGCTATTTGTATAGTCGATCACATGCTATATTCACAATCACTATGGAGCAAAAGAGTGGTGATGATGTCTTGTGTGCAAAACTACATTTGGTAGACCTTGCTGGTTCTGAACGTGCAAAAAGAACTGGTGCCGATGGCATGCGTTTGAAAGAAGGTAATCTGTTGTACGTGTAAGACATATTGTTAAAATTAGGGATAGCATTATTATACAAATATAGAGTATTTCATATATTTCGCCCATCCCAGTATAACTTTTAAAATGTTACAATGCATTTCTGCTACTCGCTAAGTTTTATAAATGCAACTTTGAGCTATTTAATGATCATTTAGTTTTTCCATTGTCAAGGCATTCATATCAACAAGGGTTTATTAGCTCTTGGGAATGTAATAAGTGCACTGGGAGATGAAAGAAAGCGAAAAGAAGGTGGCCATGTGCCATATCGCGATAGTAAACTAACAAGACTACTACAGGTTTGCAGTGTTTGTTAAAGCATTACGTCTAGTATACTTATTTTGATCAGCTCTGCCTATAATATGTATGGTTCTTTCTATTTCTACATCTCATTCCATGACAGATGGAGTGATGACTTCTATGCTCATTATTTAAAAGTATTGTTGGGAAAGGAAGTGTGCCTTTTATTTTCTTCGGAAGTATTGTGACTCCTGTCTTGAAAGTCGTTTTCAAAAGTCATTATTACTGAAAATGTAATACTAGATTTTAGTTGTAGTGCATACTTATGTGATTTCTATATTATGGATTCATGTATCATCCTGACAAGGAACTTGGCTAATGATACGCAGGATTCTCTTGGAGGAAACAGCAAAACTGTTATGATAGGTACAATACTTGGTGGATTTCGAAAATTTTATACTTTCATTTATTATCATATGAATCATCGAATTTGTTTGGGAATGCTGCAGCATGTGTTAGTCCTGCTGACACCAATGCTGAAGAGACATTGAACACTCTGAAGTATGCAAACCGTGCTCGCAACATTCAGAACAAGGCAGTCGTAAGTGTTCTCAATGTTTTGTTTCATTTTGTCCCTGTCTTAAATTAAATTGTGAGTGACAATGACAATCGTTCATGTGGTAGCTCAGACGTTTGATGATTTTAAATTTTCTTCTTTTAGATTAATCGTGATCCAGTGGGAGCTCAGATGCAGAGAATGCGAAGTCAGATTGAGCAACTTCAATCTGAGCTTCTATTGTACAAAGGTGATACTGGAGGGGCATTTAATGAACTTCAGGTACATCATAATTTTAGGAAGTTTCTGAAGTTGATCCTTCCTTTTGCCCAGTGTAGGTTTCTAATGTCTTGTTCTTTACTCCCTTAGATTCTCAAACACAAAATATCCTTACTTGAAGCAAGCAATGCAGAATTACAGCGGGAGCTTCAAGATCGACGAGTTACTTGTGAGAGTTTAGCACAACGTGCATGTGATGCTCAGGTCTTTCTCCATCCTTTTATGTCCTCAACTCTAATAGAATCTTAGGTGTTTTGTCAAAAGATAGATGTTGTCAGTTGCTTCCAGTTTCACTTCTGTATTATTTGCGATCAAGTTGCTCCGTCTAACCCGATATGTTGAATTTAGGTTGAAAAAGACCGACTGGTCATGAAAATAGAATCAATTAGAAATGGTAAATCTTGGGATGAAATTGAATCAAATTCACACGAGGTTTGAACTCATCAAGTCATTGCTAGTGCATAATTACAATTTTCTGATGAATCAATCCACAACTGACTCGTGGTCTGATCTCATTCTAGGATTATGACCTGGTGAAATCTTATGTGTCAAAGATCCAAGATCTGGAAGGTGAATTGCAGCGTTTGAAAAATTCGAATGCAAAATCTAGACATTTTGATGACTGGGTAAACACAGATGATAGTGGATTCGGGTCAAAGAATGTTTTATTTGCATGTGGTAATGAGTACTCTTCTGATTGTGAAGCCAAATCAGTTGACATAGCAGGTAGAGCTTTGGAAGTTTTTATGTATTATCATAGTGTATCTTTTACATTTTTTGTTAATCCATGACACTGATGTAATTGATAATATTCTTTCATAACAAATTCATTATGCTTGAGATATGTACATGAAATATATGAGGTACTGATAACTGATTTCTCAAAGCCAGACTTTGCAACCACATTTAGACTTCTTGATACCCAATCTTTTTATATGCATTTTTGCTCTCACTGTGGATTGGTATTTATTCCTAAGTAACAATAGATAATTTTTGTAACTTTGTGCAACCTGTTTGCAGATGATATGGAAGATCATGCAAAGGAAATAGAACACTCTTCTCTTCAAGAAAAGTTGGATAGGGAGCTCAAAGAATTGGATAAGAAACTTGAACAAAAGGAGGTAAAAGTTTCATGGAGAGATTGAATATTTTGTTTTGAAAATATTTATAGCCTTTCAAATTTGACAAAATTGCAAAATATTGGATATATGCATTTTATTACATGTTAATATTGATTTTAGATGTTTTTTATGCTTATTGTTTTATACTTTTTTTTTATGTTGAAGGCTGAAATGAAGATGTTTAGTAATGCTGATACTTCAGTTCTTAAGCATCATTATGAAAAGAAAGTTCTTGAGTTAGAACAAGAAAAGAAATTTTTGCAGGTATTTGATCTCCGCTACCTGGAATTATATTGCGTTTAAATGATTGTTTTTTTAACAACGTTTGTATTCTTTGTAGAAAGAAATTGAGGAACTTAGGTGCAATCTTGCAAATATTTCATCTACTTCTGATGACGGAGCTCAAAAGTTAAAGGAGGAATATCTCCAAAAGTTAAATGCTCTTGAAGCACAGGTGCTCAATTATTTGGAATGTCTTAACTCTGAATGGCCACTCCGGGTGGTGAACTGATTGTTTGTTTTTCCAGGTCTCTGTGCTGAAGAAGAAACAAGAAGCTCAGGCTCAACTGTTGAGACAAAAACAGAAGAGTGATGAGGCAGCTAAACGACTGCAGGATGAGATTCACAAAATTAAATCTCATAAGGTACGATGACCATCTAAGGGGACTTTGTACTCAGTTTGTAGCAGAAATTTGTGCTTTGTTTTTTCTTTTCATTTATAGTCATTACCGAATCTTTATTTTCTTCAGGTTCAATTGCAACATAAGATTAAGCAGGAATCAGAACAATTTAGGTTATGGAAAGCTTCACGTGAGAAAGAAGTTCTCCAGGTAATTTCATCACAGCATAATTTTCTTCGACTCTTTTGGCAACTAATAATCCTTTTATTACTCCATTCTTCTGTAATTGAATGGAGGGAAAAATATATTCCGTTCGATAATTATACTACACTGTTGTCTCCGTTTATATTGTTAGAGGTATATAGGTTATTTTTGACCTTCTGCTTATAAGGAATGACAGCTTTTGTATAATTTGAAAGTAATCAGTTATTAGTGAATCTTCTAATACACTGTTTTGCCATTTTCAGCTTAAAAAAGAAGGAAGGAGGAACGAATACGAGATGCATAAGCTGTTAGCATTGAATCAGAGGCAAAAGATGGTAAAAAGATTTTCAAATAACGTGTTCTCGTTGTACTGGTTATTCCCATTACTCATGAGTTCCATTACAGGTATTACAAAGGAAGACAGAAGAAGCGTCCTTGGCTACAAAAAGGCTAAAAGAACTCTTGGAATCTCGAAAGACTTCACGTGAAAGTATGACTTAAGAGATTTACTGTCCCACACAGCTGTTTCTGTATTTTGTGATCTTGTTAATAACTGGCAGTTCTTTCTTTATACACAGGTGCTGTAGGTGGGAATGGTCCAGGAATTCAGGTACTTATATTACTATGCTTGTGATTCACAATGACGGAATTGTTCTCTTTGCAAGCAATTTTACTAAATAATCTACCCTTTTTCTAATATGTGTACGGTGGCCATTTAGGATAAGTTATTTTTACCATCATAATTCCGTCATGCTATTTGGTGGAGAATGTCTTGGTGTTTTATTTAGCTAACTATTAACATTTGTTTCTATTTGAAGGCTTTGATGCAGGCAATTGAGCATGAGCTTGAAGTCACAGTCCGAGTGCATGAAGTACGTTCAGCACATGAGCGTCAAATGGAAGAGTATGTTCTACTTTTTCAGCTTTGATTTTTCATCTGAAACCTTTAGACTGAGTAGGTTGTTATACCAGTTAAATCTAATGAGCTTAAGTTTGAATAATACGGTGAAGACTTACTTCTAAAAGGCAAACTGCCTTTTATATCTGCCTTTTTATGTTAATTTCACTCAGCTCTAAATAAAACTATGGACTAGAGAGATATTGGTTGAAGTCATATTTGTATTTATTCCAATTTGTAAGAAAAGTTTGCTCACCTATGTTTTGTCTATATGATTGAATTTAAAAAGATGAGAAAAGTTGAACCAATTTACTGATTATCATGTCACAAACAATTCATTACAGGAGGGCTAAAATGGCCAACGAGATTGCTAGATTAAAGGAAGAAGCGGATATGATGAAGATGAACAATTCAAGGTGAAAAAGCCTTGCAAATACCTGAGGCATTAATTTATTTTACAATTTTTGTTTTTGGAAACATACAATTCACAGCATCTTCTTGCTTGACTGTTAATTTTAGTGATGGCGTCGTATCAATGTCTCCGGGTGCAAGAAATTCAAGGATATTTGCTCTTGAAAAAATGATAAATTCTTCTTCTACAACATTGCTTTCGATGGCATCTCAGTTGTCAGAGGCGGAAGAGCGGGAACGGGTTTTCAGCGGCAAGGGACGTTGGAACCAAGTCCGTTCCCTGGCTGAAGCTAAGAATTTGATGAATCATTTGTTCAACTTGTCATCTTCCTCTAGGTAGTAGAGCTTGTCTGCAAGTTAAATTTTCAAGTTGCCTATAAAATTTATAAGTTAAATTATTTATGGTCTGCTAAAATGCAATCTGTTAATCTGTTGAGAACTGACTGTAGTAAGTTATCTTTTATCATATGACTGAACTTTTTCCTTTGCTTTTCTATTTTAGGTGTTTATTGCGAGATAGAGAAGTTATTTGCAGAGAGAAGGACATGGAAATCAGAGATCTAAAAGAAAAAGTAGTAAGGTTGAGCTGTTCACTTAGACAATCGGAAATGCAGAAGTCTGAACTTATTCATCAGTTGAAGTTGCTGGTTAGTATATTAAGCTTGAGAAATAATGAAACTTTTTTTTTCTCCTTTCCAACTTTAAGCTGCAGTTTGTTAAATTGAAGAAATATTGGTCCTGTGTTTAACCCTATCATTTATTTAAACTTATGAAAGAGTGTGATGAGATACTCTGAATCTGAGGGGTATCATGACATGAATCTCGGAGGGCATAAGTATGACTTGCGCAAGATGGTAGGTGTTTCCATATCGCTAGATCTCTAATAAGCCTGCTATGGTTTTATCTAATAATAACTTCTTTTATGGTACTATAATTAGTGATCATTTTGTCATCATTTAGGAAAACCGGCGATCTACAATTTTACTAGAGGATATGGATTTATCAATATCAGATACAGAAGATGATTATGTTCCAGAAGATGTCACTGATGATGAATGGGTACAGTCTGTGAAAAAATTACACTTTAAGAAAAGAAAGTCTAGAAGCAGTGTAAGCATAGAAAACAATCCGTCAAATATCAGTTCAGAAGATGGGAAAGATAATTCAACAGAAGGAAATGGAGGTGCATCTGGGGAAACTGCATCAGATATGTGCTGCTCTTGTAGTAAATCTTCATCTTGCAAGACAAACAAGTGCAAATGCAGAGCTATGGGTGGCACTTGTGGGAGTTCTTGTGGTTGCCTAGTATCCAAGTGTGCCAACAGATCATCAATCTCAAGTGAGGCACAAGTTGAAGGGAGTGGCAATGATTCCAGCACTGAGGAAGCAGACAAAAATCGCCTTCTTGCTGCTCAAGGTGCTGAGTTGCTTCAGGGTGCACTGGTTGAGGGGCCAGCTGATGCCCATCCTGATAATCATGGGCCAAGAAAACCCCTTTCTGATATTGGAAATACACTGGTGCGTGTCAGTCATAAATCATCAGTCTTCGGTCTTGTTTTATTATTTTATGCTTTTACTGGATTCTAAGACCAGCTGTTTCTTTTTGCAGGCCAAATCAAACGCCCAGAAGGCCAATCAAAGAAAGAAATGGCGAAAGTCCACAGTGCCTACAGTAGTTGTTGTTCCAGATCCACCGTCCACGCAGTCAGATAATGCTGAA
This sequence comes from Vigna nakashimae, assembly GCA_034642375.1. Taxonomy (NCBI): domain Eukaryota; kingdom Viridiplantae; phylum Streptophyta; class Magnoliopsida; order Fabales; family Fabaceae; genus Vigna; species Vigna nakashimae. The sequence goes on along the minus strand of CM067760.1, from coordinate 20,701,691 downwards.
GTCCCCAAGAAAGAAAGCAATAGCATCAGTGAACCAAACATATCAACGAATGTGCCACAAAAAGTTCTCTCTTCTAGACTTGAGAATGTTCCTGCAGCCCCAAAGGTTGAGAAAAACGTAACTGAGACAGATATACCTTTGAGAATACCACGAGCTATGCGAAAACAGGCATCATCAAATGGTGGTGGTCTTCCACTGGGGGACGTGAATGGTAGTAGTAAGCCAGATGAATCATCTTTCAACAAGGAGTCTGAAGTAAGTGAAGCTAGAAGTCCACTGAAACAAAAAGGAACCCTGGAGAAAGAGAACAGTGGACGTTATTAAAAGACCATAATCTAAGCTGCACGCAATCACCATATTCTTATGGTGTATCTGTTGTATCAATCTTTCGTTTGCCTTCAGCAGACAAATATTTTATTTTGGCTTATCAGACATGATTTATCGAAAGATTTCTGTGCCACTTTGTGTATCAAAGATCATGAGTTGAGTTGTTAAGCGGGAACAATTGTTTCCCTCGTTAATATGGTACTAATGATTTTGAACATAGAATTAATCAAATGCTAGTTAATTGTGAAAATTAAATTTTTTGGCCCTTTCAATTTCTTTGAACTTTTTAAACGTAAAATGCTGGTGAGTAAGAAAGTTAATGTTGCTGTGTGGTTATGAAATTGTGATGGATTAATGATTAATAATTCCAATATCCTTCACTTTAATTATAAATGGGAATAAAAAAAGCTTGAATGACTAAATTTCGTTAGAATTCATACCATTTGTCTTTTTAAATAATGTAAACTCGCAGTAAATTTATAGAGAAATATTATCAACTTTATTTTCTTTTTAACTTTTTCGTAATTTATCAATTTAAGGTGAACTAAACATATTTTATCATTAATATTTTTGTTTTAAGGATATATAATTTAGTGATTATGATAAACCACGCCTAACTAAAAATTATTGGACATGTTATTTGATAGGTAACCCATTCTTGTTAAGATCTGTCTGTGGATAATCATATTTGAGACTAAGTTTTGTGCATATCATATTAAAAGAATTAGCGACAAGTTACCACCATGTTAATTATATATATATAGAAGTTTAATCCTTTCGAATATCCCTATTTGTGTAGGTTTGTCTTAAATAGATCACATATTCTAAATGATCTCAATTAAGTCTCCTTTATTATGTAAAATTGAATCAATTTGGGTCTTGCGTTAATTATGTTAATTATGCTGGACGACGTTAAAAATTATGGTTTGTGGCTTGGTAACTCAACAAATTTTATTCACGTGGCAGTATTTGGACACCTAAGCTGGATTTTATTTATTTATAATTTTAAAAATCTTTATTTTAATAAAAACACAACATTTTACTTTGGGAAAACTGATTAAAAGTTAGGGATTAGTGGTTTGATCGTTAAGTGCGTAGATTGAGAAAATTCCAAAAAAATAGGGTTTTTTGGCTTGGCTATTGTGGTTTGAAATTGGGGGTTTCTTCTTGCAGGTTCGGGTTGGTGATGGTTGAGAAGCGCGAAGACGAAGGTTGATGGAGGCAGGTTGCGCGACGGCGGTTAGGAAGGTCGCGCCAGGGTTCGAACCCTTACCTCTCTTCGCGATAGGGTTTCGCATCTTCTCTTCTGTGGCGCTGCTGATGCTCTATGGTGGCGAGATGAAGGTTCAAATGGTTGGCTGGGTTCGCGTTAGTGTTGGTGGCGGCGAGGAGCAAGAATGTAAAGGTTGTCACAGTGGTGATTTAGGTTTTTAGGGTTCTTTCAGTTTGGGATTTTTGTGTGGGTTTCAAGGGTGGAATCATGTTGATCCTGTTGGAGAAGATGAAGATTCATGGTGGTGATGTAGGTGGCGGGTAAAGGTGAGTAGAGAATGGCAGAGACGCGATTTGCTTCATTTGAGTTTCAAACAGGTTTCCGGTGCAGGGGTTGTAGGTTTTCACGTTGAGTGGCACAATTCTTACGGCGGTAGCAGCCTTAAAAGGGCTTTGCAGCATGACAACGGCCTTGCGACGACGTGTGCGTGGTGGTGGTGCAAGGTTGTGGCGACGATGGAGGATGACGGTGTTGTGGTTTTTTTGAGGTTTGGTTGTTGTGAATTCTCGAATTTCCCCAATCTGGCACACACTCAACAATCAAACCACTAATCCTAACTTTTAATCAGTTTTCCTTAACTAAACGTTGTGTTTTGATTAAAATAAAGTTTCTTAAAACTGCAAATAAATAAAATCCATCCACGTAAATAAAATTTGCTCAATCACCAAGCCACCAACCACAATTTTTAACGTTGTCCAACGTAATTAATGGCGTGACCCAGATTGATTCAATTTTACACAATAAGGAACCTAAATGAGACGATTTAGAATACAAGGACCTATTCGAGACAAACCTACACAAATAGGGATGTCCGAAAAGATTAAACATATATATAAACATATATATATATATATATATATATATATATATATATATAAGGTTTTCAAACTCGAGAGTTTATGTAAATTCGTGAAAGTAGAGTAAACTCGACTTGTAAATTTGTAAGAGTTTATTTTACATGTGTAAATAATTATATAAATAATATCTTAATTTAAATAAATAAGTTTATAGAAATATTATTCATAAAAATTAAAATATCAAGTGTTTATTTTTATTTCTCTAATCCTCTAATGATATAATTATAAAAAAAGCATAAAGAAAAAAGAAAATAGTGCAACAGTTGAAGGCAAAAAAAGACATTAACAAAGACTTGGTACTTTTCAGAAAATAAAAATACTTCACTTACATTACACCACACAAAGGACAAAATTACTTCATTTATATTACACCAGACGGAGGACACAAACTAAGAGTTGTAAGCATATTAGTGAAACATATGCACAATGATGCGAAAGGGAGTAGACGATCATACGCGAAACAATGTGACCACTGAAGCGGGCACAATGCGATGTGATCATTGGTGACAGCGAGATCATGGCCAATGGCGACCGCGAAGAAGGGCAAAACGCGAGCGAGGACAAAACGACAACTACTGAATCGCAGAGATGAAGCACAATGCTGAGTGAATCGTAGGAGATGAACAAGAAATAGAGCTCTGTCACTCAACCTAAATCAGAAAACCCTAATATGGTAAGCCTTAAATCTTCACGAACTCGTCAAATCAAAAACAAACTCGCGATTTCAGTCGAGTCTACCGATTCTACCACTGAGCTCACGATTCTATCCGAAATCCGAGTTTGCTTCCGAGCTAACTTGAAAGCACTGAGTTAGCACGTAAACTCGTGCGAGTTTGATAACCACACACACATATATATATATATATATATATATATATATATATAATAAATAAGGAACTAATATACAATGGTTTTATTTGTTGGTTGATCAAATAGGCTTGTTTTTTTTAGCTTAATTACCTACTTAGTTCCCATGTTAGGAAGTAATTTGCTGTTTAGTACCCGGTTTTAAAAATGTAGTCATTTGGTACCTATGTTTTGAAATTTGTATCAATTCAATCCTATCCAGTTAACGGCGTTATAATTTATGCGAGAAATTAAGGACGTTAATGATAGCCTGGGTGGAATAGCTATCAAATGTTTGAATGTATCTTCATTAACGTCCTTAATTTCTCACATAAATTATAACGCCGTTAACTGGATAGGATTGAATTGATACAAATTTCAAAACATAGGTACCAAATGCCTACATTTTTAAAATCGGGTACTAAACAGCAAATTACCTCCTAACATGGGGACTAAGTAGGTAATTAAGCCTTTTTTTTACGATGCTTAGGCTCAACAATTGAACTACTTATTAGGCTGGCCAGGAGAAAAAAATGGGGAGTTGGCTGTTGTTTTCTGAGTGAGTATTTCATCTTACACCACCAAGTATCTTATCATGCATCTCCAAAAATTCCACTTTTATTAACATTTTGATATCGCACCTCCAATTTTTTCCAAACTTTATTTTTAACTTTAATAAATTATTTTCCATTTTCTTTTCTTTCTTATTAAAAACAATCTTCACTATTTTAATAATAATTTAATTTAATTTAATTTAAAATTTAAATATTATTTAAAATAATTTTGTATTTTAATAATTATTAAAATATAATTTATATTATAATAATAGTTATATTAAAAACATAAAAATAAAATAAGAATAAATATAATAATAATAAATAATAATAAATTTGATTTAATATATTCAAATATATTAAATTATTATAAAATATTAAAATAAATTAAATAATTATTAAATTTTAAATAAAAAGGAAAATTTTAAAAAACTTATTTATATATTAAAATCTATAAAATATGTTAATATTTTTACTTTTTATTTAAAATTTAATAAATATTAAACTTAAATAAAAATTATAACATTACTTATTATTGTTAGCAAAATGATGAAGATGAAGTTTTGATGATGTCCAAATCAAGTCAAGAGAAATCAAGATTCAAGATGTTATGAAGACTTGTATTGCTATGGAAAGCTTTTGTAATAATTATAGTTTAGTATCTAGGACTTAGATTTTTGTTTGCATTCAAAAGAGATGTAAAAATAAGCCAAACAGCAAAATCTGTGCAGTGTTAATCGATTAACACAGGGTGTAAATCGATTGTTCCAGAGCCAAATGGAGAAGCACAAGATTTCAGTGTTAATCGATTAACAAGGGGTGTTAATCGATTAACGTTAATCGATTAACAAGGGCTGTTAATCGATTAACACACTGACCGTTTGAAAAACTAGCCGTTTTTTGAGACGTTGAACTATCCGTTGGGGTGTTAATCGATTAACAAGTGGAGCTAATCGATTAACACAGTGTGAAAGGCTGAAAACGAAAAATGGAAGAGCTCTTTGGATGAGTCTATAAATAGACTCTCATTTCCTCTCAAGAAAAACCAACCAACTAGAGAAACTCTTCCCTTGTGCTCAAATACTCAGAAACTCTTGAGAATTGTGTGCTCTTGCTCAGCTAAGGAAACTCTGTCTGTAGAGTTGGTGGAATACTTCTACGGTGATAGAGGAATAGCTGATTCATCCTTGGTGTGTCTAAGGAGGTGTTCGGAAGAGGAAGTTCATCCTTCGTGAAGCATTCGAAGGAGGTGGTCATCCTTTGTGAAGATTCAAAGGAGGTGTAAGTTGGTTCATCCTTCGTGAAGCATTCGAAGGAGGTGGTGTTCTCATCTCTTGTGGCATCAAGAGAGGTGGTTTCTAAACTCTTACAAATTGTATCTTTGTGATTGTAGTTTGTAATTGTTTTGTGATTAGTGAAAGGTTTATCTTGTTTTGAGATAAGCGACTGGACGTAGGATTGGTAAGATCCGAACCAGGATAAAATCATCTGTGCAAATTTCTCTCTACCTTACTCTTACATTATTTGTCTTCATTAATTGCTTAGTAAGTTTAATTGAGTAGAAATTAAAAGGCACACGTTAGTATTAAAAACCCTCTTGGTTTGTTATCCCACGCTAACCATTCCGCTGCAGCCGCTACTGACAATTGGTATCAGAGCTTGCTTTGATAGTCATTCAAATGGCGGGATCGCATCAAACATTCGCAGAGGGTGCTTCTATCAATAGACCACCACTATTCACAGGTGAAAATTACGCATTCTGGAAGGTTAGAATGCAAATTTTTATGGAATCTATTGATATAGATATTTGGGATGTTGTTGCATCTGGTCCTTTTGTTCCAACTAACAATATGCAGGAACCAAAGCCCCGTGACCAATGGACTGCTCAAGATAAGAAAAAATTTGGTAATGATGTAAAAGCTCGTAATATTATTTCATCTGCTTTAACTGTTGATGAGTTTTACAGGATTTCTATTTGTAAAACTGCACAAGAAATGTGGGAAGTACTAAGAGTAACCCATGAAGGTACAAATGATGTTAAGAGAGCTAGAAAGAATACCTTAATCCAGGAATACGAGATGTTCAGGATGAAGCAAGGGGAAACAATAGTAGATGTTCAGAAACGCTTCACCAACATCGTAAACCATCTTATTGGACTAGGTAAGTCTTTCGATACTGATGAGCTTAATATAAAAATTTTGAAATCTTTAGACAGGTCTTGGCAACCAAAAGTGACTGCAATTTCTGAGTCACAAAATCTCAACACAATGACCATGGCTGCATTATTTGGAAAGTTGAGAGAGCATGAACTTGACCTCGGAAGACTTGATGAAGAAGAATCAAAAGCCAAAAACAAGAAGAGGTTGGCGTTAAAATCAGAGGTTGAAAGAAGCAAAGGTAGATCGGAAGATGAAGACTCAGACGAAGAAGAAGAATTGAGACTCATGATAAAAAGACTTAACAAGTTCATGAAGTCTAAAGGTAAAGGAAAATTTAGATACGAAAAGAAAGATATTCCAGTATCTTCCTCAAATTACCGATGCTACGGTTGCGGAGAAAAAGGACATTTAAAAGCAGACTGCCCAAATCAAAAGAAGGGTGAAGAAAAGAAAGAAAAGAAATTCTTCAAGAAAAAGAAGGCATACATTGCATGGGAAGACTACAATGAGACCATTTCAGATTCAAGCTACTCAGATGAAGAAGCAAACATCTGTTTAGTGGTGAACGACGACGCTGGAAGCCAAGTAAGTACATCTAGCGATTCTGATAATTCTAGTCAAATTAGTGAAAATGAATTGCATGAAATTTATGCTGCTTTAATAGTAGAATCTGAAAAATTAGATAAAGCCCATCAGAAATTGAAAAAGGATTTCAAAGAGTTAAAATTGAATTTTGAAAATACTCTTGAAGAAAATCAAAATTTAAAAACAAATTTTGAAACTATTATTGATGAAAATAAAACTTTGAAAAATAAAGTTTTAATTTTTGAAAAGGGTAAATTTACTAGTAGTAATGAATGTGCATCTTGTGTTATTTATAAGAAACTACTAGATGAAAGAAACTACTAGATGAAACAACCTTTGGAGAATGTAGTAAAAATAATGAAAATAAGGTTGTTAACAATAAGTATGTTCCTAGAATTAAAAATAAACATAATCATAGAACCCATAGAACTTGGGTAGAAAAAGGAACAACTTATAGGAACACAAACTTTGTATCATGCTTTTATTGTATGAAAAAAGGTCATACTTCAAATAAATGTAAAATTAAGCATTATGGTGTTCCAAGTGGTAGATATATTTGGGTTGTAAAATGATTTCAAATTTTCAAACTAACCCAAAGGACCCATACAAATAGTTGGGTACCTATTGCTTAAAAATTTAGAATTTCTTTAAAACAATTTTTAAGAAATTTTGTTTTAAAATTATGTATGTTATAAAATATTTCATGTTTATATTTTTATACAAAGCATATATAGTTTTCAAACAGAAAATATTTGAAATAGAAGAATGTATGCATGTTGTCTTTGATAAAATTGTAGACCTTGAGGCAAAACCTCTTGAGTCATTTAAATTACATGCAGGCAATGATGAAGATTTGTATAAGATAACAAATGAAGTGAAGAATAATGACAATCCTCAAGATGAAGATCTAAACAAAATGTGGAAACAACCTAAAGGATTCTCATTTGAAATTGGAGGGATATCTAAAGGGGTACTTTATATTTCTATGTTTTTATTAGTGTATGCCCTTTATATTTCATTGCATGCTTACCTCTCTAAAAAATTCAATAAAATATATATTGTTTTTCCTTAATATGCATACATGCTTGTATTAAGGGGGAGTATATTTTCTAATAAATTTAGGGGGAGCAATTATACATCTCTTTTTAATAATGATCAAAAAGGGGGAGAAATATTTAAAGGTCTTAAACTTATTTCTAAGTTTACTAACAGTTTTTCTTCCTTAAGTTGTATTTTAAATACAGATTTTTATCAAAAGCTTTAAATCAAGAAGGTTTTGATCATCATCAAAAAGGGGGAGATTGTTAGCAAAATGATGAAGATGAAGTTTTGATGATGTCCAAATCAAGTCAAGAGAAATCAAGATTCAAGATGTTATGAAGACTTGTATTGCTATGGAAAGCTTTTGTAATAATTATAGTTTAGTATCTAGGACTTAGATTTTTGTTTGCATTCAAAAGAGATGTAAAAATAAGCCAAACAGCAAAATCTGTGCAGTGTTAATCGATTAACACAGGGTGTAAATCGATTGTTCCAGAGCCAAATGGAGAAGCACAAGATTTCAGTGTTAATCGATTAACAAGGGGTGTTAATCGATTAACGTTAATCGATTAACAAGGGCTGTTAATCGATTAACACACTGACCGTTTGAAAAACTAGCCGTTTTTTGAGACGTTGAACTATCCGTTGGGGTGTTAATCGATTAACAAGTGGAGCTAATCGATTAACACAGTGTGAAAGGCTGAAAACGAAAAATGGAAGAGCTCTTTAGATGAGTCTATAAATAGACTCTCATTTCCTCTCAAGAAAAACCAACCAACTAGAGAAACTCTTCCCTTGTGCTCAAATACTCAGAAACTCTTGAGAATTGTGTGCTCTTGCTCAGCTAAGGAAACTCTGTCTGTAGAGTTGGTGGAATACTTCTACGGTGATAGAGGAATAGCTGATTCATCCTTGGTGTGTCTAAGGAGGTGTTCGGAAGAGGAAGTTCATCCTTCGTGAAGCATTCGAAGGAGGTGGTCATCCTTTGTGAAGATTCAAAGGAGGTGTAAGTTGGTTCATCCTTCGTGAAGCATTCGAAGGAGGTGGTGTTCTCATCTCTTGTGGCATCAAGAGAGGTGGTTTCTAAACTCTTACAAATTGTATCTTTGTGATTGTAGTTTGTAATTGTTTTGTGATTAGTGAAAGGTTTATCTTGTTTTGAGATAAGCGACTGGACGTAGGATTGGTAAGATCCGAACCAGGATAAAATCATCTGTGCAAATTTCTCTCTACCTTACTCTTACATTATTTGTCTTCATTAATTGCTTAGTAAGTTTAATTGAGTAGAAATTAAAAGGCACACGTTAGTATTAAAAACCCTCTTGGTTTGTTATCCCACGCTAACCATTCCGCTGCAGCCGCTACTGACAATTATATTTTAATATTTTAAAAATTAATAAAATATAATTTATATTTTTAAAATAATTTTATTAAGAATATTGAAAAATAAATAAAATTAAAAATAAAAAAATACTTAAAATTATATTTGATATATTTAAATATATTAAAATATTAAATTAAATTTAATAATTATTAAAATTAAAAAACAAACAAAATTTTGAAAAATTTGTTAATCGGATATAGATATCCTATAAGTTATGAATCGGATATCCATATACGAAGAATGATTTTTAAAATTTTATTTTATATATAAATTTTAATAATTATTTAATTTAATTTAATATTTTAATATAATTTAATATTTTAATATAATTTAATATATTTAAATATTTTATTTAATATAATTTTATTTGTTATTTGATAAATAATTGTTTTAAAATTTTGTTTATTATTTAAATTTTAATAATTATTTAATTTAATTTAATACTTTAATATAATTTAATATTTTAATATAATTTAATATATTTAAATATATTAAATATTTTATTTAATATAATTTTATTTTTTCGTTATTATTTTTATTTTAATTATTTTATTTTTATATTTTTAATATAATTATTATTATAATATAAATTATATTTTAATAATTATTAAAATATAAAATTATATTAAATAATATTAAAATTTTAAATTTAATTATTATTAAGATGGTGTAGAATTTTTTAACAAGTAAAAGAAAAAAAATAAAAATATATTTATTAAAATTAAAAATAAATTTTTTTATAAAATTAAAGGTGTAGGATAATGATAAGATGTCAGAAGGTTAAAAATGGAATTTCTAAAAGTACAGGATAAGATCTTGGAGGTAAGATGAAACACTCTTTCTGAGTTGGACAAATCCTTCCGAAAGCCCATTAGATAGTTTATTCGAAGATTTTACTTCCTTCACCCCATCAATTTCTCATGCAGTACCAAATCAAATTTGAAAATGACCATTTTACTCTCTGAGAGAATGACTTCCGAAATATATATACCGGAAACTTTCTGGAATAAGCTTTAAGGAATTTTCGGAATAAAACTTTCGAATAAAAGCTTTCTAAATAAAATTTACAGAATCATATTTCTTAAATAAAATTTTTTAAATATATTCTGGAAAAGATATTTTGAAAAAAGGAATTCAGAATAAGCTTATCCAAATGCATATAATGTCTTCTTGAATGAGTTTTTTAAATAGTCTACTTGAAATATGTTTTGGAAAGAGCTTTTTGAAATATAAAAGTACGTTTCAAAAAAAAAATTCCTAAGCAAGTTTTTTTTCTCATTATTTCTTTTTTTATCTTGTCTTCAAGATACGGCTACATCAATTTCTTTGAATTCACAAAGGGTGTGTGCAACGGTAAAGGGGGGTTTAGACTTTTCCCAGTTTTGTAAGAGTGCAAGTAGAAGTTGATGGGGTATAGAAAGAAATTATCTTTATTCTATTCGGATGTATTTGAATTTCAGTTGAAACACCAATCTAACTTTTAATTTTCTTTTAAACATTGTAATACTATGTTTAACATTGGTTATATCTATTTATAAATTAAATTCCTTTCAAATTTCAATCGGTTTACAAACTACAAACATTAGTTTTTTTCGACCTAACTTAATTTTGGGTTAAAATGAAACTTGAATGTGAAATAAGAATTTATTTTCATTCCAAAATTGATATAGTTTTATTTTCAAATTTTATATATATGAAAAAATAATAGCTCTTATAATCTAACTGTGTAAAATTTTGACGTTATGTCTCTTGAATTGTTTGTCCATTTAACACATAACTCAAATGTCAATCTAAAATGTCATTTAACACAAAAAGTTTAATGATGTTGGATTAAAGCTTATATATATTCATTTCTTTAATTTGAAAATCAAAATATATTAAAGTTTAGGATGTCGACAAATTTCAATTGTGTGTCCAAGTTTATGAACTATAAATATATTTAGGGTTAAATATGTTTTTAGTCCCTCAAGTATCAAGCGATTTTAATTTTAGTCTCTCTTTCAAACTTTGGTACACTTTGATCCTTATCCTTAAAGAAACTATAATTTTTCGTTCTTCAAAACTAACACCGTTAAATTTAACCTGATGTGGCTAACAGTGTGCCACATCACTTTTCTTTTTAAACGTGGCAACGTGACCTTGTGCCATGGCAGAAGAGGAAGAAACTCTTCCTACTTTGCGTGACGAAGAAGCTTTGCCCATATTGCACCTCCATAGCATCGTGGTCTTCTCCGAACAACCACTAGCTCTTCACTCAACGCCACCTGCGAATAAAGATTTTAGATGCTCTGTCACCACCAAAACCACAACAAAAGATAACCCTACGATTTTGTTTATAGAAAAGAAAAAAGAACACGACACCAAGACTTCCCTTTTTCACCAAACATAACACCATCAAGATAACTCTTATTCACCTATTTCCCCCAATTCTTGGATCCAATATTTTTAAGGTTTCTGCACCAATCTTCTTCATCATTCTTCCTTTTCCCATTTATTCTTTCTCCAGCGCATTTTTTTTTATCTTCCATTGGAGACCCTCCTTCACTATAAACCTAAGAGGTTTGTTCTTTTCACGCTAATTTTCTTGTGTCCAATTATTGTTGTTTTATTATTAGTAAGCCACGCTTGATCATTATGTATGTATGTATGTATGTATGTATGTATGTATGTATGTATGTATGTATGTATGTATGTAGCAACGAGTTTTCAATTATTATTGATGCTCTCTGTATTGATTGTAGAAGACAAATCAATGTGTGAAATAGGGGTTTGCTTGGGGAATGGGGTTGTTGTGATCTTCTTTCTTGGCCTTCAATGGGGTCTCCCTTAAGTCGTGACTTTCCGACAACCTCGATGTGTTAGGAGACCAGGTTCTTCGGAAATGGGGTTTTGATCTCCCTTTCTTGTTCAAGGTATATCTCTTTGATCCTTCCTTTGTAATTGTCACTGGCTGTGTAAGTGGGTGTTTCGTTTTGGCACAAGATTGAATCTTTTCATTATGTTTGAAGAGGATGATGGAGATGAACAATAGAGAGAAGTCCCACTGCTTGAACAAGAAATAGATCACCATGTTTCAAAAAAACGAAATGACTTGGCACACCGTTAGCCACATTAGATTAAATTTAACGGTGTTGGTTTTGGAGGACGAAAAAAGTATCATTTCCTTAAGGACAAGGATCAAAGTGTACCAAAATTTGAAAAAGGAACTAAAATTAAAATCGCTTATAGTTGAGGGGTTAAAAGCATATTTAACCTGTATATTTAACCATTTAAATTACTTTTTACAAGTCTATGTGAAGTAAATATAAACAAAATTATATATTCTTTTTATTCTTGAATTCTAAATTAAATTGAAAATAAAAGAGAGATACATAAATTTAGTCTTATGATTGTGACATATAATAAATAAAAAAACAAACTTTTATGTGAAATTGAAATTCATTTGTCTTTCAAACTTTAATATATTTTGCTCTCAGAATTTTAAAATTATATGAAAATAATCATTTTAATCCAACAATATTATTTCTTTTACTTGTTAAACAATGTCTCATACTAATATTTAAACTATAACATATTAAATAATTAAATAATGTGAACAAACAATTTAAACTTAAACCTGAAATGTGTTTTACACTAAAAAAATTAACCTTGAATTAAAAAAATTACATCTATTTAATTTTTTTTAATTACATTTGTAATATTTGTATTTTTTTCAAGATATTTACTTTAATTAGTAAAGAGACTCTAAAACGAACTCGTTTTAATTAGATGATTAAAAATATCAATTTTGAAATTATAGGGTAAAAAGTAAATTTACTTGGCTATTTAGCTAAAATACTCAAAAAATTTATTGAAAATAATTAATGTATTCTGGATTCATTAAAAATTATTTAAAAAAAAAATAATAGTCAAAATATATTTTCATTCTCTCTAAACTTTGTTATGGTTCTTTATTCAGTCTTAAAATATACCACTTTAATTTTCACACGGTACAAAGATAATTTGTTGTCCCTTTATAAAACATGATCTATATAACTTCTAAAGAAGGAAAACAAATTTCATTTTTATAAAAAGACTGAGATTAAATTTTGAAAATATTAGTAGTATCAAAAGTACATCTCACCCAAAATAAATCTTTACGAAGACATTTATATTGATAGGAGGGTATTATTATTATAATAATAATAAAAAAATAATAATAATAATAAAATAACAGTAATAATAAATACTATTATCATTGTTGGATTGTGGAGGAAGTGAAAGATGGTGTTTAAGAATTGCTTGCTTAAATGAATAAAGCATCTTCTAATTATTATATTTGGCTATGGGCCCAACCCAATCTAACAATAAAAAGTAGGATAATGATATTTGAATGTGCAATCATAAAGCAAGTTGCAAATACCACATGTGATTTGGTTGGCCCATGATGTGTGTAAGCATCTTTATAATGAATGGCTGAGAAACGAACTCATAAACATGGTTTTAAAAGCAAATAATAATAATAATGATAATAATTGTGTTAATTGTTGGAAATTTTTGGACCTTCTCTTTTGAGAAAGGGATAACGTTATTGTGTACTGAAAAAATTAAAAGAAGTTGAGCTTTTCGACATATTGGATGTGGGTGAGGATTGAGGAATAGTGAAGCTCAAGTTTTTTGTTTGGCTTTGGAGTTTTGATTTGGCAGCATCTACACAAACAAAAAAGAACAAAGATTTTGGACCAAGTGTCAGTCACCAAATCCAACTTTCTCTTTTCTTTTCAACTTTTCTCAACCAATAACAACCAACAAAAAGGAATGGGAAATAATTCGCAAAATGAGATATGTAATAAGAAGAAAAGTAATGTTTGGAAATAATCTTTTAACAGTATATAATGGCAAATTTTGTAAGATTAAATATGTTTTATTTTCTTAAAATGAAATTACTAAGGGTTTTATTACGTGATTATTGTTTTTTTTTCTTCAAATTGAAGCTAAGTATTCTTTCATCTCCATCTGCGGAAGGAGAAACAATCAACATGATCTCTAATATTTAATCTTTTTTTTACAATACGTTCTTCCTCCATTTGAAATTCTAAAATATGATATGGTATTCATTGTATTTGAAATTCTAAAATAGGATATGGTAGTCATTGTATCCCATTGCCATTACTACACTTCTCTCCTCTTTTGTATTTTGATGTAATTATTTGCTCTTTGTAAAATTGATTTAATCAACGTGAGTGTTAAATTATGCATAATTGTCATGGTATGGCATAGTTGTTTGATCCATTGGAAGCTCAAATGCACTAAGAACATTGACCTTGACCATCTGTTAGAAATTTCACGTCGACTAGACATAAGGTCATTTCATATTTTATAAGTGGGTGCAAACCTTACCCTACAAACTAGTTTTGTGGAGTTGAGTTAGGCTTAAAGTTCACTTCTAACATGGTATCAGAGCCATGATTAGAGCCTATCTTAGCAATTGTTGGGCATATTAGGAGCAAGAAGGTTGTCACATCTACTGATAACGGTTGAAAATAACATTACTTGTGATATAATTTTGATACTAAACACACCCTTTTTGACTTAGAAACTTGCTTGAACTCATATTTTTGCTTTAGATTTGCGAATAAGTGAGTAGAGGTTATACTTTATGATTTTATCATTAAATTTCCTTTATTTTGTAGCTAATAATGTGTCTGGAATATATAGACCTATATAGAGTTGAATTAGCCATAAAAGTAACCAAAACAGCAAAAAAAGTGAGTTTTGTAATGCTACCGCCAAGGCTGATGACAAATTTATGAACACCGAAAAACGGCGCCAAAAACTTGTTTAACCCTCGACAAGTGTGACCGAATCATATCAAGTAATAAACTCGGTAAGACCAAGTATCGTTCTCCCAAAGGACTCACGACCTAGTTAGTTATATGATTTCTTGATTATTTAAGACTTATGAACAAATTCTTTAGGTTTCAAATGCAAAAGACAATAAGTAAACATGTATGCATGAGTTTTGATCAATGGAAAAGAGGAACACAAACACTTTGAACGAATTAAATGGATGAGTATGTTGTTGGGGTAATCAATTTCATCTTATCCACTCTCATATACTTTAGGAATTCATCATTCTTTTCATCAATGTTAATGCCACTCTCTAAATCACCTTGCAAAGAAATCCTATCCTTAATTACGAGTTCATACAATTCCTAGCATCCCTAATAATTAATTGTGAAGCACAAAAGCTTAAAGACAACCAACCCTTATATCCCTATGTCTAGGCAATATGCTATTGGGAGAATTTCCCCGGATCTAGATTTCCCCGTATGTTCCCATATCGAAAAAATCAATAATCATGACATCGAATGAGCTAAACAATGCATGCTTTGATTAAAGAAGAAAAACCCTCTTATTCACAAAACTAAAGAAAAAATATGAGTTCAAGCTAGTTTCTAAGTCTTAAAGGTTTCTTTTGGTATCAATTTTAAGCATAAAAATAACAGTTTTTCAACTGTTATCACAACCCCAAACTTAGAACTTTGCTTGTCCTGAAGCAAATAAGATGTAACTCAATTTTCCACCAATCCATACAATGGTTCACCACATTAAAAAATCCTTCTTTCAAGACAAGTAAATGCTTAATTTAGCTCATCATTAAGACTTCAATCAAGATGTGCACATGCTTTTAGTGATCACTCAAACACATACTATCCAACAAATGCTATTTTCATGAATGATCAATCAACTAAGCAAAGATATTCTTATGTGTTCATGGAATCTTTCCTCACTATATAAAGTGTTTCACTCAAACACACAAGTGTATAAGAGGTATTCACTCATTCACTCTACTATCACAATGTCACATGAATCAACTTTGCCTTTCATTTAACCACAATCAAAAACACTTACAAGCAAGCATCATCACAAGGACTTTTCTATGGTTTATAATGTGGCTGGGCTAACAAGAAAATTGGTTTTTCTAGATCACAAAACCCTTGAGTTAAGAGAATCATATAAACACAACCATTCTTACTTATTCCTAACTTTCCTTTGCATTGAGCTTTGCTTTTTCTTCTCTTTTCTTTATCTTTTTTCTTTTTCTTTTCACATTCTTAGTTCTTAGCTATTAGCTCAATGCTTTCAATTTCCCTTTCATAACTTCCTAGCAACCCCAAACTTGGACATCTGTCAATACCACAAAATATTTTCTACTTAACTCAAGGTAAAGCTTTTCAAATGATAGAACAAATAGTGCTCTCTTTTAGTGGGCTAAATTCATGAATTTGGCTAATGAAAGGGTTACCAACAAATGGCCTTGATCATACGATGCAAACAAGCAATTGATTCAATCATAGAAAACCTGGGCAAAATCATTCATGCTTTCAAAGTAATAACATTCAATCACAAAAACTCTGGAGCTCAAAACCTCACATATAAGCTCATTCACATTCTACATATACACATCGTGCTTAGTATCATAATCACAATCACAACATCATGCATTTGTTCACAAAGCTTGTGAATCACCTGCATAAGCATCTAATGTGCACATCTCAACATCAATTAATATCAAAGCATCATCAGGTATTACTTATCAAACAACAATCATAAGCAAACCATCATAACAAACAAAGTTACGAATGTAATGCATGAATAATTGCTAGGGAGACAAGACATTGTAAACTAGTGATTAGGAGTAGGCTTTCTTCACCGAGACATCGGGTTTAAGGTAAATTAGAAAGTGACATTAACATTAATGAAGAAAGATGAATTCTTGAATACATGAGAGTGGATAGGATGAATCGGAAACCCCAACAACACCATCATTCCATAATTTACATCAGTCACCTTTGCTTCTTTTGATCGAATTGATTAACACATGCATTCATATTTTCAGTATTTGTATTTAAACCTAGAAGAATTTGTTCAGAAGTCTAATTTAATCAACAAATCACATAACTGTCTAAGCCGTGAGTCCTTTGGGAAATGATACTTGGTCTTACCATTTTATTGTTTCTCGGTATGATTCGGTACACTTGTCGAGGGTTAACAGTCACATGAATCAACTTTTCCTTTCATTTAACCACAATTAAACACACTCACAAGCAAGCATCATCACAAGGACTTTTCTATGGCTTATAATATGGTTGGGCTAAGAAGAAAATTAGTTTTTCTGGATCACAAAATCCTTGAGTTAAGAGAATCATCATTTAAACACAACCATTCTTACTTCTTCCCAACTTTCTTTTGCACTGAGCTTTTCTTTTTCTTTCTTTTGTTTCCTTTTTATTTTGATTTTCACGTGCTTAGCTTAATGCCTTTTATATTCCCTTGTTAGACTTCCCAACAACCCCAAACTTGAACCTTTATCAATACCACAAGATATTCTCAACTCAACTCAAGGTAAAGATTTAAAAAAAGGGTTTTCTCATCATATTTAAGGCTAAAGGTTCAAAGGATAGAACACATTGTGCTCTCTTTTATTGGGCTACAATCATGCATTTGGCTAATAAAGGGTTACTAACAAATGACGTTGATCATATGATACAAACAAGTAAGTGATTCAATCATAGAAACCTGGGCAAAGTCATTCATGCTTTCAATGTAATAGAACTCAATCAAAAACTCTGAATTTCAAAACCTCACATATAGGCTCATTCAACATTCCATATACACATCCTGCTTAACATCATAATCACAATCACAACATCATGCATCTATTCACATAGCTTGTGAACAACCACCTGTATATCAACATATAGCGCAGAATCTCAACATCAATCAATATCCAAGCATCATCAAGCAATACTCATCACGCATAAATCACAAGCAAACAATCATAGCAGATAAAGTTTCACACTGAGTACATCACAACCTTTTCTAAAAACAAAAGCAAATAAAGAATAAAAAGATGAGTTTAGAACACTGGGGTGCCTCCCAGTAAGCGCTTCTTTAACGTCACGAGTCTGACCCAATAAGCTCAAGGATAAACTAACTTCATCACTGTGGACAAGCGTTCAACTTCTCCTCCCAGATAATGCTTGAGACGTTGACCATTCACTACCCAACTTCTCTATGGATCACTAGTAGCTGGATGATAACGGTTGAAAAACCGTTATTTTTATGCTTAAAATTGATACCAAAAGCAACCCTTAAGACTTATAAACTAACTTGAACTCATATTTTTGCTTTAGTTTTGTGAATAAGAGAGTTAAAAGTGAATTTAATGGTTTTGTGCAAGATTCCCTTGATTTTGTAGGCTAATTGAATGATTTGAAAGAAAATTGAAGTACCGAATAATTAGAATGCTGAAAAGTCAACCAGAAACCAAAAACGTCAACCAGTCAACCAAAAAAGTCAACCAGTAAATCAGAAAAGTCAACCAGTAAACCAGAATGTTGAAAATTCAACCAGAATACAGAAAAAGTTCCGCTGAGCGGTAAAATACCGCTGAGCGGCACTTTTCAGGTGCCAAAATCACCGCTGAGGGGCAAAAACAGCAGTTGGGGGCAAAATGGATCATGCGCTATTACCGCTCAGCAATAAAATACCGTTGAGCGCCATTCTAAGTGGGCTTGGACCAGTTTTCTGTTACTTTTATGGCCTTGGACCGAATTTTTTGTAATTTTAGAATAGTATATAAGCTTTAGGACGTCCTAGGGTTTGTATATTTGGTTGGGAGGAAACAAAAACACACTTTTCACCCCTTCGGGGTAGATTGGGAGATGGTGACGACTCTCCTCTTCTCTTTCTAGGGTTTTTCTATCTCTTTCATTCTTTCATTATTATTCATCTAGCTTCACCATGAATATGGTGAACTAAACCTTGTATTGTTGTTGGGGAATCAATGTAGTCTTGTGAAGCTCTCATATATGGAATTCGTGTTTTAACATCTTATTTTAAGATACATGCTTTCTTTCATCATTAGTTAGGGTTTTTCCTCTTTGCTTAAAGCTTGCATTGTTTAACTCATTCAATGCCATGATTATTGATTTTGTTGGTATGGGAACGTACGGGGAAATCTAGATCTGGGGAATTTCTCCCAATAGCATATTGCCTAGACATAGGAATATGAGGGTTGGTTGCCGTTAAGCTTCTGCTCTTCAGAACTAATTACTAGGAATGTTAGGAATTGTATGAACTCGTAATTAAGGATAGGCCTTCTTGCAAGGTGATTTAGAGAGTGACATTAACATTGATGAAAAGAATGATGAATTCCTAAAAGTGTATGAGAGTGGATAAGATGAAATTGATAACCCCAACAACGTACTCATCCATCTAATTCATTAAAGTGTTTATATTTCTCTTTTCCATTGATCAAATTCATGCATACATGTTCAATTATTGTCTCTTGCATTTAAAACCTACAAACAATTTATTCTCAAGTCTTAAATAATCAACAAATCATATAACTAACTAGGCCGTGAGTCCTTTGGGACAACGATACTTGGTCTTACCGAGTTTTATTACTTGATACGATTCGATCACACTTGCCGATTGTTAAACAAGTTTTTGGCGCCGTTTTTCGGTGTTAATAAATTTGTTATCAAGTTTTTGGTGCCGTTGCCAGGGACTCGTGGTTTAACTAGTTTATTTGTGTGATTATTGATTATCTTTGACTTGAATTTTTAATTTTGAAATTTGAATTTTTGTTTTTATTTTCTGTTTTTATTTTTCGATTTTTATTTTATTTTATTTTATTTTTTATTTTTTATTTTTTTTTGTTTTTTGTTTTTATTTTACTGTTTTTATTTTTTATGGATTTATTTTATCTTCTTATCTCTTATTTTATATCTTCTTCTATATCTTTTTGTGCTAACAAATTTTTCTAGGGACTTGTTTTCTTTTGTATGCAGGAAGCAATTCGAACTAGAAGCAAGAAAACCTCGGAACCTCTTCTTGAAGGCTTAGACGAGAGTAGACGGAGGAGAAGAATCCGTACATCTAGAGAACTTTTCCCTCCTCCAGAAGATCTCTTACAACCATCACCACAAGGTTCTTACCATAGCACTAAGTAGATGGAGAATAATAATGTCAGACGGACTCTTGCAGATTACACTAATGTAGTTGGGCCTCAGCATTTCAATAGCATAGCAAGTCCAACGGTCAATGCAGCCAACATGGAGGTGAAACCGACATTAATCCAACTGGTTAAGCGTAACCAATTTAATGGGTTGTCTCATGAAAGCCCATATGAGCACCTCAAATTTTTTAATGAAATTTGCAATACAGTGAAGATAAATGGGGTGCCTGATAACAGTTGAAAAACTGTTATTTTCATGCTTAAATTGATACTAAAAGCAACCTTTAGACTTAAAAACTAGCTTGAAATCATGCAGTTTATCTATATTTTCATAAATAAGAGAGCTGGACAGGTTTATGCTTGATTTGAGTGTTTTTGTGCAGGTTTTACGGTGAATTTAGTGAAAAGAGTGAAGAAGGAGAGAAGTGACATTAGAAAAGACAAGAAAGAGTGCAAAAAGAGAAGACGAAGGCACCGCTCAGCGGCAAACTACCGCTGAGCGGCACTCAAGAGGTGGCGTTGGAACCGCTGAGGGGCAAAATGGCCGCTGAGGGGAAGAAAGAAGACGCGTAATCACCGCTGAGCGGCACTTTTTGGGCTTGGGCTTTTGTAATCTTTTGTAACTCTAGATTAGTATATAAGGGCTTGCACGTCCTTGGGATTGGTATCTTTGGCAGAAACGAAGTAAACACTCTCTCTTCCACCCCTTTGAAGGAGGATCTTGGATGCTCAGGCTACCTTTTCACCTTTATTGGGTTTATTCTTTCATTCTTTCATTGTTATTCATCTAGGTTCACCATGAATATGGTGAACTAAACCTTGTATGTTTGTTGGGGAATCAATGTAATCTCTTGAAGCTCTCATATATGGATTTGTTGAGTACATCTTTGAATTAAGACATATGCTTTCTTTCATCATTAGTTAGGGTTTTTCCTCTTTGCTCAATGCTTGCATTGTTTAACTCATTCTAATGCATGATTATTGGTTTTGTCGATACGGACACGTACGGGGAAGTCTAGATCCGGGGAATTTCTCCCAATATTTTACTGACAACATTATATTGGTTGCCTTTAAGCTCCTGCAGTCATGAACTAATCATTAGGAATGCTAGGAATTGTATGAACTATTTGATTAGGGAGAAGCCATCTAGAATGGTACATTAGAGAGTGGCATTAACAATGATGATTTGAATGTTGAATTCCTAAAATATATGAGAGTGGATGAGATGAAATTGACCCCCAACAACATATTCATTTATATAATTCATTGAAAGTGTTTATCTTTTGTCTTTGCCATTGATCAATTCATGCATACATGTTTATTTTCGTTTTTGCATATTAAACTTTGAATATTTCGTTTGTAAGTCCTAGCTAATCAACAAATCACATAACTAAACTAGGCCGTGAGTCCTTTGGGAAGAACGATACTTGGTCTTACCAAGTTTTATTACTTGAACGATTCGGTCATACTTGCCGATTGTGAAACAAGTTTGTGACATCATATTTTGGTGCTTACAAATTTGTCCATCAGTGCCTGACGAAGCAATCAAACTTATCTTGTTTCCTTTCCTATTGGGAGGCAATGCTAAGCTTTGGTTGAACTCTTTTTCAGAAGGGAGCTTTACAGAGTGGGAAGCTGTGGTGACAAAGTCTTTGAACAAATACTTCCCACAATCCAAGGTCAACAAAGGAAAGCAAGTGATCTCATCTCTCAGACAAGGCATGGAGGAATCACTAGGTCATGCATGGGACAGGTACAAAAGCCTATTAAGAAAGACTCCAACACATGGATTTGATGAGGTAGAAGTAGTCCTAATCTTCCTTGGAGGTCTTGGTTCACAAACCAAGATGATGCTTGACGCCTCAACTGGAGGCAATATCAAATGGAAGACTCCAAAGGAAGCTACGAAAATAATTGAAAACATGGCTACTAATGATAATGAGCTGAACAGTGAAAGAGGAACTCCTATTCGACAAAAAGGAGTTCTACAGTTGCAATCCAATGATGCCTTGCTAGCTCAGAACAAGATATTAACTCAACAATTGGAGAATCTCACAAAGGCACTTGCACAATGATGGACAAATTTGTAAGCACCAAAATATGATGTCACAAACTTGTTTCACAATCAGCAAGTATGACCGAATAGTTCAAGTAATAAAACTTGGTAAGACCAAGTATCGTTCTTCCCAAAGGACTCACGGCCTAGTTTAGTTATGTGATTTGTTGATTAGCTAGGACTTAGAAACGAAATATTCAAAGTTTAATATGCAAAGACGAAAATAAACATGTATGCATGAATTGATCAATGGCAAAGACAGAAGATAAACACTTTCAATGAATTATATGAATGAATATGTTGTTGGGGGTCAATTTCATCTCATCCACTCTCATATATTTTAGGAATTCAACATTCAAATCATCATTGTTAATGCCACTATCTAATGTACCATTCTAGATGGCTTCTCCCTAATCAAATAGTTCATACAATTCCTAGCATTCCTAATGATTAGTTCATGACTACAGGAGCTTAAAGGCAACCAATATAATGTTGTCAGTAAAATATTGGGAGAAATTCCCCGGATCTAGACTTCCCCGTACGTGTCCGTATCGACAAAACCAATAATCATGCATTAGAATGAGTTAAACAATGCAAGCATTGAGCAAAGAGGAAAAACCCTAACTAATGATGAAAGAAAGCATATGTCTTAATTCAAAGATGTACTCAACAAATCCATATATGAGAGCTTCAAGAGATTATATTGATTCCCCAACAAACATACAAGGTTTAGTTCACCATCGTCATGGTGAACCTAGATGAATAACAATGAAAGAATGAAAGAATAAACCCAATAAAGGTGAAGAGGTAGCCTGAGCATCCAAGATCCTCCTTCAAAGGGGTGGAAGAGAGAGGGTTTGCCTCGTTTCTGCCAAAGATACCTAACTATAGGACGTGCAAGCCCTTATATACTAATTTAGAGTTATAAAAGATTACAAAAGCCCAAGCCCAAAAAGTGCCGCTCAGCGGTATTTACCGCTCAGCGGTGATTGCGCGTCTTCTTTCTTCCCCTCAGCGGCCATTCTGCCCCTCAGCGGTTCCAACGCCACCTCTTGAGTGCCGCTCAGCGGTAGTTTGCCGCTGAGCGGTGCCTTCGTCTTCTCTTTTTGCACTCTTTCTTGTCTTTTCTAATGTCACTTCTCTCCTTCTTCACTCTTTTCACTAAATTCACCTTAAAACCTGCACAAAAACACTCAAATCAAGCATAAACCTGTCCAGCTCTCTTATTTATGAAAATATATATAAATTGCATGATTTCAAGCTAGTTTCTAAGTCTAAAGGTTGCTTTTAGTATCAATTTTAAGCATGAAAATAACAGTTTTTCAACTGTTATAACAACCCCAAACTTAGAACTTTGCTTGTCCTCAAGCAAACAAGATGTAACTCAATCTCCAACCAATTCATATGATGGTTCACTCATTCAAAAATCCTCTTTTTTCAAGATAAGTAACAACTTCACTCAAACTTATGACCAAGAGTTCATTCAAGATGTGCACATGCCTTAGTGTTCACAAAGTCATTTAAGTTCCAACAAATGCTATTTTTCATGAATGATCAATCAATTAAGCATGGATGTTCATGTGCTTATGGAATATTTCCTCACTAGGTAAAGTGTTTCACTCAACACACAGTGTATAAGAGGTAAAGTGTTTCACTCATTCACTCCACTATCACAATGTCACATGAATCAACTTTGCCTTTCATTTTACCCCAATCAAAAACATTCACAAGCATGCATCATCACAAGGACTTTTCAATGGCTTATAATGTGGCTGGGCTAACAAGAAAATTGGTTTTTCTGGATCACAAAATCCTTGAGTTAAGAGATTCATAACAACACAATCATTCTTATTCTTTCCCAACTTTTATTTGCCTTTTCATTCACATTGAGCTTTACTTCTTTTTCTTTTCTTTTCTTTTTCTTTTGCATATTCTTACTTTTTAGCTCTTAGCTCAATGCTTTTCCTTTTTCATGTTTTCCCAATAACCCCAAACTTGAACATTTATCAATACCACACAAGATATTCTACTTAACTCAAGGTAAAGATTTTCAATCAAGGGTTCAGTGTATATTCAAGGCTATGGGTTGTAAGGATAGAACACAAAGTGTTCTCTTTTAGTAGGCTAACTTTTATGAATTTGGCCAATAAAAAGGGTTTCAACAAACACGGCCTTGATCATATGATGCAAAACAAGCAATTGATTCAATCATAGAAAACCTGGGCAAAATCATTCATGCTTCCAAAGTAATAGCATTCAACAATAACAACTCTGGAGCTCAAGACCTCACATATAAGCTCATTCACATTTGACATGCACATCCTGCTTAATTTCACAATCACAATCATGATATCATGCATTTATTCACAAAGCTTGTGAATCACCTGTATAAGCATTTTAATGTGCACATCATCTTAACATCAATCAATCAATAAGCATCATCAAGCATTACTTATCAAACAATCACAGTTAATAGCAAACCATCATAACAAACCAGGTTTTCAATAGAGTACATCAACCCTAATCTAAAAACAAAAACAAATAAGTTCAGAAAACTTAAACCATAAAAGCATAAACATCTGATAGCATTCATCAGTAAATGCTATCTCAGCTCCTCATCAGTCTGAGCTGTCCTCTGTATCTTCCTCCTCCTCTTCATCATCATCTTCATCAAACGCATCCTCCTCCTCAGCTTCATCTTCTTCCATGTCTCTGGCTGAAGCTTCAGCTGCTTCAGCTCCTCCATGCAATGGTTCTTCTGGCCAAGCTACCACATTATGGAATTCATCCATAGTCCACCTG
Organism: Vigna nakashimae; assembly: GCA_034642375.1. Taxonomy (NCBI): domain Eukaryota; kingdom Viridiplantae; phylum Streptophyta; class Magnoliopsida; order Fabales; family Fabaceae; genus Vigna; species Vigna nakashimae. The sequence continues at coordinate 20,676,799 of CM067760.1, read as the reverse complement.
TGTGCTGGAGGGGTATCATACATCCCCACTATCATCTCAGCCGTGGCCACCTGCCCTCTGTGGATGGACTGCAACTGAGCACCTATAAGAGACATATACATGTCCCTCATCTGGAATGGTTCTGCCTCATGAGTATCAGCAGATGTCCTGCTCTGTGCTGGCCCTCTCTCTCTACGAGCCTGGCGTGGTGGAACTGGCTGAGCTGCCTCCTCACCTCCACAATACTGTCTGTAATAGGCCTCATCTATAGCTTTTCTTGGCCTCTCAAATGGTGGAACAGAAGTGTCCACCCCAGCTAGCTTGCAGAGGTGAGTGATCAAAGAAGGATGTCCCAGTGGTGCTTTGTTGTTTGAGGTGTTAGCACACACACTAATCTCATCAGCTATCACCTGCCCAATATTAACATTCAAACTCCTGATAGCACAGTAGATGAATAGTGCCCTGCTGAGAGTGATATCTGACACATGTGAACATGGCTGAATGTTGGCATGAGAAAATGCCATCCAATACTTTGCAAGAGGAGTCAAATCTGTCCTCCTAATGTTAACCACTGCTCCAGATCTATTCCTTTGAAAGTGTCCTCCAGGTATGCACAACACTCTCTCAACATCCTCAAAGTCAGCACCTTCCTCCATGCTAAGAGCAAACTGACATTGCTCACCAGCCCACACAGTATCCAGGAAGTTATTAATGGAATCAGGATCATACCTGATGGCATGGCCTCTAACATAGCCCAAATAGTTCTCAGCTGGATAGTCACCAATCTTCTTTGCATTGGTGTAGAATTCCTTGACTACAGCTATGTTGGCAGGCGCTGGATAAGTGGCTAGCTTTCCCCAATCATTCCCTAACACTTGCTCTCCAAATTGAGGAGCAAAGTTAGGTATCATTCCAACCTTCCTCTCCATCAAAAGTCTTCTGTCCTGAACCACCCTAAAGTGCTTCTCATGTTTCCTGGAGAGGAACCTGCTATTATGTGGTTGCTCTGGTTCCTTTTCTTTCCTCTTGGTTGCCATGGTTTTCAATCTCTTTCCTGAAGAGGATGCCATTCCTGCATTCAAATACAAATCCAAAACCACAGAACATACTATTAATCATTAGTAAACACAGAACACAACTCCTTTCGAAGCTAAACCACCGCTGAGGGCCAGAATTTCCCCTCAGCGCCACCAGTGCCACAATCCAACACGCAAAAACCAAAAAAAACCAAATCTGGCAGAGTGCCGCTCAGCGGTAAATGCCGCTCAGCGGTAAATGCCGCTCAGCGGTGACCTGCATATTTTTGCAAATCTCGTTTTTAAACTGTCCTAACTCCACCCAAATGCAATTTTCAGTTTTCCAGTACATAATCAAGCAGTTTAATCGGTTCAAACATCAAATATATCATCAAATCATGCATAAAAATCAAAAGCCCTTAATATTCATGCTTTGACAATCACATTCAAATTCAAGAACCCTAGAATGACAAAATGCATTTTACTTACTTGGGTGGAGATGCTAGATGATATGAAAATGCTTCCAAACTATAATGCTCTCTTCCAACCCCAAACTTTGATAGCACACTAGTGAAAAAGTGAGTGGAAGAGAAATTTTTCTAAGAGGGAAGAGTAGAAAGATGTAGGAAACCAAAGAGAGGATATGTGGAAGTGTTTGTGCAGAGAAGGGCTTGAAAGAGTGTGAAAACGCGCAGCTTAGGGTTTAAAAATACCCCAATGGGCTCGGGTTCCGCTAAGGGGAACTTAAGCCCATCTGCGATAGTACCGCTCAGCGGTAAATGCCGCTCAGTGGCACTTTCGTGATGTGCCCTTCTCCTTCTTTTCTTGACCTACGTGCCTTCCTAGCATACTCCTCATAGGTTCCCTGCAATTCGATGTTAAAAATGCTTATGCAAACCCTAATTAAAATAAAACAAACAAAACAATCAATCAACTGGGTTGCCTCCCAGGTAGCGCTTGTTTAACGTCACGAGCCTGACCCAAAATCCACCAACACCCCTCAGTAGGTGTTTCACTTACCAGCACCCATCAGTAGGTGCAAAAATCTTCTCACCAACACCCATCAGTAGGTGCAAAAATCTTCTCACCAACACCCATCAGTAGGTGTTATAAACTTAGTATCCTTCAGTAGATACTTAACCACCTAGCATCCTTCAGTAGATGCTAGATCCAACAAAATAATGTCCAGAATAATGTTCACAGTTTAAAAATTACAAAATCAAAACAAAAGTTTGTAAATCCACTGGGTTGCCTCCCAGCAAGCGCTTCTTTAACGTCACTAGCTTGACCCAGTAAAGCTCACGTTCCATCTTCTTTATAGTTGATGTTATCTTTCCACCAACTTATCAACTGCTTCCTTAGGACTGTTATGGATTCTCTAGAATATGGAGACTCTATCTCTATCATCTCCTTCTCTTTAAAACCTTTTATAACCCACAACTTGTTCTTGAGTCTTACAGGTGTGCCAAGTTGGAGTCCTCTTTTCTTCCAGTCTCTAGGAACTTCCTCTCCTTTTCCACTTTCCTCTACCTTGGGTACCTGAAAATACAAACAATGGTTATCAGAAACCTTAAGATTTTCATGTTTACCTCTAGTTATGGGTGCATCTCGAAATGCAGCTTTATAACTGGCCTCTTCCTCCTTTGCTTGTATCTCATCTTTAAACACATTCACCACCACTCTCTCCTCTCTGTCCTGGAGCACCACTATACCTTCATTAACATCTATAATAACCCTGGCCGTTTTCATAAATGGTCTTCCCAGTATGAAAGGTATCTTTTCGTTCTCCATCTTCATCACCACAAAGTCTGCCAAGAACTGAAGTTTGCCAACACAAACTACAATGTCTTCCGCAATCCCACATGGCTCCTTTGAAGATCCATCAGCCATTACAAGATTAACCTTTACAGGTTTTATTTTAACATGGCCAATTTGCTCCAATAGAGAATAAGGCATCAAGTTAACACTTGAGCCTAAGTCAAGGAGAGCTTTCTTTACCTTTTTCTTCCCTATAGTGCAAGGGATAGAAAAACTACCTGGATCTACTGCTTTTGGTGGGAATGATTCTTTCTTAACAGTTACACACTTTTCATCCTCATCATCTCTACGTTTTCTTTTTGTAGAGGTTCCCTCATCAGATTTTGTGTACACTGCTATTTTCTGTAAGATTTGTTCCCAAGGAGCTTCATTATCAACCATTCTGAATAAATCTGTGAAATCCATTGGTTTCTCCTGATTTGTTAGAAAAGGAAAAGTGTCCTTTCTTTCTTCTTCTCTTCTCTCTTCTGTTTCATCTTCTTCTAACTCAATAATCTCTTCATTCACACTCTTGACCACTTTGCATTCTTCTCTAGGGTTAACCTCAGTATTAGCCCCAAAGTTTCTGTGTGGTCTTTCTTCCAATTGCTTGGTAATCTGACCCATCTGAATCTCCAAGTTCTTTATAGCAGCTTCAGTGCTCTTTTGGGAGGATTCAGTTTTCTGTATAAATTGTTGAAGAGTTTCTTCCAACCTTGTAGATCTTTCATTAAGCATGGATAATTGTTGCCACATGGTTGGTTGCTGCTGCTGCTGCTTATACTGGTTAGCCTGCCCAGTTTGTCCTTGGCCAATACTTGGATGTGGTTTCCAACCTTGATTATAATTGCCTTGACGGTATGGAAACTGATTAGCCATGAAGTTAACATCCTCCACGGCTTCCACAGGAAAAGCACATTGGCCATTGATGTGATCTCCTCCACATAGTTCGCACAACTGGGTTTGTACCCGTGCAGCAGATTTTAACTCTTTTGGTAATGAAGCAAGAGTTTTGGTCAGAGTCTCCAGCTGTTGAGTTAGAATTTTATTCTGGGCTAGCAGAGCATCATGGGTTTGTAATTGAAGAACCCCTTTCTGTTGCATAGGGGCGCCTCTTTCATTGTGAAGCTCATTATCACTTGTAGCCATATTTTCAATAATTTCAGTTGCTTCCTCTGGAGTTTTCCATTTGATATTGCCTCCAGCTGAGGCATCCAGCATCATCTTGGTTTGTGAACCAAGCCCTCCAAGGAAAGTTAGGACTACTTCTTAATCCTCAAAGCCATGCGTGGGAGTTTTACGTAATAAGCTTTTGTACCTGTCCCATGCATGTCCCAGTGATTCCTCCATGCCCTGCTTGAATGAAGATATCTCTTGCTTGCCTTTAGTTACTTTAGATTGTGGGAAGTATTTGTTTAAGAATTTTGTAACCACTGCTTCCCACTCTGTGAAACTTTCTTCTGGAAAAGAGTTCAACCAAAGCTTAGCATTGCCTCCCAATGAGAAAGGAAACAAGCTAAGTTTGATTGCTTCGTCTGGCACCCCATTGATCTTGACTGTATTGCAAATCTCATTAAAGGTTGTGAGGTGCTCATATGGGCTTTCATGAGATAACCCATTAAATTGATTACTCTTCACCAGTTGAATCAGTGCTGGTTTGACCTCCATGTTGGCAGCATTGACTCTAGGTCTAGCTATGCTATTGAAGTGCTGAGGTCTAGCAAGATTAGTGTAATCTGCAAGAGTTCTTCTAACATTATTGCCCTCCATACTTCCTGTGCTTTGAACAGAACCTTGTGGTGATGAGTGCAAGAGAGTTTCTGGAGAAGGGAAAAGTTCTCTAGACGTTCTGATTCTTCTCCTCCTTCTACTCTCTTCTAGACCTTCAAGAAGTGGTTCTGTTGTTTTCTTACTTCTAGTTCGAATTGCTTCCTGCATGCACAAGAAAACAAAACCCTAGAAAATATTTGTTAGCACAAAAAGATATAAGAGAAGATATATATTCAAAAGATGAAAAGAAAATAAAAGATTCAGAAGATAAGAAGATAAAAGATTTAGAAGATAGAAAATAAAATAAAATAAAATCTATTCTAAAAAGATAAAATAAAATCTAACCTAATCTAAAAGATAAAGATAAAATAAAATCAAATAAAATCTAACCTAATCTAAAAAGATAAAATAAAATCTAATCCTAAAAGATAAAAAGATAAGAAAAATAAAATCTAATAAAATCTAACCTAACAAAATAAAATCTAATCTAATCTAAAAAGATAAAAAGATAAAATAAAAAACAGAAAAAATAAAAACAGAAATTTAAAATTAAAGTCAAAGATAATCAATAATCACACAAATTAACCAGTTAAACCATGAGTCCCCGGCAACGGCGCCAAAAACTTGATGGGCAAATTTGTAAGCACCAAAATATGATGTCACAAACTTGTTTCACAATCGGCAAGTATGACCGAATCGTTCAAGTAATAAAACTTGGTAAGACCAAGTATCGTTCTTCCCAAAGGACTCACGGCCTAGTTTAGTTATGTGATTTGTTGATTAGCTAGGACTTAGAAACGAAATATTCAAAGTTTAATATGCAAAGACGAAAATAAACATGTATGCATGAATTGATCAATGGCAAAGACAGAAGATAAACACTTTCAATGAATTATATGAATGAATATGTTGTTGGGGGTCAATTTCATCTCATCCACTCTCATATATTTTAGGAATTCAACATTCAAATCATCATTGTTAATGCCACTCTCTAATGTACCATTCTAGATGGCTTCTCCCTAATCAAATAGTTCATACAATTCCTAGCATTCCTAATGATTAGTTCATGACTGCAGGAGCTTAAAGGCAACCAATATAATGTTGTCAGTAAAATATTGGGAGAAATTCCCCGGATCTAGACTTCCCCGTACGTGTCCGTATCGACAAAACCAATAATCATGCATTAGAATGAGTTAAACAATGCAAGCATGGAGCAAAGAGGAAAAACCCTAACTAATGATGAAAGAAAGCATATGTCTTAATTCAAAGATGTACTCAACAAATCCATATATGAGAGCTTCAAGAGATTACATTGATTCCCCAACAAACATACAAGGTTTAGTTCACCATCGTCATGGTGAACCTAGATGAATAACAATGAAAGAATGAAAGAATAAACCCAATAAAGGTGAAGAGGTAGCCTGAGCATCCAAGATCCTCCTTCAAAGGGGTGGAAGAGAGAGTGTTTGCCTCGTTTCTGCCAAAGATACCTAACTATAGGACGTGCAAGCCCTTATATACTAATTTAGAGTTACAAAAGATTACAAAAGCCCAAGCCCAAAAAGTGCCGCTCAGCGGTATTTACCGCTCAGCGGTGATTGCGCGTCTTCTTTCTTCCCCTCAGCGGCCATTCTGCCCCTCAGCGGTTCCAACGCCAGCTCTTGAGTGCCGTTCAGCGGTAGTTTGCCGCTGAGCGGTGCCTTCGTCTTCTCTTTTTGCACTCTTTCTTGTCTTTTCTAATGTCACTTCTCTCCTTCTTCACTCTTTTCACTAAATTCACCTTAAAACCTGCACAAAAACACTCAAATCAAGCATAAACCTGTCCAGCTCTCTTATTTATGAAAATATATATAAATTGCATGATTTCAAGCTAGTTTCTAAGTCTAAAGGTTGCTTTTAGTATCAATTTTAAGCATGAAAATAACAGTTTTTCAACTGTTATCACACAACTGCCAAAAGAGTTAAAGACTATTGTACAGGTTCAATCACAAATGTGTGAAGTATGTGGTGGTGACCATATCAATGGTCAATGCGCCTTTCCAGTGGAAGCTTTAGAGGATGTTAACTTCATGGCTAATCAATTTCCATACCGTCAGGGGAACCTCAATCAAGGGTGGAAACCAGACCCAAGTATTGGTCAAGGACAAAGTGGGCAAGCTGGACAATCAGGGCAATTTCACAAGCAACAACAACAACCAACCTTATGGCAACAAATAGCTACACTTAATGAAAGATTAATAAGGACAGAAGAAACTCTTCAGCAATTCATACAGGCAACTGCATCCACTCAAAAGAGCACTAAAGCTGTTATTAAGAACTTGGAGATGCAAATGGGTCAAATTACTAAGTTGTTGGAAGAAAGGCTTTACAAAAATTTTGGGGCTAATATTGAGGTTAACCCCAAGGAAGACTGTAAAGTGCTAGTGAGTGTAAATGTTGAAAAAGTTGAGTTGGAAAAAGAAGAGAGAAAAGAGAGAGAAGAGAAAGAAAAAGAGAAAATTTGTGTGAAGATGAAGAAAGTGAGTGGAAAAACAGAAAGCAAAAAGAAAGTGAGAGAAAAGAAAAAGAGGACGAGAGAAAAAAAGAAATAATCATATGGAAAACCTCTTCCTCAACCAAAGAAGTATCATAGGAAGAAGGAATTTGAGCGCTTTATGGAAGTCTTCAAGAAATTGGAGATTAAAGTTCCTATGATTTAGACATTGTAACAGGTTCCTAGTTTTATCAAATTCCTGAAGAAGTTCAGTAGAAAGAAGAAGAAAAAGAAGATGGAACTTGAGCTTTATTGGGTCAAGCTAGTAACGTTAAAAGAGCGCTTGTTGGGAGGCAACCCAGTGATTTAAGAACTTTTAATTTTTGGTTTGGTGATGTAATTTTGCTCTGTTGGGTATTTTTGTTTTTGTTATAAGTTTGTTACAGGGTTTACATCTACTGATGGATGTTAGGCGGAAGAGTATCTACTGAAGGATACTATGTTTGTATACACCTACTGATGGGTGTTGGTAAGAAAGATTTGCATCTACGTAAGGGTGCTAGAGGATTTTGGGTCAGGCTCATGACGTTAAACAAGCGCTACCTGGGAGGCAACCCAGTTGATTGATTTTATCTATATCGTTTGTTTTGATTATGCTTTAGTTGCATGATAGGGATTGAATGTTTGAGTGATCTGAGAACTTAATTACAGGGAGCAAGTGAGGGGCATGAGTAGGAGGCACCTAGGTTAAGCTAGGAAGAAGAAGAGCACTTCACGAAAGTGCCGCTGAGTGGCAAACTGCCGCTAAGCGGTAGTGTCGTAGAATGGGCTTAGGTTGCCGCTTAGCGAAACCCGAGCCTATTAGGGTATTTTTATACCCTAAGTCACGCTTTGGCCTCTATTTTCAGATTCTTCTCTGCACAAACACTCCTAAACACTTTTGTAAAGGTTCTCCACGTTTTTCCTTTCATTCCTCTTTAGAAAATCTCCCTTCCACTCACTTTCTCACTAGTTTTCCATCTAAGTTTGGGGTTGGGAGAGAGCAACATTGATGGGGCTGAGTTTTTCAAAGCATTAGAGCAGGATTTGTTTTATCAATCACTTTTGTTTTTAGAATAGGATTTGATGTACTCAATTGGAAACTTTGTCTGTTATGATGGTTTGCTTATGACTGTTGTTTGATAAGTAATGCCTGATATTGATTGATGCTTTGATATTGATGCTTTGATATTGATTGATGTTGAGATGTGCACATTAGATGTTGATATAGGTGATTCACAAGCTTTGTGAACAAATGCATGATGTTGTGATTGTGATTATGATACTAAGCAGGATGTTGATAACAGTTGAAAAATTGTTATTTTCATGCTTAAAAGTGATACTAAAAGCAACCTTTAACACTTAGAAACTAGCTTGAAATCATGCTTTTGGTCATATTTTCAGAAATAAGAGAGTTGGACAGGTTTATGCTTGATTTCAGTGTTTTATGCAGGTTTTAAGGTGAATTTGGTGAAAGAAGTAAAGAAGGATAGAAATGAAATCAGAAAAGACATCAAAAAGTGCAAAAGGAGAAGTCGCAATGACCGCTCAGCGACAGTTTACTGCCGAGGGCACTTAGGCACTCACGTTGGATACGCTGAGGGGTGAAAATGCCGCTGAGGGGGAAGAATCAACTCACGCACTTACCGCTGAGCGGTAGTTTACCGCTGAGTGGCACTTTTATGGGCTTGGACCTAATTTTCTGCATTTTTAGAATAGTATATAAGCTTTAGGACGTCCTAGGGTTTGTATCTTTGGCTGAGACGAAGCAAATACTCACTTTTCCACCCCTTGAAGGAAGATCTTGGATGCTCAGGCTACCTCCTCCTCTTTCTAGGGTTTTATCTTTCATTCTTTCATTATTATTCATCTAGCTTCACCATGAATATGGTGAACTACACCTTGTATTGTTGTTGGGGAATCAATGTAGTCTTGTGAAACTCTCATATATGGAATTTGTTTTAACATCTTATTTTTAAGACTTATGCTTTCTTTCATCAGTAGTTAGGGTTTTTCGTCTTTGCTTAAAGCTTGCTTTGTTTAACTCATTCATTGCCATGATTACTGATTTTGTCGATATGGGAACGTATGGGGAAATCTAGATCCGGGGAATTTCTCCCAATAGCATATTGGTTGCCGTTAAGCTTCTGCACTTAAGAATTAATTACTAGGAATGTTAGGAATTGTATGAACTCGTAATTAAGGATATGCCTTCTTGCAAGGTGTTGTACAGAGTGGCATTAGCATTGATGAAAAGAATGATGAATTCCTAAAAGTAAATGAGAGTGGACAAGATGAAATTGACAACCCCAACAACATACTCATCCATCTAGTTCATTAAAGTGTTTGTATTCTGTTTTTCTATTGATCATATTCATGCATACATATTTAATTACTGTCTTTTGCATTTAAACCTACAATCAATTTTTCACAAGACTCAAATAATCAACAAATTATATAGCTAAACTAGGCCGTGAGTCCTTTCGGAAAACGAAATACTTGGTCTTACCTTGTTTTATTACGTGATACGATTCGGTCACACTTGCAGATTGTTAAATAGGTTTTTCGCGCCGTTTTTCGGTGTTCATAAATTTGTCATCAGATGTGTATATGTGGAATGTGAATGAGCTTATATGTGAGGTTTTGAGCTCCAAGGTTTTTGAGATTGAATTCTATTACTTTGAAAGCATGAATGATTTTGCCCTAGTTTTCTATGATTGAATCAATTGCTTGTTTGCATCATATGATCAAGGCCATTTGTTGGTAACCCTTTTATTAGCCAAATTCATGAATTTAGCCCACTAAAAGAGAGCACTTTGTGTTCCATCATTTGAACCCTTAGCCTTGAACATAATTTGAAAACCCTTGTGAAAAGCTTTATCTTGAGGTAAGTAGAAAATATTTTGTGGTATTGATAAATGTTCAAGTTTGGGGTTGTTGGGAAATTATGAAAGGAAAATTGAAAGCATTGAGCTAAGAGCTAAGAAATAAGAATGTGAAAAGAAAAAGAAAAAGAGAAAGAAAAGAAAAAGCAAAGCTCATTGCAAAAGAAAGTTGGGAATAAAAAAGACAAACCCTAACTAATGATGAAAGAAAGCATAAATCTTAGATTAATATGCAAACACAAATTCCATATATGAGAGCTTAAAAAGATTACATTGATTCCCCAACAAACATACAAGGTTTAGTTCACCATATTCATGGTGAACCTAGATGAACAATAATGAAAGAATGAAGGATAAAACCCTAGAAAGGTGAAGAGGTAGCCTAAGCATCCAAGATCCTCCTTCAAAGAGGTGGAAGAGAGAGTGTTTGCTTCGTTTCTGCCAAAGATACCAACCCTAAGACATCTAGGTCTTTAAATAGGACATAAAAATAATAGAAAACGGGTCCAGGCCCAAACAGATCATAAAATCGCACAAAACTGGCCCAAAACTCGTCTGGTTGACTTTTTTCATATTCTGGTTGACTGGTTGACTTTTTTGGTTGACTGGTTGACTGGTTGACTTTTCTGGTTTTTGGTTGACTTTTCTGATGCCATCTCTCTCCTTCTTCACTTCTTTCACTAAATTCACCTTAAAACCTGCACAAAAACACTGAAATCAAGCATAAACCTGTCCAGCTCTCTTATTTCTGAAAATATGGATAAAAGCATGATTTCAAGCTAGTTTCTAAGTGTAAAAGTTGCTTTTTGTGTCAATTTTAAGCATGAAAATAACTGTTTTTCAACTGTTATCACAACCCCAAACTTAGAACTTTGCTTGTCCTCAAGCAAACAAGATGTAACTCAATCTTCAACCAATTCATATGATGGTTCACTCATTCAAAAATCCTCTTTTTCAAGATAAATAACAACTTCACTCAAACTTATGACCAAGAGTTCAGTCAAGATGTGCACATGCTTTAGTGTTCACAAAGTCATTTAAATTCCAACAAATGCTATTTTTCATGAATGATCAATCAATTAAGCATGGATGTTCATGTGCTTATGGAATATTTCCTCACTAGGTAAAGTGTTTCACTCAACACACAAGTGTATAAGAGGTAAAGTGTTTCACTCATTCACTCCACTATCACAATGTTACATGAATCAACTTTGCCTTTCATTTTACCACAATCAAAAACATTCACAAGCATGCATCATCACAAGGACTTTTCAATGGCTTATAATGTGACTTGGCTAACAAGAAAATTGGTTTTTCTGGATCACAAAATCCTTGAGTTAAGAGAGTCATAACAACACAATTATTCTTATTCTTCCCAACTTGCCTTTGCATTTGCATTGAGCTTTGCTTCTTTTTCTTTTCTTTTCTTTTTCTTTTTCTTTGCATATTCTTACTTTTTTAGCTCTTAGCTCAATGCTTTTCCTTTTTCATGTTTCCCTAACAACCCCAAACTTGAACATTTAACAATACCACACAAGATCTTCTACTTAACTCAAGGTAAAGATTTTCAATCAAGGGTTTTCAGTGTATGTTCAAGGCTAAGGGTTCAAAGGATAGAACACAAAGTGTTCTCTTTTAGTGGGCTAACTTTATGAATTTGGCCAATAAAAAGGGTTCCAACAAACGGCCTTGATCATATGATGCAAAATAAGCAATTGATTCAATCATAGAAAACCTAGGCAAAGTCATTCATGCTTTCAAAGTAATAGCATTCAATCATACCAAAAACTCTGGAGCTCAAAACCTCACATATAAGCTCATTCACATTTGACATACACATCCTGCTTAATTTCACAATCACAATCATAATATCCTATATTTGTTCACAAAGCTTGTGAATCACCTGTATAAGCATTTTATGTGCACATCTATCTCAACATCAATCAATCACTAATCATCATCAAGCATTACTTATCACACAATCACAGTTAATAGCAAACCATCATAACAAACCAGGTTTCCAATAGAGTACATCAAACCCTAATCTAAAACAAAAAATAAATAAGTTTAGAAAACTTAAACCAACAAAAGCATAAGCATATGATAGCATTAATCCGTAAATGCTATCTCAGCTCCTCATCAATCTGAGTTGTCCTCTGTATCTTCCTCTTCTTGGATCTTATAGTCTTGATTCTTTTTGCCCGATGAGGAGGCCATCCCTGCATCAAACATAATTCACAAAACCAAAAGATACATTGTTAAGCATTAGTAAACCGCAATGAAGAAATCAGCCCCTTCAATGATGCTCTCTCCCAACCCCAAACTTAGATGGAAAACTAGTGAGCAAGTGAGTGGAAGGGAGATTTTCTAAAGAGGGATGAGGGAAAAGTTATAGAGAACCTTTGAAAAGGTGTGTAGGAGTGTGTGTGCAGAGAAGAGTCTAAAAGTATGAGTAAATGCGCAACTTAGGGTATAAAAATACCCTAATGGGCTCGGGTCCCGCTAAGGGGAACTAAAGCCCATCTGCGAGAGTACCGCTCAGTGGTAAGTTGCCGCTCAGCGGTAAGTTGCCGTTCAGCGGCACTTTCGTGATGTGCTTTTCTCCTTCTTTTCTTAACCTACGTGCCTCCTAGACATGCCCCTCACTGGTTCCCTGTAATTCAATGTTTAAAATACTTATGCAAACCCTAACTAAAATAAAACAAACAAAAGCAATCAATCAACTGGGTTGCCTCCCAGGTAGCGCTTGTTTAACGTCACGAGCCTGACCCAAAATCCACCAACACTCATCAGTAGGTGTTTCAAACTTACCAACACCCATCAGTAGGTGTTACAGACTTACCAGCACCCATCAGTAGGTGCAAAATTTTCTCACCAACACCCATCAGTAGGTGTTACAAACTTAGTATCCTTCAGTAGATACTTAACCACCTAGCATCCATCAGTAGATGCTGTATCCAACAAAATATTTACAAAATAATGTCCACAAATTAAAAGTTACAAAACCAAATCAAAAGTTTTTAAATCCACTGGGTTGCCTCCCAGCAAGCGCTCTTTTAACGTCATTAGCTTGACCCAGTAAAGCTCAAGTTCCTTCTTCTTTTTCTTCTTTCTACTGAACTTCTTCAGAAATTTGATCAAACCAGGAACTTGTTGCAGTGTCTCAATCATAGGAACTTTAATCTCCAATTTCTTGAAGAATTCCATAAAGCACTTAAATTTCTTTTCCTTCCTATGATTCTTCTTTAGATGAGGATGGGATTTTTCATATGATTCCTTCTTCTTTCCTCTCATCTTCTTTTTCTTATGCTTCCTCTCCCCAAATTTTCTCTTTTTCTTTTCTCTTATTTTTTTCTTCCCTTCTCTTTTTCTTCTTAACTTCTTTATTTTCACACAAATTTTCTTCCTGTCTTCTCTCTCAACCACTTCTTTTTCTTTTTCATCATCTTTATCTTTCTCACTCAACTCTTCTTTTTCTTCTCTCTCTATCTTTTCCTCATCTCTCTCTATTTTTTTCTCAGATAAAATCTTGTCACTTTCAGTGACAATGGCTTGACCTTCCTCCTTAAGGTTAACTTCAGTATTAACCTTAGCATACATTCAATTTTTGACTAATGAAACGAAGGTGCATCTCCATCCTTTTACATGATTCTTCAATGCTTTTCTGAGTAGAGTCGAAATTTTTCAAAAATTGTTGAAGGGTGTCATCCAAATTTACTGATGGAGAGGGTTGTTGCTGCCATTGTTGTGGTGGCGACCTATCAAATTCTTCGGCAGCTTGAGTGGTTTTGTGATGACAATCAGGTATCTGTATGTACTGTTGAACTGCCTCCTCCAACGTTATCCTTCTTCCCGATAGAGAGGGTTTTTTCTGCCTTTATTGTGGTGGTAGATTCTTAAGTTGTTCGACAGCTTGCCAAAATTGATCATTATCCATGCTTGAGTGAGATCCCACCAGTGATTGAAATTACCTTAGTAGAATTGAGTGCCTATTAAATTCTTGTTCGAATTGCATCCTGCAAACATTAGGCACAAAACTCTAGAAAATATTTGTTAGCACAAAAAGATATAGGAGAAGATATATATTCAGAAGATAAAAGATTCAGAAGATAAAATAAAATAAGATAGAATAAAATAAAATAAAATAAAATAAAATCTAATCTAATCGAATAAGATAAAATAAAATAAAATAAAATCTAATCTAATCAAATGAAATAAAATAAAATCAAATCTAATCTAGTCAAATCAAATAAGATAAAATAAAATAAAATAACAACAGAAAAATAAAAACAAAAATTCAAAATTAAAGTCAAAGATAATCAATAATCACACAAATTAACCAGTTAAACTAGAGTCCCCGGCAACGACACCAAAAACTTGATGGACAAATTTATGATCACCAAAATATGATGTCACAAACTTGTTTTACAATCGGCAAGTATGACCGAATCGTTTCAAGTAATAAACTCGGTAAGACCAAGTATCGTTCTCCCAAAGGACTCACGTCCTAGTTTAGTTATGTGATTCGTTGATTAGCTAAGACTTAAGAACAAAATAATTGGATTATACTATGCAAAAGACGAAAATAAACATGTATGCATGAGGTTTTGATCAATGGCAAAAGCAAAAGACAAGCACTTTCAATGAAATATATATATGAATATGTTGTTGGGGGTCAATTTCATCTTATCCACTCTCATATATTTTAGGAATTCGACATTCAAGTCATCATTGTTAATGTCACTCTCTAAATTACCTTGTTAAGAAGACCTATCCCTAATTACGAGTTCATACGATTCCTAGCATTCCTAGTAATTAGTTCTTTTAGCACAAGAGCTTAACGACAACCAATATAATATTGGGAGAGATTCCCCGGATCTAGACTTCCCCGTACGTTCCCGTATCGACAAAATCAATAATCATGCATTGAATGAGTTAAATAAAGCAAGCATTAAGCAAAGAGGAAAAACCCTAACTAATGATGAAGGAAAACATAAATCTTAGATTAAGATGCAAGCACAAATTCCATATATGAGAGCTTCAAAAGATTACATTGATTCCCCAACAAACATACAAGGTTTAGTTCACCATATTCATGGTGAACCTAGATGAAAAATAATGAAAGAATGAAGGATAAAACCCTAGAAAGGTGAAGAGGTAGCCTGAGCATCCAAGATCCTCCTTCAAAGGGGTGGAAGAGAGAGTGTTTGCTTCGTTTCTGCCAAAGATACCAACCCTAAGACATCTAGGTCTTTAAATAGGACATAAAAATAATAGAAAATGGGTCCAGGCCCATACAGATCATAAAATCGCATAAAACTGGCCCAAAACTCGTCTGGTTGACTTTTTTCGTATTCTGGTTGACTGGTTGACTTTTCTTGTTTTTGGTTGACTTTTCTGATTCCATCTCTCTCCTTCTTCACTTCTTTCACTAAATTCACCTTAAAACTTGCACAAAAACACTGAAATCAAGCATAAACTTGTCCAGCTCTCTTATTTATGAAAATATGGATAAAAGCATGATTTGAAGCTAGTTTCTAAGTGTAAAGGTTGCTTTTTTGTGTCAATTTTAAGCATGAAAATAACAGTTTTTCAACTGTTATCAATATACCCCTTTCACTATGAACGATCCTGACCATTTTTACTTCAACATTCCAGAAAACAACTTCAATCGGAGTTGAACAATAACACCTGCTGCCCTTGGCAAGTGAACCGAATCGTATCAAGTAATAAACCTGGTAAGACCAAGTATCGTTCTCCCAAAGGACTCACGGCATAAACAATTGTATGGTTTGTTGATTAGCTTAGACTTGCAAAACCGATTGATTAAGATTTAAATGCAAATACTCAAAAGTAAATATGAATGCATGGATTAATCAATGGTAAGAAGAAACAAAACACGTGAATTTAAATATACGAATGATTATGTTGTTGGGGTTTATCACTTTCATCCTATCTACTCTCATGTATTCAGGAATTCATCTTTCTTCATTAGGGTTTTTCCTCTTTGCTTAAAGCTTGCATTGTTTAACTCATTCAATGCCATGATTATTGATTTTGTCGATATGGGAACGTACGGGGAAATCTAGATCCGGGGAATTTCTCCCAATAGCATATTGCCTAGACATAGGAATATGAGGGTTGGTTGCCGTTAAGCTTCTGCGCTTCATAATTAATTATTAGGAATGCTAGGAATTGTATGAACTCGTAATTAAGGATAGACATTCTTGCAAGGTGATTTAGAGAGTGACATTAACATTGATGAAAAGAATGATGAATTCCTAAAAGTATATGAGAGTGGATAAGATGAAATTGATAACCACAACAACATACTCATCCATCTAATTCATTTAAGTGTTTGTATTCCTCTTTTCCATTGATCAAATTCATTCATACATGTTTAATTATTGTCCCTTGCATTTAAAACCTACAATCAATTGTTAACAAGTCTTAAATAATCAACAAATCATATAGCTAACTAGGCCGTGAGTCCTTTGGGAGAAAGATACTTGGTCTTACCGAGTTTTATTACTTGATATGATTCGGTCACACTTGCCGATTGTTAAACAAGTTTTTGCCGCCGTTTTTCGGTGTTCATAAATTTGTCATCAAAGACCAAGTATCATTTCCCAAAGGTCTCACGGCCTAGACAATTATTTGATTTCTTGATTAAATTAGACTTGTAAATGAAATCATTATGTTTGAATTGCAGAAAATAAACATGAATGCAAGTTTTTGATCAATTGGATTGAAAGAAGCAAAAGAGATTGATGTAAAATATGGAATGATGATGTTGTTGGGGTTTCCGATTTATCCTATCCACTCTCATGTATTCCAAAATTCATCTTTCTTCATTAATGTTAATGCCACTTTCTAATTTACCTTAAACCCGATGTCTCGATGAAGAAAGCCTACTCCTAATCACTAGTTTACAATGTCTTGTCTCCCTAGCAATTATTCATGCATTACATTTGCATAGAAGCTTAAAGGCAACCGATCCTCCTATTCCTATGTCTAGGTAATATTGCTTCCGGGAGAATTTCCCCAGTTCTAGATTTACTATGTGTCCATATAGATAACATCAATGATCATGCAATTGAATGAGTTAAACAAAGCATCCATAGAGTAAAGAGGAAAAACTCTAACAATTAATGAAGCAAAGCATATAAAATATAGAACCAATTCAATACATGAGAGTTTCAAAGGATTACATCGGTTCCCTAACAACAATGGAGGTTTAGTTCACCATAGACATGGTGAAAGTAGATGAAAAACAATGAAAGAATGAAAGATAAAACCCTAGAATTTGCAGAAAGGAGCTTCCACATCCAAAATCCGCCTCCAAGGGGTGAAGAAAGTGTGATTTCGCCTCTTTCTGTCCAAAGATACCAACCCTTGGTCGACTAAACCCTTATATAGTTTATTAAAATTTACAGAAAATAGGCCCAAGCCTAATTAAATGGCGCTCAACGACAAT
This sequence comes from Vigna nakashimae, assembly GCA_034642375.1. NCBI lineage: Eukaryota > Viridiplantae > Streptophyta > Magnoliopsida > Fabales > Fabaceae > Vigna > Vigna nakashimae. Next base: position 20,659,363 of record CM067760.1, on the reverse strand, counting down.
TTTAGCGCTCAGCGATAAGTGCGGCTCTTCAAGATGACGTTCAGCTGCAGTTTTGGCCCTCAGCGGTGACTGCGACTCTTCTTTTGTGCACTTTTACTTCCTTTTGTTGAGTACAGCTCCTTACTAATTCAACTTCTTTCATCTAATTCATCTTAATTCTTGCCAAAACAAGGAAAACCAAGCATAAAACCCATCCAACTTTGTTATTTCCAAAACTTAAGCAAAAACATGATTCCAAGCTAGTTTCTAAGTCATAAAGGTTATTTTTAATATAGGTGGGTCAACTAGCTAAGAAGTTGGAGGATAAGTCTGAGAGGAATTTTGGGGCTAATACTGAAGTTAACCCTAAAGAGGAATGTAATGCCATTATGATTATAAATGGCCAGATGTTAGCTGAGAGATAAATTGAGAGAAAAGAGAAGAAAGTTGGTGAGAAGGAAAAAATGAGTGGAGAGAAAAATGAAGAGAGAAAAGAAGAGGTTGTGAGAAAATAAAATGAGAGAGATGAGGGGGAGAATAAGAAAAAAGAAAAACAAGGGAGAGAAAAATTGAACCTCAAGAGAAATACCTTCCTTACTGATAACAGTTGAAAAACTGTTATTTCATGCTTAAAAGTGATACTAAAAGCAACCTTAAACACTTAGAAACTAGCTTGAAATCATGCTTTTGGTCATATTTTTAGAAATAAGAGAGCTGGACAGGTTTATGCTTGATTTCAGTGTTTTATGCAGGTTTTAAGGTGAATTTGGTGAAAGAAGTGAAGAAGGATAGAAATGGAATCCGAAAAGACATCAAAAAGTGCAAAAAGAGAAATCGCAATTACCGCTCAGCGGCAGTTTACCGTTGAGCGGCGCTCAGGCATTCACGTTGGATCCGCTGAGGGGTGAAAATGCCGCTGAGGGGGAAGAATCAACTCACGCACTTACCGCTGAGCGACACTTTTATGGGCTTGGACCTAATTTTCTGTATGTTTAGAATAGTATATAAGCTTTAGAACGTCCTAGGGTTTGTATCTTTGGCTGAGACGAAGCAAACACTCACTTTTCCACCCCTTTAAGGAAGATCTTGGATGCTCAGGCTACCTCCTCCTCTTTCAAGGGTTTTATCTTTCATTATTATTCATCTGGTTTCACCATGAATAAGGTGAACTAAACCTTGAATTGTTGTTGGGAAATCAATGTAGTCTTTGGAAACTCTCATATATGGAATTTGTTTTAACATCTTATTTTTAGGACATATGCTTTCTTTCGTCATTAGTTAGGGTTTTTCCTCTTTGCGTAAAGCTTGCTTTGTTTAACTCATTCATTGCCATGATTAGTGATTTTGTCGATAGGGGAACGTACGGGTAAATCTAGATCCGGAGAATTTCTCCCAATAGCATATTGGTTGCTGTTAAGCTTCTGCACTTAAGAATTAATTACTAGGAATGCTAGGAATTGTATGAACTCGTAATTAAGGATAGGCCTTCTTTCAAGGTGATTTAGAGAGTGGCATTAGCATTGATGAAAAGAATGATGAATTCCTAAAGTATATGAGAGTGGATAAGATGAAATCGATAACCCCAACAACATACTCATCCATCTAATTCATTGAAGTGTTTGTATTCTGTTTTTCTCCATTGATCAAATTCATGCATACATATTTAATTACTGTCTTTTGCATTTAAACCTACAGTCAATTTGTTCTCAAGTCTCAAATAATCAATAAATCATATAGGTAAACTAGGCCGTGAGTCCTTTGGGAAAACAATACTTTGTCTTACCTAATTTTATTACTTGATACGATTCGGTCACACTTGCCGATTGTTAAACAAGTTTTTGGCGCCATTTTTCGGTGTTCATAAATTTGTCATCAAGTTTTTGACGCCTCTGTGATGACAAATTTATGAACACCGAAATACAGCGCCACAAACTTGTTGGACAATCGGCAAGTGTGACCAAATCGTTTAAAGTAATAAAACTTGGTAAGACCAAGTATCGTTCTCCCAAAGGACTCACGGCCTAGTTTAGTTATGTGATTTGTTGATTATTTAAGACTTAAGAACAAAGTAATTGGAATTTAATATGCAAAAGACAAAAAATAAACATGTATGCATGAATTTGATCAATGGCTAAAACAAAGTACAAACACTTCAATGAAATATATGGATGAGTATGTTGTTGGGGTTATCAATTTCATCTTATCCACTCTCATATACTTTAGGAATTCAACATTCTTTTCATCATTGTTATTGCCACTCTCTAAATCACCTTGACAAGAAGGCCTATCCTTAATTACGAGTTCATACAATTCCTAGCATTCCTAGTAATTAGTTCTTAAGTGCAGGAGCTTAACGGCAACCAATATACTATTGGGAGAAATTCCCCGATCTAGATTTCCCTGTACGTTCCCGTATCGACAAAATCAATAATCATGCATTGAATGAGTTAAACAAAGCAAGCATTGAGCAAAGAGGAAAAACCCTAACTAATGATGAAAGAAAGCATAGGTCTTAAATATAAGATGTAAAAACAAATTCCATATATGAGAGTTTCACAAGACTACATTGATTCCCCAACAACAATACAAGGTTTAGTTCACCATATTCATGGTGAAACTAGATGAATAATAATGGAAGAATGAAAGATAAAACCCTAGAAAGGTGAAGAGGTAGCCTGAGCATCCAAGATCCTCCTTCAAAGGGGTGAGAGAGAGTGTTTGCTTCGTTTCTGCCAAAGATACAAACCCTAGGACGTCCTAAAGCTTATATTCTATTCTAAAATTACAGAAAATTTAGGCCCAAGCCCATAAGTGTGCCGCTCAACGGTAAAATGCCGCTCAGCGGTAAGTGCGTGAGTTGGTTTCTTCCCCTCAGCGGCCATTTTTCCCCTCAGCGGATCCAACGCTGAGCGGCAGTTGCGGGTTTTTCTTTTGCACTTTTTGATGTCTTTTCTGATTCCATCTCTCTCCTTGTTCACTTCTTTCACTAAATTCACCTTAAAACCTGCACAAAAACACTGAAATCAAGCATAAAGCTGTCCACCTCTCTTATTTCTGAAAATATGAACGAAAGCATGATTTCAAGCTAGTTTCTAAGTGTTAAAGGTTGCTTTTAGTATCAATTTTAAGCATGAAAATAACAGTTTTTCAACTGCTATCACTCTGCCGGGCACTCATGGTTTAACTAGTTCATTTGTGTGATTATTGATTATCTTTGACTTGAATTTTCAATTTTAAAATTTGAATTTTTGTTTTTATTTTCTGTTTTTATTTTTTTCGGTTTTTATTTTATTTTATTTTATTTTCTATTTTATTTTCTATTTTCTGTTTTTATTTTCTGTTTTTATTTTATCTTTTTATCTCTGAATCTTATTTCTTCTTTTATATCTTTTTGTGCTAACCAATTCTTCTAGGGATTTGTTTTCTTGTGTATGCAGGAGGCAATCTAAACCAGGAGCAAGAAAACTGCAGAACCTCTTCTTGAAGGTTTAGACGAGAGTAGACGGAGGAGAAGAATCCGTACATCTAGAGAACTTTTCCCTCCTCCGGAAACTCTGTTGCAACCATCACCACAAGGTTCTGACCATAGCACTGAGAAAATGGAGAATAATAATATCAGAAGAACTCTTGCAGATTACACAAATATAGCTGGACCTCAGCATTTTAACAGCATGGCAAGACCAAGAGTCAATGCAGCCAACATGGAGGTGAAACCAACATTAATCCATTTGGTGAAAAGTAATCAATTCAATAGGTTGTCTCACGAAAGCCCATATAAGCACCTCACAACTTTCAATGAGATCTGCAACACGGTGAAAATAAATGGGTGCCGGACGAAGCAATCAAACTTAGCCTGTTTCCATTCTCATTTGGAGGCAACGCTAAGCTTTGGTTAAATTCTTTTCCAGAAGAAAGCTTTAAAGAATGGGAAGCAGTGGTGACAAAGTTCCTAAACAAATAATTTCCACAATCAAAGGTGAATAAAGGAAAGCAAGAGATTTAATCATTCAGGCAAGGCATGGAGGAATCACTGGGTCATGCATGGGACAGATATAAAAGCTTATTACGAAAGACTCCCACGCATGGATTTGAAGAAGTGGAAGTAGTTCTAATCTTCCTTGGAGGTCTTGGTTCACAAACCAAGATGATGCTTGATGCCTCAACAGGAGGAAATATCAAATGGAAAACTCCAAAGGAAGCTACAGAAATCATTGAAAATATGGTTACTAGTGATAATGAGCTGAACAATGAAAGAGGATATCCTAGTCAGAAGGAGTTGCTACAATCAAATGATGCGTTGCTTACTCAAAATAAAATTATTTCTCAACAGTTGGAAGAAGTAATTACGAAACTTTCTCAATTACCACAAGAAATACAAAAGGTTTCAATGGTTCAATGGCAACAGCAAAAATGGCAAATGCAATTTACTCCATCTGAGAAGACAACAAAACTTGACGAGACTTTCCAAAAATTCTTGAAGAAGAATGCATCTTACTGTTAGAATGTGGAAGTTTCATTTAAAAATATGAAGATCCATATTGAGCGAATAGTTGACAAGATGAAAAATGGTAATATCAGAAAGGAGTGTAAAACTGTTGTTACCAGAAGTGGTAAGGTGTTAGAGGAGAGAAAAAACGAAAGAAAAAGAAACATGTGAGTGGAAAGAAAGAGTTCAGAGAGAAAAAAAGGAAAGAAGAAGAAGATGAGAAGAAAGAAAAAAAAGAAGGAGAAGAGAGAGATGAGAGAAAAAAAGAAAGAGAGTTTGAAAAACCACTTCCTTATCCAAAGAGCTATTCAAGGAAGGAGAAAGAAAAACAGTTGGAAAGATTCATGGAGTTGTTTAAAAAGCTGGAGATCACTATACCATTCTCTGAAGCATTGCAACAGATGCCATCATATGCAAAATTTTTGAAGGAACTACTTACAAAGAAAAATAAATACATTGAGAAGGAAACTATCAAGGTACAGGGTAACTACAGTGCAATCATACATAAATTACCTCCTAAGTTTAAAGATCCAGGAAATTTCACTATTCCATGTACCATAGGAGACTTAGAAGTTGGAGGAGCATTGATTGATTTAGGAGCTAGCATTAATTTAATGCCGCTGTCAATGTGTAAAACAATTGAGGGTTTGGAAATGAAACCTACCAAAATGGCTCTTCAACTGGCAGATAGGTCTCTTAAATATCCATGTGGAGTGGTGGAAGACGTGTTAGTGAAGGTTGACAAGTTTGTATTCCCAGTAGATTTTATTGTAATGGAGATGGAATGAAATAGTGATGTACCTCTCATTCTGGGGAGACCTTTTATGAAGACTGCTAGAGTTTTAATTGATGTGGAAAATGGCAAGCTGAATTTGAGAGTTAATGATGAAGAAGTCACCTTTGAGGTATTTAAAGCCATGACATATCCAAATGATGATAAAGCATGTTTCCAATTTGACGATCTTGATGAAATCTGTGGGATACAAGAAAGGATGGTGCGGTATGTTTCTCCATTAGAGAAAACTCTTATTGATGCTCGTGAAGATTTAGATGAAGGAGAAGAGAAATTAATTGCAGAATGTCTGATGAACTTGGAAACATTGAAAAAAATTCCAGAGGAGGATACAAAGTTTGAAATAATTGATAAGGAAGAAGAAGTCAAAGTAAAGAAACTAGAATTAAAATGACTCCCAACACATCTGAAGTATGTTTTTCTAGAAGAAGATAAAAAATTGCCAGTTATCATCAGTAATTCTTTGTCTCTACAAGAAGAAGAACTGTTGATAGAAATTCTGAAAGCTAATAAAGGAGCAATTGGGTGGTCAATATAAGATCTTAAAGGTATTAGCCCAACTTATTGTATGCATAAGATCTTTATGGAAGAGGATTATAGACCGAGTGCTCAACCACAGAGAAGGTTATTATTTACCCAATCTCTGACAGTGAATGGGTAAGTCCAGTTCAGGTGGTTCCAAAGAAAGGCGGAATGACAGTAATTCACAATGATAAGAATGAACTTATTCCCACTCGGACAATTACTGGATGGCGAATGTGCATTGATTACAGAAAGCTAAATAAAGCAACTAGGAAGGATCATTTTCCTCTTCCTTTCATGGACCAAATGTTAGAAGAATAGCGGGTCAAGCTTTCTATTGCTTTCTAGATGGATATTCTGGATACAATCAAATTGTGGTAGATCCAAAAGACCAAGAGAAGACGACCTTTACTTTTCCTTTTGGAATCTTTGTGGTCACACTTGCCAATTGTTAAACAAGTTTTTGGCACCGTTTTTCGGTGTTCATAAATTTGTCATCACTTACCCTAAAGTTTTCTCAAGGAAGGAAAAAGAGAAGCAGTTTGGGTGTTTCATGGATATCTTCAAGAAATTGGAGATTAATATGCCCTTGACTGAAGCACTACAACAAATTCCTGCTTATGCAAAATGCTTGAAATAATTTCTCACTAGAAAGAAGAATTATCTAGATGAAGAAACAATTGCAGTGCAGGGTAATTGAAGTGGCATTATGTAAAAGACTCTCCCTCCAAAATTTGAAGATCCGGGAAGTTACAATATCCCTTACACCATTGAGAATCATGATATAGGGAAGGCTCTAGTTGATTTAGGGGCTAGCATCAATTTGACGCCCTTATCTATGCTTAAGAAGATTGATGGTCTAGAGGTCAAACCTACAAGTATAATCTTGCAAATGACAGATAGATCCACCAAGCATCCTTATGGTGTAGTGGAAGATGTTGTGATCCAGATTGACAAACTCAAATTCCCAGTTGATTTTGTAGTGATGGAAATGGGGGAAGATGTAGAGATCCCTCTCATTCTTGGAAGACCATTCATGAAGATAGCCAAGGTTGTAATTCATGTGGATGATGGAGTTTTAATGTTGAAAGATCAAGATGAAGAGGTGACTTTTAATGTCCTTGACAACTGTGCAGCCAATTCAAGTAAAACAAACTAGTCCTAAAACAACGGATGAAGTTCTATCAATGACTAGCCTCCTTGATCAAGATGCCAAGTTGGTCAAGAGAAGCCATAATTGTTTTTCTACAAAAATGAAGGAAAAGGATGGAGATAATGAAGAGAAACTAGTGCACCAAGACTCGGTGCTGGTGATGAGTTAATATTTTCTAGACTTCACTTAGTTTATTGTGCTAGAATTAATCAAGGAATTGTGCTTAAATGTTCGGTATTTTTCCGTTTTTGTAAGTGTGCTTAATTTGACTAGAAATTCTTATTTTAATTAATTTGAATTATCTGAGCTAATTATTTTCATCATTGATTGCAGGAAAAATTTTGGAGATACATTTTGGGACATCAGGACGAATGCCAAATAAATTCAAGACTCTCTTCACATAGACATTTTAGAATTAATTAAATTATAATTTAGTAGTGTAGAATGATTTTGGATTAACTTTTGTAGATTGAGCCAATTTTTGGCAAAATGAACTAGGCCCAAAAGTGGGGGCGGATGACTTGGCTCCCTAGGGTTTTTTGTGTGGACCCCACCCTCATAAAAGATAGAACTCACGGCCTACGAAAGGGGAGCCGCCACTTGTTTGAGTTTTGGGCTTTTGAACATTTTTTTTGGAGAGACACACGACTTGTAGTTGGCCGCCATCCTCACGGTTCTTTGGGTTGGAACATTTTTTTTCAATTAGAAATGTGGGCAACACTGTTCCAGAGAGGGATGTAAAAGCTTTACTTTCTATGTTGTTGATTACATATTGCCCTTTTCATATCTTTTGGTTCAAGCATTTTTTTTATTGGAGTTTTCATTCTATAAATTAAAGAGCAGCATTGTCCCATCATGGTGATTACTTAAGTTTGGAAATTGCATTCCATTTTGTGAGCAACTGACACGTCCCACGGAGAGGGGATTTAATTTCATCTTTTGGCTTGCTTTTAAAGAAAGAAAGGAAAGGCATTGATTTATTTTGCGTGGAGAATGTAGCTGGTAGGTGGAGAGGAATTCATTCACTTTAGAAAGCAGAGGTGTCACGAAAGGGGAAGCAACATGTTTAGCTTTAGGAAGCACAATGCTAATTCCATTTGAAAAGAACCACGCGTCCAGGGAGCACCACACACGCTGATTCATTTGGAAGCTACTATCACGTCTAGTTGCTGATGATGGGAGGAAGAAAAGCACACACTGTCACGCTACCACGTCTTTGATGGAGAGCTCCAAAGCCAACACGTTGAGAGGAGTGGTGTCACAGTCGGGCTGGAGAGGAAGTGATGAGTCGTTATTTATTGAATTATATTTAGTTTATTCAACTTAAATAAACCAGGGAATTGTGTTTAATTGTTTGTTATTTCCCCGTTTTCCGAATTCTTCTTAATTTGGTCGGAAATTTGTAATTGTGCTAATTTGAGTTTTCTGAACTGATTAAGTGCATTTTTAAAGTGCAGGAAAATTTCGGAAATACATTTTGGGACATCAGGAAGAATGCCAAATAAATTCAAGACTCTCCACACAGACATTTTTGAATTAATTAAATTGTAATTCAGTAGTTTAGAATTTTTGAATCAACTCTTATATTTTGGGTCAATTTTTGGTAAATTAGATTAGACCCAAAATTAGAAGTTAGTGACTTGGCACCCTAGGGTTTTATTGTGTGGACCCTACCCTAAAAAGAGGACACACGACCTTAAGGAAAAGAGCCGCCACCCTCACGAATTTTTTCTTGGGAACGTGGTTTTAAGTTTGAAGGGGATAAAAAATGTGCACGCTGGATATTTTTATTCAATTTCTTCTCACTTTCTTTGATTGAGGATGCTGATTTACTTTACTGGAAGCTTGCACACGGATGCTGTTACGTTTCAATTGGCTTTTAATTTTATTTTGATTCATACGGAGGCAAGGATATTACGTTTCAATTGGAAGCTTCCTATTCAATTTCTTCTCACTTTGCAAAGAGTACGGTGCTTTAATTAGCTTTGGAGGCAGGGATATTACGGATGGCTGGAACGGGAAGCAAGGTTACGTTACTTCATTAGTGATTCTTGATAGAAAGTGTGCGCTGGAAGGTGCTGCCACGTCCAGCTGCAAGCGTTGAAGAAACTTCCAATTCATTAGAAGAAACTCACGCGTCTTGGAGGTTGCTGTCCAGGGAGCAGCCGTCACCCTTCATCCACTCACGGGATTCCATTCAGTTGATGTGTGCACGCGAAAGGCAAGCTGCACGGTGTCACGTGCCTGGAAAGGTGCGAAAGCTGAAATGGTGAAGCACGAGATTCAAAGAAGGGCAGTGATGTCACGTTTGTGAGGTGCTTGCCACGACTGATTTAGTTGCGTCCTGGAAGAACTGGTGCACATGGTGATATTGAGAAAGCGCTTAATTCACTTTGAAAAGCAATGTTACGTGTAGTGGGATGTGAGTTGGTGTGCACGGTTTCTTTATCCAGCAGCGTGAAATGAGTTGTTTTTCTTGCTTTAGACAATAGCGCACGGTGATGGAGCATTTTCTTTCTTTTAGAAAACAGGGTGATTAACTTTTACTTTCTTTCTTGGAGAAAAGAGGAGATGGTGGTTTATGTTGGATTGCACAAGCGTTTTACAATTGCTCACTTCTACTCTCGATTTGTAGACTTGTCTTTTATTTTGCTTTAGCTCTAAAAAGGTCTCTTTATATTGTGTTGATGCTTAAATCGGTGGTGATTTTGTTTTACAATTTCCAAGTTTTATTCCAATGTGCATTTAATTTGTCATCTCAACATTGCATTTTAATAGCTTTAATTGTGTTTGGATATTTATCTATTGCATTGTTCAGTTTATTGTTTACGTTCACTATGTTTCTACTTTGTTCGGCTTTAAGTTCTACTGTTCAGTTTTACTTTTATTGTTCAGTTTCGAGTTTTTCTTTCCTGCATTTCACTTGCCTCACTTGCTTTAGATACTGTTCGGTCTCAATGTAAAACCATTTCGTCTTTCTTTAGAGACCGTTCGGTCTTTATGTTTTCCACATTTCTTTCCGCATTTTCAATTATGTTTTGGTTGTATTTAATTTCCAGTTTTAAATTCAGTCCATTTCGACTCACAAAAACACTTTCAACCCACCCCTATCTGTTCGACCTATTACCCGAACCGCAATATTGGTCCTTGTGAGACAACCTAGGAGTCACTTCCTAGCACTATACTGCATTCTTTTATGCACAACTTTTGTGAGGGGTGCGACCCTCTCAACAGGAAGCATACTGACATTAGAAAGAGGCACACAACATATAGACATTAGAAGCCCGGTGATTCATTTGTTGCAAGGTGCTTGATGTGTTGTTTGAAGTCTAGTTTTTGCTGATTATGGTTTATGCATTTAATTAGTTTATGTATTTAATTTGTTTATGCATCTAGTGCTTCCAAGGTTAACATAGACCATTCGGTCTCATAGGCTAGTTCTTTAATGTGTTTTTAGTCACTAGTTTGTTTGGTTTTATTTCATTTTATTAGCTCATCCATTTTTCAAGTCCAATTTAACTAACAGGCTGGTGTGCGGTTTAGGATTGTTCGGTTTAATTTAACAAAAACATTTTCAAGTCCAATTTAACAAAAACATTTTCAAAACCCCCCATTACGTGTTTGACCTATTGACTGAACCAAATTTTGTCCTTGAGAGACGACCTAGGAGTCACTTTCTAACACTATACTGCATTCTTTAATGCACATCAAATTTGATTTTCAAGAGATTACATTGACTCCCCAACAAACATACAAGGTTTAGTTCACCATATTCATGGTGAACCTAGATGAACAATAATGAAAGAATGAAAGAATAAACCCTAAAAAGGTGAAGAGGTAGCCTGAGCATCCAAGATCCTCCTTCAAAGGGGTGGAAGAGAGAGTGTTTGCCTCGTTTCTGCCAAAGATACTAACTCTAGGACGTGCAAGTCCTTATATACTATTCTAAAGTTACAAAAGATTACAAAAGCCCAAGCCCATAAAAGTGCCGCTCAGCGGTGACTGCGCGTCCCTTTTCTTCCCCTCAGCGGCCAGTTTGCCCCTCAGCGGACCTCCCGTGACCTCCTGAGTGCCGCTCAGCGGTAAAATGCCGCTGAGCGGTGCCTTCGGCTTCTCCTTTTGCACTCTTTGATTCCTTTTATGATTCCATCTCTCTCCTTCTTCACTTCTTTCACTAAATTCACCTTAAAACCTGCACAAAAACACTTAAATCAAGCATAAACCTGTCCAGCTCTCTTATTTCTGAAAATATGGATAAAAACATGATTTCAAGCTAGTTTCTAAGTGTAAAGGTTGCTTTTAGTATCAATTTTAAGCATGAAAATAACATTTTTCAACTGTTATCAGCTGCGACAACCTCATCAAATTTTGGTGCCGCTGTCGAGGACCAACGGTTTGGTTTTAGGTCTTTTGTTGTGTTAGTGTGTGTTAGTATATGTTTTGTCTTGTATGTTTGAGTATGCGTGTTTTGTTTGCTGAGGTTGTTTTGTGTGTTTGAAATTTTTGTGCTATCGTTTCATGGTTGTAGGGTATTGTGACTTAGTGCATGACTAGGGGCAATTGTGGACCCATACCACCCTTTGATCCTGAGATTGATAGGACGTTTCATAGATTAGCTAGGCATTCTAGGAATTTATCTTTAGAGTCTGTTTTTGAGTCAGTTCCATTAGAGACTTTACATCCTACTGCTGATTCTGAATACACTGCTTAATACTTTGTGCATACTGCATCTAATTCTGCATCTGTATCTTCATCTCCATCAACATCTACATCTGCACATTTTAATCACACTGAGAACAATATGGCACAACCTCCACCTCGCGAGAGGACTCTTAAGGAGATGGTTGCACTTGATTTCACCTATGAAAGCTCGTGCATCCAATATCCTGATGAAGACGTGTCGTATGTTCTCAAAATTGGACTGATCCATTTGTTGCCCAAGTTTCATGGCCTTGCAGGTGAGTGCCCGCATAAGCATCTGAAGGAATTTCATATTGTTTGTTCATCCATGAGGCCTCCAGATGTTACCGAAGATCACATCTTTTTGAAGGCATTCCCTCATTCACTAGAAGGAGTAGCAAATGATTGGTTGTATTACTTGACGCCTAGATCCATCACCAGTTGGGATGATCTGAAGAGGTTGTTCTTGGAGAAATTTTTCCCAACATCCCGGACCACAGCTATCAGAAAAGACATTTCTGGGATTAGGCAGCTCGATGGAGAGAGCTTGTATGAGTGTTGGGAGAGATTCAAGAAGCTATGTGCAAGCTGCCCTCACCATCAAATATCCGAGCAACTCCTTCTCTAGTATTTCTATGAAGGATTGAACAACATGGAGAGGAGTATGATTGATGCTGCCAGTGGTGGAGCGCTTGGTGACATGACGCTTGCTAAAGCTAGGCATTTGATTGAGAAGATGGCTTCTAACTCCCAACAGTTCAGTGCGAGAAAGAATGCTATTGTGGTCAAGGGAGTTCAGATAAGAAATTGGAAGGCAAGCTTGATGCTCTTGTGAGTTTGGTGACACAATTGGCATCCAATTAGAGATCGACACCTCTATCTGCTTCTGTTACACGGCTGTGTGCTATTTGTCCTTCTAGTGACCATTACACTAATGCATGTCCTTCTCTGCAGCAACCTAGTGCTCATGATGCACCTCAAGCTTATGCTACAAACATTTACAGCAACATACAACAACATCAACATCAACCACAACAACAATAATACTATGACATGTCTAGTAGTAGGTATAACCCAGGGTGGAGGGATCACCCTAATCTCGGATGGAACAATGCTCCACAGCAACAACAACAACCATCTCATTTTCAGAATGTTGCAGGTCCTCACAGATATGTTCCTCCTCCTGTTCAGAGATTTCAAAGACAACAACAAGAGATTCCTACCCAGCCAGCTTCCCAACCTTCCACTTCTTCTTCTGAGCTTACCTTGGAGGAGTTGGTGAAGCAGATGATTGTTCAAACCATGCAATTTCAACAGGAAACAAGGGCCTCAATCCAGGAGACAAAAGCTTCCTGATAACAGTTGAAAAACTGTTATTTTCATGCTTAAAATTGATACTAAAAGCAACCTTTATACTTAGAAACTAGGTTGAAATCATGCTTTTATCCATATTTTAAGAAATAAGAGAGCTGGACAGGTTTATGCTTGATTTCAGTGTTTTTGTGCAGGTTTTAAGGTGAATTTAGTGAAAGAAGTGAAGAAGGAGAGAGATGGAACCAGAAAAGACATCAAAAAGTGCAAAAGGAGAAGCCGAAGTTACCGCTCAGCGACAGTTTACCGCTGAGCGGCACTCAGGAAGTCACGGGAGATCCGCTGAGGGGCAAAATGACCGCTGAGGGGCAAAATGGCCACTGAGGGGAAGAAACCAACTCACGCACTTACCGTTGAGCGGCACTTTACCGCTGAGCGGCACACTTATGGGCTTGGGCCTGAATTTTCTATAATTTTAGAATAGTATATAAGCTTTAGGACGTCCTAGGGTTTGTATCTTTGGCATAAACGAAGCAAACACTCTCTCTTCCACCCCTTTGAAGGAGGATCTTGGATGCTCAGGCTACCTCTTCACCTTTCTAGGGTTTTATCTTTCATTCTTTCATTATTGTTCATCTAGTTTCACCATGAATATGGTGAACTAAACCTTTTATTGTTGTTGGGGAATCAATGTAGTCTTGTGAAACTCTCATATATGGAATTTGTTTTTACATCTTATATTTAAGACCTATGCTTTCTTTCATCATTAGTTAGGGTTTTTCCTCTTTGCTCAATGCTTGCTTTGTTTAACTCATTCAATGCATGATTATTGATTTTGTCGATACGGGAACGTACGGGGAAGTCTAGATCCGGGGAATCTCTCCCAATGGTATATTGGTTGTCGTTAATCTCCTGTGCTAAAAGAACTAATTATTAGGAATGCTAGGAATTGTATGAACTCGTAATTAGGGATAGGCCTTCTTGTCAAGGTAATTTAGAGAGTGGAATTAACAATGATGACTTGAATGTTGAATTCCTAAAGTATATGAGAGTGGATAAGATGAAATTGATAACCCCAACAACATATTCATCCATATATTCCATTGAAAGTGCTTGTCTTCTGTTTTAGCCATTGATCAACCTCATGCATACATGTTTATTTTCTGTTTTGCATATTAAACACCACTTATTTCGTTCTTAAGTCTTAGCTAATCAACAAATCACATAACTAAACTAGACCGTGAGTCCTTTGGGAGAACGATACTTGGTCTTACCAAGTTTATTACTTGAAGCGATTCTGTCACACTTGCCGATTGTTCAACAAGTTTGTGGGCCGTATTTCGGTGTTCATGAATTTGTCATCACATCCATCGAGAGCTTGACTAATCAGATGGGACAGATGGCCACATAGTTGAATCAAGCAGAGTCTCAGAATTATGATAAATTGCCATCCCAAACTGTGTAGAATCCTAAGAATGTTAGTGTCATCACCCTCAGATCTGGGAAGCAAATTATTGTACCCATTGTGCCACCTCCGGCACCTGAACCTTCTAAACCTGCACCTGCTACTTGTCACAGAAAAGAGGACCAGGCTGGTCCAAGCAGGACATTTGAGGCAGGTGGACCTTCTTCTTCAGGTGGTTTTTCTTCTCCCACCACCACCACTAGTGAATCTCCTACCTTACGCTACCCAATTCCTCTTCCATTCCCTCTAAAGGCGATGCCTAGCAAAAAGATGGAAGAAGTGGACAAGGAAAAATTGGAGACCTTCAGAAAGGTAGAGGTGAACATACCTCTACTTGATGCCCTAAAGCAGATTCCAAGATATGCAAAATTTCTGAAGGACCTGTGCACACATAAAAGAAAAATGAAAAGAGATGAAAGAATCAACATGGGTAGGAATGTATCTGCGCTTATTGGTAAGTCGGTCTCGCACATTCCTAAAAAGTGGAAGGACCTAAGTACGTTTTGCATTCCTTGTATGATTGGAAATAGTAAATTTGAAAATGCCATGCTTGATTTGGGTGCTTCTATTAATGTCATGCCTTTGTCTATATATAAATCTTTGTCTCTAGGTCCTTTACAGCCTACAGGTGTGGTCATTCAGTTGGCCAACAGGAGTGTTACCCACCCAACAGGTTAGATAGAGGATGTCTTGGTTAGGGTTGGTGAATTGATTTTTCCTGCCGACTTTTATGTTTTGGAAATGGAGGAGGGATTCTCTAATGGATCCGCTCCCATCATATTAAGCAGGCCATTTTTGGAAATTGCCCGAACCAAGATTGATGTGTATGTTGGAAATTTATCCATGGAATTTGCTGATATTGTGGTTCACTTTAATATTCTTGATGCAATGAAGTTCCTAGTTGAGGACCATTCTGTTTTTAAGATTAACATGTTGGATGACATTATTGATAAATATGTTGTTGATGAGTTTGATTCTTTGCATAAGAAAGAGCATTCTTCTCTACCTTTTCTACATACATACATTGAATCTAAATTTGAGAATGATGCTGATTTTGATGAGAATTTTGATACCCATGATGTTGATGATGTTCTTGACATTGATGATGTATCTGTCATGGATATAGATTTGGAGTCTGATGAGATGGGTGTTCTACCTGTGAATTCTTTAAAGTCAGAATGCAATAACCACTGTGTAGGAAGTACAAATGAATCTAACTTGCAGACACCTACTCTTGAGTTGAAACATCTCCCAAATAACCTCAAGTATGCTTACTTGGAGGATGATGAGAACAAACATGTCATCATTTCCACCTCCCTTGATGTTGTTGAAGAGGATAAATTGTTGAGTGTGTTGAGGAAGCACAAGAAGGCCATTGGTTGGACATTGGCTGACATACCTGGCATTAGCCCATCTATTTGTATGCACAGAATTCTTCTAGAAGAGGAAGCAAAGCCAGTTAGGCAGCCACAACGAAGGCAAAACCCTGTGATTATGGATGTCATCAAGAAGGAGGTGACCAAGCTTCTGCAAGTTGGGATCATCTACCCCATATCAGATAGTCAATGGGTGAGCCCGATCCATGTTGTGCCTAAGAAGACTGGCCTCACCGTGATAAAGAATGAGAAGGATGAGTTGATTCCTACTAGAGTGCAGAACAATTGGAGAGTCTACATTGACTATAGGAGGCTCAACCAAGCAACTAAGAAGCTTTGACCACCACTCCGATCATCTAGGCACCAGATTGGACAACCCCTTTTGAGCTTATGTGTGATGCTTCCAAACTTGTTTAACAATCGGAAAGTGTGACTGAATCGTTTCAAGTAATAAAACTCGGTAAGACCAAGTATCGTTCTCCCAAAGGACTCACGGCCTAGTTTAGTTATGTGATTTGTTGATTATTTAAGACTTAAGAACAAATTGATTGGAGTTTAATATGCAAAAGACAGTAAATAAACATGTTTGCATGAATTTGTTCAATGGCGAAAATGGAATACAAACACTTCAATGAAATAGATGGATGAGTATGTTGTTGGGGTTATCAATTTCATCTTATCCACTCTCATATACTTTAGGAATTCAACATTCTTTTCATCAATTGTTAATGCCACTCTCTAAATCACCTTGCAAGAAGGCCTATCCTTAATTACGAGTTCATACAATTCCTAAAATTCCTAGTAACTAGTTCTTAAGTGCAGAAGCTTAACGGCAACCAATATACTATTGGGAGATATTTCTTGGATCTAGATTGCCCCGTACGTTCCTGTATCGACAAAATCAATAATCATGGAAATGAATGAGTTAAACAAAGCAAGCATTAAGCAAAGAGGAAAAACACTAACTAATGATGAAAGAAAGCATAAGTCTTAAAAGTAAGATGTTAAAACAAATTCCATATATGAGAGTTTCACAAGACTACATTGATTCCCCAACAACAATACAAGGTTTACTTCACCATATTCATGGTGAAACTAGATGAATAATAATGGAAGAATGAAAGATAAAACCCTAGAAAGGTGAAGAGGTAGCCTAAGCATCCAAGATCTTCCTTCAAAGGGGTGGAAAAGAGAGTATTTGCTTCGTCTCTGCCAAAGATACAAACCCTAGGACGTCCTAAAGCTTATATACTATTCTAAAAATATAAAACAATTAGGCCCAAGCCCATAAAAGTGCCGCTCAACGGTAAACTGCCGCTCAACGGTAAGTGCGTGAGTTGTTTACTTCCCCTCAGCGGCATTTTCACCACTCAGCGGATCTAACGTGAGCTTCTGAGTGCCGCTCAATGATAACAGTTGAAAAACTATTATTTTCATGCTTAAAATTGATACTAAAAGCAACCTTTAGACTTAAAAACTAGCTTGAAATCATGCTTTTATCTATATTTTCATAAATATGAGAGCTGGACAGGTTTATGCTTGATTTAAGTGTTTTTGTGCAGGTTTTAAGATGAATTTAGTGAAAAGAGTGAAGAAGGAGAGAGATGACATTAGAAAAGACAAGAAAGAGTGCAAAAAGAGAAGTCGAAGGCACCGCTCAGCGGCATTTTACCGCTGAGCGGCACTCAGGAGGTTGCGGGAGTCACGCTGAGGGGCAAACTGGCCGCTGAGGGGAAGAAAAGTGACGCGCAATCACCGCTGAGCGGTATTTACCGCTGAGCGGCACTTTATGGGCTTGGGCTTTTGTAATCTTTTGTAACTCTAGATTAGTATATAAGGGCTTGCACGTCCTAGAATTAGGTATCTTTGGCAGAAACGAGGCAAACACTCTCTTTTCCACCCCTTTGAAGGAGGATCTTGGATGCTCAGGCTACCTCTTCACCTTTATTGGGTTTATTCTTTCATTGTTCATCTAGGTTCACCATGAATATGGTGAACTAAACCTTGTATGTTTGTTGGGGAATCAATGTAATCTCTTGAAGCTCTCATATATGGAATCTGTTGTTTACATCTTTTAATTAAGAATTATGCTTTCTTTCATCATTAGTTAGGGTTTTTCCTCTTTGCTCAATGCTTGCATAGTTTAACTCATTCCATGCATGATTATTGGTTTTGTCGATACGGACACGTACGGGGAAGTCTAGATCCGGGGAATTTCTCCCAATATTATACTGACAATATTATATTGGTTGCCTTTAAGCTCCTGTGCTCATGAACTAATCATTAGGAATGCTAGGAATTGTATGAACTCGTGATTAGGGAGAAGCCATCTAGAATGGTACATTAGAGAGTGGCATTAACAATGATGATTTGAATGTTGAATTCCTAAAATATATGAGAGTGGATGAGATGAAATTGACCCCCAACAACTTATTCATTCATATAATTCATTGAAAGTGTTTATCTTTTGTCTTTGCCATTGATCAAACTTCATGCATACATGTTTATTTTCTGTCTTGCATTTTAAACTCTAAATATTTCGTTTGTAAGTCCTAGCTAATCAACAAATCACATAACTAAACTAGGCCTTGAGTCCTTTGGGAAGAACGATACTTGGTCTTACCAAGTTTATTACTTGAACGATTCGGTCATACTTGCCGATTGTGAAACAAGTTTGTGACATCATATTTTGGTGCTTACAAATTTGTCCATCAAGTTTTTGGCGCCGTTGCCGGGGATTCGTGGTTTAACTGGTTAATTTGTGTGAAAGGTTGCTTTTAGTATCAATTTTAAGCATGAAAATAATAGTTTTCAACTGTTATCACAACCCCAAACTTAGAACTTTGCTTGTCCTCAAGCAAACAAGATGTAACTCAATCTTCTACCAATTCATATAATGGTTCACTCATTCAAAAAATCTTCTTTTCAAGATAAGTAAAGACTTCAATCAAACTTATGACCAAGATTTCAATCAAGACGTGCACATGCTTTGGTGTTCACAAAGTCACTTAATATCCAACAAATGCTATTTTTCATGAATGATCAATCAAATAAGCATGGATGTTCATGTGCTCAATGAATATTTCCTCACTAGGTAAAGTGTTTCACTCAAACACAAGTGTATAAGAGGTAATCACTCATTCACTCCACTATCACAATGTCACATGAATAAACTTTGCCTTTCATTTAACCACAATCAAAAACATTCACAAGCATGCATCATCACAAGGACTTTTCAATGGCTTATAACGTGGCTGGGCTAACAAGAAAATTGGTTTTTCTGGATCACAAAATGATGGACGAACGCCCGAGGAGAGACCGATAGAAGCTGTGCGAACATGATTCGAACTCCTCGAAGCTTCTTCCAGAGAGATGATGCAGCATAATTGATTGGAACAGAGCAAATCTGAGAATGAACACGAAGAACCATAATCTGGACCTAAGGAACCCTAGAAAGGTGCAGAACATCAAATGAACCGATTAATCGGTTCAAAACAAAGATTGAATGGTGGATAATATGAAAAATATTGTTTCAATCGGTGAAATCGAAGGAAACCTAAAGAAGAGGTGTTTTAGGTTTGGAAACTAGAAAAATAAAGAGGAAGCAGAGATCTGGAAATGAGATGATACGCGAAGGAGTATGGTTCTGTGAAGAGAAATGTGTTGCGCAAATGAAGAATCCTCTCTCTGATGCACGAGAGATTAAATGAAAATGAAGGAAGTGGCGATGAAAGGAAGGTGTGGCGAGGCTTTGCCCGAGAGAAAGGAAGACGCGTGGCTAAGGAGCGCTGACGAACGATGATGATGTGTGATGAGAGAGAAGCACGGTGTAATGGAAAAGGAAAGTGAGAGAGGTGCTTGGAATGTGGCTAGAGGGAGTCTTTGGACTCTCTAGCCTGACTTTCAAGAGAGAATTGTTTCTATTTCAGAAAACTTAATTCTCATTAATCTCAAAAGTCCTATTACAAGAGAGGAGTTGGGTATTTATAATAACCCATGCTCCTTAAGAGCTAAGCTAGGAAAGGTAAAAATACAAAAGAAAGACTAAGTCAAGTAGGATTCCATCATGCCCTCCCTCTTAAGAAAAGATTTGTCCTCAAATCTGGAAATCGCCTTATGAATAAGCTCCACACAATCTTTGGGGGCATGGCCATCTTGAAGTGGCCTTATTCTTTTAGATCTAGTTTTCTTCCTCCTGGATCAAACACGAATCTGCAATACACATCAAATATATCTTCAGTTAATATCAATCCAAGAAAGAATTTTTCTTTAAAAACAAGAGAATAAGAACTTCTAATACTTGATTAGTAATCTTTGAAAATTTTAGAAGTCCAAATTCAATTTTATCTTGAGTTAATTGTTTTCTTAAAGATAAGAATAACTCAAGATTTGAATTGTCATATTCTGAAAATGTTTTCATGACAATTGGTTTGAAAGAGAAGTCAAAAATTGAAAAGTAATCAATTATTGGAAAAGAAGTAAAGATTTGGAAACCTGCCCTTTTAGGTTCCACAGTCTTTGAAAGAATAGGATTTGTCATCAGTAACAATTTCTCCTTTTCTTTCTTCTCTTTTTCTTGCCTTTCTTTCTTTTCTTCTTCTTTTCTCTCTTCTCTTCTTAATTCCTCTCTTCTTCTCTCTTCTTCTCTCTTCTCTTTTCTCTATTTCTTCTCTCTTTCTCTTCTCTTCTCCTTTCCTTTCTTCCTTTTCTTTTCTCTCAATCTCTCTTTCTCTTTTCTTATCCTTGATCTCCTTTAGTCTTGCCCCAAATTCTAATTCTCTACGAAGAAACCCATGATCCTTTAAACTCTCAAGAAATAGTTTTCCATCATCAATGCAATCCCTAATTAATTCTAGGTTTCTTTTAATGCTTGAAGGCACAAACTTTCTTCTCATGCAAGCTTTTAAATCATGCCAATCACGTATGGAAGACTTCCTACCTTTCCTAACATGATATTGTCTTTCATCCCACCACTCACTTGCATTTTCTTCTAACTTAGAGAGATATATGCTAAGGACATAATATTCACTCTCTTCATAAAACCAAGGATTTATTTTATCAATTTCTTTCTCCCAAGCTAGGTATGTTAATGCACCTATGTCTTTACCAAATGATGGAAGATTCCTAGCTTGTTTAAACATTTCATCAACTTTATCTAACCTAGAAGACCTGTATGAACCATAAGAAGACATCTTTGTTTTTAAAAGTTTTCTTAATCTAAAGG
This sequence comes from Vigna nakashimae, assembly GCA_034642375.1. Lineage (NCBI taxonomy): Eukaryota > Viridiplantae > Streptophyta > Magnoliopsida > Fabales > Fabaceae > Vigna > Vigna nakashimae. Next base: position 20,638,374 of record CM067760.1, on the reverse strand, counting down.
GTTCAAAACTTTCACTTAGACAAGTCCCAGGTAAGAGAGGTGAGCTAAAGAGCTGCTTAAGTACCAAGTCTTGCCTTGCCAGAAATGTCTTAGGCTACTAACTAATTACCCCTTAAACTAAAATCACCTTTAGAAACAAAGTACACAACTCAAATAATTAAGCACAAATAAAAGACTAGACTCTCAGACTCTAATGTGAAAAGGCTTAGAGTTTAATCCATTTTAGCCTAATCAACCCTAAACGTGAACACAAAAATCAAAGAAACAAAAACACTAAAGAAACCAGCGGACTCTAATGACCCCTACGAGATACACAAATCAAGTCAATATTAAAGTCTACTCCTATGGTGAAGCTTGTAGCTTTGGCTAACAAGACACATTCACCTGTCTAGCTATGCTAAAAAATAAAAGCAAATAAAGTTGCCAAGAGTTTGAAAGAGCACCAAGGACTCTTCCAAAGAACTTGGACTTTATAAAAGTCCCTTTTACAAAACAAAAACTAAAGCTAACAGTGGCTAACACCAGCCTATTACAAACAATTTGAACAAATCAAATACAAAGAAAGAAAACTATGCTACGGTCTTGGTCCTCTTCTCCATTTTGTTGCTCAACTTTGCTGTTGCTTCTAGAATCAATTTGTCTTGAATTTTCCAGGCCAGTTCAATCCTACAAAAGTAAATGCACAGAGCTGCAATCAAAATTTCATTAACTAGAACAAATTGCACAATGAAAACATATAACAGTAAGAACTTCCCTTTTATTCTCTGGCCTTCACGTGTGCAGTTGTTGATCCTGACAGCTAATAGAATTGTTTTTGCTCTCAAATTGTTGCAAGTATTCTGCACAGTTAATTTTCAACCAAAATCAATAGAATATTCATGCAATATTATCATTTACATCACTTACAAGCTAAAACAGAATAGTAATTCACAACAAAGGGTAAGTTAGACAACTTCCCTATTTGAATGATTGTTTCTAGCCTGTTTCAAGCTCCACACTGAGATGTTTCTGCTACTGTTTCTTCAGTAATATTCTGCTCAAGTAATGATTCATTCACATCAGCTCTGCACACATAAATCCAACAAAATCAAACCAGATTTCATTAGACACATGCAAATGGTCATTATACCAGAATCAAAAGGATATAAGTCTACGCTGAAACCAAACTGATTAAACAACCACCCTAGTCTAATCAAAATCAGATTAATCCAATGCAATGCAGAACAATTCCAATTCAGATTCAGATTGGCTAATCCTAGTGTACAACAATTATCATACCAGATCAACTTCCAAATAATGCTAAGCAATACAAGCTATAACAGGAATAGTTCAACTAAAACAGAAGCAATTTAAGGTGAAAGACTCCCTTTAGTTCAACACTCCCACAAGAAGTGTTTCTGCCTCTGGTTGCTTAATCTATACTCTGTTGAGGTGCTATAGCTGTATCAGTGAAGGTTCTGGTCTGCACTTCCAAATCCCACTCAATGCTGCAGTTTATCTATACACCAAGATCCCAGAGAAAAACAATAAAAATTCAGAATTGATAACAGCACAATTCAGATTGGATTATTATCAACACAGAAAACAAATCCCAGCCCTAATCTAGACTTTCTCCCTGCATTGGTGTTGCTGAACCCTTAAAAGATCATGTCAGCTTTCAATCAACAAGTACAACTTCCAATTTATTAGTCTGAATTAACATAAAGAAACAGTTTGCGCATGTTAAGGAAAAAAAATGAAACCATATGATATCCAAACAGAATATTCAAGCAAATATGATTTACTATTTTTAGTCATGCACAAATCTAACACGAAACTGTACAATAGAATAAAGAGACTCCCTATTTAGCTTGGTGTAGTTTATGCAGGTAGCCAAGCTCCTTTTGCTCCACTTGAGGTACTCTTGTGTTAGACTTCCCACACTTACAAACTGCTTTTGAACAACTTTACTCCCTGTAAATGTTAATCAGAACAAAAACTGCACAACTAAATGGTCAGCACATTTCAAGTTCAAAACTTATTTCAGCACTTAAACAAGAACACACTCTCAACAAGAAATTTGGCTCTTAGATGCAGCCACACAAAACTCACAAAAATCAGTCTCTCTTAAAGCTTAAAGCACTCAAAATGGAAAGATTTGGAAGGGAAATTCTCCCTTGGCAGTACACAGCTGGAGAGTATTCCAGACCACCACCACCTAAAATGCTACCAAGCACACAAACCTCCTTTCAAATTCCAGAAATCCAGAGTGTACAAACTTCTCAATCAAGAATGGCTACGCTAAGGTCAAAATCAGAAACCAGAACAGGACAGCCACAAATAAGGACAACACAACAGATCTATTGCTTAAGACAACTCTAGATCAGATTATGAAAGCAACAAAAGCTCAATTATGAACAGCAGATCAGAGTTTACACTTGCATTGAGACAAAACCAAGACAACCAACAATTGACAAACAAGAAACAAGGCTAGTTAATAAAGGTACGCACAGCAAAATAGAGCCTAAGGAATAGAACTAGAAACAGATTAAAAACACAAGAAAATCACAGCAAGTTGAATCATACATGACTAAACAGATTTGCAACTGAAATAGAATAATGCATTGCCAATTATATGATGAACTAGAAAAAGGAGAGAAACATTAAGAGTGAAACTGTGTTGTGAATTGCACTTGCCACTTGACTCTTTATGTGGTTTAGTCACTACTTCTTTTCTAATTGCTTTTTTCTTTTTCAAATCACAAGAACTCATGATTTTATACTTTCACTTTCTTTTGCTACAATTCACAACATATAATTGACTCTATTTCAATCCAACTTCACAAGATATGAGTCATGATAGAAACAAATGATTCAACTCAAAAAAATATCCAAAAGAAAACAAGAGGCTAATCACTCTCAGCCACAATTAAAGTTTCAATATCACTGGTTTAGGATTCCTTGAGTGAACAAAAATTTATTCTCAATTGCAGAATTGATAGCAAAGTGAAAACAGTGAAGCACACTATGAATCACAAACTCAGTAGATCAAACTAAGTTCAATCACTATTGTAAACAATTTTAATGCAATTCTGCAGATTCATTTACTACAATAGATGCCAACAAAACAAAGACAATACTGGAAAAATTTGAATCAGAACTTGGCAAAGAATTTAAAACCAAGTATGAATGACTCACAGACTCTGCAAAGAAAAACCAGTTCGGTGTAGCTGGCCAAATAACAAATCTGCTAATTAATCAATGTGCAACTGAGCTAGGCTGAGCCTTTCATTGCTCACTTGGTATGCACTTGTTACTGATTAGGCAGAAACCAAGCAAAGCTATCATTAAACAGATTCAAGAACATGAGATTCATACAATTCCTAGCATTCCTAATGATTAGTTCATGAGCACAGGAGCTTAAAGGCAACCAATATAATATTGTCAGTATAATATTGGGAGAAATTCCCCGGATCTAGACTTCCCCGTACGTGTCCGTATCGACAAAACCAATAATCATGCATGGAATGAGTTAAACTATGCAAGCATTGAGCAAAGAGGAAAAACCCTAACTAATGATGAAAGAAAGCATATGTCTTAATTAAAAGATGTAAACAACAGATTCCATATATGAGAGCTTCAAGAGATTACATTGATTCCCCAACAAACATACAAGGTTTAGTTCACCATATTCATGGTGAACCTAGATGAATATCAATGAAAGAATGAAAGAATAAACCCAATAAAGGTGAAGAGGTAGCCTGAGCATCCAAGATCCTCCTTCAAAGGGGTGGAAGAGAGAGTGTTTGCCTCGTTTCTGCCAAAGATACTAATTCTAGGACGTGCAAGCCCTTATATACTAATTTAGAGTTACAAAAGATTACAAAAGCCCAAGCCCAAAAAGTGCCGCTCAGCGGTAAATACCGCTCAGCGGTGATTGCGCGTCACTTTTCTTCCCCTCAGCGGCCAGTTTGCCTCTCAGCGTGACTCCCGCAACCTCTTGAGTGCCGCTCAGCGGTAAAATGCCGCTGAGCGGTGCCTTCGACTTCTCTTTTTGCACTCTTTCTTGTCTTTTCTAATGTCATCTCTCTCCTTCTTCACTCTTTTCACTAAATTCATCTTAAAACCTGCACAAAAACACTTAAATCAAGCATAAACCTGTCCAGCTCTCATATTTATGAAAATATAGATAAAAGCATGATTTCAAGCTAGTTTTTAAGTCTAAAGGTTGCTTTTAGTATCAATTTTAAGCATGAAAATAACAGTTGTTCAACTGTTATCACAACCCCAAACTTAGAACTTTGCTTGTCCTCAAGCAAACAAAATGTAACTCAATCTCCAACCAATTCATATGATGGTTCACTCATTCAAAATCCTCTTTTCAAGATAAGTAACAACTTCACTCAAACTTATGACCAAGAGTTCAATCAAGATGTGCACATGCTTTTAGTGTTCACAAAGTCATTTAAATTCCAACAAATGCTATTTTTCATGAATGATCAATCAATTAAGCATGGATGTTCATGTGCTTATGGAATATTTCCTCACTAGGTAAAGTGTTTCACTCAACACACAAGTGTATAAGAGGTAAAGTGTTTCACTCATTCACTCTACTATCACAATGTCACATGAGTCAACTTTGCCTTTCATTTAACCACAATCAAAAACATTCACAAGCATGCATCATCACAAGGACTTTTCAATGGCTTATAATGTGGCTGGGCTAACAAGAAAATTGGTTTTTCTGGATCACAAAATCCTTGAGTTAAGAGAATCATAACAACACCATTATTCTTATTCATTCCCAACTTTCTTTTGCCTTTGCAATTGCATTGAGCTTTACTTCTTTTTCTTTTCTTTTCTTTTTCTTTGCATATTCTTACTTTTTAGCTCTTAGCTCAATGCTTTTCCTTTTTCATGTTTTCCCAACAACCCCAAACTTGAACATTTAACAATACCATACAAGATATTCTACTTAACTCAAGGTAAAGATTTTCAATCAAGGTTTTTCAGTGTATGTTCAAGGTTATGGGTTCAAAGGATAGAACACAAAGTGTTCTCTTTTAGTAGGCTAACTTTATGAATTTGGCCAATAAAAAGGGTTCCAACAAATGGCCTTGATCATATGATGCAAAACAAGCAATTGATTCAATCATAGAAAACCTGGGCAAAATCATTCATGCTTTCAAAGTAATAGCATTCAACAATAACAACTCTGGAGCTCAAAACCTCACATATAAGCTCATTCACATTTGACATACACATCCTGCTTAATTTCACAATCACAATCATGATATCATGCATTTGTTCACAAAGCTTGTGAATCACCTGTATAAACATTTAATGTGCACATTGATGAGTCATTATTTCTTGAATTATATTTAGTTTATTGCACTTAAATAAACCAGGGAATTGTGTTTAATTGTTTGTTATTTCCTCGTTTTCCGAATTTTGCTTAATTTGGTCAGAAATTTGTAATTGTGCTAATTTGGGTTTTCTGAGCTGATTAAGTGTATTTTTGAAGTGCAGGAAAATTTCGGAAATACATTTTGGGACATCAGGAAGAATGCCAAATAAATTCAAGACTCTCCAGACAGACATTTTAGAATTAATTAAATTGTAATTCAGTAGTTTAGAATTTCTGTATTAACTTTTACATTTTGGGATAATTTTTGGTAAACTAGATTAGACCTAAATAGTAGAGAAAGATGGCTTGGCATCTTAGGGTTTTGTGTGGACCCCACCCTTATTAAAAAGGGAACTCACGGCCTAAGGAACAGCCGCCACTTGCACTTGGTTTTGGCCACTGTTTTTAGTTTCTTCTCTCTCGGGTTTTGGTTTTGGGGTGAATTTTTCTTTGGCTGAAAACACTGTTGCAAAGGAAGCTTTTATGAAATTAATTTTTCTTGCTTTGACTTGAGCACACGTTACATTTTCAGTTTGTCATTTAATTTCAATTTGGTTCATGAAATTATTGGAGTGAAGTTATGTCCAGTAATGCTTCATTACTAAGCTGTACGGTGGGTTTTACTTTGGAGAAGATGCGTTGATTCCAGGAGCTGTGTGGTGCCACGGTGCTGGAAGGAAGTGCACGGCTGCTGTAAGAAGTGAAGAGAGGGAAATGGTGATAGCTGGAATGAAGGGAGCGTACGAAATGAAACTTGGAAGCATGGAAGGAGTTGATGCTGTCACGGCAGGGAGAAAGTCACGGTGAAAAGTGGAAGCACACGGTCTGCACATATTCACGTTGTTGAGTTGGAGAAAAGAAAATGATCTGGAAGCACATCACGACCCAACCCTTGTGCCTTCCAGCGTCCAGCTTTGAAGAGAAATGGTGTGACGGGTTGCACATCCTAAGAGAGACACGGCCCACACTTGGCAGTTGGTCCACGGGTTTTTGAATCTAGCAGCAGAAAAGTGATACATTTTTTTTATTCTTTGCAAGCTGGAAGCACACGGGAATGAGGTGACCTAGAGGGGGCTGGACGTGGGAGGTTCCAGTAACCACCACCGAAGGGAGAGCAAATTTTATTTTAGTGTATTGAGATTGGAATGAGGAACATTGGCTTTTGTGTTTTTCGGTGAATGCAAGGTGCACGTGATTGAGTGTTTCAAAGTTTTCCTTTTCATTTTGTTTGGTGGCAGTAGCATGGTCACATCTTTGGAGAAAAGGAGTCACACTTCCAACCTTTATCACTTTCATTGGTTTTATCATTTTACACATTAGAATGCAAAGCCGCTGACTTGTTTCTTTCACTGTTAACATTTATTTAGTGTCATTTCCTTGATGAATTAATGCTTAGTTTAATTATTGTTGCATTTTTATTTTATTCCAACACATTTGCCTTCAAATTGTTCGATTCAGTTTATTTTTTGAGCTGCACAGTGATTTTATTATGGGAATTCATTTTCCTTTCTTTTAGAAAAAGTGATGTTTTAAATTTTAGGACATGTTAGGTTTTTATTTATTTATTGCTAATTTCATTTTAGAATTTTCTTTGAGTTTTAATTGGAGTAATAGGAAAATCACACACGGTGGCATTTAAAAAGGATTGGCGTATTTTTAGTTAAGTGTTTTTATTATTTTAATATGTTGCATTTCACTGTTTATCTTGTTTTCAAGTGTTGTTTCAATTTCGGTTTACTTTTACTAATGCTTCTACTGTTCGGTTCAATGTTTTCATTTGCTTTAATGTTTCCACTTGTATTCAGTTGTGTTTAATTCTCATTTTTAATTTCGTTATTTGCATTCACAAAACTTTCAAAACCCCCCACTGCGTGTTTGATCTGAGACTGAACCACAAATTGGTCCTTGAGAGACGACCTAGGAGTCACTTCCTAGTACTATACTGCATTCTTTCATGCACAACTTTTGTTGGGAGGTGCGACCCTCTCATCAAAATGGCGCCGTTGCCGGGGACCAATGGTTCGGTCTTAGGTTTTTGTTGTGTTTGTGTGTGTTGTGTTTTGTCTTGTGTTGTGATGTGATGTGATGTTCTGTTTTGTGTGTGCGTGTTGCATGTATAAATGTGTTGTGTTTTACCCTCTCATCACACATCATCTCAACATCAATCAATCAATAAGCATCATCAAGCATTACTTATCACACAATCACAGTTAATAGCAAACCATCATAAGAAACCAGGTGTTCAATAGAGTACATCAAACCCTAATCTAAAAGCAAAAACAAATAAGTTCAGATAACTTAAACCACAAAAGCATAATCATATGATAGCATTCATCAGTAAATGCTATCTCAGCTCCTCATCAATCTGAGCTGTCCTCTGTATCTTCCTCCTCCTCTTCATCATCATCTTCATCAAATGCATCCTCCTCCTCAACTTCATCTTCTTCCATATCTCTAGCTGAAGCTTCAGCTGCTTCAGCTCCTCCATGCAATGGTTCTTCTGGCCAAGCTACCACATTATGGAATTCATCCATAGTCCACCTGTGTGCTGGAGGGGTATCATACATCCCCACTATCATCTCAGCCGTGGCCACTTGCCCTCTATGGATGGACTGCAACTGAGCACCTATAAGAGACATATACATGTCCCTCATCTGGAATGGTTCTGCTTCATGTGTATCAGCAGATGTCCGGCTCTGTGCTGGCCCTCTCTCTCTACGAGCCTGGCGTGGTGGAACTGGCTGAGCTGCCTCCTCACCTCCACAGTACTGTCTGTAATAGGCCTCATCAATAGCTTTTCTTGGCCTCTCAAATGGTGGAACAGAAGTGTCCACCCCAGCTTGCTTGCAAAGGTGAGTGATCAAAGAAGGATGTCCCAGTGGTGCTTTGTTGTTTGAGGTGTTAGCACACACACTAATCTCATCAGCTATCACCTGCCCAATATTAACATTCAAGTTTCTGATAGCACAGTAGATGAATAGTGCCCTGCTGAGAGTGATATCTGACACATGTGAGCATGGCTGAATGTTGGCATGAGAAAATGCCATCCAATACTTTGCAAGAGGAGTCAAATCTGTCCTCCTAATGTTAACCACTGCTCCAGATCTATTCCTTTGGAAGTGTCCTCCAGGTATACACAACACTCTCTCAACATCCTCAAAGTCAGCACCTTCCTCCATGCTAAGAGCAAACTGGCATTGCTCACCAGCCCACACAGTATCCAGGAAGTTGTTGATGGAATCAGGATCATACCTGATGGCATGGCCTCTGACATTGCCCAAATAATTCTCAGCTGGATAATCACCAATCTTCTTTGCATTGGTGTAGAATTCCTTCACCACAGCTATGTTGGCAGGCGCTGGATAAGTGGCTAGCTTTCCCCAATCATTTCCTAACACTTGCTCTCCAAATTGAGGAGCAAAGTTAGGTATCATTCCAACCTTTCTCTCCATTAGAAGTCTCCTGTCCTGAACCACCCTAAAGTGCTTCTCATGTTTCCTAGAGAGGAACCTGCCATTATGGGGCTGCTCTGGTTCCTTTTCCTTCCTCTTGGTTGCCATGGTTTTCAATCTCTTTCCTGAAGAGGATGCCATTCCTGCATTCAAACACAATTACAAAACCACAGAACATGATGTTAATCATTAGTAAACACAGAACACAACTCCTTTCGAAGCTAAACCACCGCTGAGGGCCAGAATTTCCCCTCAGCGCCACCAGTGCCACATTCCAACACGCAAAAACCAGAAAAAACCAAGTCTGGCAGAGTGCCGCTCAGCGGTAATTGCCGCTCAGCGGTGATCTGCAGATTTTGTAAATCTCGTTTTAAAACTGTCCTAACTCCACCCAAATGCAATTTTCAGTTTTCCAGTTCATAATCAAGCAGTTTAATCGGTTCAAACATCAAATATATCATCAAATCATGCATAGAAATCAAAACCCCTAAATATTCATGCTTTGACAATCACATTCAAATTCAAGAACCCTAGAATGCATTTTACTTACTTGGGTGGAGATGCTAGATGATATGAGAATGCTTCCAAACTAGAATGCTCTCTTCCAACCCCAAACTTTGATGGCACACTAGTGTAAAAGTGAGTGGAAGAGAGATTTTCTAAAGAGGGAAGAGTGAAAAGATGTGGAAAACCTAAAAGAGGGTATGTGGGAGTCTTTGTGCAGAGAAGAGCTTGAAAGAATGTAAAAACGCGCAGCTTAGGGTTTAAAAATACCCCAATGGGCTCGGGTTCCGCTAAGGGGAACTTAAGCCCATCTGCGTTAGTACCGCTCAGCGGTAATTGCCGCTCAGCGGCACTTTCGTGATGTGCCCTTCTCCTTCTTTTCTTGACCTACGTGCCTTCCTAGCATACCCCTCATAGGTTCCCTGCAATTCAATGTTAAAAATGCTTATGCAAACCCTAACTAAAATAAACAAATAGAAAACAATCAATCAACTGGGTTGCCTCCCAGGTAGCGCTTGTTTAACGTCACGAGCCTGACCCAAAATCCACCAACACCCATCAGTAGGTGTTTCAAACTTACCAGCACCCATCAGTAGGTGCAAAATTTTCTCACCAACACCCATCAGTAGGTGTTACAAACTTAGTATCCTTCAGTAGATACTTAACCACCTAGCATCCTTCAGTAGATGCAGGATCCAACAAAGTAATGTCCAGAATAATGTTCACAAATTACAAGTTACAAAACCAAACTAAAAGTCAAAAGTTTGTAAATCACTGGGTTGCCTCCCAGCAAGCGCTTCTTTAACGTCACTAGCTTGACCCAATAAAGTTCAAGTTCCATCTTCTTTATAGTTGATGTTGTCAGTACACCAACTTCTCAACTGCTTCCTTTGGACTGTTTTGGATTCTCTAGAATATGGAGACTCTATCTCTATCATCTCCTTCTCTTTAAAGCCTTTTATAACCCACAACTTGTTCTTGAGTCTTACAGGAGTGCCAAGTTGGGGTCTTCTTTTCTTCCAGTCTGTAGGAACTTCTTCTCCTTTTCCAATCTCTTCTACCTTGGGTACCTGAAAAAACAAACAATGGTTATCAGAAACTTCAAGATTTTCATTTTTACCTCTAGTCATGGGTGCATCTCGAAATGCAGCTTTATAACTTGTTTCTTCCTCCTTTGCTTGTATCTCATCTTTGAAAACATCCACCACTACTCTCTCCTCTCTGTCCTGGAGCACCACTATACCTTCATTAACATCTATGATAGCCTTGGCCGTTTTCATAAACGGTCTTCCCAGTATGAAAGGTATTTTTTCGGTCTCCATCTTCATCACCACAAAGTCTGCCAAGAACTGAAGTTTGCCAACACAAACTACACTTTCTTCTGCAATCCCACATGGCTCCTTTGAAGATCCATCAGCCATTACAAGATTAACCTTTACAGGTTTTATTTTAACATGGCCAATTTGCTCCAATAGAGAATAAGGCATCAAGTTAACACTTGAGCCTAAATCAAGGAGAGCTTTCTTTACCTTTTTCTTCCCTATAGTGCAAGGGATAGAAAAACTACCTGGATCTGCTGCTTTTGGTGGGAATGACTCTTTCTTAACAGTTATACACTTTTCTTCCTCATCATCTCTACGTCTTCTTTTTGTAGAGGTTCCTTCTTCAGATTTTGTGTAAACTGCTATTTTCTGTAGAATTTGTTCCCAAGGAGCTTCATTATCAACCATTCTGAATAAATCTGTGAAATCCATTGGTTTCTCCTGATTTGTTGGAAAAGGAAAAATGTCCTTTCTTTCTTCTTCTCTTCTCTCTTCTGTTTCATCTTCTTCTAACTCACTGATCTCTTCATTCACACTCTTGACCACTTTGCACTCTTCTCTGGGGTTAACCTCAGTATTAGCCCCAAAGTTTCTGTTTGGTCTTTCTTCCAATTGCTTGGTGATCTGACCCATCTGAATCTCCAAATTCTTTATAGCAGCTTCAGTGCTCTTTTGAGAAGATTCAGTTTTCTGAATGAATTGCTGAAGAGTTTCTTCCAACCTTGTTGATCTTTCATTAAGCATAGATAATTGTTGCCACAAGGTTGGTTGCTGCTGCTGCTTATTATACTGATTAGCTTGCCCAGTTTGTCCTTGGCCAATACTTGGATGTGGTTTCCAACCCTGATTATAATTCCCTTGACGGTATGGAAACTGATTAGCCATGAAATTAACATCCTCCACGGCTTCCACAGGAAAAGCACATTGGCCATTGATGTGATCTCCCCCACATAATTCGCACAACTGGGTTTGTACCTGTGCAGCAGATTTTAACTCTTTAGGTAATGAAGCAAGAGTTTTGGTCAGAGTTTCCAGCTGTTGAGTTAGAATTTTATTCTGGGCTAGCAAGGCATCATGGGTTTGTAATTGAAGAACCCCTTTCTGTTGCATAGGAGTTCCTCTTTCACTGTGCAGCTCATTATCACTTGTAGCCATGTTTTCAATAATTTCAGTTGCTTCCTCTGGAGTCTTCCATTTGATATTGCCTCCAGCTGAGGCATCCAGCATCATCTTGGTTTGTGAACCAAGCCCTCCAAGGAAAGTCAGGACTACTTCTTGATCTTCAAAGCCATGCGTGGGAGTTTTACGTAACAAGCTTTTATACCTGTCCCATGCATGTCCCAGTGATTCTTCCATGCCCTGCTTGAATGAAGATATCTCTTGCTTTCCTTTAGTCACCTTAGATTGTGGGAAGTATTTGTTTAAGAACTTTGTGACCACTGCTTCCCTCTCTATGAAACTTTCTTCCGGAAAAGAGTTCAACCAAAGCTTAGCATTGCCTCCCAATGAGAAAGGAAACAAGCTAAGTTTGATTGCTTCGTCTAGCACCCCATTAATCTTGACTGTATTGCAAATCTCATTAAAGGTTGTGAGGTGCTCATATGGGCTTTCGTGAGATAACCCATTAAATTGATTACTCTTCACCAGTTGAATCAGTGCTGGTTTGACCTCCATGTTGGCTGCATTGACTCTAGGTCTAGCAATGCTATTGAAGTGCTGAGGTCCAGCAAGATTAGTGTAATCTGCAAGAGTTCTTCTAACATTATTGCCCTCCATACTTCCTGTGCTATGAACAGAACCTTGTGGTGATGATTGCAAGAGAGTTTATGGAGAAGGGAAAAGTTCTCTAGACGTTCTGATTCTTCTCCTCCTTCTACTCTCTTCTAGACCTTCAAGAAGTGGTTCTGTTGTTTTCTTACTTCTAGTTCGAATTGCTTCCTGCATGCACAAGAAAACAAAACCCTAGAAAAGATTTGTTAGCACAAAAAGATATAAGAGAAGATATATATACAAAGATAAAAAGATAAAAGATTTAGAAGATAAGAAGATAGAAAGATAAAAGATTTAAAAGATAAAAAGATAAAAGATAAAATAAAATAAAATCTAATCCTAAAAGATAAAATAAAATCAAATCCTAAAAGATAAAATAAAATCTAACCTAATCTAAAAGATAAAGTTAAAATAAAATCTAATAAAATCTAACCTAACAAAATAAAATAAAATCTAATCTAATCTAAAAAGATAAAATAAAATAAAAACAGAAAAATAAAAACAGAAATTCAAAATTAAAGTCAAAGATAATCAATAATCACACAAATTAACCAGTTAAACCACGAGTCCCCGGCAACGGCGCCAAAAACTTGATGGACAAATTTGTAAGCACCAAAATATGATGTCACAAACTTGTTTCACAATCGGCAAGTATGACCGAATCGTTCAAGTAATAAACTTGGTAAGACCAAGTATCGTTCTTCCCAAAGGACTCACGGCCTAGTTTAGTTATATGATTTATTGATTAGCTAGGACTTACAAACGAAATATTTAGAGTTTAAAATGCTAGACAGAAAATAAACATGTATGCATGAAGTTTGATCAATGGCAAAGACAAAAGATAAACACTTTCAATGAATTATATGAATGAATAAGTTGTTGGGGGTCAATTTCATCTCATCCACTCATATATTTTAGGAATTCAACATTCAAATCATCATTGTTAATGCCACTCTCTAATGTACCATTCTAGATGGCTTCTCCCTAATCACGAGTTCATACAATTCCTAGCATTCCTAATGATTAGTTCATGAGCACAGGAGCTTAAAGGCAACCAATATAATATTGTCAGTATAATATTGGGAGAAATTCCCCGGATCTAGACTTCCCCGTACGTGTCCGTATCGACAAAACCAATAATCATGCATGGAATGAGTTAAACTATGCAAGCATTGAGCAAAGAGGAAAAACCCTAACTAATGATGAAAGAAAGCATATGTCTTAATTAAAAGATGTAAACAACAGATTCCATATATGAGAGCTTCAAGAGATTACATTGATTCCCCAACAAACATACAAGGTTTAGTTCACCATATTCATGGTGAACCTAGATGAATATCAATGAAAGAATGAAAGAATAAACCCAATAAAGGTGAAGAGGTAGCCTGAGCATCCAAGATCCTCCTTCAAAGGGGTGGAAGTGAGAGTGTTTGCCTCGTTTCTGCCAAAGATACTAATTCTAGGACGTGCAAGCCCTTATATACTAATTTAGAGTTACAAAAGATTACAAAAGCCCAAGCCCAAAAAGTGCCGCTCAGCGGTAAATACCGCTCAGCGGTGATTGCGCGTCACTTTTCTTCCCCTCAGCGGCCAGTTTGCCCCTCAGCGTGACTCCCGCAACCTCTTGAGTCAGCGGTAAAATGCCGCTGAGCGGTGCCTTCGACTTCTCTTTTTGCACTCTTTCTTGTCTTTTCTAATGTCATCTCTCTCCTTCTTCACTCTTTTCACTAAATTCATCTTAAAACCTGCACAAAAACACTTAAATCAAGCATAAACCTGTCCAGCTCTCATATTTATGAAAATATAGATAAAAGCATGATTTCAAGCTAGTTTTTAAGTCTAAAGGTTGCTTTTAGTATCAATTTTAAGCATGAAAATAACAGTTTTTCAACTGTTATCAAGTCTACATTGACTATAGGAGGCTCAACCAAGCAACTAGGAAGCTTTGACCACCACTCCGATCATCCAAGCACCAGATTGGACAACCCCTTTTGAGCTTATGTGTGACGCATCCAATTATGCATTGGGGGCTGTCTTGACACAAAAGATTGATAAGTTGCCTCGAGTGATCTACTACGCTTTCAGGACTTTGGATGCTACCCAAGCAAACTACACCACCATAGAGAAAGAGCTCTTAGCCATTGTGTTCGCTCTTGATAAATTTAGATCTTCTTTGCTTGGTTCTCCTGTCATTGTTTTCACTGACCATGCAGCTCTAAAGTTTCTATTGAAGAAGGCTGAGTCGAAGCCTAGATTGATTAGGTGGATGCTCCTACTCCAAGAGTTTGATCTACAAATCCAAGATAGCAGTGGAGCATTGAATCTGGTTGTTGACCACCTCAGCAGGATTGAGAGAGCTGAGGATGAAGCCAATGTTTTGCCTATCCAGGATAACTTTCCTGATGAAAACTTATTGACGATTTCACTCTCTTACCCTACCCCTTGGTTTGCAAATATTGTCAATTATTTGGTTACTTCTGTTTTTCCTCCCTTAGCTTCGTGTGCTTAAATTGCTAAAATTAAGAGCGATGCTAAGTGTTACATTTGGGATGACCCATATCTGTGGAAGTTGTGAAGTGATCAGGTTACAAGAAGATCCATTATGGACCATGAGATTGACTCGGTTCTACAGTTTTGTCACGCTTCCTCACTTGGTGGTCATTTGGGAATTCAAAGAATAGCTCGCAGGGTGCTAGATTGTGGTTTCTATTGGCCCTCCATCTTTAAGGATGCTAAGAGGATTTGCAGCACCTACGAGCCATGCCAGAGAGTAGAAGGATCACTTTCATGGAGACAACAGATGCATCAACAACCCATGTTGTTCTATGAGGTATTTGATGTCTGGGTTATAGATTTCATGGGTCCCTTTCCTGTTTCTTTCTGTTTCTCTTATACTCTCCTTGTTGTGGATTATGTTTCATAATGGGTGGAAGCTAGAAGCACCAGAACTAACGATGCTCGGGTTGCTGTAGATTTTGTTAGATCTCACCTCGTTTGCAGGTTTGGAGTGTCCCCGAGCAATTGTTAGTAATCAAGGAACCCATTTTTGCAACAAATCTATGCAAGCCTTGCTAAAGAAGTATGGGGTGGTACACAGAGTCTCTACACCTTACCACCCCAAAATAAATGGGCAAGCGAAGATCTCAAACAGGGAGATTAAGAGGATTTTGGAGAAGATTGTCCAGCTCAATAGGAAAGATTGGAGCAATAGGTTGCATAGATTTGTCTTTGGAAAGGCATGTCTCCCTACCGGGTTGTCTTTGGAAAGGCATGTCATCTACTAGTTGAGATTGAGCACTGGGCATTGATGGGCAAATTTATGATGACCAAAATATGATGTCACAAACTTGTTTCACAATCGGCAAGTATGACCGAATCGTTCAAGTAATAAACTTGGTAAGACCAAGTATCGTTCTCCCAAAGGACTCACGGCCTAGTTTAGTTGTGTGGTTTGTTGATTAGCTAAGACTTAAGAACGAAATATTTTGAGTTTAATATGCAAGACAGAAAATAAACATGTATGCATGAAGTTTGATCAATGGCAAAGACAAAAGATAAACACTTTCAATGAAATATATGAATGAATATGTTGTTGGGGGTCAGTTTCATCTCATCCACTCTCATACATTTTAGGAATTCAACATTCAAATCATCATTGTTAATGCCACTCTCTAAAGTACCATTCTAGATGGCTTCTCCCTAATCACGAGTTCATACAATTCCTAGCATTCCTAATGATTAGTTCATAAGTGCAGGAGCTTAACGACAACCAATATAATATTGGGAGAAATTCCCCGGATCTAGACTTCCCCGTACGTGCCCGTATCGACAAAACCAATAATCATGATTCGAATGAGTTAAA
The DNA here is from genome assembly GCA_034642375.1 of Vigna nakashimae. Taxonomy (NCBI): domain Eukaryota; kingdom Viridiplantae; phylum Streptophyta; class Magnoliopsida; order Fabales; family Fabaceae; genus Vigna; species Vigna nakashimae. Next base: position 20,622,078 of record CM067760.1, on the reverse strand, counting down.
CCGTGCAAGCATTAAGCAAAGAGGAAAAACCCTAACTAATGATGAAAGAAAACATAAGTCTTAATTAAAAGATGCAAGCATAAATTCCATATATGAGAGCTTCAAGAGATTACATTGATTCCCCAACAAACATACAAGGTTTAGTTCACCATATTCATGGTGAACCTAGATGAATATCAATGAAAGAATGAAAGAATAAACCCTAAAAAGGTGAAGAGGTAGCCTGAGCATCCAAGATCCTCCTTCAAAGGGGTGGAAGAGAGAGTGTTTGCCTCGTTTTTGCCAAAGATACAAACTCTAGGACGTCCTAAAGCTTATATACTATTCTAAAATTACAAAAGATCTAAGCCCAAGCCCATAAAAGTGCCAGAAAACAAGTCCAAGCCCATTAAGAATGGCGCTCAGCGGTAAATACCGCTCAGCGGTGACTGCGCGTCTTGTTTCTTCCCCTCAGCGGCAATTTTGCCCCTCAGCGGACCTCCCGTGACCTCCTGAGTGCCGCTCAGCGGTAAAATGCCGCTGAGCGGTGCCTTTGGCTTCTCCTTTTGCACTCTTTGATTCCTTTTCTGATTCCATCTCTCTCTTTCTTCACTTCTTTCACTAAATTCACCTTAAAACCTGCACAAAAACACTTAAATCAAGCATAAACCTGTCCAACTCTCTTATTTCTGAAAATATGGATAAAAGCATGATTTCAAGCTAGTTTTTAAGTCTAAAGGTTGCTTTTAGTATCAATTTTTAAGCATGAAAATAACAGTTTTTCAACTGTTATCACAACCCCAAACTTAGAACTTTGCTTGTCCTCAAGCAAACAAAATGTAACTCAATCTCCAACCGATTCATATGATGGTTCACTCATTCAAAAATTCTCTTTTTCAAGATAAGTAATAACTTCACTCAAACTTATGACCAAGAGTTCAACCAAGATGTGCACATGCTTTAGTTTTCACAAAGTCATTTAAGTTCCAACAAATGATATTTTTCATGAATGATCAATCAATTAAGCATGGATGTTCATGTGCTTATGGAATATTTCCTCACTAGGTAAAGTGTTTCACTCAACACACAAGTGTATAAGAGGTAAAGTGTTTCACTCATTCACTCCACTATCATAATGTCACATGAATCAACTTTACCTTTCATTTTACCACAATCAAAAACATTAACAAGCATGCATCATCACAAGGACTTTTCAATGGCTTATAATGTGGCTGGGCTAACAAGAACATTGGTTTTTCTGGATCACAAAATCCTTGAGTTAAGAGAATCATAACAACACAATTATTCTTATTCATTCCCAACTTTCTTTTGCCCTTGCATTTGCATTGAGCTTTACTTCTTTTTCTTTTCTTTTCTTTTTCTTTTTCTTTGCATATTCTTACTTTTTAGCTCTTAGCTCAATGCTTTTCCTTTTTCATGTTTTCCCAACAACCCCAAACTTGAACATTTAACAATACCACACAAGATCTTCTACTTAACTCAAGGTAAAGATTTTCAATCAAGGGTTTTCAGTGTATATTCAAGGCTAAGGGTTCAAAGGATAGAACACAAAGTGTTCTCTTTTAGTAGGCTAACTTTATGAATTTGGCCAATAAAAAGGGTTCCAACAAATGGCCTTGATCATATGATGCAAAACAAGCAATTGATTCAATCATAGAAAACCTGGGCAAAATCATTCATGCTTTCAAAGTAATAGCATTTCAACAATAACAACTCTGGAGCTCAAAACCTCACATATAAGCTCATTCACATTTGACATACACATCCTGCTTAATTTCACAATCACAATCATGATATTATGCATTTGTTCACAAATCTTGTGAATCACCTGTATAAGCATTTCAATGTGCACATCATCTCAACATCAATCAATCAATAAGCATCATCAAGCATTACTTATCACACAATCACAGTTAATAGCAAACCATCATAAGAAACCAGGTGTTCAATAGAGTACATATCCTTAATCTAATAACAAAAACAAATAAGTTCAGAAAACTTAAACCACAAAAGCATAATCATATGATAGCATTCATCAGTAAATGCTATCTCAGCTCCTCATCAATCTGAGCTGTCCTCTGTATCTTCCTCTTCCTCCTCCTCATCATCATCATCAAATGCATCCTCCTCCTCAGCTTCATCTTCTTCCATGTCTCGAGCTGAAGCTTCAGCTGCTTCAGCTCCTCCTCCATGCAATGGTTCTTCTGGCCAAGCTACCACATTATGGAATTCATCCATAGTCCACCTGTGGGCTGGAGGTGTATCATACATCCCCACTATCATCTCAGCAGTGGCCACTTGCCCTCTGTGAATGGACTACAACTGAGCGCCTATAAGAGACATATACATGTCCCTCATCTGGAATGGTTCTGCTTCATGTGTATCAGCAGATGTCCGGCTCTGTGCTGGTCCTCTCTCTCTACGAGCCTGGCATGGTGGAACTGGTTGAGCTACATCCTCACCTCCACAGTACTGTCTGTAATAAGCCTCATCAATAGCTTTTCTTGGCCTCTCAAATGGTGGAACAGAAGTGTCCACCCCAGCTTGCTTGCAAAGGTGAGTGATCAAAGAAGGATGTCCTAGTGGTGCTTTGTTGTTTGAGGTGTTAGCACACACACTAATCTCATCAGCTATCACCTGCCCAATATTAATATTCAAGTTTCTGATAGCACAGTAGATGAATAGTGCCCTGCTGAGAGTGATATCTGACACATGTGAACATGGCTGAATGTTGGCATGAGAAAATGCCATCCAATACTTTGCAAGAGGAGTCAAATCTGTCCTCCTAATGTTAACCACTGCGCCAGATCTATTCCTTTGGAAGTGTCCTCCAGGTATACACAACACTCTCTCCACATCCTCAAAATTAGCACCTTCCTCCATGCAAAGAGCAAACTGGCATTGCTCACCAGCCCACACAGTATCCAGGAAGTTGTTGATAGAATCAGTATCATACCTGATAGCATGGCCTCTGACATAGCCCAAATAATTCTCAGCTGGATAATCACCAATCTTCTTTGCATTGGTGTAGAATTCCTTTACCACAACTATGTTGGCAGGTACAGGATAAGTGGCTAGCTTTCCCCAATCATTCCCTAACACTTGCTCTCCAAATTGAGGAGCAAAGTTAGGTATCATTCCAACTTTTCTCTCCATCAGAAGTCTCCTGTCCTGAACCACCCTAAAGTGCTTCTCATGTTTCCTAGAGAGGAACCTGCTATTATGGGGTTGCTCTGGTTCCTTTTCCTTTCTCTTGGTTGCCATGGTTTTCAATCTCTTTCCTGAAGAGGATGCCATTCCTGCATTCAAACACAATTACAAAACCACAGAACATGATGTTAATCATTAGTAAACACAGAACACAACTCCTTTCAAAGCTAAACCACCGCTGAGGGACAGAATTTCCCCTCAGCGCCACCAGTACCACAATCCAACACGCAAAAGTTCACAAGAACCAAATCTGGCAGAGTGCCGCTCAGCGGTAAATGCCGCTCAGCGGTAACTCTGCAGATTTTTGAAAAATCTGTTTTAAAGCTTTCCTAACTCCACCCAAATGCAATTTTCATTTTCCAGTTCATAATCATGCAGTTTAATCGGTTCAAACATCAAATATATCATCAAATCATGCATAGAAATCAAAACCCCTAAATATTCATGCTTTGACAATCACATTCAAATTCAAGAACCCTAGAATGAACATAATGCATTTTACTTACTTGGGTGGAGATACTAGATGCAATGAGAATGCTTCCAAACTAGAATACTCTCTTCCAACCCCAAACTTTGATGGCACACTAGTGAAAAAGTGAGTGGAAGAGAAATTTTTCTTAAGAGGGAAGAGTGAAAAGATGTGGAAAACCTAAGAGAAAGTATGTGGGAGTGTTTGTGCAGAGAAGAGCCTGAAAGACTGAGAAATTGCGCAGCTTAGGGTTTAAAAATTACCCCAATGGGCTCGGGTTCCGCTAAGGGGAACTTAAGCCCATCTGCGATAGTACCGCTCAGCGGCACTTTCGTGAAGTGCTCCTCTCCTTCTTTTCTTGACCTACGTGCCTCCTAGACATACCCCTCACTGGTTCCCTGCAATTCAATGTTAAAAATGCTTATGCAAACCCTAAAATAAACAAACAGAAAACAATCAATCAACTGGGTTGCCTCCCAGGTAGCGCTTGTTTAACGTCACGAGCCTGACCCAAAATCCACCAACACCCATCAGTAGGTGTTTCAAACTTACCAGCACCCATCAGTAGGTGCAAAATCTTCTCACCAACACCCATCAGTAGGTGTTACAAACTTAGTATCCTTTAGTAGATACTTAACCACCTAGCATCCTTCAGTAGATGCTGGATCCAACAAAATATTCACAAAATAATGTCCACAAATTAAAAGTTACACAACCAAAATCAAAATCAAAAGTTTGTAAATCCACTGGGTTGCCTCCCAGCAAGCGCTCTTTTAACGTCATTAGCTTGACCCAGTAAAGTTCAAGTTTTATCTTCTTTATAGTTGATGTTGTCAATCCACCAACTTCTCAGCTGCTTCCCTTGAACTGTTTTGGTTCTTCTAGAATATGGAGACTTTATCTCTATCATCTCCTTTTCTTTAAAGCCCTTCACAACCCACAACTTGTTCTTGATTCTTACAGGTGTGCCAAGTTGGAGTCTTCTTTTCTTCCAGTTTCTAGGAATTTCTTCTCCTTTTCCAATTTCTTCTTCCTTGGGTACCTGAAACAACAAACAATGGTTACCAGAAACCTCAAAATTTTCATCTTTACCTCTAGTTATGGGTGCATCTCAAAATGCAGCTTTATAACTGGCTTCTTCCTCCTTTGCTTGTGTCTCATCTTTGAAGACATCCACCACCACTCTCTCCTCTCTATCCTGGAGCACCACTATACCTTCATTTACATCTATGATAGCCCTGGCCGTTTTCATAAACGGTCTTCCAAGTATGATAGGTATTTTCTCGGTTTCCATCTTCATCACCACAAAGTCTGCCAAAAACTGAAGTTTGCCAACACAAACTACAATGTCTTCTGCAATCCCACATGGCTCCTTTGAAGATCCATCGGCCATTACTAAATTAACCTTTACAGGTTTCATTTTAACATTGCCAATTTGGTCCAGTAAAGAATAAGGTATCAAGTTAACACTTGAACCTAAATCAAGGAGAGCTTTCTTTACCTTTTTCTTCCCTATAGTACAAGGGATAGAAAAACTACCTGGATCTGATGCTTTAGGTGGGAATGACTCTTCTTTAACAGTTATACACTTTTTTTTCTCATCATCTCTACGTCTCTTCTTTGTAGAGCTTTCTTCATTAGATTTGGTGTAAACCGTAATCTGTTGCAAAATTTGCTCCCAAGGTGCATCATTATCCACCATTTTGAATAACTCTGTGAAGTCCATTGGTTTCCCTTGATGGATTGGAAAAGGAAACGTGCTTTTGCTCTCTTTTTCACTTCTCTCTTCTGTATCTAACTCAACTTTCTCATCATCAACACTCTCTACCACCTTGCACTCTTCTCTGGGGTTAACCTCAGTATTAGCCCCAAAGTTTCTATTCGGCCTTTCTTCCAATTGCTTGGTAATCTGACCCATTTGAATCTCCAAATTCTTTATAGCAGCTTCAGTGCTCTTTTGAGAAGATTCAGTTTTCTGAATGAATTGCTGAAGAGTTTCTTCCAACCTTGTTGATCTTTCATTAAGCATAGATAACTGTTGCCAAAAGGTTGGTTGCTGCTGCTGCTTATTATATTGATTAGCTTGCCCAGTTTGTCCTTGACCAATGCTTGGATGTGGTTTCCACCCCTGATTATAATTCCCTTGATGGTATGGAAATTGATTAGCCATGAAATTAACATCCTCCACGGCTTCCACAGGAAAAGCACATTGGCCATTGATATGATCACCCCCACATAATTCGCACAACTGGGTTTGTATCTGTGCAGCAGATTTCAACTCTTTAGGTAGTTGAGCCAGAGTTTTGGTCAGAGTCTCTAGCTGTTGAGTTAGAATTTTATTCTGAGCTAGCAAGGCATCATGTGTTTTCCATTTAATATTGCCTCCTGCTGAGGCATCCAGCATCATCTTGGTTTGTGAACCAAGCCCTCCAAGGAAAGTTAAGACTACTTCTTGATCTTCAAAACCATGCGTGGGAGTTTTACGTAACAAGCTTTTATACCTGTCCCATGCATGCCCCAGTGATTCTTCCATGCCCTGCTTAAATGAAGAAATCTCTTGCTTTCCTTTAGTCACCTTAGATTGTGGGAAGTACTTATTTAAAAATTTTGTAACCACTGCTTCCCACTCTGTGAAACTTTCTTCTGGAAAAGAGTTCAACCAAAGCTTAGCATTGCCTCCCAATGAGAAAGGAAACAAGCTAAGTTTGATTGCTTCGTCTGGCACCCCATTAATCTTGACTGTGTTGCAAATCTCATTAAAGGTAGTGAGGTGCTCATATGGGCTTTCATGAGATAACCCATTAAATTGATTACTCTTCACCAGTTGAATCAGTGCTGGTTTGACCTCCATATTGGCTGCATTGACTCTAGGTCTAGCTATGCTATTAAAGTGTTGAGGCCCAGCAATATTGGTATAGTCTGCAAGAGTTCTTCTACCATTATTGTTCTCCATACTTCCTGTGCTATGAACAGAACCTTGTGGTGATGATTGTAAGAGAGTTTCTGGAGAAGGGAAAAGTTCTCTAGATGTTCTGATTCTTCTCCTCCGTCTACTCTCGTCTAGACCTTCAAGAAGAGGTTCTGTTGTTTTCTTACTCCTAGTTCGAATTGCCTCCTGCATACACAAGAAAACAAAACCCTAGAAAATATTTGTTAGCACAAAAAGATATAAGAGAAGATATATATTCAAAAGATAAAAAGATAAAAGATTCAGAAGATAAGAAGATAAAAGATTTAGAAGATAAAATAAAATAAAATCTAATCTAATCTAATCTAAAAAGATAAAATAAAATCTAATCTAAAGATAAAATCAAATCAAATCTAATAAAATCAAATCAAATAAAATAAAATCTAATCTAATCTAATAAAAACTGAAAAAATAAAAACAGAAAATAAAAATAGAAATTCAAAATTAAAGTCAAAGATAATCAATAATCACACAAATTAACCAGTTAAACCACGAGTCCCCGGCAACGGCGCCAAAAACTTGATGGACAAATTTATGATCACCAAAATATGATGTCACAAACTTGTTTCACAATCGGCAAGTATGACCGAATCGTTCAAGTAATAAACTTGGTAAGACCAAGTATCGTTCTCCCAAAGGACTCACGGCCTAGTTTAGTTGTGTGGTTTGTTGATTAGCTAAGACTTAAGAACGAAATATTTTGAGTTTAATATGCAAGACAGAAAATAAACATGTATGCATGAAGTTTGATCAATGGCAAAGACAAAAGATAAACACTTTCAATGAAATATATGAATGAATATGTTGTTGGGGGTCAATTTCATCTCATCCACTCTCATACATTTTAGGAATTCAACATTCAAATCATCATTGTTAATGCCATTCTCTAAAGTACCATTCTAGATGGCTTCTCCCTAATCACGAGTTCATACAATTCCTAGCATTCCTAATGATTAGTTCATCAGTGCAGGAGCTTAACGACAACCAATATAATATTGGGAGAAATTCCCCGGATCTAGACTTCCCCGTACGTGCCCGTATCGACAAAACCAATAATCATGCATCGAATGAGTTAAACCATGCAAGCATTAAGCAAAGAGGAAAATCCCTAACTAATGATGAAAGAAAACATAAGTCTTAATTAAAAGATGCAAGCATAAATTCCATATATGAGAGCTTTAAGAGATTACATTGATTCCCCAACAAACATACAAGGTTTAGTTCACCATATTCATGGTGAACCTAGATGAATATCAATGAAAGAATGAAAGAATAAACCCTAAAAAGGTGAAGACGTAGCCTGAGCATCCAAGATCCTCCTTCAAAGGGGTGGAAGAGAGAGTGTTTGCCTCGTTTCTGCCAAAGATACAAACTCTAGGACGTCCTAAAGCTTATATACTATTCTAAAATTACAAAAGATCTAAGCCCAAGCCCATAAAAGTGCCAGAAAACAAGTCCAAGCCTATTAAGAATGGCGCTCAGCGGTAAATACCGCTCAGCGGTGACTGCGCGTCTTGTTTCTTCCCCTCAGCGGCCATTTTGCCCCTCAGCGGACCTCCCGTGACCTCCTGAGTGCCGCTCAACGGTAAAATGCCGCTGAGCGGTGCCTTTGGCTTCTCCTTTTGCACTCTTTGATTCCTTTTCTGATTCCATCTCTCTCTTTCTTCACTTCTTTCACTAAATTCACCTTAAAACCTGCACAAAAACACTTAAATCAAGCGTAAACCTGTCCAGCTCTCTTATTTCTGAAAATATGGATAAAAGCATGATTTCAAGCTAGTTTTTAAGTCTAAAGGTTGCTTTTAGTATCAATTTTTAAGCATGAAAATAACAGTTTTTCAACTGTTATCAGGCATACTAGGCTGTGGAGTCTTGCAAGTTCTCCATGGACCAAGCTGGAGAGGAAAGAAAGTTGCAACTGAATGAATTGGCTGAGATCCGATTGGAGGCCTGTGAGAACTCCAAGTTCTAAAAGGAAAGGACAAAGAAGTTCCATGATAGTTCTATTGTTCAAAAGTACTTCGATGGATAACAAGTTTTATTGTATAACTATAAGGTTGGAATCATGGGGGGTAAGTTGAGATCAAAGTGGACTAGACCTTTTGTTGTGACTAATGTCTATCCTTATGGTGCAGTAGAGATCAAAGGTCCATCCACAACTGAAAGCTTCAAGGTTAATAGGCACAGACTGAAGCCCTTCCTCAACAATCCTTCTTTGTTGGACGCAGTGGTGGAGGAGACGTCTTTGGTCGACCCCGCCTCTCTTTCCCTCTGACTCAGGGAATTTTCTTTTCTCCTTCCCTCTTCACTTTTATTGCACTTGTTTATATCTTTTGACTGTTCTGATTGTTAATATGATGATTATGACACACTGAGGACATTGTGTAGTTTAAGTGTGGTCTATTAGGGGAGATTTTTCTTTGTTTAGGTCTTGTTTTCTAGGTCATTTTTGTTGTGTCTTGTGTACAGTTTTGTCTGTTTCTCTTGCTTTCTGAACTTTGTTTGGGTTGTAGACTTGTCATTTCCTTCACTTGATTGATACTTATTGGTTTGAAATCCTTTGCTTTTTCTTTGTTTTGAAAGATGATTATGATGTTGGAGAGGTTGATTTGATTGTGACAAATACCCTATGTGAAATTTGAGCCACTTTATGTTCTTTCTTGTGTGTGATATGTCTCTTGATTACTTGCACATATGGCTTGGCTTGACTCTTGTTGATAATTCTTGATTGATATGCATGTTTGGAAGTGATAAAGGCAGTTTTTTTCTTGAGCTTCTCTAGCCAAATAAGCTTACCTTGTTCTAAACCTTTGATAACCCCTTTTGAGCCTATACTTTCCCCATTTCTTTGTTTTGAAGCTCATACACTAGCCCTAAATGAAAAACCATGATTACCTTAACCTTAGGGAATTTTTGAGCTTTGGAAGTGTCTTCGGAACAAGTGTGGTCTCCGTGGAGATTCTGATGAATTGGCTAGTTGGTTCCTCTTTTTGTTTTGTTTTCCGAAATATGATTTATATCTTGTCTCTTACAGTTGTGTGCTAAAGAGAGATAAAAGAAAAGAGACAGGATGAGAAAAAAAAATAGAGGAAAATGAGTAAAAAGTTTTGTGAATAATGGAGTCAAGAAGAAGATTGAATTAGAGGTTTTGGGTGTTATTTGATTGTGTTTACACTTGTTCCTCATTGCTCCTCTATTTCTTTTGGTTTGTAGCTCCTCACACTAGTGCAGAAAAGGCCATAGAAGTCCGTTCTTTCGCCCTTTTGACGTCCGATCTTCCCCCGACGTCTATAGGGGTGACGTTACTCAGACGTCGGGGGCTCCAAACCGGACGTCTATATAGACGTCTGTTGTGTCAGGCCGGACGTCTATATAGACGTTCGGTGTACACACTCGGACGTCTATATAGACGTCCTGTGTGCCAGTACGGACGTCTATATGGACGTCCGGCCTAACACAACGGACGTCTATATAGACGTCCGCCCTGAAAGAACGGACGTCTATATAGACGTCCGTTCCCTCCCCCCCGGACGTCCAATTGCCTGAATTATCTGTGGTAGGGGCTGGGGGTGGACGTCCGTGTGTGCATTGCCAGACGTCCGCCTTGAAATATAGACGTTCGTTCCTTCCCCCCCGGACGTCCAGTTGCCTGAATTGTCTGTGGTAGGGGCTGGGGGTGGACGTCCGTGTGTGCACCAACCGACGTCTATTGGACGTCCGTGTGTGCACCAACCGACGTCTCGTTTTTGTTAATTATGGTTTATGCATTTAATTAGTTTATGTATTTAATTAGTTTATGCATCTAGTGCTTCCAAGGCTAACATAGATTGTTCGGTCTCATAGGCTAACTCTTTAATGTGTGACACTAGTTTCTTTGGTTTTATTTCATTTTATTATCTCATCCATTTTTCAAGTCCAATTTAATTAACTGACTGGTGTGCGGTTTAGGATTCTTCGATTTAATGTTTTCATTTACTTTAATATTTTAAATTGTATTCATTTGTGTTGAATTCTCATTTTTAATTTCGTCATTTGCATTCACAAAATCTTTCATAAAACCCCCCACTAAGTGTTTGACCCATTGACTGAACCACATTTGGTCCTTGAGAGACGACCTAGGAGTCACTTCCTGGCACTATATTGTATTCTTTAATACACATCAAATTTGATGGGCCGCGACAGCCTCATCAGCTGGACAATAATGAATTCATTTTTGGTAAACTAGTGAAATTCAAGAACAAGTTATGGGTTATCAAGGCTATCAAAGCAAATAGGGATCTAGAGATTGGTGCTCCTTATTCTAGGAAAGTCAAGTTGGTGGCTAGGAAGATGTTGAGATTATGTTGGTGTATTGAAAGAAAGAAGAATGCCAACATTAAAAATCCAAATTGAGCATAGTGGTGTCAAGCTAATGACGTTAAACAAGGGCTTATTGAGAGGCAACCCAATTTTCTAAAACTCTTCTTTTTAGTTCATTTAATTGTGCGGTTTTCATTTGATTTTGCTTTGAGTGTTTTTAGGCTATATGCTGCTTCTCCCGGACTTCAGTGCATTTCACTTGATGAGTTCATCACTCGCATGTTGATAACAGTTTTTCAACTGTTATTTTCATGGTTAAAATTGATACTAAAAGCAACCTTTCACACTCAGAAACTAGCTTGAAATCATGCTTTTGGTCATATTTTCATAAATAAGAGAGTTGGACAGGTTTATGCTTGATTTCAATGTTTTATGCAGGTTTTAAGGTGAATTTGGTGAAAGAAGTGAAGAAGGATATAATGAATCAGAAAAGACATCAAAAAGTGCAAAAGGAGAAGTCGCAATTACCGCTCAGCGGCAGTTTACCACTGAGCGGCACTCAGGCACTCACGTTGGATCCGCTAAGGGGTGAAAATGCCGCTGAGGGGGAAGAATCAACTCACGCACTTACCGCTGAGCGGCATTTTTATGGGCTTGGACCTAATTTTTTGTATTTTTAGAATATTATATACGCTTTAAGACGTCCTAGGGTTTGTATATTTGGCTGAGACTAAGCAAACACTCACTTTTCCACCCCTTGAAGGAAGATCTTGAATGCTCAGGCTACCTCCTCCTCTTTCTAGGGTTTTATCTTTCATTCTTTCATTATTATTAATCTAGCTTCACCATGAATATGGTGAACTAAACCTTGTATTGTTGTTGGGGAATCAATGTAGTCTTGTGAAACTCTCATATATGGGATTTGTTTTAACATCTTATTTTAAAACTTATGCTTTCTTTCATCAGTAGTTAGGGTTTTTCCTCTTTGCTTAAAGCTTGCTTTGTTTAACTCATTCATTTCCATGATTATTGATTTTGTCAAAATGGGAACGTACGGGGAAATCTAGATCTGGGGAATTTCTCCCAATAGCATATTGCCTAGACATAGGAATATGAGGGTTGGTTGTCGTTAAGCTTCTGCGCTTCATAATTAATTATTAGGAATGCTAGGAATTGTATGAACTCGTAATTAAGGATAGGCCTTTTTGCAAGGTGTTTTAGAGAGTGGCATTAGCATTGATGAAAATAATGATGAATTCCTAAAAGTATATGAGAGTGGACAAGATCAAATTGACAACCCCAACAACATACTCATCCATCTAATTCATTAAATTGTTTGTATTCTGTTTTTCCATTGATCAAATTCATGCATACATATTTAATTACTGTTTTTTGCATTTAAACCTACAATCAATTTTTCACAAGTCTCAAATAATCAACAAATCATATAGCTAAACTAGGTCGTGAGTCCTTTGGGAAAACGATACTTGGTCTTAACTTGTTTTATTACTTGATACGATTCGGTCACACTTGCCGATTGTTAAACAAGTTTTTGGCGCCGTTTTTCGGTGTTGATAAATTTGTCATCAAGGTTTTGTCGCCGTTGCCGGTGACTCATGGTTTAACTAGTTTATTTGTGTGATTATTGATTATCTTTGACTTGAATTTTGAATTTTGAAATTTGAATTTCTGTTTTTATTTTCTGTTTTTATTTTTCGATTTTTATTTTATTTTATTTTATTTTTTTATTTTTTTTCGGTTTTTATTTTATTTTATTTTATTTTTCTGTTTTTATTTTTTTTCTCTGTTTTCTTGTCTTCTATTTTTCTGTTTTTTATTTTTTTTTGTTTTTTATTTTATCTTCTTATCTCTTATTTTATAGCTTCTTCTATATCTTTTTGTGATAACAAATTTTTCTAGGGATTTGTTTTCTTGTGTATGCAGGAAGCAATTCGACCTAGAAGCAAGAAAACCTCGGAACCTCTTCTTGAAGGCTTAGACGAGAGTAAACGGAGGAGAAGAATCCGTACATCTAGAGAACTTTTCCCTCCTCTGGAAGAAATTTTACAACCTTCACCACAAGGTTCTTACTATAGCACTGCGGAGATGGAGAATAATAATGTCAGACGGACTCTTGCAGATTACACAAATGTAGTTGGCCCTTAGCATTTCAATAGCATAGCAAGACCGAGGGTCAATGCAGTTAATATGGAGGTGAAGCTAGCATTAATCCAACTGGTTAAGAGTAACCAATTTAATGGGTTGTCTCATGAAAGCCCATATGAGCACCTCACAACTTTTAATGAAATTTGCAATACAGTGAAGATAAATGGGGTGCCTGACGAAGCAATCAAACTTATCTTGTTTCTTTTCTCATTGGGAGGCAATGCTAAGCTTTGGTTGAACTCTTTTCCAGAACGGAGCTTTATAGAGTGGGAAGTTGTGGTGACAAAGTTTTTGAACAAATACTTCCCACAATCCAAGGTCAACAAAGGAAAGCAAGAGATCTCATCTTTCATGCAAAGCATGGAGGAATCACTAGGTCATACATGGGACAGGTACAAAAGCCTATTAAGAAAGACTCCCACACATGGATTTGACGAGGTAGAAGTAGTCCTAGTCTTCCTTGGAGGTCTTAGTTCACAAACCAAGATGATGTTTGATGCCTCAACTGGAGGCAATATCAAATGGAAGACTCTAGAAGAAGCCACAAAAATAATTGAAAACTTGGCTAGTAATGATAATGAGCTGAACAGTGAGAGATGAGCTCCTATTCAACAAAAAGGAGTTCTACACTTGCAATCCAATGATGCCTTGCTAGCTCAGAACAATATACTAACTCAACAATTGGAGAATCTCACAAAGATCCTTGCACAACTGCCAAAAGAGTTAAAGACTGTTGCACAGGTTCAACCACAAATGTGTGAACTATGTGGGGGTGGAACTAGATGAACAATAATGAAAGAATGAAAGATAAAACCCTAGAAAGGTGAAGAGGTAGCCTGAGCATCCAAGATCCTCCTTCAAAGGGGTGGAAGAGAGAGTGTTTGCTTCGTTTCTACCAAAGATACAAACCCTAGGACGTCCTAAAGCTTATATACTATTCTAAAATTACAGAAAATGTAGGCCCAAGCCCACAAGTCTGCCGCTCAGCGGTAAAGTGCCGCTCAGCGGTGAGTGCGTGAGTTGGTTTCTTCCCCTCAGCGGCCATTTTGCCCCTCAGCGGATCTCCCGTGAACTCTTGAGTGCCGCTCAGCGGTAAACTGCCGTTGAGCGGCAGTTGCAGCTTCTCCTTTTGCACTTTTTGATGTCTTTTCTGATTCCATCTCTCTCCTTCTTCACTTCTTTCACTAAATTCACCTTAAAACCTGCACAAAAAGACTGAAATCAAGCATAAACCTGTCCAACTCTCTTATTTTCGAAAGTATGAATAAAAGCATGATTTCAAGCTAGTTTCTAAGTATAAAGGTTGCTTTTAGTATCAATTTTAAGCATGAAAATAACAGTTTTTCAACTGTTATCACAACCCCAAACTTAGAACTTTGCATGTCCTCAAGGAAACAAGATGTAACTCAATCTTCTACTCATTCATATGATGGTTCACTCATTCAAGAATCCTCTTTTCAAGATAAGTAAAAGCTTCAATCAAACTTATGACCAAGATTTCAATCAAGATGTGCATGCTTTGGTATTCACAAAATCACTAAATATCCAACAAATGCTATTTTTCATGAATGATCAATCAATTAAGCATGGATGTTCATGTGTTCATGGAATAGTTCCTCACTAGATAAAGTGTTTCACTCAACACACAAGTGTATAAGAGGTAATCACTCATTCTCTCCACTATCACAATGTCACATGAATCAACTTTGCCTTTCATTTTACCACAATCAAAAACATTCACAAGCATTCATCATCACAAGGACTTTTCAATGGCTTATAATGTGGCTGGGCTAACAAGAAAATTGGTTTTTCTGGATCACAAAATCCTTGAGTTAAGAGAATCATAACAACACAATTATTCTTATTCTTTCCCAACTTTCATTTGCCTTTGCAGTTGCATTGAGCTTTGCTTCTTTTTCTTTGCTTTTCTTTTTTTTTTTCTTTGCATATTCTTACTTTTTAGCTCTTAGCTCAATGCTTTTCCTTTTTCACAACAACCCCAAACTTGAACATTTGTCAATACCGCATAAGATCTTCTACTTAACTCAAGGTAAAGATTTTCAATCAAGGGTTCAGTGTATATTCAAGGCTATGGGTTCAAAGGATAGAACACAAAGTGTTCTCTTTTAGTAGGCTAACTTTATGAATTTGGCCAATAAAAAGGGTTTCAACAAACACGGCCTTGATCACATGATGCACAACAAGCAATTGATTCAATCATAGAAACCCTGGGCAAAATCATTCATGCTTTCAAAGTAATAGCATTCAACAATAACAACTCTGGAGCTCAAAACCTCACATATAAGCTCATTCACATTTGACATACACATCCTGCTTAATTTCACAATCACAATCATGATATCATGCATTTGTTCACAAAGCTTGTGAATCACCTGTATAAGCATTTTAATGTGCACATCATCTCAACATCAACAATCAATAAGCATCATCAAGCATTACTTATCAAACAATCACAGTTAATAGCAAACCATCATAACAAACCAGGTGGTCAATAGAGTACATCAAACCCTAATCTAAAAACAAAAACAAATAAGTCCAGAAAACTTAAACCATAAAAGCATAAACATATGATAACATTCATCAGTAAATGCTATCTCAGCTCCTCATCAGTCTGAGCTGTCCTCTGTATCTTCCTCCTCCTCTTCATCATCATCTTCATCAAATGCATCCTCCTCCTCAGCTTCATCTTCTTCCATGTCTCTGGCTGAAGCTTCAGCTGCTTCAGCTCCTCCATGCAATGGTTCTTCTGGCCAAGCTACCACATTATGGAATTCATCCATAGTCCATCTGTGTGCTGGAGGGGTATCATACATCCCCACTATCATCTCAGCCGTGGCCACCTGCCCTCTGTGGATGGACTGCAACTGAGCACCTATAAGAGACATATACATGTCCCTCATCTGGAATGGCTCTGCCTCATGTGTATCAGCAGATGTGTATCATCTGGAATGACAATCACATTCAAATTCAAGAACCCTAGAATGACAAAATGCATTTTACTTACTTGAGTGGAGATGCTAGATGATATGAGAATGCTTCCAAACTAGAATACTCTCTTCCAACCCCAAACTTTGATGGCACACTAGTGAAAAAGTGAGTGGAAGAGAAATTTTTCTAAGAGGGAAGAGTAAAAAGATGTGGGAAACCTAAGAGAAGATATGTGGAAGTCTTTGTGCAGAGAAGGGCTTGAAAGAATATGAAAACGCGCAGCTTAGGGTTTAAAAATACCCCAATGGGCTCGGGTTCCGCTAAGGGGAACTTAAGCCCATCTGCGATAGTACCGCTCAGCGGTAATTGCCGCTCAGCGGCACTTTCGTGATGTGCCCTTCTCCTTCTTTTCTTGACCTACGTGCCTTCCTAGCATACCCCTTATAGGTTCCCTGCAATTCAATGTTAAAAATGCTTATGCAAATCCTAACCAAAATAACCAAACAGAAAATAATCAATCAACTGGGTTGCCTCCCAGGTAGCGCTTGTTTAACGTCACGAGCCTGACCCAAAATCCACCAACACCCATCAGTAGGTGTTACACACTTAGTATCCTTCAGTAGATACTTAACCACCTAGCATCCTTCAGTAGATGCTAGATCCAACAAAATAATGTCCAGAATAATGTTCACAAATTAAAAATTACAAAAACAAATCAAAAGTTTATCAATCCACTGGGTTGCCTCCCAGCAAGCGCTTCTTTAACGTCACTAGCTTGACCCTGTTAAAGCTCATGTTCCATCTTCTTTATGGTTGATATTGTCCTTCCACCAACCTTTCAACTGCTTCCTTTGGACTGTCTTAGATTCTCTAGAATATGGAGACTCTATCTCTATCATCTCCTTTTCTTTAAAGCCTTTTATAACCCACAACTTGTTCTTGAGTCTTACAGGTGTGCCAAGTTGGAGTCCTCTTTTCTTCCAGTCTCTAGGAACTTCTTCTCCTTTTCCAATTTCCTCTACCTTGGGTACCTGAAAATACAAACAATGGTTATCAGAAACCTTAAGATTTTCATTTTTACCTCTATTTATGGGTGCATCTCGAAATGCAGCTTTATAACTGGCCTCTTCCTCCTTTGCTTGTATCTCATCTTTGAACATATCCACCACCACTCTCTCCTCTCTGTCCTGGAGCACCACTATACCTTCATTAACATCTATAATAGCCCTGGCCGTTTTCATAAACGGTCTTCCCAGTATGAAAGGTATCTTTTCGTTCTCCATCTTCATCACTAGAAAGTCTGCCAAGAACTGAAGTTTGCCAACACAAACTACAATGTCTTCTGCAATCCCACATGGCTCCTTTTAAGATCCATCAGCCATTACCAGATTAACCTTTACAGGTTTTATTTTCACATGGCCAATTTGCTCCAATAGAGAATAAGGCATCAAGTTAACACTTGAGCCTAAGTCAAGGAGAGCTTTCTTTACCTTTTTCTTCCCTATAGTGCAAGGGATAGAAAAACTACCTGGATCTGCTGCTTTTGGTGGGAATGATTCTTTCTTAACAGTTACACACTTTTCTTCCTCATCATCTCTACGTCTTCTTTTTGTAGAGGTTCCTTCTTCAGATTTTGTGTAAACTGCTATTTTCTATAGAATTTGTTCCCAAGGAGCTTCATTATCAACCATTCTGAATAAATCTATGAAATCCATTGGTTTCTCCTGATTTGTTAGAAAAGGAAAAGTGTCCTTTCTTTCTTCTTCTCTTCTCTCTTCTGTTTCATCTTCTTCTAACTCAATAATCTCTTCATTCACACTCTTGACCACTTTGCACTCTTCTCTAGGGTTAACCTCAGTATTAGCCCCAAAGTTTCTGTGTGGTCTTTCTTCCAATTGCTTGGTGATCTGACCCATCTGAATCTCCAAGTTCTTTATAGCAGCTTCAGTGCTCTTTTGAGAAGATTCAGTTTTCTGTATAAATTGCTGAAGAGTTTCTTCCAACCTTGTAGATCTTTCATTAAGCATAGATAATTGTTGCCACATGGTTGGTTGCTGCTGCAGCTGCTTATTATATTGACTAGCCTGCCCAGTTTGTCCTTGGCCAATGCTTGGATGTGGTTTCCAACCCTGATTATAATTCCCTTGACGGTATGGAAACTGATTAGCCATGAAATTAACATCCTCCACGGCTTCCACAGGAAAAGCACATTGGCCATTGATGTGATCTCCCCCACATAATTCGCACAACTGGGTTGGTACCTGTGCAACAGATTTTAACTCTTTGGGTAATGAAGCAAGAGTTTTGGTCAGAGTTTCCAGCTGTTGAGTTAGAATTTTATTCTGTGCCAGCAGAGCATCATGGGTTTGTAATTGAAGAACCCCTTTTTGTTGCATAGGAGCTCCTCTTTCACTGTGCAGCTCATTATCACTTGTAGCCATGTTTTCAATAATTTCAGTTGCTTCCTCTAGAGTCTTCCATTTGATATTGCCTCCAGCTGAGGCATCCAGCATCATCTTGGTTTGTGAACCAAGCCCTCCAAGGAAAGTTAGGACTACTTCTTGATCTTCAAAGCCATGCGTGGGAGTTTTACGTAACAAGCTTTTATACCTGTCCCATGCATGCCCCAATGATTCTTCCATGCCCTGCTTGAATGAAGATATCTCTTGCTTTCCTTTAGTCACCTTAGATTGTGGGAAGTATTTGTTTAAGAATTTTGTGACCACTGATTCCCACTCTGTGAAACTTTCTTCTGGAAAAGAGTTCAACCAAAGCTTAGCATTGCCTCCCAATGAGAAAGGAAACAAGCTAAGTTTGATTGCTTCGTCTGGCACCCCATTAATTTTGACTGTATTGCACATCTCATTAAAGGTAGTCAGGTGCTCATATGGGCTTTCGTGAGATAACCCATTAAATTGATTACTCTTCACCAGTTGAATCAGTGCTGGTTTGACCTCCATGTTGGCTGCATTGACTCTAGGTCTAGCTATGCTATTGAAGTGCTGAGGTCCAGCAAGATTAGTGTAATCTGCAAGAGTTCTTCTAACATTATTGCCCTCCATACTTCCTGTGCTATGAACAGAACCTTGTGGTGATGATTGCAAGAGAGTTTCTGGAGAAGGGAAAAGTTCTCTAGACGTTCTGATTCTTCTCCTCCTTCTACTCTCTTCTAGACCTTCAAGAAGTGGTTCTGTTGTTTTCTTACTTCTAGTTCGAATTGCTTCCTGCATGCACAAGAAAACAAAACCCTAGAAAAGATTTGTTAGCACAAAAAGATATAAAAGAAGATATAAATTCAAAAGATAAAAAGATAAAAGATTCAGAAGATAAGAAGATAAAAGATTTAGAAGATAGAAAGATAAAAGATTTAAAAGATAAAAAGATAAAAGATAAAATAAAATAAAATCTAATCCTAAAAGATAAAATAAAATCTAACCTAATCTAAAAGATAAAGATAAAATAAAATCTAATAAAATCTAACCTAACCAAATAAAATCAAATCTAATAAAATCTAATCTAAAAAGATAAAAAAAATAAAATCTAACCTAATCTAAAAAGATAAAAAGATAAAATAAAATAAAAACAGAAATTCAAAATTAAAGTCAAAGATAATCAATAATCGCACAAATTAACCAGTTAAACCACGAATCCCCGGCAACGGCGCCAAAAACTTGATGGACAAATTTGTAAGCACCAAAATATGATGTCACAAACTTGTTTCACAATCGGCAAGTATGACCGAATCGTTCAAGTAATAAACTTGGTAAGACCAAGTATCGTTCTTCCCAAAGGACTCACGGCCTAGTTTAGTTATGTGATTTGTTGATTAGCTAGGACTTACAAACGAAATATTTAAAGTTTAATATGCAAAGACAGAAAATAAACATGTATGCATGAAGTTTGATCAATGGCAAAGACAAAAGATAAACACTTTCAATGAATTATATGAATGAATATGTTGTTGGGGGTCAATTTCATCTCATCCACTCTCATATATTTTAGGAATTCAACATTCAAATCATCATTGTTAATGCCATTCTCTAATGTACCATTCTAGATGGCTTCTCCCTAATCACGAGCTCATACAATTCCTAGCATTCCTAATGATTAGTTCATGAGTGCAGGAGCTTAAAGGCAACCAATAGAATATTGTCAGTATAATATTGGGAGAAATTCCCCGGATCTAGACTTCCCCGTACGTGTCCGTATCGACAAAACCAATAATCATGCATGGAATGAGTTAAACTATGCAAGCATTGAGCAAAGAGGAAAAACCCTAACTAATGATGAAAGAAAGCATATGTCTTAATTAAAAGATGTACTCAACAGATTCCATATATGAGAGCTTCAAGAGATTACATTGATTCCCCAACAAACATACAAGGTTTAGTTCACCATATTCATGGTGAACCTAGATGAATAACAATGAAAGAATGAAAGAATAAACCCAATAAAGGTGAAGAGGTAGCCTGAGCATCCAAGATCCTCCTTCAAAGGGGTGGAAGAGAGAGTGTTTGCCTCGTTTCTGCCAAAGATACCTAATTCTAGGACGTGCAAGCCCTTATATACTAATCTAGAGTTACAAAAGATTACAAAAGCCCAAGCCCAAAAAGTGCCGCTCAGCGGTATTTACCGCTCAGCGGTGATTGCGCGTCTTCTTTCTTCCCCTCAGCGGCCATTTTGCCCCTCAGCGGTTCCAACGTCACCTCTTGAGTGCCGCTCAGCGGTAGTTTGCCGCTGAGCGGTGCCTTTGACTTCTCTTTTTGCACTCTTTCTTGTCTTTTCTAATGTCATCTCTCTCCTTCTTCACTCTTTTCACCAAATTCACCTTAAAACCTGCACAAAAACACTGAAATCAAGCATAAACCTGTCCAGCTCTCTTATTTCTAAAAATATGGATAAAAGGCATGATTTCAAGCTAGTTTCTAAGTCTAAAGGTTGCTTTTAGTATCAATTTTAAGCATGAAAATAACAGTTTTTCAACTGTTATCAATATTCTGGATACAATCAAATTGTGGTAGATCCAAAAGACCAAGATTAGATGACTTTTACTTGTCCTTTTGGTATCTTTGCGTGTAGAAAGATTCCATTTGGATTATGTAATGCTCCAGCTACATTTCAAAGGTGTATGTAGGCAATTTTTGCAGATCTATTAGAAAAATGCATTGAAGTATTCATGGATGATTTTTCAGTTTTTGGAAATTCTTTCCAAAGGTGTTTGGCTAATTTGAACACTGTTCTTAAAAGATGTATTCAGACAAATCTTGTTCTTAATTGGGAGAAATGTCATTTCATGGTAACTGAAGGAATTGTGCTGGGACATAAAATTTCTGCTAAAGGAATTGAGGTAGATAAAGCTAAAGTAGAAGTCATTGAGAAACTGCCTCCACCAACAAATGTAAGGGGGATTAGGAGTTTTCTCGGTCATGCTGGGTTTTATAGAAGATTCATTAAAGATTTCTCAAAAATTGCTAAACCATTGAGTAATCTTTTGATGAAGGATGCTCCTTTTGTGATGAATGAAGACTGTTTGAAAGCTTTTGACATATTGAAGAGTAAATTAGTGTCAGCTCCAGTAATTGTAGCGCCAGATTGGAATCAAAATTTTGAATTAATGTGTGATGCAAGTGATTATGCAATAGGAGTTGTTCTTGGCCAGCGAAAAGAACAAAAGTTTCATCCAATTTATTATGCTACCACAGAGAAAGAATTTCTAGCTATAGTGTATGCTTTAGAGAAATTTAGACCTTATCTTATTGGATCTAAGGTGATTATCTACACAGATCATGCAGCTATCAAATATTTGTTGACAAAGCCAGATTCTAAGCCACATCTGATTAGATGGGTACTACTATTGCAAGTGATGAGAGGGTCGCACCTCCCAACAAAAGTTGTGCATAAAAGAATGCAGTATAGACTAGGAAGTGACTCCTAGGTCGTCTCTCAAGGACCAAATTGGGTTCAGTCTCAGATCTAAACACGTAGTGGGGGGTTTTGAAAGTGTTTTGGTTTGATGCGGAAAATTAAAATTGAACTGAATTAAAAACGTTGAAATAAACTACAGTACAGTAAAACGAAATTAAAACAGTAAAAACGAAATTACTACAGTAAAAACGAATTTACAGCAACAGTAAACAATAAAAACAAATCTGAACAGAAAACGAAAATTTCAGAAAACGAAAATACAGAAAACAGTAAATACATTAAACAGTAATACAGTAAACAGTAAAAACAGAAAATAAATTATAGCAGTAATTAAGATTAGCAACATAGAAAATACATAAATTCAGAATCCCAGTTACAGTAATACAGAAACAGTAACAACGTAATACAGAAATACAGAAAAACAAAAAAAATACGGAAAACAGTAAGTTTCAAGTATGAAAACAGAATCAACATTACAGCAGCAAAATACTTAGAAAAAAATTACAGTTGAATGATCCAGACAGAGTGAAATAATCAACAACATAGTAAAAATAACAGTAGAACTTAAATTGTAGACAAACAACAACATGAATTAAATTGCAACAGAACTTGAATTACATCATTAAACAGAACCGTAAAACAGAATTGCAAATTTAATAACAGAAAATGAAATCAAATGGTGCATTGAATTTAAATTCATTACAACAAGGAACATAAACTTGAAACCTAGTGTCTGCACCAGCTCTCAACCGTAGCCCTCCATTCTCAGTCACAAGCTCCTACTGTTCCAGCCCCTTCGTTGTATCTTCCAGCCTACTGTCCATCACTCTTTGTTGTCCAGCAGTTGTCTCACGGCCTCTCTCCTTCCAAACCCTCTACTCTCTACTCCTACACTACACTATTCTCTGGAACTCTACACTACACTACTGAAGCTCTTTTCTAGTCCACGGCTCTCTCCCCCTTTTATCCCCTTTTCGTTGCAGCCCATGCTTAATTTTTTTTTTAAAGTATTTCTTCCGTACTGGACCGTGCCAATAATGAATGAGGGGGTTCTCCACTTTTATCCAATTAAGGGAAGGTTGCACCCCACTTTCTACGTGCTTCATTTTAAAAAGGAAGAAGACAAAAACATTCCCATTGCCAAATAAACAAATAATTTCCTTCTCTGAGTGTGTGGGCTTCCTCTCTCCTGTTTGCTTCTGGACCACTGCACCTTCATTCTCCTCGCCACCGTACTGCATGAAGCTGCTTCAGTCTTGCTTGCTGGGCCGTGAGCACCTCTTTGCTTGCTTCTTCTTTGCGTGTGGCTGCTGGACAAAGCTGAAGTGCTGGACGTGCGCTGAAGTGCTGGACGTGCGTTGGAGTGCTGAACGTGCGTTGGAGTGTGCTGGACGTGCGTTGTCTTCCACTCTGCTGGACGTTCGTTCTGGATGTGTGCGGGCGTGCTGGATGTGTGCGGGCGTGCTGGATGTGTGCGGACGTGCTGGACGCTCGTGCTATCCGCGAGAAGCCAAATCAGGACGTGCGTGCCATCTGCTGGACGCTCGTCGTGGGCGTGTGCTCAAGCTGCTGAACGCTCGTCCTGGGCGTGTGCTGAAGCTGCTGGACGCTCGTCCTGGGCGTGTGCTGAAGCTGCTGGACGCTCGTCCTGGGCGTGTGCTGAAGCTGCTGCTGGATTCACTGGATGCACCCCCTCTGGACACACGTTCTTTGATGGAAAAATGAAGAAAATTGGATGCTGCAGGATTGTTGGTGGAGGTGCGGAATGTGCTGGACCGTGTGCACCTATTTCTCTCCAAGCACACACCTCCTACTTCACTGCTGCCTTACGTGTGCACCCCTTTGTTGTGCTGGAGCTGCTGGATAATGAAGAAACATTTTGCTGCCAGCACCTCCTTCGCGTCCCATGTGGCTGCTATAACTCGTCCTTCCAGTGATGCCCTTCCAGCTCGGTGCCTTTCTTTCTTCCAGCACCCCCTTTCATTCCCAAGCTGCTTCCGCGTGTGTTGATGTGTGCTTTGGGCCGTGACCGTGCTGGACACAAGGCTGCGTGCTGGAATGCTGGAATCCCGTGTGCAGGCTGCTGGACAGCGCACCAATCTTTGCTTCCCGGACTCTCCACGCTAAGCCCAAAAACCCTTCAATTTAGTTGGCAGCTGCACCCCCTTGGGCCTATTTGCATTTTAAATGAAATAAGGGTGTTGTTGGACGTTTTTTCTTGTGCACACTTCTTTTATGAAGAATCTTGAATTAAGTGACAACCTTCTAAATGTCCCAAATTGTATTTCCAAAATTTTTCTGCAATTAATAATGCAAATAATTTACTCAAATAATCCAAATTAATTAAAATTAGAATTTTTGGTCAAATTAAGCACAATTAGCAAAAACGGAAAAATACCGGACATTTAAGCACAATTCCCTGATTAAATCTAGCACAATAAGCTAAGTGAAATTGAGAAAATATTGACTCATCAGCAAGAATTTGATGTAGAAATTCGTGATAAGAAAGGAAGTGAGAACTTGATTGCTGATCATTTGTCACGGTTAGTCAACAATGAGGTCACTAGCAAGGAATCCGAAATCTGGGAATCTTTTTCAGATGAAACACTCATGTATATTCAGCAGAGGCCATGGTTTGCTGATATGGCTAATTTCAAAGCTGCAAGGGTCATGCCAGAAGACTTAACTTGGCAACAAAGAAAAAAATTTTTGCATGATGCCAAGCAGTTTGTTTGGGATGATCCTTATTTGTTCAAGATTGGAGCAGATAATCTTATGAGGAGATGTGTGACAAATGAAGAAGCAGAAAGAATTCTCTGGCATTGTCATGATTCACCTTATGGAAGACATTTTAATGGAGAAAGAACAGCAGCAAAAGTCCTTCAATCAGGGTTTTATTGGCCAACTTTATTTAAAGATGCCCATAATCACGCTAGAAATTGTGATAAATGTTAAAGAGCAGGGACGATCACTAAACATCATGAGATGCCATTACAAGGCATTTTAGAGGTTGAGGTTTTTGATTGCTGGGGTATTGCTTTGTGGGACCCTTTCCTCCATCTTTCAACAATGAATATATTTTGGTAGCAGTGGATTATGTGAGTAAATGGGTAGAAGCATTAGCTTGTTCTAAAAATGATGCTAGCACGGTAATTAAATTCTTGAAGAAGCAGATATTCTCACGTTTTGGCACTCCAAGAGTGTTGATTAGTGATGGAGGATCTCATTTTTGCAATTATCAGCTAGAAAAAGTACTCAAACATTATGGAGTGAAACATAAGGTAGCTGCACCTTATCATCCACAAACCAATGGACAAGCTGAGGTATCTAATAGGGAAATAAAAAGGATCCTGGAAAAAACAGTGACTTCATCAAGAAAGGATTGGTCACTCAAATTGGATGATTCTCTTTGGGCCTATAGGACGGCAATGAAGACGTCTATGGGATTATCACTGTTTCAATTAGTCTATGGGAAAGCATGTCATTTGCTAGTAGAATTGGAGCATAGAGCGTTGTGGGCTTTGAAATTCTTGAATTTTGATCCTTATGAAACTCAATGCACACGCAGAAGGCAGATGTTGGAGCTTGCAGAAATGCGATTACATGCATATGATTCATCCAAGGCGTATAAAGATAAGATCAAATTTTATCATGACAGGAAGTTGGTAAATAAAGTTTTCAATCCAGGACAACAGGTACTAATATTCAATTCAAGATTGAAGATATTGCTTGGGAAACTGAAGTCAAAATGGTCAGGACCATTTGTAGTAAAAGAAGTGCACCCGCATGGAGCAATTGAAATATTTAATCCAGCTGCTGATGATCCACAGAAAAGTTGGGTGGTGAATGGTCAACGTCTCAAGCCTTATTTAGGGGGAGAAGTGCAACACTTGTCCACAATAATGCAGTTGGTTGATCCTTGAAATTTCGGGTCAGGCTCGTGACGTTAAACAAAGGCTTACTGGGAGGCAACCCAGTGTTCTGTACGTATTTTTGTTTTTAGAATAGGATTTGATGTACTCAATGGAAACCTTTGTCTGTTGTGATGGTTTGCTTATAATTGTGATTGTGTGATAAGTAATGCTTGATGATGCTTTGAGATTGATTGATGTTGAGATGTGCACATTAAATGCTTATACAAGTGATTCACAAGCTTTGTGAACAAATGCATGATGTTGTGATTGTGATTGTGAGATTAAGCAGGATGCGTATGTCAAATGTGAATGAGCTGATATATGAGGTTTTGAGCTCAAGAGTTTTTATGATTGAATGTTATTACTTTGAAAGCATGAATGATTTTGCCTAGGTTTTCTATGATTGAATCAATTGCTTGTTTTGCATCATATGATCAAGGCCATTTGTTGGTAACCCCTTTTATTGGCCAAATTCATGAAGTTAGCCCACTAAAAGAGAACACTTTGTGTTCTATCCTTTGAACCTTTAGCCTTGAACATAATTTGAAAACCCTTATTGAAAAGCTTTACCTTGAGTTAAGTAGAAAATATTCTGTGGTATTGATAAATTGTCATGTTTGGGGTTGTTGGGAAAGTATGAAAAAGAAAAAGGAAAGCATGGAGCTAACACCTAAGAAATAAGAATGTGAAAAGAGAAAGAAAAGAAAAGAAAAGAAAAAGCAAAGCTCAATGCAAAAGAAAGTTGGGAAAAATAAGAATGATTATGTTGATATGATTCTCTTAACTCAAGGATTTTGTGATCCAGAAAAACCAATTTTCTTGTTAGCCAAGCCACGTTATAAGCCATTGAAAAGTCCTTGTGATGATGCATGCTTGTGAATGTTTTTGATTGTGGTTAAATGAAAGGCAAAGTTGATTCACGTGACATTGTGATAGTGGAGTGAATGAGTGATTACCTCTTATACACTTATGTTTGAGTGAAACACTTTACCTAGTGAGGAAATATTCCATGACCACATGAACATCCATGCTTAATTGATTGATCATTCCTGAAAAATAACATTTGTTGGATATTAAGTGACTTTGTGAACACCAAAGCATGTGCACGTCTTGATTGAAATCTTGATCATAGGTTTGATTGAAGTCTTTACTTAACTTGAAAAGAAGATTTTCGAATGAGTGAACCATTATATGAATTGGTACAAGATTGAGTTACATCTTGTTTTCTTGAGGACAAGCAAAGTTCTAAGTTTGGGGTTGTGATAACAGGTTAAAAACTGTTATTTTCATGCTTAAAATTGGTACTAAAAGCAACCTTTAACACTTAGAAACAAGCTTGAAATCATGCTTTTGGTCATATTTTCATAAATAAGAGAGTTGGACAGGTTTATGCTTGATTTCAGTGTTTTTGTGCAGGTTTTAAGGTGAATTTGGTGAAAGAAGTGCAGAAGGAGAGAGATGGAATCAGAAAAGACATCAAAAAGTGCAAAAGGAGAAACCGCAAGTACCGCTCAGCGGCAGTTTACCGCTGAGCGGCACTCAGAAGTTCACGTTGGATCCGCTGAGGGGCAAAATGGCAGCTGAGGGGAAGAAACCAACTCTCGCACTTAGAGGAATGTTGGAATCTTCACTTAGATGCATAGTAAGCTGCTTTGGAAGCCCACATGAGTCACATTCCAACCAGCAGCTTGGTTGAAGTTGAAGAAAGCCTAGTGCTAAGCAGATGAGGGTTTGCGCCCAGCGTCAACAAATGCACCAGTTTCCATTCACGTTTCTTCACCAGCTTTTTGTTTGATAGGCCACGTAGCCACTCACGTTTTCTTTCCACTTGCACAGCTGGCCCTTGCATCATAGCTAACGTTAGCTAAATAGGCATGAACCAGGAGCTTTGTTTCTCCTTTAAATAGCTTGCTCCATTGCTTGTAACCTTTACCTTTGATTTGAATGAAGAATAGTTTTCTGTTGATGTTGTCCAGAACTTTCTTCTTATTGAAGGTCACCGAGAGAGAGCTTGAGTGTTTCCTCTAGCCTCTCTCCCTAGCTAGGCTTCCATTCCTAGCATTCCTCTGCACATTCCGTAACATATTTCAGCACCTAAACCACTTCCCTCATTCCATTTTCTCCATCACTGATTCATCTGTTTTCTTCACCGCATCACTGTTTGATTCAATCTTCCTTTGCCTCAACCTTATCTTCATAAATGAATCATCCATTCTCCTTCAATCCAGTCACCGAACACTGTTGAAGAGTGGGTTCCAGAGTTTAAGCTTCTGGTCATAGTCATCATATTTCATCTTCTTCCGCTGCAACAAAATGATGTTCATCCTCCTTTCCAGTTCAGATTCCAGAAGCTCCTAGAAGAAGTTCCGTTGATTCCATCTTGCACCAGAATCAGCTGGATCCTTCTTCCATCAAGTGGTATCCAGAGCTTAGGTTCTCCACGCACCAAGGAGCTAAGCATTTCTTCTCATTCTGCAATTTAATTCTGCTGAATTCCATCTCTGTTTCTGTTTTCTGTTTCTGTTTTCTGTTTCTGTTTTCTATTTCTGTTTCAGTTTTAATTATGCTTCTGTAATTCTGTTCCAGCCTTTAATTCTGTGTTCTTACAGTGCCTTATGTCCATCTTTCATTTTAAACGGTGAATTTTCTTTGTTTGAGTCATTTCCAGCTTTAATTTTCAATTTCAGTGTTGTCTTGGTCATGTGCAAGTGAATATTGCAGTTTTAATTTCTGTCACTGCTTTGGTATTCTTTTCTGCTGGTTTAATTCGTTTTGCTTGAGTTCAAGTGCTAGATAAGCCATATATCAACCAATAAAGGCAATGAGAATTTGTTCTAGCCTTGGTGATACAAGCTAAAGCACTAGAAATCCATTTTGATTTCAAATCTGTGTTGAACTCTGCTGCAAAATTTCAATTCTGTTTTTAAATCATGAATCTGTTTTCCAGTTGATTTCTTTTGATTCTAGTGCTTTATACAAATTTGGTTGATGATATTAAATGATGCTAAAAGTGTAGCAGACCATTACAAGCAATGAAATGCAATTTGCATAGCTTGGTTGCTCACAATTAATAGCATTCCACTGTTTCAGCTTTTAATCCAAGCTTTTCACCGTGCTAAGTTTCTTTGAATTGTCCAATCTGAGTTTGGTCATGCTAAGCATCTCAATTCTAGCTTAGTTCCATAGAGTAACATCATCTTGAGTCATTTTCTTTGCTGTCCATTCTTGATTCCTTGAAATCTGATTTCTGATGGTATTTTTGGTGCATTTTTGCTTCATAAATAGGTTATAGCAAGGGTGAATTGTTGAATCTTGCTATTTCTGTGCATTTACAATGCTTGAGCAAGTTTAAATTGTCATTTGAAAGTTGTTTTCACTGTTCATTTGGTCATTTTCCAGCCTATATGCAGATTTGCCTTTTAAACCTTCAAATTGTGCTTTAAATGGAAGTGAACAAGTGATTTTGCATTGAAGTATGTTTCTGATTGGTTTAACAGTTTGGACATGCTTAAATTCATTATACAAAGTTGTTTGAAGAAGAAATTCAGCTGTTGAATCACTTCCACACAGTTTTGGGTTTAAAACCACAAAATCAATCCAATTTTTCTGGTGTAGAGTTGAAAACTGAATCTGTTTTGATGAATGTGCTTTGAAATCCAATTTGGCTTGCAGCAATACCTGGTTCAGTGATTTAAAATAGAATTAAATGGTTAAAAGAAGAAAAGCAAAGTGTTAAAAGGGATTCTGAACCGTGCAGCCCAATCAAAACCCAAAAACACAAAATCTGGGTTTCTTTGAGGCATTTCATCGAACACCTTCTGTTTTTATCAAACAGTTTCGTGCTAACTGTCTTTCAACCTGTATTTTGGGTTTTCTTGCTTTATTAATCAGTTCTAGAACCATTCATAAGTTCCTTTTGACGTTCCAACCTGTTTTTAAAGCTTTAAACTCATTGATTGGTCATTCTTGGAATTCTGATTTTGTTCATCAAAGTAAATCTATTTCAGTTTAAAATCCTGGTCATTTGGTCACTTTTAATCTGATTTGTGGTGCTGTTTAGATGCTTATTGGTGCAGATTTTGTGCTAGGGTGATTGCTCATGCTAGTGGTAGCATCTTGAGGGGTGGAAACTCATATAGCTCTTGATCCAAGTGCCTCCACAGCAAGAAAAAATAGCTTCCTAAAACACCATTCTGCAGTGAGAAAAAGAGTGAAAATTTAGCAACTCCATTAGCCAAATTTTGAGACACAAGCCAAACAACTGAGTGATGGTGAGATTGAGTGTATATCATCCAAAAGAAATTTGTCAGTGGAGTGAAAATACCCTGAAACAGTTCAGAAAGTGAGATTTGAGTGGATGCACATGAAGCCAAAATACTTGGCCGAGAGGAAAATCCTGTTTTAGCTTCTAATGCTGAAAAGTCCCATTTCTTAAGTCTGATTTGGGCTATTCAATATGTTTACACAGTTTTTTGTTTTGAAAAGGCAATGCCAATGATCAAAATGATTTTTGAAACACCTTTTCGAACTGGTTTTTCCAATTGAAGGTGCAAATTTCAGTCTATCCAAACTGCTCAAAATAAATTTCATCACACTTGACCAATTGGATTTTCTGGTTTTACTGGTGCTGCTATATATATTTTGACCAGCTTGGTTCATTATTGGTGATCAATTAGAACAAACAACTTTCTCATTTCAAGTTGATTGACACTAATGAACTGAGTCTTTTGCTGCTTGAGTAAACTTGATTTTGGAAAGCTGTAGTATATTTGCTGGTTATGGTATGTAACAGTGCAGGTTTCTTTGAATTGAAAGGAGAAAGCAGAACAGATTGAACCTTCAGCACTTGGAACAGTTGAACAACGTCTGCTTAAAGTGCAGTTTCATATGACCATTGAACTAGGCAATGTACAAGTCATTAAGCCTCCATTTGGGTGCCTTCCAGTAGCAGAATACAGTTGTTCAAATGCAGAATACAGTTGTCCAGAAGCCTCAATGTGATCATGTTAATCATTTTCTGCAGAAGTGGACCAAATTAGCATAGTGGCAGCAACATTTTTTTTTATTTCTTTTGTAGTTACTTTGAGTCATTTGATTTGTAATGTTCCTGTTTTTAGATCTCTTTCAACTTTCATTGTAAAAGGCCAATTAAGACCAAGTACTTGGAAGGGTCCTTGGTGCTCTATCCAATCTTGGCAATTTTCTTTGCTTGCTTTGATAGTAGACGGTGAGTGTGTCTTGTTAGCCAAAGCTACAAGCCTCACCTAGGATTTCTTTTGTTTTATTTTCATGCTCTAAGATTTTTGTTCCATTAGAAGTATAGGTGTTTTATCTTTCATTTAGATTGTTTGAGTCCATTTTTAAATTCAATAGTGAATCTTACTTTGAAAATGGTAAAGTAAGTAACCTTAGATATTCTGGCTAGGTAAGACTTGGTATTTAAGCGGCCTTTGGCTCACCTCTCTTACCTGGGAATTGTCTCTAGGTAAAATCTTAAACCTTTTCAAACTAAGAATCCACTTTTGAAATTAAAAAGATGTATGAGGAAATCATGATCACCAAGAGAGAAATAGAAATGAGTGAGCTTAGGAACTTGTTTGCCCAATACATGAAAAATCAAAATGAAGGTGAACAAAAAGAAAGAAGGAAGGATGAAAGGTACAACCAAGCTAGGAAAGATATTCCATTCTTTGGTAGGGACATTAGTGCTTTAACATATTTAGCTTGGGAAAGAAAAATTGATAAAATACATCCTTTTCTTGCTAGAGATAGTGAATCCTTTGCTCTTAACATATATCTTTCTAGATTAAAAGAACATGCAAGTGAGTGGTGGAATCATAGGCAATATAGTGTCAAGAAAGGTAGAAAATCCTCCATTCATGATTGGTATGAACTAAGAGCTTGCATGAGAAAAAATTTTGTTCCTCCTTCAGCCAAGAGAGACCTAGAATTAATGGGACACCTCATTCAAGAGGGAAAAACATTTATGAAAGGTCTAGATGGTTTCTCTAGAAGGGAAATTGAATTTAAAGAAAAACTTGAGAAACTCTTGGATAAGAAAAGAAAGAGAGAGACTAAAAGGAGAGAAGAGGAATTGAGAGAAAAGATAGAAGAAGAAAAGAGAAAGAGAGAAGATGAGAGAAGAGAAAAAGAAAAGAGAGAAAAGGAGCATTTGCTACTGATGGCAAATTCTACTCCTACAATTCAAAGGGAACCAAAAAGGGAAGGTTTCCAATCCTTTAATTCTTCTTCAGTTATCTTTAAGTCTTTGCATGATAACTTCTCTTTTAAACCAATTGCCACACCAATTATCATTATACTACCCTCTTCAAAATATGGCAATTTAAATCTTGAGTTATTGTTACCCTTAGGGATACAAGAAACTCAAGATAAAAGAAAAGTGACTTGTGAATTAGGACTTTCAGATTTCTTTAAAACTATAAAACAAAGTCTTTATTGCAAAGTTACTTCCATAAAAAAATTCTTTCTTGGATTGATACTAATTAGAGATATATTTGATGCTTATTGTAGATATATTTTTGATCCAGGAGGAAAGTAACAAACCAAAGTTGTGCTTCTTTATATCTTTCCGATTTGAGGACAAATCATTTTTCAAGAGGGAGGGTATGATGGAAACCAGTTAGGGCATTCCATTCAAAGGAGTATCAACTTAAGCTAAGGCTAAGAAAGGGAAGTGAAGAAGGATTGTTAAAGACTCTTTCTTAATTTTCTTTATCTAAGTCTTAGTAGGATTATCTTTAATATGTTTATATGTGTTTTGTAGGGTCTAATAAAGCTAGGAGATCATGGATCAACTAGCCAAGAAACTTGATAAATCAAGAAGCAAGGAAACATCAAGAATGAAGAAGCAAGCCAAATCTTCACTTAGAGGAATGTTGGAATCTTCACTTAGATGCATAGTAAGCTGCTTTGGAAGCCCACATGAGTCACATTCCAACCAGCAGCTTGGTTGAAGTTGAAGAAAGCCTAGTGCTCAGCAGATGAGGGTTTGCGCCCAGCGTCAACAAATGCACCAGTTTCCATTCACGTTTCTTCACCAGCTTTTTGTTTGATAGGCCACGTAGCCACTCACGTTTTCTTTCCACTTGCACAGCTGGCCCTTGCATCATAGCTAACGTTAGCTAAATAGGCATGAACCAGGAGCTTTGTTTCTCCTTTAAATAGCTTGCTCCATTGCTTGTAACCTTTACCTTTGATTTGAATGAAGAATAGTTTTCTGTTGATGTTGTCCAGAACTTTCTTCTTATTGAAGGTCACCGAGAGAGAGCTTGAGTGTTTCCTCTAGCCTCTCTCCCTAGCTAGGCTTCCATTCCTAGCATTCCTCTGCACATTCCGTAACATATTTCAGCACCTAAACCACTTCCCTCATTCCATTTTCTCCATCACTGATTCATCTGTTTTCTTCACCGCATCACTGTTTGATTCAATCTTCCTTTGCCTCAACCTTATCTTCATAAATGAATCATCCATTCTCCTTCAATCCAGTCACCGAACACTGTTGAAGAGTGGGTTCCAGAGTTTAAGCTTCTGGTCATAGTCATCATATTTCATCTTCTTCCGCTGCAACAAAATGATGTTCATCCTCCTTTCCAGTTCAGATTCCAGAAGCTCCTAGAAGAAGTTCCGTTGATTCCATCTTGCACCAGAATCAGCTGGATCCTTCTTCCATCAGCAAACAAAGTAAAAGAAAATAAATTTTTCTCTACCATAGACCGTGACCCAATTCCATTTTTCCAATAAACAATGAAAACCAAGATGCATTGGAATCCATCTCCCGTGACAAGGTTAATGTGTACTGCTCCAGAAAAGTAAATAAAAGGAAATCACCGTGCACCACTTTTGTGCTTCTTCCCAGGCTAAATGTAACAACTCTTCTTCTTAAAGCAAAAATAAAAAGGTGCTTCCTTTCTTCAATTCAGCCAGCCGTGACAAGGGGAATAATTTCCCATGATGTGACCTTGTGCGTGTGCCAACTTCTTCTGTGATGCTGCTCCTCTTCAATTCATCCAAGCTGTGAGCTTCTCTTCCTTGCTCCACATCACGGACAACACTTATTTCTTCATTCATTCTCGGACAACGTGCACACCAACTCTGGACCATTCATTCAGCTTACTATTATTCTTAAAGAAAATTTAATACTCCATCCGTGCACAGCTTCTCTTCCACACGTCTCATTACATGCTTCCTGATGGACAAATTTGTAAGCACCAAAATATGATGTCACAAACTTGTTTCACAATCGGCAAGTATGACCGAATCGTTCAAGTAATAAACTTGGTAAGACCAAGTATCGTTCTTCCCAAAGGACTCACGGCCTAGTTTAGTTATGTGATTTGTTGATTAGCTAGGACTTACAAACGAAATATTTAGAGTTAAATATGCAAAGACGAAAATAAACATGTATGCATGAAATTTGATCAATGGCAAAGACAAAAGATAAACACTTTCAATGAATTATATGAATGAATATGTTGTTGGGGGTCAATTTCATCTCATCCACTCTCATATATTTTAGGAATTCAACATTCAAATCATCATTGTTAATGCCACTCTCTAATGTACCATTCTAGATGGCTTCTCCCTAATCACGAGTTCATACAATTCCTAGCATTCCTAATGATTAGTTCATGAGTGCAGGAGCTTAAAGGCAACCAATAGAATATTGTCAGTATAATATTGGGAGAAATTCCCCGGATCTAGACTTCCCCGTACGTGTCCGTATCGACAAAACCAATAATCATGCATGGAATGAGTTAAACTATGCAAGCATTGAGCAAAGAGGAAAAACCCTAACTAATGATGAAAGAAAGCATATGTCTTAATTAAAAGATGTACTCAACAGATTCCATGTATGAGAGCTTCAAGAGATTACATTGATTCCCCCACAAACATACAAGGTTTAGTTCACCATATTCATGGTGAACCTAGATGAATAACAATGAAAGAATGAAAGAATAAACCCAATAAAGGTGAAGAGGTAGCCTAAGCATCCAAGATCCTCCTTCAAAGGGGTGGAAGAGAGAGTGTTTTCCTCGTTTCTGCCAAAGATACCTAATTCTAGGACGTGCAAGCCCTTATATACTAATCTAGAGTTACAAAAGATTACAAAAGCCCAAGCCCAAAAAGTGCCGCTCAGCGGTACATACCGCTCAGCGGTGACTGCGCGTCACTTTCTTCCCCTCAGCGGCCAGTTTGCCCCTCAGCGTGACTCCCGCAACCTCCTGAGTGCCGCTCAGCGGTAAAATGCCGCTGAGCGGTGCCTTTGACTTCTCTTTTTGCACTCTTTCTTGTCTTTTCTAATGTCATCTCTCTCCTTCTTCACTCTTTTCACCAAATTCACCTTAAAACCTGCACAAAAACACTGAAATCAAGCATAAACCTGTCCAGCTCTCTTATTTCTAAAAATATGGATAAAAGGCATGATTTCAAGCTAGTTTCTAAGTCTAAAGGTTGCTTTTAGTATCAATTTTAAGCATGAAAATAACAGTTTTTCAACTGTTATCACAACCCCAAACTTAGAACTTTGCTTGTCCTCAAGCAAACAAAATGTAACTCAATCTCCAACCAATTTATATGATGGTTCACTCATTCAAAACTCCTCTTTTTCAAGATAAGTAACAACTTCACTCAAACTTATGACCAAGAGTTTATTCAAGATGTGCACATGCTTTAGTGTTCACAAAGTCATTTAAGTTCCAACAAATGCTATTTTTCATGAATGATCAATCAATTAAGCATGGATGTTCATGTGCTTATGGAATATTTCCTCACTAGGTAAAGTGTTTCACTCAACACACAAGTGTATAAGAGGTAAAGTGTTTCACTCATTCACTCCACTATCACAATGTCACATGAATCAACTTTGCCTTTCATTTAACCACAATCAAAAACATTCACAAGCATGCATCATCACAAGGACTTTTCAATGGCTTATAATGTGGCTGGGCTAACAAGAAAATTGGTTTTTCTGGATCACAAAATCCTTGAGTTAAGAGAGTCATAACATCACAATTATTCTTATTCATTCCCAACTTTCTTTTGCCTTTGCATTTGCATTGAGCTTTGCTTCTTTTTCTTTTCTTTTCTTTTTCTTTGCATATTCTTACTTTTTAGCTCTTAGCTCAATGCTTTTCCTTTTTCATGTTTTCCCTACAACCCCAAACTTGAACATTTAACAATACCACACAAGATCTTCTACTTAACTCAAGGTACAAATTTCCAATCAAGGGTTTTCAGTGTATATTCAAGGCTAAGGGTTCAAAGGATAGAACACAAAATGTTCTCTTTTAGTAGGCTAACTTTATGAATTTGGCCAATAAAAAGGGTTCCAACAAACGGCCTTGATCACATGATGCAAAACAAGCAATTGATTCAATCATAGAAAACCTGGGCAAAATCATTCATGCTTTCAAAGTAATAGCATTCAACA
Source organism: Vigna nakashimae (assembly GCA_034642375.1). Taxonomy (NCBI): domain Eukaryota; kingdom Viridiplantae; phylum Streptophyta; class Magnoliopsida; order Fabales; family Fabaceae; genus Vigna; species Vigna nakashimae. Next base: position 20,585,728 of record CM067760.1, on the reverse strand, counting down.
ATAACAACTTTGGAGCTCAAAACCTCACATATAAGCTCATTCACATTTGACATACACATCCTGCTTAATTTCACAATCACAATCATGATATCATGCATTTGTTCACAAAGCTTGTGAATCACCTGTATAAGCATTTTAATGTGCACATCATCTCAACATCAATCAATCAATAAGCATCATCAAGCATTACTTATCAAACAATCACAGTTAATAGCAAACCATCATAATAAACTAGGTGTTCAATAGAGTACATCAACCCTAATCTAAAAACAAAAACAAATAAGTTCAGAAAACTTAAACCAATCAAAAGCATAAGCATATGATAGCATTCATCAGTAAATGCTATCTCAGCTCCTCATCAATCTGAGCTGTCCTCTGTATCTTCCTCCTCCTCTTCATCATCATCTTCATCAAATGCATCCTCCTCCTCAACTTCATCTTCTTCCATATCTCTAGCTGAAGCTTCAGCTGCTTCAGCTCCTCCATGCAATGGTTCTTCTGGCCAAGCTACCACATTATGGAATTCATCCATAGCCCACCTGTGTGCTGGAGGGGTATCATACATCCCCACTATCATCTCAGCCGTGGCCACCTGCCCTCTGTGAATGGACTGCAACCGAGCTCCTATAAGAGACATATACATGTCCCTCATCTGGAATGGTTCTGCCTCATGAGTATCAGCAGATGTCCTACTCTGTGCTGGCCCTCTCTCTCTACGAGCCTGGCGTGGTGGAACTGGCTGAGCTGCCTCCTCACCTCCACAGTACTGTCTGTAATAGGCCTCATCTATAGCTTTTCTTGGCCTCTCAAATGGTGGAACAGAAGTGTCTACCCCAGCTAGCTTGCAGAGGTGAGTGATCAAAGAAGGATGTCCTAGTGGTGCTTTGTTGTTTGAGGTGTTAGCACACACACTAATCTCATCAGCTATCACCTGCCCAATATTAACATTCAAATTTCTGATAGCACAGTAGATGAATAGTGCCCTGCTGAGAGTGATATCTGACACATGTGAGCATGGCTGAATGTTGGCATGAGAAAATGCCATCCAATACTTTGCAAGAGGAGTCAAATATGTCCTCCTAATGTTAACCACTGCTCCAGATCTATTCCTTTGGAAGTGTCCTGCATTCAAACACAATTACAAAACCACAGAACATGATGTTAATCATTAGTAAACACAGAACACAACTCCTTTCGAAGCTAAACCACCGCTGAGGGCCAAAATTTCCCCTCAGCGCCACCAGTACCACATTCAAACACGCAACAAACCAAAAAAAACAAATCTGGCAGAGTGCCGCTCAGCGGTAATTGCCGCTCAGCGGTAATTGCCGCTCAGCGGTGACCTGCAGATTTTTAAAAATCTCGTTTTAAAACTGTCCTAACTCCACCCAAATGCAATTTTCAGTTTTCCAGTTCATAATCAAGCAATTTAATCGGTTCAAACATCAAATATATCATCAAATCATGCATAGAAATCAAAACCCCTAAATATTCATGCTTTGACAATCACATTCAAACTCAACAACCCTAGAATGAACAAAATGCATTTTACTTACTTGGGTGGAGATGCTAGATGATATGAGAATGCTTCCAAACTAGAATGCTCTCTTCCAACCCCAAACTTTGATAGCACACTAGTGTAAAAGTGAGTGGAAGAGAAATTTTCTAAAGAGGGAAGAGTAGAAAGATGTGGAAAACCTAGGAGAAGAGGTGTGGAAGTGTTTGTGCAGAGAAGAGCTTGAAAGAATGTAAAAACGCGCAGCTTAGGGTTTAAAAATACCCCAATGGGCTCGGGTTCCGCTAAGGGGAACTTAAGCCCATCTGCGTTAGTAACGCTCAGCGGTAATTGCCGCTCAGCGGCACTTTCGTGATGTGCCCTTCTCCTTCTTTTCTTGACCTACGTGCCTTCCTAGCATACCCCTCATAGGTTCCCTGCAATTCAATGTTAAAAATGCTTATGCAAACCCTAACAAACAAAAACAATCAATCAACTGGGTTGCCTCCCAGGTAGCGCTTGTTTAACGTCACGAGCCTGACCCAAAATCCACCAACATCCATCAGTAGGTGTTTCAAACTTACCAGCACCCATCAGTAGGTGCAAAATCTTCTCACCAACACCCATCAGTAGGTGTTAAAAACCTAGTATCCTTCAGTAGATACTTAACCACCTAGCATCCTTCAGTAGATGCTAGATCCAACAAAATAATGTCCAGAATAATGTTCACAAATTACAAATTACAAAACCAAATCAAATCAAAAGTTTGTAAATCTACTGGGTTGCCTCCCAGCAAGCGCTTCTTTAACGTCACTAGCTTGACCCTGTTAAAGCTCATGTTCCATCTTCTTTATGGTTGATGTTGTCCTTCCACCAACCTTTCAACTGCTTCCTTTGGACTGTCTTAGATTCTCTAGAATATGGAGCTCTATCTCTATCATCTCCTTCTCTTTAAAGCCTTTTATAACCCACAACTTGTTCTTGAGTCTTACAGGTGTGCCAAGTTGGGGTCTTCTTTTCTTCCAGTCTCTAGGAACTTCTTCTCCTTTTCCAATCTCTTCTACCTTGGGTACCTGAAAAAACAAACAATGGTTATCAGAAACTTCAAGATTTTCATTTTTACCTCTAGTCATGGGTGCATCTCGAAATGCAGCTTTATAACTTGTTTCTTCCTCCTTTGCTTGTATCTCATCTTTGAAAACATCCACCACCACTCTCTCCTCTCTGTCCTGGAGCACCACTATACCTTCATTAACATCTATGATAGCCCTGGCCGTTTTCATAAACGGTCTTCCCAGTATGAAAGGTATTTTTTCGGTCTCCATCTTCATCACCACAAAGTCTGCCAAGAACTGAAGTTTGCCAACACAAACTACAATGTCTTCTGCAATCCCACATGGCTCCTTTGAAGATCCATCAGCCATTACAAGATTAACCTTTACAGGTTTTATTTTAACATGGCCAATTTGCTCCAATAGAGAATAAGGCATCAAGTTAACACTTGAGCCTAAATCAAGGAGAGCTTTCTTTACCTTTTTCTTCGCTATAGTGCAAGGGATAGAAAAACTACCTGGATCTGCTGCTTTTGGTGGGAATGACTCTTTCTTAACAGTTATACACTTTTCTTCCTCATCATCTCTACGTCTTCTTTTTGTAGAGGTTCCTTCTTCAAATTTCGTGTAAACTGCTATTTTCTGTAGAATTTGTTCCTAAGGAGCTTCATTATCAACCATTCTGAATAAATCTGTGAAATCCATTGGTTTCTCCTGATTTGTTGGAAAAGGAAAAATGTCCTTTCTTTCTTCTTCTCTTCTCTCTTCTGTTTCATCTTCTTCTAACTCAATGATCTCTTCATTCACACTCTTGACCACTTTGCACTCTTCTCTGGGGTTAACCTCAGTATTAGCCCCAAAGTTTCTGTTTGGTCTTTCTTCCAATTGCTTGGTGATCTGACCCATCTGAATCTCCAAATTCTTTATAGCAGCTTCAGTGCTCTTTTGAGAAGATTCAGTTTTCTGAATGAATTGCTGAAGAGTTTCTTCCAACCTTGTTGATCTTTCATTAAGCATAGATAATTGTTGCCACAAGGTTGGTTGCTGCTGCTGCTTATTACACTGATTAGCTTGCCCAGTTTGTCCTTGGCCAATACTTGGATGTGGTTTCCAACCCTGATTATAATTCCCTTGACGGTATGGAAACTGATTAGCCATGAAATTAACATCCTCCACGGCTTCTACAGGAAAAGCACATTGGCCATTGATGTGATCACCCCCACATAATTCGCACAACTGGGTTTGTACCTGTGCAGCAGATTTTAACTCTTTAGGTAATGAAGCAAGAGTTTTGGTCAGAGTTTCCAGCTGTTGAGTTAGAATTTTATTCTGGGCTAGCAAGGCATCATGGGTTTGTAATTGAAGAACCCCTTTCTGTTGCATAGGAGTTCCTCTTTCACTGTGCAGCTCATTATCACTTGTAGCCATGTTTTCAATAATTTCAGTTGCTTCCTCTGGAGTCTTCCATTTGATATTGCCTCCAGCTGAGGCATCCAGCATCATCTTGGTTTGTGAACCAAGCCCTCCAAGGAAAGTTAGGACTACTTCTTGATCTTCAAAGCCATGCGTGGGAGTTTTACGTAACAAGCTTTTATACCTGTCCCATGCATGTCCCAGTGATTCTTCCATGCCCTCCTTGAATGAAGATATCTCTTGCTTTCCTTTAGTCACCTTAGATTGTGGGAAGTATTTGTTTAAGAATTTTGTAACCACTGCTTCCCACTCTGTGAAACTTTCTTCTGGAAAAGAGTTCAACCAAAGCTTAGCATTGCCTCCCAATGAGAAAGGAAACAAGCTAAGTTTGATTGCTTCGTCTGGCACCCCATTAATTTTGACTGTATTGCAAATCTCATTAAAAGTAGTCAGGTGCTCATATGGGCTTTCGTGAGATAACCCATTAAATTGATTACTCTTCACCAGTTGAATCAGTGCTGGTTTGACCTCCATGTTGGCTGCATTGACTCTAGGTCTAGCTATGCTATTGAAGTGCTGAGGTCCAGCAAGATTAGTGTAACCTGCAAGAGTTTTTCTAACATTATTGCCCTCCATACTTCCTGTGCTATGAACAGAACCTTGTGGTGATGATTGCAAGAGAGTTTCTGGAGAAGGGAAAAGTTCTCTAGACATTCTGATTCTTCTCCTCCTTCTACTCTCTTCTAGACCTTCTAGAAGTGGTTCTGTTGTTTTCTTACTTCTAGTTCGAATTGCTTCCTGCATGCACAAGAAAACAAAACCCTAGAAAAGATTTGTTAGCACAAAAAGATATAAAAGAAGATATAAATTCAAAAGATAAAAAGATAAAAGATTCAGAAGATAAGAAGATAAAAGATTTAGAAGATAGAAAGATAAAAGATTTAAAAGATAAAAAGATAAAAGATAAAATAAAATAAAATCTAATCCTAAAAGATAAAATAAAATCTAACCTAATCTAAAAGATAAAGATAAAATAAAATCTAATAAAATCTAACCTAACCAAATAAAATCAAATCTAATAAAATCTAATCTAAAAAGATAAAAAAAATAAAATCTAACCTAATCTAAAAAGATAAAAAGATAAAATAAAATAAAAACAGAAAAAATAAAAACAGAAATTCAAAATTAAAGTCAAAGATAATCAATAATCACACAAATTAACCAGTTAAACCACGAATCCCCGGCAACGGCGCCAAAAACTTGATGGACAAATTTGTAAGCACCAAAATATGATGTCACAAACTTGTTTCACAATCGGCAAGTATGACCGAATCGTTCAAGTAATAAACTTGGTAAGACCAAGTATCGTTCTTCCCAAAGGACTCACGGCCTAGTTTAGTTATGTGATTTGTTGATTAGCTAGGACTTACAAACGAAATATTTAGAGTTCAATATGCAAAGACGAAAATAAACATGTATGCATGAAATTTGATCAATGGCAAAGACAAAAGATAAACACTTTCAATGAATTATATGAATGAATATGTTGTTGGGGGTCAATTTCATCTCATCCACTCTCATATATTTTAGGAATTCAACATTCAAATCATCATTGTTAATGCCACTCTCTAATGTACCATTCTAGATGGCTTCTCCCTAATCACGAGTTCATACAATTCCTAGCATTCCTAATGATTAGTTCATGAGTGCAGGAGCTTAAAGGCAACCAATAGAATATTGTCAGTATAATATTGGGAGAAATTCCCCGGATCTAGACTTCCCCGTACGTGTCCGTATCGACAAAACCAATAATCATGCATGGAATGAGTTAAACTATGCAAGCATTGAGCAAAGAGGAAAAACCCTAACTAATGATGAAAGAAAGCATATGTCTTAATTAAAAGATGTACTCAACAGATTCCATATATGAGAGCTTCAAGAGATTACATTGATTCCCCCACAAACATACAAGGTTTAGTTCACCATATTCATGGTGAACCTAGATGAATAACAATGAAAGAATGAAAGAATAAACCCAATAAAGGTGAAGAGGTAGCCTGAGCATCCAAGATCCTCCTTCAAAGGGGTGGAAGAGAGAGTGTTTGCCTCGTTTCTGCCAAAGATACCTAATTCTAGGACGTGCAAGCCCTTATATACTAATCTAGAGTTACAAAAGATTACAAAAGCCCAAGCCCAAAAAGTGCCGCTCAGCGGTACATACCGCTCAGCGGTGACTGCGCGTCACTTTCTTCCCCTCAGCGGCCAGTTTGCCCCTCAGCGTGACTCCCGCAACCTCCTGAGTGCCGCTCAGCGGTAAAATGCCGCTGAGCGGTGCCTTTGACTTCTCTTTTTGCACTCTTTCTTGTCTTTTCTAATGTCATCTCTCTCCTTCTTCACTCTTTTCACCAAATTCACCTTAAAACCTGCACAAAAACACTGAAATCAAGCATAAACCTGTCCAGCTCTCTTATTTCTAAAAATATGGATAAAAGGCATGATTTCAAGCTAGTTTCTAAGTCTAAAGGTTGCTTTTAGTATCATTTTTAAGCATGAAAATAACAGTTTTTCAACTGTTATCACTTCCTCCAAATTAAACGTCCACACGTCCCATCAATAGCGTTTTTCTCTTACAAAAAAAAAATGAAGGCTAAATGTGATAAACAAAATCCATCCGCGTGTCCTCCCTGCTCTCTTGACATGACGTGCACACCAACATTTCATTCTCCATGCTTCCAAATTTCATTCCGTGACACACACCTTCAATGCTTCCAAATTTCATTCCGTACGCTCCCTGCATTCCAGCACCGTTCACACCATTTTTTTCCCACTCGGTTGCAGCTGCTCCAATGGAATGAATTGCTTTATCTTAAAACAATAAAAGCACTGTGTGCTCCCTTTTTAGAACGTGACACCACTGCCCTCAATACTCAATCACCGTTTGCTTCACTTCTTCCAGCTCTACTCTGGACGTGGCAATGCTGGACCGAAGCTTCTCTCAAGAATTTCATGAACCAAAATAAGATTAAATGGCAAATGGAAAGCGTAACAGCATGAAGAAAATGCTCAAAAACATAGAAGGTCCAAACAACGTTAAACAACAAAAGCTAATATAGGCGGCTGGACAAATCCCTTTAACTAAATGAAATAAATTTTTGAAAATGTGCTCTCCCATTCCATGAAAAATTTCGTAAACATCATTCTCCCCCCAGGAACACAAGCCGAGAGAAAAGAAACTAAAAACAGTAGCCAAAACCAAGTGCAAGTGGCGGCTGTTCCTTAGGCCGTGAGTTCCCTTTTTAATAAGGGTGGGGTCCACACAAAAACCCTAAGATGCCAAGCCATCTTTCTCTACTATTTGGGTCTAATCTAGTTTACCAAAAATTATCCCAAAATGTAAAAGTTAATACAGAAATTCTAAACTACTGAATTACAATTTAATTAATTCTAAAATGTCTGTCTGGAGAGTCTTGAATTTATTCGGCATTCTTCCTGATGTCCCAAAATGTATTTCCAAAATTTTCCTGCACTTCAAAAATGCACTTAATCAGCTCAGAAAACCCAAATTAGCACAATTACAAATTTCCGACCAAATTAAGCAAAATTCGGAAAACGGGGAAATAACAAACAATTAAACACAATTCCCTGGTTTATTTAAGTGCAATAAACTAAATATAATTCAAGAAATAATGACTCATCAATGATTATTGATTTTGTCGATACGGGAACGTACGGGGAAGTCTAGATCCGGGGAATCTCTCCCAATATTATATTGGTTGTCGTTAAGCTCCTACACTTGATGAACTAATTATTAGGAATGCTAGGAATTGTATGAACTCGTAATTAGGGAGAAGCCTTCTTGAAAGGTACTTTAGAGAGTGGCATTAACAATGATGATTTGAATGTTGAATTCCTAAAATATATGAGAGTGGATAAGATGAAATTGACCACCAACAACATAATCATCCATATATTCCATTGAAAGTGCTTGTCTTTTGCTTTTGCCATTGATCAAAACCTCATGCATACATGTTTATTTTCGTCTTTTGCATAATACAATCCAATTATTTCGTTCTTAAGTCTTAGCTAATCAACAAACCACACAACTAAACTAGGCCGTGAGTCCTTTGGGAGAACAATACTTGGTCTTACCAAGTTTATTACTTGAACGATTCGGTCATACTTGCCGATTGTAAAACAAGTTTGTGACATCATATTTTGGTGATCATAAATTTGTCCATCAAGTTTTTGGCGCCGTTGCCGTGGACTTTAGTTTAACTGGTTAATTTGTGTGATTATTGATTATCTTTGACTTTATTTTTGAATTTCTGTTTTTATTTTTCTGTTTTTATTTTTTTCGATTTTTATTTTATTTTATTTTATCTTATTTGATTTGATTTGATTTTATTTTATTTTCTGAATCTTTTATCTTCTCCTATATCTTTTTGTGCTAACAAATATTTTCTAGGGTTTTGTTTTCTTGTGTATGCAGGAAGCAATTAGAACAAGGAGCAAGAAAACAACAGAACCTCTTCTTGAAGGTCTAGACGAGAACTTTTCCCTTCTCCAGAAACTCTCTTACAATCATCACCACAAGGTTCTGTTCATAGCACAGAAAATATGGAGAACAACAATGTCAGAAGAACTCTTGCTGACTACATCAATATAGCTTGACCTCAGCACTTTAACAGTATAGCTAGACCTAGAGTCAATGCAGCTAATATGGAGGTCATACCAGCACTGATTCAACTGGTGAAAAGCAACCAATTTAATAAGTTATCTCATGAAAGCCCATATGAGCACCTCACTACCTTCAATGAGATTTGCAACACAGTCAAAATTAATGGGGTGCCAGACGAAGCGATCAAACTTAGCTTGTTTCCTTTCTCATAGGAAGGCAATGCTAAGCTTTGGTTGAATTCTTTCCCAGAAGAAAGTTTCACAGAGTGGGAAGCAGTGGTCACAAAATTTTTAAATAAGTACTTCCCATAATCTAAGGTGACAAAAGGCAAGCAAGAGATATCTTCATTTAAGCAGGGCATGGAAGAATCACTGGGGCATGCATGGGACAGATACAAAAGCCTGTTACGAAAAACTCCCATGCATGGTTTCAAAGAAGAAGAAGTAGTCCTAACTTTCCTTGGAGGTCTTGGTTCACAAACTAAGATGATGCTTAATGCCTCAGCAGGAGGAAACATTAACTGGAAAACTCCAGAGGAAGCAACAACAATTATTGAAAATATGGTTACTAGTGACAACGAACTCAACATTGAAAAAGGATATCTTAATCAGAACGAGTTGTTACAATTAAATGATGCTTTGCTTATTCAAAATAGAATTATCTCTCAACAGCTGGAAGAAGTAATTATGAAGCTTTCTCAAATACCACAAGAAATACAATAGGTCTCAATGGTTCAAGTGCAACAGCAAAAATGGCAAATGCAATCTACTCCATCTGAGAAAACAATAAAACTTGAAGAGACTTTCCAAAGATTCTTGAAGACAAATGCGTCTTATTGTCAGAATGTGGATGCTGCATTTAAAAATATGGAGGTCTATGTTGAGAGAATAGTTGACAAGATGAAACATGATAATCTCAAAAAGGAGTGTAAGATTGTTGTGACCAGAAGTGGCAGAGTGTTAGAGGAGAGAAAAAAAAGAAAGAGAGGAGAAAGAAAATGAGAGTGAGAGTGAAAAAGAAACATGTGAGTGGAAAGAAAGAGTTGAGAGAGAGAAAAAGAAAAAAGAAGAAGAGGAGAGGAGAGAAAAAAAGAGAGAGGAGAGACAAAAAGAAAAAGAGTGTGAAAAGTCACTTCCTTATCCAAAGAGTTATTCAAGGAAGGAGAAAGAAAAGCAGTTGGAAAGATTCATGGAGTTGTTTAAGAAGCTGGAGATCACTATACCATTCTCTAAAGCATTGCAACAGATGCCAGCATATGCAAAGTTTTTGAAGGAACTCCTCACAAAGAAACACAAGTACATTGAAAAGGAAACTATTAATGTACAGGGTAACTGCAGTGCAATCATACAGAAACTACCTCTTAAACTTACAGATTCAGGAAGCTTCACTATTCCATGCACCATAGGAGATGTGAAAGTTGGAAGAGCATTGATTGATTTGGGAGCTAGCATTAATTTAATGCCGCTATCCATGTGCAGAACAATTCAGGGGTTGGAAATTAAACCAACCAGAATGGCTCTTCAATTGGCAGACAGATCTCTTAAATATCCATATGGAGTGGTTAAGGATGTTTTAGTGAAGGTTGATAAATTTGTATTCCCAGTGGATTTTATTGTGATGGAGATGGAAGGGAATAGTGATGTTCCTCTTATTCTTGGGAGACCTTTTATGAAGACTGCTAGAGTTTTAATTGACGTAGAGAATGGTAGGCTTAAATTGAGAGTTGATGATGAAGAAGTCACTTTTGACGTATCCAAGGCCATGACATATCCAAATGATGACCAAGCATGTTTTCAATTTGATGAACTTGATGAAGTTTGTATGGTGCAAGAAAGGATGGTGCGAAATATTTCTCCATTGGAAAAGACTCTCATTAATGCATGTGAGGATTTAGATGAAGAAGAAGAGAAATTGATTGATGAATGTCTGATGGACTTGGAAACATTGAAAAAGAGTCCGGAGGAAGATCTAATATTCGAAATAATTGATAAGGAAGAAGCAGTCAAGCACAGATACCAGAATTAAAAAGATTGCCATCACATCTGAAATATGTCTTTCTAGAAGAAGATGGAACAAAGCCAGTCATCATCAATAACTCTTTATCTCTACAAGAAGAAGAGCAGTTGATAGAAATTCTGAAAGCCAACAAAGAAGCAATTGGATGGTCAATATCAGGTCTCAAAGGTATTAGCCCAACTTATTGCATGCACAAGATTTTTATGGAAGAAGATTATAAACCAAGTGCTCAACCACAGAGAAGGTTAAATCCTGTTATGAAGGAGGTGGTCAGAAAAGAAGTGTTGAAACTGCTAGAAGCTGGTACCATCTATCCAATCTCTGATAGTGAATGGGTGAGTCCAGTACAGGTGGTTCCAAAGAAAGGTGGGATGACAGTAATTTATAATGATAAGAAGGAACTTATTCCTAATCGGACAGTTACTGACTGGCGTATGTGCATTGATTACAGGAAGTTGAATAAAGCTACTAGGAAAGATCATTTTCCTCTTCCTTTCATGGATCAGATGTTAGAAAGGTTGTCAGGGCAGGCTTTCTATTGTTTTCTAGATGGATATTCTTGTACAATCAAATTGTGGTAGATCCAAAAGACCAGGAGAAAACGGCTTTTACTTGTCCTTTTGGTATCTTTGCATATAGAAAGATGCCTTTTGGATTATGTAATGCTCCAGCTCCGTTTCAGAGGTGTATGCAGGCAATCTTTGTAGATCTCTTAGAAAAATGCATTGAAGTATTCATGGATGATTTCTTAGTTTTTGGAAATTCTTTCCAAAGATGTTTGGCTAATCTGAACACTGTCCTCAAAAGATGTGTTCAGACAAATCTTGTTCTTAATTGGGAGAAATGTCATTTCATGGTAACTGAAGGAATTGTATTGGGGCATAAAATTTCTGATAAAGGAATTGAGGTAGACAAAGCTAAAGTAGAAGTCATTGAGAAACTACCTCCACCAACAAATGTAAAGGGGATTAGAAGTTTTCTTGGTCATGCTGGGTTTTATAGAAGATTCATCAAAGATTTCTCAAAAATTGCTAAACCATTGAGTAATCTTTTGATGAAGGATGCTCCTTTTGTGATGAATGAAGACTGACTGAAAGCTTTTGACACATTGAAGAAGTTAGTGTCAGCCCCAGTAATTGTAGCGCCAGATTGGAATCAAAATTTTGAATTAATGTGTGATGCAAGTGATTATGCAATAGGAGTTGTCCTTGGCCAGCGGAAAGAACAAAAGTTTCACCAAATTTATTATGCTAGTAAAGTTCTGAATGATGCTCAATTGAATTATGCTACCACAGAGAACGAATTTCTGGCCATTGTATATGCTCTAGAGAAATTTAGACCTTATCTTATTGGGTCTAAGGTGACTGTTTATACAGATCATGCAGCTATCAAATATTTGTTGACAAAACCATATTCTAAGCCACGTCTGATTAGATGGGTACTACTATTGCAAGAATTTGATGTAGAAATCCGTGACAAGAAAGGAAGTGAGAACTTGATTGCTGATCATTTGTCACGGTTAGTCAACAATGAGGTCACTAGCAAGGAATCTGAAATCTGGGAATCTTTTTCAGATGAATCACTCATGTATATTCAGCAGAGGCCCTGGTTTGCTGATATGGCTAATTTCAAAGCTGCAAGGGTCATGCCGGAAGACTTAACTTGGCAACAAAGAAAGAAATTTTTGCATGATGTCAAGTAGTTTGTTTGGGATGATCCTTATTTGTTCAAGATTGGAGCAGATAATCTTCTGAGGAGATGTGTTACGAATGAAGAAGCAGAAGGAATTCTCTGGCATTGTCATGATTCACCTTATGGAGGACATTTTAATGGAGAAAGAACAATAGCAAAAGTCCTTCAATCAGGGTTTTATTGGCCAACTTTATTTAAAGATGCTCATAATCATGCTAGAAATTGTGATAAATGTCAAAGAGCAGGGACAATCACTAAACGTCATGAGATGCCTTTACAAGGTATTTTAGAGGTTGAGGTTTTTGATTGTTGGGGTATTGACTTTGTTGGACCCTTCCCTCCATCTTTCAACAATGAATATATTTTGGTAGCAGTGGATTATGTGAGTAAATGGGTGGAAGCATTAGCTTGTCCTAAAAATGATGCTAGCACGGTAATTAAATTCCTGAAGAGGCAGATATTTTCACGTTTTGGCACTCCAAGAGTGTTGATCAGTGATGGAGGATCTCATTTTTGCAATTATCAGCTAGAGAAAGTATTCAAACACTATGGAGTAAAACATAAGGTAGCTGCACCTTATCATCCACAAACCAATGGACAAGCTGAGGTATCTAACAGGGAAATAAAAAGGATCCTGGAGAAAACAGTGACTTCATCAAGAAAGGATTGGTCACTCAAATTGGATGATGCTCTTTGGGCCTACAGGACAACAATGAAGATGTCTATGGGATTATCACCATTTCAATTAGTTTATGGGAAAGCATGCCATTTGCCAGTGGAATTGGAGCATAGAGCATTATGGGCTTTGAAATTCTTGAATTTTGATCCTTATGAAACTCAATGCACACGCAGAAGGCAGATTTTGGAGCTTGAAGAAATGCGGTTACATGCGTATGATTCATCCAAGGCTTACAAAGACAAGATTAAATTTTATCATGACAGGAAGTTGGTGAATAGAGTTTTTAATCCAGGACAACAGGTAATATTGTTCAATTCAAGATTGAAGATATTTCCTGGGAAGCTGAAGTCAAAATGGACAGGACCATTTGTGATAAAAGAAGTGCATCCGCATGGAGCAATTGAAATATTTAATCCATCTGCTGATGATCCACAGAGAAGTTGGGTGGTAAATGGTCAACGTCTCAAGCCCTATCTAGGGGGAGAGGTGCAACAATTTTCCACAATGATGTTGTTGGTTGATCCTTGAAAGTTTGGGTCAGGCTCGTGACGTTAAACAAGCGCTTACTGGGAGGCAACCCAGTATCTTGTAAGTATTTTATGTTTTTAGATTAGGGTTTGATATACTCTATTGGAAATCTGGTTTGATGATGGTTTGCTATTAACTGTGATTGTTTGATAAGAAATGCTTGATGATGCTTATTAATTGATTGATCATTCATGAAAAATAGCATTTGTTGGAATTTAAATGACTTTGTGAACACTAAAGCATGTGCACATCTTGATTGAACTCTTGGTCATAAGTTTGAGTGAAGTTGTTACTTATCTTGAAAAAGAGGATTTTTGAATGAGCGAACCATCATATGAATTGGTTGAAGATTGAGTTACATCTTGTTTGCTTGAGGACAAGCAAAGTTCTAAGTTTGGGGTTGTGATAACAGTTGAAAAACTGTTATTTTCATGCTTAAAATTAATACTAAAAGCAACCTTTATACTTAGAAACTAGCTTGAAATCATGTTTTTATTCATATTCTCATAAATAAGAGAGCTGGACAGGTTTATGCTTGATTTCAGTGTTTTTGTGCAGGTTTTAAGGTGAATTTGGTGAAAGAAGTGAAGGAGAGAGATGGAATCAGAAAAGACATCAAAGAGTGCAAAAGGAGAAGCCGAAGTTACCGCTCAGCGGCAGTTTACCGCTGAGCGGCACTCAGGAAGTCACGGGAGGTCCGCTTAGGGGCAAAATTGCCGCTGAGGGGAAGAAACGAGACGTGCACTTACCGTTGAGCGGTACTTTACCGCTGAGCGTTTGCTTCGTTTCTGCCAAAGATACAAACCCTAGGACGTCCTAAAGCTTATATACTATTCTAAAATTACAGAAAATTCAGGCCCAAGCCCATGAGTGTGCCGCTCAGCTGTAAAGTGCCGCTCAGCGGTAAAGTGCCGCTCAGCGGTAAGTGCGTGAGTTGTTTCTTTCCCTCAGCGGCTATTTTGCCCCTTAGCGGATCCAAAGCGAACTCCTGAGTGCCGCTCAACGGTAAACTGCCGCTGAGCGGTAACTTTGACTTCTCCTTTTGCACTTTTTGATGTCTTTTCTGATTCCATCTCTCTCCTTCTTCACTTCTTTCACTAAATTCACCTTAAAACCTGCACAAAAACACTAAAATCAAGCATAAACCTGTCCAGCTCTCTTATTTCTTAAAATATGAGTAAAAGCATGATTTCAAGCTAGTTTCTAAGTATAAAGGTTGCTTTTGGTATCAATTTTAAGCATGAAAATAACAGTTTTTCAACTGTTATCACCTCTCTATCGGGAAAAAGGAGAACGTTGGAGGAGGTAGGTCAACAGTACTGATGACTCAATATTTTCTTCACTTCACTTAGTTTAGTGTGCTAGAATTAATCAGAGAATTATACTTAAATGTCCAGTATTTTCCCATTTTTTCTAATTGTGCTTAATTTAATCAGAAATTCTTATTTTAATTAATTTGAATTATCTGAGCTAATTATTTGCATTATTAATTTCAGGGAAAATTTTGGATTACATTTTGGGACATTTGGAAAAACATTCATTTGAACACGGTGTTATTTTCCTGGAAGAAGCTAGGTTGCATTGATTTATTTTGTGTTGAATAGAAAAAGATGTGCTGATCCGTGGAGACTTGAGCTGGAATATGCTGTTTGGTTTGGCTAAAAAAGAAAAAAAGTAGAAGAAACCACGTCAGTTTCGTTTGGAGAGCAGCTTCCTTTTTTTTTTTTTTGGGCTTCTAGTATGTCACGGCCCAGAGATTAAAGTGTTTTGTTGGCTGAAGAAAACACATGTGTGCTTAGTCATCCAGAAGCAACACCACACGGCTTTCGGTCCAGTAAATAGAAGTGGCAGAAAGAAAAGGAAGCCTCGGTCCAGCAGCTTGAAGTGGGGGCTGGGAAGTGGACACTGAGAAAGAGCCTCACACGCGGACAGCAAGAGGTGATGAGCATCCAACAGTGTCCAGGCGGCCCACATCTAGCACGAGTGAGGGAGAAGAAGCCACGGTCCAACACTAGACCACGCATCCAGCAGCTACGAACGGGCTTCATCCAAGAAAGAACGGACGCACGTCCAGCAGAAGGAAGGCAGCAACGTCCATCAAACACACGTCCAGGAGCAATACGCACGTCCAACAATTTGAAATGAGAAACGATCCAGCTAGGCATGGGACACGTGGAGGTAGGTCTAGAAGTTTGGAGAAAAAGAGATTAAAGAAGCAAGAGCTGCCACAGTAGAAAAAGGGGAGAGAACCACGGAGAGAGGAGGGTGCACAGCCGGGAGATTGAGATAGGGAAGGCTATGGTTGGGGAGAGAAGGCACATTTGGTTTTGGCTGGGAGCAGCACCTTCATTTTGGATGTTTTTCTTTTAACATGTTGGAGAGGGAGAGCCGCCACTTGCCACGGGGGTAGGAGGTTTTAGCTTTTGAATGTTTCTGGAGAGACCCGTGGAGACCAGGAGGGTTACGGAGGGGACTCTCCCATTTTTGCTGGAAGCATTTAGATTTATTTTGAAGGAGAAGTTTTCATCTTTTTGGAGCAGTGCGGAGAATGATGGAAGCAGGAGGTGTCACGCTGGGAGCTTGGCACATCGTGGTGTTGGACGTGAGAAGTTCACAAAAGCCGCCACCCACATGAGGAAAAGAAAGAGATTCTTTTAGAGGATGTTACATTCTTCTCGGGATGGAGGTTTTCACGCGGATAGGAAGGAACATGCTAGCTTTTATTTTTGTCTTTGCTTTCCAATTTTCGGTGCATTTAATTTTTAGCTTAACGTTGCATTGCATTTTCAATTGCTTCACAAACTTTTGCTTTAAACTTTTATTTCAGCTGCACGGAGTTCCAAATCACAATGTGCCTCTCAATTATTAGCTTTAGCTTGGATGTTGCATTCTTCTTTTTATTCCCACCGCAATGATAATTTTCTAATTTCACAATTTCACTTCCATTTAGCAATTTTGTTTTCAACTTATGCGATTTATGATTTACCAATTTCAAGTGTGGGTCACGTATTTAGTTTTCACGACAAATTTAATTTTCTGACTAGTGTGTAATGTTCGGTTTACTATTTTCATTCACTTTAATGTTTTTTATAGTATTCGGTTATGTTTAATTCTCAATTTTAATTTAGTTCAATTGCATTCACAAACTCTTCAAACCCCCCCACTACGTGTTTGACCCGAGACTCGAACCACATTTGGTCCTTGAGAGACGACCTAGGAGTCACTTCCTAGCACTGTACTGCATTCTTTTATGGACAACTTTTGTGAGAGGTGCGACCCTCTCATCAAAATGGCGCCGTTGCCGGGGACCAAAGGTTCGGTTTTTGGTCTTTTGTTGTTTTCTGTTATGTGCGTTTTTGTATGCGTGTCGTATGTGTTTTGTCTTGTGTTGTGATGTTCTTTTTCTGTGTGCGTTTTGCATGTATAAATGTGTTGTGTTTTGTTTGTTTCGTAATTTTTAGTATTTACTTTCTACATTTTATTTTTCCATGTCTACCTATTTTGATTCAGTGAATAGTGCTTATTTTGCCTGTGCCTTTGATTATGATTCTCCTTCTGCATCTAACTTTGAGTATAGTCCTCATGTTTATTCTGCTGATTTTTATGCTGAAAACACTATGGCTCATTCCCCAACTTCTGAGAGTGCTCCTTGGGAGCCGGTTCCACTTGATGAGGAGGATGTTCGTTGTGTTTTCAACACTGGACTGATAAATTTGCTGCCTGAGTTTCATGGTTTTGCAGGTGAATGCCCACATAAACATTTGGAGAAGTTCTATCTCATTTGCTCTGCAATGAAACCTTCAGATGTCCCGGATGATCACATTTTCGTAAGAGCATTTTCACACTCATTACAAGGAGCAGCGAAGGATTGGTGTTATTGTCTACCTGCAGGATCCGTCACCAGTTGGGAAGATCTTGAGCATCAGTTTCTAAACAAATTCTTCCCCTATAGTATGGTTACAACAACGATCCTGGATGGAATGACCCTAGTTTGGGATGGTATGATGCTCCACAGCAATATCAGGAAGCACCATCTCAGAATGCTTGTATGCCTCCGCCAGTCCAGCAACAACAACAACTGCAACTTTATGAGTCTGCCCAGATAGCTCCTCAACCTTCTACTTTTGAGCTTACATTGCAGGAGTTGTTGGAGTAGATGACCATGTAGAACTTTCAGTTTCAGCAAGAGAACATGCAGTTTCAGCAAGAAATAGGAGCTGCCATTCAGAGTATGACTGATCAGATAGGGCAGATGGCCACTCAACTCACTGAGGAACAGTCTCAAGATTCAGAGTTTCCATTTCAGACTGTTCTGATTCCTGATGATGTTAGTGTCATCCACACAGAAGATGGGGAGCAGAGTTATGAGCTTACTACTACGCCATATACTTTCCCACCTTCAGATGGCCCCACTCTTGCACCTGAGGAGACCGAGAAAGATTTTGAGGACCAGGCAGATATGAGCAACACTTTTGAGACAAGTAGACCACCTTCATCTTCCCACACTTTAGCAATCTTCAAGGAAGAGGAGGTAAGCATACCTCAATTTGATTATATTGATGATTATGTTGTTGAGAGGTATGCTGATGATTATATTGTTGTTGAGTCTGATTTTAATTTTCCCTCTATGCATGATGAGAACCAATTTTTGCTATTGCATCCGAATGTTTATTCTCCATGCATTGAACATGAATCTGAGTCTATAGTTGATATTGTTTGTGATTTTGAAATTGATTCATGTTCTGAGGATGTATCTGAGGTTCAATATGATAATTTGGGTGTTATACCCCTGCATGTTATTTCTTTGGAACCACATTGCACTAACCCTATTGCAGGAGGTACAAATGAATTTGACCAACATGCACCCATGCTGGAAGACAAAGGTGCTTACATACACAACAATTTCAACATTAATAGGCACTAGCTGAACCCGCTCATCAACAATCACTTCTTAGATCCAGTTGTGGAAGACATTTCCATGCTCGATCAAATTTGGAGGATGAAGCAGTTCTTCCTCAAAACTTCCTTGCTGGACCCCAAGACGGAAGACATCTCCCTACAAGTCCAAAATTGGCAATTGCCACCATGATCAAGGGAGTTTTCCTTTTCTCTTCTCCTCCTTTTTCCTACTTTTATTGCACTTGTCCATGATCTGTTGATTGTTCTGATTTCTGATCTTATGCTTATGACACATTGAGGACACTATGTAGTTTAAGTGTGGTCTATTAGGGGAGATTCTGATTTTTCTTTGATAGTTTTTGTTTTCTTTGTTAAATTTTCTCTGTTTTAGGTTGTTTTTATTTTTCTGTTTTAGGTTGTTTTTGTCGTGTCTTGTATACAGTTTTGCATTTTTCTCTTCAATTCTAGACTGTGTTTAAGTTGTAGACTAGTCTTTCACTTCACTTGATTGATACTTATTAGTTTGAAATCCTTTGCTTTTCTCTGCTTGGAAGAAGATTATGATGTTTAAGAGTTGAATTGATTGTGACAGAATTACCCTGTGTGAGATTTGAGCCACTTTATGTTCTTTCTTGTGTGTGATATGTCTCTTGATTGCTTGCGCATATGCCTTGGCTTGACTCTTGTTGATAACTCTTGATTGGTATGCACGTTTGGAAGTGATAAAGGCAATTTTGTTCTTGAGCCTCTCTAGCCAAATAAGCTTAACTTGTTTTGATCTTTTGATAACCCTTTTTGAGCCTATACTTTCCCCCATTTCTTTGTTTTGAATCTTGATGAGTCATTATTTCTTGAATTATATTTAGTTTATTGCACTTAAATAAACCAGGGAATTGTGTTTAATTGTTTGTTATTTCCTCGTTTTCCGAATTTTGCTTAATTTGGTCGGAAATTTGTAATTGTGCTAATTTGGGTTTTCTGAGCTGATTAAGTGTATTTTTGAAGTGCAGGAAATTTCGGAAATATTTTTTGGGACATCAGGAAGAATGCCAAATAAATTCAAGACTCTCCAGACAGACATTTTTGAATTAATTAAATTGTAATTCAGTAGTTTAGAATTTTTTTGAATCAACTCTTATATTTTGGGTCAATTTTTGGTAAATTAGATTAGACCCAAAATTAGAAATTAATGACTTGGCACCCTAGGGTTTTATTTGTGTGGACTCTACCCTAAAACAAAGGACACACGGCCCTTAGAAAAGTGCAGCCGCCACACATTTTCAAGGACTGACTCTCGGTCTCTCGTTTTTAGGGGCTTTAGTTTTGAACGTTTGGAAAGAATGAAAATACTGGGGGTGCAATGCGGTTACGGTGATGAATGAAAGAAAGTTTTTCACTTCTCTACCTCACTGATTTTCATTTTATTTTGGCTGGAACGTTTTTTTTTGGGGACTCACTTTCGGAAGCAACGTGTTGCGCTGGTATGTGGTGGAAGCTGGAGGTGTGCGCTGTTACGTTTTGGATGCATACGGCCAATTTTATCTTTGCTGGAAGGGAGGAGGTAGCATGATTAATGTTTGGAGAAAAAGTCTAGGAGATGGGACGTGTCAAGGCAATTGGTGGCTAAATGTTAGCTAATATTTTTTTTTCCTTTATTGATTTAAGAATGAAAGAGATTAGAATGTAGAGGTGGTAGGTAGGAGCTGCATAAGTACGGTCACGTGGAGCACAGGAGGCAAATGTTGGGTGATTGATGATGTAGAAAATAGAAGGCCGAGAAGGTGATTTAGAGTGAAGAAGTGGAGTACGGTAGTAGCAGGGAGCAGTCACGTCCGAGCTCAGAAAAGAGGAAACCCATGGAAAGAATGGTGATGGCTGATATGGGGTGCACGTGAATTTATAATGGAGTGCGTGGAGCTGGAATGGTGTGCTCGTTCAGTGAACGAGCGTCCTTTCTCTTCAAAGATGAGATGCATGAACGGTGACTATTTTGGATTGCACAAGCACTTTGCTTTTCAATTGAAGAATGAGAAATGAAGAGTAGATTAGGTGGGAATTGATGGGACGTTGGCAGCAATGTTTAATCATTTAGGATGAAGAAAAGGATGTGGTGTCACGGAGGCATTCCAGGAGCACATGGAGATGGAAAGAAGGGCATGGTTTCTATTCCAGCAGCTGCCACGTCCGACTTACTCCTTCAAGCATTTAATTTAATTTTAAGTGTTCTTCATGCATTTACCTTTTAAATTTTTAGCTAAAAGTTACATTTTCATTTAGTTCATACACTTTTGCTTCGAAGTTTTATTCCAGCTGTGTGCATTTGATTGTTTGTATTTTGATAGCTTTAATTGCGTTTGGATATTTACCTATTGCATTGTTTACTTTGATATTTACCCAAAACATTTGGTCCTTGAGAGACGACCTAGGAGTCACTTCCTAATCTATACTACATTCTTTTATGCACAATTTTTGTGGGAGGTGCGACCCTCTCATCAAATCTCATACATTAGCCCTAAGTGAAAAACCATGATTACCTTAACCTTAGGGAATTTTGGAGCATTGGAAGTGTTTTGGGAACAAGTGTGGTCTCTTTGGGGATTCTGATGAGTTGGCTAGTTGGTTCCTCTTCTTGTTTTGTTTTGGTAAATATATGTGTATCTTGTCTTTTACAATTTTGTTTTGAAAAGAGAGAAAAGAAAAGAGACAGGATGAAGAAAAAAAAGTAGAGAAAATTAGAAAAAAAATTGTGAATAATGGAGTCAAGAAGAGGATGGAATTCGAGGTTGTGGGTGTGTTTGAATGTGTTTACACTTGTTCCCCATTGCTCCTTTGTTCCTTATGGTTTGTAGCTTCTTATCCAGATATATCCGGTTACTATTTTCATTCACTTTAATGTTTTTTATAATATTCGGTTATGTTTAATTCTCAATTTTAATTTAGTTCAATTGCATTCACAAACTCTTCAAACCCCCCCACTACGTGTTTGACCCGAGACTCGAACCACATTTGGTCCTTGAGAGACGACCGAGGAGTCACTTCCTAGCACTGTACTGCATTCTTTTATGCACAACTTTTGTGAGAGGTGCGACCCTCTCATCAAGTACATACAAATACCTAATTGTCATCACAAAAGCACTCAAGCTGCCGAAGAATTTGATAGGCCGCCACCACAACAATGGCAGCAACAACCCTCTTTATCAGTAAATTTGGATGGCACCCTTCAACGATTTTTGAAAAATTCTGACTCTACTCAGAAAAGCATTGAAGAATAATGTAAAAGGATGGAGATGCACCTTCGTTTCATTAGTCAGAAATTGAATGTTAAGGTTAATACTGAAGTTAACCTTAAGGAAGAAGGTCAAGCCATTGTCACTGAAAGTGACTGATGATAAATTTATGAACACCGAAAAACGGCGCCACAAACATGTTTAACAATCAGCAAGTGCGACCGAATCGTTTCAAGTAATAAACTCGGTAAGACCAAGTATCGTTCTCCCAAAGGACTCACGGCCTAGTTTAGTTATGTGATTCGTTGATTATTTAAGACTAAAGAACAAAGTAATTGGAATTTAATATGCAAAAGACAGAAAATAAACATGTATGCATGAATTTGATCAATGGCTAAAACAGAATACAAACACTTCAATGGAATATATGGATGAGTATGTTGCTGGGGTTATCAATTTCATCTTATCCACTCTCATATATTTTAGGAATTCAACTTTCTTTTCATCATTGTTAATGCCACTCTCTAAATTACCTTGCAAGAAGGCCTATCCCTAATTACGAGTTCATACAATTCCTAGCATTCCTAATAATTAGTTCTTTTAGTGCAGGAGCTTAACGACAACCAATATACTATTGGGAGAAATTCCCTGGATCTAGACTTCCCCGTACATTCCCGTATCGACAAAATCAATAATCATGCATTGAATGAGTTAAACAAAGCAAGCATTGAGCAAAGAGGAAAAACCCTAACTAATGATGAAAGAAAGCATAGGTCTTAAATATAAGATGTAAACACAAATTCCATATATGAGAGTTTCACAAGACTACATTGATTCCCCAACAACAATACAAGGTTTAGTTCACCATATTCATGGTGAAACTAGATGAATAATAATGAAAGAATGAAAGATAAAACCCTAGAAAGGTGAAGAGGTAGCCTGAGCATCCAAGATCCTCCTTCAAAGGGGTGGAAGAGAGAGTGTTTGCTTCGTTTCTGCCAAAGATACAAACCCTAGGATGTCCTAAAGCTTATATACTATTCTAAAATTACAGAAAATTCAGGCCCAAGCCCATAAGTGTGCCGCTCAGCGGTAAAGTGCCGGTCAGCGGTGAGTGCGTGAGTTGGTTTTTTCCCCTCAGCGGATCTCCCGTGAACTCTTGAGTGCCGCTCAGCGGTAAACTGCCGCTCAGCGGCAGTTGCGGCTTCTCCTTTTGCACTTTTTGATGTCTTTTATGATTCCATCTCTCTCCTTCTTTACTTCTTTCACTAAATTCACCTTAAAACCTGCACAAAAACACTGAAATCAAGCATAAACCTGTCCAGCTCTCTTATTTCTGAAAATATGAATAAAAGCATGATTTCAAGCTCATTTCTAAGTATAAAGGTTGCTTTTAGTATCAATTTTAAGCATGAAAATAACTGTTTTTCAACTATTACCAGTGACAAGACTTTTACTGAAGAAAAAATAGAGAGAGATGAGGAAAAGATAGAGAGAAAAGAAAAAGAAGAGTTGAGTGAGAAAGATAAAGATGAAGAAAAAGAAAAAGAAGTTGTTGAGAGAGAAGAGAGAAAGAAAATGTGTGTGAAAATAAAGAAGTTGAGGAGAAAAAGAGAAGGGAAGAACAAAATAAAAGTAAAGGAAAAGAGAAAATTTGGGGAGAGGAAGAGTAAGAAAAAGAAGATGAGAGGAAAGAAGAAGGAATCATATGAAAAATCCCATCCTCATCTAAAGAAGAATCATAGGAAGGAAAAGAAATTTAATTGCTTTATGGAAATCTTCAAGAAATTGGAGATTAAAGTTCCTATGATTGAGACATTGCAATAGGTTCCTGGGGTGATCAAATTTCTGAAGAAGTTCAGTAGGAAGAAGAAAAAGAAGAAGGAACTTGAACTTTATTGGGTCAAGCTAATGACGTTAAAAGAGCGCTTGCTGGGAGGCAACCCAGTGATTTAAAAACTTTTGATTTGGTTTTGTAACTTTTAATTTGTGGACATTATTTTGTAAATATTTTGTTGGATATAACATCTACTGAAGGATGCTAGGTGGTTAAGTATCTACTGAAGGATACTCAGTTTGTAACACCTACTGATGGGTGTTGGTAAGTTTTTAACACCTACTGATGGGTGTTGGTAAGAAAATTTTGCACCTACTGATGGGTGTTGGTGGATTTTGGGTCAGGCTCGTGACGCTAAACAAGCGATACCTGGGAGGTAACCCAGTTGATTGAATGTTTCTGTTTGTTTCATTTTAGTTGCATAATAGGTTTTGCATAAGTATTCTGAAAATTGAATTGCAGGGAACCAGAGAGGGGAATGTTTAGGAGGCACTTAGGTTAAGCAAAGAAGGAGAAGAGCACTTCACGAAAGCGTCGTTGAGCGGTAAAATACCGCTGAGCGGTACTATCGCAGAGTGGGCTTTGGTTGCCCCTTAGCGGGACCCGAGCCCATTAGGGTATTTTTATACCCTAAGCTGCGCATAAGCTTCTATTTTCAGACTCTTCTCTGCACAAACACTCCCACATACCTTTTCCAAGGTTTTCCACATCTTTTCCGTCTTCCCTCTTAAGAAAATCTCTCTTCCACTCACTTTCTCACTAGTGTTTCATCCAAGTTTGGGGTTGGAAGAGAGCATCTTAGCTTGGAAGCATTTCCACCCAAGTAAGTAAAAGCATTTTGTTCATTCTAGGGTTCTTGATTTTGAATGTGATTATGAATATTTAGGGGTTTTTGGTTTCTATGCATGAATTAATGATTAAATTGATGTTTGAACCGATTAAACTGCATGATTTTGATCTGGAAAACTGAAAATTGCATTTGGGTGGAGTTAGGACAGCTTAAAAGAGGTTTTTCAAAATTCTACAGAGTCACAGCTCAAGGGTAAATTGCCGTTGAGCGGCACTCTGCCAGACTTGGTTTTTGTGATTCATTGCGTTCTGAAATGTGGCACTGGTGGCGCTGAAGGGTAATTCTTACCCTCAGCAGTGGTTTAGCTTCGAAAGGAGTTGTGTTCTGTGTTTTACTAATGATTAACATCATGTTCTGTGGTTTTGTATCTGTGTTTGATTGTAGGAATGGCATCCTCTTTAGGAAAAAGATATAAGACCATGGCAACCAAGAGAAAGGAAAAGGAACCAGAATAGCCCCATTCTAGTAGGTTCCTCTCTCGGAAACATGAGAAGCACTTCAAGGTGGTTCAGGATAGGAGACTCCTTATTGAAAGAAAGGTTGGAATGATACCTAACTTTGCTCCTGAATTTGGAGAGCAAGTGTTAGGGAATGACTGGGGAAAGCTAGCCACATATCCTGCACCTGCAAACATAGCTGTGGTAAAGGAATTCTACACCAATGCAAAGAAGATTGGTGATTATCCAGCAGAAAATTATCTGGGCTATGTTAGAGGCCATGCTATCAGGTATGATCCTGATTCTATCAATAACTTCCTGGATACTGTGTGGGCTGGTGAGCAGTGCCAATTTGCTCTCTGTATGGAGGAAGGTGCTGATTATGAGGATGTGGAGAGAGTGCTATGTATACCTGGAGAACACTTCCAAAGGAATAAATCTGGCTCAGTGGTAAACATTAGGAGGACTGATTTAACTCCTCTTGCTAAGTATTGGATGGCATTTTCTCATGCCAACATTCGGCCATGTTCACATGTGTCAGATATTACTCTCAGCAGGGCACTCTTCATCTACTTTGCTATCAGGAACTTAAATGTTAATATTGGGCAGGTGATAGCTGATGAGATTAGTGTGTGCGCCAATACCTCAAACAACAAAGCACCCCTAGGACATCCCTCCTTAATCACTCACCTTTGCAAGATAGCTGGGGTGGATACTTCTGCTCCACCATTTGAAAGGCCAAGAAAAGCTATTGATGAGGCCTATTACAGACAGTACTGTGGAGGTGAGGAGGCAGCTCAGCCAGTTCCACCACGCCGTGCTCGCAGAGAGAGAGGGCCAGCACAGAGCCAGACATCTGCTGAGACACATGAAGCAGAACCATTCCAGATGAGGGACATGTACATGTCTCTTATAGGTGCTCAGTTACAGTCCATTCATAGAGGGCAGGTGCCTACTGCTGAGATGATTGTGGGGATGTATGATACACCTTTAGCTCACAGGTGGACTATGGAGGAATTCCGTAATGTGGTAGCTTGGCCAGAGGAGCCAGTGCAAGGAGGAGGAGCTGAAGCAGCTGAAGCTTGAGTTAGGGAGATGGAAGAAGATGAAGCTGATGATGATGATGCATTTGAAGATGATGAAGATGAGAAAGAAGAGGAAGATACAGAGGACAGCTCAGATTAATTAAGAGCTAAGATAGCATTTACTAATGAATGCTATCATGAACTTATGCTTTGTTGGTTTCAGTGTTCTAAACTTATTTATTTTTGTTTTAGATTAGGGTTTGATGTACTCTATTGGAAACATGGTTTCTTGTGATGGTTTGCTATTGACTGTGATTTTGTGATAAGTAATGCTTGATGATAATTTGAGATTGATTGATGTTGAGATGATGTGCACATTAAATGCTTATACAGGTGATTCACAAGCTTTGTGAACAAATGCAGAATATTATGATTGTGATTAAGAAATTAAGCCGGATGTGTATGTCAAATGTGAATGAGCTAATATGTGAGGTTTTGAGCTCTAGAGTTTTTATCGATTGAATGCTATTACTTTGAAAGCATGAATGATTTTGCCCAGGTTTTCTATGATTGAATCAATTGCTTGTTTTGCATCATATGATCAAGGCCGTTTGTGGGAACCCTTTTTATTGGCCAAATTCATAAAGTTAGCCCACTAAAAGACAACACTTTGTGTTCTATCCTTTGAACCCTTAGCCTTGAACATAAATTGAAAACCCTTGTTGAAAATCTTTACCTTGAGTTAAGTAGAAGATCTTGTGAGGTATTGACAAATGTTCAAGTTTGGGGTTGTTGGGAAAACATGAAAAAGTAAAAGCATTGAGCTAAGAATATGCAAAGAAAAAAGAGAAAGAAAAGAAAAGAAAAGAAGAAGCAAAACTCAATGCAAAAGAAAGTTGGGAAAAATAAGAATAATTGTGTTGTTATGATTCTCTTAACTCAAGGATTTTGTGATCCAGAAAAACCAATTTTCTTGTTAGCCCAGCCACATTATAAGCCATTGAAAAGTCCTTGTGATGATGCATGCTTGTGAATGTTTTTGATTGTGGTAAAATGAAAGGCAAAGTTGATTCATGTGACATTGTGATAGTGGAGTGAATGAGTGATTACCTCTTATACACTTGTGTGTTGAGTGAAACACTTTACCTAGTGAGGAACTGAACTATTCCATGAGCACATGAACATCCATGCTTAATTGATTGATCATTCATGAAAAATAGCATTTGTTGGATATTAAGTGATTTTGTGAACACTAAAGCACGTGCACATCTTGATTGAAATCTTGGTCATAAGTTTGATTGAAGTTTTTACTTATCTTGAAAAGAGGATTTTTGAATGAGTGAACCATCATATGAATTGGTTGAAGATTGAGTTACATCTTGTTTGCTTGAGGACAAGCAAAGTTCTAAGTTTGGGGTTGTGATAACAGTTGAAAAACTGTTATTTTCATGCTTAAAATTGATACTAAAAGCAACCTTTATACTTAGAAACTAGCTTGAAATCATGCTTTTATTCATATTTTCATAAATAAGAGAGCTGGACAGGTTTATGTTTGACTTCAGTGTTTTTGTGCAGGTTTTAAGGTGAATTTAGTGAAAGAAGTGAAGAAGGAGAGAGATGCAATCAGAAAAGACACCAAAAACTGCAAAAAGAGAAGCCGCAACTGTCGCTCAGCGGTAGTTTACCGCTGAGCGGCACTCAGGAGTTCACAGGAAATCCACTGAGGGGCAAAATGGCCGCTGAGGGGAAGAAACCAACTCACGCACTTACCGCTGAGCGGCACACTTATGGGCTTGAGCCTAAATTTTCTGTAATTTTAGAATAGTATATAAGCTTTAGGACGTCCTAGGGTTTGTATCTTTGGCAGAAACGAAGCAAACACTCTCTCTTCCACCCCTTTGAAGGAGGATCTTGGATGCTCAGGCTACCTCTTAAATGCAATGTTATAAGATAAACATCAAAAGCAATGAATCTAAAGGAAAGAAGAAATGTAGATGCAACCCGTGAACGTGAGCATGCTTCCAAGGGAATTTGAAATTAAAGATGCTTCTAAAATGCAATTCTCTGGCCGTGACCCACTTCCATGTGTTCTCTTTAAAGAGAAGTAAAATCATTGGAATGCTTTTTCCTTCCAGCATGGTGCCCTTCCAACATCTTCTCTCAATTTACCACCGTACAATTACTACTCCTATCTAATGAAAAATTCTTAGAGAAATAAAAACAATGCTTCACGTGGCAGCTACACCAAGCCGTAATCCCACCTACCTTTCACCTAATCACTTCTTCATTCCTCAAAGAAAAGTGGTTCCAGCTCACATTCTGCCAAGTCTTGACATGTCCCATCATCCTATACTTTATTTATTCTCCAAGCATTAATCACGGTTGCTACTACTAAATGAACTCTCCAAGCCAAAATAAATCACTCCTTCTCTCCGTGTGCACTCCTGCAGCTGCCTCCTTTATTTTCATTCCGTGAACAATTGCCCCTGTGTGCTTCCTTTCTCCAACCAGGCCGTGACACCTTGCTTCCATCTCATTCTCCTTATCCAAGAATCAAATCCCGTGAGCTGCTGTCCGCACACGATGCTGGACCGAAATTTTCACTCCAAAATTAAATCACCATCCTCCTCTAGAACTATGTCACCGTTCAACACTTCATCATATGCACACCACTGCCCCAGTAATCACCGTGCTCACCACACACCTTCTCCAGCTCCTTCTTTAATCAGCCTTCCAGCAGCTTGCACCGTGCACACCATTCATTCCAGCCCTTCTCTTTTCTCCAACTCAACAACGTGAATGTTGTGTAGACCGTGTGCTTCCTTCAAATGTTTCTAGCCATCACCGTGCAGCTACTGGAATCAGCCGAAAAAAAACTAATCTTGGAAGATCTGCTACGACGATAACCACTAACGCTGCTAGAGGAAATAAATAATAGATGCGTAGAACAAAGGGTGGAACTTAGTAGAATAAGATTCTCGTTAATGGGGTATTGAAGGAGAAGATTGTGATGGAAAATTTGAGTGAATAAAGGTACATAAACTTTTGGATCTCACACAAGTCGCATACTACAAGTTCAACTTGAAGAAGATTGTGGTGCAGAGCTTTTTTACTTGAAGATGAAATCACCCATCACACACAATGAATCACTGTTTCATCCTCCAAGAAAAAGAGAATATTTGTTCTTCCTCATTATCAAAAACAGCGTTCTCGGAAAAAGACTAAGGTCCAAAAAAAATGAAAGAGTAAGTGGTTCCGTGTCAAGTGGCGGCTGGCACCCTCTTCTAAGACCGTGTGTCCCTTTTTTAGGGTAGGGTCCACACAAATAAAACCCTAGGGTGCCAAGTCATTAATTTCTAATTTTGGGTCTAATCTAATTTACCAAAAATTGACCCAAAATATAAGAGTTGATTCAAAAATTCTAAACTACTGAATTACAATTTAATTAATTCAAAAATGTCTGTCTAGAGAGTCTTGAATTTATTTGGCATTCTTCCTGATGTCCCAAAATGTATTTCCGAAATTTTCCTGCACTTCAAAAATGCACTTAATCAACTCAGAAAATCCAAATTAGCACAATTACAAATTTTCGACCAAATTAAGCAGAATTCGGAAAACGGGGAAATAACAAACAATTAAACACAATTCCTGGGTTTATTTAAGTGCAATAAACTAAATATAATTCAAGAAATAACGACTCATCAAAATAGACCACACTTAGTCTTTTGCACTCCTGGGCAAAACCAAAACGAAAACCAGGGAACTACTCAAACATCAGGAAGCTGACACAGACTCGAAAGACAGACAACAAGACTCCAAAACAGAAACACAGTTGCACAATTCTCACAAAATCTGGACGGTAAAAGGTATAGGAAGAATCCCACACAGAGTCAATGAAAGCAAATACTCAAAGAATCATCCAAATAGTTCAGTACAAGGAAAACATTCAATCAGTTCAAGAGATGAATCAAAAGCAACAGAGCCTCACAGATGCACACAATCAGTGTTTCTCTCAAGTGTTTAAGGTAAATCAATGTCACTCAATGCACTCAAGAAAGCAATCACAAACAGACTTGGCAAGCCTCTAATATCAACACTCAAACACATACGCATGTTCAAATCAAAAGGTCTTTTCATGGTTGTAATGGGGCCAAGGACAAGGGAGGATATATCTGGATAAGAAGCTACAAACCATAAGGAACAGAGGAGCAATGGGGAACAAGTGTAAACACATTCAAACACACCCACAACCTCTAATTCCATCCTCTTCTTGACTCCATTATTCACAATTATTCACATTTTTTTTCTATTTTTCTGCTCTTTTTTTTTTTCATCCTGTCTCTTTTCTTTTCTCTCTTTTCAAAACAAAACTGTAAAAGACAAGATACACATATATTTACCAAAACAAAACAAGAAGAGGAACCAACTAGCCAACTAATCAGAAACCCCCAAGAGACCACACTTGTTCCCAAAACACTTCCAAAGCTCCAAAATTCCCTAAGGTTAAGGTAATCATGGTTTTTCACTTAGGGCTAGTGTATGAGCATTCGAAATAAAGAAATGGGGGAAAGTGTAGGCTCAAAAAGGGTTTTCAAAGGATTAGAACAAGGTGAGCTTATTTGGCTAGAGAGGCTCAAGAACAAAACTGCCTTTATCACTTCCAAACATGCATATCAATCAAGAATTATCAACAAGAGTCAAGCCAAGGCATATGTGCAAGCAATCAAGAGACATATCACACACAAGAAAGAACATAAAGTGGCTCAAATTCTCACACAGGGCATTTGTGTCTCAATCAATTCAACTCTCAAACATCATGATCATCTTCCAAGCAAAGAAAAGCAAGGAATCCAAAATCTCAGAGTATCAATGAAGTGAAGGAAAACTGACAACCTAACCACAATCCAGAATTTACGAAAAGCATGCAAAACTGTACACAAGACACAACAAACTACATAAAAACCGAAACATGAACAAAGAAACAACCTCCCCTAATAGACCACACTTAAACGACACAATGTCCTCAGTGTGTCACAATCAGTAGATCAAACAATCAGAACAATCATCATATATCGACAAAGTGCAATAAAAGTGAGGAGGGAAGGAGAAAAGAAACTCCCTGAGTCAGATGGGAGGATAGGTGGGGTGGACCAAAGACGTCTCCTCCACCACTACATCCACTAAAGAAGGGTTACTGAGGAAAGGCTTCAGTCTATGCCCGTTCACCTTGAAGCTTTTAGCTGTAGATGGACCTTGGATCTCTACTGCACCATAAGGATAAACATTAGTCACAACAAAAGGTCCAGTCCATTTTGATCTCAACTTACCACCCATGAGGCCGAGTCTAGAGTTATACAACAAAACCTGTTGGCCAACCTCGAAGTCCTTTCTAACAATAGAACTATCATGGAACTTCTTTGTCCTTTCCTTGTAGAACTTCGAGTTCTCATATGCCTCCAATCGGATCTCATCCAATTCATTTATTTGCAACTTTCTTTCCTCTCCAGCTTGGTCCATGGAGAAGTTGCAAATCTTCACAGCCCAATATGCCCGATGCTCAATCTCGACCGATAGGTGACATGCTTTTCCGAAGATAACCCGGTAGGGAGACATCCCTATCGGTGCTTTGTAGGCTGTCCTGTGAGCCCAAAGAGCATCGTCCAACCTATTGCTCCAATCTTTCCTGTTGGGCTGGACAATCTTCTCCAAAATCCTCTTAATCTCCCTGTTGGAGATCTCAGCCTGCCCATTTGTTTGGGGGTGGTAAGGTGTAGAAACTCTGTGTGTCACCCCATATTTCTTGAGCAAAGCTTGCATGGATCTGTTGCAAAAATGGGTTCCTTGATCACTAACAATTGCTCTAGGCACTCCAAACCTGCAAAAGAGGTGAGATCTAACAAAATCTACAACAACCCGAGCATCATTAGTCCTGGTTGCTCTAGCTTCCACCCATTTTGAAACATAATCCACAGCAAGGAGAATATAACAGAAACCAAAAGAAACAGGAAAAGGACCCATGAAATCTATACCCCATACATCAAACACCTTACAGAACAACATAGGTTGTTGAGGCATTTCTTGTCTTTGTGAAATTGATCCTCCTGTTCTCTGACAAGGCTCATAAGTGCTGCAAATCTTCTCCGCATCTTTGAAGATGGGAGGCCAATAGAAACCACAATCCAGCACCCTGCGAGCTATATCCCCAAATGACCACCAGGTGAGGAGGCATGACAAAACTGCAGGACCGAGTCAATCTCATGGTCCGGAATGCATCTCCTAGTAACCTGGTCACTGCACAACTTCCACAGATATGGGTCATCCCAAACATAATACTTAGCATCACTCTTAATTTTAGCAATCTGAGCACGTGATGCTAAGGGAGGAAAAACAGAAGCAACCAAATAATTTACAATGTGTGCAAACCAAGGAGTGGGGTGCGAGTAAGAAATCATCAACAAACTCTCGTCAGGAAAGGCATCCTGGATGGGCAACACATCAGCTTCATTCCCAGCTTTTTCAATCCGGCTTAGGTGGTCTGCAACCAAATTTCGTGCTCCACTCCGGTCTTCAATTTGTAAGTCAAACTCCTGGAGCAGTAGCATCCACCTGATCAATCTAGGCTTTGACTCAGCCTTTTTCAACAGAAACTTTAGAGCTGCATGGTCAGTATACACAATAACAGGTGATCCAAGCAAATATGACCTAAACTTATCAAGGGCAAAAACAATTGCCAACAACTCTTTTTCAGTGGTGGTATAATTTGCCTGGGCAACATCCAAAGTGCGTGAAGCATAGTAGATCACTCTCGGCAGCTTGTCAATTTTCTATGTCAAGACAGCCCCTAATGCATAATTAGACGCATCACACATGAGTTCAAATGGGGCTGTCCAATCTGGTGCCTGAATGATAGGGGCGGTGGTCAAAGCTTCCTTCAGGCAGTCAAACGCCTACTTGCATCTGTCATCAAAAGAAAAGTCAATATCTTTCTGCAGCAGTCTGGACAAGGGAAGCGCCTTCTTGCTGAAATCTTTGATGAAGCGCCTGTAGAAACCTGCATGTCCAAGAAAAGATCGCACCTCTCGCACGCAAGAGGGGTAAGGCAACTGCGAAATCACAGATATCTTAGCAGGGTCTACCTCTATTCCCTTTTCAGAAATGATATGCCCTAGAACCTAACCTTGTCCAACCATGAAGTGACATTTCTCAAAATTGAGAACAAGGTTTGTTTCTATGCATCTTTTCAAAACTTTTTCCAGACTGTCTAAACATGCATCAAAGGAGGATCCATACACAGTAAAATCATCCATAAACACCTCTATGCAATTCTCAAGAAAGTCGCTAAAAATGCTAAGCATGCACCGCTGGAAGGTACCAGGGGCGTTGCATAGACCAAAGGGCATCCTCCTATAGGCAAAAGTGCCAAAGGGGCAGGTGAATGTGGTTTTTTCTTGATCCTCAGGCACAATATTTATTTGAAAGTAACCAGAAAAACCATCAAGAAAACAATAATGAGACTTACCTGCCAGGCGCTCCAGCATCTGATCAATGAATGGCAGGGGAAAATGATCTTTCCTGGTTGCTTGGTTGAGCCTCCTATAGTCAATGCAGACTCTCCAACTGTTCTGCACTCTAGCTGGGATAAGCTCATCCCTCTCATTCTTCACCACAGTGAGGCCAGTTTTCTTGGGCACAACATGGATTGGGCTAACCCACTGACTGTCTGAAATAGGGTAGATGATCCCAGCTTGCAAAAGCTTGGTCACCTCCTTCTTGATGACGTCCATGATCACAGGGTTTTGCCTTCTTTGTGGCTGTCTCACTGGCCTTGCCCCATCTTCCAAAAGAATTCTATGCATGCATGTGGATGGGCTAATACCAGGTATGTCAGCCAAACTCCAACCAATGGCCTTCTTGTGCTTCCTCAGCACACCAAGCAACTTCTCCTCTTGAACAGAATCAAGGGAGGTGGAAATGATCACCGGTTTCTTCTCATCATCCTCCAAGTACACGTACTTGAGGTTATCTGGGAGCTGTTTCAACTCAAGAGTAGGTGCCTGCAAGTCAGATTCATTTGTACTTCCTACAAAGTGGTTAGTGCATTCTGACTCCAAATAATTCACAGGTAAAGGCGGAACACCTATCTCATCAAGCTCCAAATCCATATCCATGACAATTACATTATCAACATCATCCATATCAAAAACATCTTCAACATCATGGATATCAAAATTCTCTTCAAAATCAACATCATTCTCAAATTCAGATTCAATGCATGTATGTAGAGAAGATAGAAAAGAATGCTCTTTCTTATGCAAAGAATCAAAATCATCAACAACATATTTATCAATAATGTCATCCAATGCATCGATCCTAAACAGAGAATGGTCCTCAGCTGAAAATTTCATTGCATCAAGGATATTAAAATGAACAACAATATCAGCAAATTCCATAGACAAAGTTCCAGCATACACATCAATCTTAGTTCGGGCAGTTTTCAAGAATGGCCTGCCTAAGATAATGGGAGCGGATCCATGAGAGAATCCCTCCTCCATTTCCAAAACATAAAAGTCAGCAGGAAAAATCAATTCACCAACCCTAACCAAGACATCCTCTATGAAACCTGCTGGGTGGGTAACACTCCTATTGGCCAACTGAATGACCACATGATGGACAAATTTGTAAGCACCAAAATATGATGTCACAAACTTGTTTCACAATCGACAAGTATGACCGAATCGTTCAAGTAATAAACTTGGTAAGACTGATAACAGTTGAAAAACTGTTATTTTCATGCTTAAAATTGATACTAAAAGCAACCTTTAGACTTAGAAACTAACTTGAAATCATGCAATTTATATATATTTTCATAAATAAGAGAGCTGGACAGGTTTATGCTTGATTTGAGTGTTTTTGTGCAGGTTTTAAGGTGAATTTAGTGAAAAGAGTGAAGAAGGAGAGAAGTGACATTAGAAAAGACAAGAAAGAGTGCAAAAAGAGAAGACGAAGGTGGCGTTGGAACCGCTGAGGGGCAGAATGGCCGCTGAGGGGAAGAAAGAAGACGCGCAATCACCGTTGAGCGGTAAATACCGCTGAGCGGCACTTTTTGGGCTTGGGCTTTTGTAATCTTTTGTAACTCTAAATTAGTATATAAGGGCTTGCACGTCCTATAGTTAGGTATCTTTGGCAGAAACGAGGCAAACACTCTCTCTTCCACCCCTTTGAAGGAGGATCTTGGATGCTCAGGCTACCTCTTCACCTTTATTGGGTTTATTCTTTCATTCTTTCATTGTTATTCATCTAGGTTCACCATGACGATGGTGAACTAAACCTTGTATGTTTGTTGGGGAATCAATGTAATCTCTTGAAGCTCTCATATATGGATTTGTTGAGTACATCTTTGAATTAAGACATATGCTTTCTTTCATCATTAGTTAGGGTTTTTCCTCTTTGCTCAATGCTTGCATTGTTTAACTCATTCTAAT
The DNA here is from genome assembly GCA_034642375.1 of Vigna nakashimae. NCBI lineage: Eukaryota > Viridiplantae > Streptophyta > Magnoliopsida > Fabales > Fabaceae > Vigna > Vigna nakashimae. The sequence goes on along the minus strand of CM067760.1, from coordinate 20,550,418 downwards.
GCATGATTATTGGTTTTGTCGATACGGACACGTACGGGGAAGTCTAGATCCGGGGAATTTCTCCCAATATTTTACTGACAACATTATATTGGTTGCCTTTAAGCTCCTGCAGTCATGAACTAATCATTAGGAATGCTAGGAATTGTATGAACTATTTGATTAGGGAGAAGCCATCTAGAATGGTACATTAGAGAGTGGCATTAACAATGATGATTTGAATGTTGAATTCCTAAAATATATGAGAGTGGATGAGATGAAATTGACCCCCAACAACATATTCATTCATATAATTCATTGAAAGTGTTTATCTTCTGTGTTTGCCATTGATCAATTCATGCATACATGTTTATTTTCTGTCTTGCACATTAAACTTTGAATATTTCGTTTCTAAGTCCTAGCTAATCAACAAATCACATAACTAAACTAGGCCGTGAGTCCTTTGGGAAGAACGATACTTGGTCTTACCAAGTTTTATTACTTGAACGATTCGGTCATACTTGCCGATTGTGAAACAAGTTTGTGACATCATATTTTGGTGCTTACAAATTTGTCCATCAAGTTTTTGGCGCCGTTGCCGGGGACTCGTGGTTTAACTGGTTAATTTGTGTGATTATTGATTATCTTTGACTTTAATTTTAAATTTCTGTTTTTATTTTTTCTGTTTTTTATTTTATCTTTTTAGATTAGATTAGATTTTATTTTGTTAGGTTAGATTTTATTAGATTTTATTTTTCTTATCTTTTTATCTTTTAGGTTAGATTTTATTTTATCTTTTTAGAATAGATTTTATTTTATTTTATTTTCTATCTTCTAAATCTTTTATCTTCTTATCTTCTGAATCTTTTATTTTCTTTTCATCTTTTGAATATATATCTTCTCTTATATCTTTTTGTGCTAACAAATATTTTCTAGGGTTTTGTTTTCTTGTGCATGCAGGAAGCAATTCGAACTAGAAGTAAGAAAACAACAGAACCACTTCTTGAAGGTCTAGAAGAGAGTAGAAGGAGGAGAAGAATCAGAACGTCTAGAGAACTTTTCCCTTCTCCAGAAACTCTCTTGCACTCATCACCACAAGGTTCTGTTCAAAGCACAGGAAGTATGGAGGGCAATCATGTTAGAAGAACTCTTGCAGATTACACTAATCTTGCTGGACCTCAGCACTTCAATAGCATAGCTAGACCTAGAGTCAATGCTGCCAACATGGAGGTCAAACCAGCACTGATTCAACTGGTGAAGAGTAATCAATTTAATGGGTTATCTCATGAAAGCCCATATGAGCACCTCACAACCTTTAATGAGATTTGCAATACAGTCAAGATCTATGGGGTGCCAGACGAAGCAATCAAACTTAGCTTGTTTCCTTTCTCATTGGGAGGCAATGCTAAGCTTTGGTTGAACTCTTTTCCAGAAGAAAGTTTCACAGAGTGGGAAGCAGTGGTTACAAAATTCTTAAACAAATACTTCCCACAATCTAAAGTAACTAAAGGCAAGCAAGAGATATCTTCATTCAAGCAGGGCATGGAGGAATCACTGGGACATGCATGGGACAGGTACAAAACCTTATTACGTAAAACTCCCACGCATGGCTTTGAGGATCAAGAAGTAGTCCTAACTTTCCTTGGAGGGCTTGGTTCACAAACCAAGATGATGCTGGATGCCTCAGCTGGTGGCAATATCAAATGGAAAACTCCAGAGGAAGCAACTGAAATTATTGAAAATATGGCTACAAGTGATAATGAGCTTCACAATGAAAGAGGCGCCCCTATGCAACAGAAAGGGGTTCTTCAATTACAAACCCATGATGCTCTGCTAGCCCAGAATAAAATTCTAACTCAACAGCTGGAGACTCTGACCAAAACTCTTGCTTCATTACCAAAAGAGTTAAAATCTGCTGCACAGGTACAAACCCAGTTGTGCGAACTATGTGGAGGAGATCACATCAATGGCCAATGTGCTTTTCCTGTGGAAGCCGTGGAGGATGTTAACTTCATGGCTAATCAGTTTCCATACCGTCAAGGCAATTATAATCAAGGTTGGAAACCACATCCAAGTATTGGCCAAGGACAAACTGGGCAGGCTAACCAGTATAAGCAGCAGCAGCAACCAACCATGTGGCAACAATTATCCATGCTTAATGAAAGATCTACAAGGTTGGAAGAAACTCTTCAACAATTTATACAGAAAACTGAATCCTCCCAAAAGAGCACTGAAGCTGCTATAAAGAACTTGGAGATTCAGATGGGTCAGATTACCAAGCAATTGGAAGAAAGACCACACAGAAACTTTGGGGCTAATACTGAGGTTAACCCTAGAGAAGAATGCAAAGTGGTCAAGAGTGTGAATGAAGAGATTATTGAGTTAGAAGAAGATGAAACAGAAGAGAGAAGAGAAGAAGAAAGAAAGGACACTTTTCCTTTTCTAACAAATCAGGAGAAACCAATGGATTTCACAGATTTATTCAGAATGGTTGATAATGAAGCTCCTTGGGAACAAATCTTACAGAAAATAGCAGTGTACACAAAATCTGATGAGGGAACCTCTTGATGGACAAATTTGTAAGCACCAAAATATGATGTCACAAACTTGTTTCACAATCGGCAAGTATGACCGAATCGTTCAAGTAATAAAACTTGGTAAGACCAAGTATCGTTCTTCCCAAAGGACTCACGGCCTAGTTTAGTTATGTGATTTGTTGATTAGCTAGGACTTAGAAACGAAATATTCAAAGTTTAATGTGCAAGACAGAAAATAAACATGTATGCATGAATTGATCAATGGCAAAGACAGAAGATAAACACTTTCAATGAATTATATGAATGAATATGTTGTTGGGGGTCAATTTCATCTCATCCGCTCTCATTTATTTTAGGAATTCAACATTCAAATCATCATTATTAATGCCACTCTCTAATGTACCATTCTAGATGGCTTCTCCCTAATCAAATAGTTCATACAATTCCTAGCATTCCTAATGATTAGTTCATGACTACAGTAGCTTAAAGGCAACCAATATAATGTTGTCAGTAAAATATTGGGAGAAATTCCCCGGATCTAGACTTCCCCGTACGTGTCCGTATCGACAAAACCAATAATCATGCATTAGAATGAGTTAAACAATGCAAGCATTGAGCAAAGAGGAAAAACCCTAACTAATGATGAAAGAAAGCATATGTCTTAATTCAAAGATGTACTCAACAAATCCATATATGAGAGCTTCAAGAGATTACATTGATTCCCCAACAAACATACAAGGTTTAGTTCACCATCGTCATGGTGAACCTAGATGAATAACAATGAAAGAATGAAAGAATAAACCCAATAAAGGTGAAGAGGTAGCCTGAGCATCCAAGATCCTCCTTCAAAGGGGTGGAAGAGAGAGTGTTTGCCTCGTTTCTGCCAAAGATACCTAACTATAGGACGTGCAAGCCCTTATATACTAATCTAGAGTTACAAAAGATTACAAAAGCCCAAGCCCAAAAAGTGCCGCTCAGCGGTAAATACCGCTCAGCGGTGGTTGCGCGTCATAATTCTTCCCCTCAGCGGCCAGTTTGCCCCTCAGCGTGACTCCCGCAACATCCTGAGTGCCGCTCAGCGGTAAAATGCCGCTGAGCGGTGCCTTCGTCTTCTCTTTTTGCACTCTTTCTTGTCTTTTCTAATGTCACCTCTCTCCTTCTTCACTCTTTTCACTAAATTCATCTTAAAACCTGCACAAAAACACTTAAATCAAGCATAAACCTGTCCAGCTCTCTTATTTATGAAAATATAGATAAATTGCATGATTTCAAGCTAGTTTTTAAGTCTAAAGGTTGCTTTTAGTATCAATTTTAAGCATGAAAATAACAGTTTTTCAACTGTTATCACAACCCCAAACTTAAAACTTTGCTTGTCCTCAAGCAAACAAAATGTAACTCAATCTCCAACCAATTCATATGATGGTTCACTCATTCAAAAATCCTCTTTTCAAGATAAGCAATAACTTCACTCAAACTTATGACCAAGAGTTCAATCAAGATGTGCACATGCTTTAGTGTTCACAAAGTCATTTGAGTTCCAACAAATGCTATTTTTCATGAATGATCAATCAATTAAGCATGGATGTTCATGTGCTTCTGGAATATCTCCTCACTAGGTAAAGTGTTTCACTCAACACACAAGTGTATAAGAGGTAAAGTGTTTCACTCATTCACTCTACTATCACAATGTCACATGAATCAACTTTGCCTTTCATTTTACCACAATCAAAAACATTCACAAGCATGCATCATCACAAGGACTTTTCAATGGCTTATAATGTGGCTGGGCTAACAAGAAAATTGGTTTTTCTGGATCACAAAATCCTTGAGTTAAGAGAATCATAACAACACAATTATTCTTATTCATTCCCAACTTTCTTTTGCCTTTGCATTTGCATTTGCATTGAGCTTTACTTCTTTTTCTTTTCTTTTCTTTTTCTTTGCATATTCTTACTTTTTAGCTCTTAGCTCAATGCTTTTCCTTTTTCACAACAACCCCAAACTTGAACATTTGTCAATACCACACAAGATATTCTTCTTAACTCAAGGTAAAGATTTTCAATCAAGGGTTTTCAGTGTATATTCAAGGCTATGGGTTCAAAGGATAGAACACAAAGTGTTCTCTTTTAGTAGGCTAACTTTATGAATTTGGCCAATAAAAAGGGTTTTAACAAAAACGGCCTTGATCACATGATGCAAAACAAGCAATTGATTCAATCATAGAAAACCTGGGCAAAGTCATTCAAGCTTCCAAAGTAATAGCATTCAACAATAACAACTCTGGAGCTCAAAACCTCACATATAAGCTCATTCACATTTGACATACACATCCTGCTTAATTTCACAATCACAATCATGATATCATGCATTTGTTCACAAAGCTTGTGAATCACCTGTATAAGCATTTTAATGTGCACATCATCTCAACATCACTCAATCAATAAGCATCATCAAGCATTACTTATCACACAAACACAGTTAATAGCAAACCATCATAAGAATTCGGGTGTTCAATAGAGTACATCAAACCCTAATCTAAAAACAAAAACAAATAAGATACTCACAAAACACTGGGTTGCCTCCCAGTGAGCGCTTGTTTAACGTCCCGAGCCTGATCCAAACTTTCAAGGATCAACCAGCAACATCATTGTAGAACATTGTTGCACCTCTCCCCCTAGATAAGGCTTGAGACGTTGACCATTTACCACCCAACTTCTCTGTGGATTATCAGATGGATTAAATATTTCAATTGCCCCATGCGGATGCACTTCTTTTATCACAAATGGTCCTGTCCATTTTGACTTCAGCTTCCCAGGAAATATCTTCAATCTTGAATTGAACAATAATACCTGTTGTCCTGGATTGAAAACTCTATTCACCAACTTCCTATCATGATAAAATTTAATTTTGTCTTTGTAAGCCCTGGATGAATCATATGCATGTAACCGCATTTCTTCAAGCTCCAAAATCTGCCTTCTGCGTGTGCATTGAGTGTCATAAGGATCAAAATTCAAGAATTTCAAAGCCCATAATGCTCTATGTTCCAATTCAACTGGCAAATGACATGCTTTCCCATAAACTAACTGGAATGGTGATAATCCCATGGACGTCTTCATTGCTGTTCTATAAGCCCAAAGAGCATCATCCAATTTGAGAGACCAATCCTTTCTTGATGAAGTCACAGTTTTTTCCAGGATTCTTTTTATCTCCCTGTTAGATACCTCAGCTTGTCCATTGGTTTGTGGATGATAAGGTGCAGCTACCTTATGCTTTACTCCATAGTGCTTGAGTACTTTCTCTAGCTGATAATTGCAAAAATGAGATCCTCCATCACTAATCAACACTCTTGGAGTGCCAAAACGTGAGAATATCTGCCTCTTCAGGAATTTAATTACCGTGCTAGCATCATTTTTAGGACAAGCTAATGCTTCCACCCATTTGCTCACATAATCCACTGCTACCAGAATATATTCATTGTTGAAAGATGGAGGGAAGGGTCCAACAAAGTCAATACCCCAACAATCAAAAACCTCAACCTCTAAAATACCTTGTAAAGGCATCTCATGACGTTTAGTGATTGTCCCTGCTCTCTGACATTTATCACAATTCCTAGCATGATTATGGGCATCTTTAAATAAAGTTGGCCAATAAAACCCTGATTGAAGGACTTTTGCTGCTGTTCTTTCCCCATTAAAATGTCCTCCATAAGGTGAATCATGACAATGCCAGAGAATTCCTTCTGCTTCTTCATTTGTAACACATCTCCTGAGAAGATTATCTGCTCCAATTTTGAACAAATATGGATCATCCCACACAAACTGCTTGGCATCATGCAGAAATTTCTTTCTCTGTTGCCAAGTTAAGTCTTCCGGTATGACTCTTGCAGCTTTGAAATTTGCCATATCAGCAAACCAGGGCCTCTGCTGAATATACATGAGTGATTCATCTGAAAAAGATTCCCAGATTTCAGACTCCTTGCTAGTGATCTCATTGTTGACTAACCGTGACAAATGATCAGCAATTAAGTTCTCACTTCCTTTCTTATCACGGATTTCTACATCAAATTCTTGCAACAGTAGTACCCATCTAATCAGACGTGGCTTAGAATCTGGTTTTGTCAACAAATATTTGATAGCTGCATGATCTGTATAGACAATCACCTTAGACCCAATAAGATAAGGTCTAAATTTCTCTAGAGCATATACAATGGCAAGAAACTCTTTCTCTGTGGTAGCATAATTCAATTGAGCATCATTCAGCACCTTGCTAGCATAGTAAATTGGATGAAACTTTTGTTCTTTCCTTTGGCCAAGGACAACTCCTATTGCATAATCACTTGCATCACACATCAATTCAAAATTTTGATTCCAATCTGGTGCTACAATTACTGGGGCTGACACTAGCTTCTGCTTCAATATATCAAAAGCTTTCAGACAGTCTTCATTCATCACAAAAGGAGCATCCTTCATCAAAAGATTACTCAATGGTTTGGCAATTTTTGAGAAATCTTTGATGAATCTTCTATAGAACCCAGCATGACCAAGAAAACTCCTAATCCCCCTTACATTTGTTGGTGGGGGCAGTTTCTCAATGACTTCTACTTTGGCTTTATCCACCTCAATTCCTTTAGCAGAAATTTTATGCCCCAGTACAATCCCTTCAGTTACCATGAAATGACATTTCTCCCAATTCAAAACCAGATTTGTCTGAACACATCTTTTGAGGACAATGTTCAAATTAGCTAATCATCTTTGGAAAGAATTTCCAAAAACTGAGAAGTCATCCATGAATACTTCAATGCATTTTTCTAAAAGATCAGAAAAGATTGCCTGCATACACCTCTGAAACGTAGCTGGAGCATTACATAATCCAAAAGGCATCTTTCTATATGCAAAGATACCAAAAGGACAAGTAAAAGCCGTCTTCTCCTGGTCTTTTGGATCTACCACAATTTGATTATATCCAGAATATCCATCTAGAAAACAATAGAAAGCCTGCCCTGATAACCTTTCTAGCATCTGATCCATGAAGGGAAGAGGAAAATGATCTTTCCTAGTAGCTTTATTCAGTTTCCTATAATCAATGCACATACGCCAGCCAGTAACTGTCCGAGTAGGAATAAGCTCATTCTTATCATTATAAATTACTGTCATCCCACCTTTCTTTGGAACCACCTGTACTGGACTCACCCATTCACTGTCAGAGATTGGATAGATGATACCAGCTTCTAGCAGTTTCAACACTTCTTTTCTGACCACCTCCTTCATGACAGGATTTAACCTTCTCTGCGGTTGAGCACTTGGTTTATAGTCCTCTTCCATAAAAATCCTGTGCATGCAATAAGTTGGGCTTATACCTTTGAGATCTGATATTGACCACCCAATTGCTTCTTTGTTGGCTTTCAGAATTTCTATCAACTGCTCTTCTTCTTGTAAAGTTAAAGAGTTATTGATGATGACTGGCTTTGTTTCATCCTGTTCTAAAAACACATATTTCAGATGTGGTGGCAATCTTTTTAATTCTGGTGACTGTGCTTTGATTGTTTCTTCCTTATCAACTATTTCAAATATTGGATCTTCCTCTGGATTCTTTTTCAATGTTTCCAAATCCATCAGACATTCATCAATCAATTTCTCCTCTTCTTCATCTAAATCTTCACATAAATCAATGAGAGTTTTTTCCAATGGAGAAATATTTCGCACCATTTTCTCCTGAACCATACAAACTTCATCAAGTTCATCAAATTGAAAACATGCTTTCTCATCATTTGGATATGTCATGGCCTTGGATACATCAAAAGTGACCTCTTCATCATCAACTCTCAGTTTAAGCTTACCATTCTCTACATCAATCAGAACTCTAGCAGTCTTCATAAAAGGTCTCCCCAGAATAAGAGGAACATCACTAGTTCCTTCCATCTCCATCACAATAAAATCCACTGGGAATACAAATTTGTCAACCTTCACTAGAACATCTTCAACCACTCCATATGGATATTTAAGAGACCTGTCTGCCAATTGAAGAGCCATTCTGGTTGGTTTAATTTCCAGCCCCTGAATTGTTCTGCACATGGCTAGCGGCATTAGATTAATGCTAGCTCCCAAATCAATCAATGCTCTTCCAACTTTCACATCTCCTATGGTGCATGGAATAGTGAAGCTTCCTGGGTCTTTAAGTTTAGGAGGTAGTTTCTGTATGATTGCACTGCAATTGCCCTGTATATTGATAGTTTCCTTCTCAATGTACTTGTGTTTCTTTGTGAGAAGTTTGATGCAGCTGTCGCGGCCGATCAAATTTGATGTGCAAGTAAGAATGCAGTACAGTGCTAGGAAGTGACTCCTAGGTCGTCTCACAAGGACCAAGTGTGGTTCAGCTTCAGGTCAACACGTAAGGGGGGGGGGGGTTTATGGTATTTTTGTTTTTATGCGGAAAAAAATTAAATTAAAATGGAAATTAAATAAAACTGAATTAAAAATGTTGAAATAAAATTCAAAACAGTAACGTAAATTTTAAAATAGTAAAAACTTAAACGGTAAAATATAGTCAAAATAAAATAAACGCGGGAACATTAAACATGCATAAAATGTAAAACATTAAACGCAAAAATAAAAGCATCAGTAAAAACAAATCGTAAATATAAAACTAAAATGGTAAAACTAAAACTAAAACAGTAAAACGAAATTAAACAGTAAAAAAAAAAACGAAATTGCTACAGTGAAAACGAAAATACAGTAACGTAAAACAGTAAAAATAAATCTGGAACAGAAAACTAAATACAAAATAACAAAAATACAGAAAATGAAAATACAGTAAATAATAAATACAGAAAACAGTAGAAACAGAAAATAAATTACAGCAATAAATACTTACAGCACAACAGTAAATACAGAAACAGAAAAACTGCAGTACAGAAAAATACAGTATACAGAAAACGAAAATACAGAAAATAAAAATACAGTAAAGCAGTAAATACAGAAAACAGTAAAATTCAAATATGGAAACAGAATTAAAATTACATCAGCAACATACAACAAACAAAAATACAAGAAATCATTCCAACATGTGATATAAAATATTTTAAGACAAAAGGAATAAAAGAAAATAAAACTTTTCTACCATGACACATTCATCTACCAAAAGGAATTGAAATTGTAAATGCTTTTAAAAAAATCCTTGCCGTGACAAATCATGTGTTTCATCCAAAGAAAATTAAGTTGAAAGCTTCCCTTGGCTTCTCTTTTGCCGTAACAATTCATGAGTTGGAACCAAAGTAGATTAAAATAATTGTTTGCACTTCCAACAACTATCTTATTTTAATCACTCCATTTATTTTCCAAAACCATTTGAAATGAAAGCTATCACTGTGTTCTACTCAAACCGTGACACCACATCTGCACCATCTTCATTCAATGTTTAACTAAATAAAAGTAAAACTTTCTTGCAAGTGGTCCATCACCGTGCAGCCCCACATTCACGTGCACACACTTTTCTTTTCCAAAAGAGTTAATTATCTTCTTCCATCATTAACCATTAAATCTATTAAAATTCAATACATACAACTAAAATAATGCATAATCCAGTAGCCTTTGAACGTGATAAACACCTCATATAGCAATGAACACATAAGGAACCATTAAGCTAAATTTAAGAAACATTGAGATTCATTTCTTGAGAATTAAAAACGTAATTATTGAAAACTTTTGTCTCTTTTTTTTTTATGAAACCAGCTCTTAACTTCTTCCCATAATAATCACCATCTTATTCCAAAAGAAAGCAAGACTGGTGCTGCATGATGGATTTACGTTTCTTTTCATTTTAAACAAAACAAAACAAAGTGAAAAGAGTGGAAGGGGCTACTGCAAAGATTTAATAACACGACATTATCTAAAAGCAAGCAAAGATGACCAAGCATTTTGATTGGAAGAAGAAAACAAGTAAGACCGTGACACTTCCTTAAAGCAAAATGAAATGTAAATTTGCTAAATTTAGAACCTCATCACCATATACACAAGCTAAATAAATTCACTTCTCCCTTTTCTCAAACAAACAAAGTTCTTCTCTTCCTCACCACGTCAAAAACAAACAAGCACATGGTTTCACTTCTTCTCTACACCGAGAATTTCATTCTCCAAGTAAACAAATATATTTTTTTTTTCTTTTCTTATGTGAAGGAAGCCTACTACTATGAAAGGTAATTCAACTCCTCACTTTCTACTACTTCTAAAACGTGATTCAACACAAGACCAAGAACTTCTTTCACCAAAGTTACAGAAGGATAGAAGAGTTTATATCAAGATGCAGAAAATCAAATGGAAGATGCAATCACAATTCAAGGAAGGGAATAAACATCAGTTGTTCATTCATCATGAACATGTTTCCAGTTCTCTCAAGGAAAAACATTCAAAGTACAAAGAAACAAAGCAAAGTAAAAGAAACAAACTAGCTGCCTCTTGATCTTGTGTCTTCTTCCAGTAGTGTTCAAGAATCAAATACAGTTTTGCTTCCCTCCTCTAGCTCTCTTGGACGTATCATCTCACACCATCACCATTCTTCCTTCATCATGCCATGATCTCCATAATACTCTTGCTGTCTCACGTGAAAAAGAAGAAAAGAAGCTCCCCATCTAAATTGCCGAGAGGAAGGAGGTTTTAAGAGACCCCAAAAATCAGCATGTGTGTTGTCTCTTTGTGCCATAGAGTAGCGACTGATCCACCACCTAGTAGTTAGCCTTTTTCATTTTTCTTCAATTAATCCCCTGTGCTTGGATTTAGCTCTCCAATTGGTGTTTCACGGGATGACTTTGTTCTTGGATTTAGCTCATTCTACCTTTTCTCAATTGTATGTTGAATTTTCCAAAGGTGGTATGTGTATGGCCGAGACTTTCAAGTATGGTCACTTCCCTCATTCCCTCATTTAATTTGTAATGTGAATTGTATACATAAGACAATGCTATTCTTTTCCAAAACAATTCATAAAACAGTGGGCTGCACTTGGAACTTGGTGGTCTCTTCTCTTTCATTCCAACTTAGGCTAAATGTTTTGCAAAATTCTTCATTTGAATCCAAAGAGTTGCCGTGAGGTGTAATGATGCCAAGCCTATTTTGCTTTTACAAACTCAAGAAAAATATTTCATTATACGGATCAATACACAGATTAATTCAATGCAGTACGGCTTCGACTAGATAACACAGTGTGTAAATAAATATTCTTCCTAATGTTCTAAAATATTTACAGAATTTTCCCTGCATTCACTAATGTAAATAATTATTCTCAGATAATTCAAATTAAGTAAAATAAGAATTTCTGATCAAATTAAGCACAATCAGTAAAAACGGGAAAATACTGGACAATTAAGCACAACTCCCTGATTAATTTTAGTACAGTAAACTAAGTGAAGTGAAGAAAATAATGATTCATCAAAGTTCCTTTAAGAATTTTGCATATGCTGGCATCTGTTGCAATGCTTCAGAGAATGGTATAGTAATCTCCAGCTTCTTAAACAGTTCCATGAATCTTTCCAACTGCTTTTCTTTCTCCTTCCTTGAATAACCCTTTGGATAAGGAAGTGGCTTTTCATACTCTTTTTCTCTCTCTCTCTCTTCTCTCTCATTTTTTTCTCTCCTCTCCTCTTCTTCTTTTCTCTTTTTCTCTCTCTCAACTCTTTCTTTCCACTCACAAGATTCATTTTCACTCTCACTCTCATTTTTTTCTTTCTCTCTCTCTTTTTGTCTCTCCTCTAACACTTTACCACTTCTGGTCACAACAGTTTTACAATCCTTTCCCAGGTTATCATGTCTAATCACGTCAACAATTCTCTCAACATGACTCTCCATTTTTTTAAATGCAGCATCCACATTATGACAATAGGACGCATTTGCCTTCAAGAATCTCTGTAAAGTCTCTTCAAGCTTTGTTGTTTTCTCAACTGAAGTAAATTGCATCTGCCATTTTTGTTGCTCTTGAACCATTGAGACCTGTTGTATTTCCTGTGGTATTAGAGAAAGTTTCATGGTTACTTCCTCAATCCGTTGAGAGAGAATTCTATTTTGGACAAGCAAAGCCTCATTTAATTTTGACAACTCCTTCTGATTAGAATCTCCTTTTTCAATATTGAGTTCATTGTCACTAGTAGCCATATTTTCAATAATTTCAGTTGCTTCCTCTAGAGTCTTCCATTTGATATTACCTCCTGCTGAGGCATTCAGCATCATCTTGGTTTGTGAACCAAGTCCTCCAAGGAAAATTAAGACTACTTCATGTTCTTTAAAGCCATGCATGGGAGTTTTTCGTAACAAGCTTTTATATCTGTCCCATGCATGTCCCAGTGATTCTTCCATGCCCTGCTTGAATGAAGATATTTCTTGCTTTCCTTTAGTCACCTTAGATTGTGGGAAGTATTTGTTCAGAAACTTTGTAACCACTGCTTCCCACTCTGTGAAACTTTCTTCTGGAAAAGAGTTCAACCAAAGCTTAGCACTGCCTCCCAATGAGAAAGGAAACAAGCTAAGTTTGATTGCTTCGTCTGGCACCCCATTAATCTTGACTGTATTGCAAATCTCATTAAAGGTAGTCAGGTGCTCATATGGGCTTTCGTGAGATAACCCATTGAATTGATTACTCTTTACCAGTTGAATCAGTGCTGGTTTGACCTCCATGTTGGCAGCATTGACTCTAGGTCTAGCTATGCTATTAAAGTGCTGAGGTCCATCAAGATTAGTGTAATCTGCAAGAGTTCTTCTAACATTATTGCCCTCCATACTTCCTGTGCTATGAACAGAACCTTGTGGTGATGATTGCAAGAGAGTTTCAGGAGAAGGGAAAAATTCTCTAGACGTTCTGATTCTTCTCCTCCTTCTACTCTCTTCTAGGCCTTCAAGAAGTGGTTCTGTTGTTTTCTTACTTCTAGTTCGAATTGCTTCCTGCATGCACAAGAAACAAAACCCTAGAACAGATTTGTTAGCACAAAAAGATATAAGAGAAGATATATATTCAAAAGATAAAAAGAGAAAAGATTCAGAAGATAAAAAGAGAAAAGATTCAAAAGATAAAAAGATAAAAGATAAAAGAAAATTTAAAAATATCATAAAATCTAACCTAACCAAATAAAATAAAATCTAATCTAAAAAAATAAAAACAGAAAATAACAACAGAAATTTAAAATTAAAGTCAAAGATAATCAATAATCACACAAATTAACCAGTTAAACCACGAGTCCCCGGCAACGGCGCCAAAAAACTTGATGGACAAATTTGTAAGCACCAAAATATGATGTCACAAACTTGTTTCACAATCGGCAAGTATGACCGAATCGTTCAAGTAATAAAACTTGGTAAGACCAAGTATCGTTCTTCCCAAAGGACTCACGGCCTAGTTTAGTTATGTGATTTGTTGATTAGCTAGGACTTAGAAACGAAATATTCAAAGTTTAATGTGCAAGACAGAAAATAAACATGTATGCATGAATTGATCAATGGCAAAGACAGAAGATAAACACTTTCAATGAATTATATGAATGAATATGTTGTTGGGGGTCAATTTCATCTCATCCGCTCTCATTTATTTTAGGAATTCAACATTCAAATCATCATTGTTAATGCCACTCTCTAATGTACCATTCTAGATGGCTTCTCCCTAATCAAATAGTTCATACAATTCCTAGCATTCCTAATGATTAGTTCATGACTGCAGGAGCTTAAAGGCAACCAATATAATGTTGTCAGTAAAATATTGGGAGAAATTCCCCGGATCTAGACTTCCCCGTACGTGTCCGTATCGACAAAACCAATAATCATGCATTAGAATGAGTTAAACAATGCAAGCATTGAGCAAAGAGGAAAAACCCTAACTAATGATGAAAGAAAGCATATGTCTTAATTCAAAGATGTACTAAAAAAATCCATATATGAGAGCTTCAAGAGATTACATTGATTCCCCAACAAACATACAAGGTTTAGTTCACCATCGTCATGGTGAACCTAGATGAATAACAATGAAAGAATGAAAGAATAAACCCAATAAAGGTGAAGAGGTAGCCTGAGCATCCAAGATCCTCCTTCAAAGGGGTGGAAGAGAGAGTGTTTGCCTCGTTTCTGCCAAAGATACCTAACTATAGGACGTGCAAGCCCTTATATACTAATCTAGAGTTACAAAAGATTACAAAAGCCCAAGCCCAAAAAGTGTCGCTCAGCGGTAAATACCGCTCAGCGGTGGTTGCGCGTCATAATTCTTCCCCTCAGCGGCCAGTTTGCCCCTCAGCGTGACTCCCGCAACATCCTGAGTGCCGCTCAGCGGTAAAATGCCGCTGAGCGGTGCCTTCGTCTTCTCTTTTTGCACTCTTTCTTGTCTTTTCTAATGTCACCTCTCTCCTTCTTCACTCTTTTCACTAAATTCATCTTAAAACCTGCACAAAAACACTTAAATCAAGCATAAACCTGTCCAGCTCTCTTATTTATGAAAATATAGATAAATTGCATGATTTCAAGCTAGTTTTTAAGTCTAAAGGTTGCTTTTAGTATCAATTTTAAGCATGAAAATAACAGTTTTTCAACTGTTATCACCTCTACAAAAAGAAAACGTAGAGATGATGAGGATGAAAAGTGTGTAACTGTTAAGAAAGAATCATTCCCACCAAAAGCAGTAGATCCAGGTAGTTTTTCTATCCCTTGCACTATAGGGAAGAAAAAGGTAAAGAAAGCTCTCCTTGACTTAGGCTCAAGTGTTAACTTGATGCCTTATTCTCTATTGGAGCAAATTGGCCATGTTAAAATAAAACCTGTAAAGGTTAATCTTGTAATGGCTGATGGATCTTCAAAGGAGCCATGTGGGATTGCGGAAGACATTGTAGTTTGTGTTGGCAAACTTCAGTTCTTGGCAGACTTTGTGGTGATGAAGATGGAGAACGAAAAGATACCTTTCATACTGGGAAGACCGTTTATGAAAACGGCCAGGGTTATTATAGATGTTAATGAAGGTATAGTGGTGCTCCAGGACAGAGAGGAGAGAGTGGTGGTGAATGTGTTTAAAGATGAGATACAAGCAAAGGAGGAAGAGGCCAGTTATAAAGCTGCATTTCGAGATGCACCCATAACTAGAGGTAAACATGAAAATCTTAAGGTTTCTGATAACCATTGTTTGTATTTTCAGGTACCCAAGGTAGAGGAAAGTGGAAAAGGAGAGGAAGTTCCTAGAGACTGGAAGAAAAGAGGACTCCAACTTGGCACACCTGTAAGACTCAAGAACAAGTTGTGGGTTATAAAAGGTTTTAAAGAGAAGGAGATGATAGAGATAGAGTCTCCATATTCTAGAGAATCCAAAACAGTCCTAAGGAAGCAGTTGATAAGTTGGTGGAAAGATAACATCAACTATAAAGAAGATGGAACGTGAGCTTTACTGGGTCAAGCTAGTGACGTTAAAGAAGCGCTTGCTGGGAGGCAACCCAGTGGATTTACAAACTTTTGTTTTGATTTTGTAATTTTTAAACTGTGAACATTATTCTGGACATTATTTTGTTGGATCTAGCATCTACTGAAGGATGCTAGGTGGTTAAGTATCTACTGAAGGATACTAAGTTTATAACACCTACTGATGGGTGTTGGTGAGAAGATTTTTGCACCTACTGATGGGTGCTGGTAAGTGAAACACCTACTGAGGGGTGTTGGTGGATTTTGGGTCAGGCTCGTGACGTTAAACAAGCGCTACCTGGGAGGCAACCCAGTTGATTGATTGTTTTCTGTTTGTTTATTTTAGGGTTTGCATAAGCATTTTTAACATTAAATTGCAGGGAACCAATGAGGGGCATGTCTAGGAGGCACGTAGGTTAAGAAAAGAAGGAGAAGAGCACATCATGAAAGTGCCGCTGAGCGGCAATTACCGCTGAGCGGCAATTACCGCTGAGCGGTACTCTCGTAGATGGGCTTTAGTTCCCCTTAGTGGAACCCGAGCCCATTAGGGTATTTTTTTTACCCTAAGCTGTGCAAATGCTTTTCTTTTTAGACTCTTCTCTGCACACACACTCCTACATACCTTTTCAAAGGTTCTCTACAATTTTTTTTCTCATCCCTCTTTAGAAAATCTCCCTTCCACTCACTTGCTCACTAGTTTTCCATCTAAGTTTGGGGTTGGGAGAGAGCATCATTGAAGGAGCTGATTTCTTCATTATGGTTTACTAATGCTTAACAATGTATCTTTTGGTTTTGTGAATTATGTTTGATGCAGGGATGGCCTCCTCATCGGGCAAAAAGAATCAAGACTATAAGATCCAAGAAGAGGAAGATACAGAGGACAGCTCAGATTGATGAGGAGCTGAGATAGCATTTACTGATGAATGCTATCAGATGTTTATGCTTTTATGGTTTAAGTTTTCTGAACTTATTTGTTTTTGTTTTTAGATTAGGGCTTGATGTACTCTATTGAAAACCTGGTTTGTTATGATGGTTTGCTATTAACTGTGATTGTTTGATAAGTAATGCTTGATGATGCTTATTGATTGATTGATGTTAAGATGATGTGCACATTAAAATGCTTATACAGGTGATTCACAAGCTTTGTGAATAAATGCATGATATCATGATTGTGATTGTGAAATTAAGCAGGATGTGCATGTCAAATGTGAATGAGCTTATATGTGAGGTCTTGAGCTCCAGAGTTGTTATTGTTGAATGCTATTACTTTGGAAGCATGAATGATTTTGCCCAGGTTTTCTATGATTGAATCAATTGCTTGTTTTGCATCATATGATCAAGGCTGTGTTTGTTGAAACCCTTTTTATTGGCCAAATTCATAAAAGTTAGCCTACTAAAAGAGAACACTTTGTGTTCTATCCTTAGAACCCATAGCCTTGAATATACACTGAACCCTTGATTGAAAATCTTTACCTTGAGTTAAGTAGAATATCTTGTGTGGTATTGATAAATGTTCAAGTTTGGGGTTATTGGGAAAACATGAAAAAGGAAAAGCATTGAGCTAAGAGCTAAAAAGTAAGAATATGCAAAGAAAAAGAAAAGAAAAGAAAAAGAAGTAAAGCTCAATGCAAATGCAAAGGCAAGTTGGGAATGAATAAGAATAATTGTGTTGTTATGATTCTCTTAACTCAAGGATTTTGTGATCCAGAAAAAACCAATTTTCTTGTTAGCCCAGCCACGTTATAAGCCATTGAAAAGTCCTTGTGATGATGCATGCTTGTGAATGTTTTTGATTGTGGTAAAATGAAAGGCAAAGTTGATTCATGTGACATTGTGATAGTAGAGTGAATGAGTGATTACCTCTTATACACTTGAGTGTGAGTGAAACACTTTACCTAGTGAGGAAATATTCCATAAGCACATGAACATCCATGCTTATTTGATTGATCATTCATGAAAAATAGCATTTGTTGGAACTTAAATGACTTTGTGAACACTAAGGCATGTGCACATCTTGAATGAACTCTTGGTCATAAGTTTGAGTGAAGTTGTTACTTATCTTGAAAAAGAGGATTTTTGAATGAGTGAACCATCATATGAATTGGTTGGAGATTGAGTTACATCTTGTTTGCTTGAGGACAAGCAAAGTTCTAAGTTTGGGGTTGTGATAACAGTTGAAAAACTGTTATTTTCATGCTTAAAATTGATACTAAAAGCAACCTTTAGACTTAGAAACTAACTTGAAATCATGCAATTTATATATATTTTCATAAATAAGAGAGCTGGACAGGTTTATGCTTGATTTGAGTGTTTTTGTGCAGGTTTTAAGGTGAATTTAGTGAAAAGAGTGAAGAAGGAGAGAAGTGACATTAGAAAAGACAAGAAAGAGTGCAAAAAGAGAAGACGAAAGCACCGCTCAGCGGCAAACTACCGCTGAGCGGCACTCAAGAGGTGGCGTTGGAACCGCTGAGGGGCAGAATGGCCGCTGAGGGGAAGAAAGAAGACGCGCAATCACCGCTGAGCGGCACTTTTTGGGCTTGGGCTTTTGTAATCTTTTGTAACTCTAAATTAGTATATAAGGGCTTGCACGTCCTATAGTTAGGTATCTTTGGCAGAAACGAGGCAAACACTCTCTCTTCCACCCCTTTGAAGGAGGATCTTGGATGCTCAGGCTACCTCTTCACCTTTATTGGGTTTATTCTTTCATTCTTTCATTGTTATTCATCTAGGTTCACCATGACGATGGTGAACTAAACCTTGTATGTTTGTTGGGGAATCAATGTAATCTCTTGAAGCTCTCATATATGGATTTGTTGAGTACATCTTTGAATTAAGACATATGCTTTCTTTCATCATTAGTTAGGGTTTTTCCTCTTTGCTCAATGCTTGCATTGTTTAACTCATTCTAATGCATGATTATTGGTTTTGTCGATACGGACACGTACGGGGAAGTCTAGATCCGGGGAATTTCTCCCAATATTTTACTGACAACATTATATTGGTTGCCTTTAAGCTCCTGCAGTCATGAACTAATCATTAGGAATGCTAGGAATTGTATGAACTATTTGATTAGGGAGAAGCCATCTAGAATGGTACATTAGAGAGTGGCATTAACAATGATGATTTGAATGTTGAATTCCTAAAATATATGAGAGTGGATGAGATGAAATTGACCCCCAACAACATATTCATTCATATAATTCATTGAAAGTGTTTATCTTCTGTCTTTGCCATTGATCAATTCATGCATACATGTTTATTTTCTGTCTTGCACATTAAACTTTGAATATTTCGTTTCTAAGTCCTAGCTAATCAACAAATCACATAACTAAACTAGGCCGTGAGTCCTTTGGGAAGAACGATACTTGGTCTTACCAAGTTTTATTACTTGAACGATTCGGTCATACTTGCCGATTGTGAAACAAGTTTGTGACATCATATTTTGGTGCTTACAAATTTGTCCATCAAAGACCAAGTATCGTTCTTCCCAAAGGACTCAGGGCCTAGTTTAGTTATGTGATTTGTTGATTAGCTAGGACTTACAAACATAATATTTAGAGTTCAATATGCAAGACAGAAAATAAACATGTATGCATGAAGTTTGATCAATGGCAAAGACAAAAGATAAACACTTTCAATGAATTATATGAATGAATATGTTGTTGGGGTCAATTTCATCTCATCCACTCTCATATATTTTAGGAATTCAACATTCAAATCATCATTGTTAATGCCACTCTCTAATGTACCATTCTAGATGGCTTCTCCCTAATCACGAGTTCATACAATTCCTAGCATTCCTAATGATTAGTTCATGAGTGCAGGAGCTTAACGACAACCAATATAATATTGTCAGTATAATATTGGGAGAAATTCCCCGGATCTAGACTTCCCCGTACGTGTCCGTATCGACAAAACCAATAATCATGCATGGAATGAGTTAAACTATGCAAGCATTGAGCAAAGAGGAAAAACCCTAACTAATGATGAAAGAAAGCATAAGTCTTAATTAAAAGATGCAAGCAAAGATTCCATATATGAGAGCTTCAAGAGATTACATTGATTCCCCAATAAACATACAAGGTTTAGTTCACCATATTCATGGTGAACCTAGATGAATATCAATGAAAGAATGAAAGAATAAACCCAATAAAGGTGAAGAGGTAGCCTGAGCATCCAAGATCCTCCTTCAAAGGGGTGGAAGAGAGAGTGTTTGCCTCGTTTCTGCCAAAGATACCTAATTCTAGGATGTGAAAGTCTTTATATACTAATCTAGAGTTACAAAAGATTACAAAAGCCCAAGCCCAAAAAGTGCCGCTCAGCGGTAACTACCGCTCAGCGGTGCCCGCGCGTCACATTTCTTCCCCTCAGCGGCCAGTTTGCCCCTCAGCGTGACTCCCGCAACCTCCTGAGTGCCGCTCAGCGGTAAAATGCCGCTGAGCGGTGCCTTTGTCTTCTCTTTTTGCACTCTTTCTTGTCTTTTCTAATGTCACTTCTCTCCTTCTTCACTCTTTTCACTAAATTCACCTTAAAACCTGCACAAAAACACTTAAATCAAGCATAAACCTGTCCAGCTCTCTTATTTATGAAAATATAGATAAACTGCATGATTTCAAGCTAGTTTTTAAGTCTAAAGGTTGCTTTTAGTATCACTTTTAAGCATGAAAATAACAGTTTTTCAACTGTTATCACAACCCCAAACTTAGAACTTTGCTTGTCCTCAAGCAAACAAGATGTAACTCAATCTACAACCAATTCATATAATGGTTCACTCTCATTCAAAAATCCTCTTTTTCAAGATAAGTAACAACTTCACTCAAACTTATGACCAAGAGTTCAATCAAGATGTGCACATGCTTTAGTGTTCACAAAGTCATTTAGATTCCAACAAATGCTATTTTTCATGAATGATCAATCAATTAAGCATGGATGTTCATGTGAATATTTCCTCACTAGGTAAAGTGTTTCACTCAACACACAAGTGTATAAGAGGTAAAGTGTTTCACTCATTCACTCTACTATCACAATGTCACATGAGTCAACTTTGCCTTTCATTTAACCACAATCAAAAACATTCACAAGCATGCATCATCACAAGGACTTTTCAATGGCTTATAATGTGGCTGGGCTAACAAGAAAATTGGTTTTTCTGGATCACAAAATCCTTGAGTTAAGAGAATCATAACAACACAATTATTCTTATTCATTCCCAACTTTCTTTTGCCTTTTCATTTGCATTGAGCTTTACTTCTTTTTCTTTTCTTTTCTTTTTGTTCTTCTTTGCATATTCTTACTTTTTAGCTCTTAGCTCAATGCTTTTCATGTTTTCCCAACAACCCCAAACTTGAACATTTAACAATACCACACAAGATCTTCTACTTAACTCAAGGTAAAGATTTTTAATCAAGGGTTTCAGTGTATGTTCAAGGCTAAGGGTTCAAAGGATAGAACACAAAGTTCTCTTTTAGTAGGCTAACTTTATGAATTTGGCCAATAAAAAGGGTTCCAACAAACGACCTTGATCACATGATGCAAAACAAGCAATTGATTCAATCATAGAAAACCTGGGCAAAATCATTCATGCTTTCAAAGTAATAGCATTCAACAATAACAACTCTGGAGCTCAAAACCTCACATATAAGCTCATTCACATTTGACATACACATCCTGCTTAATTTCACAATCACAATCATGATATCATGCATTTGTTCACAAAGCTTGTGAATCACCTGTATAAGCATTTTATGTGCACATCTATCTCAACATCAATCAATCAATAAGCATCATCAAGCATTACTTATCACTCAATCACAGTTAATAGCAAACCATCATAAGAAACCAGGTGTTCAATAGAGTACATCAAACCCTAATCTAAAAACAAAAACAACTTACAAGATACTGGGTTGCCTCCCAGTAAGCGCTTGTTTAACGTCCCGAGCCTGACCCAAACTTTCAAGGATCAACCAACAACATCATTGTGGAAAATTGTTGCACCTCTCCCCCTAGATAGGGCTTGAGACGTTGACCATTTACCACCCAACTTCTCTGTGGATCATCAGATGGATTAAATATCTCAATTGCCCCATGCGGATGCACTTCTTTTATCACAAATGGTCCTATCCATTTTGACTTCAACTTCCCAGGAAATATCTTCAATCTTGAATTGAACAATAATACCTGTTGTCCTGGATTGAAAACTCTATTCACCAACTTCCTGTCATGATAAAATTTCATTTTGTCTTTGTAAGCCTTGGATGAATCATATGCATGTAAGCGCATTTCTTCAAGCTCCAAAATCTGCCGTCTGCGTGTACATTGAGTATCATAAGGATCAAAATTCAAGAATTTCAAAGCCCATAATGCTCTATGCTCCAATTCGACTGGCAAATGGCATGCTTTCCCATAGACTAATGGAAATGGTGATAACCCCATAGACGTCTTCATTGCTGTCCTATAAGCCCAAAGAGCATCATCCAATTTGAGAGACCAATCCTTTCTTGATGAAGTCACAGTCTTTTCCAGGATTCTTTTTATCTCCCTGTTAGATACCTCAGCTTGTCCATTGGTTTGTGGATGATAAGGTGCAGCTACCTTATGCTTTACTCCATAGTGTTTGAGTACTTTCTCTAGCTGATAATTGCAAAAATGAGATCCTCCATCACTAATCAACACTCTTGGAGTGCCAAAACGTGAGAATATCTGCCTCTTCAGGAATTTAATTACCGTGCTAGCATCATTTTTAGGACAAGCTAATGCTTCCACCCATTTACTCACATAATCCACTGCTACCAGAATATATTCATTGTTGAAAGATGGAGGGAAGGGTCCAACAAAGTCAATACCCCAACAATCAAAAACCTCAACCTCTAAAATACCTTGTAAAGGCATCTCATGACGTTTAGTGATTGTCCCTGCTCTTTGACATTTATCACAATTCCTAGCATGATTATGGGCATCTTTAAATAAAGTTGGCCAATAAAACCCTGATTGAAGGACTTTTGCTGCTGTTCTTTCCCCATTAAAATGTCCTCCATAAGGTGAATCATGACAATGCCAGAGAATTCCTTCTGCTTCTTCATTTGTAACACATCTCCTGAGAAGATTATCTGCTCCAATTTTGAACAAATATGGATCGTCCCACACAAACTGCTTGGCATCATGCAGAAATTTCTTTCTCTGTTGCCAAGTTAAGTCTTCCGGCATGACTCTTGCAGCTTTGAAATTTGCCATATCAGCAAACCAGGGCCTCTGCTGAATATACATGAGTGATTCATCTGAAAAAGATTCCCAGATTTCAGACTCCCTGCTAGTGACCTCATTGTTGACTAACCGTGACAAATGATCAGCAATTAAGTTCTCACTTCCTTTCTTATCACGGATTTCTACATCAAATTCTTGCAACAGTAATACCCATCTAATCAGACGTGGCTTAGAATCTGGTTTTGTCAACAAATATTTGATAGCTGCATGATCTGTGTAGACAATCACCTTAGACCCAATAAGATAAGGTCTAAATTTCTCTAGAGCATATACAATGGCAAGAAACTCATTCTCTGTGGTAGCATAATTCAACTGAGCATCATTCAGCACCTTGCTAGCATAATAAATTGGATGAAACTTTTGTTCTTTCCTTTGGCCAAGGACAACTCCTATTGCATAATCACTTGCATCACACATCAATTCAAAATTTTGATTCCAATCTGGTGCTACAATTACTGGAGCTGACACTAGCTTCTGCTTCAATATATCAAAAGCTTTCAGACAGTCTTCATTCATCACAAAAGGAGCATCCTTCATCAAAAGATTACTCAATGGTTTAGCAATTTTTGAGAAATCTTTGATGAATCTTCTATAGAACCCAGCATGACCAAGAAAACTCCTAATCCCCCTTACATTTGTTGGTGGAGGCAGTTTCTCAATGACTTCTACTTTGGCTTTATCTACCTCAATTCCTTTAGCAGAAATTTTATGCCCCAGTACAATCCCTTCAGTTACCATGAAATGACATTTCTCCCAATTCAAAACCAGATTTGTCTGAACACATCTTTTGAGGACAGTGTTCAAATTAGCTAAACATCTTTGGAAAGAATTTCCAAAAACTGAGAAGTCATCCATGAATACTTCAATGCATTTTTCTAAAAGATCAGAAAAGATTGCCTGCATACACCTCTGAAACGTAGCTGGAGCATTACATAATCCAAAAGGCATCTTTCTATATGCAAAAATACCAAAAGGACAAGTAAAAGCCGTCTTCTCCTGGTCTTTTGGATCTACCACAATTTGATTATATCCAGAATATCCATCTAGAAAACAATAGAAAGCCTGCCCTGATAACCTTTCTAGCATCTGATCCATGAAGGGAAGAGGAAAATGATCTTTCCTAGTAGCTTTATTCAGTTTCCTATAATCAATGCACATACGCCAGCCAATAACTGTCCGAGTAGGAATAAGCTCATTCTTATCATTATAAATTACTGTCATCCCACCTTTCTTTGGAACCACCTGTACTGGACTCACCCATTCACTGTCAGAGATTGGATAGATGATACCAGCTTCTAGCAGTTTCAACACTTCTTTTCTGACCACCTCCTTCATGACAGGATTTAACCTTCTCTGCGGTTGAGCACTTGGTTTATAGTCCTCTTCCATAAAAATCCTGTGCATGCAATAAGTTGGGCTTATACCTTTGAGATCTGATATTGACCACCCAATTGCTTCTTTGTTGGCTTTCAGAATTTCTATCAACTGCTCTTCTTCTTGTAAAGATAAAGAGTTATTGATGATGACTGGCTTTGTATCACCCTCTTCTAAAAACACATATTTCAGATGTGATGGCAATCTTTTTAATTCTGGCGAGTGTGCTTTGATTGTTTCTTCCTTATCAATTGTTTCAAATATTGGATCTTCTTCTGGACTCTTTTTCAATGTTTCCAAGTCCATCAGACATTCATCAATCAATTTCTCTTCTTCTTCATCCAAATCTTCACATGCATCAATGAGAGTTTTTTCTAATGGTGAACTATTACGCACCATTCTTTCTTGAACCATACAAACTTCATCAAGTTCATCAAATTGAAAGCATGCTTTATCATCATTTGGATATGTCATGGTGATGAATCAATATTTTCTACACTCCATTTAGTTTATTGTACTAGAATTAATTAGGGAATTGTGCTTAATTATCCAATATTTTCCCGTTTTTCCTAATTGTGCTGAATTTGATCAGAAATTCTTATTTTACTTAATTTGAATTATCTGAGCTAATTATTTTCATTATTGATTACAGGAAAATTTTGGAAATAGAAATTAGGACATTTGAAAGATGTAAAGATCCTGGAGACTTCAAGAAAAATTACAGTTTGGTTTGGTTGAAACAAAGCACCTTCAATTCATTTTCTTTTGGAAGAAAACAACTTAATTCTTTGTTGATCTCTTAATTTCTCACAGCATGTACAAATGGAAAGCAAGTGGAAAGTAACATCATGTAAAATGACAATGTCACGGCTGGAATGTTAACACTTGGAAAAATGTGAGATTGATATTCAAAAATAAAAGTGTACATGGTGGGATGAATGGAAAAATGGAAATGTAGAAATGATGGATAGTATTCAGCAGCAAAGAAGTGACATGCGGTACATCATTCAGGGGAATCTTCAAAGTTTTTGGTTTTATTATTTTATATGGAGAAGGTGACAATGTCTCGGCTGCACATCAAGAAGAGGAGACCCTTTCTTGCTTTTATTTAATGCCTCATGGAACCACAAAATTCTGAAAGTGCTCCACCAATACAGACATCATTCACGTAAATCCAAAGGAAGTTGGAAACTCACATTACACGGCCAACTCAAATTGGAAAACATGCAGCACTTTAGAATAAAAGGGAACCAACGTTGGGAAACCAAAACATATAATGGATTTGAATTGAAATAATGGGGGCCACATTGAAGAAAAAGAAAGGTCACGGATTCAAGGTGCTGAAGTATCATATTTGGCCTGCTAAAAGCACACTGCCCATTCATTTTTGCCGAGCATAAACCGTGAAGCATAATGGAGGGACCACATTGGAAGTGCAGCTCACACTTTTGGAAGAGAGTAGAATTAGGACTGCAATTTACGTTTTGGATTTCTCCTCCCCTCTTGGGGAGGTTGTGTGTTTGATTCAATTTCAAGTTTCATAATTGAAGTTTAATTGTATTTTCCAGTTGCATTTTTTTCAATCAAGGTTCGTTGAATTTTATTTGAATTTACCGTTTTCTACAAATTACCGTCTCTGTAATTTGCCATTTTCTGAAATTATCGTTTTATGAATTTACCATTTTCTGAACTCTCTTTATTTTATCGTCTGCTGTTACGTTTTTGCATGTTTACTGTTTCATTGACAAATTTCATTTTCATTTAAGTGTTTTATTTTTACTATCTTTTTATTTTATCGTTTATTGTTTTCTGAATCGTTTAATTTTATCGTTTTTCAATTTACCGTTTTCATTTTTACCATCTTTTATCTTTCAGTTTTTACCATCGTTAAAATTTATTTCAATGTGTTTTAAATTCAGTTGTTTTATTTAAATTCCAATTTTTAATTTTACCGCACAAACAATCAAAACCCCCCCCCCCACTTTGTGTAAAAAAAATCTGAGATTGAACCGCCGCACAAATTGGTCCTTGAGAGACGACCTAGGAGTCAAATCCTAGTCTATACTGCATTAATTTCTGCACATCAAATTTGTATGACCGCGACAGTCGTAACAAATTTTGGCGCCGCTGCCGGGGAACAATCAAAAGACGGTTTGGTTTTAGATTTTTGTTGTATAAAGTTTTGTTCTGTTAATATGTTTGTTTTGTGTGTTCTGTCTGTCGTATTTTTGTAGGCGACAACGACACCTTCAGCAAATTTTGGCGGCGTTGTCACTTCAGATCCAGGTTCTTGTTTTAGATTTTTGCTGTGTTTTTCGATTATGTTGTGTTAATATATGTTTTGTCTTTTATATTTAATTGTGCTATGTTCTGTATTTAGTTGTTATAAAAAAAAAAAAGATTTAAAATTAAAAAAAAAAAAAAAAAAATTTATGTGTTGTTTTGTGTGTTCCTGTAGCATGTATAAATGTGTTGTGAATTATCTGTTTCATAATTTTTAGTTTTTAGTTTTTATTTTTATTTTCCATGTCTACCTATTTTAATTTTGTGAATAGTGCTTATTCTACAAGTGCCTGTAATTATGATTCTCTTTCTGCATATTACTTTGATTTTAAATCTGCTGATTTTTATGATGAGAACAATATGTTCCATCATCCAATTTCTGAGAGCTCTCTTTGGGAGCCAGTTCCACAATATGAGAGTCAGCAATATGATTCTCCTATTCAAATAACTCCTCAGCCTTCTACTTCTGAACCTACATTAAAGGAGTTACTGGAGCAGATGACCATGCAGAACGTTCAGTTACAGAAAGGGAACATGCAGTTCAAGAAAAATAGCATAGAGTTTCAGCAGGAAACTCAAGCGGCAATTCAGAATCTGAGTAATCAGATTGGGCAGATGACCATTCTTGCACTTGAGGAAAATGCTGATGATTTTGAGGACCAGGAAAGAATAAGCAATAATCTTGAACCAGGTGGACTACTTTCATCCTCCACTACTTTACCAATCTTCAAGGAAGTGGAGGTAAGCATACCGCAAATTGATTATTCTGTTGACTGTGTTATTAAAGATTATGCTGATGATAGGTATGCTTGTAATCATATTGTTGCTGAGCATGTTTTTAATTCTCCCTCTGAACATGAATCTGAGCCTGTTAAAGATATTATTTCTACATTTGAAACCGATTCATGTTATGAGGATTTATCTGAGGTTCAGCCTATTACACTAGAATTGGGTGTCATACCCCTGCATGAAATTTCTGCGGAACCACATTGCACTAACCATGTTGCAGGAGGTACGTATAAATTTGATCAACATACACCCACAGTGGAAAACAAAGGTGCTGACACTGACAGTTCAAAGATCAACAAGCACCTACTGAATCCGCTCAGTAACAATATTTGCTGCTTAGATCCGGCGGTGGAGGACATTTCACTGCTTGATCAAATCTGGAGGATGAAGCAGTTCGTCCTCAAAACTTCATGGCTGGATCGTGAACATGAAGACCTCTCCCTGATGGTCCAAAATTGGCAACTGCCACCCTGACCAGGGGAGTTTTCTTTTTCTTTCTTCCCCGTTTTCCTACTTTTATTGCATTTGTCCTTTATCTGTTCAGTGTTTTAACTGATGATCTTATGCTTAGAACACGTTTAGGACAGTGTAGTTTAAGTGTGGTCTTGGGGGAGATTCTGATTTTTGTTTTAAGTTTGTTTTTCCTTTTCTTTTTAGTTTTCGAATTATTATTATTATTTAAAAAAAAAAAAAAAAAAAAAAACAAAAATTAAAAAAAAAAAAAAAAAAAAAAAGTGTTCTGTGTTTTATTTGCTTCGTGATTTTTAGTGTTTGTACTAAAAAGAAAAAAATAAAAATAAAAATAAAAAATTTGTGTTGTGTTTCAAGTATGTTATTTTGTTAATGTATGTTTTGTAAATATATGTTTTGTCTGCTGTTTTTGACATTTGTGTTCTATCTGCTTTGATATTTTGTGTTCGTTATTTGGTATTTTGTTTCGTTAATATGTGTTCTGTTTTTATTTATTTATTTAGTTTTTTTTAAAACATAAATAATCGTAAGAGCAGAATTTGCAAATAAAGGGCAGAGAGGTGAAACTATCTGAGTGCATTTATTGAAACATAACAAATTCGCAGTAAACATTCTGTCTTACATTGATAATAAAAATAAAATTCATAAAAATAAAATAAAGATGTCCGAGGTTCGATCTTTAGTGATCGTTAATATTACAAACCAAATAAAAAACAAAAACATCATAAAAACATAAAAAAAATAAAAACAACAAAAATATAAGTGTTCATATTACAGCCCATATTCTGGCCACACTCGGCCAATAAAAACATAAAAAATAAATAAATAAACAAAACATTAAAACTGGAAGAATTCACGAGCTGGTTGTGGTGGTCTAAGAGAGAGCTCCGTTGAGGGAGCTCTGGTTCGGAATGCGAGCGGAGGCTTTGGTGGAGGTATTTCTCGTTCATTTCTGTCGTCATCGATGATGATCGGAACTGGAAACAAATTCAGCAGCCTCGGTGCCCTCATTATCACCCAGTTTTTTTCTTTCAAACAAAAAAATAAAAAAATAAAAAATAAAAAACATGTGTTAATAATAGAAGAGGAAGTGAAAAAAATTTCAATGATGGTATGATGAAAGTTCTTACCGTACATGTACAGCGGCAGTTGTGAAAAGAGAGTGCCAGTGGGGTCTATCTCCGCTTGCCAGTGCTTGACCCGATTGCCGTGGTTGTTGAACCAGCAGTGTACGTTGTATTCAGTGGCTTCGCCGAAAGCCCTTAGTCGAGACGCGATCTCGACGACTTGCGCTCGGCTTGGGTGTGTGACCCCATAGTTGAATATTTTGGTCATCATCTGGATTTGATCGTCGGTAGGACGCCACCGTTGACTGGTATATCTCTCTGATTCCGTTTCACTCATCCTTCCTCTCGTAATATACAAATACATAAATAAAAAAATAAATATAAAAATAAAAAGAACAAAAACATAAAAAAAGAAAAAAATAAACATAAAAAAATAATAAAAAGAACTAAAAAAAAGAGAAGCATAAAAAATTTTTAGATTAGTTCTGTGTTTTCTTTATTTGTTCTTGTTTTCCGTTAAATTTATTTTGTCTTGTCTGTCTTTGATTGTTTTTGTGTCTGGTCTCAGATCTGTTTCACGGTCCTTGCAAAGGGTCCTAAACGGATCTACGTCCAGTGTCCTTCTCCATATTGTTCTTGTATATTCAGTTTCTGTGTTTTAGTTTTAAGTGGGGTACGTGGCGTTGTTCTACCCGATTGTCTCTGCCATACCTTCAAACGAAGGGAGATTAACGTCTGGTTTCCAGCCGATATACCCCTTAAGTTTTAAGACAATTGTGTTTTATGTGTTTTAAGTGTTTAGCAGGTGAAAAATAAAGAGCTGAAAGCTGAAAATAAAGATGGAAAGCAGTAAAGGGAGAGCAGGGCAGAAATGAAAAATAAAGGTAATACAGAGAGAGAGAGAGCAGAAAAAACGGAAAGAAAGGCAGATCCAGGAGCAAAGGACTTACCTGGAGTAGTAGGCTGGCAGAGAAGCTCCTCGCAGATCTCAGACTCTTCAGATGGCACGGTGGCAGAGGTTCCACACAGCTCCAGATGCTCAGAGGAGAGGCTCCCTGCAGAGATCCAGACGCCAGAGAGAGTTGAGAGAGCAGAGAGTTGAGAGAGCAGAGAGAGAGAGCAGAGGAGTAGAGAGAGATTGAGCGTTCAGAAATGGCGCTGGACGCGGAGGAGCAGCCTTTTATAGCCAAAGCTTTCCACTGTAGCAACAGTTCCGGTCATTCCCACCGAGACTGTTGTCACAGTACCGGTATCCTTTTTCAGAAAAAAAAAAAATAATAAATAATAAAATAAAAGAAAAAAAAAAAAAAATAAAATAAAAAAAATATTATAGCATCTACTGATGGGTGCTAGGTGTTTTAGACATCTGCTGATGGATGTCCCTGATAACATCTACTGATGGATGTTACTGAAAAATTTCTTCCCATTTTTCCTAACTTTGTATTGCACTTGTCTATATTATTTGGCTGCTCTGAAATTGATAATCTGATGATTGTGACACACTGAGGACATTGTGTGATTTAAGTGTGGTCTACTGGGAGAAATTCTGATTTTTCTGTTAGTTCTGTTAGTATTTATTTTGTGTGTTAAATTTTTTGTTTTTAAGTGTTAAATTTTTTCTGTTTTTAAGTTGTTTTTATCGAGTTTTGAGTGCAATAAATTTTACATTTTTCTCTTGATTTCTGGATGATGTCTAAGATTGTAGATTTTTCCTTCACTTCATTAATACTTATGGTTTGAAATCCTTGCTTTTCTCTGCTTGGAAAGATGATTATAATGTTTAAGAGGTTGATTTGATTGTGACGAATACCCTGTGTGAGATTTGAGCCACTTAATTTTCTTTCTTGTGTGTGATATGTATCTTGATTTCTTGCACATATGCCTTGGCTTGATTCTTTTTGATATACTTGATTTATATGCATTTTTGGAAGTGATAAAGGCAATTTTGTTCTTGAGCCTCTTTAGCCAAATAAGCCTACCTTGTTATTATCCTTTGATAACCCCTTTGAGCCTATACTGTATATATTTCTTTGTGTTGAAGCTCATACACTGATCCTAAGTGAAAAACAAATGATTACCTTAACCTTAGGAAAGTCTGGAGCTATAGAAGTATTTTGTGAATAAGTGTGGTCTCCTTGGGAATTCTGATGAATTGGCTAGTTGGTTCCTCATCATGTTTTGAAATGATAATTTATATCCTGTTGTGTGAAAAAAAAAAAAAAAAAAAGAAGAAGAAAACAGGATTAAAAAAAAAATGATGAGAAAAAGAGAAAAATTGAAAAATAATTTTGTAAATAATGGAGTCGAGAAGAGGATTGAATTAGAGGTTTGGGTGAGATTTCACTATGTTTACATTTTTTCCCTAGTGCACCTTTATTTCTTCTGAGCTATAGCTACTTATCCAAATTTATCCTCCCCTGTCCTTGGCCCCATTACAACCCAGTAAAGACCTTTTGATCTGAAGATGCATATGTTTTAAGTATTGATAATTAGAAGCTTGCCAAGTCTGCTTGTGTTTGTTTTCTTGAGTGCATTGAGTGACATTGATTTACCTTAAACACTTGAGAGAAACACTGTGAGTGCATCTGTGAGGTTTTGTTATTTTCAATTCACCTCTTGAGCATATTAATTATTTTGCCATGTATTGAATTGCTTGGATGATTTCTATGAGTATCTGCTTTTCTTGATGGTGTGTTGGAAAATTTCTACTTCTTTCATTGGTCCATAATTCTTGAGAACTGTGTAAATTCTGTTTATTTTTCTCGTTAGTCTTTGTTTTCTGTCTGCTGAGTTTGTGTCACCATTCCTAAAAGTCCTTTGAACTATTCCCTGATTGGCGTCTTGATTTTGCCCAGGAGTGCAAAAGACTAAGTGTGGTCTATTTTGATGAATCAATATTTTCTACACTCCATTTAGTTTATTGTACTAGAATTAATTAGGGAATTGTGCTTAATTATCCAATATTTTCCCGTTTTTCCTAATTGTGCTGAATTTGATCAGAAATTCTTATTTTACTTAATTTGAATTATCTGAGCTAATTATTTTCATTATTGATTACAGGAAAATTTTGGAAATAGAAATTAGGACATTTGAAAGATGTAAAGATCCTGGAGACTTCAAGAAAAATTACAGTTTGGTTTGGTTGAAACAAAGCACCTTCAATTCATTTTCTTTTGGAAGAAAACAACTTAATTCTTTGTTGATCTCTTAATTTCTCACAGCATGTACAAATGGAAAGCAAGTGGAAAGTAACATCATGTAAAATGACAATGTCACGGCTGGAATGTTAACACTTGGAAAAATGTGAGATTGATATTCAAAAATAAAAGTGTACATGGTGGGATGAATGGAAAAATGGAAATGTAGAAATGATGGATAGTATTCAGCAGCAAAGAAGTGACATGCGGTACATCATTCAGGGGAATCTTCAAAGTTTTTGGTTTTATTATTTTATATGGAGAAGGTGACAATGTCTCGGCTGCACATCAAGAAGAGGAGACCCTTTCTTGCTTTTATTTAATGCCTCATGGAACCACAAAATTCTGAAAGTGCTCCACCAATACAGACATCATTCACGTAAATCCAAAGGAAGTTGGAAACTCACATTACACGGCCAACTCAAATTGGAAAACATGCAGCACTTTAGAATAAAAGGGAACCAACGTTGGGAAACCAAAACATATAATGGATTTGAATTGAAATAATGGGGGCCACATTGAAGAAAAAGAAAGGTCACGGATTCAAGGTGCTGAAGTATCATATTTGGCCTGCTAAAAGCACACTGCCCATTCATTTTTGCCGAGCATAAACCGTGAAGCATAATGGAGGGACCACATTGGAAGTGCAGCTCACACTTTTGGAAGAGAGTAGAATTAGGACTGCAATTTACGTTTTGGATTTCTCCTCCCCTCTTGGGGAGGTTGTGTGTTTGATTCAATTTCAAGTTTCATAATTGAAGTTTAATTGTATTTTCCAGTTGCATTTTTTTCAATCAAGGTTCGTTGAATTTTATTTGAATTTACCGTTTTCTACAAATTACCGTCTCTGTAATTTGCCATTTTCTGAAATTATCGTTTTATGAATTTACCATTTTCTGAACTCTCTTTATTTTATCGTCTGCTGTTACGTTTTTGCATGTTTACTGTTTCATTGACAAATTTCATTTTCATCTAAGTGTTTTATTTTTACTATCTTTTTATTTTATCGTTTATTGTTTTCTGAATCGTTTAATTTTATCGTTTTTCAATTTACCGTTTTCATTTTTACCATCTTTTATCTTTCAGTTTTTACCATCGTTAAAATTTATTTCAATGTGTTTTAAATTCAGTTGTTTTATTTAAATTCCAATTTTTAATTTTACCGCACAAACAATCAAAACCCCCCCCCCACTTTGTGTAAAAAAAATCTGAGATTGAACCGCCGCACAAATTGGTCCTTGAGAGACGACCTAGGAGTCAAATCCTAGTCTATACTGCATTAATTTCTGCACATCAAATTTGTATGACCGCGACAGTCGTAACACATGGCCTTGGATACATCAAAAGTGACCTCTTCATCATCAACTCTCAGTTTAAGCTTACCATTCTCTACATCAATCAGAACTCTAGCAGTCTTCATAAAAGGTCTCCCAAGAATAAGAGGAACATCACTAGTTCCTTCCATCTCCATCACAATAAAATCCACTGGAAATACAAATTTGTCAACCTTCACTAGAACATCTTCAACCACTCCATATGGATATTTAAGAGACCTGTCTGCCAATTGAAGAGCCATTCTGGTTGGTTTAATTTCCAACCCCTGAATTGTTCTGCACATGGATAACGGCATTAGATTAATGCTAGCTCCCAAATCAATCAATGCTCTTCCAACTTTCACATCTCCTATGGTGCATGGAATGGTGAAGCTTCCTGGGTCTTTAAGTTTAGGAGGTAGTTTCTGTATGATTGCACTGCAATTGCCCTGTACATTGATAGTTTCCTTCTCAGTGTACTTGTGTTTCTTTGTGAGAAGTTCCTTCAAAAATTTTGCATATGCTGGCATCTGTTGCAATGCTTCAGAAAATGGTATAGTAATCTCCAGCTTCTTAAACAGTTCCATGAATCTTTCCAACTGCTTTTCTTTCTCCTTCCTTGAATAACCCTTTGGATAAGGAAGTGGCTTTTCATACTCTTTTTCTCTCTCTCTCTCTTCTCTCTCATTTTTTTCTCTCCTCTCCTCTTCTTCTTTTCTCTTTTTCTCTCTCTCAACTCTTTCTTTCCACTCACATGATTCTTTTTCACTCTCACTCTCATTTTTTTCTTTCTCTCTCTCTTTTTGTCTCTCCTCTAACACTCTACCACTTCTGGTCACAACAGTTTTACAATCCTTTCCAAGGTTATCATGTTTAATCACGTCAACTATTTTCTCAACATGACTCTCCATTTTATTAAATGCAGCATCCACATTATGACAATAGGACGCATTTGTCTTCAAGAATCTCTGGAAAGTCTCTTCAAGCTTTGTTGTTTTCTCAACTGAAGTAAATTGCATCTGCCATTTTTGTTGCTCTTGAACCATTGAGACCTGTTGTATTTCCTATGGTATTTGAGAAAGTTTCATGGTTACTTCCTCAAGCTGTTGAGAGAGAGTTCTATTTTGGACAAGCAAAGCCTCATTTAATTTTGACAACTCCTTCTGATTAGGATCTCCTGTGTCAATATTGAGTTCGTTGTCACTAGTAGCCATATTTTCAATAATTTCAGTTGCTTCCTCTGGAGTCTTCCATTTGATATTACTTCCTGCTGAGGCATTCAGCATCATCTTGGTTTGTGAACCAAGCCCTCCAAGGAAAATTAAGACTACTTCATGTTCTTTAAAGCCATGCATGGGAGTTTTACGTAACAAGCTTTTATATCTGTCCCATGCATGCACCAGTGATTCTTCCATTCCCTGCTTGAATGAAGAAATCTCTTGCTTTCCTTTAGTCACCTTAGATTGTGGGAAGTATTTGTTTAAAAATTTTGTGACCACTGTTTCCCACTCTGTGAAACTTTCTTCTGGAAAAGAGTTCAACCAAAGCTTAGCATTGCCTCCCAATGAGAAAGGAAACAAGCTAAGTTTGATTGCTTCGTCTGGCACCCCATTAATTTTGACTGTATTGCAAATCTCATTAAAGGTAGTGAGGTTCTCATATGGGCTTTCATGAGACAACCCATTAAATTGATTACTCTTCACCAGTTGAATCAGTGCTGGTTTGACCTCCATGTTAGCTGCATTGACTCTAGGTCTAGCTATGCTATTGAAGTGCTGAGGTCCAGCAAGATTAGTATAATCTGCAAGAGTTCTTCTAATATTATTGCCCTCCATACTCCCTGTGCTATGAACAGAACCTTGTGGTGATGATTGCAAGAGAGTTTCTGGAGAAGGGAAAAGTTCTCTAGACGTTCTGATTCTTCTCCTCCTTCTACTCTCTTCTAGACCTTTAAGAAGTGGTTCTGTTGTTTTCTTACTCCTAGTTCGAATTGCTTCCTGCATACACAAGAAAACAAACCCTAGAAAAGATTTGTTAGCACAAAAAGATATAAGAGAAGATATATATTCAAAAGATAAAAAGATAAAAGATTCAGAAGATAAGAAGATAAAAGATTCAAAAGATAAAAAGATAAAAGATAAAATAAAATTTAAAAATAACATCTAATCTTAATCTAAAAGATAAAGATAAAATCTAATAAAATCTAACCTAACAAAATAAAATAAAATCTAATCTAATCTAATCTAAAAAGATAAAATAAAATCTAAAAAGATAAAATAAAATAAAAACAGAAAAAAAAAACAGAAATTCAAAATTAAAGTCAAAGATAATCAATAATCACACAAATTAACCAGTTAAACCACGAGTCCCCGGCAACGGCGCCAAAAACTTGATGGACAAATTTGTAAGCACCAAAATATGATGTCACAATAGTCTGATGGCCTCTGATGAGTCGTTATTTCTTGAATTATATTTAGTTTAGTGCACTTAAATAAACCAGGGAATTGTGTTTAATTGTTTGTTATTTCCCCGTTTTCCGAATTCTGCTTAATTTGGTCGGAAATTTGTAATTGTGCTAATTTGGATTTTCTGAGCTGATTAAGTGCATTTTTGAAGTGCAGGAAAATTTCGGAAATACATTTTGGGACATCAGGAAGAATGCCAAATAAATCCAAGACTCTCCACACAGACATTTTAGAATTAATTAAATTGTAATTCAGTAGTTTAGAATTTTTGTATCAACTTGTATATTTTGGGTCAATTTTTGGTAAATTAGATTAGACCCAAAATTAAAAGTTAGTGACTTGGCACCCTAGGGTTTTATTGTGTGGACCTTACCCTAAAACAAAGTGACACACGGCCTTAAAGAAATGGAGTGTGGCCGCCACTGGAGATAGACTTTTTTTGAGGGTCTCGGTCTTTTGATTTTGGGGGGGGGGGGCAACGATTGTATTTGGAGTGAACTTTTTCTAGGGGCTGAACGCTGGAATGGAGGAATGAAGGGTTAAATTGTTATTCTCTTTGCTGATTCTTGATGGCATGTTTTTATTTTTGGTTTTATGCACTTTTAAAGTTCATTCCATGATTTCACGCCCTGGAAGCACGGAAAGAGACTAGAATTGAGATGGAGGAAGGAAGCAACAACACGTAGGTGCCACGGTGGTAGGGGTCATGCAGGAAGAAATGAGTGGTGTGATCTGAGACTGAACCGCAATATTGGTCCTTGTGAGACGACCTAGGAGTCACTTCCTAGTCTATACTGCATTCTTTTATGCACAACTTTTGTTGGGAGGTGCGACCCTCTCACCAAAATGGCGCCGCTGCCGGGGACCAACGGTTCAGTCTTAGGTCTTTTGTTGTGTTAGTGTCTTTTGTTGTGTTAGTGTTGTGTTGTGTGATGTGTTTTAGGATGTTTAGTTAGTCTTATTTGGGTTTACTTCTTTTATCGATTTTTGTGTTTTTAGATTTTTACCATTTTCTGTATTTTGTGTATTTAGTTGTTGTTTGTGGAAGTTTCAAATTATGTAAATAATGGTTTTCCCCATGTTATGTTTCTATATGTTTGGTTTAATCTTTGTTTGAAGTGGAAGTCCAGGTCTGAGACAGGTTTTGCACTACAATAGAGGAGATGACAGACTCTCAAGACTGGATATATGATCTGATCCAGAGTCTTCCCAAATTCCATGGGTTGGCACATGAAGATCCATACAGGCACCTCAAGGAGTTTTGTTTGGTGTGTTTGTCGATGAGGCCTCCTGGTGTTTCAAAGGAGACAGTGTTGATGAAAGTGTTTCCAATGTCCCTTCAAGGTGCAGCAAGGGACTGGTTCCTATACCAGTATCCTTTTGATAGTTGGCAGGAAACACAACAGAGATTCCTCAACAAGTTCTTTCTAGCAGCAAAGGTAATCAGCATTAGGAGGGAGATCACTACCATTGAGCAATTTCAAGAAGAAAGCCTGGCAGATTATTGGGAGAGGTTTAACAGGCTCTGCACAGCCTGTCCAAACCACCAATTTTCAGAG
The DNA here is from genome assembly GCA_034642375.1 of Vigna nakashimae. NCBI lineage: Eukaryota > Viridiplantae > Streptophyta > Magnoliopsida > Fabales > Fabaceae > Vigna > Vigna nakashimae. The sequence continues at coordinate 20,512,727 of CM067760.1, read as the reverse complement.
CATTTGCTCTTGATTTACTTTTATGAAGGGCTCCTGGACAATGAAAGGATATTAGTGGATGTAGCTGCTGGTGGATCTTTGATGGACAGAACTCCAACAGAGGCAAAGAAGTTGCTCTGCAAGCTGGTGGGTCAAAATCCAAGTGAGGTAGTAAAGGAAAAACCTGAGCAGGTTTACTGTAAACTTGAAATCCCTACTCATGTATCTGAGGTTCAAGTAAATTTTAATGCTTTTGAATTGGTAAAACTTGAACCATTTAAGCCTGTTCTGGATTCTGATATTGATACACATGTGCGCACTCATGTTGTGGATTCATTATTCCCTGTAGAGCACATTGACATACCTGATGTTCACTACCCTTGCACTGACCTTGATTTAAATGATAGCCTTGAGGATGCAGCTGATGATTTGGAGATTGGTAAGAAAATTTTCAATGAGCAAAAACAGGTTTATTCTGAACTTGAGATTCCAAACACTTTACCTGATTTGCTTATGCATTCAAATGCCTGTGATTTGATGCACACTGATTCTATAGGATTCATGACTGATATTGATACAGATTTGATTGACCATTCTAAAATTTTTGATTCAGTATCAGCCATTGAACCCATTGGTCTAAGGGTTGTTTTGAATGGACATGATTGCCGTGATGAAATTTTGAATGATAATAGCCTTGAACTGACCTTTGATTCTATTGATGATGCATATATCAATATTGATTTTGAGGTGGAAACTGTGCAATCTGATAACTCTATAGTGTTAGGACTAAACTTTGATCTGACACAGTTCTCTAAGAACTTTGAATGTGATTGTGAATCTGGTTCTTGCCTGATCTGTATTGAAATTGATTATGTGTTACAGACAGATTCTAAGCGTATAACAGATGCTATAAATTGTGAGTTTGATGACCATGCTGCAGAATTAAATGAGAATACAGGTGCTGACATTAAGGAAATCATGATTAATGAAGGAGAGTGTACTGCTACTTCTTTGATTGAGCCAGAGATCTCCATTCCGGTGTCACACACTGAACAACTGCCAGTGGAAGGAAAGCTATTGATGGAACAGTTTGCTGGGAAAAGAAAGAAGAAACATCTCGTTGTGGATGATATGGCAGTACTGATGAAGTTGTTCCTCCTCCAAACTTGTTTGCTGAATCCTGTAGTGGAAGTGACGAACGGGTCGCACCGCTCACAAAAGTTTGTGCATAAAAGAATGCAGTATAGACTAGGAGGTGACTCCTAGGTCGTCTCTCAAGGACCAATATTTGTGGTTCGGTCTCAGATTTTTACACGAAGTGGGGGGGGGGGTTTGTAATTTTTGGTTGAATGCGGTAAATTTAAAATTGGAAAACACGACTAAAATTAAAAATGTTGAAATAAATTTTAAAGGTGGTAAAAACTGAACGGTAAAAGATGGTAAAAATGCAACAGTAAATATGCAGAAACGGTAAAATTTAACGATGCATAAAACAATAAACAATAAAATAAAAGAGACAGTAAAAATAAAAGCACTTGACTGAAAATGAAATTTATCAAAGATTCAACATTAAAATAAAATGACAATAAAAATCAAACCGATCAAACTGCTCCAATTGGTGTGACAGATTACACGCTTTCAGGAATAAAACACTACATTATTTTACTGTTAAAATGGAAAACAAAGAGGAAGAGGCGAGAGCCTCCTCCTAGACCGTCTGCTATCCTAAATCTGATACTAAAATCTACTCCAAAATCTCCTGAATTATCTGCCTGCTGCTCTCATTTTATAGCACTTCCCTGATATCCTCCCGTGATTAACTCTTCTCATTTCAGTGAACTGCAGCCACAAAATAATGAGACCCGTGAGGTGGCCCTTCTTCTATTAAAGCGTGATTTGTTAACAAACACCAATTCCCTTACTAATATTAAATCAACAGAATTCAATAAGTTTCTCCCATACGTGATCTTTGGACAATGTGGTGGTCCCCTTTTGTATTCACAATGAATTATCCATGGCCAATCTTCCAAACCCGTGAGCTTTGAAGAATAAAAGCTGCAAACACACCATTTATCATTGAAAATCCAAAACCTTCATGGGCCATGTCAACACTTTTACTAAAATATTCAGCACTTCAATTTGTAACTCTTCCCATGGACCCATGGATGTGAGCTTCCAACGTGGATCCTTCTCCCACACGGCCATCTCCCTCTCTTTGTTGTTGGACCGTGAACCTGTGTGCTGTCTGGATGCAATTTGCTGCTGCCCAAGCTGTCATGGCTGTGCTTCTTTGGTTGAAGTGTTCCAGCACTTCCAGCAGGTCGTGAAGGTTGCTGGACAATGCACTCTTGCATTGCTGAACAGATTGAAGCTTATGCTGGATGGAGGTTTCCTCTCGGTGGCTGCTACTGCCTGGTGGTCCGCGTGCATGGAGCTGCTGGAGTTGGACGGTGATGTTCTTCCCAAGCTGGACGTTGCTCCTTCAAGATGCTGGAATGCTACCTATGTGCTGCAACTGTGGAGAGTTTGCTTCTTCTGCTGCTTCACCGTGTAGCGCTGGATCAGCTGGTAGAGTGAAAATGTTGCTTCCTCCATTGCTTCTCTTTAATTTATTCCCATGCACACCAACTAAGTGGAATCCCGTGAGCTCCTCTTCTCTGGGGTGTGGACGTGGCAGTGTTGGTCTCCCATGCTGCACCCTCTTCTTTTCTGAATCAAGACCGTGGACTCCCCTGGATGCTCTCCTCCCTTTTGTTGGACGCAGCTGGACTACTTTGGTGTGTGACCGAGAGCTTTCCCAAGCTTGGACTGAGAAGTGTTTTTGCTGGACAATTCTGAATGATGCGCAGCCTCTCCAACACGTCCCAACTCTCTCCCTTTTCTTTCTTCACGTGAGCTGCTGGTTGCTCTGCATGGAAGTCCAGCTTGAGAGTTGCCTCCGTGTGCTCATCACCACTTACCATGGCTCTCTCTTCTTCTGCTTCCACGCTTCTTTCTTCATTTTTCTGTGCACACCATTCCAGCCCCTCATGGCTGCTGCTCAAGACCGAGACACCTCCTTCTTCAGCTCTTTGTGCACACCAAAACTGTTTCGGAATTAATTCTCCATGGACCGTGTGCAGCTGGTTGTCCGTGAGCTTCTCCCTCAAGGACGTGGCTTCCTCTTTGCTTGCTGGGCCAGCTGTTGGACGTTGTCTTTCCTTCATCACCGTGAAGCTCTCTTCATGCAGTTGGTGTACATGGGTTGCTGCTGCCTTCCTGCAAGCTCCCAAGCTGAATTTAAAGTGGACCAGCCCACTTTTCCATATCTCTATCCCATCCAACTTCACACCAAATCATGTGCCATTAATTCCTCTTAATTCCATGTGATGTCATAGACATGGAGAAACCGTGAGTAAGGGCAATTGGTGGTCCCCTCCATGTGTTCACTTCATTCATTCTTTGTTAGTTTTAAAATCCCAAATGAAAACAAAGTATATTTCCATCATTCTCTGCAGCAAAGCAAATCCGTGGGTTTTAAAGTGTGGTGGCCCCCACTTTCTTTTTCCATTTGATTTGCAAGATTCCAATAAGAAGAGTCGTATGTGTTGTATTTCTTTAATGGTTGGACCAAGAGAATTGAAGCCGTGGAATGAGCTCCTCTCATCAAGTAAACTAAAATTAATTCCTTGTAGACCACTAATTTTTCTCCATGCTCCCACTTCCACGTGAAATGAATCACCAAGGACCAAAATAAATCAAAACATGAATGTGCTTCTCCCAAAACCGTGAAAATAAATTTTCTTCCAAATCTCTTAGAATATGTTTCCAAAATTCTTCCTGAAATTATTAATGCAAATAATTAGCTCAGAAATTTCAAATTAATTAAAATAAGAATTTCCGATCAAATTACGCACATTTAACAAAAACGGAAAAATACCGGACATTTAAGCACAATTCCCTGATTAAATTTGGTACAATAAGCTAAGTGAAATTGAGAAAATATTGACTCATCAAAATAGACCACACTTAGTCTTTTGCACTCCTGGGCAAAATTAAGACGTAAATCAGGGAATGGTTTAAAGGACTTTTAGGAAGGTGACACACACCCAGCACGCAGAAAACAAAGACTCAAGAAAAATAAAAAGAATTTACAGAGTTCTCAAGAATTATGGACCGATGAAAGAAGTAAAAATTTTCCAACACAAAATCAAGAAAAACACATACTTACAGAAATCATCCAAGCATTTCATAGTATGGCAAAATAATTAATCAACTCAAGAGGTGATTTAAAAGTAACATAACCTCACATATGCACTAATAGTGTTTCTCTCAAGTGTCTAGGGTAAAGAATTTTCAACTCGATGCACTCAAGAAAGCAAACACAAGTAGACTTGGCAAACTTCTAATATCCACACTTAAAACATATGCATGTTCAGATCAAAAGGTCTTTTCTGGGTTGTAATGGGGCCAAGGACAGGGGAGGATAAATATGGATAAGTAGGTATAGCCCAAAAGAAATAGAGGAGCAATGGGGAATAAGTAGAAATACAGTCAAATCTCACCCAAACCTCTAATTCAATCCTCTTCTCGACTCCATTATTCACAAAATTGTTTTTCATTTTTTTTTCTCTCTTTTTCTCATCATTTTTTTTTTCATCCTGTCTCTTTTCTTTTCTCTCTTTATCACACAACAGGATATAAATCATAATTTCAAAACATGATGAGGAACCAACTAGCCAATTCATCAGAATTCCCAAGGAGACCACACTTTTTCACAAAATACTTTTATAGCTCCAGACTTTCCTAAGGTTAAGGTAATCATTATTTTTCACTTAGGGTCAGTGTATGAGCTTCAACACAAAGAAATATATACAGTATAGGCTCAAAGGGGTTATCAAAGGATAATAACAAGGTAGGCTTATTTGGCTAAAGAGGCTCAAGAACAAAAATGCCTTTATCACGTCTGAACATGCATATCAATCAAGTATATCAAAAAGAATCAAGCCAAGGCATATGTGCAAGCATTCAAGATACATATCACACACAAGAAAGAAAATTAAGGGGCTCAAATCTCACACAGGGTATTCGTCACAATCAAATCAACCTCTCAAACGTATAATCATCTTTCCAAGCAGAGAAAAGCAAGGATTACAAACTATAAGTATTAAGTAAGTGAAGGAAAAATATACAACTTAGATATCATCCAGAAATCAAGAGAAAAATGTAAACTTTATTGCACATAAAACTCGATAAAAATAACTTAAAACAGAAAAAATTTAACACTCAAAAACAAAAAATTTAACACACAAAATACAAACTTAACAGAAACTAACAGACAATCAAAATTTCTCCCCAGTAGACCACACTTAAATCACACAATGTCCTCAGTGTGTCACAATCATCAGATTATCAATTTCAGAGCAGCAAATAATATAGACAAGTGCAATAAAAAGTTAGGAAAAATGGGAAGAAATTTTCAGAAACATCCATCAGCAGATGTTAATATTATTTTATTTTTTATATTTTTTTTTATTTTATTTTATTTTTTTTTTTATTTTATTTTATTTTATTTTTTTTTTTTGAAAAAGGATACCGGTACTGTGACAACAGTCTCGGTGGCAAAGACCGGAACTGTTGCTACAGTGGCAGAATTTTGGTTATTAATAGGCCAACTTCGGCTCCCGAGCGGCATTTCTGACTGCTCTGCTCTCTCTCTCTACTTCTCACTTCTCTCTCCGCTCTCCTCACTCTCAACCTGAGCATCTGGAGTCTGCGCGGAGCCTCTGCCACCGCGCCTTCTGAAGAGTCTGAGAACCTCGAGGAGCCTCTGCAAGCCCTACTACTCCAGGTAAGTCCTCTACACCTGGATCCCTTTTTCTTTCTGCTTGCTTAACTTTTCCTGCCGTCTCTTTGCTTCATTTTTCTTGTTTCCTTTCATTCTGCTTATTCTGCTGTTATGCCTTCCTGCTTTCCTTCTTCTCCTTTTCCTTTTTTCCAGATCTTTCATTTTTTTTTCTTTTTCTTTTTCTGCTTTCTTTTCCTGCTTTCATTTAAGCCTTCAGTTCCTTCTTTATTTTCAGCTCTTATTCGCTTTCTTCTTCACCTGCTAAACACTTAAAACACATAAAACACAATTGTCTTAAAACTTAAGGGGTATATCGGCTGGAAACCAGACGTTAATCTCCCTTCGTTTGAAGGTATGGTAGAGACAATCGGGTAGAACAACGCCACGTACCCCACTTAAAACTAAAACACAGAAACTGAATATACAAGAACAATATGGACAAGGACACTGGACGTAGATCCGTTTAGGACCCTTTTGCAAGGACCGTGAAACAGATCTGAGACCAGACACTGAAACATCAAATACAGACTGGACAAAATAAATCTAAAAGGAAACAAGAACAAAAAAAGAAAACAGAGAACTAATCTAATTTTTTTATGCTTCTCTTTTTTTTAGTTATTTTTATTTTTTTTATGTTATGCTTTTTTTTCTTGTTTTTGTTCTTTTTATATGTATTTATTTTTTATTTATGTATTTGTATATTACGAGAGGAAGGATGAGTGATATGGAATCAGAGAGATATACCAGTCAACGATGGCGTCCTACAGATGATCAGATCACGATGATGACCAAAATCTACAACTATGGGGTCACACACCCAAGCCGAGCGCAAGTCGTCGAGATCGCGTCTCGACTAAGGACCTTCGGCGAAGCCACTGAATACAACGTGCACTGCTGGTTTAACAACCATGGCAATCGGGTCAGGCGCTGGCAAGCGGAGATAGACCCCACAGGCACTCTCTTTTCACAACTGCCGCTATACATGTACGGTAAGAACTCTCTTCATACCTCAATCGAAATTTTTTTTTTTTTTCACTTCCTCTTCTATTATTAACACATGTTTCTTATTTTTTTATTTTTTTATTTTTATTTTTTTGTTTGAAAGAAAACAACTGGGTGATAATGAGGGCACCGAGGCTGCTGAATCTGCGGAGGCTTTGGTGGAGGAATTTCTCGTTCATTTCTGTCATCATCGATGACGACAGAAATGAACGAGAAATTCCTCCACCAAAGCCTCCGCTCGTGACTTTTCGAACCAGAGCTCCCTCAACGGAGCTCTCCCTTAGACCACCACAACCAGCTCGAGAATTCTTCCAGTTTTAGTGTTTTATGTTTTTTTTTTTTTTTATATGTTTTTGCTGGCCGAGTGTGGCCAGAATTAAGGACTGTAATATGAACAATTAATTTTTTTTTTTTTTTGTTGTTTTTATTTTTTTTGTTTTTATTTATTATGGTGTGTAATATTAACGATCAGAAATGATCGAACAACTTTATTTATGTTTTTATGTATTTTATTTTAATAATCAATGTAAGACAGAATGTTTTCTGCGAACTTGGTAAGTTACAATAAATGCACTCAGATAGTTACACCTCTCTGCCCTTTATTTGCAAATTCTGCTCTTACGATTATTTATGTTTTAACAAAAACTAAATAAATAAATAAAAACAGAACACATATTAACGAAACAAAATACCAAATAACGAACACAAAATATCAAAGCAGATAGAACACAAATGTCAAAAACAGCAGACAAAACATATATTTACAAAACATACATTAACAAAATATCATACTTAAAACACAACACAAATTTTTATTTTTATTTTTATTTTTATTTTTATTTTTTTTTTTTTTTAATTTTCGAATTTTTTTTTTTTTTTTTTAGTACAAACACTAAAAATCACGAAGCAAATAAAACACAGAACACATTTTTTTAAATTGTTTTTTTTTTTTTAAAAAAAAAAATAATTCGAAAACTAAAAAGAAAAGGAAAAACAAACTTAAAACAAAAATCAGAAACTTCCCGAGACCACACTTAAACTACACTGTCCTAAATGTTTTCTAAGCATAAGATCATCAATTAAAACACTAAACAGATAAAGGACAAGTGCACTAAAAATATGAAAACGGGGAAGAAAGAAAAAAAAAACTTCCCTGGTCAGGGTGGCAGTTGCCAATTTTGGACTTGTAGGGAGAGGTTTTCCACTTCATGATCCAGCACGGAAGTTTTGAGGAGGAACTGCTTCATCCTCCAGATTTGATCTCGCAATGAAATGTCTTCCATCGCTGGATCTAAGCAGAAAAAATTGTTGATGATTGGGTTCAACAGGTGCCAATTGATTTTCAAACCGTTTTGTAAGCTTGCACCTTTGTCTTCAATTGTGGGTGTTTGTTGATGCAATACATGTACACCTCCTGCAACATGGTTAGTGCAATGTGGTTCCAAAGAAATGTTATGCAGAGGTATAACACCCAAATTATCATACTGAGCTTTAGATAAATCCTCATAACATGAATCAATTTCTAAATTGCATGCAATATTAATCATAGACTCAGATTCATGTTCAGTGCATGAAGAATAACCATTCGAATGTGATAGTAAAAAGCGGTTCTCATCATGCACAGAGGAAAAATTAAAATCAGACTCAGCAAGAATATATTCATTAGCATACCGATCATCATCACAATCAACATAATAATCAAATTGTGGTATGCTTACCTCCTCTTCCTTGAAGATTTCTAGAGTGTGGGAAGGTGAAGGTGGTCTACCTGGTTCAGGATTACTGCTTACTTCTGCCGGGTCCCCAAAATTTTCATCAGTCTCCTCAGGTGCAAGAGTGGCCATCTGCCTGATCTGATCAGTCAGCTTCTGAATGGCAGCTTGAGTTTCCATGCTCTCTTGCTTGAACTGCATGTTCCCTTTCTGAAACTGAATATTCTGCATTGTCATCTGCTCTAGTAACTCCTTTAAAGTAGGTTCAGAAGTAGAAGGCTGAGGAGTTATTTGAATAGGAGAATCATACTGCTGACTCTCATATTGTGGAACTGGCTCCCAAAGAGAGCTCTCAGAAATTGGATGATGGAACATATTGTTCCCATCATAAAAATCAGCAGATTTAAAATCAAAGTAATATGCAGAATAAGAATCATAATCACAGACATTGGCAGAATAAGCATTATTCACAACATTAAAATAGGTAGACATGGAAAAATAAAAAATAAAAACTAAAAACTAAAAATTACGAATCAGATAAAACAAAACACATTTATACATGCTACAAGCACACACAAGACAGAACATCAATAGTAAAAATTTTTAATAAATTTTTTTTTTTTTTTTTTAATTTTCAAATTTTTTTTTTTTTAATAACAACTAAATACAGAACATAGCACAATTAAACACATATATACACAATATATATTAACACAGCATAATCGAAAAACACAGCAAAAATCTAAAACAAAAAACCTGGAACTGAAGTGACAACGCCGCCAAAATTTGCTGAAGGTGTCGTTGTCGCCTACAGAAATATACAAGACAAAACACACAAAATACACATATTAACAGAACAAAAATTTACACAACAAAAATCTAAAACCAAACCGTCTTTTGTTGGTCCCCGGCAGCGGCGCCATTTTTGACGAACGGGTCGCACCGCTCACAAAAGTTTGTGCATAAAAGAATGCAGTATAGACTAGGAGGTGACTCCTAGGTCGTCTCTCAAGGACCAATATTTGTGGTTCGGTCTCAGATTTTTACACGAAGTGGGGGGGGGTTTGTAATTTTTGGTTGAATGCGGTAAATTTAAAATTGGAAAACACGACTAAAATTAAAAATGTTGAAATAAATTTTAAAGGTGGTAAAAACTGAACGGTAAAAGATGGTAAAAATGCAACAGTAAATATGCAGAAACGGTAAAATTTAACGATGCATAAAACAATAAACAATAAAATAAAAGAGACAGTAAAAATAAAAGCACTTGACTGAAAATGAAATTTATCAAAGATTCAACATTAAAATAAAATGACAATAAAAATCAAACCGATCAAACTGCTCCAATTGGTGTGACAGATTACACGCTTTCAGGAATAAAACACTACATTATTTTACTGTTAAAATGGAAAACAAAGAGGAAGAGGCGAGAGCCTCCTCCTAGACCGTCTGCTATCCTAAATCTGATACTAAAATCTACTCCAAAATCTCCTGAATTATCTGCCTGCTGCTCTCATTTTATAGCACTTCCCTGATATCCTCCCGTGATTAACTCTTCTCATTTCAGTGAACTGCAGCCACAAAATAATGAGACCCGTGAGGTGGCCCTTCTTCTATTAAAGCGTGATTTGTTAACAAACACCAATTCCCTTACTAATATTAAATCAACAGAATTCAATAAGTTTCTCCCATACGTGATCTTTGGACAATGTGGTGGTCCCCTTTTGTATTCACAATGAATTATCCATGGCCAATCTTCCAAACCCGTGAGCTTTGAAGAATAAAAGCTGCAAACACACCATTTATCATTGAAAATCCAAAACCTTCATGGGCCATGTCAACACTTTTACTAAAATATTCAGCACTTCAATTTGTAACTCTTCCCATGGACCCATGGATGTGAGCTTCCAACGTGGATCCTTCTCCCACACGGCCATCTCCCTCTCTTTGTTGTTGGACCGTGAACCTGTGTGCTGTCTGGATGCAATTTGCTGCTGCCCAAGCTGTCATGGCTGTGCTTCTTTGGTTGAAGTGTTCCAGCACTTCCAGCAGGTCGTGAAGGTTGCTGGACAGTGCACTCTTGCATTGCTGAACAGATTGAAGCTTGTGCTGGATGGAGGTTTCCTCTCGGTGGCTGCTACTGCCTGGTGGTCCGCGTGCATGGAGCTGCTGGAGTTGGACGGTGATGTTCTTCCCAAGCTGGACGTTGCTCCTTCAAGATGCTGGAATGCTACCTATGTGCTGCAACTGTGGAGAGTTTGCTTCTTCTGCTGCTTCACCGTGTAGCGCTGGATCAGCTGGTAGAGTGAAAATGTTGCTTCCTCCATTGCTTCTCTTTAATTTATTCCCATGCACACCAACTAAGTGGAATCCCGTGAGCTCCTCTTCTCTGGGGTGTGGACGTGGCAGTGTTGGTCTCCCATGCTGCACCCTCTTCTTTTCTGAATCAAGACCGTGGACTCCCCTGGATGCTCTCCTCCCTTTTGTTGGACGCAGCTGGACTACTTTGGTGTGTGACCGAGAGCTTTCCCAAGCTTGGACTGAGAAGTGTTTTTGCTGGACAATTCTGAATGATGCGCAGCCTCTCCAACACGTCCCAACTCTCTCCCTTTTCTTTCTTCACGTGAGCTGCTGGTTGCTCTGCATGGAAGTCCAGCTTGAGAGTTGCCTCCGTGTGCTCATCACCACTTACCATGGCTCTCTCTTCTTCTGCTTCCACGCTTCTTTCTTCATTTTTCTGTGCACACCATTCCAGCCCCTCATGGCTGCTGCTCAAGACCGAGACACCTCCTTCTTCAGCTCTTTGTGCACACCAAAACTGTTTCGGAATTAATTCTCCATGGACCGTGTGCAGCTGGTTGTCCGTGAGCTTCTCCCTCAAGGACGTGGCTTCCTCTTTGCTTGCTGGGCCAGCTGTTGGACGTTGTCTTTCCTTCATCACCGTGAAGCTCTCTTCATGCAGTTGGTGTACATGGGTTGCTGCTGCCTTCCTGCAAGCTCCCAAGCTGAATTTAAAGTGGACCAGCCCACTTTTCCATATCTCTATCCCATCCAACTTCACACCAAATCATGTGCCATTAATTCCTCTTAATTCCATGTGATGTCATAGACATGGAGAAACCGTGAGTAAGGGCAATTGGTGGTCCCCTCCATGTGTTCACTTCATTCATTCTTTGTTAGTTTTAAAATCCCAAATGAAAACAAAGTATATTTCCATCATTCTCTGCAGCAAAGCAAATCCGTGGGTTTTAAAGTGTGGTGGCCCCCACTTTCTTTTTCCATTTGATTTGCAAGATTCCAATAAGAAGAGTCGTATGTGTTGTATTTCTTTAATGGTTGGACCAAGAGAATTGAAGCCGTGGAATGAGCTCCTCTCATCAAGTAAACTAAAATTAATTCCTTGTAGACCACTAATTTTTCTCCATGCTCCCACTTCCACGTGAAATGAATCACCAAGGACCAAAATAAATCAAAACATGAATGTGCTTCTCCCAAAACCGTGAAAATAAATTTTCTTCCAAATCTCTTAGAATATGTTTCCAAAATTCTTCCTGAAATTATTAATGCAAATAATTAGCTCAGAAATTTCAAATTAATTAAAATAAGAATTTCCGATCAAATTACGCACATTTAACAAAAACGGAAAAATACCGGACATTTAAGCACAATTCCCTGATTAAATTTGGTACAATAAGCTAAGTGAAATTGAGAAAATATTGACTCATCAGGAAGACATCTCCCTGATAGTCCAAAATTGGCAATTGCCACCATGACCAGGGGAGTTTTCTTTCTCTCTTCTCCCCCTTTCCCTACTTTTATTGCACTTGTCCATGATCTGTTGACTGTTATGATTTCTGATCTTATGCTTATGACACATTGAGGACACTGTGTAGTTTAAGTGTGGTCTATTGGGGGAGATTTTTATTTTTCTTTGTTAGTTTTTGTTTTCTTGGTTAATTTTTTTTCTTTTCTAGGTTATTTTTGTCGTGTCTTGTGTACAGTTTTACATGTTTCTCTTGATTTCTGGACTTTGTTTAGGTTGTAGATGTGTCTTTCACTTCATTGATACTCTGATTTGTTTGAAATCCTTGCTTTTCTCTGCTTGGGAAGATGATTATGATGTTTGAGAGGTTGAATTGATTGTGACAGAATTACCCTGTGTGAGATTTGAGCCACTTTATGTTCTTTCTTGTGTGTGATATGTCTCTTGATTGCTTGCACATATGCCTGGGCTTGACTCTTGTTGATAACCCTTGATTGATATGCATGTTTGGAAGTGATAAAGGCAGTTTTGTTCTTGAGCCTCTCTAGCCAAATAAGCCTACCTTATTGTGATCCTTTGATAACCCTTTTGAGGCTGTACTTTCCCCATTTCTTTGTTTTGAAGCTCATACACTAGCCCTAAGTGAAAAACCATGATTACCTTAACCTTAGGGAATTTTGGAGCTTTGGAAGTGTCTTGGGAACAAGTGTGGTCTCCCTGGGGATTCTAATAAATTGGCTAGTTGGTTCCTCTTCTTGTTTTGTTTTTAGAAATATGTGGTGTATCTTGTCTCTTGAAATTGTGTGCTGAATAGAGTAAAGAAAAGAGACAGGATGGAAAAAAAAAAGCAGAAAAACAATGAAAAATGAAAAAAAAAATAATAATGGAGTCAAGAAGAGGATGAAATTAGAGGTTGTGGGTGTGTTTGAATGTGTTTACACTTGTTCCCCATTGCTTCTCTATTCCTTATGGTTTGTAGCTTCTTATCCAGATATATCCTCCCTTGTCCTTGGCCCCATTACAACCATGAAAAGACCTTTTGATTTGAACATGCGTATGTGCTTGAGTGTTGATATTAGAGGCTTGCCAAGTCTATTTGTGATTGCTTTCTCGAGTGCATTGAGTGACATTGATTTACCTTAAACACTTGAGAGAAACACTGATTGTGTGCATCTGTGAGGCTCTGTTGCTTTTGATTCATCTCTTGAACTGATTGACTGCTTTCCTTGTACTGAATTGTTTGGATGATTCTTTGAGCATCTGCTTTCGTTGACTCTGTGTTGGATTCTGCCTATACCTTTTACCATCCAGATTTTGTGAGAATTGTGCAACTGTGTCTCTGTCCTTGTTGAGTCTTTGTTATCTGTCTGTCGAGTCTGTGTCAGCTCCCTGATGTTTGAGTAGTTCCCTGGTTTTCGTTATGGTTTTGCCCAGGAGTGCAAAAGACTAAGTGTGGTCTATTTTGATGAGTCGTTATTTCTTGAATTATATTTAGTTTATTGCACTTAAATAAACCAGGGAATTGTGTTTAATTGTTTGTTATTTCCCCGTTTTCCGAATTCTGCTTAATTTGGTCGGAAATTTGTAATTGTTCTAATTTGGATTTTCTGAGCTGATTAAGTGCATTTTTGAAGTGCAGGAAAATTTTGGAAATACATTTTGGGACATCAGGAAGAATGCCAAATAAATCCAAGACTCTCCACACAGACATTTTAGAATTAATTAAATTGTAATTCAGTAGTTTAGAATTTTTGTATCAACTTGTATATTTTGGGTCAATTTTTGGTAAATTAGATTAGACCCAAAATTAAAAGTTAGTGACTTGGCACCTTAGGGTTTTATTGTGTGGACCTTACCCTAAAACAAAGTGACACACGGCCTTAAAGAAATGGAGTGTGGCCGCCACTGGAGATAGACTTTTTTTGAGGGTCTCGGTCTTTTGATGTTGGGGGGGGGGGCAACGATTGTATTTGGAGTGAACTTTTTCTAGGGGCTGAACGCTGGAATGGAGGAATGAAGGGTTAAATTGTTATTCTCTTTGCTGATTCTTGATGGCATCTTTTTATTTTTGGTTTTATGCACTTTTAAAGTTCATTCCATGATTTCACGCCCTAGAAGCACGGAAAGAGACTAGAATTGAGATGGAGGAAGGAAGCAACAACACGTAGGTGCCACGGTGGTAGGGGTCATGCAGGAAGAAATGAGTGGTGAGCATTGCTGCAGCTTTGAGAATGAAAATGTTGATTTGATGGGAGTGGGTAGTGGGAATACATGTGATTTACGGCTTGGGAGGATACACCCATTCCAACTTTTTATTAAAGCTTTTTAATGTTGCTTTGCTGGAAAGAGAGTGCACGCTGAATCACGGCTGGTGCAAGAAAAATGAGATTCGTTTTTTTTTATTCATGCATTTATGAAATGAGTGCTGATTGATGGGAGCAAGAAGGTGCACATGTCACGGCCCTGCTGGAAGAAAAGGGAATGATTTTTGTTTTTATGAAATGAGAAGTACATTAGGTGGGAGAAGATGGGACGTTGGCAGCAATGTTTAATCATTTAGGATGAAGAAAATGATGTGGTGTCACGGAGGCATTCTAGGATGCACACATTCCAATATTTTTTTACCTATTAAAGCTTTAAGTGTTTCTTGCTGGAACGGAGAAGAAAAGAGAGGGCACGGCTGGAAGCATTAAAGGGAGGAAGCATCGCAGTAGTGAGGGCACGACTTCTAGAAGAAAAGAGAATTGTTTTTCCAATTGTGTGAGAATGAAAAAAGTAGCAAAAATTGGTGGTGTGCACGGTGATGGCTGGAAGAGTGGCCCACGGGTATTGGATGCATTTCCTTTATTTTTTTTAGCATGAATGGATAACTTAGGAGTAGCAAGGTACGGTGATAGCATCAATTTTAATTGCTTTAAATTCCTTTTGCAAAAATGAGTGGTTAATGGTAGAGAAGTTTATTTTCTTTTATTTCTTTTGCCTTAAAATATTTTATATTATATGTTGAAATGATTTTCTTCTTTTTGGTGGTGAATTGTGTTTGAATATTTATCTATTGTATTGTTTTCTTTAAAAGTTTTCATGCACTTTAATGCTTTCAATTATATTCGGTCGTGTGTTATTTAATTTCTAGTTAATTTAATTTTACCGCAACCAAAAAAATCACAAAACCCCCCTTCTTTTCCGTGTGTGATCTGAGACTGAACCGCAATATTGGTCCTTGTGAGACGACCTAGGAGTCACTTCCTAGTCTATACTGCATTCTTTTATGCACAACTTTTGTTGGGAGGTGCGACCCTCTCACCAGCCTCATTTTGCAAATCATCTAACTGTCGAGGATCAACAACTTTCTTGTAAATGGCATTGAAACACAAACTCAAACATGTGAGAATACCTCTAACAGAGGCAGGTAATATGGCTTGAATAGCTACTGGTAAAAGTTGTTGCATTAAGACATGACAATGTGAGACTTTAAACTAACCAACTTCAAATCTTTCATAGAAACAAGGCTGCTAATATTTGACGAATAACCTTGTGGAACCTTCACACTATGTAAACATTCACAAAAATTTTTTTTTCTTTTTTTTGAAAGAGTGTGACAAGTTGGAGGAAGATAGGTGTGTCTTCCTATGGATTGCGGATGTAACTCAGAACGGATTCCCATGTCAACCAAGTCTTGTCGTGCTTTCACTCCATCTTTTGTCTTTGCTTTAACGTTTAGTAAAGTCCCAACAACACTATCACATACATTTTTTTCAACATGCATCACGTCTATGCAATGTCGCACATCATGTTTACACCAATATGGAAGATTGAACAATATTGATCGCTTTTTCCAAATGTTTTTCTCAAATGTTTTCTTTTTATGTTTTCCGAAGACAACATCAATGTTCCTCACCTGGTCGTATACTTCTTCCCCATTACGTGGTCTGCACACTACATCATCCTTAGGACTTCCATTAAAGGCTTTTATCAATCTATGGTAAGGGTGATTTCGAGGAAGGAATCTTCGGTGTCTTGTGTACACAGTTTTCTGCCCATGCTTTAGTTGAAGATAGCTAGTATTTTCTTCACAAATCGGACATGCAAAATGACCTTTAACACTATAACCGCTCAAGTTCCCATATGCTGGGAAATCATTTATGGTGCAAAACAACATTGCACGTAAACAAAAGTTTTCTTTTGAATATGAATCGAAGACCTCGACGCCCTCTTCCCACAACATTTTTAAATTGTCAATTAACGGTTTTAGATAAACATCAATGTCATTTCCAGATTTTCTAGGACCCATTATCATCATAGACAACATCATGTATTTTCTCTTCATGCACAACATAGGAGATAGATTGTAAATCATCAAAATAACTGGCCATTAACTATGGTTGCTACTTAAGTTGCCATAAGGATTCAGACATCGGTAGCAAGTGCAAGTCTTAAGTTTCTCGGCTCTGCACTAAATTCGGGAAATGTGCCATCAATGTTCTTCCATTGTGGGGAATCAGGTGGGTGTTGAAGAAGATTATCACATTTTCTTCCATCAACGTGCCACATAAGATTCTTCGCATCTTCTTTAACAGAAAACAATCGTTTCAACCTAGGTAGTATAAGTAAATACCACATGACCTTAGCCGGTGGACCTTCATTGTGTTCATCGTTATTTTCATCAAATTTCTTCTTAAATCGTGACGAACCACATGTCGGACACACTTTCATTAAAGCATACCGATCTCTATACAATACACAATCATTGGGACATGCATGTATCTTTTGGTATTCCAAACCCATTGGACATAGAATTTTCATCACGTCGTAATTACGGATAGGTAACGTGTTATTTTCTGGTAGCTTCTCCTTCAGCAACTCCAACAATTCCGTGAAAGTTTTATCAGTCCATCTGTTTCTTGCTTTCAAACAAAAAAATTTCAAAGTAGCCGATAACCTTGTAAAATTGATGCATCCTAGATACAACTCTTGCTCTGAACTCATATTGTATGAACTCATAAACCCCTCGCTCATACTCTTCACTAATATGACGTTGATGAATCCAGCTTCGATCCATACTACTACATTGAACGAAAAGAATCCACAAAAAAATACTAACTTATGTAGAGAAACAAAAATAAATACCTATCATTGATGGACAAATTTGTAAGCACCAAATTATGATGTCACAAACTTGTTTCACAATCGGCAAGTATGACCGAATCGTTCAAGTAATAAACTTGGTAAGACCAAGTATCGTTCTTCCCAAAGGACTCACGGCCTAGTTTAGTTATATGATTTGTTGATTAGCTAGGACTTACAAACGAAATATTCAAAGTTTAATATGCAAGACAGAAAATAAACATGTATGCATGAAGTTTGATCAATGGCAAAGCAAAAGATAAACACTTTCAATGAATTATATGAATGAATATGTTGTTGGGGGTCAATTTCATCTCATCCACTCTCATATATTTTAGGAATTCAACATTCAAATCATCATTGTTAATGCCACTCTCTAATGTACCATTCTAGATGGCTTCTCCTTAATCACGAGTTCATACAATTCCTAGCATTCCTAATGATTAGTTCATGAGTGCAGGAGCTTAACGACAACCAATATAATATTGTCAGTATAATATTGGGAGAAATTCCCCGGATCTAGACTTCCCCGTACGTGTCCGTATCGACAAAACCAATAATCATGCATGGAATGAGTTAAACTATGCAAGCATTGAGCAAAGAGGAAGAACCCTAACTAATGATGAAAGAAAGCATATATCTTAATTAAAAGATGTACTCAACAGATTCCATATATGAGAGCTTCAAGAGATTACATTGATTCCCCAACAAACATACAAGGTTTAGTTCACCATATTCATGGTGAACCTAGATGAATAACAATGAAAGAATGAAAGAATAAACCCAATAAAGGTGAAGAGGTAGCCTGAGCATCCAAGATCCTCCTTCAAAGGGGTGGAAGAGAGAGTGTTTGCCTCGTTTCTGCCAAAGATACTTAATTCTAGGACGTGCAAGCCCTTATATACTAATCTAGAGTTACAAAAGATTACAAAAGCCCAAGCCCAAAAAGTGCCGCTCAGCGGTATTTACCGCTCAGCGGTGATTGCGCGTCTTCTTTCTTCCCCTCAGCGGCCATTTTGCCCCTCAGCGGTTCTAACGTCACCTCTTGAGTGCCGCTCAGCGGTAAATTGCCGCTGAGCGGTGCCTTTGTCTTCTCTTTATGCACTCTTTCTTTTCTTTTCTAATGTCACCTCTCTCCTTCTTCACTCTTTTCACTAAATTCACCTTAAAACCTGCACAAAAACACTTAAATCAAGCATAAACCTGTCCAGCTCTCATATTTATGAAAATATAGATAAAAGCATGATTTCAAGCTAGTTTTTAAGTCTAAAGGTTGCTTTTAGTATCACTTTTAAGCATGAAAATAACAGTTTTTCAACTGTTATCAATCATACGTTGAAGAAAAAAAATAAAGTATCATAGTATACGTACACTGATAACAGTTGAAAAACTGTTATTTTCATGCTTAAAAGTGATATTAAAAGCAACCTTTAGACTTAAAAACTAGCTTGAAATCATGCTTTTATCTATATTTTCAGAAATAAGAGAGCTGGACAGGTTTATGCTTGATTTAAGTGTTCTTGTGCAGGTTTTAAGGTGAATTTGGTGAAAGAAGTGAAGAAGGAGAGAGATGACATTAGAAAAGACAAGAAAGAGTGCAAAAAGAGAAGTCGAAGGCACCGCTCAGCGGCAAACTACCGCTGAGCGGCACTCAGGAGGTTGCGGGAGTCACGCTGAGGGGCAAGATGGCCGCTGAGGGGAAGAAATGTGACACCAGGCACCGCTGAGCGGTAAATACCGCTGAGCGGCACTTTTTGGGCTTGGGCTTTTGTAATCTTTTGTAACTCTATACTAGTATATAAGGACTTTCACGTCCTAGAATTAGGTATCTTTGGCAGAAACGAGGCAAACACTCTCTCTTCCACCCCTTTGAAGGAGGATCTTGGATGCTCAGGCTACCTCTTCACCTTTATTGGGTTTATTCTTTCATTCTTTCATTGATATTCATCTAGGTTCACCATGAATATGGTGAACTAAACCTTGTATGTTTGTTGGGGAATCAATGTAATCTCTTGAAGCTCTCATATATGGAATCTGTTGTTTACATCTTTTAATTAAGACATATGCTTTCTTTCATCATTAGTTAGGGTTTTTCCTCTTTGCTCAATGCTTGCATAGTTTAACTCATTCCATGCATGATTATTGGTTTTGTCGATACGGACACGTACGGGAAAGTCTAGATCCGGGGAATTTCTCCCAATATTATACTGACAATATTATATTGGTTGTCGTTAAGCTCCTGCACTCATGAACTAATCATTAGGAATGCTAGGAATTGTATGAACTCGTGATTAGGGAGAAGCCATCTAGAATGGTACTTTAGAGAGTGGCATTAACAATGATGATTTGAATGTTGAATTCCTAAAATGTATGAGAGTGGATGAGATGAAATTGACCCCCAACAACATATCCATTCATATATTTCATTGAAAGTGTTTATCTTTTGTCTTTGCCATTGATCAAATTTCATGCATACATGTTTATTTTCTGTCTTGCATAATATAATCCAATTATTTCGTTCTTAAGTCTTAGCTAATCAACAAATCATATAACTAAACTAGGCCGTGAGTCCTTTGGGAAGAACGATACTTGGTCTTACCAAGTTTATTACTTGAACGATTCGGTCATACTTGCCGATTGTGAAACAAGTTTGTGACATCATATTTTGGTGCTTACAAATTTGTCCATCATACACGAACACAAATATCTATCGTTATACATATCTCATACGTCCAGAATCGACAAACACGAACACATATATCATACGTAAGAGATATTGAAGGAAACAAAACTAAACTTGAAATGGTGTCACTGGAGAAGATGACGAAGTTCGCTGACAACGAACGAACACAAATATCATACGTTGAAGGAAAACAAAACTATCATAGTATCGTTATACATATAGATATCATACGTCCAGAATCGACAAACACGAGAACATACATCATACATAAGAGTATTTTAAGAAAAAAAAACATACTTCAAATGGTGTCACTGGAGAAGATGACGAAGTTCACTGACACCGTACGATAAACAACCTAAAGATAAACAAAAAACAATTGGTCAACCTTAGGAATGAGAACCAAATGACATTACAAAGACATAAATGACTTAAAAATAACATTCTTTCTTTATCGTAGTCGTCCACCAAGAAGAAAGTTCAAGAAAAAGTGGAACTGCGAACAAAAAGTGAGACTGTGTTTTGTTTTTACATTCAATAAAAAACTTTCACGTCATATACAACAAAAATTTGACGTTATGTTTAAAAACAAGGTCGAAGTCCCAAACCATTCGACGTTTTCTCTTAAAACATCGCCTTTTTTATTAATTTTTTCTTATAAATTGAAAAGGTTACGTCAAATTTGAAGGGGCTTGGACGTAGTATTGGAAGCCACAAGTTTCTACCTTTTTATTTTGTTTTTAGTTTTTTCTTTTAAACACGAGAGCATTAATAAAATGTCGAGTTCTATTGGAATTCAACACTTTGTTCTTCCGCCAAAAAGTACCATACTTTCAGATCTTTTCTCTTTTCTGCCCTCCCATAGAACGTCGTAGGCTGCCGGACTGGGACGTGAAGGGAATTGAAGTACTTGGGAGCATTAATTGTGTGCTTAATAAAACATCATATTCAATGGGGCTTCGACGTTTTATTTCTTTCAACAATTACAAAATGTGGCGCTCTTTTGATTCTTTTTTCTTTAAAATCAAACATGGAATTTTTTCTTTGTACTTCTTCCTTAATCGATTCAAGTTAGCAGTATACTGAAATTTGCCCTTTTAAACCACTAATCTGTTTTTGATCAATATCAGAACAACATAATCTTCTCTTGTCAACTAGATTGAGAGTTAGTCCATAAAGCAATGCAATCAACATTCAAAGCCATTCTTCTTTCCTTTCTTCTCCCATCTGAAAAGAGTATCTTGAACTATCTCATCCCTTTCAGACTTCTTCCTAAATTGATCAACAACATATTTCTCAAAATCAGTTTTTGGAATGAAGGCAGTATGATCTGTAGCAGGAGTAAGTGTACTTCCAACAGTTAGCTCATCTCTAAAGAACCATCCATTCACAGTCCTTTCCAACCCAATAGAAAATAAACTTAGTATACCAATATCTTGTGACTTGTTGCACACAAGTCTGACTTCTTGAGATACATCTACTCCTTGGAGTATCAGTACCTGGCTGATAAATAGTCCATATGGAAATTTGTGTGCATATTTATGACCTACAGCGATCATATGGTCTTTTAGTATCGCAACCCAGTTAGTTGGGATTCTAGTCTTGATAGCATTCAATAGAAATACATCCTCTGTTGACATTTTGTCCTCGACAAATCTTCCAAGCAGTAGTAGCCTAGTCAGGACATAAGCAATCAGTTTCTCCTCCTTGTTTAAGCTATCATATAGGTATTGCTTATCCATCGTGTACCTTCGTGGATATCTTAAGAAGTTTACATATATAGCTCTCTTTGTTAGCCATCTGTTTGACTTAGAATCACAGATATGAGAATCCAAACCTTCAGCTTTCAGTCCAGCAATATGTGACCAAACATTATCGTCAATAGTAATGTTAACACCTTTGACCCTTGAGTGAATGACCCCATTTACAACCCTCAGGTTTGTGTAGAAAACCCCTACCAAATCTGGATAGCAATCTCCTTTCATCTGGACAAAATCAATAAGCCCTTGATATGCAATCCATTCCATAAAAAGGAACCCTTCTTTCTTGAACATTTGTAGGTCCACATACTTGCGAGGAACTACATATTTTATAACTCTCCGGAATAAAAACTTTTCTCGGATCTCTTCATCTCTTATCCATCTAGATGGGTTTGCGTTTCTTGTAAACCAGGCAACCTTCTCTTTTCTTCTAAATGATGATGATGAAGAAGCCATCACTTATCCAATAGAATTATTGGAATGTCTTTCACAATCTAGTAGTTTTTAACTTCTCAACTTCAAAGCTTAAAATATACAATGGTTACGTCGAATTTTACTAGGCTTTGACGTAGTAATTGTCAGTCAGAAGACAAAGAGTTTGACAAAAGACAAAGGATACATCGTATTCTACGGATATACGACATTTTCTTCTTTATCCTCGCGCCTTTTTTTTTCCTTTTTAAAACCTCTCATAACCTCCCAGTACCATTATATTTTAATATAATATTTACATTTTAAGATAACCTCCTATTAGAAATGCAATGTTACAGATATTCGAGGTTTTCTTCTTCTGCCTCTCGTCCTTTTCTGTGCTTTTTTCATTTATAAACCGCCCATAACCCACCATTACCTTTATATTTTAAGATAAGATTTACAATTTATTTTTATTTTTATATTATATAAATTTGTTTAAATTTATCTTATAATATTTACATATTATAAAATATAAGAACGATCTGTCGGTGAAATTTAAAGAGAATAAAACTTTGTTTCTTTAAAATATTAATTTTATTTCATATGGAAAATAATAATAATAATATTTTATGAGAATTGTGTTTTAGTTATAGATCACAATAATTAAAATCATAATAAATATTTTTATATTATTAAAAGTGGTTTGAAATGAATGTTTTAGGCTAAATAAAGGTATGATTATACTAAAAGACTTTGATTGATTTTTAAATTATAATACTTTAAGTTTGAGAAAAAATTAAGTTGATTGATAAACTAAAGGTTAAGATAGAAAATCGTGGACAAAAATGGAGATAGCTTAGTTAGAAAAAAAATATTTAGACAAGTTAACAACAGAGATGCATCACACAAAAACAAAGATCGAGAAGAGACAACGCGCAAGGAGAATAGTCAGACATATCTAGACCAAAAATTAAGATATAATGGGTTGAGTCGAAGATTAAGGCAGGTTAAGTTTGACGGTGGGGAGTGGTTGGGATGGGCTGACCCAAGCCAAAGGTAGGATAGAGGACTATCTCTTGAATAATAATTAGTAAAGGAAATAAAATAAATTGTATTTTTCTTATCAAAAATTAACATCTTTGTGGCAAATATTTCTTTTAGGGTTTTTTAGGTGCCTTAAACATTTATACCTATATATAGGGACACCTAATACATATGTAGACACTTTGGAAGTCATACATATGCATTTGCAGCGTTGAGGAAGGATTCTTTTGGTTCTTGGTTTACAACTCTGATTCTTATCAAAGATTAACATCTTTGTGGCAAATATTTCTTTTAGGGTTTCTTAGGTTGACTTAAAAATTTGTACCTATATTGTGGTGTTTCCATCTTTGTCTTATGAACCTCCAGAAAAAATTTTAAAAAGTCGATGGATCTGTATATTTGAAACGAACCGATCACGACTACCACATAAGAGTTTATAAAAAACTCGAATTTAAAAAGTCGACGACTATCAAAGATTAAACGAACTCTTAGAAAACCTTTTATTGGCCACATTAAAATAAATTATTTTGAATAATTTAATAATTATAATTAGTTATATTAGTATAAATGATTATTATATAAAAAAATACTATGATTAACATTATTAGAAAAACAAATTTGACCCCTCTCATGCATTATTTCTTCACTTTTTAGTATTTTAACAAACGTGTGATCAATATCCAGCCACATTATCATTAATATGACCATAAATAATCATTAAAAAATCATTTGCATTTCTTAATTTATAACACTTTGAATCGATTCTTTATTACTTAGAATCGATTATATTAACTTAGCAAAATTGAGAGTGGAGTTATATGAATATAGAATGGCACATCAAACTTTTTAACTTCAAGCCCTCCAAATCTCTCCATCTTCGCGGGTGATTGAAAAGTAGACAATTTCTGGGGAGCGGCACGTCATTTTGCTTTTAAATGAATCAAAGAAATTAATTGATTTTTTTCTAAATGATGTTTGAACGTCGAATTCGGCAGGGCTTCAACGTTCATACAAGAAGGTGGAGTGTGGCAATTACTAAGCATAATTACACGATGTACGTCATCAGTTCCTCTATAAATATTGCTTGCATTTCACATAATTCCTGCCTCCTGTTTCCGTATTGAACATATTAGGATTCATGTTTTTTATCTCCTTTGCATTTTCTTTCGCTTAGATATCTAAGCATTTTTGTTCTTCATATTGCAATTTGATAACTTGAACTTGAAATTGGTTCATTCATCGTCATTTCATATGAAGGAGCCCTTTCAAGTTCAAGTTAACAAAATGTTTTTGTAGTACAAAAATGGTTAACATATCTTACTGAAAGGGAAGTGCTTAGGAAAAAGAAATATGGTTTACAATATGTTTAATGCTGAAAAAATTTTGAGATCTAAAATAATTATATAAAAATGTTGTTCAACTTCATCATTTAAAATTGTATGATTCTTTTTTAAATTGTTCATAAGTTGCACTCCTCTATTAGATTTCAGAGCTATCTTTTTTCTAAGAGAGGCAACTTATGAACAATTTAAATTTGGAATCAATTTGAGTACCCTCGATGCAAAGACCTGGAGTTTATTCATTGTTCACATCCATTTTTTGTGATAATCGACGTCCTATATCCCCTTAAAACACAACATCTAAAATGAATCTAAAGATATTTATTACTTTTTCACTTAATGATGTTTTAACGTCGAATGTGGCTTGGAATTGACGTACATTTGGATCAAAATGTACATTTCGATGAAGTACATTTCACTGGACCAAAATGTACCGTACATTTGGATATATTTTGTTTTTCCCCTCTCATAGAACATTGAAGGCAGCGAGATAGTGATGTGAAGGGAATTGAAGTATGATGAGAGCATTAATGGGGAACTGTTAACTTCAAATTAATGACGTGAAGAGTTAGTTCACATACGTCACAATCAACATTCACAATTCACAGATTGTTTTCTAAATTAAAATATTCATTTCATTTCAATCGAAAACCGAAAGAAATACAGAAACCATAGGTGTCTTACTAAAATGATTACAAAAAAAAACAAAAAACATAGAAAAGTAGGGTCTAAAATAATTATCAAGAAGGTTCCTCTGAATCTTCATCATCAGAATCTTCAGTATGATCTTAATCAAGAGTAGGTGGACTTCCAACAGTTTGCTCATCAATGAAGAACCATCCATTCACAGTCTTTTTCAGCACAATAGATGACAGACTTGGTATACCAATTTCTTCTGACATTTTGCACACAATTCTTTCTTCTTCAGATACATCTACTCCTTGGAGTTCCAACACCTTGCTGAAAAATACTCCATATGGCAATTTGCGTGCATAATCATCTCCTGCAACGATCATGTGGTGTTTCAATACCACAACCCAGTTGGTTGGGATTCTAGTCTTGACAGCATCCAATAGAAATACATCTTTTGTTGACATTCTATCCTCGTTCAATCTTCCAGGCAGCAGTAGCCAAGTCAGGACATAAGCAATCATTTTCTCCTCCTTGTTTAAGCCATCATGTAGGTACTGCTTATCAACCCTGTACCTTATTGGATATCTTAAGCAGTTTATATATATAGCTCTCTTCGTTAAAAATATGTTTGACTTAGAATCACGGATATGAGAATCCAAACCTTTAGCTTTCAGTCCAGCAATATTTGACCAAACATTATCGTCAATAGTAATGCTAACACCTTTGACACTTGAGTGAATGACCCCATTTACAACCCTCAGGTTTGTGTAGAAAACCTTTACCAAATCTGGATAACAACGTCCTTTCATTTGCTCAAAATCAGTAAGCCCTTAATATGCAATCCATTCTTGAAAACCCTTCGTTCTTGAACAATTGCAGGTCCAGATATTGTGAGGAACTACATTTTTTATGTGACCAGTATAAAAACTTTGCTCACGTGTCTCGATCACTTATCCATCCAGATGGGCTTGCGTTTCTTGTAACCCGGACAACCTTCTCTTTTCCTCTTGAAGATGACGATGGAGAAGCCATTTCTGAATATAATTCTAGGAACGTCTTTCACAATCTCGACTTCTTAACTTCATAACTTCTCTGCTTAAAAAATACAAAGGATACGTGAAATTATAGAGGTCATCGATGACTAATTGTCAACTAGAAGACAAAGAGTTAGAAAAAGATGTCGAAGTTTAGGGTATTTCACATTTTCTTCTTCATCCTCCTGCCATCCTATTTTTCTTTTTTCCTTTATAAAACCGCTCATAATCTCAAATACCATTATATTTCAATATAATATTTACATTTTAAGATAACATCCCATTAGAAATGCACCATTACCGATATTTGAGGCTTTCGTCTTTTTTTGTGCTTTCGTCGGTGAAATTTAAAGAGAATAAAATTTTATTTGTTTAAAATATTAATTTAATTTCATATTGAAAATAATAATAATAATAATAATAATATTATATGAGAACTGAATTTTGTTATAGATCACAATAATTAAAATCGTAATATATATTATTATATTATTTGAAGTAATTTGAAATGAATGTTTTTGGTTAAATATAAGTATGATTATACTAAAAGAGTTTGATTCATTTTTAAATTATAATACCTTAAGTTTGAGAAAAAATTAAGTTGACTGATAAACTAAAGGTGTTATGATAGAATATTTTGGACAAAAATGAAGATAGGTCAGTTAGAAAAAAATGTTATTAAAAAAATGTTGTCAAAGTATAATTATCCAAAAATATTTAGACAAGTTAACAACAGAGATGCATTATACCAGGTCAAATATCGAGAAGACACCGTGTGTATGGGGAATAGTCAGACAAATCTAGACCAAAAATTAAGCAGAATGGGTTGGGTCGAAAATTAAGGCAGATTAAGTTTGGCGGTGGAGACTGGTTGACCCAAAATGAATGTTCGAAGAATAAGACTAAAGGTGCCTTAAACATTTAGGGTTTCTTAGGGACTTGGCAATGTTGAGAGAACATTCTTTTGGTTCTTGGTTCTCTGATTTTTTTATCAAAGATTAAGATCTTTGTGGCAAATATTTAATTTAGGGTTTCTTAAGTGCCTTAAACATTTATACCTATATTGTGGCGTTTCCATCATTGTCTTATGAACCATAAGTAAAATTTTAAGAAATCGAGACGGACGGGCAAGGTCATCAAAGAGATTTGTCAGAATTCTAGGAACAACAAAAATTTTCTTAGGGACCAACGATATGTTAACAAAAATAAATTGTATTTTTCTTATCAAAGATTAAAATCTTTGTGGCAAATCTTTCTTTTAGGGTTTCTTAGGGTCCTTAAACATTTATACCTATATATAGGGACACCAAATACATATGTAGACATTTTGGAAGTCAAAAATTTGCATTTGCAATGTTGAGAGAAGATTCTTTTGGTTCTTGGTTATCTAATTCTTATCAAAGATTAACATCTTTGTGGCAAATATTTCTTTTAGGGTTGCTTAATTAGGTGCCTTAAACATTTATACCTATACTTTGGCGTTTCCATCTTTGTCTTATGAACCGTAAGTAAAATTAAAAAAAGTCGAGACGGACGAGCAAGGTCATGAAAAATATTTGTCAGAATTCTAGGAAAAACAAAATTTTTTTTAGGAAACAACTATATGTTAACAACTTTTTTGACAATATACTATGTCAATATTTTATTGGTCTGTACATTTGAAACGGAGTGATCATGACTACCACATAAGCATTTATAAAAAACTAGAATTTAAAAAGTCGATGACGATCAAAGATCAAACGAACTCTCAGAACAACTTTTATTTGCCACATTAAGATAAATTATTTTGAATAATTTAATAATTATAATTAGTTATTAGTATAAATTATTAGGGTATAAAAAAATAGTATGAAAAACTTTATTAGGAAAATACTATGAATAACATTATTTGCATTTCTTAATTTATAACACTTTGAATCGATTCTTTATCACTTAGAATGGATTATATTAACTTAGCTAAATTGAGAGTGGAATTGTATGAATATAGAGGGGCGCATCAAAATTTTTAACTTAAAGCCCTCCAAATCTCACCTTCGCGGGTGATTCAAAAGTAGAGATTTTCTAGGGAGTGGGACGTCATTTTGTTTTTAAATGAATCAGACAAAATTTATTGATTTGTTTCTTAATGATGTTTGAACGTCAATTTCGGCAGGGCTTCGACGTTCATACAAGAAGGTGAAGTGTGGCAGTTACTAAGCATAATTACACGATGTATGTCATCAGTTCATCTATAAATATAACTTGCATTTCACATAATCCTTGCCTGCTATTTTCGTATTAAACATATTAGGATTCATGTTTTTTTTATCTCCTTTTCATTTTCTTTTCCTCAGATATCTAAACATGGATGTTCTTTAAATTGCAATTTTCTCGGTTGAATGTCAAAGTGCCTCATTCATGTCTTAGTTCATATGAAGGTGACCTTTGATATTCAAGTGAACAAAATGCTTTTTAAGCAAAGAAATGATTAAGTTATCTTACTGAAAGGAAAGTGCTTGGGAAAAAGAATTATGGTTCACTATATGTTTAATGTTGAAACAATTTTATGATCTAAAATAATTATATAAAGAAGATGTTCAACTTCAACATTGGACTATCTATGAATCGTTTTTTAAATTGTCTTGGAGTTGTCTTCTACCATTAGATTTCAGAGCTATTTGATTTCTTATGGTGGAAACATCTCCAAGACAAATTAAATTTATAAATTTGACGTCGAATGTTAAGTGCATTGGATGAGAAAGATTGCTCAATGACATGTCTATGTTTAGTCAGCAAGGAGTTCATAAGAATCCAAAGAGATTTTTTAATTTTTCAGTGAATGATGATTGAACGTCAAATTCCGCGAGGCTGCGACGTTCAGAAAGTTAATGTCAAATATTTGTGCTCGATTAAATCCTATATCATTATTCATCATAGAAATATGTACGTTTAGTCAGCAAGGAGTTCTTAAGAATCCAAAGAGATTTTTTACTTTTTCAATGAATGATGTTTGAACGTCGAATTGTGCGGGGCTTCAACGTTTAGGATATTAATATCAAATATTTGTGCTCGAGGACGTCCTATATCATTATTCATCATAGTAATGTCTACGTTTAGTCAGCAAGGAGTTCTTAAGAATCCAAATAGATTTTTTACTTTTTCAGTGAATGATGTTTGAACGTCGAATTGTGCGGGGCTTCGACGTTCAGGATATTAATCATGTGTACTACTTTTAAAATGATTTAATTTTGCTACGCAGATCATCTAATTTGTAGTATTTTTTCTTTTTAATTCTTAATCATTCAATGGCACGTCTGACTCTATGGAGCAGTGGGACATTAATAGTGTGCATTTTCCAACGCTATTTTTAACGTCTTTTGTTGGGAGCTGGACGTCAATTAGTTCTTATGGTGGAAACAACTGCAATATAAATTAAATTTATACGATTGACGTCGAGTGTTGACTACAATCCATGACGTCCTATATTATTATTTATCATAGAAATGTCTTCGTTTAGTCATCAAGGAGATAATATCAGAATCCAAAGAGATTTTTTACTTTTTCAGTGAATGATGTTTGAACGTCGAATTTGGCGGGGGTTCGACGTTCATACAATATCAGAATCCAAAGAGATGTTTTACTTTTTCAGTGAATGATGTTTGAATGTCGAATTTGGCGGGGTGATAACAGTTGAAAAACTGTTATTTTCATGCTTAAAATTGATACTAAAAGCAACCTTTAACACTTAGAAACTAGCTTAAAATCATGCTTTTGGTCATATTTTCATAAATAAGAGAGCTGGACAGGTTTATGTTTGATTTCAGTGTTTTTGTGCAGGTTTTAAGGTGAATTTGGTGAAAGAAGTGAAGAAGAAGAGAGATGGAATCAGAAAAGACATCAAAAACTGCAAAAGGAGAAGCCGCAACTACCGCTCAGCGGCAATTTACCACTGAGCGGCACTCACGAGGTCACGTTGGATCCGTTGAGGGGCAAAATGGCCGCTGAGGGGAAGAAACCAACTCACGCACTTACCGTTGAGCGGCAGTTTACCGCTGAGCGTCACTTTTATGGGCTTGGGCCTAATTTTTCTGTATTTTTAGAATAATATATAAGCTTTAAAACGTCCTAGGGTTTGTATCTTTGGCAGAAACGAAGCAAATACTCTCTCTTCCACCCCTTTGAAGGAGGATCTTGGATGCCTAGGCTACCTCTTCACCTTTTTAGGGTTTTATCTTTCATTCTTCCATTATTATTCATCTAGTTTCACCATGAATATGGTGAACTAAACCTGGTATTGTTGTTGGGGAATCAATGTAGTCTTGTGAAACTCTCATATATGGAATTTGTTTTAACATCTTACATTTAAGACTTATGCTTTCTTTCATCATTAGTTAGGGATTTTCTTCTTTGCTTAATGCTTGCTTTGTTTAACTCATTCATTGCCATGATTATTGATTTTGTCGATATGGGAATGTACGGGGAAATCTAGATATCCGGGGAATTTCTCCCAATAGTATATTGGTTGCCGTTAAGCTCCTGCACTTAAGAACTAATTACTAGGAATGCTAGGAATTGTATGAACTCGTAATTAAGGATAGGCCTTCTTGCAAGGTGATTTAGAGAGTGACATTACCAATTGATGAAAAGAATGTTGAATACCTAAAGTATATGAGAGTGGATAAGATGAAATTGATAGCCCCAACAACATACTCATCCATCTATTTCATTGAAGTGTTTGTATTCCGTTTTCGCCATTGATCACATTCATGCATACATGTTTATTTACTGTCTTTTGCATATTAAATTCCAATCAATTTGTTCTTAAGTCTTAAATAATCAACAAATCACATAACTAAACTAGGCCGTGAGTCCTTTGGGAGAACGATACTTGGTCTTACCAAGTTTTATTACTTGAAACGATTCGGTCACACTTGCCGATTGTTAAACAAGTTTGTGGCGCCGTTTTTCAGTGTTCATAAATTTGTCATCAAGTTTTTGGCGCCGTTGCTGGGGACTCGTGATTTAACTAGTTCATTTGTGTGATTGTTGATTATCTTTGACTTGAATTTTAAATTTCTGTTTTTATTTTCTGTTTTTATTTTTCGGTTTTTATTTTATTTTATTTTATTTTCTGTTTTTATTTTTATTTTATATCTTCTCTTATATCTTTTTGTGCTAACCAATTCTCCTAGGGTTTTGTTTTCTTGTATATGCAGGAAGCAATTCGAACCAGGAGCAAGAAAACTGCAGAACCTCTTCTTGAAGGTTTAGACGAGAGTAAACGGAGGAGAAGAATCCGTACATCTAGAGAACTTTTCCCTCCTCCGGAAACTCTGTTGCAACCATCACCACAAGGTTCTAACCATTGCACTGAGAACATGGAGAACAATAATATCAGAAGAACTCTTGCTGATTACACAAATACAACTGGACCTCAACATTTTAACAGCATAACAAGACCAAGAGTCAATGCAGCCAACATGGAGGTTAAACCAGCGTTGATCCAACTGGTGAAAAGTAATATATTCAATGGGTTATCTTACGAAAGCCCATATGAGCACCTCACTACATTTAATGAGATCTGCAACACAGTGAAAATAAATGGGGTGCTGGATGAAGCAATCAAACTTAGCTTGTTTCCATTCTCATTAGGAGGCAATGCTAAGCTTTGGTTAAATTCTTTTCCAGAGGGAAGCTTCACAGAGTAGGAAGCAGTGGTAACAAAGTTTCTAAACAAATACTTCCCACAATCAAAGGTGAATAAAGGAAAGAAAGAGATTTCTTCATTCAGGCAAGGCATGGAGGAATCACTGGGTCATGCATGGGACAAATATAAAAGTTTATTACGAAAAACACCCACGCATGGATTCGATGAAGAGGAAGTAGTCCTAACCTTCCTTGGAGGTCTTGGTTCACAAACCAAGATGATGCTTGACACCTCAGCAGGAGGAAACATCAAATGGAAAACTCCAGAGGAAGCAATAGAAATCATTGAAAATATGGCTACTAGTGACAACAAGCTAAACAGTGAAAGAGGAGCTCCTATCCAACAAAAAGGAGTTCTACAATTACAAACAAATGATGCCTTGCTAGCACAGGATAAAATTCTAACTCAACAACTGGAGACTCTTACAAAAACACTTGCACAATTGCCTAAAGAGTTGAAGATTGTTGCACAGGTACAATCTCAGTTGTGTGAATTATGTGGGGGCGACCATATCAATGGTCAATGCGCCTTTCCAGCAGAAGCCGTAGAGGATGTGAATTACATGGCCAATCAATATCGTCAAGGGAACTTCAATCAAGGGTGGAAACTGATGAATCATTATTTTCTTCACTTCACTTAGTTTACTGTGCTAAAATTAATCAGGGAATTGTGCTTAATTGTCCAGTATTTTCCCTTTTTTCTTGATTATGCTTAATCCGATCAGTAATTCTTATTTTAATTAATTTGAATTATCTGAGACTAATTATTTACCATATTGATTGCAGGAAAATTATTGGATAATATTTTGGGACTGAAAGATAAAATTCTCATCAATTACATAAGTGAAAATTTATTTCCATAATGCATAAGCAAGAAAATGTTAAATTTCCAATTGAAAGAAAATTATTTTTGTGCTTGGAATACTGATTGTAGAAGCACATCTTTTGCCACATTCCACTTAAAGGAGCTCACGGCCAAGGGAAGTTCCAAGTGCAGCCACAGTTTTCTCAAGCAATTTGGAAGACAATAGCATGGCCTATGTGGACAATTCACGTTTGGAAAATGAAATGATGGAGGGGTCACGGCAATGTACAATCCATGCTGCAATTCATTCCTTCAAATGAAGAATTTTGCAAAAAGGAAAAGCATAAGACCAATTGGAATCAAAGTGGGAACCACCAAATAGTATTGTAGAATTTTTCTTTGGCTTAAGAGAAGTAAGTCGTAAAGTTGGATGGAAGAAGGGATCACTTTGTTGAAAAGTCAAGGCCATTGGAAAATTCAGCAAACAAATGAAAGGAGGGGACCACATGGAAGCCAAAGAAGCTCACGGTTCTAGTTTGGAGGTGTGCACACGTAAAGGGCAGCAGCTAACCTACCACATTTTGCCATCCAATAATTAAACAAGTGAATGGGAAATGGGGCCACCACTTATGAAAAGTTACGTTTATTTTAAGAAGCTTGGAATGCAGATATTTTTTTTAACTCTACGTGCTCTTCCACTCATTTGGCTTTACATATTCAAAAGAAGCTCATGGACCACTCAATGTCGGAAATGTCATGGCTGGAAAATAGCAAAGCTCACGACCCTTTCATTTTAGGAAGCATCCAGCAGCACATCCAGCAAAGAGAAGCATGCAGCTGCCATGACTTGGAAAAGAGGATGTCTTGACCAGCACGTCCAAGATGAGATTGAAGAAGAAGCAAGTTTGCTGGAAGATTGAAGGGAAGCAGCATGTGATGGCAAAAGAAGTTGCACGTTCAAGCAAGGGAGTTCTCGGACAGCAGCTTTGAAGAAAGCACAAGGAAGAGGAAGCATCCATAAAAGAAAACCATCCAGCAGCAAAGAAGGAGCTCTCGGTCCCTCCCATGGCAGCAGACTTCATGTTTTCTTCAGAGAATGAACGTCCAAGAAGTGGCAAGAAGCAGATGCAGATCCAGCTGGAAACGGAAGCAAGAAGTGTCACGGTATTCCAGCAGCAGCTCCAGCACCATCACACACACGGAAGAGAACACACGACCAAGTTCTTGGTGCAGCAACACTTGCAATTGTTTTGGAGAATGATGGAAATGTGGAGGAAGAAGGAATGGAGAAGGAAGCCACGTCTGCAAGGTGTAGAAAATGACAAGAGTAATTGGCAAAATGAAGGGCCCTCACCTTTCTTTTCTCACGTCCAAGCTAAGATTTGCTGGCAGAAATTCCCTCTACCAAATTACAGACAAAACAAATGTAAAAGCAGGAAGGAATTCACGGGCCAAGTGAAGACAAAACCCAAAATGCTGAATTGAAGGAGGATGATTAGATTTTTGGCTATAAAATGGAGCAGCAGAGAGAGAAGAAGGAGGAGAGTTTTAGGATCAGGATTTTAGGAGTAGAAGTAGATATCAGTTTTACGTGGCTTTCATTTTTCCTCCTCCCCTTTGGGAGGTTTTGGATTTATTTTCCAGTTTCAATCAAATGTTAATTGCAGTGTGATTTTTCAGTTTACTTTGCGTTTACAATTTAGTCTGCACGTTTAAAGCTTTGATCAAATTACTCTTACTGCAAGTTTCTGTTCAAATCAATTTCCTTTAAGTTTCATTGCACATTTCAATTTCTGTCAAAAGTTTATTTGTTTTGCAATTTTATGTTTTCTGAGTTTACCATTTTCTGAATTTTACCGTTTCTGCAATTTATTTACCGTTCACTGTTTAATCTTGTTTTTACAATCTGTTAAATTTACTGCTTTCATTATTTAATTTTTCCGTATCAAACTAAAAAATCACAAACCCCCCCCCCTTCGTGTTAAATCAGAGACTGAACCTTCACAAATTGGTCCTTGAGAGACGACCTAGGAGTCAAATCCTAGTAATTATACTGCATTCATATCTGCAATCAACTTTTGTGAGCGGTGCTTTGGGTGAGATTTCACTGTGTTTACACTTTTTCCCCATTGCTCCTCTATTTCTTCTGAGCTGTAGCTACTTATCTATATTTTATCCTTCCCTGTCCTTGGCCCCATTACAACCCAGTAAAGACCTTTAGATCTGAACATGCATATGTTTTAAGTGTTGATATTAGAAACTTGCCAAGTCTACTTGTGTTTGTTTTCTTGAGTACATCGAGTTGAATTTATTTACCCTTGACACTTGAGAGAAACACTGTGAGTGCATCTGTAAGGTTTTGTTATTTTTAAATCACCTCTTGAGCTGATTAATTATTTTGCCATACTGTGAATTGCTTGGATGATTTCTGTAAGTATGTGCTTTTCTTGATTTTGTGTTGGAAAATTTCTACTTCTTTCATCGGTCCATAATTCTTGAGAATTCTGTAAATTCTTTTTATTTTTCTTGAGTCTTTGTTTTCTGCGTGCTAAGTGTGTGTCACCTTCTTAGAAGTCCTTTGACCTATTCCCTGATTTGCGTCTTAATTTTGCCCAGGAGTGCAAAAGACTAAGTGTGGTCTATTTTGATGAATCATTATTTTCTTCACTTCACTTAGCTTATTGTGCTATATATAATTAGGGAATTGTGCATAATTTTTCAGTATTTTCCCATTTTACTGAATTGAGCTTAATTTGACCAGAAATTCTAATTTCATTCAATTTGAATTATTTGAGTTGATTATTTGCATTAGTAATTACAAGGGAAATTTTGGAAATACAAATTGAGACGTTTAGAAGAATACCTATTCACACATTGTATTATTTAATTTTAAGAAGCAAAATTGGTTTTGAAACCAATACACACCATACGGCAATAAGGAGTCAACTTTGTTTTGCAGATGGCATTAATGGAGGGAAGCACTTGGTTGAAAGCTAAATGCAATTTCAAATTGATAAAATACTGCACGGCTACACATATTATTCTAGGCAAAACCAGCACATATAATTAAAGGAGGGGACCACATTGTTTGCCATCCAACAATTAACAAGCTTAATGAAAGTGGCCACATGAAAATAAACTCACGGCCTTAAGCACACCAAAGCAACCAAGGAATCTTCTTTTGAAAAGTAAAAGAAACCAAAGGACAAGGGGACCACTTTATTCCCATTCAAGGATTTATTTTGTAATTTAGTTGATGAGTTGGAAGCATATCACGCAAGAAGCTTACATCCAAAACAAACATCAATTTGTTGAGTGGAGTGCCACGGCTGCAAAATGATTGATTTCAATTGGCCTTTGAAGAAAAAAACACACCACCACTCATGGCAAAGTTCACGTCCATACATGTGCTGCATTTCATTCAATTACTGTAGGTTCACGGTTCTCAAAACAACTCTTTGCTCTCATAAAAAGTTTTCAACAAATGAAGAAAAAAATACAAGGGGACCACATTGAAGCAACCAAAGCTCACGGCCATTCATCTTGGCAATGCATTCAGCCTTAGTTGGAATTAAAGAATGTAGCCACTTCACGGTTTTCTTTATTTTTTTTGGCAGCAACAGAGAGATGGAGAAGGGTGTGCACAACAGGGAAGGAACACATATTAACGTCCAAGGATGGTCCAACAAGCAAAGGTTTCACGTTTTTAAAGCTGAATCACGGAAGCATGCAGCAAGGGATCAAGCAATGTTAAATCCAGCAAAGAGAGGCAGTAGCACACGGCCTTGGAAG
Source organism: Vigna nakashimae (assembly GCA_034642375.1). NCBI lineage: Eukaryota > Viridiplantae > Streptophyta > Magnoliopsida > Fabales > Fabaceae > Vigna > Vigna nakashimae. The sequence goes on along the minus strand of CM067760.1, from coordinate 20,476,133 downwards.
AAGGTGAAGCTTCCATAAGAGTTTGTCCATCCATTGGAAGAAATGAAGGGATTGGAAGCCACGGTTTTCCAGCAAACTTGGAGATGCAAGGTGATGAGAATGAAGAGGCAATCACGGCCTAGCTGGATGGAAGAAGCAGCAGCAGTACGTGTAAGTGCTAAGGAGCATCACGGTCCATGGAGTGTTTGATGGAATGAAGAGGACAAGCTTAGGTGAAGAATTGAGGCCCCCACTTTCTTGACTTTTGGCACATACATATTAGAGACAAACGTGAAAGCTAGAAGGTCACGGGTTTGGGAGGCCAGCAATTCACGCTTATAAATCCAGCAGCAGCAAAGAAGCAAAGGGAGAGAATTAATTAGATTTTAGATTAGATTTTAGGAGTAGTTTAGTGTAAGAAGCCACGGACGTTTTCATTCTGAGTGTCATTTTTCCTCCTCCCCTTTGGGGAGGTTTTGGATTTGTTTTAATTTCCAGTTCAAGAATTGAATTTTAATTGAAGTTTCCATTCTGCATTTCTCAATGTTCGTTGAATTTTATTTTCATTTACCGTTTCCTATAATTTACCGTTCTCTGCAATTTACCGTTTTCTGAAATTATCGTTTTATGAATTTACCATTTTCTGAACTCTCTTTATTTTACTGTCGCTGTTACGTTTTTGCATATTTACTGTTCCGTTTTTACCGTCTTTTACCGCTTGTTTTTACCGTTGTTAAAATTTATTTCAGTGTTTTTAATTCTGTTTTATTTAATTTCCAATTTCCAATTTAATTTTACCGCATTCAACATAAACACCAAAAACACCCCCCCCCCACTTCGTGTTAGATCTGAAACTGAACCCATATTTGGTCCTTGAGAGACGACCTAGGAGTCACTTCCTAGACTATACTGCATTATTTTCGTGCAATCAACACTTTTGTGAGCGGTGCGACCCGTTCACCAAAATGGCGCCGTTGCCGGGGACCAAAGACGGTTTGGTTTTAGATTTTTTTGTTGTGTAAAGTTTTGTTCTGTTAATATGTTTGTTTTGTGTGTTTTGTCTTGTATATTTTTGTAGGCGACAACGACACCTTCAGCAAATTTTGGCGGCGTTGTCACTTCAGTTCCAGGTTTTTCGTTTTAGATTTTTGCTGTGTTTTTCGATTATGTTGTGTTAATATATGTTTTGTCTTTTATATTTTATTGTGCTGTGTTCTGTATTTAGTTGCTATATTTAAAAAAAAAATTTTTTTTTTTTTTACTATTGATGTTCTGTCTTGTGTGTGCTTGTAGCATGTATAAATGTGTTTAGTTTATCTGTTTCGTAATTTTTAGTTTTTAGTTTTTATTTTTATTTTCCATGTCTACCTATTTTAATTTTGTGAATAGTGCTTATTCTACAAGTGCCTGTAATTATGATTCTCTTTCTGCATATTACTCTGATTCTTGTGCTGATTTTAATACTGAGAAAAATATGGATCATCCTCAAATTCCTGAGAGCTCCCTTTGGGAGCCGGTTCCACCAGTTCAGCAATATCAGAGTCAGCAGTATGATGCTCCTGCCCAAGTAGCTTCTCAGCCTTCAACTTCTGAACCTACATTGAAGGAGTTATTGGAGCAGATGACCATGTAGAACATTCAGTTTCAGAAAGGGAACATGCAGTTCAAGCAAGAGAGCATGGAAACTCAAGCTGCCATTCAGAAGCTGACTGATCAGATCGGGCAGATGGCCACTCAACACTTTCAAGATGATAGTGGCATCAACATAGAAGATGGGGAGCAAAGCTATGAGTTTACTACTACACCCACTTTCCTACCTTTCTATGATCCCACTCTTGCACTTGAGACTGTTGATGATTATTTTAAGGACCAGACAGGTATGAGTAACACTATTGAGACAGGTAGACCATTCTTATCTTCCCCCGTGGAGGTAAACGTACCTCAACTTGAATGTGCAGTTGATGAATTGGAAATTCATGAGAAAATTTATTCTGAACAAAAACATGTTTATTCTGAAACTGAGATTACAAGCTCTTTACCAGATCTGCATATACATTCAATTGCTTGTGATTTGTTGCACAATGATTCTACAGGTTTTAGGATTGAAACTGATACAGACTTGATTGACAATTCTAAAGTTTTTGATTCAGTATTAGTCTCTGAAACCATTGGTATAAATGTTGTGTTGAATGAACATGATTACAGTGATGAAATTTCCATTGATAATAGCTTTGCACTGAATGTGGATTTTGTTGATGATGCATATGTCAATATTGATTTTGAGACAGGAATTTTGCAGTCGCATAACATGATAGAGTTAGAACAAAACATTGATCTGACTCAGTTTTCTGAGAATTGTGAATGTGATTGTGAATCTGGTTCTTGCCCGATTTGTATTGAAATTGATTATGTGTTACAAACAGATTCTAAATTCATAACAGATGCTATTGATTATGAGTTTGATGACCAGGTTACAAAAGTAAATGAGAATACAGGTACTGACATAGAGGAAACAATGATAGATGAAGGAAAGTATACTGCTATTTCTCTTATTACTCCGGTGTCACAGACTCAACAACTGCTGGTGGACAGAAGGCTCCTGATTTTGTTGATTCAACAACTTGCTCGGAGAAGAAGGAAGAAAAGTCTTGATTTGAGTGAGAGGGCAGTACTGGGCGAGCTGCTCCTGAAGACATCTTCGCCGGATCCTGAGGTGGAAGATATCTCACTGATAGTCCAGAATTGGCAACTGCCACCATGACCAGGGAGCACTCTTTTTCCTCATTATGTACATATTATTTAGCTTTTCTGATGTGTTTTCATGGTTGTGTTTATTTCATTTTTAAATTGTGAGCATGAATTAAAAAAAAAAAAAAAATTTCAAATTCATAAAAATAAAATAAAGATGTCCGAGGTTCGATCATTATTGATCGTTAATATTACAGTCCAAATAAAAAAAAAATTAAAAACATAAAAAATTAAGTGTCCTTATTACAGTACTTGTTCAAATTCTGGCCACACTCGGCCAACAAAAACATAAAAATAAAAAAAAACATAAAACTTTAAAAATGAAAGAACTCTCGAGCTGGTTGTGGTGGTCTAAGGGAGAGCTCCGTTGAGGGAGCTCTGGTTCGAAAAGTCACGAGCGGAGGCTTTGGTGGAGGAATTTCTCGTTCATTTCTGTCGTCATCGATAATGATCGGAACTGGAAACAAATCCAGCAGCCTCGGTGCCCTCATTATCACCCAGTTGTTTTCTTTCAAACAAAAAAAATAAAAAATAGAAAATAAAAAATAAAAAACTTGTGTTAATAATAGATGAGGAATGGAAAATTCAATGGAGGTGTGATCAGAGGTCTTACCGTACATGTACAGCGGCAGTTGTGAAAAGAGAGTGCCAGTGGGGTCTATCTCCGCTTGCCAGCGCCTGACCCGATTGCCATGGTTGTTAAACCAGCAGTGCACGTTATATTCGGTGGCATCTGCGAAGGTCCTTAGTCGAGACGCGATCTCGACGACTTGCGCTCGGCTTGGGTGTGTGACCCCATAGTTGTAGATTTTGGTCATCATATTGATCTGATCATCTGTAGGACGCCATCGCTGACTAGTGTATCTCTCTGATTCCATCTCACTCGTCATCATTCCTCTTGAAATATTCTAAAACTTAATAAAAAAAATATATAAAAATAAAAAGAACAAAAACATAAAAAAAAGAAAAACAAAACATAAAAAAAAAAAAGAAGCATAAAAATATATTAGATTCTTAGTTCAGTATTTTCTTTAAATTGTTTGTTCTTGTTTCCTTTTAGATTTATTTTGTCCTGTCTGTCTTTGATTGTTTTTGTGTCTGGTCTCAGATCTGTTTCACGGTCCTTGCAAAGGGTCCTAAACGGATCTACGTCCAGTTGTCCGGTTGTTCTTGTCCATATTGTTCTTGTATATTATGTTTATGTGTTTATTTAGTTTTAAGTGGGGTACGTGGCGTTGTTCTACCCGATTGTCTCTGCAATACCTTCAATCGAAGGGAGATTAACGTCTGGTTTCCAGCCTATATACCCCTTAAGTTTTTTTGACAGTTGTGTTTTATGTGTTTTTCTTTAAAAAAAAAATAAAGCAGAAAAAAAAAAGAAGAAGAAAGGGAGAGCAGGGAAGAGGAAAGCTGAGAAAGCGCAAGTAAATAACAATGGAAAAGAAGAGAAATGAAAGCATGAAAAGAAAGCAGGAAATGAAAAAACGGAAATGAAAGATCTAAAAGCTTAAAGAGAAGCAGAGCAAGCAAGCAGAGAGAAAAGGAGATCCTTAGTGAAGAAAGACTTACCTGGAGAAGTAGGCTTGCAGAGGCTCTGCGCAGATCTCAGATCTTCAGCAGATGGCACGGTGGCAGAGCTTCCTCGCAGATCCAGACGCTCGAGAGAGAGCAGAGAGAGAGCAGAGAGAGCAGAGAGAGTAGAGAGAGAAGGGAGAGAGAAGAGAGAGAGAAGAGAGGAGTAGAGAGAGAGCAGGGAAGTCAGAAATGGCGCTGGACGCGGAGGAGTGCCTCATTTATAGCCAGATTTCTTTCCACTGTAGCAACAGTTCCGGTCTTTGCCACCGAGACTGTTGCCACAGTACCGGTCTTCTCCTTTTCCAAAAAAAAAAAAAAATTAATTAATAAATAAAAGATAATAAAAATTATTAGCATCTACTGATGGGTGCTAGGTGTTTAAGACATCTGCTGATGGATGTCCCTGATAACATCTGCTGATGGATGTTACTGAAAATTTCTTCCCATTTTTCTACTTTTGTTGCACTTGTCTATATTATTTGACTGCTCTGAAATTGATAATCTGATGATTGTAACACACTGAGGACATTGTGTGATTTAAGTGTGGTCTACTGGGGAGAAATTTTGATTTTCTGTTAGTTTCTGTTAAGTTTGTATTTTGTGTGTTAAATTTTTTGTTTTTGAGTGTTAAATTTTTTCTGTTTTAAGTGGTTTTTAGTGTGTTTTGTGTGCAATAAATTTTACATTTTTCTTTTGATTTCTGGATGATGTTTAAGTTGTAGATTTTTCCTTCACTTCATTAATACTTATGGTTTAAAATCCTTGCTTTTCTCTGCCTAGAAAGATGATTATACGTTTGAGAGGTTGATTTGATTGTGACAAATACCCTGTGTGAGATTTGAGCCACTAAATTTTCTTTCTTGTGTGTGATATGTATCTTGAATGCTTGCACATATGCCTTGGCTTGATTCTTTTTGATATACTTGATTGATATGCATGTTCAGACGTGATAAAGGCATTTTTGTTCTTGAGCCTCTTTAGCCAAATAAGCCTACCTTGTTATTATCCTTTGATAACCCCTTTGAGCCTATACTTTCCCCATTTCTTTGTTTTAAAGCTCATACACTGACCCTAAGTGAAAAACCATGATTACCTTAACCTTAGGAAAGTCTGGAGCTATAAAAATGTTTTGTGAATAAGTGTGGTCTCCTTGGGAATTTTGATGAATTGGCTAGTCGGTTCCTCATCATGTTTTGAAAATATGAATTATATCCTGTTGTGTGATAAAGAGAGAAAAGAAAAGAGATAGGATGAAAAATGAAAATGATGAGAAAGAAAAAAAATTTGTGAATAATGAAGTCGAGAAGAGGATTGAATTAGAGGTTTTGGCGTAATTTCACTGTATTTACAATTGTTCCCGAGTACTCCTCTATTTCTTTTGGTCTATAGCTACTTATCCAAATTTATCCTCCCCTGTCCTTGGCCCCATTACAACCCAATAAAGACCTTTAGATCTAAACATGCATATGTTTTTAGTATTGATAATTAGAGGCTTGCCAAGTCTGCTTGTGTTTGCTTTCTTGAATGCATTGAGTTGAAATTCTTTACCCTAGACACTTGAGAGAAATACTGGAAGTGCATCTGTGAGGTTGTTACTTTTAATTTGCCTCTTAAGCTGATTGATTATTTTTCCATGTATTGAATTGGTTGGATGATCTCTGTAAGTATCTGCTTTATTTGTTTTGTGTTGGATATTTTCTACTTCTTTTCTCTGTCCAGAATTCTTGAGAACTGTGTAAATTCTGTGTGTTTTCTTGTGAGTTTTTATTTTTTCTGTCTGCTGAGTTTGTGACACCTTCCTAAAAGTCCTTTGAACCATTCCCTGATTTGTGTCTTAATTTTGCCCAGGAGTGCAAAAGACTAAGTGTGGTCTATTTTGATGAATCATTATTTTCTTCACTTCACTTAGTTTACTGTGCTAAAATTAATCAGGGAATTGTGCTTAATTGTCCAGTATTTTCCCATTTTTCTTGATTATGCTTAATCCGATCAGTAATTCTTATTTTAATTAATTTGAATTATCTGAGACTAATTATTTACCATATTGATTGTAGGAAAATTATTGGATAATATTTTGGGACTGAAAGATAAAATTCTCATCAATTACATAAGTGAAAATTTATTTCCATAATGCATAAGCAAGAAAATGTTAAATTTCCAATTGAAAGAAAATTATTTTTGTGCTTGGAATACTGATTGTAGAAGCACATCTTTTGCCACATTCCACTTAAAGGAGCTCACGGCCAAGGGAAGTTCCAAGTGCAGCCACAGTTTTCTCAAGCAATTTGGAAGACAATAGCATGGCCTATGTGGACAATTCACGTTTGGAAAATGAAATGATGGAGGGGTCACGACAATGTACAATCCATGCTGCAATTCATTCCTTCAAATGAAGAATTTTGCAAAAAGGAAAAGCATAAGACCAATTGGAATCAAAGTGGGAACCACCAAATAGTATTGTAGAATTTTTCTTTGGCTTAAGAGAAGTAAGTCGTAAAGTTGGATGGAAGAAGGGATCACTTTGTTGAAAAGTCAAGGCCATTGGAAAATTCAGCAAACAAATGAAAGGAGGGGACCACATGGAAGCCAAAGAAGCTCACGGTTCTAGTTTGGAGGTGTGCACACGTAAAGGACAGCAGCTAACCTACCACATTTTGCCATCCAATAATTAAACAAGTGAATGGGAAATGGGGCCACCACTTATGAAAAGTTACGTTTATTTTAAGAAGCTTGGAATGCAGATATTTTTTTTAACTCTACGTGCTCTTCCACTCATTTGGCTTTACATATTCAAAAGAAGCTCATGGACCACTCAATGTCGGAAATGTCATGGCTGGAAAATAGCAAAGCTCACGACCCTTTCATTTTAGGAAGCATCCAGCAGCACATCCAGCAAAGAGAAGCATGCAGCTGCCATGACTTGGAAAAGAGGATGTCTTGACCAGCACGTCCAAGATGAGATTGAAGAAGAAGCAAGTTTGCTGGAAGATTGAAGGGAAGCAGCATGTGATGGCAAAAGAAGTTGCACGTTCAAGCAAGGGAGTTCTCGGACAGCAGCTTTGAAGAAAGCACAAGGAAGAGGAAGCATCCATAAAAGAAAACCATCCAGCAGCAAAGAAGGAGCTCTCGGTCCCTCCCATGGCAGCAGACTTCATGTTTTCTTCAGAGAATGAACGTCCAAGAAGTGGCAAGAAGCAGATGCAGATCCAGCTGGAAACGGAAGCAAGAAGTGTCACGGTATTCCAGCAGCAGCTCCAGCACCATCACACACACGGAAGAGAACACACGACCAAGTTCTTGGTGCAGCAACACTTGCAATTGTTTTAGAGAATGATGGAAATGTGGAGGAAGAAGGAATGGAGAAGGAAGCCACGTCTGCAAGGTGTAGAAAATGACAAGAGTAATTGGCAAAATGAAGGGCCCTCACCTTTCTTTTCTCACGTCCAAGCTAAGATTTGCTGGCAGAAATTCCCTCTACCAAATTACAGACAAAACAAATGTAAAAGCAGGAAGGAATTCACGGGCCAAGTGAAGACAAAACCCAAAATGTTGAATTGAAGGAGGATGATTAGATTTTTGGCTATAAAATGGAGCAGCAGAGAGAGAAGAAGGAGGAGAGTTTTAGGATCAGGATTTTAGGAGTAGAAGTAGATATCAGTTTTACGTGGCTTTCATTTTTCCTCCTCCCCTTTGGGAGGTTTTGGATTTATTTTCCAGTTTCAATCAAATGTTAATTGCAGTGTGATTTTTCAGTTTACTTTGCGTTTACAATTTAGTCTGCACGTTTAAAGCTTTGATCAAATTACTCTTACTGCAAGTTTCTGTTCAAATCAATTTCCTTTAAGTTTCATTGCACATTTCAATTTCTGTCAAAAGTTTATTTGTTTTGCAATTTTATGTTTTCTGAGTTTACCATTTTCTGAATTTTACCGTTTCTGCAATTTATTTACCGTTCACTGTTTAATCTTGTTTTTACAATCTGTTAAATTTACTGCTTTCATTATTTAATTTTTCCGTATCAAACTAAAAAATCACAAACCCCCCCCCTTCGTGTTAAATCAGAGACTGAACCTTCACAAATTGGTCCTTGAGAGACGACCTAGGAGTCAAATCCTAGTAATTATACTGCATTAATTTTGCACATAAAATTTGTATGACCGCGACAGTCGTATCAGAAACCACACCCATGCATTGGTCAAGGGCAAACTGGGCAAGCTGGTCAATTTAACAAGCAACAGCAGCAACCAACCTTATGGCAGCAGATTTCTATACTTAATGAAAGGTCCATGAGGATGGAAGAAACTCTTAACCAATTCATACAGAAAACTGAGTCTACCCAAAAGATCACTGAAGCTGCTATCAAGAATTTGGAGATTCAGATGGGGCAGATCACTAAGCAGGTGGAAGAGAGGCCAGATAAAAATTTTGGGGCTAATACTGAGGTTAACCCCCGAGAAGAATGCAAAGTGTTAAAGAGTACTAAAGATGAGATAGTTGAGTTAGAAAAAGGAGAGACAGAAGAGAAAAGAGAGAAAAGAGAAATAGAGAGTAAAAATATTTTTCCTTTTCCAATAAATCAAGGGAAACAACTTGATTTTGTAGAATTATTCAAGATGGTGGACAATGATGCACCTTGGGAGGAGATTCTACAACAAATTACAGTTTATACTAAATCTGATGAAGATGTCTCTACAAAGAAAAGACGTAGAGATGATGAGGCAAAGAAGTGTAAAACTGTTGAAAAGAAGCCATTCCCTCCAAAACCGAAAGATCCAAGAGGCTTTTCTATTCAATGCACCATAGGAAAGAAAAGGATTAAAAAAGCTCTACTTGATTTAGGTTCAAGTGTTAACTTGATACCTTATTCTTTACTGGAGCAAATCGGTGATGTTAATGTGAAACCTGTAAAGGTTAGTTATTGCTGACGGATCTTCAAAGGAACCATGTGGAATTGCAGAGGATACTATAGTTTGTGTAGGCAAAATCCAGTTCTTGGCAGACTTTGTGGTGATGAAGATGGAGACGGAAAAGATACCTATCATTCTTGGAAGACCGTTTATGAAAACGGCCAAAGCCATCATTGATGTGAACGAAGGTATAGTGGTGCTCCAAGACCGATAGGAGAGAGTTGTTGTAGATGTCTTTAAAGATGAGAGGTAGATACATGAGGAAGAAGCTAGTTATAAAGTTGAATTTCAAGATGCACACATGACTAGCCATCAAGATGAAAAGCCCAAGGTTAAAGGTAAACATTGTTTGTTGTTTCAGGTGCAGAAAAGAGAAAAGACTGGAAGAGGAAGAAAATTTCCTGATGACTGGATGAAAGGAAGACCCAAACTTGGTACACCTGTGAGAATCAAAAACAAGTTGTGGGTTGTGAAAGGCTACAAAGAGAAGGAGATGATAGAGATAGAGTCTCCATATTCTAGAAGAGTCAAAACAGTACACAAGAAACAGCTGAGGAGTTGGTAGGACAAGGACATCAACTGTGAAGAAGGAACTTGAACCTTATTGGGTCAAGCTAATGATGTTAAAAGAGCGCTTGCTGGGACGCAACCCAGTGATTTAAGAACTTTTGATTTTATTTTGGTTGTATAATTTTTAATCAGCTCGACATTATTTTTGTAAATATTCTGTTGGATATAGCATCTACTGAAGGATGCTAGGTGGTTAACTATCCACTGAAGGATACTAGGTTTGTAACACCTACTGATGGGTGTTGGTAAGAACGTTTTGCACCTACTGATGGGTGTTGGTCGATTTTGGGTCAGGCTCGTGACGTTAAACAAGCGCTACCTGGGAGGCAACCCAGTTGATTGATTATATTTTTGTTTGTTCTGCTTTAGTTGCATAATAGGGTTTTGCATGAGAAATCTGAAAATTGAATTGCAGGGAACCAGTGAGGGGCATGTTTAGGAGGCACTTAGGTTAAGCAAGGAAGGAGAAGAGCACTTCACGAAAGTGCCGCTGAGTGGCAAAATACCGCTGAGCGGTACTATCGTAGATTGGGCTTTGGTTGCTGATAACAGTTGAAAAACTGTTATTTTCATGCTTAAAATTGATACTAAAAGCAACCTTTAGACTTAAAAACTAGCTTGAAATCATGCTTTTATCCATATTTTCAGAAATAAGAGAGCTGGACAGGTTTATGCTTGATTTAAGTGTTTTTGTGCAGGTTTTAAGGTGAATTTAGTGAAAGAAGTGAAGAAGGAGAGAGATGGAATCAGAAAAGGAATCAAAGAGTGCAAAAGGAGAAGCCGAAGGCACCGCTCAGCGGCATTTTACTGCTGAGCGGCACTCAGAAGGTCACGGGAGGTCCGCTGAGGGGCAAACTGGCCGCTGAGGGGAAGAAAAGGGAAGCGCAGTCACCGCTGAGCGGTATTTACCGCTGAGCGCCATTCTTAATAATGGGCTTGGACTCGTTTTCTGGCACTTTTATGGGCTTGGGCTTAGATCTTTTGTAATTCTAAAATAGTATATAAGGACTTGCACGTCCTAGAATTAGTATCTTTGGCAGAAACAAGGCAAACACTCTCTCTTCCACCCCTTTGAAGGAGGATCTTGGATGCTCAGGCTACCTCTTCACCTTTATTGGGTTTATTCTTTCATTCTTTCATTGTTATTCATCTAGGTTCACCATGAATATGGTGAACTAAACCTTGTATGTTTGTTGGGGAATCAATGTAATCTCTTGAAGCTCTCATATATGGATTTGTTGAATACATCTTTTAAGTAAGACATATGCTTTCTTTCATCATTAGTTAGGGTTTTTCCTCTTTGCTCAATGCTTGCATAGTTTAACTCATTCCATGCATGATTATTGGTTTTGTCGATACGGACACGTACAGGGAAGTCTAGATCCGGGGAATTTCTCCCAATATTATACTGACAATATTCTATTGGTTGCCTTTAAGCTCCTGCACTCATGAACTAATCATTAGGAATGCTAGGAATTGTATGAACTATTTGATTAGGGAGAAGCCATCTAGAATGGTACATTAGAGAGTGGCATTAACAATGATGATTTGAATGTTGAATTCCTAAAATATATGAGAGTGGATGAGATGAAATTGACCCCCAACAACATATTCATTCATATATTTCATTGAAAGTGTTTATCTTTTGTCTTTGCCATTGATCAAACTTCATGCATACATGTTTATTTTCTGTCTTGCATCTTAAACTTTGAATATTTCGTTTGTAAGTCCTAGCTAATCAACAAATCATATAACTAAACTAGGCCGTGAGTCCTTTGGGAAGAACGATACTTGGTCTTACCAAGTTTATTACTTGAACGATTCGGTCATACTTGCCGATTGTGAAACAAGTTTGTGACATCATAATTTGGTGCTTACAAATTTGTCCATCAGTTGCCCCTTAGCGGGATCCGAGCCCATTAGGGTATTTTTATACCCTAAGCTGCGCATAAGCTTCTATTTTCAGGCTCTTCTCTGCACACACACTCCCACATACCTTTTCCAAGGTTCTCCACATCTTTTCCCTCTCCCCTCTTGAGAAAATCTCTCTTTCACTCACTTTCTCACTAATGTTCCATCTAAGTTTAGGGTTGGAAGAGAGTATCTTAGCTTGGAAGCATTCTCATTGCATCTAGCATCTCCACCCAAGTAAGTGATGGACAAATTTATGATCACCAAAATATGATGTCACAAACTTGTTTCACAATCGGCAAGTATGACCGAATCGTTCAAGTAATAAACTTGGTAAGACCAAGTATCGTTCTCCCAAAGGACTCACGGCCTAGTTTAGTTGTGTGGTTTGTTGATTAGCTAAGACTTAAGAACAAAATAATTGAAGTTTAATATGCAAAACAGAAAATAAACATGTATGCATGAAGTTTTGATCAATGGCAAAAGCAAAAGACAAATACTTTCAATGAAATATATGGATGAATATGTTGTTGGGGGTCAATTTCATCTTATCCACTCTCATATATTTTAGGAATTCAACATTCAAATCATCATTGTTAATGCCACTCTCTAAAGTACCTTTCTAGAATGCTTCTCCCTAATCACGAGTTCATACAATTCCTAGCATTCCTAATGATCAGTTCATAAGTTCAGGAGCTTAACGACAACCAAATAATATTGGGAGAAATTCCCCGGATCTAGACTTCCCCGTACGTTCCCGTATCGACAAAACCAATAATCATGCATCGAATGAGTTAAACAATGCAAGCATTAAGCAAAGAGGAAAAACCCTAACTAATGATGAAAGAAAGCATAAATCTTAGATTAAGATGCAAGCATAAATTCCATATATGAGAGCTTCAAGAGATTACATTGATTCCCCAACAAACATACAAGGTTTAGTTCACCATATTCATGGTGAACCTAGATGAACAATGAAAGAATGAAAGAATAAACCCTAAAAAGGTGAAGAGGTAGCCTGAGCATCCAAGATCCTCCTTCAAAGGGGTGGAAGAGAGAGTGTTTGCCTCGTTTCTGCCAAAGATACAAACCCTAGGACGTCCTAAAGCTTATATACTATTCTAAAATTACAAAAAATCTAGGCCCAAGCCCATAAGTGTGCCGCTCAGCGGTAAAGTACCGCTCAGCGGTGAGTGCGCGTCTCGTTTCTTCCCCTCAGCGGCCATTTTGCCCCTCAGCGGACCTCCCGTGACCTCCTGAGTGCCGCTCAGCGGTAAAATGCCGCTGAGCGGTGACTTCGGCTTCTCCTTTTGCACTCTTTGATTTCTTTTCTGATTCCATCTCTCTCCTTCTTCACTTCTTTCACTAAATTCACTTTAAAACCTGCACAAAAACACTGAAATCAAGCATAAACCTGTCCAGCTCTCTTATTTCTGAAAATATGGATAAAAGTATGATTTCAAGCTAGTTTCTAAGTATAAAGGTTGCTTTTAGTATCAATTTTAAGCATGAAAATAACAGTTTCTCAACTGTTAAAACAACCCCAAACTTAGAACTTTGCTTGTCCTCAAGCAAACAAAATGTAACTCAATCTCCAACCAATTCATATGATGGTTTACTCATTAAAAAATCCTCTTTTTCAAGATAAGTAACAACTTCACTCAAAGTTATGACCAAGAGTTCATTCAAGATGTGCACATGCTTTAGTGTTCACAAAGTCATTTAAATTCCAACAAATGCTATTTTTCATGAATGATCAATCAATTAAGCATGGATGTTCATGTGCTTATGGAATATTTCCTCACTAGATAAAGTGTTTCACTCACACTCAAGTGTATAAGAGGTAATCACTCATTCACTCTACTATCACAATGTCACATGAATCAACTTTGCCTTTCATTTTACCACAATCAAAAACATTCACAAGCATGCATCATCACAAGGACTTTTCAATGGCTTATAATGTGGCTGGGCTAACAAGAAAATTGGTTTTTCTGGATCACAAAATCCTTGAGTTAAGAGAATCATAACAACACAATTATTCTTATTCATTCCCAACTTTCTTTTGCATTTGCATTGAGCTTTGCTTCTTTTTATTTTCTTTTCTTTTTCTTTGCATATTCTTACTTTTTAGCTCTTAGCTCAATGCTTTTCATGTTTTCCCAACAACCCCAAACTTGAACATTTAATAATACCACACAAGATCTTCTACTTAACTCAAGGTAAAGATTTTCAATCAAGGGTTCAGTGTATGTTCAAGGCTAAGGGTTCAAAGGATAGAACACAACGTGTTCTCTTTTAGAGGGCTAACTTTATGAATTTGGCCAATAAAAAGGGTTCCAACAAACGACCTTGATCACATGATGCAAAACAAGCAATTGATTCAATCATAGACAACCTGAGCAAAGTCATTCATGCTTTCAAAGTAATAGCATTCAACAATAACAACTCTGGAGCTCAAAATCTCATATATCAGCTCATTCACATTTGACATACACATCCTGCTTAATTTCACAATCACAATCATGATATCATGCATTTGTTCACAAAGCTTGTGAATCACCTGTATAAGCATTTTATGTGCATATCTATCTCAACATCAATCACTCAATAAGCATCATCAAGCATTACTTATCACACAATCACAGTTAATAACAAACCATCATAACAAACCAGGTGTTCAATAGAGTACATCAACCCTAATCTAAAAACAAAAACAAATAAGTTCAGAAAACTTACACCACAAAAGCATAATCATATGATAGCATTCATCAGTAAATGCTATCTCAACTCCTCATCAATTTGAGCTGTCCTATGTATCTTCCTCTTCCTCCTCATCTTCATCATCTTCAAATGCATCCTCCTCATCAGCTTCATCTTCTTCCATATCTCTAGCTGAAGCTTCAGCTGCTCCAGCTCCTCCTCCATGTACTGGTTCTTCTGGCCAAGCTACTACATTATGGAATTCATCCATAGTCCACCTGTGGGCTGGAGGTGTATCATACATCCCCACTATCATCTCAGCAGTGGCCACCTGCCCTCTGGGAATGGACTGCAACTGAGCACCTATAAGAGACATATACATGTCCCTCATCTGGAATGGTTCTGCTTCATGTGTATCAGCAGATGTCCGGCTCTGTGCTGGCCCTCTCTCTCTACGAGCCCGGCGTGGTGAAACCGGCTGAGCTGCATCCTCACCTCCACAGTACTGTCTGTAATAAGCCTCATCAATAGCTTTTCTTGGCCTCTCAAATGGTGGAACAGAAGTGTCCACCCCAGCTAGCTTGCTAAGGTGAGTGATCAAAGAAGGATGTCCTAGTGGTGCTTTGTTGTTTGAAGTATTAGCGCATACACTAATCTCATCAGCTATCACCTGCCCAATATTAACATTTAAGTTTCTGATAGCACAGTAGATGAATAATGCCCTGTTGAGAGTAATATCTGACACATGTGAACATGGCTGAATGTTGGCATGAGAAAACGCCATCCAATACTTTGCAAGAGGAGTCAAATTTGTCCTCCTAATGTTAACCACTGAGCCAGATCTATTCCTTTGGAAGTGTCCTCCAGGTATACACAGCACTCTCTCCACATCCTCATAATCAGCACCTTCCTCCATGCAAAGAGCAAACTGGCATTGCTCACCAGCCCACACAGTATCCAGGAAGTTGTTGATAGAATCAGGATCATACCTGATAGCATGGCCTCTGACATAGCCCAAATAATTCTCAGCTGGATAATCACCAATCTTCTTTGCATTGGTGTAAAATTCCTTTACCACAGCTATGTTGGCAGGTGCAGGATAAGTGGCTAGCTTTCCCCAATCATTCCCTAACACTTGCTCTCCAAATCGAGGAGCAAAGTTAGGTATCATTCCAACCTTTCTCTCCATCAGAAGTCTCCTGTCCTGAACCACCCTAAAGTGCTTCTCATGTTTCCTAGAGAGGAACCTGCTAGATTGGGGTTGCTCTGGTTCCTTTTCCTTTCTCTTGGTTGCCATGGTTTTCAATCTTTTTCCTGATGAGGATGCCATTCCTACATTCAAAACACAAACAAAACCACAGAACATGATGTTAATCATTAGTAAAGCACATCACACAACTCCTTTCGAAGCTAAACTACCGCTGAGGGCCAGAATTTCCCCTCAGTACCACATTCCAGATCACAACAAACCAGAAAAATCAAATCTGGCAGAGTGCCGCTCAGCGGCAGTTTACCCCTCAGCGGTAACTCTGCAGATTTTTGAAAAACCTGTTTTAAAGCTTTCCTAACTCCACCCAAATGCAATTTTCAGTTTTCCAGTTCATAATCATGCAGTTTAATCGGTTCAAACATCAAATATATCATCAAATCATGCATAGAAATCAAAACCCCTAAATTTTCATGCTTTGACAATCACATTCAAATTCAAAAACCCTAGAATGAACAAAATGCATTTTACTTACTTGGGTGGAGATACTAGATGCTTCCAAGCTAGAATGCTCTCTTCCAACCCCAAACTTTGATGGCACACTAGTGAAAAAGTGAGTGGAAGAGATATTTTCTTAAGAGGGAAGAGTGAAAAGATGTGGAAAACCTAGGAGAAGGTGTGTGGAAGTGTTTGTGCCTGGAAAGAAACCCTAAAACGCAGCTTGAGGTATAAAAATACCCTAATGGGCTCGGGTCCCGCTAAGGGGAACTAAAGCCCATTCTGCGAGAGTACCGCTCAGCGGTAAAATACTGCTCAGCGGCACTTTCGTGATGTGCTCCTCTCCTTCTTTTCTTAACCTACGTGCCTTCCCTACATGCCCCTCATTGGTTCCCTGCAATTCAATGTTTAAAAATGCTTATGCAAACCCTAACTAAAATAAACAAACAAAAACAATCAATCAACTAGGTTGCCTCCCAGGTAGCGCTTGTTTAACGTCACGAGCCTGACCCAAAATCCACCAACACCCATCAGTAGGTGTTTCAAACTTACCAACACCCATCAGTAGGTGTTACAAACTTAGTATCCTTCAGTAGATACTTAACCACCTAGCATCCTTCAGTAGATGCTGGATCCAACAAAATATTTACAAAATAATATCCACAGATTAAAAGTTACAAAACCAAAATCAAAATCAAAAGTTTGTCAATCACTGGGTTGCCTCCCAGCAAGCGCTCTTTTAACGTCATTAGCTTGACCCAATAAAGTTCAAGTTCCATCTTCTTTATAGTTGATGTTGTCATTCCACCAACTTCTCAACTGCTTCCTTTGAACTGTTTTGGTTCTTCTAGAATATGGAGACTCTATCTCTATCATCTCCTTCTCTTTAAAGCCCTTCACAACCCACAACTTGTTCTTGATTCTTACAGGTGTGCCAAGTTGGAGTCTTCTTTTCTTCCAGTCTCTAGGAATTTCTTCTCCTCTTCCAATCTCTTCTTCCTTGGGTACCTGAAAAAACAAACAATGGTTACCTGAAACCTCAAGATTTTCATCTTTACGTCTAGTCATGGGTGCATCTCGAAATGCAGCTTTATAACTAGCTTCTTCCTCCTTTGCTTGCGTCTCATCTTTGAAGACATCCACCACCACTCTCTCCTCTCTGTCCTGGAGCACCACTATACCTTCATTTACATCTATGATAGCCCTGGCCGTTTTCATAAATGGTCTTCCAAGTATGATAGGTATCTTCTCGGTCTCCATCTTCATCACCACAAAGTCTGCCAAAAACTGAAGTTTGCCAACAAAAACTACAATGTCCTCTGCAATCCCACATGGCTCCTTTGAAGATCCATCGGCCATTACTAGATTAACCTTTACAGGTTTCATTTTAACATTGCCAATTTGCTCCAATAAAGAATAAGGCATCAAGTTAACACTTGAACCTAAATCAAGGAGAGCTTTCTTTACCTTTTTCTTCCCTATAGTACAAGGGATAGAAAAACTAACTGGATCTGATGCTTTAGTTGGGAATGACTCTTTCTTAACAGTTATACACTTTTTTTCCTCATCATCTCTACGTCTCTTCTTTGTAGAGATTTCTTCATCAGATTTTGTGTAAACTGCAATTTTCTGTAAAATTTGTTCCCAAGGTGCTTCATTATCCACCATTCTGAATAATTCTGTGAAGTCCATTTGTTTCTCTTGATTTGTTGGAAAAGGAAAAGTGTTCTTTCTTTCTACTTCTCTTCTTTCTTCTGTTTCTCCTTCTTCTAACTCAATTATCTCTTCATTCACACTCTTTACCACTTTGGACTCTTCTCTGGGGTTAACCTCAGTATTAGCCCCAAAATTTCTATTTGGCCTTTCTTCCAATTGCTTGGTAATCTGACCCATTTGAATCTCCAAATTCTTTATATCAGCTTCAGTGCTCTTTTGAGAAGATTCGGTTTTCTGTATGAATTGTTGAAGAGTATCTTCCAACCTTGTTGATCTTTCATTAAGCATAGATAACTGTTGCCAAAAGGTTGGTTGCTGCTGCTGCTTATTATATTGATTAGCTTGCCCAGTTTGTCCTTGACCAATGCTTGGATGTGGTTTCCACCCCTGATTGTAATTCCCTTGACGGTATGGAAATTGATTAGCCATGAAATTAACATCCTCCACGGCTTCCACTGGAAAAGCACATTGACCATTGATATGATCACCTCCACATAATTCGCACAACTGGGTTTGTACCTGTGCAGCAGATTTCAACTCTTTAGGTAATTGAGCAAGAGTTTTAGTCAGAGTCTCCAGCTGTTGAGTTAGAATTGTATTCTGAGTTAGTGATGAGTCAATATTTTCTTCACTTCACTTAGTTTATTGTACTAGAATTAATCAGGGAATTGTGCTTAATCGTCCGTTATTTTCCTATTTTTCCTAATTGTGCTTAATTCGATCAGAAATTCTTATTTTAACTAATTTGAATTATCTGAACTTATTATTTTGCATTATTAATTATGGGAAAATTTTGGATATCTTTTTGGGACATTTGAAGGCTAAATGAGAAATGACAATTGAGCCCAATGCATTTCAGCCACTTCAATTTTCGCTGGTTGCTGTGTGAATTTTGTGTCAACTTGTTTGTCCTCGTTCGAGTTCAATTCGTATCCGTTTTCCATTCAATTTTTTTTCATAGTTTCGTCTAGATGTTTAGTTTCATGTATAGTTTTTACTTTGTTCAAATTCGATCTGTACTGTTCCCAGTAATTTGTTTACTCTCCTATGTCATCCCAGTGCTGCGTGAATGTTGTGTCAACTTGTGTGTCTTCGTTTGAATACAATTCTTATCCGTTTTGCATGCAATTTTTTTCATAGTTTCGTCTGGATGTCTAGTTTCACGTATAGTTTTTACTTTGTTCAAATTCCTTTTGTGTTGTTCCCAGTAATTGTTTTACTCCCCTGTGTCAGTCAAGTTCTTACTGTTTAAGTGGCTTCTAATCTGTTTGCATTGTTTGCTTGTTGTTTAGTACTTGTGGTGGCTGGAATTGATCATTGGACAGTGCTAAGACCTCTTAACACTCTTAAGGAATGTTTATGCCACATTGACATACAAAAGAATTTTTAAACAAACCATCTTTGTTGGAATGCAAAAGTGCAGTGCTGGAAAATGATTTTACGTGATGGAATAAAAGAGTGTGACACTTTGGTTTAATTTATTTGGTTTAAGACCCATTTGTTCACTCATTTCAGAAAAATAAGCTTGCAACCACTTCACACTCTACGGCTATCCAGCACAAAATGGTAGTGAAGTGAAATGAAAGAGGGGGACCACGTGAACAACCAACACTCACGGCTTGTTTCTCTTAATGGGAGACAACAAAATAGAAAAGGGGCCACCACTTTGTTATGGATGCACACACATACAACATGGAATGTGGACAATTCACGTGGGGAGCTCACGGCCATATGGGAAAAGAATTGCTTGCATTGGTTTTGGTTATTTTGTCTAAAGTAGACAACACATGGGCACCACACATATTTATTCCCATACCTTATTTTGTCATTTAGTTGATGACTTGGAAGTAGAAGCTCCAAAATGCAAATGCAAATTTTATTGATTTAAAGAATGAAATGTGCAACATCAACTCACGGCCAATATGCCTATTCATTCATTGTGAAATGATGAAGGATAATGGAAGGGCCACACTTCTAGAAGCACACGGCATATTCAATAAGTTACCAAACATGGAAATATTGTTTTCAATGCATGCCACATGGATAAGCATTCTCGGCAAAACAGAGACAGCTATCAAAGAGGAATCTACTTTCTTGAAATTTAACATATGGAGGGGACCGTTTAAGGAAGTGGAGGTCACGGTTTTCTCAATTATTTGGAAGAAGTTTCAGGTGGCCATATGAAACAATTTATTTTGGTAAACATCAACCAAAGTAAATAAAAGTGGGAGCCACCACTTGGTTGATTGAAATCTCATAATGAATTCCAGAATGCTAAGGGAATGCCACGGCACAAGAAGCTTCACACCAGCTACAGCTTCACGCCAGCAGTAGAAGCTTGAAGACGGTCCAGCAGCAACTTGGAGAGCTTCACACGTCTAGCTAAGTTGGAAGAAGAAGCACACATGCTGGAAAGAGGAAAAGCACACCGAGAGGGAAAAGATGTCACGGCATGGGGCAGCTGCATGCAGCCAAATGTTTGAAGAGTCATTTGCCTTGAAGAGATGAGAGCAGCTTGGACTTGGTTTGTACTGCACGGAGAATAGAATGGATGGAGGCTATGGCACGGTGCATTCAATTTGGCCTTGAAAGAAGTATGTCCACGTAAAGGGTGAGTGGCTGGAAGAAGCTTCCATACAGAGGAGTTCACGGCTGCTACAGGTGAAGAAGAGCTCATGGTTCACATAAGGGTGCAGCTGGAAAGAAGAAATACGTGAGCTGATGGGTGTGTTTTAGGAAGCACATGAGTGATTGAATGATTGGAGAAGAAGAGCATCCAGCTTGGTAGCAAGTCCAGCAAGCTTCAAACTCCAGCCGCCTCTCAGTTTCCCAGTCCAGCACGTTGGAGGAGATGTATGCAGAGAAGAAGAAAGCCCACAGCTGGAAGGAGCTCATGAGATTTAATTGGCTGGATGGAAGAAACAACAACACATGAAGCAGCTCATCCATTGCACGTTCAAGAGGTGCACTCGGTGATGAATCTTGAAGCACGGAATCAACAGCTTGGAGGGAGGCTTTCAGCCAGCTGCACCACGGCCTGGTTTGACAGCAGAATAACGAAGCACCACTAGCAGCAACAAAGCCTTCACGCACTTGAAGAAGATGACAAGATTGAGGGGTCCTCACCTGTTTTCTCACGGAGAGAAAACTATTGCTCAGCATGCAAGAAAATAGGCTCACGGGTTCTGAGTTTTGGCTATAAATGGAGAAGCATCCAGGAGAGAAAACGGATTAGATTTGAGGATTGCATTAGAGTAGTGTAGAAGTCACGGCCGTGGAAGAGGCTCTCGCCTCTTCCTCTTTCCTTTCCTTTTCCAGTTCCATTTTCAAACAGTGCATAATGCAATTTCATTTCTGAGCGTGTAGTGTATTCTGAAACAGTTTGTTAGTTTTATTTTGGAATATTATTAAGTGTTAAATCTTTTAATGAATTTCATTTTCAGTTCTGTGCTTTTATTTTATCTGTTGTATTTTATCGTTTAGCAGTTTCTGCATTGTTAAATTTCGTCATTACATTTTAATTTCAAACGTCGTTTTTAATCTGTGATAAATTTTATTTGTGATCAAGTGGTTCTATTTTTACTGTTTTCTATCGTTCAGTTTTTACCGTGGTTAAATTTTATTTCAGTATTTTTAAATTCAGTTGTGCTTAATTTCCAGTCCGCTTTAATTTTTAATTTTACCGCACAAACAAAAATCACATAAACCCCCCCCACTTTGTGTAAAAAATCTGAGATTGAACCGCCACAAAATTGGTCCTTGAGAGACGACCTAGGAGTCACTTCCTAGTTATACTGCATTAATTCTTGCAAATCAAATTTGTATGACCGCGACAGTCGTATCAAATTTTGGCGCCGTTGCCGGGGATCAATCAATGGAGGTTTGGTTTTAGATTTTTGTTGTATAAAGTTTTGTTCTGTTAATATATTTGTTTTGTGTGTTTTGTCTTGTATATTTCTGTAGGCGATAACGACACCTTCAACAAATTTTGGCGGCGTTGTCACTTCAGATCCAGGTTTTTGTTTTAGATTTTTACTGTGTTAATATATATTGTGTATATATGTGTTTAATTGTGCTATGTTCTGTATTTAGTTGTTATTAAAAAAAAAAAATTAATTAAAAATTTTTACTATTGATGTTCTGTCTTGTGTGTGCTTGTAGCATGTATAAATGTGTTTTGTTTTATCTGATTCGTAATTTTTAGTTTTTAGTTTTTATTTTTATTTTCCATGTCTACCTATTTTAATTTTGTGAATAGTGCTTATTCTACAAGTGCCTGTAATTATGATTCTCTTTCTGCATATTACTCTGATTCTTGTGCTGATTTTTATACTGAGAAAAATATGGATCATCCTCAAATTCCTGAGAGCTCCCTTTGGGAGCCGGTTCCACCAGTTCAGCAATATCAGAGTCAGCAGTATGATGCTCCTGCCCAAGTAGCTTCTCAGCCTTCAACTTCTGAACCTACATTGAAGGAGTTATTGGAGCAGATAACCATGCAGAACATTCAGTTTCAGAAAGGGAACATGCAGTTCAAGCAAGAGAGCATGGAAACTCAAGCTGCCATTCAGAAGCTGACTGATCAGATCGGGCAGATGGCCACTCAACACTTTCAAGATGATAGTGGCATCAACATAGAAGATGGGGAGCAAAGCTATGAGTTTACTACTACACCCACTTTCCTACCTTTCTATGATCCCACTCTTGCACCTGAGACTGTTGATGATTATTTTAAGGACCAGGCAGGTATGAGTAACACTGTTGAGACAGGTAGACCATTTTTATCTTCCACCGTGGAGGTAAACGTACCTCAACTTGAATGTGCAGTTGATGAATTGGAAATTCATGAGAAAATTTATTCTGAGCAAAAACATGTTTATTCTGAAACTGAGATTACAAGCTCTTTACCAGATCTACCTATACATTCAATTGCTTGTGATTTGTTGCACAATGATTCTACAGGTTTTAGGATTGAAACTGATACAGACTTGATTGACAATTCTGAAGTTTTTGATTCAGTATTAGTCTCTGAAACCATTGGTATAAATGTTGTGTTGAATGAACATGATTACAGTGATGAAATTTCCATTGATAATAGCTTTGCACTGAATGTGGATTTTGTTGATGATGCATATGTCAATATTGATTTTGACACAGGAATTTTGCAGTCGCATAACATGATAGAGTTAGAACAAAACATTGATCTGACTCAGTTTTCTGAGAATTGTGAATGTGATTGTGAATCTGGTTCTTGCCCGATTTGTATTGAAATTGATTATGTGTTACAAACAGATTCTAAATTCATAACAGATGCTATTGATTATGAGTTTGATGACCAGGTTACAAAAGTAAATGAGAATACAGGTACTGACATAGAGGAAACAATGATAGATGAAGGAAAGTATACTGCTATTTCTCTTATTACTCCGGTGTCACAGACTCAACAACTGCTGGTGGACAGAAGGCTCCTGATTTTGTTGATTCAACAACTTGCTCGGAGAAGAAGGAAGAAAAGTCTTGATTTGAGTGAGAGGGCAGTACTGGGCGAGCTGCTCCTGAAGACATCTTCGCCGGATCCTAAGGCGAAGAACATCTCCCTGCTCGTCCAAGTTTGGCAACTGCCACCATAACCAGGGGAGTTTTTCCTGTTCATTCTTCCCTTAATTTTCTTGGTTTGCGAATTAGGGGAGAATTCTGATTTTCTTAGTTTATGATTTTTTTATAAAAAAAAAAAATAAAAAAAAAAAATAAAATAAAAATAAAATAAAATAAAAATAAAATTTTGTGTTCTGTTTTAGGTCTGTTATTTTGTTAATTTATATTTTGTAAATATGTGTTTTGTTTGCTATTTTTGAAATATGTGTTTTATTTGGTTTGATATTTTGATTCAGTATTAGGTCTTTTGTTTCGTTAATATGTGTTCTGTTTTTATTTATTTATTTAGTTTTTTTTTTGTTATAATAATAATAATAATAAAAAAAATCAGAGAGTAAAGTTGCAGTAATAGGGCAGAGAGGTGTAGTTTGAGCAGATACTAATCTGAGTGCATTTATTAATAATAAAAAAAAGCAAATATAACAAAAATACATAAAAATACATAAAAACATAATAAAACAAGGGCAGTGATCGATCAGTAATGATCGTTAAGGATTACAGTCCAACAAAAAAAAAAAAATAATAATAATAATAACAAAAATAAAATACATAAAAAGCATAACAAAGATGTTCGGGGTTCGATCATTTCTGATCGTTAATATTACACACCATATTAAATAAAAACATAAAAAAAAAAAACTTAATTGTTCAGATTACAGTCCTTAATATTCTGGCCACACTCGGCCAACAAAAACATAAAAAAAAAAAAAAAAAAAAAAAAAAACATAAAACATTAAAAATGAAAGAACTCTCGAGCTGGTTGTGGTGGTCTAAGGGAGAGCTCCGTTGAGGGAGTTCTGGTTCGAAAAGTCACGAGCGGAGGCTTTGGTGGAGGAATTTCTCGTTCATTTTTATCGTCATCGATAATGATCGGAACTGGAAACAGATTCAGCAGCCTCGGTGCCCTCATTATCACCCAGTTGTTTTCTTTCAAACAAAAAATAAAAAAAAAAAAAAAAAAAAAAAAAAACATGTGTTAATTTTAGAAGAGGAAGTGAAAATTTTCAATAAAAATGGAGGTGTGATCAGAGGTCTTACCGTACATGTACAGCGGCAGTTGTGAAAAGAGAGTGCCAGTGGGGTCTATCTCCGCTTGCCAGTGCTTGACCCGATTGCCGTGGTTGTTGAACCAGCAGTGTACGTTGTATTCAGTGGCTTCGCCGAAAGCCCTTAGTCGAGACGCGATCTCAACGACTTGCGCTCGGCTTGGGTGTGTGACCCCATAGTTGAATATTTTGGTCATCATCGTGATCTGATCGTCGGTTGGACGCCACCGTTGACTGGTATATCTCTCTGATTCCGTTTCACTCATCCTTCCTCTCGTAATATACAAGTACATAAATAAAAAATAAATACATATAAAAAGAACAAAAACAAGAAAAATAAGCATAACATAAAAAACAAAAAAGAAAAACAAAACATAAAAAAAAAGAGAAGCATAAAAAATTTTTAGATTAGTTCTGTGTTTTCTTTATTTGTTCTTGTTTTCCGTTAAATTTATTTTGTCCTGTCTGTCTTTGATTGTTTTTGTGTCTGGTCTCAGATCTGTTTCACGGTCCTTGCAAAGGGTCCTAAACGGATCTACGTCCAGTGTCCTTGTCCATATTGTTCTTGTATATTCAGTTTCTGTGTTTTAGTTTTAAGTGGGGTACGTGGCGTTGTTCTACCCGATTGTCTCTGCAATACCTTCAAACGAAGGGAGATTAACGTCTGGTTTCCAGCCGATATACCCCTTAAGTTTTAAGACAATTGTGTTTTATGTGTTTTAAGTGTTTAGCAGGTGAAGAAGAAAGCGAATAAGAGCTGAAAATAAAGAAGGAACTGAAGGCTTAAATTAAAGATCTGGAAAGCAGTAAAGGGAGAGGGAACGAAGAACAGAAAGCTTAAGCAGAAATAAAGGAAAGCAGGAAAATGGAAAAGAGGGAGAGCAGGCAAGAGGTCAGAGAAGAAATACAGAGACGGCAGGAAAAGTTAAGCAAGCAGATAAGAAAGAAGGAAAGAAGGAAGGTGCAGAGGACTTACCTGGAGAAGTAGAGCTGGCAGAGAAGCTCCTCGCAGATCTCAGATCTTCAGCAGACGCGGGGTGGAGAGGCTTCCTCGCAGATCCAGATGCTCGAGAAGAGAGCAGAGAGAGAAGAGAGCAGAGAAAGTTGAGAGAGAAAGAAAGGAGTAGAGAGAGAGCAGGGAAGTCAGAATTGGCGCTGGACGCGGAGGAGCGGACCCTTTTATAACCAGATTTCTGCAACTGTAGCAACAGTCCCGGTCATTGCCACCGAGACTGTTGTCACAGTACCGGTATCCTTTTTCAAAAAAAAAAAAAATAAAAAAAAATAAAAAAATAAAAATAAAATAAAAAAAAAAAAATAAAAAAATATATAATAAAAATTTATTAGCATCTACTGATGGGTGCTAGGTGTTTTAGACATCTGCTGATGGATGTCAATGATAACATCTACTGATGGATGTTATTGAAAATTTCTTCCCATTTTTCTACTTTTTATTGCACTTGTCTATATTATTTGACTGCTCTGAAATTGATCATCTGATGATTGTGACACACTGAGGACATTGTGTGATTTAAGTGTGGTCTACTGGGAAGAAATTCTGATTTTTCTGTTAGTATGTATTTTGTGTGTTAAATTTTTTGTTTTTGAGTGTTAAATTTTTCTGTTTTAAGTTATTTTTATCGAGTTTTGTGTGCAATAAATTTTACATTTTTCTCTTCAATTCTGGACTGTGTTTAAGTTGTAGACTCGTACTTCACTTCACTTACTTACTACTTATAGATTGTAATCCTTGCTTTTCTTTGCTTGGAAAGATGATTATACGTTTGAGAGGTTGATTTGATTGTAACGAATGCCCTGTGTGAGAATTTGAGCCACTTAATTTTCTTTCTTGTGTGATATGTATCTTGATTGCTTGCACATATGCCTTGGCTTGATTCTTTTTGATATACTTGATTTATATGCATTTTTGGAAGTGATAAAGGCATTTTTGTTCTTGAGCCTCTTTAGCCAAATAAGCCTACCTTGTTATTATCCTTTGATAACCCCTTTGAGCCTATACTGTATATATTTCTTTGTGTTGAAGCTCATACACTGATCCTAAGTGAAAAACAAATGATTACCTTAACCTTAGGAAAGTCTGGAGCTATAGAAGTATTTTGTGAATAAGTGTGGTCTCCTTGGGAATTCTGATGAATTGGCTAGTTGGTTCCTCATCATGTTTTGAAATGATAATTTATATCCTGTTGTGTGAAAAAAAAAAAAAAAAAAAAGAAGAAAACAGGATTAAAAAAAAATGATGAGAAAAAGAGAAAAATTGAAAAATAATTTTGTAAATAATGGAGTCGAGAAGAGGATTGAATTAGAGGTTTGGGTGAGATTTCACTATGTTTACATTTTTTCCCTAGTGCACCTCTATTTCTTCTGAGCTATAGCTACTTATCCAAATTTATCCTCCCCTGTCCTTGGCCCCAATACAACCCAGTAAAGACCTTTTGATCTGAACATGCATATGTTTTAAGTATTGATAATTAGAAGCTTGCCAAGTCTGATTGTGTTTGTTTTCTTGAGTGCATTGAGTTGAAATGTTTACCCTAGACACTTGAGAGAAACACTGTAGTGCATCTGTGAGGTTATGTTATTTTTAAATCACCTCTTAAGCTGATTGATTATTTTTCCGTGTATTGAATTGCTTGGAAGATTTCTATAAGTATCTGCTTTATTTGATTTGTGTTGGATAATTTCTACTTCTCTTATCTCTCCAGAATTCTTGAGAACTTTGTAAATTTTGTTTATTTTCTTGCGAGTTTTTATTTTCTATATGTTGCGTCTCTGTTAATCCTTTGAAGTCCTTTGAACTATTCCCTGATTTGCGTCTTAATTTTGCCCAGGAGTGCAAAAGACTAAGTGTGGTCTATTTTGATGAGTCAATATTTTCTTCACTTCACTTAGTTTATTGTACTAGAATTAATCAGGGAATTGTGCTTAATCGTCCGTTATTTTCCTATTTTTCCTAATTGTGCTTAATTCGATCAGAAATTCTTATTTTAACTAATTTGAATTATCTGAACTTATTATTTTGCATTATTAATTATGGGAAAATTTTGGATATCTTTTTGGGACATTTGAAGGCTAAATGAGAAATGACAATTGAGCCCAATGCATTTCAGCCACTTCAATTTTCGCTGGTTGCTGTGTGAATTTTGTGTCAACTTGTTTGTCCTCGTTCGAGTTCAATTCGTATCCGTTTTCCATTCAATTTTTTTTCATAGTTTCGTCTAGATGTTTAGTTTCATGTATAGTTTTTACTTTGTTCAAATTCGATCTGTACTGTTCCCAGTAATTTGTTTACTCTCCTATGTCATCCCAGTGCTGCGTGAATGTTGTGTCAACTTGTGTGTCTTCGTTTGAATACAATTCTTATCCGTTTTGCATGCAATTTTTTTCATAGTTTCATCTGGATGTCTAGTTTCACGTATAGTTTTTACTTTGTTCAAATTCCTTTTGTGTTGTTCCCAGTAATTGTTTTACTCCCCTGTGTCAGTCAAGTTCTTACTGTTTAAGTGGCTTCTAATCTGTTTGCATTGTTTGCTTGTTGTTTAGTACTTGTGGTGGCTGGAATTGATCATTGGACAGTGCTAAGACCTCTTAACACTCTTAAGGAATGTTTATGCCACATTGACATACAAAAGAATTTTTAAACAAACCATCTTTGTTGGAATGCAAAAGTGCAGTGCTGGAAAATGATTTTACGTGATGGAATAAAAGAGTGTGACACTTTGGTTTAATTTATTTGGTTTAAGACCCATTTGTTCACTCATTTCAGAAAAATAAGCTTGCAACCACTTCACACTCTACGGCTATCCAGCACAAAATGGTAGTGAAGTGAAATGAAAGAGGGGGACCACGTGAACAACCAACACTCACGGCTTGTTTCTCTTAATGGGAGACAACAAAATAGAAAAGGGGCCACCACTTTGTTATGGATGCACACACATACAACATGGAATGTGGACAATTCACGTGGGGAGCTCACGGCCATATGGGAAAAGAATTGCTTGCATTGGTTTTGGTTATTTTGTCTAAAGTAGACAACACATGGGCACCACACATATTTATTCCCATACCTTATTTTGTCATTTAGTTGATGACTTGGAAGTAGAAGCTCCAAAATGCAAATGCAAATTTTATTGATTTAAAGAATGAAATGTGCAACATCAACTCACGGCCAATATGCCTATTCATTCATTGTGAAATGATGAAGGATAATGGAAGGGCCACACTTCTAGAAGCACACGGCATATTCAATAAGTTACCAAACATGGAAATATTGTTTTCAATGCATGCCACATGGATAAGCATTCTCGGCAAAACAGAGACAGCTATCAAAGAGGAATCTACTTTCTTGAAATTTAACATATGGAGGGGACCGTTTAAGGAAGTGGAGGTCACGGTTTTCTCAATTATTTGGAAGAAGTTTCAGGTGGCCATATGAAACAATTTATTTTGGTAAACATCAACCAAAGTAAATAAAAGTGGGAGCCACCACTTGGTTGATTGAAATCTCATAATGAATTCCAGAATGCTAAGGGAATGCCACGGCACAAGAAGCTTCACACCAGCTACAACTTCACGCCAGCAGTAGAAGCTTGAAGACGGTCCAGCAGCAACTTGGAGAGCTTCACACGTCTAGCTAAGTTGGAAGAAGAAGCACACATGCTGGAAAGAGGAAAAGCACACCGAGAGGGAAAAGATGTCACGGCATGGGGCAGCTGCATGCAGCCAAATGTTTGAAGAGTCATTTGCCTTGAAGAGATGAGAGCAGCTTGGACTTGGTTTGTACTGCACGGAGAATAGAATGGATGGAGGCTATGGCACGGTGCATTCAATTTGGCCTTGAAAGAAGTATGTCCACGTAAAGGGTGAGTGGCTGGAAGAAGCTTCCATACAGAGGAGTTCACGGCTGCTACAGGTGAAGAAGAGCTCATGGTTCACATAAGGGTGCAGCTGGAAAGAAGAAATACGTGAGCTGATGGGTGTGTTTTAGGAAGCACATGAGTGATTGAATGATTGGAGAAGAAGAGCATCCAGCTTGGTAGCAAGTCCAGCAAGCTTCAAACTCCAGCCGCCTCTCAGTTTCCCAGTCCAGCACGTTGGAGGAGATGTATGCAGAGAAGAAGAAAGCCCACAGCTGGAAGGAGCTCATGAGATTTAATTGGCTGGATGGAAGAAACAACAACACATGAAGCAGCTCATCCATTGCACGTTCAAGAGGTGCACTCGGTGATGAATCTTGAAGCACGGAATCAACAGCTTGGAGGGAGGCTTTCAGCCAGCTGCACCACGGCCTGGTTTGACAGCAGAATAACGAAGCACCACTAGCAGCAACAAAGCCTTCACGCACTTGAAGAAGATGACAAGATTGAGGGGTCCTCACCTGTTTTCTCACGGAGAGAAAACTATTGCTCAGCATGCAAGAAAATAGGCTCACGGGTTCTGAGTTTTGGCTATAAATGGAGAAGCATCCAGGAGAGAAAACGGATTAGATTTGAGGATTGCATTAGAGTAGTGTAGAAGTCACGGCCGTGGAAGAGGCTCTCGCCTCTTCCTCTTTCCTTTCCTTTTCCAGTTCCATTTTCAAACAGTGCATAATGCAATTTCATTTCTGAGCGTGTAGTGTATTCTGAAACAGTTTGTTAGTTTTATTTTGGAATATTATTAAGTGTTAAATCTTTTAATGAATTTCATTTTCAGTTCTGTGCTTTTATTTTATCTGTTGTATTTTATCGTTTAGCAGTTTCTGCATTGTTAAATTTCGTCATTACATTTTAATTTCAAACGTCGTTTTTAATCTGTGATAAATTTTATTTGTGATCAAGTGGTTCTATTTTTACTGTTTTCTATCGTTCAGTTTTTACCGTGGTTAAATTTTATTTCAGTATTTTTAAATTCAGTTGTGCTTAATTTCCAGTCCGCTTTAATTTTTAATTTTACCGCACAAACAAAAATCACATAAACCCCCCCCACTTTGTGTAAAAAATCTGAGATTGAACCGCCACAAAATTGGTCCTTGAGAGACAACCTAGGAGTCACTTCCTAGTTATACTGCATTAATTCTTGCAAATCAAATTTGTATGACCGCGACAGTCGTATCAGTTAGCAAAGCATCATGTGTTTGTAATTGAAGAACCCCTTTTTGTTGCATAGGAGCTCCTCTCTCACTGTGCAGCTCATTATCACTAGTAGCCATGTTTTTTATAATTTCAGTTGCTTCCTCTGGAGTTTTCCATTTAATATTGCCTCCTGCTGAGGCGTCCAGCATCATCTTGGTTTGTGAACCAAGCCCTCCAAGGAAAGTTAAGACTACTTCTTGATCTTCAAAACCATGCGTGGGAGTTTTACGTAACAAGCTTTTATACCTGTCCCATGCATGCCCCAGTGATTCTTCCATGCCCTGCTTAAATGAAGAAATCTCTTGCTTGCCTTTAGTCACCTTAGATTGTGGAAAGTACTTGTTTAAAAATTTTGTGACCACTGCTTCCCACTCTGTGAAACTTTCTTCTGGAAAAGAATTCAACCAAAGCTTAGCATTGCCTCCCAATGAGAAAGGAAACAAGCTAAGTTTGATAGCTTCGTCTGGCACCCCATTAATCTTGACTGTGTTGCAAATCTCATTAAAGGTAGTGAGGTGCTCATATGGGCTTTCATGAGATAACCCATTAAATTGGTTGCTTTTCACCAGTTGAATCAGTGCTGGTTTGACCTCCATATTGGCTGCATTGACTCTAGGTCTAGCTATGCTGTTAAAGTGCTGAGGTCCAGCAATATTGGTGTAATCTGCAAGAGTTCTTCTAACATTATTGTTCTCCATATTTCCTGTGCTATGAACAGAACCTTGTGGTGATGATTGTAAGAGAGTTTCTGGAGAAGGGAAAAGTTCTCTAGACGTTCTGATTCTTCTCCTCCGTCTACTGTCTTCTAATCCTTCAAGAAGAGTTCTGTTGTTTTCTTACTCCTTGTTCTAATTGCTTCCTGCATACACAAGATAAATATTCAGAAGATAAAAGATTCAGAAGATAGAATAAAATAAAATAAAATAAAATCTAATCTAATAAAATAAAATAAAATAAAATCTAATCTAATCAAATAAGATAAAATAAAATAAAAACAGAAAAATAAAAACAGAAATTCAAAATTAAAGTCAAAGATAATCAATAATCACACAAATTAACCAGTTAAACCACGAGTCCCCGGCAATGGCGCCAAAAACTTGATGGACAAATTTATGATCACCAAAATATGATGTCACAAACTTGTTTCACAATCGGCAAGTATGACCGAATCGTTCAAGTAATAAACTTGGTAAGACCAAGTATCGTTCTCCCAAAGGACTCACGACCTAGTTTAGTTGTGTGGTTTGTTGATTAGCTAAGACTTAAGAACAAAATAATTGAAGTTTAATATGCAAAACAGAAAATAAACATGTATGCATCAAGTTTTGATCAATGGCAAAAGCAAAAGACAAATACTTTCAATGAAATATATGGATGAATATGTTGTTGGGGGTCAATTTCATCTTATCCACTCTCATATATTTTAGGAATTCAACATTCAAATCATCATTGTTAATGCCACTCTCTAAAGTACCTTTCTAGAAGGCTTCTCCCTAATCACGAGATTATACAATTCCTAGCATTCCTAATGATCAGTTCATAAGTTCAGGAGCTTAACGACAACCAACATAATATTGGGAGAAATTCCCCGGATCTGGACTTCCCCGTACGTTCCCGTATCGACAAAACCAATAATCATGCATCGAATGAGTTAAACAATGCAAGCATTAAGCAAAGAGGAAAAACCCTAACTAATGATGAAAGAAAGCATAAATCTTAGATTAAGATGCAAGCATAAATTCCATATATGAGAGCTTCAAGAGATTACATTGATTCCCCAACAAACATACAAGGTTTAGTTCACCATATTCATGGTGAACCTAGATGAACAATGAAAGAATAAACCCTAAAAAGGTGAAGAGGTAGCCTGAGCATCCAAGATCCTCCTTCAAAGGGGTGGAAGAGAGAGTGTTTGCCTCGTTTCTGCCAAAGATACAAACCCTAGGACGTCCTAAAGCTTAAATACTATTCTAAAATTACAAAAAATCTAGGCCCAAGCCCATAAGTGTGCCGCTCAGCGGTAAAGTACCACTCAGCGGTGAGTGCGCGTCTCGTTTCTTCCCCTCAGCGGCCATTTTGCCCCTCAGCGGACCTCCCGTGACCTCCTGAGTGCCGCTCAGCGGTAAAATGCCGCTGAGCGGTGACTTCGGCTTCTCCTTTTGCACTCTTTGATTTCTTTTCTGATTCCATCTCTCTCCTTCTTCACTTCTTTCACTAAATTCACTTTAAAACCTGCACAAAAACACTGAAATCAAGCATAAACCTGTCCAGCTCTCTTATTTCTGAAAATATGGATAAAAGTATGATTTCAAGCTAGTTTCTAAGTATAAAGGTTGCTTTTAGTGTCAATTTTAAGCATGAAAATAACAGTTTCTCAACTGTTATCAGTAAGTAAAGCATTTTGTTCATTCTAGGGTTCTTGAGTTTGAATGTGATTGTTAAAGCATGAATAGTTAGGGGTTTTGATTTCTATGCATGATTTGATGATTAAATTGATTTTTGAACCGATTGAACTGCATGATTTTGATCTGGAAAACTGAAAATTGCATGTGGGTGGAGTTAGGACAGGTTAAAAAGGGATTTTTCAAAAATCTGCAGAGTCACCGCTCAGGGGTAAATTGCCACTGAGCGGCACTCTGCCAGACTTGATTTTTTTGATCCATTATGTTCTGGACTGTTGCACTGGTGGCGCTGAGGGGTAATTCTGACCCTCAGCGGTGGTTTAGCTTCGAAATGAGGTGTGTTATGTGTTTTACTAATGATTAACAACATGTTTTGTGGTTTTGTATCTGTGTTTGATTGTAGGAATGACATCCTCTTCAGGCAAAAGATTGAAGACCATGGCATCTAAGAGAAAAGAAAAGGAACCGGAACAACCCCATTCTAGTAGGTTCCTATCTCGAAAACATGAGAAGCACTTCAAGGTGGTCCAAGATAGGAGACTCCTTATGGAGAGAAAGGTTGGAATGATACCTAACTTTGCGCCTCAATTTGGAGAGCAATTGTTAGGCAATGATTGGGGAAAGCTAGCCACATACCCTGCACTTGCAAATATAGCTGTGGTAAAAGAATTCTATACCAATGCAAAGAAGATTGGTGATTATCCAGCTGAGAACTATCTAGGCTATGTCAGAGGCCATGCTATCAGGTATGATCCTGATTCCATAAACAACTTCTTGGATACTGTGTGGGTTGGTGAGCAGTGCCAATTTGGTCCCTATATGGAGGAAGGTGCTGATTTTGAGGATCTCGAGAGAGTGCTATGTGTACCTGGAGGACATTTTCAAAGGAATAGAACTGGCTCTGTGGTGAACATTAGGAGGACTGACCTGACTCCTCTTGCAAAGTATTGGATGGCGTTTTCCCATGCCAACATTCAGTTATGTTCTCATGTGTCAGATATTACTCTTAGCAGGGCACTCTTCATTTACTGTGCTATCAGGAATTTGAATGTTAATATTGGGCAGGTGATAGCTGATGAGATCAGGGTGTGCGCTAATACCACAAATAATAAAGCACCCTTAGGACATCCTTCCTTAATCACACACCTCTGCAAGATAGCTGGGGTGGATACTTCTGCTCCACCATTTGAAAGGCCAAGGAAAGCAATTGATGAGGCCTATTATAGACAATACTGTGGAGGTGAGGAAGCAGCTCAACCAGTTCCACGACGCCGTGCTCGTAGAGAGAGAGGGCAAGCACAGAGTCAGACATCTGCTGAGACACATGAAGCAGAACCGTTCCAAATGAGGGACATGTACATGTCTCTTATAGGTGCTCAGTTATAGTCTATCCACAGAGGGCAACTACTGTTGAGATGATTGTTGGAATGTATGATACACCTCCAGCTCACAGGTGGACTATGGAGGAGTTCCATAATGTGGTAGCTTGGCCAGAGGAGCCGGTACAAGGAGGCGAAGCTGAAGCAGCTGAAGTTTCAGTTAGGGAGATGGATGAAGATGAAGCTGATGATGATGATGATGATGCATTTGAGGATATTGAAGATGAGGAAGAAGAGGAAGATACAGATGACAGCTCAAATTGATCAGGAGCTGAGATAGCATTTACTAGTAAATGCTATCATAATTAGAGCAGAACTTATGCTTTTGTTTGGTTTAGTGTTCTGAACTTATTTACTTTTGTTGTTAGAATAGGGTTTGATGTACTCAATTGGAAACCTAGTTTGTTATGATGGTTTGCTTATGACTGTGATTTTTTGATAAGTAATGCTTGATGATGCTTTGAGATTGATTGATGTTCAGATATGCACATTAACTACTTATACAGGTGATTCACAAGCTTTGTGAACAAATGCATGATATTATGATTGTGATTGTGAGATTAAGCAGGATGTGTATGTGATGAATCAATATTTTATTGATTTCACTTAGTTTATTGTACCGGATTTAATCAAGGAATTGTGTTTGAATGTACAATATTATCCTATTTTTCCTAATTGTGCTAAATTTGATCGGAAATTCTTATTTTAACTAATTTGAATTATCTGAGCTAATTATTTTACAAGGAAAATTTGGAAATACAATTTGGGACATTTGAAGGTTAAATGAGAAATGGCAATTGAGCCCAATGCATCTCAGTCATTTCAATTTTCGCACAGTGCTGCGTGACTGTTGTGTCAACTTAAGTGTCCTCGTTTGAGTTCAATTCTTATCCGTTTTCCATGCAATTTTTTTTCATAGTTTTGTCTAGATGTCTATCTTCACGTATAGTTTTTACTTTGTTCAAATTAGTTCTTTACTGTTCCCAGTATTTTTTTTACTCCCCTATGTCAGTCCAGTGATTACTGTTTAAGTGTTCTAACACGTTTGCATTGTTTGCTTGCTGTTTAGTACTTGTGGTGGCTGGAATTTATCATTGGACAATGCATCTCATGGCCACAAAAAGAAATTAAATGTGGTTCTAGACTCTTAATTGGTTGCAAGGAGGTCCAAATTGTTTTGAGTGTGAACAAGAAGGAGAGCTGAATGGACTTCCGGTGATTTTAATATGTGATTTGTGTGCGGAAGAAGCAATTCATTTTCATTTAGATGGAGGAGCACATGACTTAGGGAGTCCGTCCAGCAGGGAGCTCTACTACATCACATGAGAAGCTTTTAAAAAAAATATATATATTTTGGTTGGAATGCATGAAGTGCTGTTTTCAATTGGGAAAATAATTTTTCATTGTGGAATTAAAGAGAAAGTGGGTTGCCACAAATTCTAAGAAAAGGTCACGGCATGGGGTCCATCAAAAGTGATCTTTTCAATTCTATCAAAAGATCACGGCCTAGTGCCCATGGAAAAATTAATTTTGGAAGCATCTAAGTTGGAATAAAAGTGGGAGCCACCACACCCTTTCTTGGCTGGAACGTGGTTTCCAATTTGGAGAAAAGAATTTCAGTTTTGGCTTTGACGGAGCACGTGGAAAGTGAAGTGACATCCAGCAAATGGAGGCACGCGGTCCAGCAACTCCCATGTCCTTGCGCATATGCCTTGGCTTGACTCTTGTTGATAATTCTTGATTGATATGCATGTTTGGAAGTGATAAAGGCAGTTTTGTTCTTGAGCCTCTCTAGCCAAATAAGCCTACCTTGTTCTAAACCTTTGAAAACCCTTTTTGAGCCTATACTTTCCTCATTTCTTTGTTTTGAAGCTCATACACTAGCCCTAAGTGAAAAAAAAAAACATGATTACCTTAACCTTAGGGAATTTTGGAGCTTTGGAAGTGTTTTGGAAACAAGTGTGGTCTCCTTAGGGATTCTTATGAGTTGGCTAGTTGGTTCCTCTTACTGTTTGTTTTTGTAAATCTTGTCTTTTACAATTTTATTTTGAAAAGAGAGAAAAGAAAAAAGACAGGATGAAAAAAAAATGAAAAAAAAATAAAAAAAAATATTTGTGAATAATGGAGTCAAAAAGAGGATTGAATTAGAGGTTTTGGGTGTGATTTGACTGTGTTTACACTTGTTTCCCATTGCTCCTCTATTTCTTTTGGTTTATAGCTTCTCGTCCATATGTTATCCTCCCATGTCCTTGGCCCCATTACATCCATAAAAGACCTTTTGATTTGAACATGCATATGTTCTGAGTGTTGATATTAGAGGTTTGCCAAGTCTGTTGTTGTTAGCTTTCTTGAGTGCATTGAGTTGATATTCTTTACCTTAGACACTTGAGAGAAACACTAATAGTGCATCTGTGAGGTTTTGTTACTTTTGATTCACCTCTTGAGCTGATTGATCATGTTGCCATGTCTTGAATTGCTTGGATGATTTCATGAGTATCTGCTTTCTTCGATTGATTCTGTGTTGGATATTATCTACTTCTTTTCTTGGTCCAAATTCCTGGAGAACTGTGTAATTCTGTTTCTGTCCTTGTTGAGTCTTTGTTTTTTGTATGCTGAGTTTGTGTCACCTTCCTAAAAGTCGTTCGAACTATTCCCTGATCTACGTCTTGATTTTGCCCAAGAGTTCAAAAGACTAAGTGTGGTCTATTTTGATGAATCAATATTTTATTGATTTCACTTAGTTTATTGTACCGGATTTAATGAAGGAATTGTGTTTGAATGTACAGTATTATCCTATTTTCCCTAATTGTGCTAAATTTGATCGAAAATTCTTATTTTAACTAATTTAAATTATCTGAGCTAATTATTTTACAAGGAAAATTTGGAGATACAATTTGGGACATTTGAAGGTTAAATGAGAAATGGCAATTGAGCCCAATGCATCTCAGTCATTTCAATTTTCGCACAGTGCTGCGTGAATGTTGTGTCAACTTGTGTGTCCTCGTTTGAGTTCAATTCTTATCCGTTTTCCATGCAATTTTTGTTCATAGTTTCGTCTAGATGTCTATTTTCACGTATAGTTTTTACTTTGTTCAAATTAGTTGTGTACTGTTCCCAGTATTTTTTTTACTCCCCTATGTCAGTCCAGTGATTACTGTTTGAGTGTTCTAATACGTTTGCATTGTTTGCTTGCTGTTTAGTACTTGTGGTGGCTGGAATTTATCATTGGACAATGCATCTCATGGCCACAAAAAGAAATTAAATGTGGTTCTAGACTCTTAATTGGTTCCAAGGAGGTCCAAATTGTTTTGAGTGTGAACAAGAAGGAGAGCTGAATGGACTTCCGGTGATTTTAATATGTGATTTGTGTGCGGAAGAAGCAATTCATTTTCATTTAGATGGAGGAGGACATGGCTTATGGAGTCCGTCCAGCAGGGAGCTCTGCTACATCACATGAGAAGCTTTTAAAAAAAATATATATTTTGGTTGGAATGCATGAAGTGTTGTTTTCAATTGGGAAAATAATTTTTCATTGTGGAATTAAAGAGAAAGTGGGTTGCCACAAATTCTAAGCAAAGGTCACGACATGGGGTCCATCAAAAGTGATCTTTTCAATTCTATCAAAAGCTCACGGCCTAGTGCTCATGGAAAAATTATTTTGGAAGCATCTAAGTTG
This sequence comes from Vigna nakashimae, assembly GCA_034642375.1. Lineage (NCBI taxonomy): Eukaryota > Viridiplantae > Streptophyta > Magnoliopsida > Fabales > Fabaceae > Vigna > Vigna nakashimae. The sequence continues at coordinate 20,438,030 of CM067760.1, read as the reverse complement.
GAATAAAAGTGGGAGCCACCACACCCTTTCTTGGCTGGAACGTGGTTTCCAATTTGGAGAAAAGCAATTCAGTTTTGGCTTTTACGGAGCACGTGGAAAGTGAAGTGACATCCAGCAAATGGAGGCACGCGATCCAGCAACTCCCATCCAGTGCTTGGAGATTTGATGCCACGTCTTAGAGAAAAAAAGGAGGTGAGAGCACATGGCTTGGTCCACGTGAAGTCCAACATCTTAGGCGGTGCACCCAGCAACCTTGTGTCCAGCTTTGAAGTCCAGTAGCATCCGGAAAGCACACGTCCACGTCCTGGAAAGGGGGTGCACATCATTCCAGCAGCTCTCGGTCCAGAAGCACGTGAGGTGGGTGTCCATCCAGCAAATGGGAAATACAGGGGTGTATCCAGCAAGACGCGACTGATGAGAGGGTCGCACCTCCCACAAAAATTGTGCATAAAAGAATGCAGTATAGACTAGGAAGTGACTCCTAGGTCGTCTCTCAAGGACCAATTTTGGTTCAGTCTCAGGTCAAACACGTAGTGGGGGGGGATTTGATGGTTGTTTTTGTGCAGGAAAATGTAAATGTTGAAAGTAGTAAATTAACAAACCGTAAAAATAAAACAGTAAATAGTAAAAACGAAATTAAACAGTAAAAACCGAAATCACAGTGAAAATAAAATGCGGAATAGTAAATTGCAGAGACGCACAATTACGGAAATTAAATTTTGAAAGTGAAATTATTTCTAAAAATTCCTAAATGCCATAACATGTTGAGCTTCCATGTATTTCATTCAAAAGAAAAAAAAATAAAACAAAAGGAAATAGGTTCTTCAAAAAAAAAAAAAACGTGGCCTCTCATCCTCTCCACACTAAACATACTTACTTCTCCTATGATTAAACTACAATTTAAAATCAAGTGCTAAAGTATTCTACCAACTCTTATCCTTCACGTAAAGAAGGGAAGCCAAAACCAAATTCTCTTCTCATTTAATTAAGTTGCTCAAAGAAAAACCAAGCTCATGACAATAAGATTCAACACTAAGTATGCGGAAATAAGATTCTCATTCAGCTGAGTAAAGAACTTGAATTGCAAAGATAAGCCAATGCTAGTAAAATTTCAGTGATGTGCTAATAAAATAACAGTACATTCCAGCAGCTCAAGAAGAGAAATAGAACAACATTCAAGCTACTATAAGAAGTGAAAACACGTTCATGGAATGGAACAAAATGAGTGAACTTCCCCTCTTTCACGTCCCTTTTTCCATGTGTCAGCTCAACTCTTCCAGCTCAACCGTAACCCTCCATTCTCTCAACGTGCTGCTCCCCTTCTTCAAAGCAAAGAAAACCAAAAAAAAAAAACTCTAGGTGGCGGCTGGATGCCCTTATTCAAAATGAAAGATGACTTGTGCCCCCTCTGTGGCATTCTCTTTTTTTCTGGATGGACCAAATCTGCAGCTGCTTGCTGGATGCACCCCACTGCTGTCCAAGCACCTCCTCAACGTTCACACCAATTCCAATCTACTGGATGTGGGCCACTGCACCCCCTATTCTTCCATTCTCAGCGTGAAGGCTTTTTCTCCCAAGCTGCTGGACCGTGTGCACCTCTTTCTCTCCAAGCACACACCTCCTAAGATGTTGTTCCTTCCCTTGGGCCGTGAGCGTGAGTGTTGCTGCTGGATGCACCCCTTTTTCCAACTCTCCAAACTTGCTGGACCATGAGTTGGACGTCAAAGTTGATTCCATATGCAGCAATTTTTTTTTTCTTTTCATAACCCCTTCACATGCTACTCCAAAGTGCTTCTTTTTTTCCATGTGGATGTGAGCTTTCAACGTGGCAGCTACTCTCTCATGTGTGCCAACTCCTCTTTCATTCAAACAATTGCTTCTTTCCATTTTCACGTAAGTTTCAAAGTGATGGCCCCTCTATTATGTGCTTCCTCCAAAACGTATTGCTTAAGGCCGTGAGTGCCTCCCAAGCTGTTGGCTTCCTTGTTTAAGAGTGTTGGGAGGTTTTAGCACTGTCCAATTATCAATTCCTAGCCACCACAAGTGCCCAACAGCAAGCAAATGCAAATAGATTAGAAATTACTCAAACAGTAAGCATTGGACTGACATAGGGGAGTAAAAAAAATACTGGGAACAGCACAGAACGAATTTAAACAAAATAAAAACTATACGTGAAAATAGACATCCATACGAAACTATGAAAAAAAATTGCATGGAAAACGGATAAGAATTGAACTCAAACGAAGACACACAAGTTGACACAAACAGCAGTAATCACTAGACTGACATATGAGAGTAAAATAAATACTGGGAACAGCACAGAATGAATTTGAACAAAGTAAAAACTATATGTTAAAATAGACATCCAGACGAAACTATTAAAAAACATTTCATGGAAAACGGATAAGAATTGAACTCAAACGAAGACACACAAGTTGACACAACATTCACGCGGCAGCCAGCGAAAATAAAAATGGCTAAGATGCATTGGCTCAATTTCCATTTCTCATTTAGCTTTCTAATGTCCCAAAAAGTTATCCAAAATTTTTCCATAATTAATAATGCAAAACAATAAGCTCAGATAATTCAAATTAGTTAAAATAAGAATTTCCGATCAAATTAAGCACAATTAGGAAAAATAGGAAAATACCGGACGTTTAAGCATAATTCCCCGACTAATTCTAGCACATTAAACTAAGTGAAGTGAGGAAAATATTGGTTCATCAAAATAGACCACACTTAGTCTTTTGCACTCCTGGGCAAAATCAAGACGCAAATCGGGGAATAGTTCAAAGGGCTTTTAAGAAGGTGACACAACGTCGACACACAGAAAATAAAGACTCACAAGGAAACAAATAGAATTTACATCGTCCTCAAGAAATCTGGACAGAGAAAAGAAGTAGACAATTCCAACACAGAATGAATCAGAGAAAGCAGATACTCATGAAATCATCCAAGCAATTCAGTACAAGGAAAATATTCAATCAGTTCAAGAGATGAATCAAAAGCAACAGAGCCTCACAGATGCACACAATCAGTGTTTCTCTCAAGTGTTTAAGGTAAAACAATGTCACTCAATGAACTCAAGAAAGCAATCACAAATAGACTTGGCAAGCCTCTAATATCAACACTCAAGCACATACGCATGTTCAAATCAAAAGGTCTTTTCATGGTTGTAATGGGGCCAAGGACAAGGGAGGATATATCTGGATAAGAAGCTACAAACCATAAGGAACAGAGGAGCAATGGGGAACAAGTGTAAACACATTCAAACACACCCACATCCTCTAATTCCATCCTCTTCTTGACTCCATTATTCACGAATTGTTGTTTTTTCATTCATTTTTTTTTTCATCCTCTCTCTTTTCTTTTCTCTCTTTTCAAAACAAAACTGTAAAAGACAAGATTTAAAAAAACAAAACAGTAAGAGGAACCAACTAGCCAACTCATAAGAATCCCTAAGGAGACCACACTTGTTTCCAAAACACTTCCAAAGCTCCAAAATTCCCTAAGGTTAAGGTAATAATGGTTTTTCACTTAGGGCTAGTGTATGAGCTTCAAAACAAAGAATTGGGGAAAAGCATAGGCTCAAAAGGGTTATCAATGGATCAAAACAGGGTAGGCTCATCTGGCTCTAGAGGCTCAACAACAAAATGCCTTTATCACTTCCAAACATGCATATTAATCAAGAATTATCAACAAGAGTCAAGCCAAGGCATATGTGCAAGCAATCAAGAGACATATCACACACAAGAAAGAACATCAAGTGGCTCAAATCTCACACAGGGTAATTCTGTCACAATCAATTCAACTCTCGAAAATCATAATCATCTTCCAAGTAGAGAAAAGCAAGGATTTCCAACCAATCAGAGTATCAATGAAGTGAAAGACATATTTACAATCCAAACAAAGTCCAGAAATCAAGAGAAACATGTAAAACTGTACACAAAACAAAACAAAAACTACCTAGAAAAGAAAAAATATTTAACCAAGAAAACAAAAACTAACAAAGAAAAATAAAAATCTCCCCCATGAGAGGGTCGCACCTCCCACAAAAATTGTGCATAAAAGAATGCAGTATAGACTAGGAAGTGACTCCTAGGTCGTCTCTCAAGGACCAATTTTGGTTCAGTCTCAGATCAAACACGTAGTGGGGGGGGGGGTTTGAAAATGTTTTTGTGAATGCAAATGACTAAATTAAAACTGGAAATTAAATACAACCAAACATAATTGAAAACACTGAAATAAATGACAAAGCGTGAAGACCGAACGATCTTACACATGACAAAATGGTTCTACATTGAGACCGAACGGTTTCTAAAACAAGTCGGAAACTTGGAAATGCAAGAAGATAAAGAAGCCGAACAAAACAGACAACATGAAAACAGTAAATTGAATGGTCCTAAAGCAAGATGTGTGAACTAATTAAAATGCAGCAATAATAATAAAAAGAAGTTCGGCTAATAACGAAATACACATTGCAACTTGGAATTAAATTTCAAGAAAAATTCATAAAGTGCTTGAACCAATTAAAATCACGGCTAAAAAAAATACGTTAAATACTCTTAAACTTCAACTTGAGCTAAGAAATAAACTACTGAATTTCACATTGAAAACCGTGAATGTTGAATCCATAAGTAAGCTGCTTCCGTGTGCACATATTTGCCTCCTTCTCCAAGACCAAGTGATCCGAGTGTGCCTTTCTCCAGCCAATGCATCAACCTTTTTCCAAGCTGGATGTGACCGTGCTGCTTCCAAAAATTTCATCACCGTCACCTTGAATGTACCATGTGCCTCCAAAGCTGTTGGCTTCCTTGTTTAAGAGTGTTGGGAGGTTTTAGCACTGTCCAATTATCAATTCCTAGCCACCACAAGTGCCCAACAGCAAGCAAATGCAAATAGATTAGAAATTACTCAAACAGTAAGCATTGGACTGACATAGGGGAGTAAAAAAAATACTGGGAACAGCACAGAACGAATTTAAACAAAATAAAAACTATACGTGAAAATAGACATCCATACGAAACTATGAAAAAAAATTGCATGGAAAACGGATAAGAATTGAACTCAAACGAAGACACACAAGTTGACACAAACAGCAGTAATCACGGGACTGACATATGAGAGTAAAATAAATACTGGGAACAGCACAGAATGAATTTGAACAAAGTAAAAACTATATGTTAAAATAGACATCCAGACGAAACTATGAAAAAAAATTGCATGGAAAACGGATAAGAATTGAACTCAAACGAAGACACACAAGTTGACACAACATTCACGCGGCAGCCAGCGAAAATAAAAATGGCTAAGATGCATTGGCTCAATTTCCATTTCTCATTTAGCTTTCTAATGTCCCAAAAAGTTATCCAAAATTTTTCCATAATTAATAATGCAAAACAATAAGCTCAGATAATTCAAATTAGTTAAAATAAGAATTTCCGATCAAATTAAGCACAATTAGGAAAAATAGGAAAATACCGGACGTTTAAGCATAATTCCCCGACTAATTCTAGCACATTAAACTAAGTGAAGTGAGGAAAATATTGGTTCATCAAAATAGACCACACTTAGTCTTTTGCACTCCTGGGCAAAATCAAGACGCAAATCGGGGAATAGTTCAAAGGGCGTTTAAGAAGGTGACACAACGTCGACACACAGAAAATAAAGACTCACAAGGAAACAAATAGAATTTACATCGTCCTCAAGAAATCTGGACAGAGAAAAGAAGTAGACAATTCCAACACAGAATGAATCAGAGAAAGCAGATACTCATGAAATCATCCAAGCAATTCAGTACAAGGAAAATATTCAATCAGTTCAAGAGATGAATCAAAAGCAACAGAGCCTCACAGATGCACACAATCAGTGTTTCTCTCAAGTGTTTAAGGTAAAACAATGTCACTCAATGCACTCAAGAAAGCAATCACAAATAGACTTGGCAAGCCTCTAATATCAACACTCAAGCACATACGCATGTTCAAATCAAAAGGTCTTTTCATGGTTGTAATGGGGCCAAGGACAAGGGAGGATATATCTGGATAAGAAGCTACAAACCATAAGGAACAGAGGAGCAATGGGGAACAAGTGTGAAGGAGAAGTTTTCATCTTTTTGGAGAAGTGCGGAGAATGATGGAAGCAGGAGGTGTCACGCTGGGAGCTTGGCACATCTTGGTGTTGGACGTGAGAAGTTCACAAAAGCCGCCACACACATGAGGAAAAGAAAGAGATTCTTTTAGAGGATGTTACATTCTTCTCGGGATGGAGGTTTTCACGCGGATAGGAAGGAACATGCAAGCTTTTATTTTTGTCTTTGCTTTCCAATTTTCGGTGCATTTAATTTTTAGCTTAACGTTGCATTGCATTTTCAATTGCTTCACAAACTTTTGCTTTAAACTTTTATTTCAGCTGTACGGAGTTCCAAACCACAATGTGCCTTTCAGTTATTAGCTTTAGCTTGGATGTTGCATTCTTCTTTTTTTTCCCACCGCAATGATAATTTTTCTAATTTCACAATTTGACTTCCATGTAGCAATTTTATTTCCAACTTATGCGATTTATGATTTAGCAATTTCAAGTGTGGGTCACGTATTTAGTTTTCACGCCAAATTTAATTTTCTGACTAGTGTGTAATGTTCGGTTTACTATTTTCATTCACTTTAATGTTTTTTATAATATTCGGTTATGTTTAATTCTCAATTTTAATTTAGTTCAATTGCATTCACAAACTCTTCAAACCCCCCACTACGTGTTTGACCTAAGACTCGAACCACATTTGGTCCTTGAGAGACGACCTAGGAGTCACTTCCTAGTACTATACTGCATTCTTTTATGCACAACTTTTGTGAGAGGTGCGACCCTCTCGTCAGTATGTCAAATGTGAATGAGCTTATATGTGAGGTTTTGAGCTCCAGAGTTTTTATTGATTGAATGTTATTACTTTGAAAGCTTGAATGATTTTGCCCAGGTTTTCTATGATTGAATCAATTGCTTGTTTTGCATCATATGATCAAGGCCATTTGTTGGAACCCTTTTTATTGGCCAAATTCATAAAGTTAGCCCACTAAAAGAGAACACTTTGTGTTCTATCCTTTGAACCCTTAGCCTTGAACATAATTTGAAAACCCTTGTTGAAAAGCTTTACCTGAGTTAAGTAGAAAATCTTCTGTGGTATTGATAAATGTTCAAGTTTGGGGTTGTTGAGAAAGTACGAAAAAGAAAAAGGAAAAGCATTGAGCTAAGAGTAAGAAATAAGAATGTGAAAAGAAAAAGAAAGAAAGAAAAGAAAAGAAAAGAAAAAGCAAAGTTCAATGCAAAGGCAAGTTAGGAAAGATAAGAATAATTGTGTTGTTATGATTCTCTTAACTCAAGGATTTTGTGATCCAGAAAAACCAATTTTCTTGTTAACCCAACCACGTTATAAGCCATTGAAAAGTCCTTGTGATGATGCATGCTTGTGAATGTTTTTGATTGTGGTAAAATGAAAGGCAAAGTTGATTCATGTGACATTGTGATAGTGGAGTGAATGAGTGATTACCTCTTATACACTTGTGTGTTGAGTGAAACACTTTACCTAGTGAGGAAATATTCCATAAGCACATGAACATCCATGCTTAATTGATTGATCATTCATGAAAAATAGCATTTGTTGGAATTAAATGACTTTGTGAACACTAAAGCATGTGCACATCTTGATTGAACTCTTGGTCATAAGTTTGAGTGAAGTTGTTACTTATCTTGAAAAAGAGGATTTTTGAATGAGCGAACCATCATATGAATTGGTTGAAGATTGAGTTACATCTTGTTTGCTTGAGGACAAGCAAAGTTCTAAGTTTGGGGTTGTGATAACAGTTGAAAAACTGTTATTTTCATGCTTAAAATTGATACTAAAAGCAACCTTTATACTTAGAAACTAGCTTGAAATCATGTTTTTATTCATATTTTCATAAATAAGAGAGCTGGACAGGTTTATGCTTGATTTCAGTGTTTTTGTGCAGGTTTTAAGGTGAATTTGGTGAAAGAAGTGAAGAAGGAGAGAGGTGGAATCAGAAAAGACATCAAAGAGTGTGCAAAAGGAGAAGCCGAAGTTACCGCTCAGCGACAGTTTACCGCTGAGCGGCACTCAGGAAGTCACGGGAGGTCCGCTGAGGGGCAAAATGGCCGCTGAGGGGAAGAAACGAGACGTGCACTCACCGCTGAGCGGCACACTTATGGGCTTGGGCCTAGCTTTAGGACGTCCTAGGGTTTGTATCTTTGGCAGAAACGAAGCAAACACTTTCTCTTCCACCCCTTTGAAGGAGGATCTTGGATGCTCAGGCTACCTCTTCACCTTTCTAGGGTTTTATCCTTCATTCTTTCATTATTGTTCATCTAGGTTCACCATGAATATGGTGAACTAAACCTTGTATGTTTGTTGGGGAATCAATGTAATCTCTTGAAGCTCTCATATATGGAATTTATGCTTGCATCTTAATCTAAGATTTATGCTTTCTTTCATCATTAGTTAGGGTTTTTCCTCTTTGCTTAATGCTTGCTTTGTTTAACTCATTCGATGCATGATTATTGATTTTGTCGATACGGGAACGTACGGGGAAGTCTAGATCCGGGGAATCTCTCCCAATATTATATTGGTTGTCATTAAGCTCCTGCACTTGATGAACTAATTATTAGGAATGCTAGGAATTGTATGAACTCGTAATTAGGGAGAAGCCTTCTTGAAAGGTACTTTAGAGAGTAACTTGATGGACAAATTTATGAGCACTGATGAACGGGTCGCACCGCTCACAAAAATTGTGCATAAAATAATGCAGTATAGACTAGGAGGTGACTCCTAGGTCGTCTCTCAAGGACCAATTTGTGTCGGTTCAGTTTCAGATTTTTTACGAAGTGGGGGGGGGGGTTTGTGTTTTTGGTTGCGGTAAAATAAATTAAAACTGGAATTTAAACAAAACAGGATTAAAAATACTAAAATAAATTTAAAAGACAATAAAAACTGAACAGTAAAAGATGGTAAAAATAGAAAACCTCTGAAAATAAAATGAACGGTAAAATGTAATGACAGATTTTAACGGTGCAAAAAATATGAACGGTAAATTGAACAGATAAAAAAAAACATTTAACTGAAAATGGAATTCATCATACGTTCAACACTTAAATTAAAATCCTTCAACACTGCAACTAAAATGAAACGAGCAAAGGGTACAAGCTTCAGAGATGAAAACTATATTTTACACTGTTTTAAATAGACAACTGAGAGAGTTATATGGAAGAGGAAGAGGCAAGAGCCTCTTCCAGACCGTGGCTTCCTACACTACTCCTCAGATCTCCTTCCCTTTCTTCTCTGCCTGCTGCCCTTTTATTAGCCCAATATTTTTGTCTTACTCCCGTCAGCAATTTTCCCGTGTTGTTGTCTCCCAACAAATTTCCTGAATTTCCTCTTGGACGTTGTCAATAAGGTTGGGCCCTCTTAGTGTTGTCTTCTTCTTCAATTCTCTTATTCTGTGGACATTCCAGACAAGCACTTTGTTCACGGCTTCTTCTTCTGTTGGAGATTGAGTTTGTGGTGGGCTCCTTCTCTTTCATTTCCAGCAACCACCGTGATACCATTGCTGCACCGTAAGTGCTGTTCCAAAATGTTCCAGCAGCTCTCCCAAACATTCTCTTCCATAATGAAGCTCCAAAGCTTGCTGGATATGCATCACTGCTGGACCGAGGGAGTGCTTGATCACAATTCCTTCTTCTCTTCAACAACCATCACCGTTGCTGCTTGGAGATGAACTCCTACTGGATTCGGAAGTCTTGCTTGATGGTGGCAGCTGCTGTCTCAAGTTACAATCCATAGCTGCTGCTTGGTGGTCCGCGTGCATGGAGCTGCTTCATCCAACGCTGCTCCTCCTTCCAGCCATAGTATCCATCCTTATCTTCTCCAAGGTGTGAACGTGCAGCTCCCTTCTTCTTGCTCCAACAGAACGTGTGTTGGCTTCTATCTATGAAGCATCGTGCAGCACCTTCCAAGTACAGGATCAATCAGTGTGTGTGGTGTTGCCTTGCGGTGACAGCTCCCCTTTTACACGTCTAGCTACTCACTTTAAAAGAAAGAAAGAATTGTGCACGGACGGTGCTGGCTTGCCTCTCACAATCAACGAAACCGTGAGCTTCTTTTTATTGAAGAATAAAAACTGCAACGTTCCGCAACACACCATTTACCATTTGAAAATCCAAAACATTCTCCTTTCCATGTGGGCCATGCCATTGCTTCTATGTTTCTCTTTTAGATTTGAGATGTCACCAAGCTAAAGAAACCGTGAATGCTTTGCCAAAATAAATTATTGATACGGGGCCGTGTGCTCTTTTTATTAATTGAAGAATTTGTGTAGTGGAAAAACACTAAAACCTGCACCTAGCCAAAGTAAATGCATGGGCCACGAAACCATTCCCTTGATAATATTAATTAAATAAATTTCAGCACTTTGGAACTCCACGTGAACTTTAAACCATGAGCCATTCTTCAACGTGGTGGCCCCATCTCTTTTCATGTGTATTATTCTTAAAGAAAGAATATTATCTTTGTGTGGCTGCAAAAGCCGTGGCATTTGTTTAAGAAAAATGTGGTAGTCCATCTCTTCCTTCATTCTTCAATTAATTTAGCCAAAATAAGACAAAAGAAGGGCCACGTGCAATGCTTGACACAATGAACTGTCCAAAACCGTGAGCTTTACTTAATGTGGTGGCTTTGTGCTTCCTCCAAAACGTATTTCTTAAGAGTGTTAGAGGTCTTAGCATTGTCCAATTATCAATTCCTAGTCACCACAAGTACCAAACAACAAGCAAATCCAAACAGATTAGGAGTCACTCAAACAGTGTACACTAAACTGACATAGGGGAGTAAAAAAAAATACTGGGAACAACACATAATGAATTTGAACAAAATAAAAACTATACGTGAAAATAGACATCTAGACGAAACTATGAAAAAAAATTGCATGGAAAACGGATAAGAATTGAACTCAAACGAAGACAAACAAGTTGACACAAAATTCACGCAGCAACCAGCGAAAATTGAAATAGCTGAGATGCATTGGGCTCAATTTCCATTTCTCATTTAACCTTCAAATGTCCTAATTTCTATTTCCAAATTTTCCTTGTAAAATAATTAGCTCAGATAATTCAAATTAGTTAAAATAAGAATTTCTGATCAAATTTAACACAATTAGTGAAAATGGGAAAATACTGGACAATTAAGCACAATTTCCTGATTAATTCTAGCACAATAAACTCAGTGAAGTGTAGAAAATATCTACTCATCAAAATAGACCACACTTAGTCTTTTGCACTCCTGGGCAAAATCAAGACACAAATCAGGGAATAATTCAAAGGACATCAAAGGACGTGACACAATTGCAACATACAGAAAATAAAGGCTCACAAGAAAAAAAAATACACAGAATTTACACAGTTCTCAAGAAATCTGGAAAGAGAAAAGAAGTAGACAATTATCCAACACAAAATCAAATAAAGCAGATACTTACAGAAATCATCCAAGCAATTCAATACACAGCAAAATGATTACTCAGCTCAAGAGGTGATTCAAAAATAACATAACCTCACAGATGCACTAACAGTATTTCTCTCAAATGTTTAGGGTAAATAATTTCAACTCAATGTACTCAAGAAAACAAACACAAGCAGACTTGGCAAGTCTCTAATATCAACACTTAAAGCATATGCATGTTCAGATCTAAAGGTCTTTTATGGGTTGTAATGGGGCCAAGGACAGGGAAGGATAGATATGGATAAGTAGTAACAACTCAGAAGAAAATAGAGGAGCTATGGGGAACAGTGAAATTACGCCCAAACCTCTAATTCAATCCTCTTCTCGACTCCATTATTCACAAAATTGTTTTTCATTTTTTTTTCTTTTGTTTTTTTTTTGCACTCAATTGTAAGAGACAAAATACACAACATATTTACAAAAATGAAACACGAAGAGGAACCAACTCGCCAATTTACTAGAATCCCCAGGGAGACCACACTTGTTCCCAAAACACTTCTAAAGCTCCAAAATTCCCTAAGGTTAAGGTAATCATGGTTTTTCACTTAGGGTCAGTGTATGAGCTTTAAAACAAAGAAATGAATACAGTATAGGCTCAAAAGGGGTATCAAAGGATAATAACAAGGTAAGCTAATTTGGCTAAAGAGGCTCAAGAAATAAAATGCCTTTATCATTTCTAAAACATGCATATAAATCAAGTATATCAGAAAGAATCAAGCCAAGGCATATGTGCAAGCAATCAAGATCATGTCACACACAAGAAAGAAAATTAAGTGGCTCAAATTCTCACACAGGGTATTCGTTACAATCAAATCAACCTCTTAAACACATAATCATCTTTCCAGGTAGAGAAAAGCAAGGATTTTAAACCATAAGTATTAATGAAGTGAAGGAAAAATCTACAACTTAGACACCATCCAGAAATCAGGAGAAAAATGTAAAATTTATTGCACTCAAGACACACTAAAACAACTTAAAATAGAAAAAATTTAACACTCAAAACAAAAAATTTAACACACAAAACAAAGAAAAATCAGAATCTCTCCCAATAGACCACACTTAAACTACACAGTGTCCTCAATGTGTTCTAAGCATATGATCAGCAATCAAAACAGGAAACATATTATGGACAAGTGCAATAAAAGTAGGAAAAAGGGAGAGAAAGAAAAAGAAAACTCCCCTGGTCAGGGTGGCAGTTGCCAATTTTGGACTTGCAGGGAGATCTCTTCTACTTCATGATTCAGCACGGAAGTTTTGAGGACGAACTGCTTCATCCTCCATATCTGATCGAGCAGGGAAATGTTTTCCACAGCTGGATCAAAGCAGAAATTGTTGATGATGAGCGGGTTCAGCAGGTGCCAATTGATTTTCAAACCGTTTTGTAAGCTTGCACCTTTGTCTTCAATTGTGGGTGTTTGTTGATGCAATACATGTACACCTCCTGCAACATGGTTAGTGCAATGTGGTTCCAAAGAAATGTTATGCAGAGGTATAACACCCAATCCCAATTCATCATACTGAGCCTTAGACACAATCTCATAACATGAATCGGTTTCAAATGTAGAAACAATATCTATAACAGGCTCAGATTCATGTTCAGAGGGAGAATTAAAAACATGCTCAGCTACAATATGATTACAAGCATACCTATCATCAGCATAATCTTTAATAACACAGTCAACAGAATAATCAATTTGCGGTATGCTTACCTCCACTTCCTTGAAGATTGGTAAAGTAGTGGAGGATGAAAGTAGTCCACCTGGTTCAAGATTATTGCTTATTCTTGCCTGGTCCTCAAAATCATCAGCATTTTCCTCAAGTGCAAGAATGGCCATCTGCCCAATCTGATTACTCATATTCTGCATGGCAGCTTGAGTTTCCTGCTTGATTTGCTCGAACTGAATTCTCTGTATGGTCATCTACTCCAGTAACTCCTTTAATGTAAGCTCAGAAGTAGAAGGCTGAGGAGCTATTTGAGCAGGAGCATCATACTGCTGACTCTCGTATTGCTGGACTGGCGGAGGGATAAAAGTATCCACAGATGGTGCAACCTGATATTCCTGTTGAGCATCGAACCATCCCAAGCTAGGGTCATTCCATCCAGGATCATTGATATATCCATACTGCTCAGGGGAGAATTTGTTCAGAAACCGAAGCTCAAGATATCCCCAATCGGTAACGGATCCTAGAGGAAGAGAGTCTTGCCAATCCTTAGCTGCTCCTTGTAATGAATGCGGAAATGCGCTCAAGAAAATGTGATCAAGAGGAACATCTGGAGGCTTCATTGAAGAGCACACTATGTGGAACTCCTCCAAATGTCTATGTGGGCATTCCCCTGCAAAACCATGAAACTTAGGCAGCAAATATGTCAGTCCAGTGCTTAGAACGTAATAAAAATCATCCTCTGTAGGTGGAACCGGCTCCCTAGGAGCGCTCTCAGGAATTTGAGGATGATCCATATAATTCTCATCATAGAATTCAGCAGAATTACAATCAGAGTACCAAGCAGAAGGAGAATCATGATTATAGGCACTCGCAGAATAAGCATTATTCATATCATCAAAATAGGTAGACATGGAAAATAAAAAGTAAAAACTAAAAATTACGAAAGAGATAAAACAAAACACATTTATACATGCTTTAAGCACACACAAGACAGAACATCAATAGTAAAAATTTGTAAATTTTTTTTTTAATTAACAGACAAAATACATATGACACGCATACAAAACAAATAGAACATCACAACACAACACAAGATAAAACACAACACAATTAAACATGCTACAGGCATAAACAAGACAGAACATCAACAGTAAAATATATTTTTTTTTTAAATATAGCAACTAAATACAGAACACAGCACAATAAAATATAAAAGACAAAACATATATTAACACAACATAATCGAAAAACACAGCAAAAATCTAAAACGAAAAACCTGGAACTGAAGTGACAACGCCGCCAAAATTTGTTGAAGGTGTCGTTATCGCCTGCAAAAATATACAAGACAAAACACACAAAACAAACATATTAACAAAACAAAACTTTATACAACAAGAATCTAAAACCAAACCGTTATTGATTGGTCCCCGGCAGCGGCGCCATTTTGATGAACGGGTCGCACCGCTCACAAAAATTGTGCATAAAATAATGCAGTATAGACTAGGAGGTGACTCCTAGGTCGTCTCTCAAGGACCAATTTGTGTCGGTTCAGTTTCAGATTTTTTACGAAGTGGGGGGGGGGTTTGTGTTTTTGGTTGCGGTAAAATAAATTAAAACTGGAATTTAAACAAAACAGGATTAAAAATACTAAAATAAATTTAAAAGACAATAAAAACTGAACAGTAAAAGATGGTAAAAATAGAAAACCTCTGAAAATAAAATGAACGGTAAAATGTAATGACAGATTTTAACGGTGCAAAAAATATGAACGGTAAATTGAACAGATAAAAAAAAACATTTAACTGAAAATGGAATTCATCATACGTTCAACACTTAAATTAAAATCCTTCAACACTGCAACTAAAATGAAACGAGCAAAGGGTACAAGCTTCAGAGATGAAAACTATATTTTACACTGTTTTAAATAGACAACTGAGAGAGTTATATGGAAGAGGAAGAGGCAAGAGCCTCTTCCAGACCGTGGCTTCCTACACTACTCCTCAGATCTCCTTCCCTTTCTTCTCTGCCTGCTGCCCTTTTATTAGCCCAATATTTTTGTCTTACTCCCGTCAGCAATTTTCCCGTGTTGTTGTCTCCCAACAAATTTCCTGAATTTCCTCTTGGACGTTGTCAATAAGGTTGGGCCCTCTTAGTGTTGTCTTCTTCTTCAATTCTCTTATTCTGTGGACATTCCAGACAAGCACTTTGTTCACGGCTTCTTCTTCTGTTGGAGATTGAGTTTGTGGTGGGCTCCTTCTCTTTCATTTCCAGCAACCACCGTGATACCATTGCTGCACCGTAAGTGCTGTTCCAAAATGTTCCAGCAGCTCTCCCAAACATTCTCTTCCATAATGAAGCTCCAAAGCTTGCTGGATATGCATCACTGCTGGACCGAGGGAGTGCTTGATCACAATTCCTTCTTCTCTTCAACAACCATCACCGTTGCTGCTTGGAGATGAACTCCTACTGGATTCGGAAGTCTTGCTTGATGGTGGCAGCTGCTGTCTCAAGTTACAATCCATAGCTGCTGCTTGGTGGTCCGCGTGCATGGAGCTGCTTCATCCAACGCTGCTCCTCCTTCCAGCCATAGTATCCATCCTTATCTTCTCCAAGGTGTGAACGTGCAGCTCCCTTCTTCTTGCTCCAACAGAACGTGTGTTGGCTTCTATCTATGAAGCATCGTGCAGCACCTTCCAAGTACAGGATCAATCAGTGTGTATGGTGTTGCCTTGCGGTGACAGCTCCCCTTTTACACGTCTAGCTACTCACTTTAAAAGAAAGAAAGAATTGTGCACGGACGGTGCTGGCTTGCCTCTCACAATCAACGAAACCGTGAGCTTCTTTTTATTGAAGAATAAAAACTGCAACGTTCCGCAACACACCATTTACCATTTGAAAATCCAAAACATTCTCCTTTCCATGTGGGCCATGCCATTGCTTCTATGTTTCTCTTTTAGATTTGAGATGTCACCAAGCTAAAGAAACCGTGAATGCTTTGCCAAAATAAATTATTGATACGGGGCCGTGTGCTCTTTTTATTAATTGAAGAATTTGTGTAGTGGAAAAACACTAAAACCTGCACCTAGCCAAAGTAAATGCATGGGCCACGAAACCATTCCCTTGATAATATTAATTAAATAAATTTCAGCACTTTGGAACTCCACGTGAACTTTAAACCATGAGCCATTCTTCAACGTGGTGGCCCCATCTCTTTTCATGTGTATTATTCTTAAAGAAAGAATATTATCTTTGTGTGGCTGCAAAAGCCGTGGCATTTGTTTAAGAAAAATGTGGTAGTCCATCTCTTCCTTCATTCTTCAATTAATTTAGCCAAAATAAGACAAAAGAAGGGCCACGTGCAATGCTTGACACAATGAACTGTCCAAAACCGTGAGCTTTACTTAATGTGGTGGCTTTGTGCTTCCTCCAAAACGTATTTCTTAAGAGTGTTAGAGGTCTTAGCATTGTCCAATTATCAATTCCTAGTCACCACAAGTACCAAACAACAAGCAAATCCAAACAGATTAGGAGTCACTCAAACAGTGTACACTAAACTGACATAGGGGAGTAAAAAAAAATACTGGGAACAACACATAATGAATTTGAACAAAATAAAAACTATACGTGAAAATAGACATCTAGACGAAACTATGAAAAAAAATTGCATGGAAAACGGATAAGAATTGAACTCAAACGAAGACAAACAAGTTGACACAAAATTCACGCAGCAACCAGCGAAAATTGAAATAGCTGAGATGCATTGGGCTCAATTTCCATTTCTCATTTAACCTTCAAATGTCCTAATTTCTATTTCCAAATTTTCCTTGTAAAATAATTAGCTCAGATAATTCAAATTAGTTAAAATAAGAATTTCTGATCAAATTTAACACAATTAGTGAAAATGGGAAAATACTGGACAATTAAGCACAATTTCCTGATTAATTCTAGCACAATAAACTCAGTGAAGTGTAGAAAATATCTACTCATCAAAATAGACCACACTTAGTCTTTTGCACTCCTGGGCAAAATCAAGACACAAATCAGGGAATAAATCAAAGGACATCAAAGGACATGACACAATTGCAACATACAGAAAATAAAGGCTCACAAGAAAAAAAAATACACAGAATTTACACAGTTCTCAAGAAATCTGGAAAGAGAAAAGAAGTAGACAATTATCCAACACAAAATCAAATAAAGCAGATACTTACAGAAATCATCCAAGCAATTCAATACACAGCAAAATGATTACTCAGCTCAAGAGGTGATTCAAAAATAACATAACCTCACAAATGCACTAACAGTATTTCTCTCAAATGTTTAGGGTAAATAATTTCAACTCAATGTACTCAAGAAAACAAACACAAGCAGACTTGGCAAGTCTCTAATATCAACAATGAAAGAATGAAAGAATAAACCCAATAAAGGTGAAGAGGTAGCCTGAGCATCCAAGATCCTCCTTCAAAGGGGTGGAAGAGAGAGTGTTTGCCTCGTTTCTGCCAAAGATACTAACCCCTAGGACGTGCAAGTCCTTATATACTATTCTAGAGTTACAAAAGATTACAAAAGCCCAAGCCCAAAAAGTGCCGCTCAGCGGTGAGTGCGCGTCTCCTTTCTTCCCCTCAGCGGCCATTTTGCCCCTCAGCGGTTCCAACGTGACCTCTTGAGTGCCGCTCAGCGGTAAAATGCCGCTGAGCGGTGCCTTCGACTTCTTCTTTTTCACTCTTTGATCTCTTTTCTTATTCCATCTCTCTCCTTCTTCACTTCTTTCACTAAATTCACCTTAAAACCTGCACAAAAACACTTAAATCAAGCATAAACCTGTCCATCTCTCTTATTTATGAAAATATAGATAAAAGCATGATTTCAAGCTAGTTTTTAAGTCTAAAGGTTGCTTTTAGTATCAATTTTAAGCATGAAAATAACAGTTTTTCAACTGTTATCACAACCCCAAACTTAGAACTTTGCTTGTCCTCAAGCAAACAAAATGTAACTCAATCTTCAACCAATTTATATGATGGTTCACTCATTCAAAAATCCTCTTTTTCAAGATAAGTAACAACTTCACTCAAACTTATGACCAAGAGTTCAATCAAGATGTGCACATGCTTTAGTGTTCACAAAGTCATTTAAGTTTCAACAAATGCTATTTTTCATGAATGATCAATCAATTAAGCATGGATGTTCATGTGCTTATGGAATATTTCCTCACTAGGTAAAGTGTTTCACTCAACACACAAGTGTATAAGAGGTAAAGTGTTTCACTCATTCACTCCACTATCACAATGTTACATGAATCAACTTTGCCTTTCATTTTACCACAATAAAAAACATTCACAAGCATGCATCATCACAAGGACTTTTCAATGGCTTATAATGTGGCTGGGCTAACAAGAAAATTGGTTTTTCTGGATCACAAAATCCTTGAGTTAAGAGAATCATAACAACACAATTATTCTTATTCTTCCCAACTTGCCTTTGCATTTGCATTGAGCTTTGTTTCTTTTTCTTTTCTTTTCTTTTTCTTTGCATATTCTTACTTTTAGCTTTTAGCTCAATGCTTTTCCTTTTTCATGTTTTCCCAACAACCCCAAACTTGAACATTTAACAATACCACACAAGATCTTCTACTTAACTCAAGGTAAAGATTTTCAATCAAGGGTTTTCAGTGTATATTCAAGGCTAAGGGTTCAAAGGATAGAACACAAAGTGTTCTCTTTTAGTAGGCTAACTTTATGAATTTGGCCAATAAAAAGGGTTCCAACAAACGGCCTTGATCATATGATGCAAAACAAGCAATTGATTCAATCATAGAAAACCTGGGCAAAATCATTCATGCTTTCAAAGTAATAGCATTTAACAATAACAACTCTGGAGCTCAAAACCTCACATATAAGCTCATTCACATTTGACATACACATCCTGCTTAATTTCACAATCACAATCATGATATTATGCATTTGTTCACAAAGCTTGTGAATCACCTGTATAAGCATTTTAATGTGCACATCATCTCAACATCAATCAATCAATAAGCATCATCAAGCATTACTTATCACATAATCACAATTAATAACAAACCATCATAAGAAACCAGGTGTTCAATAGAGTACATCAAACCATCAAACCCTAATCTAAAAACAAAAACAAATAAGTTCAGAAAACTTAAACCACAAAAGCATAATCATATGATAGCATTCATCAGTAAATGCTATCTCAGCTCCTCATCAGTCTGAGCTGTCCTCTGTATCTTCCTCCTCTTCCTCATCATCATCATCATCAAATGCATCCTCCTCCTCAGCTTCATCTTCTTCCATGTCTCGAGCTGAAGCTTCAGCTGCTTCAGCTCCTCCTCCATGCAATGGTTCTTCTGGCCAAGCTACCACATTATGGAATTCATCCATAGTCCACCTGTGTGCTGGAGGTGTATCATACATCCCCACTATCATCTCAGTCGTAGCCACCTGCCCTCTGTGGATGGACTGCAACTGAGCACCTATAAGAGACATATACATGTCCCTCATCTGGAATGGTTCTGCTTCATGTGCTTCAGCAGATGTCCTGCTCTGTGTTGGCCCTCTCTCTCTACGAGCCTGGCGTGGTGGAACTGGCTGAGCTACATCCTCACCTCCACAGTACTGTCTGTAATAAGCCTCATCAATAGCTTTTCTTGGCCTCTCAAATGGTGGAACAGAAGTGTCCACCCCAGCTTGCTTGCAAAGGTGAGTGATCAAAGAAGGATGTCCTAGTGGTGCTTTGTTGTTTGAGGTGTTAGCACACACACTAATCTCATCAGCTATCACCTGCCCAATATTAACATTCAAGTTTCTGATAGCACAGTAGATGAATAGTGCCCTGCTGAGAGTGATATCTGACACATGTGAACATGGCTGAATGTTGGCATGAGAAAATGCCATCCAATACTTTGCAAGAGGAGTCAAATCTGTCCTCCTAATGTTAACCACTGCGCCAGATCTATTCCTTTGGAAGTGTCCTCCAGGTATACACAGCACTCTCTCCACATCCTCAAAATCAGCACCTTCCTCCATGCAAAGAGCAAACTCACATTGCTCACCAGCCCACACAGTATCCAGGAAGTTGTTGATAGAATCAGGATCATACCTGATAGCATGGCCTCTGACATAGCCCAAATAATTCTCAGCTGGATAATCACCAATCTTCTTTGCATTGGTGTAGAATTCCTTTACCACAGCTATGTTGGCAGGTGTAGGATAAGTGGCTAGCTTTCCCCAATCATTCCCTAACACTTGCTCTCCAAATGGAGGAGCAAAGTTAGGTATCATTCCAACCTTTCTCTCCATCAGAAGTCTTCTGTCCTGAACCACCCTAAAGTGCTTCTCATGTTTCCTAGAGAGGAACCTGCTATTATGAGGTTGCTCTGGTTCCTTTTCCTTTCTCTTGGTTGCCATGGTTTTCAATCTCTTTCCTGAAGAGGATGCCATTCCTGCATTCAAACACAATTACAAAACCACAGAACATGATGTTAATCATTAGTAAACACAGAACACAACTCCTTTCGAAGCTAAACCACCACTGAGGGCCAGAATTTCCCCTCAGCGCCACCAGTGCAACATTCCAACACGCAAAAACCAGAAAAAACCTAATCTGGCAGAGTGCCGCTCAGCGGTAATTGCCGCTCAACGGTGATCTGCAGATTTTTACAAATCTCATTTTAAAACTGTCCTAACTCCACCCAAATGCAATTTTAAGTTTTCCAGTTCATAATCAAGCAGTTTAATCGGTTCAAACATCAAATATATCATCAAATCATGCATAGAAATCAAAACCCCTAAATATTCATGCTTTGACAATCACATTCAAATTCAAGAACCCTAGAATGAACAAAATGCATTTTACTTACTTGGGTGGAGATACTAGATGATATGAGAATGCTTCCAAACTAGAATGCTCTCTTCCAACCCCAAACTTTGATGGCACACTAGTGAGAAAGTGAGTGAAAGAGAGATTTTCTAAAGAGGAAAGAGTAAAAAGATGTGGGAAACCTAGGAGAAGATATGTAGAAGTGTTTGTGCAGAGAAGAGCTTGAAAGAATGAAAAATCGCGCAGCTTAGGGTTTAAAAACACCCTAATGGGCTCGGGTTCCGCTAAGGGGAACTTAAGCCCATCTGCGATAGTACCGCTCAGCGGTAATTGCCGCTCAGCGGCACTTTCATGATGTGCCCTTCTCCTTCTTTTCTTGACCTACGTGCCTTCCTAGCATACCCCTCATAAGTTCCCTGCAATTCATTGTTAAAAATGCTTATGCAAACCCTAACTAAAATAAACAAACAGAAAACAATCAATCAACTGGGTTGCCTCCCAGGTAGCGCTTGTTTAACGTCACGAGCCTGACCCAAAATCCACCAACACCCATCAGTAGGTGTTTCAAACTTACCAACACCCATCAGTAGGTGCAAAATCTTCTCACCAACACCCATCAGTAGGTGTTACAAACCTAGTATCCTTCAGTAGATACTTAACCACCTAGCATCCTTCAGTAGATGCTAGATCCAACAAAATAATGTCCAGAATAATGTTCACAGAATAAAAGTTACAAAACCAAAACAAATCAAAAGTTTGTAAATCCACTGGGTTGCCTCCCAGCAAGCGCTCCTTTAACGTCACTAGCTTGACCCTGTTAAAGCTCATGTTCCATCTTCTTTATAGTTGATGTTGTCCTTCCACCAACCTTTCAACTGCTTCCTTTGGACTGTTTTGGATTCTCTAGAATATGGAGACTCTATCTCTATCATCTCCTTCTCTTTAAAGCCTTTTATAACCCACAACTTGTTCTTGAGTCTTACAGGCGTGCCAAGTTGGAGTCTTCTTTTCTTCCAGTCTCTAGGAACTTCTTCTCCTTTTCCAATCTCTTCTACCTTGGGTACCTGAAAAAACAAACAATGGTTACCTGAAACTTCAAGATTTTCATCTTTACCTCTAGTCATGGGTGCATCTCGAAATGCAGCTTTATAACTAGACTCTTCCTCCTTTGCTTGTATCTCATCTTTGAAAACATCCACCACCACTCTCTCCTCTCTGTCCTGGAGCACCACTATACCTTCATTAACATCTATGATAGCCCTGGCCGTTTTCATAAACGGTCTTCCCAGTATGAAAGGTATTTTTTCGGTCTCCATCTTCATCACCACAAAGTCTGCCAAAAACTGAAGTTTGCCAACACAAACTACAATGTCTTCTGCAATCCCACATGGCTCCTTTGAAGATCCATCAGCCATTACTAGATTAACCTTTACAGGTTTTATTTTAACATGGCTAATTTGCTCCAATAGAGAATAAGGCATCAAGTTAACACTTGAGCCTAAATCAAGGAGAGCTTTCTTTACCTTTTTCTTCCCTATAGAACATGGGATAGAAAAACTACCTGGATCTGCTGCTTTTGGTGGGAATGACTCTTTCTTAACAGTTATACACTTTTCTTCCTCATCATCTCTACGTCTTCTTTTTGTAGAGGTTCCTTCATCAGATTTTGTGTAAACTGCTATTTTCTGTAAAATTTGTTCCCAAGGTGCTTCATTATCAACCATTCTGAATAAATCTGTGAAATCCATTGGTTTCTCCTGATTTGTTGGAAAAGGAAAAATGTCCTTTCTTTCTTCTTCTCTTCTCTCTTCTGTTTCTCCTTCTTCTAACTCAATGATCTCTTCATTCACACTCTTGACCACTTTGCACTCTTCTCTAGGGTTAACCTCAGTATTAGCCCCAAAGTTTCTGTTTGGCCTTTCTTCCAATTGCTTGGTAATCTGACCCATTTGAATCTCCAAATTCTTTATAGCAGCTTCAGTGCTCTTTTGAGAAGATTCAGTTTTCTGTATGAATTGCTGAAGAGTTCCTTCCAACCTTGTTGATCTTTCATTAAGCATAGATAATTGTTGCCACAAGGTTGGTTGCTGCTGCTGCTTATTATATTGATTAGCTTGCCCAGTTTGTCCTTGACCAATGCTTGGATGTGGTTTCCAACCCTGATTATAATTCCCTTGACGGTATGGAAATTGATTAGCCATGAAATTAACATCCTCCACGGCTTCCACAGGAAAAGCACATTGGCCATTGATGTGATCACCCCCACATAATTCGCACAACTGGGTTTGTACATGTGCAGCAGATTTCAACTCTTTAGGTAGTTGAGCCAGAGTTTTGGTCAGAGTCTCCAGCTGTTGAGTTAGAATTTTATTCTGTGCTAGCAAGGCATCATGTGTTTGTAATTGAAGAACCCCTTTCTGTTGCATAGGAGTTCCTCTCTCACTGTGCAGCTCATTATCACTTGTAGCCATGTTTTCAATAATTTCAGTTGCTTCCTCTGGAGTCTTCCATTTGATATTGCCTCCTGCTGAGGCATCCAGCATCATCTTGGTTTGTGAACCAAGCCCTCCAAGGAACGTTAAGACTACTTCTTGATCTTCAAAGCCATGCGTGGGAGTTTTACGTAACAAGCTTTTATACCTGTCCCATGCATGTCCCAATGATTCTTCCATGCCCTGCTTGAATGAAGAAATCTCTTGCTTCCCTTTAGTCACTTTAGATTGTGGGAAGTATTTGTTTAAAAACTTTGTAACTACTGCTTCCCACTCTGTGAAACTTTCTTCTGGAAAAGAGTTCAACCAAAGCTTAGCATTGCCTCCCAATGAGAAAGGAAACAAGCTAAGTTTGATAGCTTCGTCTGGCACCCCATTAATCTTGACTGTGTTGCAAATCTCATTAAAGGTAGTAAGGTGCTCATATGGGCTTTCATGAGATAACCCATTAAATTGATTACTCTTCACCAGTTGAATCAGTGCTGGTTTGACCTCCATGTTGGCTGCATTGACTCTAGGTCTAGCTATGCTATTGAAGTGCTGAGGTCCAGCAAGATTAGTGTAATCTGCAAGAGTTCTTCTAACATTATTGCCCTCCATACTTCCTGTGCTATGAACAGAACCTTGTGGTGATGATTGCAAGAGAGTTTCTGGAGAAGGGAAAAGTTCTCTAGACGTTCTGATTCTTCTCCTCCTTCTACTCTCTTCTAGACCTTCAAGAAGTGGTTCTGTTGTTTTCTTACTCCTAGTTCGAATTGCTTCCTGCATGCACAAGAAAACAAAACCCTAGAAAAGATTTGTTAGCACAAAAAGATATAGGAGAAGATATAGATTCAAAAGATAAAAAGATTTAGAAGATAGAAAGATAAAATAAGATAGAACCAAATAAAATAAAATCTAACCTAATCTAAAAGATAAAGATAAAATAAAATAAAAACAGAAAAATAAAAACAGAAATTCAAAATTAAAGTCAAAGATAATCAATAATCACACAAATTAACCAGTTAAACCACGAGTCCCCGGCAACGGCGCCAAAAACTTGATGGACAAATTTATGAGCACCAAAATATGATGTCACAAACTTGTTTCACAATCGGCAAGTATGACCGAATCGTTCAAGTAATAAACTTGGTAAGACCAAGTATCGTTCTCCCAAAGGACTCACGGCCTAGTTTAGTTGTGTGGTTTGTTGATTAGCTAAGACTTAAGAACGAAATATTTGGAGTTTAATATGCAAGACAGAAAATAAACATGTATGCATGAGTTTTTGATCAATGGCAAAAACAAAAGATAAACACTTTCAATGAAATATATGGATGAATATGTTGTTGGGGGTCAATTTCATCTCATCCACTCTCATATATTTTAGGAATTC
Source organism: Vigna nakashimae (assembly GCA_034642375.1). Classification (NCBI taxonomy): domain Eukaryota; kingdom Viridiplantae; phylum Streptophyta; class Magnoliopsida; order Fabales; family Fabaceae; genus Vigna; species Vigna nakashimae. Next base: position 20,413,105 of record CM067760.1, on the reverse strand, counting down.
AACATTCAAATCATCATTGTTAATGTCACTCTCTCACTTTCTTTTTTTCTTTTCTTTTTCTACTCACCTTCTCAATCTTCACACAAATTTTCTCTTCTTCTTTCTCTTCTCTCTCTTTTCTCTCTTCTTTTTCCAACTCAACTTTTTCAACATTTACACTCACTAGCTCTTGACACTCTCCCCTGGGGTTAACCTCAGTATTAGCCCCAAAATCCGTGTCAGGCCTTTCTTCCAACTGCTTGGTAATCTGCCCCATTTGAATCTTCAAGTTCTTAATAGCAGCTTCAGTGCTCTTTTGAGAAGATTCAGTTTTCTGTATAAATTGCTGAAGAATTTCTTCCAACCTTATTGATCTTTCATTAAGCATAGATAACTGTTGCCAAAAGGTTGGTTGCTGCTGCTGCTTATTATATTGATTAGCTTGCCCAGTTTGTCCTTGACCAATGCTTGGATGTGGTTTCCACCCCTGATTATAATTCCCTTGACGGTATGGAAATTGATTAGCCATGAAATTAACATCTTCCACGGCTTCCACAGGAAAAGCACATTGGCCATTGATATGATCACCCCCACATAATTCGCACAACTGGGTTTGTATCTGTGCAGCAGATTTCAACTCTTTAGGTAGTTGAGCCAGAGTTTTGGTCAGAGTCTCTAGCTGTTGAGTTAGAATTTTATTCTGAGCTAGCAAGGCATCATGTGTTTGTAATTGATGAACCCCTTTTTGTTGCATAGGAGTTCCTCTTTCACTGTGTAGCTCATTATCACTAGTAGCCATGTTTTCTATAATATCAGTTGCTTCCTCTGGAGTTTTCCATTTGATATTTCCTCCTGCTGAGGCGTCAAGCATCATCTTGGTTTGTGAACCAAGTCCTCCAAGGAAGATTAGGACTACTTCTCCTTCGTTAAATCCATGCGTGGGAGTCTTTCTTAATAGGCTTTTGTACCTGTCCCATGCATGCCCCAGTGATTCTTCCATGCCTTGTCTAAATGAAGAGATCTCTTGCTTCCCTTTGTTGATTTTAAAGCTTTGTTGCTGCCATTGTTGTTGTGGTTGGTTGTCAAATTGTCCGGCAGCTTGCCAAAATTGGCTTTGATCCATGCTTGAGTCATGTTCCCACCAGTGGTTGAGATTACTTTGGTAGAATTGAGTGCCTATTAAATTTTTGTTCGAATTGCATCCTGCAAACATTAGGCACAAAACTCTAGAAAATATTTGTTAGCACAAAAAGATATAAGAGAAAAGATATATATTCAAAAGATAAAAAGATAAAAGATTCAGAAGATAGAAGATAAAAGATTTAGAAGATAGAAAGATAAAAGATTTAAAAGATAGAAGATAAAAATAAAATAAAATCTAATCTAAAAATAAAATAAAATAAAATCTAATCTAATCAAATAAAATAAAATAAAATCTAATCTAATCAAATAAAATAAAATAAAATCTAATCTAATCAAATAAGATAAAATAAAATCAAATCAAATCTAATCAAATCAAATAAGATAAAATAAAATAAAAACAGAAAAATAAAAACAGAAAACAGAAAAATAAAATAAAATCAAATAAAATACAAACTGTAAAATATAAACAGAAAAAAATAAAAAAAAATTCGAAATTTAAATTAAAAATAAAAAAAATAAGTCAAAGATAATCAATAATCACACAAATTAACCAGTTAAACCAGAGTCCCCGGCAACGGCGCCAAAAACTTGATGGACAAATTTGTAAGCACCAAAATATGATGTCACAAACTTGTTTCACAATCGGCAAGTATGACCGAATCGTTCAAGTAATAAACTTGGTAAGACCAAGTATCGTTCTTCCCAAAGGACTCACGGCCTAGTTTAGTTATGTGATTTGTTGATTAGCTAGGACTTACAAACGAAATATTTAGAGTTTAAAATGCAAGACAGAAAATAAACATGTATGCATGAAGTTTGATCAATGGCAAAACAAAAGATAAACACTTTCAATGAATTATATGAATGAATATGTTGTTGGGGGTCAATTTCATCTCATCCACTCTCATATATTTTAGGAATTCAACATTCAAATCATCATTGTTAATGCCACTCTCTAATGTACCATTCTGGATGGCTTCTCCCTAATCACGAGTTCATACAATTCCTAGCATTCCTAATGATTAGTTCATGAGTGCAGGAGCTTAAAGACAACCAATAGAATATTGTCAGTATAATATTGGGAGAAATTCCCCGGATCTAGACTTCCCCGTACGTGTCCGTATCGACAAAACCAATAATCATGCATGGAATGAGTTAAACTATGCAAGCATTGAGCAAAGAGGAAAAACCCTAACTAATGATGAAAGAAAGCATATGTCTTAATTAAAAGATGTACTCAACAGATTCCATATATGAGAGCTTCAAGAGATTACATTGATTCCCCAACAAACATACAAGGTTTAGTTCACCATATTCATGGTGAACCTAGATGAATAACAATGAAAGAATGAAAGAATAAACCCAATAAAGGTGAAGAGGTAGCCTGAGCATCCAAGATCCTCCTTCACAGGGGTGAGAAGAGAGAGTGTTTGCCTCGTTTCTGCCAAAGATACTAATTCTAGGACGTGCAAGTCCTTAAATAGGGCATAAAAATAACATAAAACAAGTCCAAGCCCATAAAAACAAAAGAAAACCGGTCCAAGCCCACTTAGAATGCCGCTCAGCAGTATTTTACCGCTGAGCGGTACTAGCGCATGATCCATTTTGCCCCCCAGCTGCTGTTTTGCCCCTCAGCGGTGATTTCGGCACCCGAAAAGTGCCGCTCAGCGGTATTTTCCGCTCAGCGCCACTCGGTCAGACTTTTTTCTGCGTTCTGGTTGGTTTTTCAGCATTCTGGTTGACTGGTTGACTTTTCTGGTTGACTAGTTGACTTTTCTGGTTGACTGGTTGACTTTTCTGGTTTCTGGTTGACTTTTTAGCATTCCAATCATTCGGTATTTCAATTCTTCTTTCAAATCATTCAATTAGCCTACAAAATCAAGGGAATCTTGCACAAAACCATTAAATTCACTTTCAACTCTCTCCTTCTTCACTTCTTTCACTAAATTCACCCTAAAACCTGCATAAAAACACTGAAATCAAGCATAAACCTGTCCAGCTCTCTTATTTCTGAAAATATGGATAAAAGCATGATTTCAAGCTAGTTTCTAAGTGTAAAGGTTGCTTTTTGTGTCAATTTTAAGCATGAAAATAACAGTTTTTCAACTGTTATCACTTCTTCATCATCATCAAGAAGAAAATGGAAGGTTGCTCGGATTACAAGGAATGTTAATCCTACAGGTTGGATTAATGATGAAGACATTCGACGGAAGCTTTTTAGTCTAAGGAAGATTGAAACCGAGCTTTGTCACAGATATCTGAAACTGGTGGTCGTGTTCTACTCCAACTTAAAGCTGAGTAATGAAACATTTTGTAATAAAGTCAAGAAACAACATTAAAAAAAACACAAGAATTAAATAAAAAAAATAGCAAAACATTGGAAATGTTTTTGAAATTCATAAGTGTTAACATTTTCCTCAAGATTTCCACCGTGTCTTCATCGTTAACAAAGAAATGCCTTCGTTTAGTAGAGGAACTGATGGCCATCCTAAGGAAAAAGTTAACATGAATTTGGTTACGGAATCTCTATAGTGTAGGTTTTCAAAGGGTAGTTCCAAAGGGTCTGAAACTGTATTTAAAGAAAATGCTGGAAGCCACTAATGTGCCCAACTACTCTAGTGCCCATCAAGTCAATCCTTATATTGTCAGAGAATAAAACGTCGAACCCTGAAGAAATGTGTCGTTGCTGAAATTATTTTATTGGGATATATAACAAGATTGAAAGTTATATTGTCCGAGTTCCGCATAATAAAACGTTGAACCCTTTACAAATTTGTCGCCCATCAAGTCAATCCTTATATTGTCAGAGTTCAACTTCAATCGCATAATAAAACGTTGAACCCTTTATAAATTCGTCGTTACTGAAATTATTTTATTGGGATATATAAGATTGAAAATTTTAGTTGGGCCTGAAACTGATAAGATTTGATGCACAACTTTATAAATACTAGATTTGAAAACGCACTCAGTGTTTTCTAAACTGAGGATTTACAAACCCTAGAAATGTGGAAGACGTTCCCAAATCTGATCAGAAATGGCTTCTTCATCGTCATCAAGAAGAAAATGGAAGGTTTCTCGGATTGCAAGGAATGCTAATCCTACAGGTTGGATTAATGATGAAGACATTTGACAGAATCTTTTTAGTCTAAGGAAGATTAAAACTGTGGTTTCTCAAAGATATCTGAAACTAGTGAGCGTGTTCTATCCCATATCTGATTCTTGGAGTGCAAACAAAACAGATTCGACAAAAACTAAAGAAGATGAGTGGGCTAGATGGTTATGCAGTGAAAATAAATTGTATGTCAAAATCGCACAAAAATATTCTTGGGCTCTAGTAAATTGAAAGCTGACTGCAACAAAAGAATATGGATTTTCGTTCTTTGATTTTAATTTTGTAATCAGTGACTTCTTAAGCCATCTTTTGTTTTGTTGGTTGTCATTAACTTTTGTATGTCAACATCGCTAAAAAGATTCTTGGGGCTTAAGTAAATTGAAAGTTGGCACAATCATTGACAAAAGACTCTAAGGATTGACAAATCAGCGACAAAATGGAAAGGAAGGTGATGTGAACAACAAGAAAGGGATCAACAATAATTCTGCAATAGAAGAATATGGATTTTCGTTGTTTGATTTTAATTTTGTAATCAGTGGCTTCTTAAGCCATCTTTTGTTTTTTTTGGTTGTAATCATCTTTTGAATATTAATAAAATTCTCTTTTGGCAATAACATTAGTGAATGTTGATTGAATTGTTTAAATTGATTAAATCACTTGTATGATTGTAATTGAAATTTTTAATGTTACCTTATTACATTGAATATACAATTGCACTCTTTTTGTTTTTTTATTCTTTTAGAACACCAATAGTACGTCGATTAGCAAAGCTACCCAACGTAATATTAATAGAAAAGTTATGACACGAAGAGGTTAACGTCATTCTTCAGACTTCGACGTATTATTGTCAGCTAGACTACACCCTTTTTATTTCTTTTTCGTTTAAACCAACAATAAACGTCAAATTTCTTGCGCATGTGACGTATTATTCGTTAACCAAATCCAAAGGTCGCTCCCTTTTGATTTATTTATCCTTTTTAAATTCAAATAGAACGTCCAACTTTATATGGGAAAATGCAGTTGGTTGGGCTTGATAATTGTTAACATTTTCCTCTGGTTTGCTACCATGCCTTCATCATTAATAAAGAAATTTCTCCGTTTAGTAGAGGAATCAACAACAAACCAATGGAAAAAGTTAACATGAATTTGTTTATGGAAGTTCTGTAGTTTAGTGAAGGAGGAGTAGCGTTTTGAAAGAATGCGAAATCCAAATCTATCAACCTTTTCCTTTGGTTTTCTATACTTCTTCAAGCTTTTTTGTGTCCTTGAAGGAGATAACAGAAAACACAATGAAAAAATTAACAGATGGAGTTCATAGCAGAAGTTTTATAAATGGATGTCTACAGGTTATCTAAGGCTCCAAAACTGTATTTATAGAAAAAAGAATGATTGTTGGGAAAGGCCTAATGTGGTGACCTTTGGCTTCAATAATAAAAGGCAGTCCCAAGGCAAAGGTAGCTCCTCTTTTTTCTTTTTCCTTATTAAATTCTCATACGTTGAACTCTAGGGACTTCAACGTGAAAGGTTTGTAAGTATTCATTATTTTCTGATACCAGAGGTTTTGAATTCACTCTATAAATATAATGCTTAAATCTATACAATTGCACAGTTTGATCGTTTTTGAATAATTCATTTTTTAAGTTTTCCTGAAGTTGTTTTGTCGGATGGTTTAAAAGAAAAAATTAAAAACATAATTTCTAGCAAAAAAAAAACGTCATTATACGCCTGACGTTGGTTGCTCCTTTTTTTTATTTTTCCTTTTTAACCTCCAATAACACGTCTATTTTGAAAATAGTTGACGTCCCTTGTAAGGTCTATTTTTTAAATGATTTGAAGGAGTTTATGAATTTTATGAATGTTGTAGCATTTTGAAAGGCCTTGGAGTTGTTACAAGTTAACACAAAGAAACCTTGGAGTTGTTAAAAGAAAATTATAAATGGATGTCTACATAAATAATTACTGCTTAGAAATGCCTGATATGGGCCTAAAATGGGCTTCAATAATAAAAGACAGACTACGTAAATGATATATGTCAATTTCTTCAGACTTCCAAAGAGCCTTTTTGGTTTAATTCTTTTTTCTTTTAATACAACAATACTCGTCAGATTCCTTGGGCATCTGACGTATTATTCGTTATTAGAAGGCAAAGGTCGTTCTATTTTTTCTTTTTCCTTTTTAAATTCCCATAGAACGTGTGACTCTAGGGGGCTTTAATGTGAAAGGCATTGGAGTCGTTGTGAGCATTAATTTTGTGATGTTACTGATAACAGTTGAAAAACTGTTATTTTCATGCTTAAATTTGATACTAAAAGCAACCTTTAGACTTAGAAACTAGCTTGAAATCATGCAGTTTATATATATTTTCATAAATAAGAGAGCTGGACAGGTTTATGCTTGATTTGAGTGTTTTTGTGCAGGTTTTAAGGTGAATTTAGTGAAAAGAGTGAAGAAGGAGAGAAGTGACATTAGAAAAGACAAGAAAGAGTGCAAAAAGAGAAGTCAAAGGCACCGCTCAGCGGCAAACTACCGCTGAGCGGCACTCAAGAGGTGACGTTGGAACCGCTGAGGGGCAAAATGGCCGCTGAGGGGAAGAAAGAAGACGCGCAATCACCGCTGAGCGGTAAATACCGCTGAGCGGCACGTTTTGGGCTTGGGCTTTTGTAATCTTTTGTAACTCTAGATTAGTATATAAGGGGTTGTACGTCCCTAGGATTAGTATCTTTGGCAGAAACGAGGCAAACACTCTCTCTTCCACCCCTTTGAAGGAGGATCTTGGATGCTCAGGCTACCTCTTCACCTTTATTGGGTTTATTCTTTCATTCTTTCATTGTTATTCATCTAGGTTCACCATGAATATGGTGAACTAAACCTTGTATGTTAGTTTGGGGAATCAATGTAATCTCTTGAAGCTCTCATATATGGAATTTGTTGAGTACATCTTCTAAGTAAGACATATGCTTTCTTTCATTATTAGTTAGGGTTTTTCCTCTTTGCTCAATGCTTGCATTGTTTAACTCATTCTAATGCATGATTATTGGTTTTGTCGATACGGACACGTACGGGGAAGTCTAGATCCGGGGAATTTCTCCCAATATTATACTGACAATATTCTATTGGTTGCCTTTAAGCTCCTGCACTCATGAACTAATCATTAGGAATGCTAGGAATTGTATGAACTATTTGATTAGGGAGAAGCCATCTAGAATGGTACATTAGAGAGTGGCATTAACAATGATGATTTGATTGTTGAATTCCTAAAATATATGAGAGTGGATGAGATGAAATTGAACCCCAACAACATATTCATTCATATATTTCATTGAAAGTGTTTATCTTTTGTCTTTGCCATTGATCAAACTTCATGCATACATGTTTATTTTCTGTCTTGCATATTAAACTTTGAATATTTCGTTTGTAAGTCCTAGCTAATCAAAAAATCATATAACTAAACTAGGCCGTGAGTCCTTTGGGAAAAACGATACTTGGTCTTACCAAGTTTATTACTTGAACGATTCGGTCATACTTGCCGATTGTGAAACAAGTTTGTGACATCATAATTTGGTGCTTACAAATTTGTCCATCAGTTACCAGAGGGACGTTGATAACAATTGAAAAACTATTATTTTCATGTTTTTGGTTATATTTTTAGAAATAAGAGAGCTGGACAGGTTTCTGCTTGATTTCAGTGTTTTTATGCAGGTTTTAAGGTGAATTTGGTGAAAGAAGTGAAGAAGGATAGATATGGAATCAAAAAAGACATCAAAAAGTGCAAAAGGAGAAGTCGAAGTTACCGCTCAGCGGCAGTTTACCGCTGAGCGGCACTCAGAAACCCACGTTGGATCCGCTGAGGGGTGAAAATGCGGCTGAGGGGAAGAAAACAACTCACGCACTTACCGCTGAGCGGCAGTTTACTGCTGAGCGGCACTTTTATGGGCTTGGGCCTAACTTTTCTGTATTTTTATAATAGTATATAAGCTTTAGGACGTCCTAGGGTTTGTATCTTTGGCAGAGATGAAGCAAATACTCTCTTTTCCACCCCTTTGAAGGAAGATCTTGGATGCTTAGGCTACCTCTTCACCTTTCTAGGGTTTTATCTTTCATTCTTCCATTATTATTCATCTAGTTTCACCATGAATATGGTGAACTAAACCTTGTATTGTTGTTGGGGAATCATTGTAGTCTTGTGAAACTCTCATATATGGAATTTGTTTTAACATCTTACTTTTAAGATACATGCTTTCTTTCATCATTAGTTAGGGTTTTTCCTCTTTACTTAATGCTTGCTTTGTTTAACTCGTTCATTGCCATGATTATTGATTTTGTCGATATGGGAACGTACGGGGAAATCTAGATCCGGGGAAATTCTCCCAATAGCATATTGGTTGCCTTTAAGCTCCTGCACTTCAGAACTAATTACTAGGAATGCTAGGAATTGTATGAACTCGTAATTAAGGATAGGCCTTCTCTCAAGGTGATTTAGAGAGTGGCATTAACAATTGATGAAAAGAATGATGAATTCCTAAAATATATGAGAGTGGATAAGATGAAATTGATAACCCCAACAACATACTCATGCATATAATTCATTAAAGTGTTTGCATTCTATCTTTTCCATTGATCAAATTCATGCATACATGTTTATTTACTGTCTTTTGTATATAAAACTACATTCAATTTGTTCTTAAGTCTTAAATAATCAACAAATCACATAACTAAACTAGGTCGTGAGTCTTTTGGGAGAACGATACTTGGTCTTACCGAGTTTTATTACTTGAAACGATTCGGTCACACTTGCCGATTGTTAAACAAGTTTGTGGCGCCGTTTTTCTGTGTTCACAAATTTGCCATCAAGTTTTTGGTGCCGTTGCCGGGGACTCGTGGTTTAACTAGTTAATTTGTGTGATTATTGATTATCCTTGACTTGAATTTTAAATTTCTGTGTTTATTTTCTGTTTTTATTTTTCGGTTTTTATTTTATTTTATTTCATTTTCTATTTTTATTTCTTCTTATCTCTGAATTTTATATCTTCTTTTATATCCTTTTGTGCTAACCAATTCTTCTAGGGTTTTGTTTTCTTGTGTATGTAGGAGGCAATCCGAACCAGGAGCAAGAAAACTGCTGATGCACAAATTTATGATCACCAAAATATGATGTCACAAACTTGTTGAACAATCGGCAAGTATGACCGAATCGTTTCAAGTAATAAACTCGGTAAGACCAAGTATCGTTCTCCCAAAGGACTCATGGCCTAGTTTAGTTATGTGATTTGTTGATTAGTTAAGACTTAAGAACAAAATAATTGGATTGTACTATGCAAAAGACGAAAATAAACATGTATGCATGAGGTTTTGATCAATGGCAAAAGCAAAAGACAAGCACTTTCAATGGATTATATGGATGCAAGCACAAATTCCATATATGAGAGCTTCAAAAGATTACATTGATTCCCCAACAAACATACAAGGTTTAGTTCACCATATTCATGGTGAACCTAGATGAACAATAATGAAAGAATGAAGGATAAAACCCTAGAAAGGTGAAGAGGTATCCTGGGTTTTATCCTTCATTCTTTCATTATTGTTCATCTAGGTTCACCATGAATATGGTGAACTAAACCTTGTATGTTTGTTGGGGAATCAATGTAATCTTTTGAAGCTCTCATATATGGAATTTGTGCTTGCATCTTAATCTAAGATTTATGCTTTCTTTCATCATTAGTTAGGGTTTTTCCTCTTTGCTTAATGCTTGCTTTGTTTAACTCATTCAATGCATGATTATTGATTTTGTCGATACGGGAACGTACGGGGAAGTCTAGATCCGGGGAATCTCTCCCAATATTATATTGGTTGTCGTTAAGCTCCTGTGCTAAGAGAACTAATTATTAGGAATGCTAGGAATCGTATGAACTCGTAATTAGGGATAGGCCTTCTTGACAAGGTAATTTAGAGAGTGGCATTAACAATGATGATTTGAATGTTGAATTCCTAAAATATATCAGAGTGGATGAGATGAAATTGACCCCCAACAACATATTCATTCATATATTTCATTGAAAGTATTTGTCTTCTGATTTTGCCATTGAAAACCTCAAGCATACATGTTTATTTTCGTCTTTTGCATAATACAATCCAATTATTTCGTTCTTAAGTCTTAGCTAATCAACAAACCACACAACTAAACTAGGCCGTGAGTCCTTTGGGAGAACGATACTTGGTCTTACCTAGTTTATTACTTGAAACGATTCGGTCATACTTGCCGATTGTTCAAAAAGTTTGTGACATCATATTTTTGGGTTCATAAATTTGTCCATCAGCAATACGCGTGGACAAGCCAAATAAATCACTAATGTCGCACCACCAATATCAATCAAGCATTTGGATCCAGGACGTGGCAGCTGTGTGCTTTACTAAATGCAAAGAGAATGAAACTACATGCTCTCCTTTTGTCTTGATATGACCGTGCATACTCCCAAGATTAAATCACCATCCTCCTCTAGAACTCTGTCACCGTGCTGCACATTCAAATTAACTTTCTCCTCTTCCCAATATCATTTACTCCCTTGCCTTTATCCACGTCCCATCCCCCTTGACTACCACCTACTCTACTTCTCATTCTATGAATAAAAAACAATCTCTCTTCTTCCAGCCGTGACACCTACTCCTGTCAACGTACTGCAGCTTCCAATATGTCCAGTGTTGCCTCCTCAAGCATCCTCTCATTCAGCACCGCTTCATTCTCTTTCCCATCACAAGCTCTTCATCTCTGAATCATCACTTTGTCTCACTCCACGTTCCCACCATCAATTGAACAACATCCTATTCTTTAAAGAAAAATAAAACCGAGAGCTGTTGGAATAACGCATCACTTCTCCCTGCTTCCAACTCCTTCTCCGCATCCGAGAATCACCGTTCCACTTCTCTTTTTCTCCAAAGCATAATGAGTCAGCGTGCTTCTAGAATTTCAATCACCGCTTGCAACTACTCCAATTGGAATCATTGTGCCTCACTTCTTCCAGGACGTCCAACACGCGCACGCTGTGCTCTCCGTGCTTCCTTCCCAACTTGACACCACACGCTTCATGCTTCCAGCCGTGACAAGCACCTCACACCATCTAATCACCGTAAATCTGCACACTTCTCTGCTTCACCGCTTCTCCTCAGCCGTCACCAACACTTCTTCCATCATCGTTTTTCCCTCTGCTCCTTGTCCTTCATCCACGCTGGACCCCGAAGATGAATCCCCCACTTTCTTAAGGAACTAAAAGAGAAGAAGAGAATGTGTTTTTCCATTTCATCTCAATGTAACAGGGTAAAGAAAAATGTTCCCAAAACATGGAAGACCTCCTCCGTGACACCACACTGTTGTCAATGTGCTGCTGCTTCCAAAATGTAAATCACCGTGCAGTCCAATAATGAAGCATTACTGGGCCGAAGCTTCACTCAAAAGTTTCATGAACAAAAATGAAATTAAATGGCAAAGCAAAAACGTAACAGCGTGCACAAGACAAAGCAAGAAAATGAAATTGAATCAAAGCTTCATTCTCCAAAAAAAACAAACGTTCCTCCTGGTTCTCTTCATTCCAAACAGCATTCCAGCCCCAAAGAAAAGTTCAAAAACAAAAGCCTCCCAACCAAAAGACTGAGACCGAGAGTCTGTGGCAAGTGTCAAGTGGCGGCTGCCCTAAAGGCCGTGGGTCACCTTATAAGGGTGAGGTCCACACAAAAACCCTAAGGTGCCAAGTCATTTACCTTCACATTTTGGGTCTAGTCTATTTTACCAAATATTGTCCCAAAATGTAAAAGTTGATACAGAAATTCCAAACTACTGAATTACAATTTAATTAATTCTAAAATGTCTGTGTGGAGAGTCTTGAATTTATTTGGCATTCTTCCTGATGTCCCAAAATGTATTTCCGAAATTTTCCTGCACTTCAAAAATGCACTTAATGAGCTCAAAAAACCCAAATTAGCACAATTACAAATTTCTGACCAAATTAAGCAGAATTTGGAAAACGGGGAAATAACAAACAATTAAACACAATTCCCTGGTTTATTTAAGTGCAATAAACTAAATATAATTCAAGAAATAACGACTCATCAAAATAGACCACACTTAGTCTTTTGCACTCCTGGGCAAAACCAAGACGAAAACCAGGGAACTACTCGAACATCAGGGAGCTAACACAGACTCGACAGACAGACAACAAAGACTCCAAAACAGAAACACAGTTGCACAATTCTCACAAAATCTAGACGGTAAAAGGTATAGGCAGAATCCCACACAATGTCAATGAAAGCAACTACTCAAAGAATCATCCAAACAGTTCAGTACAAGGAAAACAGTCAATCAGTTCAAGAGATGAATCAAAAGAAACAGAGCCTCACAGATGCACACAATCAGTGTTTCTCTCAAGTGTTTAAGGTAAATCAATGTCACTCAATGCACTCAAGAAAGCAATCACAAATAGACTTGGCAAGCCACTAATATCAACACTCAAGCACATACGCATGTTCAAATCAAAAGGTCTTTTCATGGTTGTAATGGGGCCAAGGACAAGGGAGGATATATCTGGATAAGAAGCTACAAACCAAAAGGAACAGAGGAGCAATGGGGAACACGTATCAACACATTCAAACACACCCACAACCTCTAATTCCATCCTCTTCTTGACTCCATTATTCACAAATTTTTTTAATTTTTCTCATTTTTTTTTTGCACTTTTATTTTCTTTTCATCCTATCTCTTTTCTTTTCTCTCTTTAGCACACAACTATAAGAGACAAGATATAAATCATATTTCTAAAAACAAAACAAGAAGAGGAACCAACTAGCCAATTCATCAGAATCCCCAGGGAGACCACACCTGTTCCCAAGACACTTCCAAAGCTCCAAAATTCCCTAAGGTTAAGGTAATCATGGTTTTTCACTTAGGGCTAGTGTATGAGCTTCAAAACAAAGAAATGAGGAAAGTATAGGCTCAAAAGGGGTTATCAAAGGATTAGAACAAGGTAAGCTTAATTGGCTAGAGAGGCTTAAGAACAAAATTGCCTTTATCACTTCCAAACATGCATATCAATAAAGAATTATCAACAAGAGTCAAGACAAGGCATATGTGCAAGCAATCAAGAGACATATCACGCACAAGAAAGAACATAAAGTGGCTCAAATTCTCACACAGGGCATTTGTGTCAAAATCAATTCAACTCTCAAACATCATGATCATCTTCCAAGCAAAGAAAAGCAAGGAATCCAACATCTCAGAGTATCAATGAAGTGAAGGAAAACTGACAACCTAACCACAATCCAGAATTCACGAAAAGCATGCAAAACTGTACACAAGACACAACAAACTACATAAAAACCGTAACATGAACAAAGAAACAACCTCCCCTAATAGACCACACTTAAACGACACAATGTCCTCAATGTGTCACAATCAGCAGATCAAACAATCAGAACAGTCATCAGATATCGACAAAGTGCAATAAAAGTGAGGAGGGAAGGAGAAAAGAAACTCCCTAAGTCAGATGGGAGGATAGGTGGGGTGGACCAAAGACGTCTCCTCCACCACTACATCCAATAAAGAAGGGTTGCTGAGGAAAGGCTTCAGTCTATGCCCGTTCACCTTGAAGCTTTTAGCTGTAGATGGACCTTGGATCTCTACTGCACCATAAGGATAAACATTAGTCACAACAAAAGGTCTAGTCCATTTTGATCTCAACTTACCACCCATGAGGCCGAGTCTAGAGTTATACAACAAAACTTGTTGGCCAACCTCGAAGTCCTTTCTAACAATAGAACTATCATGGAACTTCTTTGTCCTTTCCTTGTAGAACTTCGAGTTCTCATAGGCCTCCAATCGGATCTCATCCAATTCATTTAATTGCAACTTTCTTTCCTCTCCAGCTTGGTCCATGGAGAAGTTGCAAATCTTCACAGCCCAATATGCCCGATGCTCAATCTCGACCGGTAGGTGACATGCCTTTCCGAAGACAACCCGGTAGGGAGACATCCTTATCGGTGCTTTGTAGGCTGTCCTGTGGGCCCAAAGAGCATCGTCCAACCTATTGCTCCATGATGAGTCAATATTTTATTCACTTCACTTAGTTTATTGTGCTAAAATTAGTCGGGGAATTGTGCTTAAACGTCCGGTATTTTTCCGTTTTTGCTAAATGTGCTTAATTTGATCGGAAATTCTTATTTTAACTAATTTGAATTATCTGAGCTTATTATTTTGCATTATTAATTACGGGAAAATTTTGGAAATACAATTTGGAACATTTTGAAGGTTAAATGAGAAATGGCAATTGAGCCCAATGCATCTCAGCCATTTCAATTTTCGCACAGTGCTGCGTGAATGTTGTGTCAACTTGTGTGTCTTCGTTCGAGATCAATTCTTATCCGTTTTCCATGCAATTTTTTTTCATAGTTTCGTCTGGATGTCTATTTTCACGTATAGTTTTTATTTTGTTCAAATTCATTTTGTGTTGTTCCCAGTATTTTTTTTACTCCTCTATGTCAGTCTTGTGTTTACTGTTTGAGTGACTTATAAATTGTTTGCATTGTTTGCTTGTTGTTTAGCAATTGTGGTGGCTGGAATTGATCATTTAGAAGCAAAACTTGGAACCCACTTATGCATCACACGGCCAATTCATGTTTAAAGCACATGAGGAAGAAAGTGTAATGTCCATTCTCGGCTGCAACAAAATAATAGTACACGGCCATTGCAAAATTGGTTTGGTTTAAGAGGTTAAGCACATGGAAAAAGTGGGTCACCATTTGTAAACATCTTTCGGTTTTGCTTGTTGTAAGAGGCATGGTAGCAAGCTTAAGTCAAAGGACTGTTGTCACATTATTTTGGCAAGAAGCTCATGTAACAAAAGTGGGGGCCACCAATTTGAGAAGGCAATATTGTTTTCAATTGAAAATGGCACATGAAGGAAGCATTCACGGCACAAAATGGGAGGCTTCTTTCTCTTAAATGGGAAGACAACATAATAGAAGTGGGAGCCACCACCTTTTTCTTGGTTTGGAACGTGTTTTCCATTTGGAAGTGCTGCACATGAAAAACCAACACAAAATGCACATCCATGCTCACAACTCCACACGGTTTCATTCAATAATCAAAGTGAAATAATGGAAGGGGCCACCAAGGAAGACCACATATCACACGGCCAAAGCTACAATTCATGTAATATTTTATTGAATTGAAAGATGAAGCTTGATTAAAAAAAAGAGACACCACTTCACGGTTTTCACTCTAGGAAGGCATTTGGCAAGTCAAAAAGGGGCCACTACATGGAGAAGCTCACGGCCAATTTGGCTAGCATCATCTTTTCATTCTTTCTTGACTGCAACGTGAGGAAGCAACAATTAAATATGAAGTGCAGCAACCACATTCAAGGAGTTGGAAGCTCACGGTTTCTCCTTGGAAAAATGGTAGAAATCTTACATGCTACATCCAAGGCAAACATAGTAAGCCACTACAACACAAGAGCACATATCCAGGAGAAGGGGCACCTCACGGCTTTCTCCATTTTCTGGCTGCACCTCACGTAAAAGAAGGGAGAGGAAATGGAGTTGATGGCTTGGCATGCAAAGTGTTGAATTTGTTGAAGTAAGAGAGCCACCAAGTTCACGGTTTTTATCTCTTTGGAGGGATGCTTCTCATGGCTTGGATGGAAAAAGAGGAGGCCACCACCTAGGAGTGGAAGGTCACGGTTTTGAGAGGCTTGAAGTGCAGATTTTCTTTAGCTCTACATCCCTTCCACACAAGATTTTGGTTTTTGATCTCCAATTGTGATAGAAGCTCACGGCTGGTCCAAAAAGCAGCAAGGACTTCATCCTCCTAGCTATCCTCACGGTGAGCAGAGCTTTGGTGAGAGCATCCAGCAGCAAAGAGCATACAACCTCATGAAGGAAACTACGGATGCTTGGAAGAATGGAGAAGAATGTCAACGGCTCTAAGGTCTAGAAGATGACAAGAAGTGGAGGGCCCCTAACCTATTTCCTTTGCAAATCTAGGAGTTGAAGAAAATCAGAACCTAGAACCTACGGGGGAGACAAAAACAAGTCACGGGAAAGGAATTCACGCTCCCACACAAAAACAAAATGTTGAAATGAAGGAGAAGTCACGGGAGGATGCTTATGAGTTTTGGCTATAAATTGGAGCAGCAGCAGAGAAGAAAAAGGGGAGATTTTATTAGATTTAGGAGTAGTTTAGGACACCCACTGCCTGGGAAGAGGCTCTCGCCTCTTCCTCTTCCACTCTCTTTCTCAGATTTTCATTTTAAACAATGCAAAAGTTGTAGAATTTGATTTCTGTGTCAGTATTTGGGTAGTTGTTTCACTGTCAAGAATTTTAATTTAAATGTTGAAACTTTGATGGATTTTATTTTCAGTTAAGTGTTTTATTTTTGTTATCTGTTTCATTGTACCATTTATTGTTTTCTTCATCGTTATATTTTGTTATTTTGATTTAATGTTCATTTTATTTTATATTTTTACCGTCTTTTACCGTTCAGTTTTTACCATCATTAAAATTTATTTCAGTGTTTTTAAATTCAGTTGTGTTTAAAGTCCACTTCAATTTTAATTTATTTTTCCGCACAAAACCAAAAATCACAAAACCCCCCCCCCCACTTCGTGTTAAATCTGAGACTGAACCACAAAAATTGGTCCTTGAGAGACGACCTAGGAGTCACTTCCTAGTAATTATACTGCATTAATTCTTGCACATCAAATTTGACGGGTCGCGACGCCCGTTCATCAAATTTTGGCGCCGTTGCCGGGGATCAATAACGGTTTGGTTTTAGATTCTTGTTGTGTAAATTTTTGTTCTGTTAATATGTGTCTTTTGTGTGTTTTGTGTTTTGTATTTTTGTAGGCGACAACGACACCTTCAGCAAATTTTGGCGGCGTTGTCACTTCAGTTCCAGGTTCTTGTTTTAGATTTTTGTTGTGTTTTTCGATTATGTTGTGTTAATATATGTTTTGTCTTTTATATTTTATTGTGTTGTGTTTTATCTTGTGTTGTGATGTTCTATTTGTTTTGTATGCGTGTCATATGTATTTTGTCTGTTAATTAAAAAAAAAAAAAATTGTTCTATCTTGTGTACGTATTGCATGTATAAATGTGTTGTGTTTTATCTGTTTTATAATTTTTAATCTTTAGTTTTTACTTTTTATTTTTCATGTCTACCTATTTTGATTATGTGAATACTGCTTATTCTGTCGATACCTCTAATTATGAATATGATTCTCCGTCTGCATGGCACTCTGAATTTATTTCTGCTGACTTTTGTGGTGAGAACAATATGGTTCATCCTCCAACTTCTGAGAGCTCTCTTTGGGAGCCGGTTCCACCTACTGAGGATGATTTTTATTACGTTCTAAGCACTGGACTGACATATTTGCTGCCTAAGTTTCATGGTTTTGCAGGGGAATGCCCACATAGACATTTGGAGGAGTTCCACATGGTGTGCTCTTCAATGAAGCCTCCAGATGTTCCTCTTGATCACATTTTCTTGAGCGCATTTCCGCATTCATTACAAGGAGCAGCTAAGGATTGGAAAGACTCTCTTCCTCTAAGATCCGTTACCGATTGGGGATATCTTGAGCTTCAGTTTCTGAACAAATTCTCCCCTGAGCAGTATGGATATATCAATGATCCTGGATGGAATGACCCTAGCTTGGGATGGTTCGATGCTCAACAGAAATATCAGGAAGCACCATCTCAGGATACTTTTATGCCTCCACCAGTCCAGCAATACGAGAATCAGCAGTTTGATGCTCCTGTCCAAATAACTCCTCAGCCTTCTACTTCTGAACCTACATTAAAGGAGTTACTGGAGCAAATGACCAAGCAGAGAATTCAGTTTGAGCAAGAGTGCATGAAGATCCAGCAGGAAACTCAAGCTGCCATGCAGAATCTGAGTGATCAGGTTGGGCAGATGACCACTCTTGCACCTGAGGAGACCAATGAAAATTTTGAGGAACAGGCAGATACGAGCAGTACTTCTGAGACAGGTAGACCACCTTCATCTTCCCACTCTCTAGCAATCTTCAAGGAAGAAGAGGTAAGCATACCTCAATTTGATTATATTGATGATTATACTGTTGTGGGGTATGTTGAAGATTATACTGTTGATGAGCATGTTTTGAATTCGCACTCTCTGCATGATGATAACCAAATTTTGATATCAAATCCGTATCTTTATTCTTCATGCACTGAACATGAATCTGACTCTGTGGTTGATATTGTTTCTGAATTTAAAAGTGATTCATGTTCTGAGAGTATAATAGAGGTTCAGTATGATAATCTGGGTGTTTTACCCCTGCATGAAATTTCTGTGGAACCACATTGCACTAACCATGTTGCAGGAGGTACGTATAAACTTGATGAGCAGACACCCACAATTGAAGACAAAGGTGCGAGTACCCATAACTGTTTCAACAACAATAGGCACCTGCTGAACCTGCTCATCAACAATCACTGCTCAGATCCAGCTGTGGAAAACATTTCACTGCTCGATCAAATCTGGAGGATGAAGCAGTTCGTCCTCAAAACTTCATGGCTGGATATTAAGTTGGAAGACATCTCCCTGATGATCCAAAATTGGCAGCTTCCACCATAACCGACGGGAGTTTGCATTTTCTTTCTCTCCCTTTTTCCTACTTTTATTGCACTTGTCCATAATATGTTTCCTGTTTTGATTGCTAATGTATGCTTAGAACACATTGAGGACAATGTGTAGTTTAAGTGTGGTCTATTGGGGGAGACTCTGAATTGTTTTTGTTTTGTGTGTGAAATTTTTTGTTTTTGAGTGTTGAATTTTTTCTCTTTTAAGTTATTTTTATCGAGTTTTGTGTGCAATAAATTTTACATTTTTCTCTTGATTTCTGGATGGTGTCTAAGTTGTAGATTTTTCCTTCACTTCATTAATACTTATGGTTTAAAATCCTTGTTTTTCTCTGCCTGGAAAGATGATTATGTGTTTAAGAGGTTGATTTGATTGTGACGAATACCCTGTGTAAGATTTGAGCCACTTAATTTTCTTTCTTGTGTGTGATATGTATCTTGAATGCTTGCACATATGCCTTGGCTTGATTCTTTTTGATATACTTGATTGATATGCATGTTCAGACGTGATAAAGGCATTTTTTTTTGTTCTTGAGCCTCTTTAGCCAAATAATCCTACCTTGTTATTATCCTTTGATAACCCCTTTGAGCCTATACTGTATATATTTCTTTGTGTTGAAGCTCATACACTGATCCTAAGTGAAAAACAAATGATTACCTTAACCTTAGGAAAGTCTGGAGCTATAGAAGTATTTTGAGAATAAGTGTGGTCTCCTTGGGAATTCTGATGAATTGGCTAGTTGGTTCCTCATCATGTTTTGAAATGATAATTTATATCCTGTTGTGTGATAAAAAAAAAAAAAAAGAAAGAAGACAGGATAAAAAAAAAATGATGAGAAAAAGAAAAAAAAAATTGAAAAATAATTTTTGTGAATAATGGAGTCGAGAAGAGGATTGAATTAGAGGTTTGGGTGAGATTTCACTGTGTTTACATTTTTTCCTAGTGCACCTCTATTTCTTCTGAGCTATAGCTACTTATCCAAATTTATCCTCCCCTGTCCTTGGCCCCATTACAATCCTGAAAGACCTTTTGATCTGAACATACATATGTTTTAAGCGTTGATATTAGAAGCTTGCCAAGTCTACTTGTGTTTGTTTTCTTGAGTACATTGAGTTGAAATTATTTACCTTAAACACTTGAGAGAAACACTATTAGTGCATCTGTGAGGTTATGTTATTTTTAAATCACCTCTTTAGCTGATTAATTATTTTGCCATACTGTGAATTGCTTGGATGATTTCTGTAAGTATGTGCTTTTCTTGATTACGTGTTGGACATTTTCTACATCTTTTCTCTGTCCAGAATTTTTGAGAACTGTGTAAAGTCTGATTATTTTTCTTGCGAGTTTTATTTCCTGTATGCTGCATCCGTGTCAGTCCCCAAATGTCCTTTGAACCATTCCCTGATTTGAGTCTTGATTTTGCCCAGGAGTGCAAAAGACTAAGTGTGGTCTATTTTGATGAGTCAATATTTTATTCACTTCACTTAGTTTATTGTGCTAAAATTAGTCGGGGAATTGTGCTTAAACGTCCGGTATTTTTCCGTTTTTGCTAAATGTGCTTAATTTGATCGGAAATTCTTATTTTAACTAATTTGAATTATCTGAGCTTATTATTTTGCATTATTAATTACGGGAAAATTTTGGAAATACAATTTGGAACATTTTGAAGGTTAAATGAGAAATGGCAATTGAGCCCAATGCATCTCAGCCATTTCAATTTTCGCACAGTGCTGCGTGAATGTTGTGTCAACTTGTGTGTCTTCGTTCGAGATCAATTCTTATCCGTTTTCCATGCAATTTTTTTTCATAGTTTCGTCTGGATGTCTATTTTCACGTATAGTTTTTATTTTGTTCAAATTCATTTTGTGTTGTTCCCAGTATTTTTTTTACTCCTCTATGTCAGTCTTGTGTTTACTGTTTGAGTGACTTATAAATTGTTTGCATTGTTTGCTTGTTGTTTAGCAATTGTGGTGGCTGGAATTGATCATTTAGAAGCAAAACTTGGAACCCACTTATGCATCACACGGCCAATTCATGTTTAAAGCACATGAGGAAGAAAGTGTAATGTCCATTCTCGGCTGCAACAAAATAATAGTACACGGCCATTGCAAAATTGGTTTGGTTTAAGAGGTTAAGCACATGGAAAAAGTGGGTCACCATTTGTAAACATCTTTCGGTTTTGCTTGTTGTAAGAGGCATGGTAGCAAGCTTAAGTCAAAGGACTGTTGTCACATTATTTTGGCAAGAAGCTCATGTAACAAAAGTGGGGGCCACCAATTTGAGAAGGCAATATTGTTTTCAATTGAAAATGGCACATGAAGGAAGCATTCACGGCACAAAATGGGAGGCTTCTTTCTCTTAAATGGGAAGACAACATAATAGAAGTGGGAGCCACCACCTTTTTCTTGGTTTGGAACGTGTTTTCCATTTGGAAGTGCTGCACATGAAAAACCAACACAAAATGCACATCCATGCTCACAACTCCACACGGTTTCATTCAATAATCAAAGTGAAATAATGGAAGGGGCCACCAAGGAAGACCACATATCACACGGCCAAAGCTACAATTCATGTAATATTTTATTGAATTGAAAGATGAAGCTTGATTAAAAAAAAGAGACACCACTTCACGGTTTTCACTCTAGGAAGGCATTTGGCAAGTCAAAAAGGGGCCACTACATGGAGAAGCTCACGGCCAATTTGGCTAGCATCATCTTTTCATTCTTTCTTGACTGCAACGTGAGGAAGCAACAATTAAATATGAAGTGCAGCAACCACATTCAAGGAGTTGGAAGCTCACGGTTTCTCCTTGGAAAAATGGTAGAAATCTTACATGCTACATCCAAGGCAAACATAGTAAGCCACTACAACACAAGAGCACATATCCAGGAGAAGGGGCACCTCACGGCTTTCTCCATTTTCTGGCTGCACCTCACGTAAAAGAAGGGAGAGGAAATGGAGTTGATGGCTTGGCATGCAAAGTGTTGAATTTGTTGAAGTAAGAGAGCCACCAAGTTCACGGTTTTTATCTCTTTGGAGGGATGCTTCTCATGGCTTGGATGGAAAAAGAGGAGGCCACCACCTAGGAGTGGAAGGTCACGGTTTTGAGAGGCTTGAAGTGCAGATTTTCTTTAGCTCTACATCCCTTCCACACAAGATTTTGGTTTTTGATCTCCAATTGTGATAGAAGCTCACGGCTGGTCCAAAAAGCAGCAAGGACTTCATCCTCCTAGCTATCCTCACGGTGAGCAGAGCTTTGGTGAGAGCATCCAGCAGCAAAGAGCATACAACCTCATGAAGGAAACTACGGATGCTTGGAAGAATGGAGAAGAATGTCAACGGCTCTAAGGTCTAGAAGATGACAAGAAGTGGAGGGCCCCTAACCTATTTCCTTTGCAAATCTAGGAGTTGAAGAAAATCAGAACCTAGAACCTACGGGGGAGACAAAAACAAGTCACGGGAAAGGAATTCACGCTCCCACACAAAAACAAAATGTTGAAATGAAGGAGAAGTCACGGGAGGATGCTTATGAGTTTTGGCTATAAATTGGAGCAGCAGCAGAGAAGAAAAAGGGGAGATTTTATTAGATTTAGGAGTAGTTTAGGACACCCACTGCCTGGGAAGAGGCTCTCGCCTCTTCCTCTTCCACTCTCTTTCTCAGATTTTCATTTTAAACAATGCAAAAGTTGTAGAATTTGATTTCTGTGTCAGTATTTGGGTAGTTGTTTCACTGTCAAGAATTTTAATTTAAATGTTGAAACTTTGATGGATTTTATTTTCAGTTAAGTGTTTTATTTTTGTTATCTGTTTCATTGTACCATTTATTGTTTTCTTCATCGTTATATTTTGTTATTTTGATTTAATGTTCATTTTATTTTCAAACGTCGTTTTTAATCTTTGATAAATTTCATTTTCAGACGTTTTATATTTTTACCGTCTTTTACCGTTCAGTTTTTACCATCATTAAAATTTATTTCAGTGTTTTTAAATTCAGTTGTGTTTAAAGTCCACTTCAATTTTAATTTATTTTTCCGCACAAAACCAAAAATCACAAAACCCCCCCCCCCACTTCGTGTTAAATCTGAGACTGAACCACAAAAATTGGTCCTTGAGAGACGACCTAGGAGTCACTTCCTAGTAATTATACTGCATTAATTCTTGCACATCAAATTTGACGGGTCGCGACGCCCGTTCATCACTCCAATCTTTCCTGTTGGGCTGGACAATCTTCTCCAAAATCCTCTTAATCTCCCTGTTGGAGATCTCAGCCTGCCCATTTGTTTGGGGGTGGTAAGGTGTAGAAACTCTGTGCGTCACCCCATATTTCTTGAGCAAAGCTTGCATGGATCTGTTGCAAAAATGGGTTCCTAGATCACTAACAATTGCTCTAGGCACTCCAAACCTGCAAAAGAGGTGAGATCTAACAAAATCTACAACAACCCGAGCATCATTAGTCCTGGTGGCTCTAGCTTCCACCCATTTTGAAACATAATCCACAGCAAGGAGAATATAAGAGAAACCAAAAGAAACAGGAAAAGGACCCATGAAATCTATACCCCATACATCAAACACCTCACAGAACAACATAGGTTGTTGAGGCATCTCTTGTCTCTGTGAAATTGATCCTCCTGCTCTCTGACAAGGCTCACAAGTGCTGCAAATCTTCTCCGCATCTTTGAAGATGGAAGGCCAATAGAAACCACAGTCCAGCACCCTGCGAGCTGTTCTCTGTATCCCCAGATGACCACCAGGTGAGGAGGCATGACAAAACTGCAGGACCGAGTCAATCTCATGGTCTGGAATGCATCTCCTAGTAACCTGGTCACTGCACAACTTCCACAGATATGGGTCATCCCAAACATAATACTTAGCATCACTCTTAATTTTAGCAATCTGAGCATGTGATGCTAAGGGAGGAAAAACTGAAGCAACCAAATAATTTACAATGTGCGCAAACCAAGGAGTGGGGTGAGAGTAAGAAATCATCAACAAACTCTCGTCAGGGAAGGCATCCTGTATGAGCAACACATCAGCTTCATTCCCAGCTTTTTCAATCCGGCTGAGGTGCTCTGCAACCAAATTTTGTGCTCCACTCCGGTCTTTAATGTGCAAGTCAAACTCTTGGAGCAGTAGCATCCACCTGATTAATCTAGGCTTTGACTCAGCCTTTTTCAATAGAAACTTTAGAGCTGCATGGTCAGTGAAAACAGTGACAGGAGAACCAAGCAAATAAGATCTAAATTTGTCAAGAGCGAACACAATGGCTAAGAGCTCTTTCTTAGTGGTGGTGTAGTTCGCTTGGGCAGCATCCAAAGTCCTGGAAGCGTAGTAGATCACTCGAGGCAACTTATCAATCTTTTGAGTCAGGACAGTGATGAACCAATATTTTCCTCACTTCACTTAGTTTAATGTGCTAGAATTAGTCGGGGAATTATGCTTAAACGTCCGGTATTTTCCTGTTTTTCCTAATTGTGCTTAATTTGATCGAAAATTCTTATTTTAACTAATTTGAATTATCTGAGCTTATTATTTTGCATTATTAATTACGGGAAAATTTTGGATAACTTTTTGGGACATTTGAAAGCTAAATGAGAAATGGCAATTGAGCCAATGCATCTTAGCCATTTTTATTTTCGCTGGCTGCCGCGTGAATGTTGTGTCAACTTGTGTGTCTTCGTTTGAGTTCAATTCTTATCCGTTTTCCATGCAATTTTTTTTCATAGTTTTGTCTAGATGTCTATTTTAACGTATAGTTTTTACTTTGTTCAAATTCGTTCTGTGCTGTTCCCAGTATTTATTTTACTCTCATATGTCAGTCCAGTGATTACTGTTTGAGTGATTTCTAATCTGTTTGCATTGTTTGCTTGCTGTTTAGTAATTGTGGTGGCTGGAATTGATCATTGGACAGTGCTAAAACCTCCCAACACTCTTAAACAAGGCATACAACAGCTTGGCTTTATTGGATAGCAAAGAAAAAATAAGAAAGCAGCCACATTCACGGTCCAGCAGAGGAAGTGGTTTTCATTTTTCCAGAACTTGGTTTATGCACCTTTGGAGCTTGATTCCAGCAAGCACG
Organism: Vigna nakashimae; assembly: GCA_034642375.1. Taxonomy (NCBI): domain Eukaryota; kingdom Viridiplantae; phylum Streptophyta; class Magnoliopsida; order Fabales; family Fabaceae; genus Vigna; species Vigna nakashimae. The sequence goes on along the minus strand of CM067760.1, from coordinate 20,388,153 downwards.
TCCAGGAGGTCCAACAAGTATGAGAGGTGTGTGCTTGGAAAGAAGAGAGAGCCAATGAGAAACAAAAGTGAAAATTCATTCTCACTTTGCACACGTAAAGAAGCTTGAATTTCCAATTGAAAATTGAATTTACTCATGGGCTGAAATGAGAAAAGGGCTGATTTCATTTAGTAACAGAGGTGACATCCAGCAAAAGGAAAGTGGTGCTGAATTGGTGCAACGGCCCACACGCTGAAGCCACGTTGGAAAGGGGTGTGGGTCATTCACCCTTAATTGGAGAGCTGAAGGAAGAGTTGCAGCCGCCACTTGAAAAAAAGGAGACACGGACTTTTTCATTTTTTTGGGGGGACCTTGTTTTGTTTTCCGAGAATGCTGTTTTTCAATGGAGAAAAGGAATTCATTTTTGGCTGAATCCTCATTGCATTTTCATTTTTTATTGAACTGTTGATTGATTTTTTTTTTTAAACGAATGAAGCGGTGTTGAATGGCATGGTGCGTGTAGAGCACTGGAAATTTTTCTTTTACGCTTTGGCTTTGGAACGTTTATTTTCATGGAATGAAAGAAGTGGACGTGGAGAATGGAGGTAAGCGGTGCAGGGACAGTCACAACTGGCATTCAATTTCTTTGAGATGGAGAATGGCTAACTTGGATGGTGTAGGAGGTGTTGCACGTTGTTGAGCTGGAATGACGTGCTGGAACGCTTGAACAGAGGAGGTGCTGATTCCAAAAGCACGTTGAGATGTGGTGATCCAGAAACGAAGAAAATGCTGGCAGCAGGGAGCACACAGCTGCACCGTCTAAGTTGGAAGCAGTGCATGTTGAGCTGGCTGGAAGGAGAAAAGCACCGTCCAGTGGAGTGCAGCAGCGTTAGGGAGAAGGGCATTTCAATTTTTCTAGAATGTATTGTGCACAAAAAGTGGAGTAGAAGAAGTAAGCACATAGGTGTCACGGCTAGGGAGCAGCTGTTACGCCCAGATTAGGAGATTTGATTTTTTTTTATTTGGAATATGAATTTGGTTGTAGCGTCCAACTTAGGAGAAGATGCGTTTTCAATTCTAGAAGCACTACTACGTCCAGCACAGGGTGATGCAGTCACGGCTAGAGAGGTGTTGTGCGGTAATGAAATTTTATTTTATTTCTTGGAGAATGAAGCACTTGGTATCACGTTTGGTGCAGCACGCTCAAGGGATTAAAGTTTCTTTTATTTAATTCAAGCTACACAGTATTGGATGAAGCAGAGTAGTGCCAAGTGGTTTTAGTTTTCCTACTACTTCAAGTATTTAATGTTAAATGTTCTTTAAGCATTCATTTCAATTGCCTGCCATTTTCATGTTTGCATTTAATTGTGTAGATCAATGTTGCACTTTTAATTCGATTTAAGCACTTTTCATGTTAATGTCCTTTATTTTTCGTGGTTGTGATATTTTAGTTACGATGTTAGCTTAAGTGACCTGTCATTTTAATTTTGTGTTTATATCTGTGTTTACATCCGTGTTTATGTTCGTGTTTTAATTTAGTTTACTCGCATTCACAAAAATCTTTCACAAACCCCCCCCCCCCCCCTCTAATTGGATGCATCACACATAAGCTCAAAAGGGGCTGTCCAATCTGGTGCCTGGATGATTGGAGTGGTGGTCAAAGCTTCCGTCAGGCGGTCAAAAGCCTGTTTGCATCTGTCATCAAAGTTAAACTCAATGTCTTTCTGTAACAGTTTGGACAAGGGAAGCGCTTTCTTACTGAAGTCCTTGATGAAGCGCCTATAGAAACCTGCATGCCCAAGAAAAGATCGAACCTCTCGCACGCAAGAGGGGTAAGGCAATTGCAAAATCACAGATATTTTTGCAGGATCTACCTCTATTCCCTTCCTTGAAATGATATGCCCTAACACTAGACCTTGTTCAACCATGAAATGACACTTCTCAAAATTTAGAACAAGGTTGTTATCAATGTATCTTTTCAAAACCTTTTCCAAACTGTCTAAACATGTATCAAATGAGGATCCATATACAGTAAAATCATCCATGAACACCTCTATGCAATTTTCAAGAAAATCGCTAAAAATGCTAAGCATGCACCGCTGGAAGGTACCAGGGGCATTGCACAGGCCAAATGGCATCCTCCTATAGGCAAAAGTGCCAAAGGGGCAGGTGAACGTGGTTTTCTCTTGGTCCTCAGGAGCAATATTGATTTGAAAGTAGCCAGAAAACCCATCAAGAAAGCAATAATGAGATTTACCTGCCAGGCGCTCCAGCATCTGATCAATGAATGGCAGGGGGAAATGATCTTTCCTGGTTGCTTGGTTGAGCCTCCTATAGTCAATGCAGACTCTCCAGCTGTTCTGCACTCTAGCTGGGACAAGCTCATCCCTCTCATTCTTCACCACAGTGAGGCCAGTTTTCTTGGGCACAACATGGATGGGGCTAACCCACTGACTGTCTGAAATAGGGTAGATGATCCCACCTTGCAAAAGTTTGGTCACCTCCTTCTTGATGACGTCCATGATCACGGGGTTTTGCCTTCTTTGTGGCTGTCTCACTGGCTTTGTGATGAACCAATATTTTCCTCACTTCACTTAGTTTATAGTGCTAGAATTAATCAGGGAATTGTGCTTAAATGTCCGGTATTTTTCCATTTTTGCTAATTGTGCTTAATTTGAGCAAAAATTCTTATTTTAATTAATTTGAATTATTTGAGCTAATTATTTGCATTATTAATTGTAGGGAAATTGTTGGATAATATTTGGGACATTTGGAGGTGAAAAGAAAATGCCACATCAATTATAATTTAAGTTAAAATGATCGAGGAGGAGTAGGTTTTATTTTGGAGAAAGAAAGTGGAGTGACGGTGGAAGAAAAAAAAAAGGATGTCACGGCCCATGGGGAATGAATCGGGAACGTCCAGCTTGGCACATGAGGGTTTTAAAAAAACGTGGGCTGGTTGTGAAAAGGAAGGTGCATCCAGCACATGGTCCAGCACACAATAGTCAGGTGCTCATATGGGCTTTCGTGAGATAACCCATTAAATTGATTACTCTTCACCAGTTGAATCAGTGCTGGTTTGACCTCCATGTTGGCTGTATTGACTCTAGGTCTAGCTATGCTGTTGAAGTGCTGAGGTCCAGCAAGATTAGTGTAATCTGCAAGAGTTCTTCTAACATTATTGCCCTCCATACTTCCTGTGCTATGAACAGAACCTTGTGGTGATGATTGCAAGAGAGTTTCTGGAGAAGGGAAAAGTTCTCTAGACGTTCTGATTCTTCTCCTCCTTCTACTCTCTTCTAGACCTTCAAGAAGTGGTTCTGTTGTTTTCTTACTTCTAGTTCGAATTGCTTCCTGCATGCACAAGAAAACAAAACCCTAGAAAAGATTTGTTAGCATAAAAAGATATAAGAGAAGATATATATTCAAAAGATAAAAAAATAAAATATTCAGAAGATAAGAAGATAAGAAGATAAAAGATTTAGAAGATAGAAAGATAAAAGATTTAAAAGATAAAAAGATAAAAGATAAAATAAAATCTAATAAAATCTAACCTAACAAAATAAAATAAAATCTAATCTAATCTAATCTAAAAAGATAAAATAAAATCTAAAGAGATAAAATAAAATAAAAACAGAAAAATAAAAACAGAAATTCAAAATTAAAGTCAAAGATAATCAATAATCACACAAATTAACCAGTTAAACCACGAATCCCCGGCAACGGCGCCAAAAACTTGATGGACAAATTTGTAAGCACCAAAATATGATGTCACAAACTTGTTTCACAATCGGCAAGTATGACCGAATCGTTCAAGTAATAAACTTGGTAAGACCAAGTATCGTTCTTCCCAAAGGACTCACGACCTAGTTTAGTTATGTGATTTGTTGATTAGCTAGGACTTACAAACGAAATATTTAAATTTTGATATGCAAGACAGAAAATAAACATGTATGCATGAAGTTTGATCAATGGCAAAGACAAAAGATAAACACTTTCAATGAATTATATGAATGAATATGTTGTTGGGGGTCAATTTCATCTCATCCACTCTCATATATTTTAGGAATTCAACATTCAAATCATCATTGTTAATGCCACTCTCTAATGTACCATTCTAGATGGCTTCTCCCTAATCACGAGTTCATACAATTCCTAGCATTCCTAATGATTAGTTCATGAGTGCAGGAGCTTAAAGGCAACCAATATAATATTGTCAGTATAATATTGGGAGAAATTCCCCGGATCTAGACTTCCCCGTACGTGTCCGTATCGACAAAACCAATAATCATGCATGGAATGAGTTAAACTATGCAAGCATTGAGCAAAGAGGAAAAACCCTAACTAATGATGAAAGAAAGCATATGTCTTAATTAAAAGATGTACTCAACAGATTCCATATATGAGAGCTTCAAGAGATTACATTGATTCCCCAACAAACATACAAGGTTTAGTTCACCATATTCATGGTGAACCTAGATGAATAACAATGAAAGAATGAAAGAATAAACCCAATAAAGGTGAAGAGGTAGCCTGAGCATCCAAGATCCTCCTTCAAAGGGGTGGAAGAGAGAGTGTTTGCCTCGTTTCTGCCAAAGATACCTAATTCTAGGACGTGCAAGCCCTTATATACTAATCTAGAGTTACAAAAGATTACAAAAGCCCAAGCCCAAAAAGTGCCGCTCAGCGGTAAATACCGCTCAGCGGTGACTGCGCGTCACTTTCTTCCCCTCAGCGGCCAGTTTGCCCCTCAGCGTGACTCCCGCAACCTCCTGAGTGCCGCTCAGCGGTAAAATGCCGCTGAGCGGTGCCTTTGTCTTCTCTTTTTGCACTCTTTCTTGTCTTTTCTAATGTCACCTCTCTCCTTCTTCACTCTTTTCACTAAATTCACCTTAAAACCTGCACAAAAACACTTAAATCAAGCATAAACCTGTCCAGCTCTCTTATTTATGAAAATATAGATAAACTGTATGATTTCAAGCTAGTTTTTAAGTCTAAAGGTTGCTTTTAGTATCACTTTTAAGCATGAAAATAACAGTTTTTCAACTGTTATCACAACCCCAAACTTAGAACTTTGCTTGTCCTCAAGCAAACAAGATGTAACTCAATCTCCAACCAATTCATATAATGGTTCATTCTCATTCAAAAATCCTCTTTTTCAAGATAAGTAACAACTTCACTCAAACTTATGACCAAGAGTTCAATCAAGATGTGCACATGCTTTAGTGTTCACAAAGTCATTTAGATTCCAACAAATGCTATTTTTCATGAATGATCAATCAATTAAGCATGGATGTTCATGTGAATATTTCCTCACTAGGTAAAGTATTTCACTCAACACACAAGTGTATAAGAGGTAAAGTGTTTCACTCATTCACTCTACTATCACAATGTCACATGAGTCAACTTTGCCTTTCATTTAACCACAATCAAAAACATTCACAAGCATGCATCATCACAAGGACTTTTCAATGGCTTATAATGTGGCTGGGCTAACAAGAACATTGGTTTTTCTGGATCACAAAATCCTTGAGTTAAGAGAATCATAACAACACAATTATTCTTATTCATTCCCAACTTTCTTTTGCCTTTGCATTTGCATTGAGCTTTACTTCTTTTTCTTTTCTTTTCTTTTTCTTTTTCTTTGCATATTCTTACTTTTTAGCTCTTAGCTCAATGCTTTTCCTTTTTCATGTTTTCCCAACAACCCCAAACTTGAACATTTAACAATACCACACAAGATCTTCTACTTAACTCAAGGTAAAGATTTTCAATCAAGGGTTTTTAGTGTATATTCAAAGCTAAAGGTTCAAAGGATAGAACACAAAGTGTTCTCTTTTAGTAGGCTAACTTTATGAATTTGGCCAATAAAAAGGGTTCCAACAAATGGCCTTGATCACATGATGCAAAACAAGCAATTGATTCAATCATAGAAAACCTGGGCAAAGTCATTCATGCTTTCAAAGTAATAGCATTCAACAATAACAACTCTGGAGCTCAAAACCTCACATATAAGCTCATTCACATTTGACATACACATCCTGCTTAATTTTACAATCACAATCATGATATCATGCATTTGTTCACAAAGCTTGTGAATCACCTGTATAAGCATTTTATGTGCACATCACTTCGACATCAATCAATCAATAAGCATCATCAAGCATTACTTATCACACAATCACAGTTAATAGCAAACCATCATAAGAAACCAGGTGTTCAATAGAGTACATCAACCCTAATCTAAAAACAAAAACAAATAAGTTCAGAAAACTTAAACCAAACAAAAGCATAAGCATATGATAGCATTCATCCGTAAATGCTATCTCAGCTCCTCATCAATCTGAGTTGTCCTCTGTATCTTCCTCTTCTTGGATCTTATAGTCTTGATTCTTTTTGCCAGATGAGGAGGCCATCCCTGCATCAAACATAATTCACAAAACCAAAAGATACATTGTTAAGCATTAGTAAACCACAATGAAGAAATCAGCCCCTTCAATGATGCTCTCTCCCAACCCCAAACTTAGATGGAAAACTAGTGAGCAAGTGAGTGGAAGAGAAATTTTTCTAAGAGGGAAGAGTAAAAAGATGTGGGAAACCTAAGAGAAGATATGTGGAAGTGTTTGTGCAGAGAAGGGCTTGAAAGAATGTAAAATCGCGCAGCTTAGGGTTTAAAAATACCCTAATGGGCTCGGGTTCCGCTAAGGGGAACTTAAGCCCATCTGCGATAGTACCGCTCAGCGGCACTTTCGTGATGTGCCCTTCTCCTTCTTTTCTTGACCTGCGTGCCTTCCTAGCATACCCCTCATAGGTTCCCTGCAATTCAATGTTAAAAATGCTTATGCAAACCCTAACTAAAATAAACAAATAGAAAACAATCAATCAACTGGGTTGCCTCCCAGGTAGCGCTTGTTTAACGTCACGAGCCTGACCCAAAATCCACCAACACCCATCAGTAGGTGTTTCAAACTTACCAGCACCCATCAGTAGGTGCAAAATTTTCTCACCAACACCCATCAGTAGGTGTTACAAACTTAGTATCCTTCAGTAGATACTTAGTATCCTTCAGTAGATACTTAACCACCTAGCATCCTTCAGTAGATGCTAGATCCAACAAAATAATGTCCAGAATAATGTTCACAAATTAAAAGTTACAAAACCAAAACAAATCAAAAGTTTGTAAATCCACTGGGTTGCCTCCCAGCAAGCGCTCCTTTAACGTCACTAGCTTGACCCTGTTAAAGCTCATGTTCCATCTTCTTTATGGTTGATGTTGTCCTTCCACCAACCTTTCAACTGCTTCCTTTGGACTGTTTTGGATTCTCTAGAATATGGAGACTCTATCTCTATCATCTCCTTCTCTTTAAAGCCTTTTATAACCCACAACTTGTTCTTGAGTCTTACAGGTGTGCCAAGTTGGGGTCTTCTTTTCTTCCAGTCTCTAGGAACTTCTTCTCCTTTTCCAATTTCTTTTACCTTGGGTACCTGAAAAAACAAACAATGGTTATCAGAAACTTCAAGATTTTCATTTTTACCTCTAGTCATGGGTGCATCTCGAAATGCAGCTTTATAACTTGTTTCTTCCTCCTTTGCTTGTATCTCATCTTTGAAAACATCCACCACCACTCTCTCCTCTCTGTCCTAGAGCACCACTATACCTTCATTAACATCTATGATAGCCCTGGCCGTTTTCATAAACGGTCTTCCCAGTATGAAAGGTATTTTTTCGGTCTCCATCTTCATCACCACAAAGTCTGCCAAGAACTGAAGTTTGCCAACACAAACTACAATGTCTTCTGCAATCCCACATGGCTCCTTTGAAGATCCATCAGCCATTACAAGATTAACCTTTACAGGTTTTATTTTAACATGGCCAATTTGCTCCAATAGAGAATAAGGCATCAAGTTAACACTTGAGCCTAAATCAAGGAGAGCTTTCTTTACCTTTTTCTTCCCTATAGTGCAAGGGATAGAAAAACTACCTGGATCTGCTGCTTTTGGTGGGAATGACTCTTTCTTAACAGTTATACACTTTTCTTCCTCATCATCTCTACGTCTTCTTTTTGTAGAGGTTCCTTCTTCAGATTTTGTGTAAACTGCTATTTTCTGTAGAATTTGTTCCCAAGGAGCTTCATTATCAACCATTCTGAATAAATCTGTGAAATCCATTGGTTTCTCCTGATTTGTTGGAAAAGGAAAAATGTCCTTTCTTTCTTCTTCTCTTCTCTCTTATGTTTCATCTTCTTCTAACTCAATGATCTCTTCATTCACACTCTTGACCACTTTGCACTCTTCTCTGGGGTTAACCTCAGTATTAGCCCCAAAGTTTCTGTTTGGTCTTTCTTCCAATTGCTTGGTGATCTGACCCATCTGAATCTCCAAATTCTTTATAGCAGCTTCAGTGCTCTTTTGAGAAGATTCAGTTTTCTGAATGAATTGCTGAAGAGTTTCTTCCAACCTTGTTGATCTTTCATTAAGCGTAGATAATTGTTGCCACAAGGTTGGTTGCTGCTGCTGCTTATTATACTGATTAGCTTGCCCAGTTTGTCCTTGGCCAATACTTGGATGTGGTTTCCAACCCTGATTATAATTCCCTTGACGGTATGGAAACTGATTAGCCATGAAATTAACATCCTCCACGGCTTCTACAGGAAAAGCACATTGGCCATTGATGTGATCTTCCCCACATAATTCGCACAACTGGGTTTATACCTGTGCAGCAGATTTTAACTCTTTAGGTAATGAAGCAAGAGTTTTGGTCAGAGTTTCCAGCTGTTGAGTTAGAATTTTATTCCGGGCTAGCAAGGCATCATGGGTTTGTAATTGAAGAACCCCTTTCTGTTGCATAGGAGCTCCTCTTTCACTGTGCAGCTCATTATCACTTGTAGCCATGTTTTCAATAATTTCAGTTGCTTCCTCTGGAGTCTTCCATTTGATATTGCCTCCAGCTGAGGCATCCAGCATCATCTTGGTTTGTGAACCAAGCCCTCCAAGGAAAGTTAGGACTACTTCTTGATCTTCAAAGCCATGCGTGGGAGTTTTACGTAACAAGCTTTTATACCTGTCCCATGCATGTCCCAGTGATTCTTCCATGCCCTGCTTGAATGAAGATATCTCTTGCTTTCCTTTAGTCACCTTAGATTGTGGGAAGTATTTGTTTAAGAATTTTGTGACCACTGCTTCCCACTCTGTGAAACTTTCTTCTGGAAAAGAGTTCAACCAAAGCTTAGCATTGCCTCCCAATGAGAAAGGAAACAAGCTAAGTTTGATTGCTTCGTCTGGCACCCCATTAATCTTGACTGTATTGCAAATCTCATTAAAGGTAGTCAGGTGCTCATATGGGCTTTCGTGAGATAACCCATTAAATTGATTACTCTTCACCAGTTGAATCAGTGCTGGTTTGACCTCCATGTTGGCTGCATTGACTCTAGGTCTAGCTATGCTGTTGAAGTGCTGAGGTCCAGCAAGATTAGTGTAATCTGCAAGAGTTCTTCTAACATTATTGCCCTCCATACTTCCTGTGCTATGAACAGAACCTTGTGGTGATGATTGCAAGAGAGTTTCTGGAGAAGGGAAAAGTTCTCTAGACGTTCTGATTCTTCTCCTCCATCTACTCTCTTCTAGACCTTCAAGAAGTGGTTCTGTTGTTTTCTTACTTCTAGTTCGAATTGCTTCCTGCATGCACAAGAAAACAAAACCCTAGAAAAGATTTGTTAGCACAAAAAGATATAAGAGAAGATATATATTCAAAAGATAAAAAGATAAAATATTCAGAAGATAAGAAGATAAGAAGATAAAAGATTTAGAAGATAGAAAGATAAAAGATTTAAAAGATAAAAAGATAAAAGATAAAATAAAATCTAATAAAATCTAACCTAACAAAATAAAATAAAATAAAATCTAATCTAATCTAAAAAGATAAAATAAAATCTAAAAAGATAAAATAAAATAAAAACAGAAAAATAAAAACAGAAATTCAAAATTAAAGTCAAAGATAATCAATAATCACACAAATTAACCAGTTAAACCACGAATCCCCGGCAACGGCGCCAAAAACTTGATGGACAAATTTGTAAGCACCAAAATATGATGTCACAAACTTGTTTCACAATCGGCAAGTATGACCGAATCGTTCAAGTAATAAACTTGGTAAGACCAAGTATCGTTCTTCCCAAAGGACTCACGGCCTAGTTTAGTTATGTGATTTGTTGATTAGCTAGGACTTACAAACGAAATATTTAAATTTTAATATGCAAGACAGAAAATAAACATGTATGCATGAAGTTTGATCAATGGCAAAGACAAAAGATAAACACTTTCAATGAATTATATGAATGAATATGTTGTTGGGGGTCAATTTCATCTCATCCACTCTCATATATTTTAGGAATTCAACATTCAAATCATCATTGTTAATGCCACTCTCTAATGTACCATTCTAGATGGCTTCTCCCTAATCACGAGTTCATACAATTCCTAGCATTCCTAATGATTAGTTCATGAGTGTAGGAGCTTAAAGGCAACCAATATAATATTGTCAGTATAATATTGGGAGAAATTCCCCGGATCTAGACTTCCCCGTACGTGTCCGTATCGACAAAACCAATAATCATGCATGGAATGAGTTAAACTATGCAAGCATTGAGCAAAGAGGAAAAACCCTAACTAATGATGAAAGAAAGCATATGTCTTAATTAAAAGATGTACTCAACAGATTCCATATATGAGAGCTTCAAGAGATTACATTGATTCCCCAACAAACATACAAGGTTTAGTTCACCATATTCATGGTGAACCTAGATGAATAACAATGAAAGAATGAAAGAATAAACCCAATAAAGGTGAAGAGGTAGCCTGAGCATCCAAGATCCTCCTTCAAAGGGGTGGAAGAGAGAGTGTTTGCCTCGTTTCTGCCAAAGATACCTAATTCTAGGACGTGCAAGCCCTTATATACTAATCTAGAGTTACAAAAGATTACAAAAGCCCAAGCCCAAAAAGTGCCGCTCAGCGGTGACTGCGCGTCACTTTCTTCCCCTCAGTGGCCAGTTTTCCCCTCAGCGTGACTCCCGCAACCTCCTGAGTGCCGCTCAGCGGTAAAATGCCGCTGAGCGGTGCCTTTGTCTTCTCGTTTTGCACTCTTTCTTGTCTTTTCTAATGTCACCTCTCTCCTTCTTCACTCTTTTCACTAAATTCACCTTAAAACCTGCACAAAAACACTTAAATCAAGCATAAACCTGTCCAGCTCTCTTATTTATGAAAATATAGATAAACTGCATGATTTCAAGCTAGTTTTTAAGTCTAAAGGTTGCTTTTAGTATCACTTTTAAGCATGAAAATAACAGTTTTTCAACTGTTATCACATATATATTTTTTTTAGTTTTTCTGGAAGGGGGAGCTGGAGGGGGGCACTGGTATTTTTGGCTCTCTCGGTTTTTGAAGGGAGAGCATCAGGGCACCGAGAGTCGCCACTTGCAGGGCCTTTGGTTTTGGTCTCTCGGTTTTTGTCTTAGGATTTGAGGATTTTGTTGTTGAACTCTTTTTTTTTTTGGCTGAAAACGTTGTTGAGAATGAAGCTTTGATGGAATTTCATTTTCTTGCTTTGTCTTGTGCACACTGTTACGTTTAACTTTTCCATTTTAATTTCATTCTGGCTCATGAAGCCCCAGGAGGTCTCGGTTTCTTTTTTTTCAAGCACGGATGGAGGCTTTATTTTTCTTCAAGAATAATGGCTTTATTTTTCTTCAAGAATAGTAGTAGGGTGATTTAAGTAGGAGAGGTGCTCGCACGGTGATGGATTTTGGTGTGCACGGTAATTAAAAAAAAATGGTGTGTGTCACGGCTGGAAGAGCAGCACGGTGATTGCCATGTAGAAAACAAAGAATGTTGTTTAGGGAGCAGCTCGGTCACGGGTGCAGCAAGAAAAAAAAAAGAAATGGAACGCTGGTTCAGTCTTTAAGCGCTGAAGCATGGGACTTACGGAACGGTGATTGAAGCTTTTAGAAAAGAAGAGATTAGGTGGAGCTGGGAGTAAGAGAGAGAATGGTGTGCACGGAATGATAGCTGGAAGCAGGGAGAAGTTTTTTATTTAATACTCACTTTTCAAAAGAGAAGGGCTGGAATGGTGATTCACGGCTAGAAAGAGGTGGAATGATGGAATGTTAGGCAAGGAGAAAGCAGCAGCTGTCACGGCTAGAAGAGTGCACGTTGGATGAGGCCTGGAAAATAAGAGACGGTGATATTATTATTGTAGAAAAAAAAGCAATGCATTTCCTTTCTTTTCTTTTAGAGAAAGCGGTGATGATTGATTGAGAAGAAACCAGCAGAGGCCTTATTTTCATTTTATTATGTGGCTTGCTTTAAAAATTTAGTGCACACGAGATTCACTTTTAGGAGAGACGGTGGTTCATTTTAGAGGAGTGTGCGGTGATGGTTGTTATGTCCAGCAAGAGAGAGAGCTCCACGGATTTTCTTTTTTTTTTAGTATCTTCAAGCTTGAACCGAGAATTAGGGAGAAACGATGCAGCTCCACAGCCTTAAATGCATTTCTTTGAAAGTTTATTCCAAGCTGCATTGTGCGTTTTAGTTTTAAGTGTTGCATTTGAATAGGATATCATATGTTTCTTTATTATTTCTTGCATTCTAATTAGTTCACACAATATGTTTTAGGACTATTCGGTTTACTGTTTTCATTCACTTTAATTCTTTTCAGTTATGTTCGGTTGTGTTTAATTTTCATTTTAATTTATTTTATTTTTTTTATCACAAAAACTTTTTCAAAACCCCCCCACTATGTGTTTGATCTGAGATTTGAACCAAATTTGGTCCTTGAGAGACGACCTAGGAGTCATGTCCTAGCACTATACTGCATTCTTTTATGCACAACTTTTGTGAGAGGTGCGACCCTCTCATCACTTTGCCCCATCTTCCAAAAGAATTCTATGCATGCTTGTGGATGGGCTAATACCAGGTATGTCAGCCAAACTCCAACCAATGGCCTTCTTGTGCTTCCTCAACACACCAAGCAACTTCTCCTCTTGCACAGAATCAAGGGAGGTAGAAATGATCACTGGTTTCTTCTCATCATCCTCCAAGTACACGTACTTGAGGTTATCTAGGAGCTATTTCAACTCAAGAGTAGGTGCCTGCAAGTCAGATTCATTTGTACTTCCTACAAAGTGGTTAGTGCATTCTGACTCCAAAGAATTCACAGGTAAAGGTGGAACACCTATCTCATCAAGCTCCAAATCCATATCCATGACAATTACATTATCAACATCATCCATATCAAAAACATCATCAACATCATGGATATCAAAATTCTCTTCAAAATCAACATCATTCTCAAATTCAGATTCAATGCATGTATGTAGAGAAGATAGAAAAGAATGCTCTTTCTTATGCAAAGAATCACAATCATCAACAACATATTTATCAACAATGTCATCCAACATGTCAATATTAAAAACAGAATGGTCCTCAGCTGGGAACTTCATTGCATCAAGAATATTAAAGTGAACCATAATATCAGCAAATTCCATGGATAAAGTTCCAGCATACACATCAATCTTGGTTCGGGTAGTTTTCAAAAAGGGTCTGCCTAAGATTATAGGAGCGGATCCATGAGAGAATCCCTCCTCCATTTCTAAAACATAAAAGTCAGCAGGAAAAATCAGCTCACCAACCCTAACCAAGACATCCTCTATGTAACCTGTTGGGTGGGTAACACTCTTGTTGGCTAACTGAATGACCACACCCATAGGTTGTAAAGGGCCAAGAGACAAGGATTTAAAAATTGAAAGAGGCATGACATTAATGGAAGCACCCAAATCAAGCATGGCATTTCAAATTTACTATTTCCAATCATACAAGGAATGCAAAACGTACCTGGGTCCTTGCACTTTTCAGGAATGTGCGGGACCGACTTACCAATAAGTGCAGATACATTCCTGCCCATGCTGATTCTTTCATCTCCTTTCATTTTCCTCTTATGCGTGCACAGGTCCTTCAGGAATTTTGCATATCTAGGAATCTGCTTTATGGCATCAAGTAGACGTATGTTCACCTCTACCTTCCTGAAGGTCTCCAATATTTCTTTGTCCACCTCTTCCATCTTTTTGCTAGGCATCGCCTTTGGAGGGAATGAAAGAGGAATCTGGTGGGGCAAGATAGGAGATGCGCTGGTGGTGGTGGAAGAAGAAGAACCACCGGAAGAAGAAGAAGGTTCACTTGCCTCAAATGTCTTGCTTGGACCAGCCTGGTCCTCTTTTCTATGGGAAGTAGCAGGTGAAAGTTTAGGAGGCTCGGGTGCCGGAGATGGCATGGTGGGCACAACAATTTGCTTCCCAGATCTGAGGGTGATGGCACTAACATTACTTGGATTCTGCACAGTTTGGGATGGTAACTTATCAGAATTCTGAGACTACGCCTGGTTTATCTGAGTAGCCATCTGACCCATCTGGTTAGTGAGACTCTGTATGGAAGCTCTAGTCTCCTGCTAAAACTGCAGGTTTTGCATAGTCATCTGTCTCACTAACTCCTCCAATGAAGGTTCAGACGAAGTGGAAGATTGGGCAACTGGTTGGGCAGGTGCCTCTTGTTGCTGCTGTTGTTGTTGCCTCTGGTGTTGTTGCATAGGTGGAGGCACATATCTGTTGGGTGCTCCAGCATTCTGGAAAGGTGGTGCCTGCTGTTGATGCTGTGGCGCATTGTTCCATCTCAGATTGGGGTGATTCCTCCACCCTGGGTTGTACGTGTTGCTGGATAAGTCATGATTTTGTTGTTGTGGCTGCCTGTTGTTGTAGATGTTCGTGGCATAAGCCTGAGGCGCATCAGAGGCAGCAGGGTGCTGCAAAGAAGGACAAGCATCTGTATAGTGGTCACTGGAAGGATAAATAGCACATAGTCGTGCAACAGATGCATATGGAGCTGCAGATCTCTGGTTGGTAGTCAACTGTGTCACCAACTTCGTAAGAGAGTCAATCTTTCCTTCCAACTTGCTTTCAACAGCTGATAAAGATTGGGCAACAACATCATGTACGCCCCTCACCACAATGGCATCATTCCTGGTGCTAAACTGTTGGGAGTTGGAGGCCATCTTCTCAATCAATTGCCTGGCCTCAGTAGGTGTGGTGTCTCCAAGAGCTCCACCACTGGCAGCATCAATCATACCGTTCAAACCCTCATAGAAATACTGGATAAGGAGTTGTTCAGGTATCTGATGGTGGGGACAGCAAGCACAAAGTGTCTTGAATCTCTCCCAATACTCATATAAGTTCTCTCCACCAAGCTACCTAATCCCAGTTATGTCTTTTCTGATAGTTGTGGTCCGGGATGCTGGGAAAAATTTATCCAAGAACAGCCTCTTTAGATCATCCCAGCTGACAGATCTAGGCGCCAAACCATACAACCAATCCTTAGCAACATTTTCAAATGAATGAGGGAATGCTTTCAAGAAGATTTTCTCTTCAGGAACATCATGTGGTTTCATACTAGAACAGACAATGTGGAATTCCTTCAAATGCTTATGATGACTCTCACCTGCAAGACTGATGAATCATTATTTTCTTCACTTCACTTAGTTTATTGTACTAAAATTAATCAGGAAATTGTGCTTAATTGTCCAGTATTTCCCCGTTTTTACTGATTGTGCTCAATTTGATCAGAAATTCTTATTTTGATTAATTTGAATTGTCTGAGACTAATTATTTGCATTATGAATTGCAGGGAAATTGTTGGATAATATTTTGGAACATTTGGAAACATCTCACTTCTTAGAATTTTTAAGTAAAATTGGCTTGGAAAATATACACTCCACACGCCCATTCACGGTTTTGTTTTATATAGCATGCACATGTGTTGGAATCAAATGGGAGATTGGGGAATTCTTTTTAGACTATCTTGCAGACCACATCCCACGGCCTCTACATCAAATAATTGGAAAATTCATTTTGTCAAACAAGTTGGAATAAGAAGGGACCACCTTGCAATATTATTTTGGCATTTAGTTTATGCCTTGTGGACACATCACGTACACATGTGGGGAACTCCAAAATGCAAGTCAAAAGTGCAAAAAAAAAGACACGGCCCACCTAGCTTTGGAAAAAGAAGACTTCACCCCTTGAAGAAGTGGCTTCACGGTAACAAATACCACACCAAGCCAAAGAAAAAAAGGAATATTCTTTCTTGGTAGAAGACACCACTGGAGGGGCCACAACTCACGGTTTTATGGTTTTATTTTGACATCCTTGGAAGCAAATCACGTCCAGCTTTAGAGGAAAGAGCAATTATGTTTTTACAAAAAAAATACTGCACTATGTTGGAGCTGAAACGGTGTTGTTATTGGAGTGAACTTGAATCACGGATCTGCACCTGGAAAGCTGGAAGGAGAGCAGCCACCACCTAGGAGAGGAGTTCACGGTTTCTCTGGAATTGTAGAAAGGTTGGCAAACATCATGGCCCCCATGAATAGAGAAGTTTTGGAGTTTAAATTGGTAAATGGAGTGTTGATTCACGGACGTGGCAGTAGAGCAAATGGGGAAGTGTCACGGTATTCCAGCAGCTGCACCAGCAGATGGTAACACGGTCTAGCTTCAATATCCAGCACATTTGGAGAAGTTAAGAAACTTCAAACAGAAACAACATGCATCCATGGAGAGCTTCATTCACGGCTGATTCCATAACTGGAAATATTTCATGGTGATTATGCTGGAAGAAAAGTGAAGCGCAGGAGTAGCATCCAGCCTTCACACTTCAAGCAGATCCAACAACATGAAGCAAGAAGAGAGCAGTCCAACTGAGATGGAATGAGAGATGCATGGTGGGAGATGAAAGGAGTGCAGACAGCAGCTGCCACTTACGCTTACTGCTGGATGAGAAAGGCTTACTTTCATTGGAAGAAAGGCTCCAAGTGCTGCTGCCACGTCCAACAACCTTTGCCCATCAGAAGAGCATCCAACAGTTGGGAGGATTCATTTCTTGATTTAGAAGATTGTACACGTCCAGGAGAATCATGGTGCAACTGCTGGTTTAGCAAAGAAGAGGAGACCAGCGGCAAATGGAATTACAGAACCATGCAACCTTCACACAGCTGCAACAACACATGGAGCTCTCTGTGCAGCAATGCAGGAGTTGTAGTTAAGAAGAGTAGCCCACATCAGCACGTTTGAGGAACGTCAATGAGGCTGGAGGCAAGGAGAAATGTGTTCACGGAAATCAAGCTGAAGAAGAAGACAAGATTAGGTGAAGAATGGAGGGCCAACCATATTTTCATTTGACACGGTCACGAGAAAGGAGCTCCTAAGAGACAAAATGAAAGCACAAGTTGTTAATGTAAAAGCAGGCTGAAAGCTCGGAGGATAGACGTCAGCTGTCCAATATTTGGCTATAAGAGATGAAGAATTTCAGAGGAGAGATACGGCCTTGGAGGCCTGGAAGAAGCTCACGGCTTTTCCTCTTTCTCTTCCAGTCTCTCTATTTTCATTTTTATCAAACAGTGCAATGTTCAATTTTTTCTTCAGAGCTTGTTACAGTAATTCAAACAGTTCGTAAATTCAGTTTGTTCAATTTATTTTAACTCTTCAGTCATTTTATTTCAAGTGTTGAAACGTTGATGAATTTGACTTTTCAGTGAAGTGTTTTTATTTTTATTTTTATTTTTACGGTCCCTTTTTATTATTTATGGTTTTCTACACCGTTAAATTCTGTCATTTTATTTTATCGTTATGTTATTTTCAATGTCATTTTTACGAATTATTTTTACTGATGTCTTGGAGAAATTTTAATTACACTGTTGTTATGTTTTCTGTATATTTATTGTTACATGTTTTAATTTCAAACACTGCGTAATTTTCCGTTTTGTGATTTTACTATCTTTTACCGTTTGGTTTTACCGTCATTAAAATTTATTTCAACGTTTTTCAAATTTAGTTGTGTTTTCTTTTAAATTTTATTTATCGCACAAATCATCCACAAACCCCCCCCACTTCGTGTTAAATCTAAGACCGAACCACAAATATTGGTCCTTGTGAGACGACCTAGGAGTCACTTCCTAGTTATACTGCATTCTTTTATGCACAAACTTTTGTGAGCGGTGCGACCCGTTCATAAAAATGGCGCCGTTGCCGGGGATCAATCAATAACGGTTTGGTTTTAGATTTTTGTTGTATAAAGTTTTGTTCTGTTAATATGTTTGTTTTGTGTGTTTTGTCTTGTATATTTTTGCAGGCGATAACGACACCTTCAACAAATTTTGGCGGCGTTGTCACTTCAGTTCCAGGTTTTTTGTTTTAGATTTTTGCTGTGTTTTTCGATTATGCTGTGTTAATATATATTGTGTATATATGTGTTTAATTGTGCTATGTTCTGTATTTAGTTGTTATTAAAAAAAAAAAAAAATTTGAAAAAAAAAAAAAAATTAATTAAAAATTTTTACTATTGATGTTCTGTCTTGTGTGTGCTTGTAGCATGTATAAATGTGTTTTGTTTTATCTGATTCGTAATTTTTAGTTTTTAGTTTTTACTTTTTATTTTTCCATGTCTACCTATTTTAATGTCGTGAATAGTGCTTATTCTGCGAGTGCCTGTAATTATGAATCTCCTTCTGCTTGTTACCCTGATTGTAATTCTGCTGAATTCTATGATGAGAAATATATGGATCATCCTCAAATTCCTAAGAGCGCTCCTAGTGAGCCGGTCCCACCTACAAAGGATGATATTCATTGCGTTCTAAGCGCTGGACTGATATATCTGCTCCCTAAGTTTCATGGATTTGCAGGAGAATGCCCACATGAACATTTGGAAAATTTCTATAGCATTTGTTCTGCAATGAAACCTCCAAATGTCCCAGATGATTACATTTTCTTGACGGCGTTTCAGCATTCATTACAAGGAGCAGCTAAGGATTGGTTGGATTGTCTTCCTCGAGGACTCATTACCAGATGGGAAGATCTTGAGCAAAATTTTCTGATCGAATTTTTCCCTACACAGTATGGAGACATCAACGATCCTGAATGGAATGATCTTAACAACGAATGGTACAATACCCCACAAGATCATTATCAAGAACCACCATTCCAGAATACTTTGATGCCTCCACTAGTCCAACAAGAACAGCAGATGCAGTTCTATGATGCTACTGCTCAATTTACTCCTCAGCCTTCGATTTCTGAGCCTACAATAAAGGAGTTACTGGAGCAGATGACCATGCAGAACATTCAGTTACAGAAAGGGAACATGCAGTTCAAGAAAAAGAGCATAGAGTTTCAGCAGGAAACTAAAGCGGTAATTCAGAATCTGACTGATCAGATCGGGCAGATGGCCACTCTTGTACCTGAGGAGACTGATGAAAATTTTGGGGACCCGGCAGAAGTAAGCAGTAATCCTGAACCAGGTAGACCACCTTCACCTTCCCACACTCTAGAAATCTTCAAGGAAGAGGAGGTAAGCATACCACAATTTGATTATTCTATTGATTGTGATGATGATCGGTATGCTAATGATTATATTGTTGCTGAGTCTGAGTTTAATTTTTCCTCTGTGCATGATGAGAATTGCTTTTTACTATCACATTCAAATGTTTATTCTCCATGCACTGAACATGAATATGAGTCTGTGGTTGATAATGCATGTAATTTTAAAATTGATTCATGTTCTGAGGATGTATCTGAGGTTCAGCTTGTTACACTGGATTTGGGTGTTTTACCTCTGCATGAAATTTCGGTGGAACCATTTTGCACTAACCCTATTGCAGGAGGTACAATTGAATTTGACCAATATGCACCCACAGTGGAAGACAAAGGTGCCACCGCTCACCAAAGTTTCAACAACAATAGGCACCTGCTGAACCTGCTCATCAACAATAACTGCATAAATCCAGCAGTGGAAAACATTTCACTGCTTGATCAAATTTGGAGGATGAAGCAGTTCGTCCTCAAAACTTCCTTGCTGGATTCTGAAGACATCTCCCTGAAAGTCCAAAATTGGCAGCTTCCACCATAACCTGCGGGAGTTTGCATTTTCTTTCTCTCCCTTTTTCCTTACTTTTATTGCACTTGTCCATAATATGTTTCCTGTTTTGATTGCTGATGTATGCTTAGAACACATTGAGGACAATGTGTAGTTTAAGTGTGGTCTATTGGGAGAGATTCTGATTTTTCTTTGTTTTGTGTGTGAAATTTTTTCTGTTTTGAGTGTTAAATTTTTCTGTTTTAAGTTGTTTAAGTGTGTTTTGTGTGCAATAAATTTTACATTTTTCTCTTGATTTCTGGATGATGTCTAAGTTGTAGATTTTTCCTCCACTTACTTAATACTTATGGTTTCAAATCCTTGCTTTTCTCTGCTTGGAAAAATGATTATATGTTTAAGAGGTTGAATTGATTGTGACAAATACCCTGTGTGAGATTTGAGCCACTTTATTTTCTTTCTTGTGTGTGATATGTATCTTGATTGCTTGCACATATGCCTTGGCTTGATTCTTTTTGATAATTCTTGATGGATATGCATGTTTAGAAAATGATAAAGGCATTTTATTTCTTGAGCCTTTCTTTAGCCAAATAAGCCTACCCTGTTATTATCCTTTGATAACCCCTTTGAGCCTATACTTTCCCCATTTCTTTGTGTTCAAGCTCATACACTGGCCCTAAGTGAAAAACCATGATTACCTTAACCTTAGGAAAGTCTGGAGCTATAGAAGTGTTTTATGAAAAAGTGTGGTCTCCTTGGTGATTCTGATAAATTGGCGAGTTGGTTCCTCATTTTGATTTGTTTTAGAAAATATGATCCTGTTGTGTGATAAAGAAAAAAAAAAAAAAGAAAAGAGACAGGATGAAAAATGAAAATGATGAGAAAGAAAAAAAAATGAAAAAAAAAAAACAATTTTGTGAATAATGGAGTCGACAAGAGGATTGAATTAGAGGTTTGGGCGTAATTTCACTGTGTTTACACTTGTTCCCCAGTGCTCCTCTATTTCTTCTGAGCTATAGCTACTTATTCATATTTATCCTCCCCTGTCCTTGGCCCCATTACAACCCAGTAAAGACCTTTTGATCTGAACATGCATATGCTTTAAGTGTTGATATTAGAAGATTGCCAAGTCTACTTGTGTTTGCTTTCTTGAGTGCATCGAGCGAAATTGATTTACCTTAAACACTTGAGAGAAACATTATAGTGCATCTGTGAGGTTTTGTTATTTTCAATTCACCTCTTGAGCTGATTAATCATTTTGCTATGTTTTGAATTGCTTGGATGATTTCTGTAAGTATCTGCTTAATTTGATTTTGTGTTGGATAATTTCTACTTCTTTTCTCTGTCTAGATTTCTTGAGAACTTTGTAAATTCTGTTTATTTTCTCTTGAGTCTTTCTTTTCTGCGTGCTGAGAGTGTGTCACCTTCCTAGAAGTCCTTTGAACCATTCCCTGATTTACGTCTTAAATTTTGCCCAGGAGTGCAAAAGACTAAGTGTGGTCTATTTTGATGAATCATTATTTTCTTCACTTCACTTAGTTTATTGTACTAAAATTAATCAGGAAATTGTGCTTAATTGTCCAGTATTTCCCCGTTTTTACTGATTGTGCTCAATTTGATCAGAAATTCTTATTTTGATTAATTTGAATTGTCTGAGACTAATTATTTGCATTATGAATTGCAGGGAAATTGTTGGATAATATTTTGGAACATTTGGAAACATCTCACTTCTTAGAATTTTTAAGTAAAATTGGCTTGGAAAATATACACTCCACACGCCCATTCACGGTTTTGTTTTATATAGCATGCACATGTGTTGGAATCAAATGGGAGATTGAGGAATTCTTTTTAGACTATCTTGCAGACCACATCCCACGGCCTCTACAACAAATAATTGGAAAATTCATTTTGTCAAACAAGTTGGAATAAGAAGGGACCACCTTGCAATATTATTTTGGCATTTAGTTTATGCCTTGTGGACACATCACGTACACATGTGGGGAACTCCAAAATGCAAGTCAAAAGTGCAAAAAAAAAGACACGGCCCACCTAGCTTTGGAAAAAGAAGACTTCACCCCTTGAAGAAGTGGCTTCACGGTAACAAATACCACACCAAGCCAAAGAAAAAAAGGAATATTCTTTCTTGGTAGAAGACACCACTGGAGGGGCCACAACTCACGGTTTTATGGTTTTATTTTGACATCCTTGGAAGCAAATCACGTCCAGCTTTAGAGGAAAGAGCAATTATGTTTTTACAAAAAAAATACTGCACTATGTTGGAGCTGAAACGGTGTTGTTATTGGAGTGAACTTGAATCACGGATCTGCACCTGGAAAGCTGGAAGGAGAGCAGCCACGACCTAGGAGAGGAGTTCACGGTTTCTCTGGAATTGTAGAAAGGTTGGCAAACATCATGGCCCCCATGAATAGAGAAGTTTTGGAGTTTAAATTGGTAAATGGAGTGTTGATTCACGGACGTGGCAGTAGAGCAAATGGGGAAGTGTCACGGTATTCCAGCAGCTGCACCAGCAGATGGTAACACGGTCCAGCTTCAATATCCAGCACATTTGGAGAAGTTAAGAAACTTCAAACAGAAACAACATGCATCCATGGAGAGCTTCATTCACGGCTGATTCCACAACTGGAAATATTTCATGGTGATTATGCTGGAAGAAAAGTGAAGCGCAGGAGTAGCATCCAGCCTTCACACTTCAAGCAGATCCAACAACATGAAGCAAGAAGAGAGCAGTCCAACTGAGATGGAATGAGAGATGCATGGTGGGAGATGAAAGGAGTGCAGACAGCAGCTGCCACTTACGCTTACTGCTGGATGAGAAAGGCTTACTTTCATTGGAAGAAAGGCTCCAAGTGCTGCTGCCACGTCCAACAACCTTTGCCCATCAGAAGAGCATCCAACAGTTGGGAGGATTCATTTCTTGATTTAGAAGATTGTACACGTCCAGGAGAATCATGGTGCAACTGCTGGTTTAGCAAAGAAGAGGAGACCAGCGGCAAATGGAATTACAGAACCATGCAACCTTCACACAGCTGCAACAACACATGGAGCTCTCTGTGCAGCAATGCAGGAGTTGTAGTTAAGAAGAGTAGCCCACATCAGCACGTTTGAGGAACGTCAATGAGGCTGGAGGCAAGGAGAAATGTGTTCACGGAAATCAAGCTGAAGAAGAAGACAAGATTAGGTGAAGAATGGAGGGCCAACCATATTTTCATTTGACACGGTCACGAGAAAGGAGCTCCTAAGAGACAAAATGAAAGCACAAGTTGTTAATGTAAAAGCAGGCTGAAAGCTCGGAGGATAGACGTCAGCTGTCCAATATTTGGCTATAAGAGATGAAGAATTTCAGAGGAGAGATACGGCCTTGGAGGCCTGGAAGAAGCTCACGGCTTTTCCTCTTTCTCTTCCAGTCTCTCTATTTTCATTTTTTTCAAACAGTGCAATGTTCAATTTTTTCTTCAGAGCTTGTTACAGTAATTCAAACAGTTCGTAAATTCAGTTTGTTCAATTTATTTTAACTCTTCAGTCATTTTATTTCAAGTGTTGAAACGTTGATGAATTTGACTTTTCAGTGAAGTGTTTTTATTTTTATTTTTATTTTTACGGTCCCTTTTTATTATTTATGGTTTTCTACACCGTTAAATTCTGTCATTTTATTTTATCGTTATGTTATTTTCAATGTCATTTTTACGAATTATTTTTACTGATGTCTTGGAGAAATTTTAATTACACTGTTGTTATGTTTTCTGTATATTTATTGTTACATGTTTTAATTTCAAACACTGCGTAATTTTCCGTTTTGTGATTTTACTATCTTTTACCGTTTGGTTTTACCGTCATTAAAATTTATTTCAACGTTTTTCAAATTCAGTTGTGTTTTCTTTTAAATTTTATTTATCGCACAAATCATCCACAAACCCCCCCCCCACTTCGTGTTAAATCTAAGACCGAACCACAAATATTGGTCCTTGTGAGACGACCTAGGAGTCACTTCCTAGTTATACTGCATTCTTTTATGCACAAACTTTTGTGAGCGGTGCGACCCGTTTATCAAAGACCATGAAACTTGGGCAACAAATGGATCAGTCCAGTCTTGAGAACAAATGGAACATCCTCATCAGGATATTGGATGCACAAGCTTTCGATATCGAAATCAGGTGCAGCCATCTCCCTAAAAGTCCTCTCACGAGGTGGAGGTTGTGCCATATTGTTCTCAGTGTGAAAAACAACAGAATCAGAATCAGAATCACGTGCAGATGCAACAGATGCAGTAGATGCAGTATGCACAAAGTACTCAGCAGTGGGATGCACAATATCCAATGGAACAGACTCAAAAACAGACTCTAAAGATAAATTTCTAGAATGCCTAGCTAACCTATGAAAAGTTCTATCAATCTCAGGATCAAAGGGTGGTATAGGCCCAGGATTTCCCCTAGTCATGCACTAAGTCACAACACCCTAAAATCATGAAACGATAGCACAAAAAATTTCGAACACACAAAACAACCTAAGCAAACAAATCACACATACTCAAAAATACAGGACAAAACAGATACAAACACTCAAACAACACATTAT
The DNA here is from genome assembly GCA_034642375.1 of Vigna nakashimae. NCBI lineage: Eukaryota > Viridiplantae > Streptophyta > Magnoliopsida > Fabales > Fabaceae > Vigna > Vigna nakashimae. Next base: position 20,363,622 of record CM067760.1, on the reverse strand, counting down.
TAACACAAAAGACCTAAAACCGAACCGTTGGTCCCCGACAACGGCGCCATTTGACGAGAGGGTCGCGCCTCTCGCAAAAGTTGATTGCATAAAAGAATGCAGTATAGACTAGGAAGTGACTCCTAGGTCGTCTCTTAAGGACCAATTTGGGTTCAGTCTCAGATCAAACACGTAGTAGGGGGGTTTGAAAGTGTTTTTGTGATTCGAAACGAACTAAGTTAAAATGGAAACTAGACACAACCGAAAATAATTGAAAGCATTAAAGTTAATGAAAACAACAAATTGAACTGTCCTAAACCAAGGTGTGTGAACTAATATGAATGCACTATAAAAATATGAAAACTCATATAACACTATTGAATTCAACGCATCAACAGAAGCACAATTCAGCGTTGCCTCCTCAAGCATCCTCTCATTCAGCACCGCTTCATTCTCTTTCCCATCACAAGCTCTTCATCTCTGAATCATCACTCAGAATCATCACTTTGTCTCACTCCACGTTCCCACCATCAATTGAACAACATCTTATTCTTTAAAGAAAAATAAAACCGAGAGCTGTTGGAATAACGCATCACTTCTCCCTGCTTCCAGCTCCTTCTTCGCATCCGAGAATCACCGTTCCACTTCTCTTTTTCTCCAAAGCACAATGAGTTAGCGTGCTTCTAGAATTTCAATCACCGCTTGCAACTACTCCAATTGGAATCATTGTGCCTCACTTCTTCCAGGACGTCCAACACGCGCACGCTGTGCTCTCCGTGCTTCCTTCCCAACTTGACACCACACGCTTCATGCTTCCAGCCGTGACAAGCACCTCACACCATCTAATCACCGTAAATCTGCACACTTCTCTGCTTCACCGCTTCTCCTCAGCCGTCAACAACACTTCTTCCATCATCATTTTTCCCTCTGCTCCTTGTCCTCCATCCACGCTGGACCCCAAAGATGAATCCCCCACTTTCTTAACGAACTAAAAGAGAAGAAGAGAACGTGTTTTTCCATTTCATCTCAATGTAACAGGGTAAAGAAAAATGTTCCCAAAACATGGAAGACCTCCTCCGTGACACCACACTGTTGTCAATGTGCTGCTGCTTCCAAAATGTAAATCACCGTGCAGTCCAATAATGAAGCATTACTGGGCCGAAGCTTCACTCAAAAGTTTCATGAACAAAAATGAAATTAAATGGCAAAGCAAAAATGTAACAACGTGCACAAGACAAAGCAAGAAAATGAAATTGAATCAAAGCTTCATTCTCCAAAAAAAACAAATGTTCCTCCTGGTTCTCTTCATTCCAAACAGCGTTCCAGCCCCAAAGAAAAGTTCAAAAACAAAAGCCTCCCAACCAAAAGACTGAGACCGAGAGTCTGTGGCAAGTGTCAAGTGGCGGCTGCCCTAAAGGCCGTGGGTCACCTTTTAATAAGGGTGGGGTCCACACAAAAACCCTAAGGTGCCAAGTCATTTACCTTCACATTTTGGGTCTAGCGATTTTATGATCTGTTTGGGCCTGGACCCGTTTTCTATTATTTTTATGTCCTATTTAAAGACCTAGATGTCTTAGGGTTGGTATCTTTGGCAAAGACGAAACAAACACTCTCTCTTCCACCCCTTTGAAGGAGGATTTTGGATGCTCAGGCTACTTCTTCACCTTTCTAGGGTTTTATCCTTCATTCTTTCATTATTGTTCATCTAGGTTCACCATGAATATGGTGAACTAAACCTTGTATGTTTGTTGGGGAATCAATGTAATCTTTTGAAGCTCTCATATATGGAATTTGTGCTTGCATCTTAATCTAAGATTTATGCTTTCCTTCATCATTAGTTAGGGTTTTTCCTCTTTACTTAATGCTTTTTGTTTAACTCATTCAATGCATGATTATTGATTTTGTCGATACGGGAACGTACGGGGAAGTCTAGATCCGGGGAATATCTCCCAATATTATATTGGTTGTCTCCTGTGCTAAAAGAACTAATTATTAGGAATGCTAGGAATCGTATGAACTCGTAATTAGGGATAGGCCTTCTTGACAAGGTAATTTAGAGAGTGGCATTAACAATGATGATTTGAATGTTGAATTCCTAAAATATATGAGAGTGGATAAGATGAAATTGACCCCCAACAACATATTCATCCATATATTTCATTGAAAGTGCTTGTCTTTTGCTTTTGCCATTGATCAAAACTCATGCATACATGTTTATTTTCTGTTTTGCATATTAAACTCCAATTATTTCGTTCTTAAGTCTTAGCTAATCAACAAACCACACAACTAAACTAGGCCGTGAGTCCTTTGGGAGAACGATACTTGGTCTTACCAAGTTTATTACTTGAACGATTCGGTCATACTTGCCGATTGTAAAACAAGTTTGTGACATCATATTTTGGTGATCATAAATTTGTCCATCAAGTTTTTGGCGCCGTTGCCAGGGACTCGTGGTTTAACTAGTTAATTTGTGTGATTATTGATTATCTTTGACTTTAATTTTGAATTTCTTTTTTTTATTTTCGGTTTTTATTTGATTTGGTTTTATTTGATTTGATTTTATTTTATTTGATTTTATTTGATTTGATTTTATTTTATTTTATTTTATCTTATTTGATTTGATTTGATTTTATTTTATTTTATTTTATTTTATTTGATTTTATTTTATCTTATTTGATTTGATTTAATTTGATCTTATTTTATTTGATTTGATTTTATTTTATTTTATTTTATTTGATTAGATTAGATTTTATTTGATTTGATTAGATTAGATTTTATTTTATTTTATTTTATTTGATTAGATTAGATTTTATTTTATTTTATTTTATTTTATTTTATTTTATATTATTTTATCTTATCCTCTGAATCTTTTATCTTCTGAATCTATATCTTCTCCTATATCTTTTTGTGCTAACAAATATTTTCTAGAGTTTTGTGCCTAATGTTTACAGGATGCAATTCGAACAAGAATTTAATAGGCACTCAATTCTACTAAGGTAATTTCAACCGCTGGTGGGATCTCACTCAAGCATGGATAATGATCAATTTTGGCAAGCTATCAAACAATTTAAGAATCTACCACCACAACAAAGGCAGAAAAAACCCTCTCTATCGGGAAGAAGGATAACGTTGGAGGAGGCAGTTCAACAATACATACAGATACCTAATTGTCATCACAAAAGCACTCAAGCTGCCGAAGAATTTGATAAGCCGCCACCACAACAATGGCAGCAACAACCCTCTCTATCAGTAAATTTGGATGACACCCTTCAACGATTTTTGAAAAATTCTGACTCTACTCAGAAAAAGCATCGAAGAATCATGTAAAAGGATGGAGATGCACCTTCGTTTCATTAGTCAGAAATTGAATGTTAAGGGTAATATTGAAGTTAACCTTAAGGAGGAAGGTCAAGCCATTGTCACTGAAAGTGACAAGACTTTTACTGAAGAAAAAATAGAGAGAGATGAGGAAAAGGTAGTGATGGACGAACGCCCGAGGAGAGGCCGACGACGCGACGCAGACTCCTTCGAAGCTTCCTCCAGAGATGAACGCAGCGGAAAATGATAGAAAACTCGAAGAAAAACAAGAAACGGAGGGTTAAACTCGATAGAAACCCTAGAAATGGAAGGAAACCCAATTTTAACCGATTAATCGGTTAAAATTGAAGATTGAACGGTGGAAAATGGATTGAATCGGGAACAAGGTTTTTAATCGGTGAAAATCGAAAGAACGGTGAAGATGAGGTGCAAATATGGAAGGAGATGTATATTCATGAAGAGAAATGAAAACTTACGAATGACGAGACGTAGATCTGTGATGGTGATGCACTCAAGAAGAAAACCCTAGCTGATGATATTCGGTGGAAAATGGTGGAGATGAATGGAAACCCTAGAAGAAGATGAGGAAGTGTGGTGAACGATGTGGATCTGTGGTCGGAGATAATGGACTCTCGAGAGCGAGAGTGAGACGCGAAGAAGTGGTGCGGTTCTGTGCGAGAGTGAAGGAACGAGAAAGAGAATGCAGATGTGCGTGTCTGAGGCGCGAGGGAAAAGAGGACGTGTGTGCTGACGCCAATGACGCGGTTTGGAGCAATGGTGATGTTGCGTGATGAGAGAAGCACGGTGGCAGTGGAAAATGAAAGTGAGGGAGGTGCTTGGAAGGTGGCTAGAGGGAGTCTTTGGACTCTCTAGCTTATGACTTTCAAGAGAGAATTGTTTTTGATTCAGAAAACTCAATTCTCATTAATCTCAAAAGTGACAATACAATAAAGGAGCTGGGTATTTATAGTAACCCATGCTCCTTAAGAGCTAAACTATAAAAAGTAAAAATACAAAAGGAGGACTACGTCAAGTACGATTCCATCATACCCTCCCTCTTAAAAAAAAGATTTGTCCTCAAATCTGGCAATCGCCTTATGAAGAAACTCCACACAATCTTTGGGAGCGTGGCCATCTTGGAGTGGCCTTATTCTTTTAGATCTAGTTTTCTTCCTCCTGGATCAAACACGAATCTGCAATACACATCAAATATATCTTCGGTTAATATCAATCCAAGAAAGAATTTTTCTTTAAAAACAAGAGAATAAGAACTTCTAATACTTTGATTAGTAATCTTTGAAATTTTTAGAAGTCCAAATTCAATTTTATCTTGAGTTAATTGTTTTCTTAAAGATAAGAATAACTCAAGATTTGAATTGTCATATTTTGAAAATGTTTTCATGACAATTGGTTTGAAAGAGAAGTCAAAAATTGAAAAGTGATCAATTATTGGAAAAGAAGTAAAGATTTGGAAACCTTCCTTTTTTTGTTCCACAGTCTTTGAAAGAATAGGATTTGTCATCAGTAACAATTTCTCCTTTTCTTTCTTCTCTCTTTCTTGCCTTTCTCTCTTTTCTTCTTCTTTTCTCTCTTCTTCTCTTCTTAATTCCTCTCTTCTTCTCTCTTTTCTTTTCTCTATTTCTTCTCTTCTTAATTTCTCTCTTTTTCTCTCTTCTCTTTTCTCTATTTCTTCTCTCTCTCTCTTCTCTTCTTCTTTCCTTTCTTCCTTTTCTTTTCTCTCAATCTCTCTTTCTCTTTTCTTATCCTTGATCTCCTTAAGTCTTGCCCCAAATTCTAATTCTCTACGAAGAAACCCATGATCATTTAAACTCTCAAGAAATAATTTTCCATCATTAATGCAATCCCTAATTAGTTCTAGGTTTCTTTTAATGCTTGAAGGCACAAACTTTCTTCTCATGCAAGCTTTTAAATCATGCCAATCACGTATGGAAGACTTCCTACCTTTCCTAACATGATATTGTCTTTCATTCCACCACTCACTTGCATTTTCTTCTAACTTAGAGAGATATATGCTAAGGACATAATATTCACTCTCTTCATAAAACCAAGGATTTATTTTATCAATTTCTTTCTCCCAAGCTAGGTATGTTAATGCTCCTATGTCTTTACCAAATGATGGAAGATTCCTAGCTTGTTTAAACATTTCATCAACTTTATCTAACCTAGAAGACCTATATGAACCATAAGAAGACATCTTTGTTTTTAAAAGTTTTCTTAATCTAAAGGGTTCAAAACTTTCACTTAGACAAGTCCCAGGTAAGAGAGGTGAGCTAAAGAGCTGCTTAAGTACCAAGTCTTGCCTTGCCAGAAATGTCTTAGGCTACTAACTAATTACCCCTTAAACTAAAATCACCTTTAGAAACAAAGTACACAACTCAAACAATTAAGCACAAATAAAAGACTAGACTCTCGGACTCTAATGTGAAAAGGCTTAGAGTTTAATCCCTTTTTAGCCTAATCAACCCTAAACGTGAACACAAAATCAAAGAAACAAAAACACTAAAGAAACCAGCGGACTCTAATGACCCCTACGAGATACACAAATCAAGTCAATATTAAAGTCTACTCCTATGGTGAAGCTTGTAGCTTTGGCTAACAAGACACATTCACCTGTCTAGCTATACTAAAAAAACATCAAAGCAATCAATAAAAGTTGCCAAGAGTTTGAAAGAGCACCAAGGACTCTTCCAAAGAACTTGGACTTTATAAAAGGCCTTTTTACAAACAAAAAAAATGAAATTAAAAGAAAGCTAGCCTATCAACCTATTACACATCAAATGGAACAAAAGAAATACAAAACATGCTCGCTGCCACGGTCCTGTCCACTTCATTCAGCTTTGTTGTTCCACTTTGTGCTTCTGGAATCTTCTCTCTTGAATCTGATTCACCACTCCTGCAAAACAGTTTGCTTCTTGACAGCTTCTGGAATCAATACTTTGGAATCTCCTGGCCAGTATAATCCTACAATCACAATTCACAATTGTAATCAATGTACCTTATCTACACACAGATATCAAGAGGATTAACTTCACACAATATAAAAGATTCTTCCCTTTTCTCCTAGTCTCGTGCACTTGATGCAGCTATATAATTTTTTTTTTTTTGCTCTCAAATGACAAACTGCAATCAAATATTCCCACTCAATTCAGCAAAGCACAACATCCAACAAATTGCAAGCTATAACACAAATAGTTTAAACAAACAAAAGCAATATAGCTAAGCAACTTCCCTGATTAATGCTATTTCTAGTTGTTGATTTTAGGTTCTTCCTCGTGCTCAACTAATCAGCAGATTCATTCTTCACTTGTAGACATCCTACACTGCATTCTTGTAACTGATGCACTAGCTATATAACACCAATTAAATCAGATATGCACAGTTACACCAAAAACAGTAGCTATACCACATGATACAATGCAGGGAAAATGAAGAAAAAATTGATTCACAATTAAATGACCAGTATAGCCTGTATAGCAAATCAGTGAATTAAACTGGTCAGAATCAATGGACCAAACTGGTGACAACAATGTTCGATATTAATCAAAAGTAGCAGACCAATCTGATCAAACCAATGAAATACAATGTGCAGCAGTATGTGCAGAAGTATGTGTAATCAGGAATTGGCAATTAAAACAGTGTTGATGCAACAAAATGAAGAAGTTCAAAATGCAATCAGAACAGGTAAAGTAGCAGTGATTCAGCAAACAATTTAAGGTTCAAAATGAATGCAAGAGCAGATTAAAATGAGTACAATCACAGCTGCTCTAGTTTGATCACTCAAACTCCTTTTCCTGCACAATGAACAGTCAGCAACATAGTTAGATGAACAATGAAATTCTCTATTTCAAATTGCAAGGAAGTTAGGCCAAGTCAGCCTTACAAAACTCACAACACTCAGGCTTCTCTTTTGAAATTTAAAGCACATAAAAAAAATGAAAGGTTTGGAAGGGAGATTCTCCCTTGGCAGTTCAAGGCTTGAGAGTCTTTTAGACCACCACCACCTAATATGCTACCAAGCACACATACCTCCTTTCAAATTCAAGAAATCCAGAGTGTACAAACTTCTCAATTTTAGACAAGGCTATGCTAAGGCAAAGTAATGGACAGACAGGTAGAACAGAACAGGACAGTCACTAAAGCAAAGGAATTGACAGCACAACAGAGAAACTGACTCAAGATCAACACTAGACCAGATTACAAAAGCAAACAAAAGCTCAATTATGAAAAGCAGATCAGATTTTACACTTGCATTGAGACAAAACCAGAACATTCAACAATGACAAGCAAGAACAAAGCTTTTGATCAAAGTAAGCACAACAAATAGAACCTAAGGAATAGAACTAGAACAGATTTTAAAAACAATTAAAAACCAAACAAGAAGCTGCTGAAATGTTTAAGAGAAATCCAGTTTCTATCAACAATTTCTGATTTTGGTATTTCAAAAATTTACACACACTAGACTGCACTGACCTAATTGGTTTTTAAAACTGTTCAATGACTATTTTTATTGATTGTTCTCAATTTTTTTTTTTTATGGTCAAGCCTGTTGGTCCAGAAATCAGAATTTAGCACACAATTTATGCAGCAACTTGTGAAGGAAAAATGGTCAAAACTTGGTGGTCTCAAGAGTCTAAATATGTATGGCAGCTAGAACTCATAATACTTTTGCATCAACAAGTTTAGAGCATGAATTCAAACTGGTTTAAATAGCTTAAAGATGCAGAAACAAAGTCTTTCAAAATTTCAACGGTTCAGCCACCAACTAACTCAAAATAAGCAACTCAACCAACAAAGAATTGACTCAAATGTTGAAACAACATGTGAACAAGTCACAGGACTCAAAAACAGCAAACAAAAGTTGAACAAAACACTATGAAATAGATGAAAGATGTTCAGCCATGATCTAAATGCCAAACAAATTTAAAACATAAATGGACTCAAACAAAGATAATGCAGATCGGCCAACTGCTGCAACAAGGTTAAACTGTGTTCACAAGTGCTACTAATCTAGGCTATGCCTTTCATTGATCTTTGCAGTATGCACTTGTTTTTTAACAGCAGCTCAAAATCCAGAAATGAATTTATCAAAAGAATCTTGACTAAAACATTTTTCAACTTTAAAGAATCAATTGGACTGGCCAATGGATATCTATCAACCAGCTCATTCATTTAAATGTTTCATTGCTTTTGTGGTGTGATAGACTTTATACCAAGGCTCAAACACAATTTGACAATCAAATGCACAACTGAAATCAGTTTTAGGACATTCAAAAAACTACATCAGTTTCAACCAATGCACATGACTTTTAGACAAAACTGAACTTGGATTTCAAAAGAAAATTGACTCAAAATAGAATGCACCGATTTAAAATGATGAACACTGACTCAACACAGAAAAATGCATAGATGCACCTAATCAGAATATAAAACTCAAAACAAGACAGTAAAAGAAATGATGAACAACGCATAAGCTAAACAGATCAACACGATTTGAATCAAAGACGCGAGACAAAACAAAAAGCAACACTGAATCAAATGAAACAAAACTCAAAACAGAAACAATGAACGAATCAAGACATAACTAGAAACAAAGACAAAGACGCGAATCAAACGCAAGAACAGTAGAATCGAAACAGAGACGCAAAACACTTAACTCAGAATAGAGACGAACCGAGATACTTACCTTCGAAGCGTGTTCGACCTTGCTCTGATACCACTTGATGGACGAACGCCCGAGGAGAGGCCGACGACGCGACGCGGACTCCTTCGAAGCTTCCTCCAGAGATGAACGCAGCGGAAAATGATAGAAAACTCGAAGAAAAACAAGAAACGGAGGGTTAAACTCGATAGAAACCCTAGAAATGGAAGGAAACCCAATTTTAACCGATTAATCGGTTAAAATTGAAGATTGAACGGTGGAAAATGGATTGAATCGGGAACAAGGTTTTTAATCGGTGAAAATCGAAAGAACGGTGAAGATGAGGTGCAAATATGGAAGGAGATGTATATTCATGAAGAGAAATGAAAACTTACGAATGACGAGACTAGATCTGTGATGGTGATGCACTCAAGAAGAAAACCCTAGCTGATGATATTCGGTGGAAAATGGTGGAGATGAACGGAAACCCTAGAAGAAGATGAGGAAGTGTGGTGAACGATGTGGATCTGTGGTCGGAGATAATGGACTCTCGAGAGCGAGAGTGAGACGCGAAGAAGTGGTGCGGTTCTGTGCGAGAGTGAAGGAACGAGAAAGAGAATGCGGATGTGCGTGTCTGAGGCGCGAGGGAAAAGAGGACGTGTGTGCTGACGCCAATGACGCGGTTTGGAGCAATGGTGATGTTGCGTGATGAGAGAAGCACGGTGGCAGTGGAAAATGAAAGTGAGGGAGGTGCTTGGAAGGTGGCTAGAGGGAGTCTTTGGACTCTCTAGCTTATGACTTTCAAGAGAGAATTGTTTTTGATTCAGAAAACTCAATTCTCATTAATCTCAAAAGTGACAATACAATAAAGGAGCTGGGTATTTATAGTAACCCATGCTCCTTAAGAGCTAAACTATAAAAAGTAAAAATACAAAAGGAGGACTACGTCAAGTACGATTCCATCAGGTAGAGAGAAAAGAAAAAGAAGAGTTGAGTGAGAAAGATAAAGATGAAGAAAAAGAAAAAGAAGTGGTTGAGAGAGAAGAGAGAAAGAAAATGTATGTGAAAATAAAGAAGTTGAGGAGAAAAAGAGAAGGGAAGAAAAAAATAAAAGAAAAGAAAAAGAGAAAAATTGGGGAGAGGAAGCGTAAGAAAAAGAAGATGAGAGGAAAAAAGAAGGAATCATATGAAAAACCCCATCCTCATCTAAAGAAGAATCGTAGGAAGGAAAAGAAATTTAAGTGCTTTATGGAAATCTTCAAGAAATTGGAGATTAAAGTTCCTATGATTGAGACACTGCAACAGGTTCCCGGTTTGATCAAATTTCTGAAGAAGTTCAGTAGAAAGAAGAAAAAGAAGAAGGAACTTGAGCTTTACTGGGTCAAGCTAATAACGTTAAAAGAGCGCTTGCTGGGAGGCAACCCAGTGGATTTAAAAACTTTTGATTTGGTTTTGTAACTTTTAATTTATGGACATTATTTTGTAAATATTTTGTTGGATACAACATCTACTGAAGGATGCTAGGTGGTTAAGTATCTACTAAAGGATACTAAGTTTGTAACACCTACTGATGGGTGTTGGTGAGAAAATTTTGCACCTACTGATGGGTGCTGGTAAGTCTGTAACACCTACTTATGGGTGTTGGTAAGTTTGAAACACCTACTGATGGGTGTTGGTGGATTTTGGGTCAGGCTCGTGACGTTAAACAAGCGCTACCTGGGAGGCAACTTACCGTTGAGCGGTACTCTCGCAGATGGGCTTTAGTTCCCCTTAGCGGGACTCGAGCCCATTAGGGTATTTTTATACGCTAAGTTGCGCATTTGCTCATACTTTCAGACTCTTCTCTGCACACACACTCCTACATACCTTTTCAAAGGTTCTCTACAACTTTTCCCTCATCCCTCTTTAGAAAATCTCCCTTCCACTCACTTGCTCACTAGTTTTCCATCTAAGTTTGGGGTTGGGAGAGAGCATCATTGAAGGGGCTGATTTCTTCATTGTGGTTTACTAATGCTTAACAATGTATCTTTTGGTTTTGTGAATTATGTTTGATGCAGGGATGGCCTCCTCATCGGGCAAAAAGAATCAAGACTATAAGATCCAAGAAGAGGAAGATACAGAGGACAGCTCAGATTGATGAGGAGCTGAGATAACATTTACGGATGAATGCTATCATATGCTTATGCTTTTGTTGGTTTAAGTTTTCTAAACTTATTTAATTTTTGTTTTAGATTAGGGTTTGATGTACTCTATTGGAAACCTGGTTTGTTATGATGGTTTGCTATTAACTGTGATTGTGTGATAAGTAATGCTTGATGATGCTTATTGATTGATTGATGTTGAGATAGATGTTCACATAAAATGCTTATACAGGTGATTCACAAGCTTTCTGAACAAATGGAGGATATCTTGATTGTGATTGTGAAATTAAGCAGGATGTGTATGTCAAATGTGAATGAGCTTATATGTGAGGTTTTGAGCTCCAGAGTTGTTATTGTTGAATGCTATTACTTTGGAAACATGAATGATTTTGCCCAGGTTTTCTATGATTGAATCAATTGCTTGTTTTGCATCATATGATCAAGGCCCTTTGTTGGAACCCTTTTTTATTGGCCAAATTCATAAAGTTAGCCCACTAAAAGAGAACACTTTGTGTTCTATCCTTTGAACCCGTAGCCTTGAACATACACTGAAAACCCTTGATTGAAAATCTTTACCTTGAGTTAAGTAGAAGATATTGTGTGGTATTGTTAAATGTTCACGTTTGGGATTGTTGGGAAAACATGAAAAAGGAAAAGCATTGAGCTAAGAGCTAAAAAGTAAGAATATGCAAAGAAAAAGAAAATGAAAAGAAAAGAAAAAGAAGCAAAGCTCAATGCAAATGCAAAGGCAAGTTGGGAAGAATAAGAAAAATTGTGTTGTTATGATTCTCTTAACTCAAGGATTTTGTGATCCAGAAAAACCAATTTTCTTGTTAGCCGAGCCACATTATAAGCCATTGAAAAGTCCATGTGATGATGCATGCTTGTGAATGTTTTTGATTGTGGTAAAACTAAAGGCAAAGTTGATTCATGTGACATTGTGATAGTAGAGTGAATGAGTGATGACCTCTTATACACTTGTGCGTGAGTGAAACACTTTACCTAGTGAGGAAATATTCCATGAGCACATGAACATCCATGCTTAATTGATTGACCATTCATAAAAAGATAGCATTTGTTGGAATTTAAATGACTTTGTGAACACTAAAGCATGTGCACATCTTGATTGAACTCTTGGTCATAAGTTTGATTGAAGTCTTTACTTATCTTGAAAAGAAGATTTTTGAATGAGTGAACCATCATATGAATTGGCAAAAGATTGAGTTACATCTTATTTGCTTGAGGACAAGCAAAGTTTTAAGTTTGGGGTTGTGATAACGGTTGAAAAACCGTTATTTTTATGCTTAAAATTGATACCAAAAGCAACCTTTAAGAATTAGAAACTAGCTTGAACTCATATTTTTGCTTTAGTTTTGTGAATAAGAGAGTTGAAAGTGAATTTAATGGTTTTGTGCAAGATTCCCTTGATTTTGTAGGCTAATTGAATGATTTGAAAGAAGAATTGAAGTAGCGAATGATTGGAATGCTGAAAAGTCAACCAGAAACCAGAAAAGTCAACCAGTCAACTAGAAAATTCAACTAGTCAACCAAAAAATTCAACCAGTCAACCAGAATACGAAAAAAGTCAACCAGACGAGTTTTGGGCCAGTTTTATGCGATTTTATGATCTGTTTGGGCCTGGACCCGTTTTATATTATTTTTATGTCCTATTTAAACACCTAGATGTCTTAGGGTTCGTATCTTTGGCAAAGACGAAGCAAACACTCTCTCTTCCACCCCTTTGAAGGAGGATCTTGGATGCTCAGGCTACCTCTTCACCTTTCTAGGGTTTTATCCTTCATTCTTTCATTATTGTTCATCTAGGTTCACCATGAATATGGTGAACTAAACCTTGTATGTTTGTTGGGGAATCAATGTAATCTTTTGAAGCTCTCATATATGGAATTTATGCTTGCATCTTAATCTAAGATTTATGCTTTCTTTCATCATCAGTTAGGGTTTTTCCTCTTGCTTAATGCTTGCTTTGTTTAACTCATTCAATGCATGATTATTGATTTTGTCGATACGGGAACGTACGGGGAAGTCTAGATCCGGGGAATCTCTCCCAATATTATATTGGTTGTCGTTAAGCTCCTGTGCTAAGAGAATTAATTATTAGGAATGCTAGGAATCGTATGAACTCGTAATTAGGGATAGGCCTTCTTGACAAGGTAATTTAGAGAGTGGCATTAACAATGACGATTTGAATGTTGAATTCCTAAAATATATGAGAGTGGATAAGATGAAATTGACCCCCAACAACATATTCATATATATATTTCATTGAAAGTGCTTGTCTTTTGCTTTTGCCATTGATCAACCTCATGCATACATGTTTATTTTCTGTTTCTCATATTAAAATTCAAATATTTCGTTCTTAAGTCTTAGCTAATCAACAAATCACATAACTAAACTAGGCCGTGAGTCCTTTGGGAGAACAATACTTGGTCTTACCGAGTTTATTACTTGAAACGATTCGGTCATACTTGCCGATTGTAAAACAAGTTTGTGACATCATATTTTGGTGATCATAAATTTGTCCATCACCTGCTTATTCAAAATAAAATTATTTCTCAACAGTTGGAAAAGGTAATTACGAAACTTTCTCAATTACCACAAGAAATACAAAAGGTTTCAATGGTGCAATGGCAACAACAAAAATGTCAAATGCAATTTACTCCATCTGAGAAGACAACAAAACTTGATGAAACTTTCCAAAAATTCTTGAAGACAAATGCATCTTATTGTAAGAATGTGGAAGTTGCATTTGGAAATATGAAGATCCATATTAAGCGAATGGTTGACAAGATGAAAAATGGTAATATCAGAAAGGAGTGTAAAACTATTGTGACCAGAAGTTGTAAGGTGTTAGAGGAGAGACAAAAAAAAGAAAGAAAGGAGAAAGAAAATGAGAGTGAAAAAGAAACATATGAGTGGAAAGAAAGAGTTGAGAGAGAAAAAAAAGAAAGAAGAAGAAGATGAGAAGAAAGAAAAAAAAGAAAGAGAAGAGAGAGATGAAAGACAAAAAGAAAGAGAGTTTGAAAAACCACTTCCTTATCCAAAGAACTATTCAAGGAAGGAGAAAGAAAAACAGTTGGAAAGATTCATGGAGTTGTTTAAGAAGGTGGAAATTACTATACCATTCTCTGAAGCATTGCAACAGATCCCATCATATGCAAAATTTTTGAAGGAACTTCTTACAAAGAAAAACAAATACATCGAGAAGGAAACTATCAAGGTACAGGGTAACTATAGTGCAATTATACAGAAATTACCACCTAAGTTCAAAGATCTAGGAAGCTTCACTATTCCATGCATCATAGGAGAATTGGAAGTTGGAAGAGCGTTGATTGATTTGGGAGCTAGCATTAATTTAATGTCGTTATCCATGTGTAAAACGATTAAGGGTTTGAAAATTAAACCTACCAGAATGTTCTTCAATTGGCAGATAGTTCTCTTAAATATCCATGTGGAGTGCTGGAAGATGTTTTAGTGAAGGTTGACAAAAAAGCCAGTTATCATCAGTAATTCTTTGTCTCTACAAGAAGAAGAACAATTGGTAGAAATTCTGAAAGCTAATAAAGAAGCAATAGGATGGTCAATATCATATCTTAAAGGTATTAGCCCAACTTATTCTATGCATAAGATCTTTATTGAAGAGGATTATAGACCGAGTCCTCAACCACAGAGAAGGTTAAACTCTGTAATGAAGTAGGTGGTCAGAAAAGAAGTATTGAAACTTTTAGAAGCTGGAATCATTTATCCAATCTCTGACAGTGAATGGGTAAGTCCAGTTCAGGTGGTTCCAAAGAAAGGCGGAATAATAGTAATTCACAATGATAAGAATGAACTTATTCCCACTCGGACAGTTACTGGATGGCGAATGTGCATTGATTACAGGAAGCTAAATAAAGCCACTAGGAAGGATCATTTTCCTCTTCCTTTCATGGACCAGATGTCAGAAAGATTAGCAGGTCAAGCCTTCTATTGCTTCCTAGATGGATATTCTGGATACAATCAAATTGTGGTAAATCCAAAAGACCAAGAGAAGACAGTCTTTACTTGTCCTTTTGGTATCTTTGCCTATAGAAAGATGCCATTTGGATTGTGTAATGCTCCAGCTACATTTCAAAGGTGTATGCAGGCAATTTTTGCAGATCTCTTAGAAAATTGTATTGAAGTCTTCATGGATGATTTTTCAGTCTTTGGAAATTCTTTCCAAAGGTGTTTGGCTAATTTGGATATTGTTCTTAAAAGATGTGTTCAGACAAATCTTGTTCTTATTGGGAGAAATGTCATTTTATGGTAAAGGAAGGAATTGTGTTGGGACATGAAATTTCTGCTAAAGGGATTGAGGTAGATAAAGCTAAAGTGGAAGCCATTGAGAAATTGCCTCCACCAACAAATGTAAGGGGGATCAGGAGTTTCTCAAAGATTTCTCAAAAATTGCTAAACCATTGAGTAATCTTCTGATGAAGGACTCTCCTTTTGTGATGAATGAAGAATGTTTGAAAGCTTTTGACATATTGAAGAGCAAATTAGTGTTAGCTCCAGTAATTGTAGCTCCAGATTGCAATAAAAATTTTGAACTAATGTGTGATGCAAGTGATTATGCAATAGGAGTTGTTCTTGGCCAGCAAAAAGAACGAATATTTCATCCAATTTATTATGCCAGCAAAGTTCTGAATGATGCTCAGTTGAATTATGCTACCACAAAGAAAGAATTTCTAGCTATAGTGTATGCTCTAGAGAAATTTAGACCTTATCTTATTGGGTCTAAGATGGTTGTTTATACAGATCATGCAGCTATCAAATACTTATTGACAAAGCCAGATTCTAAGCCATGTCTGATTAGATGGGTACTACTCTTGCAAGAATTTGATGTGGAGATCCGTGATAAGAAAGGAAGTGAGAACTTGATTGCTGATCATTTGTCATGGTTAGTCAACAAGGAGGTCACTAGCAAGGAAGCAGAGATCTGGGAATCTTTTTCAGATGAAGCACTCATGTATATTTAGCAAAGGCCATGGTTTGCTGATATGGCTAATTTCAAAGTTGCAAAGGTCATGCCAGAAGATTTAACTTGGCAACAAAGAAAGAAATTTTTGCATGATGCCAAACAGTTTGTCTGGGATGATCCTTATTTGTTCAAGATTGGAGCAGATAATCTTCTGAGGAGATGTGTGACAAATGAAGAACCAGAAGGAATTCTCTAGCATTGTCCTGATTCACCTTATGGGGGGCATTTTAATGGAGAAAGTACAGTAGCAAAAGTTCTTCAATCAGGGTTTTATTGGCCAACTTTATTTAAGGATGCTCATAATCATGCTAGAAATTGTGATAAGTGTCAAAGAGCAGGGACGATCACTAAACGTCATGAGATGCCCTTACAAGGAATTTTAGAGGTTGAGGTTTTTGTAGGACCCTTTCCTCCATCTTTCAACAAAGAATATATTTTGGTAGCAGTTGATTATGTGAGTAAATGGGTGGAAACATTAGCTTTGTCCTAAAAATGATGCTAGCACGGTAATTAAATTTTTGAAGAAGCAGATATTTTCACGTTATGGAACTCCAAGAGTGTTAATTAGTGATGGGGGATCTCATATTTGCAATTATCAGCTAGAAAAAGTACTCAAACATTATGGAGTGAAACATAAGGTAGTTGCACCTTATCATCCACAAACCAATGGTCAAGCTAAGGTATCTAACAGAGAGATAAAAAGGATCTTGGAAAAACCAGTAGCTTCATCAAGAAAGGACTGGTCATGAATGCTGGATGATGCTCTTTAGGCTTATAGGACAACAATGAAGACGTCTATGGGACTATCACCGTTTCAATTAGTCTATGGGAAAGCATGTCATTTGCCAGTAGAGTTGGAGCATAAAGCATTCTGGGCTTTGAAATTCTTGAATTTGGATCCGTATGAAACTCAGGGTACACGCAGAAGGCAGATTCTGGAGCTTGAAGAAATGCGATTACATGCATATGATTCATCCAAGGCTTACAAAGATAAGACCAAATTCTATCATGACAGGAAGTTGGTAAATAAAGTCTTTAATCCAGGACAACATGTACTATTATTCAATTCTAGATTGAAGATATTCCCTAGGAAGTTGAAGACAAAATGGCCAGAACCATTTGTAGTAAAAGGAGTGCATCCACATGGAGCAATTGAAATATTTAATCCAGCTGCTGATGATCCACAAAAAAGCTGGGTGGTGAATGGTCAACGTCTCAAGCCTTATTTAGGGGGAGAAGTGCAACACTACAATGATGCAGTTGGTTGATCCTTGAAATTTTGGGTCAGGCTCATGATATTAAACAAGCGCTTATTGCGAGGCAACCCAGCATTCTGAACCTATTTACTTTTGTTTTCTTTTAGAATAGGATTTGATGTACTCAACTGGAAACTTTGTTTGTCATGATGGTTTGCTTATGATTATGATTGTTGGATAAGTAATGCTTGATGATGCTTTGATATTGATTGATGTTGAGATATGCACATTAGATGCTTATACAGGTGATTCACAAGCTTTGTGAACAAATGCATGATGTTGTGATTGTGATTGTGATATTAAGCAGGATGTGTATGTCAAATGTGAATGAGCTTATATGTGAGGTTTTGAGCTCTAGAGTTTGTGTGAATGAATGTTATTACTTTGGAAGCATGAATAACTTTGCCCAAGTTTTCTATGATTGTATTACTTGCTTGTTTGCATCATATGATCAAGGCCATTTGTTGGTAACCCTTGTATTAGCCAATTTCATGAAATTAGCCACTAAAAGAGAACACTATGTGCTCTATCCTTTGAACCCTTAGCCTTGAACATGATTTGAAGACCCTTGTTGAAAAACCTTGAGTTAAGTAGAAAATATTTTGTGGTATTGACAAATGTTCAAGTTTGGGGTTGTTAGGAAGTTATGAAAGGGAAATTGAAAGCATTGAGCTAAGAGCTAAGAATTAAGTATGTGAAAAGAGAACGAAAGAGAGAAAGAAAATAAAGGAAAAAGCAAAGCTCAATGCAAAAGAAAGTTGTGGAAAAGTAAGAATGAGTGTGTTTATATGATTCTCTTAACTCAAGGGTTTTACGATCTAGAAAAACCAATTTCCTTGTTAGCCCAGCCACGTTATAAGCCATTGAAAAGTCCTTGTGATGATGCATGCTTGTGAATGTATTTGATTGTGGTTAAATGAAAGGCAAAGTCAATTCATGTGACATTGTGATAGAAGAGCGAATGAGTGATTACCTCTTATACACTTGTATTTAAGTGAAACACTTTACTTAGTGAGAAAATATTCCATGAGCACATGAACATCCATGCTTAGTTGATTGATCATTCATGAAAATATCATTTGTTGGATATTAAGTGACTTTGTGAACACTAAACCATGTGCATGTTTTGATTGAAATCTTTGTCATGAGTTTAATTGAAGTTTTTACTTATCTTGAAAAGAGGATTTTTGAATGAAGTGAACCATTGTATTGATTGGTAGAAGATTGAGTTACATCTTGTTTGCTTGAGGACAAGCAAAGTTCTAAGTTTGGGGTTGTGATAACAGTTGAAAAACTGTTATTTTCATGCTTAAAATTGATACTAAAAGCAATCTTTAACACTTAGAAACTAGCTTGAAATCATGCTTTTGATCATATTTTTAGAAATAAGAGAGATGGACAGGTATATGCTTGATTTCAGTGTTTTATGCAGATTTTAAGGTGAATTTGGACAAAGAAGTGAAGAAGGATAGAGATGCAATCAGAAAAGACATAGAAAAGTGCAAAAGGAGAAGTCGCAACTACCGCTCAGCGGCAGTTTACTGCTGAGCGACACTCAGGAAACCACGTTAGCTCTGCTGAGGGGTGAAAATGCCGCTGAGGGGAAGAAACAACTCACGCACTTACCACTGAGCGACACTATTTTGGGCTTGGGCCTAATTTTTTGTATATTTTATAAAATTATATAAGCTTTAGGACATCCTAGGGTTTGTATCTTTGACTGAGACGAAGCAAACACTCACTTTTTCCATCACTTGGAGGAAGATCTTGGATGCTCAGGTTACCTCCTCTTCTTTCTAGGGTTCTATCGTTCATTCTTCCATTATTGTTCATCTAGTTTCACCATGAATATGGTGAACTAAATCTTGTATTGTTGTTGGGGAATCAATGTAGTCTTGTGAAACTCTCATATATGGAATTTGTGTTAACATCTTATTTTAGGATACATGCTTTCTTTTATCATTAGTTAGGGTTTTTCCTCTTTGCTTAAAGCTTGCGTTGTTTAACTCATTCAATGCCATGATTATTGATTTTGTCGATATGTGAACGTACGGGGAAATCTAGATCCGGGGAATTTCTCCCAATAGTATATTGGTTGCCTTTAAGCTTCTGTGCTTCAGAATTAATTATTAGGAATTGTATGAACTCGTAATTAAGGATAGGCCTTCTTGCAAGGTGATTTAGAGAGTGACATTAACATTGATGAAAAGAATGATGAATTCCTAAAAGTATATGAGAGTGGATAAGATGAAATTGATAACACCAACAACATACTCATCCATCTAATTCATTAAAGTGTTTGTATTCCTCTTTTCCATTGATCAAATTCATGCATACATGTTTAATTATTGTCTCTTGCATTTAAAACCTACAATCAATTGTTAACAAGTCTTAAATAATCAACAAATCATATAGCTAACTAGGCCGTGAGACCTTTAGGAAAACGATACTTGGTCTTACCTAGTTTTATTACTTGATACGATTCGGTCACACTTGTCGATTGTTAAACAAGTTTTTGGCGCCATTTTTCGGTGTTCATAAATTTGTCATCAACCTACACTGTGCCTCCATCCTTATGCATGTTGCTTGAGTTTCATTATGATGAGACTCAGGCATCTGTATGAACTGTTGAAGTGTGTCATCCATCTTAGCCCATCTTTCTGATATAGAGGTTTGTTGTTGTCATTGTTGTTGTGGTTCTCTATAAAATTGTTCGGTAGCATGCCCAAATTGACTTTGATCCATGCTTGAGTGAAGTTCCCACCAGTGGTTGAAATTACTTTGGTGGAATTGAATGCCCATATAATTACTTTCTTGTCTGAATTGCATCCTACAAACATTAGACACAAAACCCTAGAAAACACTGTTAGCATAGAAATTAAAAATTAAAAATTAACTGACACAAAACTAATATAAAAAAATATAAAACTAAAATAAATATAAAAAATTAAAAAATAAAAATAAAGTCAAAGTTAATCAAGAATCACACAAATAGAATAGTTTAAACCGTGAGTCCCCGACAACGACACCAAAAACTTATTGATGGATTGGCAAGTGTACTAAATCGCACAAGTAATATAAAATGGTAAGACCAAGTATCGTATCCCAGAGGACTCTTGACACTAAACAGTTGTGTGATAACTCAATTAATTAAGACTTAAATAAAATGAGATTGTTGGTTTCAAATGCAAAGACATAAAATTAAATATGAATGCAAATTGATCAATAGTAGAGTAACACAAAGAAGAACAGAGGTTGTTTATAAAATGGGATGAATATGTTGTTAGGGTTGAATATTAACGTCACTCACTAAATTACTTAGAGCCCGATCCCTCGGCGCAATAAGCCTACCTTAATTCCTAGTTCGTGCAATTCCGAACGTTCCTAAAAAATTAAGTCTAAAGATCAAGAGCTTAAGACGACCAAGTACTCATACCCTTGGGAGAATTCAACAAAAACCTGAATTGTAAGGAAGCTCCCGACACTCATGCAATTCATAAATCATGCTACTAAATGAGTTAAATAGAGCAAGCATTGAAATCAATGAATTCCCTAATAATTAATGAAAAATCATATAAATTAAGAATCAATTCAAATACATGAGAGTTCACAAGGTTACACCATTCCCCAACAACAAATATAGTTTAGTTCCCCATAGACATGGAGAAAGTAGATGAATAATGGAAAAACATGAGATAGTGAAACCCTAAAAGTAGAAGAGGAAGCTCCCTGATGAGTCGTTATTTCTTGAATTAGATTTAATTTGTTGCACTTAAATAAACAGGGGAATTGTGTTTAATTGTCTGTTATTTCCCCGTTTTCCAAATTCTGCTTAATTTGGTCGGAAATTCGTAATTGTGCTAATTTGGGTTTTCTGAGCTGATTAAGTGCATTTCTGATTGTAGGGAAGTTGTGGAAACATCATCTGGAGCATTGGGATATGGCGTGACACACTCAAAGGCTCAACATTTAGTCATTTAGATTCTAATTAAAGTTGTAATTTCGTTTTCTAGAAGCCCTTAATTAGAATTAGGTGTTTTGGACCCTTTTAGGGCAATTTTGTAGGACATGTGCCTTTTAGGTAGGTTTTTTTCTTTTGTGTGGACCCCACCCTCATTATAAGAAACTCACGGCCTTGGAAGCTAGGGCCGCCACTTGCCACTTACTCTCTCATTCTGGCCTGGGTTTTCCTAGAACGCTGTTTTCAATGGAAAAAGAAAAAAAAGAGCTGATGTTTTATTCATTTGGCTAAATTCTCATTGCCTTTTCCGTTTTTGGTTTTTATGCATTGTTGATTGATGTTTAGTCAAGCAGCCGCCACACTCATTGGGGGGTTTTTGGCTTTGAATGTTGGTGATGATGGGATTGAAGAAGTATGTTTAAGCACACGGAGATTGAGAGTGGAGACCTGGAGCACGTAGCATCCAGCGTGTCACGGAGAATGGATGGAGCAAGGCTTGTTACGTTTAGAGGAGAAGAGTTTAGGATTTTTGGAAGCACATGGACAACAAATGGATGGTCCAGAGTTGGTGTGCACGGTGTCCGAGAATGAATGAAGTAATAGAGTGTATTTAAATGCGGGTATATTTAAATGCCGCTAGGTTTTTTATTTTTTTTTTCTTTATTTAATTTCAATACTCACTTTAATGTTGTCAATTATATTCGGTTGTATTTAATTTCCAGTTTTAATTTAGTTTATTTTTGAATCACAAAAACACTTTCAAAACCCCCCACTATGTGTTGGACCTATTGACCCGAACCACATTTGGTCCTTGAGAGACGACCTAGGAGTCAGTTCCTAGCATTGTACTGCATTCTTTTATGCACATCCCTCCCGCCTCCAGATATGCCTTTAGAGAGTAGAAGGGTGTGTTGTTGTGTTGCTCCAGCCAGAGATACAAAACCTGGAGCTCCTGGGTCCTTTAAATAAAGTCAGAAAATAGTAGCAACAGGGCCCGGTCCAAAAGAATCGAAATAGAGAAAAAATTGGGCTGAATCAGCAATGCGCGACGCTCGGGCGCCCTATTTAGATGACAAATTTATGAACACCGAAAAACGGCGCCACAAACTTGTTTAACAATCGGCAAGTGTGACCGAATCGTTTCAAGTAATAAAACTCGGTAAGACCAAGTATCGTTCTCCTAAAGGACTCACGGCCTAGTTTAGTTATGTGATTTGTTGATTATTTAAGACTTAAGAACAAATTGATTGTAGGTTTAAATGCAAAAGACAGTAATTTAAATATGTATGCATGAATTTGATCAATGGAAAAGAGGAATACAAAAACTTTAATGAATTAGATGGATGAGTATGTTGTTGGGGTTATCAATTTCATCTTATCCACTCTCATATATTTTAGGAATTCATCATTCTTTTCATCAATGCTAATGCCACTCTCTAAATCACCTTGCAAGAAGGCCTATCCTTAATTACGAGTTCATACAATTCCTAGCATTCCAAGTAATTAGTTCTGAAGTGCACGAGCTTAAAGGCAACCTGATAGCTGACGGCTTGAGCTGAATCCGGAGATGTCGTGAAATCCGGACTTGATCGAGTTGAAGATCCGAGAAGCAGCGGAAGAAGCAGATGTAGTCAAGAATCCTAGTAGTTGGATTCGAAGATGAACGGCGAGGAACAAACCAGAGATTCGAGGTTTGTTCGGTTGAAAACCTAGGGTTTGAAGCGGAAGCAGATTTGGATGGTGGAGAGGTGATTTTAATCGGCGAGAAAGGTGAGGTCCTACGGTGACAGTGTGGTTCGTGGTGGAGGAGCTCTCTCTCGAGAGTGAAGTAGACGAAAATTCGCGAAATGAAGATGTGATATGGTGCTGACGAAACTCGAGAGTGAATAAGGCACGCGTGGCAATAGATCTGAGGCAAGCCACGAGGAAGCTCTCAATTGGTGAGAGTGGCGTGAGATGGATGGTGTGGAGGAGAGAGAATCTGATAATGGAAAATGAGAGAATGGATATTGTGAATGGAAGGTGGCTAGAGGAGATCCTTTGGGATTCTCTAGCTTTGACTTTCAAGGGAATTAAATTTTGGAGTTCTCTCAACAGAAAGTTTAATTCATTATTCTCAAAAAGTACCTTACAATAGGTGGTGGCATGTCTATATATAGGACTAAAAGTCCCTCCAATCTAGCACATGCCTAACACCTTTTACACATGTTTTTAATAAAAGTAAAAGAAACTATACTAAACTAATTGGCCTTGGGCCCCGCGTATCACAACCAATATGCTATTGGGAGAATTTCCCCGGATCTAGATTTCCCCGTACGTTCCCATATCGACAAAATCAATAATCATGGCAATGAATGAGTTAAACAAAGCAAGCAATAAGCAAAGAGGAAAAACCCTAATTAATGATGAAAGAAAGCATAAGTCTTAAAAGTAAGATGTTAAAACAAATTCCATATATGAGAGTTTCACAAGACTACATTGATTCCCCAACAACAATACAAGGTTTAGTTCACCATATTCATGGTGAAACTAGATGAATAATAATGGAAGAATGAAAGATAAAACCCTAGAAAGGTGAAGAGGTAGCCTAAGCATCCAAGATCTTCCTTCAAAGGGGTGGAAAAAAGAGTATTTGCTTCGTCTCTGCCAAAAATATAGAAAAATTAGGCCCAAGCCCATAAAACTGCCGCTCAGCGGTAAACTGTCGCTCAGCGGTAAGTGCGTGAGTTGTTTTCTTCCCCTCAGCGGCCATTTTGCCCCTCAGCGGATCCAACGTGGGTTTCTGAGTGTGGCTCAGCGGTAAACTACCGCTGAGCGGTACTTGCGGCTTCTCCTTTGCACTTTTTGATGTCTTTTCTGATTCCATCTCTATCCTTCTTCACTTCTTTCACCAAATTCACCTTAAAACCTGCATAAAAACACTAAAATCAAGCATATACCTGTCTAGCTCTCTTATTTCTAAAAATATAACTAAAAGCATGATTTCAAGCTAGTTTCTAAGTGTTAAAGGTTGCTTTTAGTATCAATTTTAAGCATGAAAGTAACAGTTTTTCAACTGTTATCAGGCGCCCGGGTGGTGGACGTCGATTTTCGTAGGGCTTGAGCCTTCAATTGGACGCCCGGGCTTCGAGTTCCAATGCTCGGGCAGCCTAGGGGGGCGCCCGGGCGGGAAACGTTGATTTTTCTATGCTCAAGCTTCCTGCAGGGCGCCCAAGCTTCGTGCGGTTCCCCTTTTAGTGCTTTTTCAGGCCTTTCTGAGTGTTATCTCCTTAGCACTGCATCTTTGCTTCCTGTATTAACTCATTTTCTATCAAAACAAAGGGAATTAGTCATAAAATCATCAAATTCAACCTCAACTCTCTTATTCACACAACTTAATGAAAAAGCATGAGTCCAAGCAAGTTTCTAAGTCATAAAGGTTGCATTTAGTATCAAAATTACATCATAGATAATGTATTTTAAACCTTTATCAATGATCACCTTGGCCGTTTTCATGAATGACCTTCCAAGAATAATAGGGATCTTTGAATCTTCCTCCATCTCCATTACTACAAAGTCTACCAGGAATCTGAGGATGTCAATTTGAACCATCACATCTTCCACAACACCATAGGGCTTTTTGGTGGATCCATCTGCCATAAATATAGTCATCCTTGCAGGCTTGACTTCAAGACCACCAATCTTTTCAAAAACAGATAAGGGCATCAAATTGATACTGGACCCTAAATAAATTAAGGCTTTCCTTATTTTATGGCTCCTGATAGTGCAAGGAATAGCGAAACTTCCTGGATCCTTAACCCTGGGAGGGAGTGCCTTCTACAAGTTCACACTATACTCTCCCTATACCTCAATTATTCCCTTTTATGCATATTTTTTTTTTCTTTTTGTTGAATTTTTTCAGGAATTTAATATAACCAGGAACCTTTTGCAGTGTCCCCATCATAGGAATTTTAATCTCCAATTTCTTGAAGATTTCCATGAAACGCTCAAACTACTTTTCCTTCTCCGTCATATGATACTTCTTTGGGTGAGGAAGGGGTTTTTCATATGATTCTTTCTTTTTTCTCTCATCGTCCTCCTCTCTCTTTTTCTTTTCTTTCCTCTCTTTTTCTTTTCTTCCCTCTCTTTCTCCTCTTTTGAACACTCCTTAGGGTACAAAAGCTTTTTCTCAAGTTTTTTCTTTTCTCTCTCAACCTCTTCTATTTCTTTTCTCTCTTCTTCCACATTCTTCCCCTTTTCTTTTCTCTCAACCTCACCTTTTCTCTCTTCTTTTTCTTGCTCTTCCTTTACATATTTCTCTTTTTCACTCAACCTTTCTTTTTTTCTCTTATCTAAAACTTTGTCACTTCTAGTGATAATAGCTTGACACTCCTTCCTAGGGTTAACTTCCATATTTCCCGCAAAATCATCCAGCTTCTCAAGTATGTGACCAAGCTGCATCTCCATTCTTTTGAGTGCCGCTTCAGTGCTTTTGTGATGACAATCAGACATCTACATTAATTGTTGAAGTGTGTCATTCATCTTAGCCATTCTTTTTGAGAGAGAGGATTTTTGCTGCCATTGTTGTTGTGGCAACCTATAAAATTATTTGGCAGCTTGCCCAAATTGACTTTGACCCATGTTAAAGTGAGGTTTCCACGAGTGGTTGAAATTACCTTGGTGGAATTGAGTCTCCATATAGTTAACTTCTTGTCCAAATTGCATCTTGCAAGCACTAGACACAAAACCATGGAAAGCACTGTTAGCACAAAAACAAAAACAAACGACACAAAGCACAAATTAAAAATAGGATAAAAATAAAAATAAAAATAGAAAAATAAAAATAAAGTCAAAGTTAATCAAGAATCACACAAATAGAATAGTTTAAACCAATAGTCCCCAGCAACAACACCATATGAACATCTCACCACCTTCAATGAGATTTGCAACACCATGAAGATTAATGGGGTGTCGGATGAAGCAATCAAGTTTAGTTTGCTAAGCTATGGTTGAACTCTTTTCCAAAAGATAGTTTTACAAAGTTGGAAGCTGTGGGTGCAAAGTTTTTAAACAAGTACTTCCCACAATCTAAAGTCAACAAAGGGAAGAAAGATGTATCTTCTTTCAGACAAGGCATGGAGGAGACATTAGGTCAAGCACGGGATTGGTATAAAAGCTTGTTGAGAAAGACTCCCACGCATGGCTTTGATGAAGCAGTAGTAGTCCTACGTTTGCTTGGAGGTCTTGGTTCACAAACCAAGTTGATGTTAGATGCCTCAGTTGGAGGTGATATCAAATGGAAGACTCGAGAGGAAAGCAACCGAGTTGATAGAGAATATGGATACTAATGATAACGAGTTGCACTGTGAGATAGGAGTTCCAATTCAACATATGGGAGTTCTACAATTGCAATCTCAAGATGTCTTGCTTGCACAAAATAAGATCATCTCTTAACAGTTGGAAGAAGTGAAAAAAAAAGTTATCTTTATCACCTCAAGAGATATATGATATTTCAATGGTTCAAAAGCGTTAGCAATAGTGGAAGCCACAAATTACTCCATCTGAGAAAACCTTTATGACCTTGTTTGCTTGGTGAACCATTGTATGGATTGGTGGAAGATTGAGTTAAATCTTGTTTGCTTGAAGATAAGCAAAATGCTAAGTTTGGGGTTGTGATAACAATTGAAAAACAATTATTTTTATACTTAAAATTGACCTCAAAGACAACCTTTATGACTTAGAAACTAGCTTGGAATCATGCTTTTGTTTATGTTTTGGAAATAAGAGAGTTGGATGGGTTTTATGCTTGGTTTTCCTTGTTTTTGCAGATTTTAAGATGAATTGGATGAAAGAAGTGAAGTAGGAAGAAGCTGGAATCAGAAGAGGAAGTGAAAAGTGCACAAAGATAGAAGACGTAAGTGCCGCTCAGCAAAAACTACTGTTGAGCGGTGTTTTGGTCTAGTAGCCACCGCTGAGGGGAAAATACAACTGAGCGTCAAATCTGAAGTGTCGTGCTTACCGGTGAGCGCCATTTTTATGCGCTTGGGCTTACTTTTTTGTAATTTTTAGAATACTATATAAGGTTTTAGTCGACCTGGGTTAGAGATCTTTGGCTGGAACGAAGCAGAAACACACTTTTTCACCCCTTGGAGGAGGATTTTGGATTCTAAAGCTCCTTTCTCAACTTTCTAGGGTTTTATCTTTCATTCCTTCATTGTATTTCATCTAGTTTCACCATGAAAATGGTGAACTAAACCTTTATTGTTGTTGGGGAATCAATGTAATCCTTTGAAACTCTCATGTGTTGAATTTGTCTTTAAGATCTTTCAGATATATGCTTTCTTTCATTAATTGTTAGGGATTTTCCTCTTTGCTCTAAGCATGCATTGTTTAACTCATTCTATGTCATGATTATTGATTTTGTCAATATGGACACATACGAGGAAATCTAGATCTGGGGAATCTCTCCCAATAGTAGTACAAACCTAGACATAGGAGTATGATGGTTGGTTGCCTTTAAGCTTCCCCGCGTTTTCTCTCTTAGACATTGCATTTCCAAGTGAGTTTCCTCTCTTTTGGACCGTTTAAATTTACTTTTACTCCGATTGAATTACTCTTTGATGAAATATCTTCCATTTGAACAAATTAAAATTCATTTTCGTTACGTTTTGGTGCAGTTTCTGGCTTGTTCTTGGGCAACGCTTTTTACTCTTTTTGGCCTACGTTTTTGGGCCTGCATTACTCCATTTCCCTGCATTGCTTTTTTAATCTGCTAAAAAAGTTAGCTTCTTTGTTGATAATTTTTTTGTATGCATGTTATTGGCTTTTGTGTATACATGTTATTGGCTTTTGCGTATGCATGTTATTGACTTTTAGGTCTGCATGTGTTATTGGTTTTTGAATATGCATGTAATAGTTGTGTTATTATAATTGGCATGTTAGATTATAAGTATCAAATCATTGAGTGAAACTTAGTTCCCGTTTGAAATTTAACATAAACAATTAATCTTTAATGGTTTGTATTAAATTTTGAATTGTCCGATTGGACAATTTGGGAAAATTATTTTTAGTAATTTGCTATAACATGTACGTTGGAGTTTATGGATAAGATTGATAAAATTTTGGTTCAATATTTGGGTTGTTCTCCGGATGCATATTTGATTCTGGTCATCCTTAACTACTATCATTTCGTGCATTTCGGAGACCAAAGCGAAATGCTGCCGAAATGTTATCAAATTTATGATGTAGACTTCTTTGCATGTGTCTTAGAAGTTTATGAAAAATAATTTTTCTGAATGGGTAGGGCCTAACCTTGTGAGAGTTAAAAAACTCAAACTGATGAATGATTTTACGAACATAGTATGGATCGAAGCTGGATGAATGAACGTTGCATCAGTGAAGAATATGATAAGGGTGTTTCGGAGTTCTTGCAATATGTTGAACAAAATGCTAAGTTGGTGAACGGGACAATTTTTTGTCCTTGTGTTCGTTGTCTTAATCAAATACAACAAGACTTAGGCAATGTGCGTGACCATCTATTCATGTTCGGCATAATGAGAACTTATACCGTTTGGACTTGACATGGAGAAGTACTGGACCAGCCTACCACGTCACGAGGAACAAATTATGTGGAAGAATGGATGAGTGATCATTTAGAGGACATGATACGTGATGTCGGTGAAAATAATTTTGGAAGAGCTAATTTGTATGATTCTCTTATAAATGATTTAGAGCAATCGTTGTTTCCAGGATGCTCAAACTTTACGTGTCTGTCTACAACTTTAAAGTTGTTTAGTTTAAAAGCAAGGAATGGATGGACCGATAAAAGTTGCACATAATTGTTGGAGTTGTTGAAGGAGATGCTTCCAGAAAATAATACTCTACCCATTTTTTTATGTCCAATGGGTCTTGAATATCAAAAGATACATGATTGTCTTAATGATTGTCTTTTGTACATAAAGGAGTTTGTTTCGCTAAAGTATTGTCCAACATGTGGTTTATCCCATTTTAAAAAGAAATCTGACAGAAACACTGCTAAAGAAGGTAATGATGGTTCACCTGCTAAGGTGATGTGGTATTTTCTTATAATACCTAGGTTCAAACGTATGTTCTCTGTTAAAGAAGATGCAAAGAACCTTAAATGGCACTTTGACGAAAGAAAGTGCGATAATCTTCTTCGACACCCAGCTGATTCACCACAATGGAAGAAGATTGATTAAAAATTTCCAGAATTTGGTGCAGATCCAAGAAACTTAGGACTTGCACTTGCAACTGATGGTATGAATCCTTATTTGAACTTAAGTAGCAAACACAGTTCATGGCCAGTTGTGTTAAGGATATACAATCTTTCTCTTTGTTGTGCATGAAGAGAAAATATGTGATGTTGTCCATGATGATATTGGGTCCTAGACAACCTGGAAATGACATTGATGTTTACTTAAAACCATTAATTCATGATTTGAAATTGTTGTGGGAAGAAGGGGTGGAAGTGTTTGATTCACATGTTGAGGAACAATTTTGTTTGTGTGCAATGTTGTTTTGCACTATAAATGATTTCTCAACTAATGGAAACTTGAGCGGTTATAGTGTTAAAGGTCATTTTGCATGTCCTATATGTAAAGAAAACACTAGTTACCTTTAATTGAAGCATGGTCACAAGACATCGGAAATTCCTTCCTCGTAATCACCCTTATCGTAGATTGAAAAAAGCATTTAATGCAAGTGCTGAGGATGAGGTTGTGTCCAGACCCCGGAATGGTGAAGAGGTGTACAACGAAGTCAAAAACATTGACATTGTGTTTGGAAAACATCATAAAAGTACGTTTGCAAAAACATTTGGAAGAAACGATCAATATTTTTTAAGATTTCATACTGGTGTAAACTTGATGTTAGACATTGTATTGATGTGATGCACGTTGAAAAAAATGTTTGTGACAGTGTCATTGGAACTTTATTAAATGTGAAAGGAAAGAGCAAAGACGGAATAAAAGCACGACAAGATTTGGCTGACATGGGAATCCGATCTGAGTTACATCGATAGATAATAGGAAGACGCACTTATCTGCCCCCAGCCTGTCACACTCTTTCTAAAAAAGAAAAACAAAGTTTTTGTAACTGTTTAAGAAGTGTGAAGGTTCCACAAAGTTATTCTTCAAATATTAGTAATCTTGTTTCTATACAAGAGTTAAAGTTAGGTGGTTTAAAGTCTCACGATTGTCATGTATTGATGAAACAATTGTTACATGTTGTTATTCGAGGCATATTACCTCCTTCTGTTAGGGGTATTCTGACACGTCTGAGTTTGTTCTTTAATGTCATTTGCAAGAAAGTTGTTGACCCTTGAGGTTTAGATCAACTGGAAAATGAAGGAATAAGACTACTATGTGAATTGGAGATGTATTTTCCACCTTATTTTTTTGATATCATGGTTCATTTGATTGTTCATCTAGTTAGAGAAATTCAAATATGTGGGCCGGTCTTCTTAAGGTGGATGTACCTAGTTGAAAGATACATGAAGATCTTAAAGGGATATGTCAAGAATCAGTATCGACCAGAAGCTTCAATCATAGAGCGATACGTTGCAGAAGAAGCCATTGAATTTTGTTCAAGTTATATGACATCTTGTGAACCAGTGGGTCTTCCCAAGAGTACACATGAAGGAAAATGTGAAGGTAAGGGTGTTCGAGGTGTGATAATTCAAAGTGTTAGTAGAAAAGAAGTTGACCAAGCCCATTTGTACATCTTAAACACATTGTAGATGTGATTCCTTACATTTCTGAACATGTTAATGAAATAAAGGCATCACACCCAAGAATGAGTGAAAAATGGCATCCTAATGAACATGTCAAAACCTTCTTACAATGGTTTAAGAAAAAGATTTATGCGAGTCCACATGTTTTTGAAAGTTTATTGAGGTTATCTCGTGGGCCGAACACATATGTCATTACATATAGTGGGTACTATATAAACAATATTTCTTTTCAGACAAAGGTAGAAGATGACAAAAGTAGAGTTCAAAATAGTGGCATTACACTACAAGCTGAAGCTGTGCACTTTGCTAGTTCTAAAGACAAAAATCCAATCACAGCATCCATGAGTTATTTTGGAATAATACAAGAAATATGGGAAGTTGATTATGTCACTTTTAGAGTTCCAATTTTCAAGCGTAAATGGGTTGATATAAATTCTGGTGTCATGACAGATGACTTTGGTTTCACATTGGTAGACTTGAACAAGATGAATTACACTGATGAACCATTTATCATGGCTAGTCAAGCAAGACAAATATTCTACGTAAATGATCCAACGAATAAAAAATGGTCATTGGTTTTAGAAGGAAAAAACATGCAAGGATATGATGATGAAGATTCTCTTGATATACTTGAGACAACATTTGTTGCATCAAGACCCATTGAAGACTCAGTTGATGACGTTGCTGATGACATCCATGCAATTCGTAGTGATCACAATGAAGGGATGGGAAAAAACAATATCTTAATAGGTTGTGATATTTTTTGTATTGACTTTATATGTAGTTTCATCATAATTGAATTATTACTAACCTTGTATATATTTTTCAGGTATGTCGACCTCAAACTCATGATCAGGACAGACCAGACGTGGTCGAGGCGTCACACGATTGCCAGATGTTACATCCGAACGCGTTGATGGGCAGAGGATACATGTTAACATTGACCCCAGATAAGGTCAGGCATCAGGGCCAAATGCTGATACGTTTAAGAGTTGTTTGGGTAAGTTAGGAAAAAACCATGTCTCTATCCTTCATGCATATTGGGATGACGTCCCAAAGGTCGACAAGAACCTCTTATGGCAAGATATTCAGGTATGTTTACTTAAAATAATTTTGATATACTTATTTTTTTCATCTTATTATGTCATTAAGATGTTTTTCGTATTAAACAACAACATTATGATATTCCAAACAAAATACATATTAGAATGAAAGTGTTATCGCATATACTGATAAGATGGAGAGATTTCAAGACAAGTCTGACACGACTATATGTCTTTCGAGACAGACAACATGAAAATCCATGTCAGCATTATACCTTCACAAAGGAGGAGTGGATATAGTTTTGTGCATCTAGAGAGTCTGAGGAATGGAAGGTATGTTTCATAACATCTACAAAGTATTTCATTGAGTTCTTATGATTTTACACTTATGAATATACATGGTTTCACAAGGTAAAAGGTTAGCCTCCGAAGAAAGGAAAAGGCTAAACGATGCACCACACTAGTTATCACGAGGAGGTTATGCCAAACTGGAAAAGAAAATTAGAAAGTCTAGAGCGGATGCCTTTGGGCTTGAGTCCCCAGACCTAGCACCTACACCTGCTAGGTACGAGCTGTGGAAGGCTGTTGATAACAGTTGAAAAACTGTTATTTTCATGCTTAAAATTGATACTAAAAGCAACCTTTAACACTTAGAAACTAGCTTGAAATCATGCTTTTGTTCATATTTTCATAAATAAGAGAGCTGGATAGGTTTATGCTTGATTCCAGTGTTTTTGTGCAGGTTTTAAGGTGAATTTGGTGAAAGAAGTGAAGAAGGAGAGAGATGAAATCAGAAAAGACATCAAAAAGTGCAAAAGGAGAAGCTGCAACCACCGCTCAGCGACAGTTTACCGCTGAGCGGCACTCAGGAGTTCACGGTGGATCCACTGAGGGGCAAAATGGCCGCTGAGGGGAGAAAACTACTCACGCTCTTACCGCTGAGCGGCAGTTTACTGCTAAGCGGCACTCTTATGGGCTTGGGCCTGAATTTTCTGTAATTTTAGAATAGTATATAAGCTTTAAGACGTCCTAGGGTTTATATCTTTGGCAGAAACGAAGCAAACACTCTCTCTTCCACCCTTTTGAAGGAGGATCTTGGATGCTCAGGCTACCTCTTCACCTTTCTAGGGTTTTATCCTTCATTCTTTCATTATTGTTCATCTAGGTTCACCATGAATATGGTGAACTAAACCTTGTATGTTTGTTGGGGAATCAATGTAATCTTTTGAAGCTCTCATATATAGAATTTGTGCTTGCATCTTAATCTAAGACTTATGCTTTCTTTCATCATTAGTTAGGGTTTTTCCTCTTTGCTCAATGCTTGCTTTGTTTAACTCATTCAATGCATGATTATTGATTTTGTCGATACGGGAACGTACGGGGAAGTCTAGATCCGGGGAATCTCTCCCAATATTATGTTGGTTGTCGTTAAGCTCCTGTGCTAAAAGAACTAATTATTAGGAATGCTAGGAATTGTATGAACTCGTAATTGGGGATAGGCCTTCTTGACAAGGTAATTTAGAGAGTGACATTAACAATGATTACTTGAATGTTGAATTCCTAAAATATATGAGAGTGGATAAGATGAAATTGACCCCCAACAACATAATCATCCATATAATCCATTGAAAGTGCTTGTCTTTTGCTTTTGCCATTGATCAAAACCTCATGCATACATGTTTATTTTCGTCTTTTGCATAGTACAAACCAATTATTTTGTTCTTAAGTCTTAGCTAATCAACAAATCAGGTAAAGTGTTTGGAATCTCAAGTTCAGAATAAACCTGTTTTTGCTCATTGAAAATTTTCTTACCAATCTCCAAGTAATCAGCTGCATCCTCAAGGCTATCATTTAAATCAAGGTCAGTGCAAGGATAGTGAACATCAGGTATGTCAATGTGCTCTACAGGGAATAATGAATCCACAGCATGAGTGTGCACATGTGTATCAATATCAGAATCCAGAACAGGCTTAAATGGTTCAAGTTTTACCAATTCAAAAGCATTAAAATTTACTTGAACCTCAGATACATGAGTAGGGATTTCAAGTTTACAGTAAACCTGCTCAGGTTTTTCCTTTACTACCTCACTTGGATTTTGACTCGCCAACTTGCAGAGCAACTTCTTTGCCTCTGTTGGAGTTCTGTCCATCAAAGATCCACCAGCAGCTACATCCACTAATATCCTTTCATTGTCCAGGAGCCCTTCATAAAAGTAAATCAAGAGTAAATGCTCTGAAATTTGGTGGTTTGGACAGGCTGTGCAGAGCCTGTTAAACCTCTCCCAATAATCTGCCAGGCTTTCTTCTTGAAATTGCTCAATGGTAGTGATCTCCCTCCTAATGTTGATTACCTTTGCTGCTGGAAAGAACTTGTTGAGGAATCTTTGTTGTGTTTCCTGCCAACTATCAAAAGGATACTCGTATAGGAACCAGTCTCTTGTTGCACCTTGAAGGAACATTGGAAACACTTTCATCAATACTGTCTCCTTTGAAACACCAGGAGGCCTCATCGACAAACACACCAAACAAAACTCCTTGAGGTGCCTGTATGGATCTTCATGTGCCAACCCATGGAATTTGGGAAAACTCTTGATCAGATCATATATCCAGTCTTGAGAATCTGTCATCTCCTCTATTGTAGTGCAAAACCTGTCTCAGACCTGGACTTCCACTTCAAACAAAGATTAAACCAAACATATAGAAACATAACATGGGGGAAAACCATTATTTACATAATTTGAAACTTCCAGAAACAACAACTAAATGCACAAAATTCAAAAAAAATGATAAAAATTCTAAAAACACAAAAATCGATAAAAGAAGTAAACCCAAACAAGACTAACTAAACATCCTAAAACACATCACACAACATAACACTAACACAACAAAAGACCTAAGACTGAACCGTTGGTCCCCGGCAACGGCGCCATTTTGATGAGAGGGTCGCACCTCTCACAAAAGTTGTGCATAAAAGAATGCAGTACAGTTACTAGGAAGTGACTCCTAGGTCGTCTCTCAAGGACCAAATTTGGTTCAAGTCTCAGGTCAAACACGCAGTGGGGGGTTTTGAAAGTGTTTTTGTGATTATAAGTGAACTAAATTAAAATTGGAAATTCAGTACAACCAAACACACTTGAAAACATTGGAAATGAATGAACAAAGCATGAAGATCGAAAGGTCCTACAGATGACCGAACGGTTCTATATTGAGACCGAACGGTCTCTAAAGCAAGTGAGGAAATTAAAAAAAAAAAAAAAAAAAACTAGTTCTGCGCGTTCCTACCCAAAGAAATCAGCACTTCCATTCTTTAAAAGCAAATAAAAAAAACAAATTCTCCTCCTAATAATGCTAGACGTGACAGCCGCTGGACCATCCATAATTAAAAGCCAAATAAATTTAGCACCTTTCCAAGGCAATTGAATAAGCACTTCTCTTAATTCCTAAATATAAAACTTTCACCGCTTATGCATAAAGGAAGAAAATTGTATCACTTTTTCTCTCAAAGAAAATGAAGGTGCTTCTCCCATGCCATCATCATTAAGCCATCAACGTGTTGGAATCAAAGGAAGACAACAAACATTCAATAAAAAGTATTGAACCAAAATTACAACAGCATCCTCCGTGTGCTTTAATCAATGAAAGGAAAAAATCGTGTTGCACCTGGTTCCCCATTCTTAATCACCGTGCTATTCTCCATACTTCCAGCTCAACTCCCGTGCTGCTGCTAAGAGCCATCCCAGAGAGTGACGGCTGGATCCTCACGTCCCCCGTTTTTAATACAAGATGGAAAACCCTCCTGTTGCCAGCGTGTGGGCCAGGTGTGCTGGACGTGTGCCCCGCTTCCTGCTTGGCTTCTTTGTGCACCTCCATGTCTTCTCTTTTTATTTTAATTTGCTAGGTGCACCCCTTCATTAAATGAAAGTGAAGTTTCTTTTCTCGGTGGCAGCTCAAAATGGGATTTCCGTGTGCTTGCTTCCATGTGTGTGGAACTTTTTTTTTTTTCTATTTTGGCTTCTCCCACTTCCTTCCAAAAAGAATAAAATATTCCTCCATTTTGTCTTAGGCCGTGAGATGCATTGTCCAATGATAAATTCCAGCCACCACAAGTACCCAACAGCAAGCAAATGCAAACAGATTAGAAATCACTCAAACAGTAAGCATTGGACTGACATAGGGGAGTAAAAAAAATACTGGGAACAGCACAGAACGAATTTGAACAAAATAAAAACTATACGTGAAAATAGACATCCATACGAAACTATGAAAAAAAATTGCATAGAAAACGGATAAGAATTGAACTCGAACGAAGACACACAAGTTGACACAGCTTTCACGCAGCACTGTGCGAAAATTGAAATGACTGAGATGCATTGGGCTCAATTGCCATTTCTCATTTAACCTTCAAATGTCCCAAATTGTATCTCCAAATTTTCCTTGTAAAATAATTAGCTCAGATAATTCAAATCAGTTAAAATAAGAATTTCCGATCAAATTTAGCACAATTAGGAAAAACAGGAAAATACCGGACGTTTAAGCATAATTCCCCGACTAATTCTAGCACATTAAACTAAGTGAAGTGAGGAAAATATTGGTTCATCACGCACTCACCACTGAGCGGTACTTTACCGCTGAGCGGTACACTTATGGGCTTGGGCCTAGATTTTCTGTAATTTTAGAATAGTATATAAGCTTTAGGACGTCCTAGGGTTTGTATCTTTGGCAGAAACGAAGCAAACACTTTCTCTTCCACCCCTTTGAAGGAGGATCTTGGATGCTCAGGCTACCTCTTCACCCTTCTAGGGTTTTATCCATCATTCTTTCATTATTGTTCATCTAGGTTCACCATGAATATGGTGAACTAAACCTTGTATGTTTGTTGGGGAATCAATGTAATCTTTTGAAGCTCTCATATATGGAATTTATGCTTGCACACTAGTGGAAAAATGACATTTTATAACGTACAAAAATGACCTTTTATAACGTAGTTACTAGGGACATAGTTCTGGGCGATATAGTAAGTCTGCGCATTTTATAACGTAGCAGAAATTTACGTTATAATATGTTGAACATATTATAACGTAGTTTCTAAAATCCGTCATAATATTCGTAGTTTATTATGACAAATTTTCGTTTGTCCATTATAATAGGTGGAAGGTAACATGACGTAGAAATTTTTGTACGTTATAATACGTGATCTATTATTACGTATATATTTTTGTACGTTATAATATGTGATCAACGTATCATGACGTACATGGTTTAGTACGTTATAATATATGTTTTTTTTAAAAAAAAAATTAATTATTACATTTGAAAATTATAATAATATACTTGTATTATTATCTTATTCCATCAATTTATAATCAATATAGCTTCAAATAAAAATATTTAATGAAACTAACAAAATAAAATTCATTTCAAACATTAAATAGTGTAATATTTAATACATCATTTATACTATGCATATTTAAATGATTCATATACACTTGTGTTAAATGATTCAGTAGTAGTTGATTCACATTGTCTACCCATGAACAAATCTCTACTCATTGACAACAGTTTGCATCCCCAAGCAAATGCCCAAAAATGGAACACTATGTTCTCGAGCATACTTAATCGCAAGAATTTTCCCTTGCACTCCTCCATCACCAAAACCTCTTGGAACTAGAACACCATCAAAGCCCTGCAGAATAAGTCCAATTACAGAAAACCAACTTTATATGCCTCAGGATCCTGCAGCAATATATTTTAATCAATCGTCAGAGGGTTGCATAAAAGCAAAAGCAAAACCAAAGGTCAACTAACATAAGTAATGCAGTAGATAGATCAGTAATCACCTCTTTATATTTCAATATGCATATTGAATAAAAAAGAAGTTGTAGAGAATCCAAAAGGAGGAAATTATTATGTAAAAAATAGAAGGGTTCAGTTACTAATTTAGGAGTAAGTTACCTTCATAACAGAAAGATATGCATCTCAAAGGCCTGTGTATTTTCCCACCATTGAAATTCTAACCTGAGGCACGTAACAATTGTTGTAAGCTCCACATTGGCCACTATTAAGATAAATAAATAATGTTTTTTCTTTTTCTTTAGATGATGCATATTTGAGATGTCTGCCACTCACAGTTTCATCACATCTGTCATAAATTTTTTTCCTTGCAGTCGACTCCTTCAAATTAGGCTCTGCTGCAACACTGTAAATGATAAAAGAATTAGTTTGAAGACCCAAACACTTTAGGATAAATTCAAAGGAAAAGGTTTAGGATATTGCATGAACTTAAACCACTTAAAATGTAAAAGTATGAAATTCAATTTTAAAAGAAAAAAGAAAAAAAGAAAACCATCAAAACCATGAAATTAACAAATTAAACTACATAAATATGGTTCCAGCAGTGCTTCAATAAAAGGCATGTACTCAATATCCCCTGCATGAAAGAAAAGTCATTGTAAATTAGTTGCTTTAAAGTATAGCCGATCCCACCACCAAGTGAGAAAAAACTTGGTGGTTGCCTTAGAATATAGTACTAAAAATATGGATATGAATATTATTTTCTCCCACTGTTTGCTAAGTATAATTCATTTTCCATTTTTAGTTTTCAACTTCCATCTAACCCATAATCTTTAGAATTAAATATGGGAAAAAATTGAATGGATATAGAAATATAATATTGAAAAAGTTCTATCTTAATATTGATTGAAAGTTTTCTTTGACTGACATTAGAATGACATTACTTGGCTGACATTAAATGAAAACTTTAATTCAAGTAGAATGAGTTAGTAGTATACGGGAAAGAAATGTTATGAATGAAAGAAGTGAGGAAAGATACTATTAGAGACCAGATACAATAGATTACATTTCAAACCATAAAATAATATGCACACAGATGACTCAGGATTTTCAGAAAAAGCTTTCAGCTAAGTTAATAACTAAATGTTCCAACAATCTATCAGTACAATAAGGTTGATAGATACCTGAGTCAGGTGTGCCCATGCTTCAAGAAAATTTTTATCAATTTGAAGTGATTTTAGATGTGCATCCTCAGCTTTCTTATATTCACCAATTGAAGATAATGCTAAACCCTGTAAAGGAAATTGTTTACTCAGAAAAATAATAAAGATATACTTTCATGTGACATGTGAGAAACCCAACATAAAGGGCTCATAATCAATGAGGACTAAAATGCTAAGACTCGGGACCCACCAAATATGTGTAGGCAGACTTATTATCCCTGTCTAGTTGAAATAAAAGTCAACATTATCACAGCAATAATTTATAATCAAACTTCAACTTGAAATTAACAGTAGACAGGACATAATTATTAAAAAGGAATAATATATTTGTTTCGCATGAAACTAACGAAGTCTCTGTCTAGACTTGAAGGAGCTA
This sequence comes from Vigna nakashimae, assembly GCA_034642375.1. Classification (NCBI taxonomy): domain Eukaryota; kingdom Viridiplantae; phylum Streptophyta; class Magnoliopsida; order Fabales; family Fabaceae; genus Vigna; species Vigna nakashimae. The sequence goes on along the minus strand of CM067760.1, from coordinate 20,324,127 downwards.
CCACAAGATGCACAAATGAACCATCATTATAGAAGGAAGCACAAATAATTATTCCAGAATCAACCGGTTAGCCAAATAACAAAATGAAAAAGACTGTCAAAGAAAAAGATACCTCTCTCATGTAAAATATCTACTGAGTTGGTTTCAAACTTTAAAGCCTTAGTCAAATCTTCAATAGCCTGAGATGTCCAGAAGCAGTAGTCAATGTCACATTATGAATTGTTATGTGTGCAAGAAAATCATTTATAATAAAAAGTGATTCAAGTGAGATCTTACTTAAGTAACTGAAAATTTCAATCACCTTCTTTTCAACTATATATATAATAAGATCACTAGTCAAACAGTTCCTTAACATGGCTCTACATAAGTCTTGACAACTGCACTAGTTTTGCTTAAACAATACATATTTGACCCAAGTGTTAATGCCTAAACCAAATCAAGTTTCTACTCCTTATAAGTCAAATCAAACATAAGTAAAAACCAGATCTCAAGATCAATTCATTTTCTGTACCAGAAGAGATCCATTTCATTAAGGGTGGGTGTCAATGGGACATACCTAACATGAAGCATTGATTAACTAAAATACCCAGGTTAAAAAATAAATAAATAAATTCCAATCAGCAATGCGAATTGGGTAAACTTCAAAAAAATTTACAAATACTAAGATCAAGTAAGCCACCCCACCTCAACAAACTCCCCCAAGGCTGCCCGAGCTTGACCTCTCCTCTTCCATAATCTCCTCTTCTCTCCTTCTCAATAACAAACTATAAACATCCAAAACAAAACAATTAGAAACATCTGGCTCACCTGATACATTTTTCTAGTAGTGATGTTATTGTCGCCAGTTAATTTAATGTCCAAAAATCGTTCGTAGTTCCCAAGATCAAGTTCAAGCTTCCACAAACAAAAAAAATAATGAAAATGGCAATCTAAAACTTCAAAGGAAAACAAACTGCAGATATCCTCTTTTACTACGACTCAGAAAGTTTTAGCTTGCACTTATGAAGTAAAATGAGAAATGAAAAGAACAGGGGAAAGTATAACATAACATACAACCTCAACCTTCCATTGAATTTAGAAGGAAATAAAAAATCTAATGACTGTCATCTTGTTGTAGAAAATTTTCATTTGCTTACCTCTCCGCTATCATCTAAGACGAAAACCTCCGCATGCTCGAAAGGAGACATTGTCCCTGCATCAGTGTTCAAGTAGGGGTCTGCAAATGATGGAAAAATTAAAACAAAGATAAAAACAGTGAAAATAGCATTCATTACTTTACATAATATGATAATAAAAGCAAACATGTTTTATTAAAATTTCTATAAATATGAAAACTAAATTAACAGGATAAAGAGGGGAAAAGTGTTACAGAGAAGAATGTGAACTATAACTACGGTTTGAAGAGCAGCTCTGAGAAGATGACTGTAGGCGCGACGCAAATCCTCTAAGCTTCTTCCAGGGAGAAGACGTAGCGAAAATATGACAAAAACTCGAAGAAGAACAAGAAACAAAGGATTAAACTTGATAAAAACCCTAGAAGAAGAAGGAAACCTATTCTGGACCGATTGATCGGTGTAAATCAAAGTTGAATCGGTGGAAAATGTTTCTAATGGTGAAAACAAGGTTTTAATCGGTGGAATCGAAGGGAAATGGTGAAAAGGAAAAGAAACCCCAACAGAGGGTTTAACTCTATGAATGATTCGGTGAAAATGAAGGATAGAGGAAATAGAGATGATTCTGTGAGTGAAGAGGCCTTGTCGTGATGATGAACGACATGCGACGAGGAGATGTCTCTCGAGAAGGAAGACGCCAGGAAACCGAAATGGAGAGAAATGAGAGTGAGGCTCTCTGATGTGAGAAATGAAAGTGCTCTCTCGAATGCGCGAGAGGAAATGAAATGAGACCTCCAAGCGTGACAGCGAGCGAAGGAATACGCTGCACAACGTGGCTGAAGTTCTGAAAATGATGTGGCTGATGACGGAGATGCCGAGAAATGCAAGTGAGAGGGATGAGACGAAGCGCGGAAGAAAAGAATGAGAGTGAACTTGAAATCAAATCTAGCGAGAGAGAAATGCGAAAAATTAAAGAGGAAGAGATATTATAACTGATTTCTAAAACTCCGTTATAATACATTAATAATAGGTTTTGAACTTATTTACAAGTTTACCATTGCATTTTATATTATAACTCATTTTTAAAACTACGTTATAATATGTTTTACACTTATTTACAAGTTTGCCACCGCGTTTCATATTATAACTGATTTATAAAACTACGTTATAATATGTCCTATTTTTATTACCATCTTGCCACCGGTCAACCTAGTATGACGGATAATTTTTATACGTTATAATAGCTTCGTTATAGAAAGGTATTTTTCCACTAGTGGCATCTTAATCTAAGATTTATGCTTTCTTTCATCATTAGTTAGGGTTTTTCCTCTTTGCTCAATGCTTGCTTTGTTTAACTCATTCAATGCATGATTATTGATTTTGTCGATACGGGAATGTACGGGGAAGTCTAGATCCGGGGAATTACTCCCAATAGTATATTGGTTGTCGTTAAGCTCCTGTGCTAAAAGAACTAATTATTAGGAATGCTAGGAATCGTATGAACTCGTAATTAGGGATAAGCCTTCTTGACAAGGTAATTTAGAGAGTGGCATTAACAATGATGATTTGATTGTTGAATTCCTAAAATATATGAGAGTGGATGAGATGAAATTGACCCCCAACAACATATTCATCCATATATTTCATTGAAAGTATTTGTCTTTTTCTTTTGCCATTGATCAAAACCTCATGCATACATGTTTATTTTCGTCTTTTGCATAATACAATCCAATTATTTCGTTCTTAAGTCTTAGCTAATCACTACAAGAAAAAACTGTATTACATACAGCAAAAATCCGTATATAAGACCCAAAATCCGTATATATTCTGTGTTTATATACGGATTACATACGGACAAAAATCCGTATATAATACCATCGTAGCTAAGTTTACATACGGAAAAATCCGTATATAACTTATATACGGAAATTATATATGGATTTTTCCGTATATAAGTTATATACGGAAATATCCGTATATAAGTTATATACGGAAAAATCCGTATATAACTTATATACGGAAAAATCCGTACATAATTTCCGTATATACATTATATACGGAAAAATCCATATATAACTTATATACGAAAATTATATACGGATATATCCGTATATAATGGTTTAACGAGAGCTATATAAATTCTCTGTATATAACAGTTCTCCATGCACAGTATACAAGCAGACCTGGACATTGTAGTGAACATTCAGCATTGTTACAAGCAAACCTGGACATTATACATTGCACATTGACATATAAATTTAATAAGGTTTTCAAATACACTTAATCCACAAAGAAAACGTTGTATATGAATACATAAATATTGTATAATGTAAATATAACTACAACATTTGGAGTTCATAAACAGATTGTAGTTGTGGTTCTAAATAAGTTCAACAGTAATGGAAATAAGTTCTATAAAATTCCTAATAATGCATGTAATCATCATTTCCATCTTCTGGTTGTTCATGTGGTGGTTCCTGGTGTGGTGGTTGTTGTTCTGGAGGTTGTTGTTCTGGTTGGACTGTATTGGGTACGTCATTTTGAACTTGAGGATTTTGAAGGTTTAAAAATTGTTGTGCAGCCGCGGCTGCTGAAGGCGGAAGGAATGGCAGGAGGACGCCAATAAAGCCTTCAAACTTTTGAAGCTGCTGACCATATTGTTGTAACTGCGATTTCAGGTTAAGAATTTCTTCTGAATTTTGAGGTTGAGGAGTAGAAGATGCCTGTGTCTGTTGGATGTAACTATCAACACAGTCATCTTGGGAAGTGACATTTCCAATGCCGTATACGCGTCGCTTGTATTTTCCACCAGCAGCCTCTAACCAACACCTGTTTCTCAATCTTTCCTCCTCCGCAGGGTCTAGAGGAGAAGATGTTGAGACACCAACAGATGCAGTCTCAGATCTAATTTGAGAAAATTTTGCAACAAATTGTTCCTGTTAAATGAATAAATATTATCATTACACATGAGGTTTAAAAAACGAAAATTTATAATGTGATAGAGTTAGTACAAACTTACATGGGTCCGCCTAGACCTTTCGTCCACAAATTCTCCCGTTGATTGACGAATATGTGTCTGCTGAAATATTTCATCAACATGCACAGACCGACCAAGCTCTTGTGACTGCAAACAAAAGGAGTTGTTAATAAATATTTGTAAAGTTTATGATTACAAATATAAGAAAAAAAATGTACAAGTTATATACCAAACGAATAGCATGCTCATGCACGCTTATAGATCCTCCAGTGTGCAAAACATCCACCCTTTTCAGATGTCCGATTCTTCTTTGCCGTTTCACACTTTTGTCTATAAAGTGGCATGTTCCACTTTTCCAAAAGAGCATTCCAAGTATCGTCCCCCAGCCAATCAGGTCTTTTTCCTAGAGTTCTAGCTTTTTTATACATCTCTGAGAGTCTATGAGATGCCTTGGTGTGATAATTTTTTTTGACCTTTTCCTCATCCTCAGGCTTCCATGAAACTTTTCTCTGTTGTTATATTAGAAATAATAGGTTTGAATAAGTAAAGAAGTTCAAAGTATAAATTAAATGCAGGATACCAACTATTGACTTGTAACAACAGGATTAGGAATGAAAAGTGTTTACCTTAAAACGTTCGAAGAAGACATCTCTGGTTGACTTAGGAATTGCACCCCATGTTAGCCATGGCTCATCAAGCTGTTCCTTGATGGTTGCTGTGATTGCCTTGGATGCAGTTTTTGTAGGATAAAACCTAAAACAAAATTAATCTCAAACATTACAATAATACAACAATGAATTGTGTATATATTAATTGAGTTATTTTTTTTCTTACCCTCCTCCAACGGGTGTAATCATTGGACGACTATTGGAACATTCTTCCATGTTATTGGCGGCTGAACTAGAATGTGGATCTACATCCTCTATACCAGGTGATGCTGCAATATTTGTGGGAGTTGATGGGTTAGAACCAACATTGGGAGAGAGTGAAGCCTGAAGATAAGGAGGCACTTGGTATGGAGTGGGTGTCAAGCCAGGCACTTGTATTGGAGGTGGAAGAGATGTACCAATAGAGGTAGGTGAAGATGTAGGAACTTGATGTGGAGTGGGAGTGAAGGCAGGAACAACTAATGGAGGTGGAACAGATCTACCAGTAGAGGTAGAGGTAGGTGTAGTTGGTTGACTGGTTGAACCAATTTCATTATTGAAACGTGTCATCAACTTCACTACGTAAGATTTCTTCCCCTTGCCCTTATTAGAATTTCCTGAAGGTGGAATAGGAGGGCCAGAAGGACCTGATGCCATATTCTTGAACATAATATATATTTTTATACAATAGAAGAAAAGAAAATTTAGAAATAGTACAATCAAAGATAAATGCAGATTTAACCAAATCATGGTTTTACATATATAATAAATTTCAAAGCATAATATGGTACAGAGTACACTACTAGCATGTACATGTAAATCACTATGTACAATATTATTGTTTTATATTAATCACTATGTACAATATTGTTTTAAGCTTTCTTGATATAAGGATATTGGCCAACCTACAACGTTGAGCTAAAACTTTCACTACAACCAAGCATAGTTAAAGAAATATCAAATTACGGTAGATAGTGCTTGATGTGTTTAATTGTTTAGCTAAATAATTTTAATTAAAAAATAAACATTTAAAGAATTAAATAACCCTCCTAATATGTTACATACAGTTGCATGAGCATACATTTGCAAAAGGATAATTATTTGAAGGTTTAGGTCTTACTAGGGAGCCTTGGTTGATTGTCAAAATGAGTTGTTCTATACTGGATTGCAGGTACCGAGTGCAACTACAAAAGAAAGAACATCACATATCAATTTATAATAAAGTAATAGAGGGGCAGTCAACTACAAAATTCTTAAGTCTGGGTAGGCTAAAATGTGCTTAATGAGTCAAAACATGTAAAATGCATGTAAAATCTGAGAGTTGTAATTGGTGTAAAGATTGCCAACAATCAGGAATTTGTGCCGTTATGTGATTGTTTGATAAATCTAAAGTTGCCAAATTCGGAGCAATGATTTGATTACACAAAAAAGAATACAAATCAGAAATTTTATTTTGAGAGAGTAACAGCCCTGAAGCTTGTAGCAAAAATGGTGGAAGTGCTCCCTCAAATTGATTTGAATTCAGAACTATAGATGGTCTATAAGGAAGCTTTAATGGTATATCAGGAATTGCACCACTGAGATTATTGTGAGACATGTTTAACCCATATAAATTTTGCAAGTTCTTCCAAAACCATGCTGGTACAGAATCATTTAGCTCTTTATCAGATATATCTAACCACCTTAAGGAATTTTGTGTCTGGAGCCAACCAGGAAAACTCGGACCTAGCTTGCAAGATGCTAATCTCAAACTTGTTGCTTGAAAAGGACGAACCCAACTAGAGGAAAATCTTAGAGACAATGTGTTGAATGATAAGAATAAGGTTTCTAATTTGGAAAAATTAGAAAGATGAGATTCAGTGACATCACCCTCTAAACAATTCCCCTCCAAGTTTAAATCCTTCAACTCAGATAACAATATGATGCTTTTTGGTATCTTGGCAGTAATTTGGTTATATGATAAATCCAAAGGGGGTGAGTTTTTTTACCTACCATTTTTTTAATAGTACTCTTTTTGAGTAAGGTTATAACAGTTTGTTTTAGGTTACTGAACTGTCATAAGTGTCTTGTACTGTATACCTTTTCTTCTCTAAACTTTTGATCAATCACAATCTTGTATATTTTGCTATTTTCTGCACTTGTTAGTTTTAGAGAAGAATCTGTTGTTTTATTCTCTTCCCATTGTGGAACTGTTGCTGCTTAAAAAGAACAACCATTCTTGAAAATGTAGTATTTTGAAAGAAAGAAAAATGTTCTTCTTATGTCGAGATTAAGGTAGTATTTGCCAAAAGGATATTTTAGGAGGATGGAATGTGATGTGATGTTTTATATTATATTTGGTGCATTCCAAAAAGTATTATAAAAAGTGGAAGTGTATGTTGTACGAGTAAATAAAAAATTAACTTAAAACAGGACATTTAGTTTTAATAAAATGGTTGTAATAAAAGTGGGAAGTTCTATTTTATTTTAGTACCACTATTGATAAAAAAGGAATGTTATTATTCTCTCCCTTTCTTCTTATTTATCTCCTCCTAAAGAAAATTGTTCCTTTTAAAAAATTGACTTAGAATTTTAATAATATTTTTTTTTTTACTCTTTTTTCTCTCTATGTCTTTAGTCTTTTCAATAATTTTAAAATCATTTTCAAATATATTTTTAAATTTATTTTGCTACTCAATAGAAATTTTTTTTAAAAAAAAGACATTGTTCTATTAAATTTTGAATGTGTCTTTTATCAGAGTTTGAATTATTTTCTATATTTGAATCATCTCTCTTTCTTTCTGATTTGTTTTTTATTTTCTCCTTTCATCTTTCTTTATTATCTATAAAGAATCATTCCATCTACCTCAATTCTTCTAAATACCATCAAAAACTTATTCAAGCATCGCATGGGTATCTCTCACAAATCTAAATTTTAAGCAGGTAATAATCAACTTACATGCAACTTGTACTAAAGTTTTAACAACAATCCATAAATCATAACAATCATAAAAGAAAAAAAAATAGGAAAGTGGTGGTGGAGAAACAGATAAAGAAAAGGCAAAAGGGTAATGAAAGGGCAATGGTGGAAAAGAGATGAAAAAAAGAGGGAAGGTTATCAGTTAAAGGTGAAAAAGGATGGAAGAAGAAAATAAATAAACCTGAAAAAAATAATAGGAGTTCCAAATGTAAAAGATAACCTAAGTTTGGAATGAGATCACTGATAGCTTGTAGCCACTGGCCATATTTGATTATATTTTATATGTTTTATAATCTTTGAAATATTCTTTAATGTTTTAAATGAATTGGATGAAACGTCTTTAGAAAATTTATTCTGTTGACTTGTTCGCTATAAAGATGAAGTCAAATTGCAGAAATTGGTTTGATGGCTGGAGCTGTGCTTACTATATTGGTTGTACTATTTCCTTGTCACATTCAATAAGTTAGGTATCCAATGTTGGTAAAATTTCTGTGACAGAAACAACATCAAAAAGATCACTTGGAATAGGCCATGACAGAAAATTGAAGCCTGCTCTAAATCTCTCCAGCTTGGAACATGCTCCAAGTCCAGGCTGAATGGCACCATCAAAATCATTGGAGGAATAATCCAAGAATCTTAGAGAGGAGGAGTTACGGTCATTAATGCAAAACAGGGAAGTCGCAATATGACCTATGAAGCTGTTATTACTAACATTCAAAGACACCAAACTTCCTCCAGCTGCAGCAGCTGCCAAGTTCTGGAGCAAAGAATTTGGAAGTGTCCCGTTGAAAAAATTGCTGGACAAATCCAGCTCCTGGATACCAGCACCATTGCTATTTTTGCCACTGTTATCAATCCCAAAAGGTGGCAATTCACCAGACAGATGATTGTAGCTCAAATCAAGAACCACCAAGTGATTGAGCAATGAAAAAAGCTGGTGCTGGAGACCACCAGATAATCTGTTATGGGAGAGATTAAGGTGAGAGAGAGAAGAGAGGTTTGTGAGAGAGGGGGAGATGAAGCCAGTGAGGCCTCTAGAAGGTAGCAAAAGATGTGTGACTCTAAGATCCCCATCACAAGTAATGCCTTCAGATCCAGGTTTTTTTTTTAGATTTTTACTGTGTTAATATATATTGTGTATATATGTGTTTTATTGTGCTATGTTCTGTATTTAGTTGTTATTAAAAAAAAAATTTAAAATTAAAAAAAAAAAAATTAATTAAAAATTTTTACTATTGATGTTCTGTCTTGTGTGTGCTTGTAGCATGTATAAATGTGTTTTGTTTTATCTGATTCGTAATTTTTAGTTTTTAGTTTTTACTTTTTATTTTTCGATGTCTACCTATTTTAATGTTGTGAATAATGCTTATTCTGCCAATGTCTGTGATTATGATTCTTATTCTGCATATTACTTTGATTTTAAATCTGCTGATTTTTATGATGAGAACAATATGTTCCATCATCCAAATTCTGAGAGCTCTCTTTGGGAGCCAGTTCCACAATATGAGAGTCAGCAGTATGATTCTCCTATTCAAATAACTCCTCAGCCTTCTACTTCTAAACCTACATTAAAGGAGTTACTAGAGCAGATGACAATGCAGAACATTCAGTTTCAGAAAGGGAACATGCAGTTCAAGCAAGAGAGCATGGAGTTCCAGCAGGAAACTCAAGCTGCCATACAGAATCTGAGTGATCAGATCAGGCAGATGGCCACTCTTGCACCTGAGGAGACTGATGAAAATTTTGGGGACCCGGCAGAAGTAAGCAGTAATTCTGAGACAGGTAGACACCCTTCATCTTCCCACTCTCTAGCAATCTTCAAGGAAGAGGAGGTAAGCATACCTCAATTTGATTATATTGATGACTATCTTGTTGAGAGGTATGCTGATGACTATATTGTTGCTGAGCATGATTTTAATTTTTCCTCTGTGCATGATGAGGACCGCTTTTTACTATCACATTCAAATATTTGTTCTCCATGCACTGAACATGAATCTGAACCTGTTATAGATATTGTTTCTACATTTGAAACGGATTCATGTTATGAGGTTGTATCTAAGGCTCGGTATGATGAATTGGGATTGGGTGTTATACCTCTGCATGATATTTCTGTGGAACCATTTTGCACTAACCATATTGCAGGAGGTACATATAAATTTGATCAGCATGCACCCACGCTGGAAGACAAAGGTGCCAGTACATGCAGCAGTTCGAAGATCAAAAGGCACCTACTGAATCTGCTCAGTGACAATATTTGCTGCTTAGATCCGGCGGTGGAGGATATTTCTCTGCTTGATCAGATTTGGAGGATGAAGCAATTTTTCCTCAAAATTTCCGTCTTGGATCCTGAAGAAGACATCTCCCTGATTGTCCAATTTTGGCAACTGCCACCATAATCCAGGGGAGTTTTTTTTTTCTTTCTTCCCCGTTTTCTGACTTTTATTACATTTGTCCTTTATCTGTTTAAGTTTCAATTGATGATCTTATGCCTTTAACTGATTTGGGACATTGTAGTTTAGGTGTGGTTTGGGGAAGATTCTGCAATTTTTTCTTTTAAGTTTGTTTTCCTTTTCTTCTTAGTTTTTGTAATTGTTATCTTTAAAAATAAAAAATAAAAAAACAAAAAAAAATATATTTTGTGATAAATTTTTTTTTTTTTGTTTAAAAGCGTGCCAAATCTGTATTCTGATATGTATATATTTTTTTTTTCCTTCTTTCTTAGTTTTCACATTGTTATGCTTAAAAACAAAAAAAAATTTCAAAAATTCAAAAAATTGTTTTGCGTATTCTTTGATTTTATTTCGACCCTTAGTATCTTATTATTTCATACCAATAAAAATTTCATTTCAGATCTCATTTTTTTCCCTTATTTTTCTTCACTGTAAAATAATTTCTTAGTTGTTTCATCAGATCTTTGATTGAAAATTTTGTTTAGACTAAGAGAGATTTCATTCATCAATGCAAAAAATTACAGAAATGGAAAAATGGAGATTGAACAGATCTGAAAATAAAATTTGCAGTAGATTCATATGTGAAAATAAGGTTGTTCAGGGGGTCGATCTTTAGTGATCGTTAATATTACAAACCAAATAAAAAACAAAAACAACATAAAAAAAAATAAAAACATAAGTGTTCATATTACAGTCCTTAATTCTGGCCACACTCGGCCAACGAAAACATAAAAAAAAAAAAAAAAAAAATAAACAAAACATTAAAAATGAAAGAATTCACGAGCTGGTTGTGGTGGTCTAAGGGAGAGCTCCGTTGAGGGAGCTCTGGTTCGAAAAGTCACGACAGGAGGCTTTGGTGGAGGAATTTCTCGTTCATTTCTGTCGTCATCGATAATGATCGGAACTGGAAACAAATCCAGCAGCCTCGGTGCCCTCATTATCACCAGTTGTTTTCTTTCAAACAAAAAAAAATAAAAAATAAAAAATAAAAAATAAAAAAACTTGTGTTAATAATAGAAGAGGAATGGAAAATTCAATGGAGGTGTGATCAGAGGTCTTACCGTACATGTATAGCGGCAGTTGTGAAAAGAGAGTGCCAGTAGGGTCTATCTCCGCTTGCCAGTGCCTGACCCGATTGCCATGGTTGTTAAACCAGCAGTGCACGTTATATTCGGTGGCATCTGCGAAGGTCCTTAGTCGAGACGCGATCTCGACGACTTGTGCTCGGCTTGGGTGTGTGACCCCATAGTTATAGATGTTCATCATCATCTTGATCTGATCATCTGTAGGACGCCATCGCTGACTAGTGTATCTCTCTGATTCCATCTCACTCGTCATCATTCCTCTTGAAATATTCTAAAACATAATAAAAAAAAAAATATAAAAATAAAAAGAACAAAAACAAAAACAAAAAAAAAAGAAAAGCAAAACATAAAAAAAGAAGTATAAAAATATATTAGATTCTTAGTTCAGTTTTTTTCTTTATTTGGTTGTTTTTGTTTCCTTTTCAGTTTATTTTGTCCGATCAGTCTTTGATATTTCTGTGTCTGGTCTCAGATCTGTTTCACGGTCCTTGCAAAAGGGTCCTAAACGGATCTACGTCCAGTTGTCCTGTTGTCCTTGTTGTTCTTGTAAATTAAGATTTTGTGTTTATTTTTAAGTGGGGTACGTGGCGTTGTTCTACCCGATTGTCTCTGCAATACCTTCAATCGAAGGGAGATTAACGTCTGGTTTCCAGCCTATATACCCCTTAAGTTTTAAGACAGTTGTGTTTTTTGTGTTTAAGTGTTTTCAGTTTCAAAAATATGAAAAAAAAAAAATTGAAAAGGGAAAGGGAGAGCAAAATAGAGAAAGCACAAGAGGAGGCAGAAAGCAAAGAAGAACGAAGCAGGAAAAGGAAAACTGAAATGAAAGAGCAGAAAAAGCAAGCAGAAAGAAATGGAAAAAGGAAGGAAGGAAGGTGTAGAGGACTTACCTGGAGAAGTAGAGCTGGCAGAGAAGCTCCTCGCGGATCTCAGACTCTTCAGATGGCACCGGGGCAGAGGCTCCGCAGAGATTCCAGCGCTCAGGTTGAGAAAGAGAGGAGAGCGGGGAGAGAGAAGAGAGATGAGAGATGTAGAGAGAGAGAGCAGGGAAGTCAGAAATGTTGCTCGAGGCTGAGGAGGTGCCCTTTTATAGCCTAAATTTCTGCCACTGTAGCAACAGTTCCGGTCATTGTCACCGAGACTGTTGTCACAGTACCGGTCTCCTTTTTCAATAAAAAAAAAAATAAGATTAAAAAAAAAAATAAAAAAAAAAATAAAAAAAAAATTATTAGCATCTACTGATGGGTGCTAGGTGTTTTAGACATCTGCTGATGGATGTCCCTGATAACATCTACTGATGGATGTTACTGAAAAATTTCTTCCCATTTTTCCTAACTTTTTATTGCACTTGTCTATATTATTTGGCTGCTCTGAAATTGATAATCTGATGATTGTAACACACTGAGGACATTGTGTGATTTAAGTGTGGTCTACTGGGGAGAAATTTTGATTTTCTGTTAGTTTCTGTTAAGTTTGTATTTTGTGTGTTAAATTTTTTTTTTTTTTGTTTTTGAGTGTTAAATTTTTTCTGTTTTAAGTGGTTTTTAGTGTGTTTTGTGTGCAATAAATTTTACATTTTTCTTTTGATTTCTGGATGATGTTTAAGTTGTAGATTTTTCCTTCACTTCATTAATACTTATGGTTTGAAATCCTTGCTTTTCTCTGCTTGGAAGATGATTATAATGTTTAAGAGGTTGATTTGATTGTGACGAATACCCTGTGTGAGATTTGAGCCACTTAATTTTCTTTCTTGTGTGTGATATGTATCTTGAATGCTTGCACATATGCCTTGGCTTGATTCTTTTTGATATACTTGATTGATATGCATGTTCAGACGTGATAAAGGCATTTTTTATTCTTGAGCCTCTTTAGCCAAATAAGCCTACCTTGTTATTATCCTTTGATAACCCCTTTGAGCCTATACTGTATATATTTCTTTGTGTTGAAGCTCATACACTGATCCTAAGTGAAAAACAAATGATTACCTTAACCTTAGGAAAGTCTGGAGCTATAGAAGTATTTTGTGAATAAGTGTGGTCTGCTTGGGAATTCTGATGAATTGGCTAGTTGGTTCCTCATCATGTTTTGAAATGATAATTTATATCCTGTTGTGTGATAAAAAAAAAAAAAAAAAAGACAGGATAAAAAAAAATGATGAGAAAAAGAGAAAAATTGAAAAATAATTTTGTAAATAATGGAGTCGAGAAGAGGATTGAATTAGAGGTTTAGGTGAGATTTCACAGTGTTTACATTTTTTCCCTAGTGCACCTCTATTTCTTCTGAGCTATAGCTACTTATCCAAATTTATCCTTCCCTGTCCTTGGCCCCATTACAACCCAGTAAAGACCTTTTGATCTGAACATGTGTATGCTTTAAGTATTGATTTTAGAGCCTTGCCAAGTCTACTTGTGTTTGTTTTCTTGAGTACATCGAGTTGAAATTATTTACCCTAGACACTTGAGAGAAACACTTTGCGTGCATCTGCGAGGTTTTGTTATTTTTAAATCACCTCTTGAACTGATTAATTATTTTTACCATGTTTTGAATTGCTTGGATGAATTTTCTGTGAGTATCTGCTTTCCATGATTTTGTGTTGGATATTGTTTACAACTTTTGTCTATCCAGATTTCTTGAGAACTATGTAAATCGATTTGTTTCTTTGTGAGCTTTTGTTTTCTATGTGATGAGTTTGTGTCACCACTTCCCTAATGTCTTTTGAACTATTCCTTGATCAGTGTCTTGATTTTGCCCAGGAGTGCAAAAGACTAAGTGTGGTCTATTTTGATGAGTCGATATTTTATTCACTTCACTTAGTTTATTATGCTAGAATTGATCCGGGAATTGTGCTTAATTGTCCGGTATTTTCCTGTTTTTACTAATTATGTTTAAATTGACTAGAAATTCTTATTTTGATTAATTTGAATTATCTAAGCTAATTATTTGTATTAGTAATTGCAGGAAATTTTTGGAAATACAATTTGGGACATTTGAAGGTTTAATGAAAATAAAATGGCAATTGAATCGAGAGGTGGAGATTTATTTTGATGTACAACACATTTTATTTTGGGAATGGATTTTCCTTTACAAAGAAATTTGGCAGCAACCCAAAATTGCACATGTGTTTGGACGTGAAAATGGTCTTGGATATGGAAAGGGGTAGTCATTCATTTTAAAGCATAATTATCGGTGCAACATACACATCACACGGCAAAGTCATACACTGCTCATTCAATTTTTGTCAAGCATTTGAGATAAACCGTGAACCAAGAAGGGACCACCATTTTAAAAATTCACGTTGATGGGACTCCAAAAAAATGCTAAGTGCTGAATTTTATTGGTTTAGTGGAAGTGGTGCACGTCCATTCACTTTGGCTTGCAGATTTTAATATCATCCTTCTCCATTACACATGTGTTTTTGATTCCTCTCTTTTATATAACAAAAACACACGGCCCACATGCAAACTTATTTTGGAAAGCATTTCGGACCACCACACTTTTTGCTGGAATGTGAATTTCAGTGGAGGCAGGAAGCAACCATCAAATTGGATAACTCCACACATTTGAAAGAGAAACTTTGCAGCTGGTGGCTTGCACGTTGGGAAGAAGGTGTCTCAGTCCTCCACGTCCAGCAGCGTCCAACAAGAAGAGAAGAAGTGGTGTTCCACCTTGGAGAGGAGATGAAGGTTATCATGGCTGGACGGTGAAGAAGGAGGCCACACAAATGAAAATAAAAATCACGGTTGGAAGCATTTGAGGGAGAAGCTCACGACACTTACATGCAGAAAAGAAAGAAATTATTTGTTTTGTCTTATTTTGAAAAGTGGTGTAACCTTGCCTATTGATTCACACGTCCGTGAAGAGTAAGTGGTTGAAGAAAGTCAAAAAAATGCAAGGAGGAAAAGGACAAAAGGTGAGCAACATGTTTTCTTCTTTGGTGCATGTGATATGGAGCACTTGGGGAATGGAAATGGGAATGTCCAGAGAAACACACGGATAGCACACAAAATGGAGGGCCCCTCACTGCATTCTTCCAAAATTAAAAAAATCATGGTCTTGTAGTATAAGAGGGAGGAAGGGCCGTGAGGGAGAGGGAGGAGGGGAATACAGCTGCTGGACAGCAAGCACACGGACAGTCAAGGGGCTAGAAAATACAGCAGCTGGAACGTGAAGAAAAACGCACGGAGATGGAAGGCTACGGTTGAGCAGTGTGTACATTAGGTTCCAATTTTAATTTCTTTACTGTAATAAATTCATGAACAATTTTATTTCAATTTAAAGTTTGGTTTCATTTACTGTTTCTGAAATTTAAATTCTGTTTTTCTGTTTTACTATTTTATTTAACTGCTGTAAATTAATTTCGGCTGTATTTTAATTTCTGTATTCTGTATTTCTACAATTTAATTTCTACTGCTGTTTTTACTCTTCTGTTGAATATTTCACTTTCAATTATTTACTGTAATTTTATTTTTTGTATGCTGTGCAGTAATTCTGATTCTGTTTTCATATTTTGTAATTTATTGTTTTCTGTATTTACTATTTTTCTGTATTCCGTTTTTACTGTTTCGGTATTACTGTTATTTAGATTCTACAATTCTGTAAATATTGTTTTGCTATTATTAATTACTGTTGTAATTTTATTTTCTAAAATTTACTGATTAACTGTTTTACTGTTTTGACTGTATTTTGTATTTTTGTTTTCTGTATTTTCAATTATGGTACTGCAGTTTTTTTCTATTTAAGATTTACTGTTTTTGTTGTAAAAATTTACTGCTGTAATTTATTTTCTAAATTCTACTATTTTCTGTATTTACTATGTACTGTATTTTAGTTTTTCTGTATTTTCGTTTTCTGTATTTTAGTTTTCTGTTCCAGATTTATCTTTTTTACTGTTTTACCTTGCTGTATTTTCGTTTTACTGTAGCAAATCGTTTTTACTGTTTAATTTCGTTTTACTGTTTTAATTTCAGTTTTACCATTTTAGCTTTATGTTTACGGTTATTTTTACTGATGCTTTTATTTTTGTGTTTAACGTTTTACGTTTAGTGTTCCCACATTAATTTCATCTTCTTCCATCTCTCTAGCTGAAGCTTCAGCTGCTTGATAACAGTTGAAAAACTGTTATTTTCATGCTTAAAATTGACACAAAAAGCAACCTTTACACTTAGAAACTAGCTTGAAATCATGCTTTTATCCATATTTTCAGAAATAAGAGAGTTGGACAGGTTTATGCTTGATTTTAGTGTTTTTGTGCAGGTTTTAAGGTGAATTTAGTGAAAGAAGTGAAGAAGGAGAGAGATGGACTCAGAAAAGACATCAAAGAGTGCAAAAGGAGAAGCCGAAGTTACCGCTCAGCGGCAGTTTACCGCTGAGCGGCACTTAGGAGCTTACGGGAGATCCGCTGAGGGGCAAAATGGCCGCTGAGGGGAAGAAACGAGACGCGCACTCACCGCTGAGCGGTACTTTACCGCTGAGCGGTACTTTACCGCTGAGCGATACACTTATGGGCTTGGGCCTAGATTTTCTGTAATTTTAGAATAGTATATAAGCTTTAGGACGTCCTAGGGTTTGTATCTTTGGCAGAAACGAAGCAAACACTTTCTCTTCCACCCCTTTGAAGGAGGATCTTGGATGCTCAGGCTACCTCTTCACCTTTCTAGGGTTTTATCCTTCATTCTTTCATTATTGTTCATCTAGGTTCACCATGAATATGGTGAACTAAACCTTGTATGTTTGTTGGGGAATCAGTGTAATCTTTTGAAGCTCTCATATATGGAATTTATGCTTGCATCTTAATCTAAGATTTATGCTTTCTTTCATCATTAGTTAGGGTTTTTCCTCTTTGCTTAATGCTTGCTTTGTTTAACTCATTCAATGCATGATTATTGATTTTGTCGATACGGGAACGTACGGGGAAGTCTAGATCCGGGGAATTACTCCCAATAGTATATTGGTTGTCGTTAAGCTCCTGTGCTAGAAGAACTAATTATTAGGAATGCTAGGAATCGTATGAACTCGTAATTAGGGATAGGCCTTCTTGACAAGGTAATTTAGAGAGTGGCATTAACAATGATGATTTGATTGTTGAATTCCTAAAATATATGAGAGTGGATGAGATGAAATTGACCCCCAACAACATATTCATCCATATATTTCATTGAAAGTATTTGTCTTTTGCTTTTGCCATTGATCAAAACCTCATGCATACATGTTTATTTTCGTCTTTTGCATAATACAATCCAATTATTTCGTTCTTAAGTCTTAGCTAATCAACAAACCACACAACTAAACTAGGCCGTGAGTCCTTTGGGAGAACGATACTTGGTCTTACCAAGTTTATTACTTGAACGTTTCGGTCATACTTACCGATTGTAAAACAAGTTTTTGACATCATATTTTGGTGATCATAAATTTGTCCATCAGTATACCTGGAGGACACTTCCAAAGGAATAGAACTGGCTCTGTGGTGAACATTAGGAGGACTGACCTGACTCCTCTTGCAAAGTATTGGATGGCATTTTCTCATGCCAACATTCAGCCATGTTCTCATGTGTCAGATATTACTCTTAGCAGGGCACTCTTCATCTACTGTGCTATCAAGAATCTGAATGTTAATATTGGGCAGGTGATAGCTGATGAGATCAGGGTGTGCGCTAATACTACAAATAACAAAGCATCCTTAGGACATCCGTCCTTAATCACTCACCTCTACAAGATAGCTGGGGTGGACACTTCTGTTCCACCATTTGAAAGGCCAAGAAAAGCCATTGATGAGGCCTATTATAGATAGTACTGTGGAGGTGAGGATGCAGCTCAGCCAGTCCCACCACGCCGTGCTCGCAGAGAGAGGGCAAGCACAGAGTCAGGCATCTGCTGAGACACATGAAGGAGAACCGTTCCAAATGAGGGACATGTACATGTCTCTTATAGGTGCTCAGTTACAGTCTATTCACAGAGGGCAGGTGGCTACTGCTGAGATGATTGTTTCATTTTTGTTGAGAGGGTCGCACCTCCCACAAAAGTTGTGCATAAAAGAATGCAGTATAGTACTAGGAAGTTACTCCTAGGTCGTCTCTCAAGGACCAATTTGGGTTCAGTCTTAGATCAACACGTAGTGGGGGGGTTGAAAATGTTTGTGATTTTTAATAAACTGAATTAAAACTTAAAAGTAAATGATAACAGTTGAAAAACTGTTATTTTCATGCTTAAAATTGATACTAAAAGCAACCTTTAGACTTAAAAACTAGCTTGAAATCATGCTTTTATCTATATTTTCAGAAATAAGAGAGCTGGACAGGTTTATGCTTGATTTAAGTGTTTTTGTGCAGGTTTTAAGGTGAATTTAGTGAAAGAAGTGAAGAAGGAGAGAGATGGAATCAGAAAAGAGATCAAAGAGTGCAAAAGGAGAAGCCGAAAGCACCGCTCAGCGGCATTTTATCGCTGAGCGGCACTCAGGAGGTCACGGGAGGTCCGCTGAGGGGCAAACTGGCCGCTGAGGGGAAGAAAAGGGACGCGCAGTCACCGCTGAGCGGTATTTACCGCTGAGCGGCACTTTTATGGGCTTGGGCTTTTGTAATCTTTTGTAACTCTAGAATAGTATATAAGGACTTGCACGTCCTAGAATTAGTATCTTTGGCAGAAACAAAGTAAACACTCTCTCTTCCACCCCTTTGAAGGAGGATCTTGGATGCTCAGGCTACCTCTTCACCTTTCTAGGGTTTTATCTTTCATTCTTTCATTATTGTTCATCTAGGTTCACCATGAATATGTTGAACTAAACCTTGTATGTTTGTTGGAGAATCAATGTAATCTTTTGAAGCTCTCATATATGGAATTTGTGCTTGCATCTTAATCTAAGATTTATGCTTTCCTTCATCATTAGTTACGGTTTTTCCTCTTTGCCTAATGCTTGCTTTGTTCAACTCATTCAATGCATGATTATTGATTTTGTCGATACGGGAACGTACGGGGAAGTCTAGATCCGGGGAATTACTCCCAATATTATATTGGTTGTCGTTAAGCTCCTGTGCTAAGAGAACTAATTATTAGGAATGCTAGGAATCGTATGAACTCGTAATTAGGGATATGCCTTCTTGACAAGGTAATTTAGAGAGTGGCATTAACAATGATGGTTTGAATGTTGAATTCCTAAAATATATGAGAGTGGATAAGATGAAATTGACCCCCAACAACATATTCATATATATATTTCATTGAAAGTGATTGTCTTTTGCTTTTGCCATTGATCAAAATCTCATGCATACATGTTTATTTTCTGTTTTGCATATTAAACTCCAATTATTTCGTCCTTAAGTCTTAGCTAATCAAAGAATCACATAACTAAACTAGGCCGTGAGTCCTTTGGGAGAACGATACTTGGTCTTACCGAGTTTATTACTTGAAACGATTCGGTCATACTTGCCGATTGTTCAACAAGTTTGTGACATCATATTTTGGTGATCATAAATTTGTCCATCAAGTTTTTGGCGCCGTTGCCGGGGACTCTGGTTTAACTGGTTAATTTGTGTGACTATTGATTATCTTTGACTTTAATTTTGAATTTCTGTTTTTATTTTCTGTTTTTATTTTTTCGGTTTTTATTAGATTAGATTAGATTTTATTTTATTTTATTTTTAGATTAGATTTTATTTTATCTTTTTAGATTAGATTAGATTTTATTTTTTTTATCTTTTATCTTCTAAATCTTTTATCTTCTTATCTTCTTATCTTCTGAATCTTTTATCTTTTTATCTTTTAAATATATATCTTCTCTTATATCTTTTTGTGCTAACAAATATTTTCTAGGGTTTTGTTTTCTTGTGTATGCAGGAGGCAATTCGAACTAGGAGTAAGAAAACAACAGAACCTCTTCTTGAAGGTCTAGACGAGAGTAGAAGGAGGATAAGAATCAGAACATCTAGAGAACTTTTCCCTTCTCCAGAAACTCTCTTACAATCATCACCACAAGGTTCTGTTCATAGCACAGGAAGTATGGAGGGTAATAATGGTAGAAGAACTCTTGCAGACTACACCAATATTGCTGGGCCTCAACACTTTAACAGCATAGCTAGACCTAGAGTCAATGCAGCAAATATGGAGGTCAAACCAGCACTGATTCAACTGGTGAAGAGTAATCAATTTAATGGGTTATCTCATGAAAGCCCATATGAGCACCTCACTACCTTTAATGAGATTTGCAACACAGTCAAGATTAATGGGGTGCCAGACGAAGCTATCAAACTTAGCTTGTTTCCTTTCTCATTGGGAGGCAATGCTAAGCTTTGGTTGAACTCTTTTCCAGAAGAAAGTTTCACAGAGTGGGAAGCAGTGGTCACAAAATTCTTAAACAAATACTTCCCACAGTCTAAGGTGACTAAAGGAAAGCAAGAGATTTCTTCATTCAAGCAGGGCATGGAAGAATCACTGGGGCATGCATGGGACAGGTATAAAAGCTTGTTACGTAAAACTCCCATGAATGGTTTTGCAGAACATGAAGTAGTCTTAAGTTTCCTTGGAGGGCTTGGTTCACAAACCAAGATGATACTTAACGCCTCTGCTGGAGGCAATATCAAATGGAAGACTCCAGAGGAAGCAACTGAAATTATTGAAAATATGGCTACTAGTGACAACGAACTCAATATTGAAAAAGGAGACCTTAGTCAGAAGGAGTTGTTACAATCAAATGAGGCTTTGCTTATCCAAAATAGAATTATCTCTCAACAGCTTGAAGAAGCAACCATGAGACTTTCTCAAATACCACAGGAAATACAACAGGTGTCAATGGTTCAAGCGCAACAACAACAATGGCAGATGCAATTCACTCCAGTTGAGAAAACAACAAAGCTTGAAGAGACTTTCCAAAGATTCTTGAAGACGAATGAATCTTATTGTCATAATGTGGATGCTGCATTTAAAAAAATGGAGGTTTATGTTGAGAGAATAGTTGACGAGATGAAACATGATAATCTTGGAAAGGATTGTAAAACTGTTGTGACTAGAAGTGGTAGAGTGTTAGAGGAAAGACAAAAAGAGAGAGAGGAAAAAAAAATGAGAGTGAGAGTGAAAAAGAATCATGTGAGTGGAAAGAAAGAGTTGAGAGAAAGAAAGAGAAAAAAGAAGAAGAAGAGGGGAGAGAAAAAAAAGAGAGAGAAGAGAGACAAAAAGAAAAAGAGTATGAAAAGCCACTTCCGTATCCAAAGGGTTATTCAAGGAAGGAGAAAGAAAAGCAGTTGGAAAGATTCATGGAACTGTTTAAGAAGTTGGAGATTACTATACCATTCTCTGAAGCATTGCAACAGATGCCAGCATATGCAAAATTTTTGAAGGAACTTCTCACAAAGAAACACAAGTACATTGAGAAGGAAACTATTAATATACAGGGAAATTGCAGTGCAATCATACAGAAACTACCTCCTAAACTTAAAGACCCAGGAAGCTTCACTATTCCATGCACCATAGGAGATGTGAAAGTTGGAAGAGCATTGATTGATTTGGGAGCTAGCATTAATCTAATGCCGCTATCCATGTGCAGAACAATTCAGGGTCTGGAAATTAAACCAACCAGAATGGCTCTTCAATTGGCAGACAGGTCTCTTAAATATCCATATGGAGTGGTTGAAGATGTTCTAGTGAAGGTCGACAAATTTGTATTTCCAGTGGATTTTATTGTGATGGAGATGGAAGGAACTAGTGATGTTCCTCTTATTCTTGGGAGACCTTTTATGAAGACTGCTAGAGTTCTGATTGATGTAGAGAATGGTAAGCTTAAACTGAGAGTTGATGATGAAGAAGTCACTTTTGATGTATCCAAGGCCATGACATATCCAAATGATGACAAAGCATGTTTTCAATTTGATGAACTTGATGAAGTTTGTATGGTTCAGGAGAGAATGGTGCGAAATATTTCCCCATTGGAAAAAACTCTCATTGATGCATGTGAAGATTTAGATGAAGAAGAAGAGAAACTGATTGATGAATGTCTGATGGACTTGGAAACATTGAAAAAGAGTACAGAGGTAGATCCAAAATTCGAAATAATTGATAAGGAAGAAGCAGTCAAAGCACAGACACCAGAATTAAAAAGATTGCCTTCCCATCTAAAATATGTTTTTCTAGAAGAAGATGGAACAAAGCCAGTCATCATCAATAACTCTTTATCTTTACAAGAAGAAGAGCAGTTGATAGAAATTCTGAAAGCCAACAAAGAAGCAATTGGGTGGTTAATATCAGATCTCAAAGGTATTAACCCAACTTATTGCATGCACAAGATTTTTATGGAAGAAGACTATAAACCAAGTGCTCAACCACAGAGAAGGTTAAATCCTGTTATGAAGGAGGTGGTCAGAAAAGAAGTGTTGAAACTGCTAGAAGCTGGTATCATCTATCCAATTTCTGACAGTGAATGGGTGAGTCCAGTACAGGTGGTTCCAAAGAAAGGTGGGATGACAGTAATTTATAATGATAAGAATGAACTCATTCCTACTCGGACAGTCACTGGTTGGCGTATGTGCATTAATTACAGGAAGCTTAATAAAGCTACTAGGAAAGATCATTTTCCTCTTCCCTTCATGGATCAGATGCTAGAAAGGTTATCAGGGCAGGCTTTCTATAGTTTTCTAGATGGATATTCTGGATATAATCAAATTGTGGTAGATCCAAAAGACCAAGAGAAGACGGCTTTTACTTGTCCTTTTGGTATCTTTGCGTATAGAAAGATGCCTTTTGGATTATGTAATGCTCCAGCTACGTTTCAGAGGTGTATGCAGGCAATCTTTGCAGATCTTTTAGAAAAATGCATTGAAGTATTCATGGATGATTTCTCAGTTTTTGGAAATTCCTTCCAAAGGTGTTTAGCTAGTTTGAACACTGTTCTCAAGAGATGTGTTCAGACAAATTTGGTTTTGAATTGGGAGAAATGTCATTTCATGGTAACTGAAGGAATTGTATTGGGGCATAAAATCTCTGCTAAAGGAATTGAGGTAGACAAAGCTAAAGTAGAAGTTATTGAGAAACTACCTCCACCAACAAATGTAAAGGGGATTAGAAGTTTTCTTGGTCATGCTGGGTTTTATAGAAGATTTATCAAAGATTTCTCAAAAATTGCTAAACCATTGAGTAATCTTTTGATGAAGGATGCTCCTTTTGTGATGAATGAAGATTGCCTAAAAGCTTTTGATATATTGAAGAAGAAGCTAGTGTCAGCTCCGGTAATTGTAGCACCAGATTGGAATCAGAATTTTGAATTAATGTGTGATGCAAGTGATTATGCAATAGGAGTTGTCCTTGGCCAAAGGAAAGAACAAAAGTTTCATCCAATCTATTATGCTAGCAAGGTGCTGAATGATGCTCAATTGAATTATGCTACCACAGAGAAAGAGTTCCTTGCCATTGTATATGCTCTAGAGAAATTTAGACCTTATCTTATTGGGTCTAAGGTGATTGTCTATACAGATCATGCAGCTATCAAATACTTGTTGACAAAACCAGATTCTAAGCCATGTCTGATTAGATGGGTACTGCTATTGCAAGAATTTGATGTAGAAATCCGTGATAAGAAAGGAAGTGAGAATTTAATTGCTGATCATTTGTCACGGTTAGTCAACAATGAGGTCACTAGCAAGGAGTCTGAAATCTGGGAATCTTTTTCAGATGAATCACTCATGTACATTCAGCAGAGGCCTTGGTTTGCTGATATGGCAAATTTTAAAGCTGCAAGAGTCATGCCGGAAGACTTAACTTGGCAACAGAGAAAGAAAGTTCTGCATGATGCCAAGCAGTTTGTGTGGGACGATCCATATTTGTTCAAAATTGGAGCAGATAATCTTCTAAGGAGATGTGTTACAAATGAAGAAGCAGAAGGAATTCTCTGGCATTGTCATGATTCACCTTATGGAGGACATTTTAATGGGGAAAGAACAGCAGCAAAAGTCCTTCAATCAGGGTTTTATTGGCCAACTTTATTTAAAGATGCCCATAATCATGCGAGGAATTGTGATAAATGTCAAAGAGCAGGGACAATCACTAAACGTCATGAGATGCCTTTACAAGGTATTTTAGAGGTTGAGGTTTTTGATTGTTGGGGTATTGACTTTGTTGGACCCTTCCCTCCAGCTTTCAACAATGAATATATTCTGGTAGCAGTGGATTATGTGAGTAAATGGGTGGAAGCATTAGCTTGTCCTAAAAATGATGCTAGCACGGTAATTAAATTTCTGAAGAGGCAGATATTCTCACGTTTTGGCACTCCAAGAGTGTTGATTAGTGATGGAGGATCTCATTTTTGGAATTATCAGCTAGAGAAAGTACTCAAACACTATGGAGTAAAGCATAAGGTAGCTGCACCTTATCATCCACAAACCAATGGACAAGCTGAGGTGTCTAACAGGGAGATAAAAAGAATCCTGGAAAAAACTGTGACTTCATCAAGAAAGGATTGGTCTCTCAAATTGGATGATGCTCTTTGGGCTTATAGGACAGCAATGAAGACGTCCATGGGACTATCACCATTTCAATTAGTCTATGGGAAAGCATGTCATTTGCCAGTTGAATTGGAGCATAGAGCATTATGGGCTTTGAAATTCTTGAATTTTGATCCTTATGAAACTCAATGCACACGCAGAAGGCAGATTTTGGAGCTTGAAGAAATGCGGTTACATGCATATGATTCATCCAAGGCTTACAAAGACAAAATTAAATTTTATCATGACAGGAAGTTGGTGAATAGAGTTTTTAATCCAGGACAACAGGTACTATTGTTCAATTCAAGATTGAAGATATTTCCTGGGAAGCTGAAGTCAAAATGGACAGGACCATTTGTGATAAAAGAAGTGCATCCGCATGGAGCAATTGAAATATTTAATCCATCTGCTGATGATCCACAGAGAAGTTGGGTGGTAAATGGTCAACGTCTCAAGCCTTATCTAGGGGGAGAGGTGCAACAATGTTCTACAATGATGTTGTTGGTTGATCCTTGAAAGTTTGGGTCAGGCTCGGGACGTTAAACAAGCGCTTACTGGGAGGCAACCCAGTATTTTGTAAGTATTTTATGTTAGGTTGATGTACGCTATTGAACACCTGGTTTATTATGATGGTTTGCTATTAACTGTGATTGTTTGATAAGTAATGCTTGATGATGCTTATTGATTGATTGATGTTGAGATGATGTGCACATTAAAATGCTTATACAGGTGATTCACAAGCTTTGTGAATAAATGCATGATATCATGATTGTGATTGTGAAATTAAGCAGGATGTGTATTGATGGACAAATTTGTAAGCACCAAATTATGATGTCACAAACTTGTTTCACAATCGGCAAGTATGACCGAATCGTTCAAGTAATAAACTTGGTAAGACCAAGTATCGTTCTTCCCAAAGGACTCACGGCCTAGTTTAGTTATGTGATTTGTTGATTAGCTAGAACTTACAAACGAAATATTTAGAGTTCAATATGCAAAGACGAAAATAAACATGTATGCATGAAATTTGATCAATGGCAAAGACAAAAGATAAACACTTTCAATGAATTATATGAATGAATATGTTGTTGGGGGTCAATTTCATCTCATCCACTCTCATATATTTTAGGAATTCAACATTCAAATCATCATTGTTAATGCCACTCTGTCAGAGCGGCTGCAGCGGAAGGGTTAGCGTGGGATAACAAACCAAGAGGGTTTTTAATACTAACGTGTGCCTTTTAATTTCTACTCAATTAAACTTACTAAGCAATTAATGAAGACAAATAATGCAAGAGTAAGGTAGAGAGAAATTTGCACAGATGATTTTATCCTGGTTCGGATCTTACCAATCCTACGTCCAGTCGCTTATCTCAAAACAAGATAAACCTTTCACTAATCACAAAACAATTACAAACTACAATCACAAAGATACAATTTGTAAGAGTTTAGAAACCACCTCTCTTGATGCCACAAGAGATGAGAACACCACCTCCTTCGAATGCTTCACGAAGGATGAACCAACTTACACCTCCTTTGAATCTTCACAAAGGATGACCACCTCCTTCGAATGCTTCACGAAGGATGAACTTCCTCTTCCGAACACCTCCTTAGACACACCAAGGATGAATCAGCTATTCCTCTATCACCGTAGAAGTATTCCACCAACTCTACAGACAGAGTTTCCTTAGCTGAGCAAGAGCACACAATTCTCAAGAGTTTCTGAGTATTTGAGCACAAGGGAAGAGTTTCTCTAGTTGGTTTCTGGATATTGATTCTTGAGAGGAAATGAGAGTCTATTTATAGACTCATCCAAAGGCTCTTCCATTCACTAAAAGACAAACTTAACGGCTAGTTTGTCCAACGGCCATAAACGGCTAGTTTGTCCAACGGCCATAAACGGCTAGTTTGTCAACCGGCCATAAACGGCTAGTTTGTCCAACGGCCATAAACGGCTAGTTTGTCCAACGGTCATAAACGGCTAGTTTCTTCAACGACTAGTTTCTCCAACATCCGTGTTAAGTGCGATACTCTTACCGTTAAACGTCACTATTCACGTGAATAGTGTTACTATTCATATGAATAGTACTATAGTGTTTTGTTGCAATGATTTACTATAGTAATTTTACAAAACACTTTTCTTTTTCTAATCTAAGTCCTATACATATTTCTAAGAGTATTACAAAAGCTTTCCATCACAATATAAGTCTTCATAACATCTTGAATCTTGATTTCTCTTGACTTGATTTGGACATCATCAAAACATCATCTTGATCATTTTGCTAACACACTCTCTAATGTACCATTCTAGATGGCTTCTCCCTAATCACGAGTTCATACAATTCCTAGCATTCCTAATGATTAGTTCATGAGTGCAGGAGCTTAAAGGCAACCAATAGAATATTGTCAGTATAATATTGGGAGAAATTCCCCGGATCTAGATTTCCCCGTACGTGTCCGTATCGACAAAACCAATAATCATGCATGGAATGAGTTAAACTATGCAAGCATTGAGCAAAGAGGAAAAACCCTAACTAATGATGAAAGAAAGCATATGTCTTAATTAAAAGATGTACTCAACAGATTCCATATATGAGAGCTTCAAGAGATTACATTGATTCCCCAACAAACATACAAGGTTTAGTTCACCATATTCATGGTGAACCTAGATGAATAACAATGAAAGAATGAAAGAATAAACCCAATAAAGGTGAAGAGGTAGCCTGAGCATCCAAGATCCTCGTTCAAAGGGATGGAAGAGAGAGTGTTTGCCTCGTTTCTGCCAAAGATACCTAATTCTAGGACGTGCAAGCCCTTATATACTAATCTAGAGTTACAAAAGATTACAAAAGCCTAAGCCCAAAAAGTGCCGCTCAGCGGTAAATACCACTCAGCGGTGACTGCGCGTCACTTTCTTTCCCTTAGCGGTCAGTTTGCCCCTCAGCGTGACTCCCGCAACCTCCTGAGTGCCGCTTAGCGGTAAAATGCCGCTCAGCGGTAAAATGCCGCTGAGCGGTGCCTTTGTCTTCTCTTTTTGCACTCTTTCTTGTCTTTTCTAATGTCACCTCTCTCCTTCTTCACTCTTTTCACTAAATTCACCTTAAAACCTGCACAAAAACACTTAAATCAAGCATAAACCTGTCCAGCTCTCTTATTTATGAAAATATAGATAAACTGCATGATTTCAAGCTAGTTTTTAAGTCTAAAGGTTGCTTTTAGTATCACTTTTAAGCATGAAAATAACAGTTTTTCAACTGTTATCACAACCCCAAACTTAGAACTTTGCTTGTCCTCAAGCAAACAAGATGTAACTCCATCTCCAACCAATTCATATAATGGTTCATTCTCATTCAAAAATCCTCTTTTTCAAGATAAGTAACAACTTCACTCAAACTTATGACCAAGAGTTCAATCAAGATGTGCACATGCCTTAGTGTTCACAAAGTCATTTAGATTCCAACAAATGCTATTTTTCATGAATGATCAATCAATTAAGCATGGATGTTCATGTGAATATTTCCTCACTAGGTAAAGTGTTTCACTCAACACACAAGTGTATAAGAGGTAAAGTGTTTCACTCATTCACTCTACTATCACAATGTCACATGAGTCAACTTTGCCTTTCATTTAACCACAATCAAAAACATTCACAAGCATGCATCATCACAAGGACTTTTCAATGGCTTATAATGTGGCTGGGCTAACAAGAACATTGGTTTTTCTGGATCACAAAATCCTTGAGTTAAGAGAATCATAACAACACAATTATTCTTATTCATTCCCAACTTTCTTTTGCCTTTGCATTTGCATTGAGCTTTACTTCTTTTTCTTTTCTTTTCTTTTTCTTTTTCTTTGCATATTCTTACTTTTTAGCTCTTAGCTCAATGCTTTTCCTTTTTCATGTTTTCCCAACAACCCCAAACTTGAACATTTAACAATACCACACAAGATCTTCTACTTAACTCAAGGTAAAGATTTTCAATCAAGGGTTTTTAGTGTATATTCAAAGCTAAAGGTTCAAAGGATAGAACACAAAGTGTTCTCTTTTAGTAGGCTAACTTTATGAATTTGGCCAATAAAAAGGGTTCCAACAAATGGCCTTGATCACATGATGCAAAACAAGCAATTGATTCAATCATAGAAAACCTGGGCAAAGTCATTCATGCTTTCAAAGTAATAACATTCAACAATAACAACTCTGGAGCTCAAAACCTCACATATAAGCTCATTCACATTTGACATACACATCCTGCTTAATTTTACAATCACAATCATGATATCATGCATTTGTTCACAAAGCTTGTGAATCACCTGTATAAGCATTTTATGTGCACATCACTTCGACATCAATCAATCAATAAGCATCATCAAGCATTACTTATCACACAATCACAGTTAATAGCAAACCATCATAAGAAACCAGGTGTTCAATAGAGTACATCAACCCTAATCTAAAAACAAAAACAAATAAGTTCAGAAAACTTAAACCAAACAAAAGCATAAGCATATGATAGCATTCATCCGTAAATGCTATCTCAGCTCCTCATCAATCTGAGTTGTCCTCTGTATCTTCCTCTTCTTGGATCTTATAGTCTTGATTCTTTTTGCCCGATGAGGAGGCCATCCCTGCATCAAACATAATTCACAAAACCAAAAGATACATTGTTAAGCATTAGTAAACCACAATGAAGAAATCAGCCCCTTCAATGATGCTCTCTCCCAACCCCAAACTTAGATGGAAAACTAGTGTGCAAGTGACTGGAAGGGATATTTTCTAAAGAGGGATGAGGGAAAAGTTGTAGAGAACCTTTGAAAAGGTATGTAAGAGTGTGTGTGCAGAGAAGAGTCTGAAAAGAGAAACCAAAACGCAGCTTAGGGTATAAAAATACCCTAATGGGCTCGGATCCCGCTAAGGGGAAACTAAAGCCCATCTGCGAGAGTACCGCTCAGCGGTAATTGCCGCTCAGCAGCACTTTCGTGATGTGCCCTTCTCCTTCTTTTCTTGACCTACGTGCCTTCCTAGCATACCCCTCATAGGTTCCCTGCAATTCAATGTTAAAAATGCTTATGCAAACCCTAACAAAATTAAAACAAACACAAACAATCAATCAACTGGGTTGCCTCCCAGGTAGCGCTTGTTTAACGTCACGAGCCTGACCCAAAATCCACCAACACCCCTCAGTAGGTGTTTCAAACTTACCAGCACCCATCAGTAGGTGCAAAATCTTCTCACCAACACCCATCAGTAGGTGTTACAAACTTAGTATCCTTCAGTAGATACTTAACCACCTAGCATCCTTTAGTAGATGCTAGATCCAACAAAATAATGTCCAGAATAATGTTCACAAATTAAAAGTTACAAAACCAAAACAAATCAAA
Source organism: Vigna nakashimae (assembly GCA_034642375.1). Taxonomy (NCBI): domain Eukaryota; kingdom Viridiplantae; phylum Streptophyta; class Magnoliopsida; order Fabales; family Fabaceae; genus Vigna; species Vigna nakashimae. The sequence continues at coordinate 20,294,064 of CM067760.1, read as the reverse complement.
AGTTTGTAAATCCACTGGGTTGCCTCCCAGCAAGCGCTCCTTTAACGTCACTAGCTTGACCCTGTTAAAGCTCATGTTCCATCTTCTTTATGGTTGATGTTGTCCTTCCACCAACCTTTCAACTGCTTCCTTTGGACTGTTTTGGATTCTCTAGAATATGGAGACTCTATCTCTATCATCTCCTTCTCTTTAAAGCCTTTTATAACCCACAACTTGTTCTTGAGTCTTACAGGTGTGCCAAGTTGGGGTCTTCTTTTCTTCCAGTCTCTAGGAACTTCTTCTCCTTTTCCAATCTCTTCTACCTTGGGTACCTGAAAAAACAAACAATGGTTATCAGAAACTTCAAGATTTTCATTTTTACCTCTAGTCATGGGTGCATCCCGAAATGCAGCTTTATAACTTGTTTCTTCGTCCTTTGCTTGTATCTCATCTTTGAAAACATCCACCACCACTCTCTCCTCTCTGTCCTGGAGCACCACTATACCTTCATTAACATCTATGATAGCCCTGGCCGTTTTCATAAACGGTCTTCCCAGTATGAAAGGTATTTTTTCGGTCTCCATCTTCATCACCACAAAGTCTGCCAAGAACTGAAGTTTGCCAACACAAACTACAATGTCTTCTGCAATCCCACATGGCTCCTTTGAAGATCCATCGGCCATTACAAGATTAACCTTTACAGGTTTTATTTTAACATGGCCAATTTGCTCCAATAGAGAATAAGGCATCAAGTTAACACTTGAGCCTAAATCAAGGAGAGCTTTCTTTACCTTTTTCTTCCCTATAGTGCAAGGGATAGAAAAACTACCTGGATCTGCTGCTTTTGGTGGGAATGACTCTTTCTTAACAGTTATACACTTTTCTTCCTCATCATCTCTACGTCTTCTTTTTGTAGAGGTTCCTTCTTCAGATTTTGTGTAAACTGCTATTTTCTGTAGAATTTGTTCCCAAGGAGCTTCATTATCAACCATTCTGAATAAATCTATGAAATCCATTGGTTTCTCCTGATTTGTTGGAAAAGGAAAAATGTCCTTTCTTTCTTCTTCTCTTCTCTCTTCTGTTTCATCTTCTTCTAACTCAATGATCTCTTCATTCACACTCTTGACCACTTTGCACTCTTCTCTGGGGTTAACCTCAGTATTAGCCCCAAAGTTTCTGTTTGGTCTTTCTTCCAATTGCTTGGTGATCTGACCCATCTGAATCTCCAAATTCTTTATAGCAGCTTCAGTGCTCTTTTGAGAAGATTCAGTTTTCTGAATGAATTGCTGAAGAGTTTCTTCCAACCTTGTTGATCTTTCATTAAGCATAGATAATTGTTGCCACAAGGTTGGTTGCTGCTGCTGCTTATTATACTGATTAGCTTGCCCAGTTTGTCCTTGGCCAATACTTGGATGTGGTTTCCAACCCTAATTATAATTCCCTTGACGGTATGGAAACTGATTAGCCATGAAATTAACATCCTCCACGGCTTCTACAGGAAAAGCACATTGGCCATTGATGTGATCTCCCCCACATAATTCGCACAACTGGGTTTGTACCTGTGCAGCAGATTTTAACTCTTTAGGTAATGAAGCAAGAGTTTTGGTCAGAGTTTCCAGCTGTTGAGTTAGAATTTTATTCTGGGCTAGCAAGGCATCATGGGTTTGTAATTGAAGAACCCCTTTCTGTTGCATAGGAGCTCCTCTTTCACTGTGCAGCTCATTATCACTTGTAGCCATGTTTTCAATAATTTCAGTTGCTTCCTCTGGAGTCTTCCATTTGATATTGCCTCCAGCTGAGGCATCCAGCATCATCTTGGTTTGTGAACCAAGCCCTCCAAGGAAAGTTAGGACTACTTCTTGATCTTCAAAGCCATGCGTGGGAGTTTTACGTAACAAGCTTTTATACCTGTCCCATGCATGTCCCAGTGATTCTTCCATGCCCTGCTTGAATGAAGATATCTCTTGCTTTCCTTTAGTCACCTTAGATTGTGGGAAGTATTTGTTTAAGAATTTTGTGACCACTGCTTCCCACTCTGTGAAACTTTCTTCTGGAAAAGAGTTCAACCAAAGCTTAGCATTGCCTCCCAATGAGAAAGGAAACAAGCTAAGTTTGATTGGTTCGTCTGGCACCCCATTAATCTTGACTGTATTGCAAATCTCATTAAAGGTAGTCAGGTGCTCATATGGGCTTTCGTGAGATAACCCATTAAATTGATTACTCTTCACCAGTTGAATCAGTGCTGGTTTGACCTCCATGTTGGCTGCATTGACTCTAGGTCTAGCTATGCTGTTGAAGTGCTGAGGTCCAGCAAGATTAGTGTAATCTGCAAGAGTTCTTCTAACATTATTGCCCTCCATACTTCCTGTGCTATGAACAGAACCTTGTGGTGATGATTGTTAAAGAGTTTCTGGAGAAGGGAAAAGTTCTCTAGACGTTCTGATTCTTCTCCTCCTTCTACTCTCTTCTAGACCTTCAAGAAGTGGTTCTGTTGTTTTCTTACTTCTAGTTCGAATTGCTTCCTGCATGCACAAGAAAACAAAACCCTAGAAAAGATTTGTTAGCACAAAAAGATATAAGAGAAGATATATATTCAAAAGATAAAAAAAATAAAATATTCAGAAGATAAGAAGATAAGAAGATAAAAGATTTAGAAGATAGAAAGATAAAAGATTTAAAAGATAAAAAGATAAAAGATAAAATAAAATCTAATAAAATCTAACCTAACAAAATAAAATAAAATCTAATCTAATCTAATCTAAAAAGATAAAATAAAATCTAAAAAGATAAAATAAAATAAAAACAGAAAAATAAAAACAGAAATTCAAAATTAAAGTCAAATATAATCAATAATCACACAAATTAACCAGTTAAACCACGAATCCCCGGCAACGGCGCCAAAAACTTGATGGACAAATTTGTAAGCACCAAATTATGATGTCACAAACTTGTTTCACAATCGGCAAGTATGACCGAATAGTTCAAGTAATAAACTTGGTAAGACCAAGTATCGTTCTTCCCAAAGGACTCACGGCCTAGTTTAGTTATGTGATTTGTTGATTAGCTAGGACTTACAAACGAAATATTTAGAGTTCAATATGCAAAGACGAAAATAAACATGTATGCATGAAATTTGATCAATGGCAAAGACAAAAGATAAACACTTTCAATGAATTAGATGAATGAATATGTTGTTGGGGGTCAATTTCATCTCATCCACTCTCATATATTTTAGGAATTCAACATTCAAATCATCATTGTTAATGCCACTCTCTAATGTACCATTCTAGATGGCTTCTCCCTAATCACGAGTTCATACAATTCCTAGCATTCCTAATGATTAGTTCATGAGTGCAGGAGCTTAAAGGCAACCAATAGAATATTGTCAGTATAATATTGGGAGAAATTCCCCGGATCTAGATTTCCCCGTACGTGTCCGTATCGACAAAACCAATAATCATGCATGGAATGAGTTAAACTATGCAAGCATTGAGCAAAGAGGAAAAACCCTAACTAATGATGAAAGAAAGCATATGTCTTAATTAAAAGATGTACTCAACAGATTCCATATATGAGAGCTTCAAGAGATTACATTGATTCCCCAACAAACATACAAGGTTTAGTTCACCATATTCATGGTGAACCTAGATGAATAACAATGAAAGAATGAAAGAATAAACCCAATAAAGGTGAAGAGGTAGCCTGGGCATCCAAGATCCTCCTTCAAAGGGGTGGAAGAGAGAGTGTTTGCCTCGTTTCTGCCAAAGATACCTAATTCTAGGACGTGCAAGCCCTTATATACTAATCTAGAGTTACAAAAGATTACAAAAGCCTAAGCCCAAAAAGTGCCGCTCAACGGTAAATACCGCTCAGCGGTGACTGCGCGTCACTTTCTTCCCCTCAGCGGCCAGTTTGCCCCTCAGCGTGACTCCCGCAACCTCCTAAGTGCCGCTCAGCGGTAAAATGCCGCTGAGCGGTGCCTTTGTCTTCTCTTTTTGCACTCTTTCTTGTCTTTTCTAATGTCACCTCTCTCCTTCTTCACTCTTTTCATTAAATTCACCTTAAAACCTGCACAAAAACACTAAAATCAAGCATAAACCTGTCCAGCTCTCTTATTTATGAAAATATAGATAAACTGCATGATTTCAAGCTAGTTTTTAAGTCTAAAGGTTGCTTTTAGTATCACTTTTAAGCATGAAAATAACAGTTTTTCAACTGTTATCATGTATGTCAAATGTGAATGAGCTTATATGTGAGGTTTTGAGCTCCAGAGTTGTTATTGTTGAATGCTATTACTTTGAAAGCATGAATGACTTTGCCCAGGTTTTCTATGATTGAATCAATTGCTTGTTTTGCATCATGTGATCAAGGCCGTTTGTTGGAACCCTTTTTATTGGCCAAATTCATAAAGTTAGCCCACTAAAAGAGAACACTTTGTGTTCTATCCTTTGAACCCTTAGCCTTGAACATACACTGAAACCTTTGATTGAAAATCTTTACCTTGAGTTAAGTAGAAGATATTGTGTGGTATTGTTAAATGGTCAAGTTTGGGGTTGTTGGGAAAACATGAAAAAGGAAAAGCATTGAGCTAAGAGCTAAAAAGTAAGAATATGCAAAGAAAAAGAAAAGAAAAGAAAAAGAAGCAAAGCTCAATGCAAATGCAAAGGCAAAAGAAAGTTGGGAATGAATAAGATGATTGTGTTGATATGATTCTCTTAACTCAAGGATTTTGTGATCCAGAAAAACCAATTTTCTTGTTAGCCCAGCCACATTATAAGCCATTGAAAAGTCCTTGTGATGATGCATGCTTGTGAATGTTTTTGATTGTGGTAAAATGAAAGGCAAAGTTGATTCATGTGACATTGTGATAGTGGAGTGAATGAGTGAAACACTTTACCTCTTATACACTTGTGTGTTGAGTGAAACACTTTACCTAGTGAGGAAATATTCCATAAGCACATGAACATCCATTCTTAATTGATTGATCATTCATGAAAAATAGCATTTATTGGAACTTAAATGATTTTGTGAACACTAAAGCATGTGCACATCTTGATTGAACTCTTGGTCATAAGTTTGAGTGAAGTTGTTACTTATCTTAAAAAAAGAGGATTTTTGAATGAGTGAACCATCATATGAATTGGTTGGAGATTGAGTTACATTTTGTTTGCTTGAGGACAAGCAAAGTTCTAAGTTTGGGGTTGTGATAACAGTTGAAAAACTGTTATTTTCATGCTTAAAATTGATACTAAAAGCAACCTTTAGACTTAAAAACTAGCTTGAAATCATGCTTTTATCTATATTTTCAGAAATAAGAGAGCTGGACAGGTTTATGCTTGATTTAAGTGTTTTTGTGCAGGTTTTAAGGTGAATTTAGTGAAAGAAGTGAAGAAGGAGAGAGATGGAATCAGAAAAGAGATCAAAGAGTGCAAAAGGAGAAGCCGAAAGCACCGCTCAGCGGCATTTTACCGCTGAGCAGCACTCAGGAGGTCACGGGAGGTCTGCTGAGGGGCAAACTGGCCGCTAAGGGGAAGAAAAGGGACGCGCAGTCACCGCTGAGCGGTATTTACCGCTGAGCGGCACTTTTATGGGCTTGGGCTTTTGTAATCTTTTGTAACTCTAGAATAGTATATAAGGACTTGCACGTCCTAGAATTAGTATCTTTGGCAGAAACAAAGTAAACACTCTCTCTTCCACCCCTTTGAAGGAGGATCTTGGATGCTCAGGCTACCTCTTCACCTTTCTAGGGTTTTATCTTTCATTCTTTCATTATTGTTCATCTAGGTTCACCATGAATATGTTGAACTAAACCTTGTATGTTTGTTGGAGAATCAATGTAATCTTTTTGAAGCTCTCATATATGGAATTTGTGCTTGCATCTTAATCTAAGATTTATGCTTTCCTTCATCATTAGTTACGGTTTTTCCTCTTTGCCTAATGCTTGCTTTGTTTAACTCATTCAATGCATGATTATTGATTTTGTCGATACGGGAACGTACGGGGAAGTCTAGATCCGGGGAATTACTCCCAATATTATATTGGTTGTCGTTAAGCTCCTGTGCTAAGAGAACTAATTATTAGGAATGCTAGGAATCGTATGAACTCGTAGGGATATGCCTTCTTGACAAGGTAATTTAGAGAGTGGCATTAACAATGATGGTTTGAATGTTGAATTCCTAAAATATATGAGAGTGGATAAGATGAAATTGACCCCCAACAACATATTCATATATATATTTCATTGAAAGTGCTTGTCTTTTGCTTTTGCCATTGATCAAAATCTCATGCATACATGTTTATTTTCTGTTTTGCATATTAAACTCCAATTATTTCGTCCTTAAGTCTTAGCTAATCAAAGAATCACATAACTAAACTAGGCCGTGAGTCCTTTTGGAGAACGATACTTGGTCTTACCGAGTTTATTACTTGAAACGATTCGGTCATACTTGCCGATTGTTCAACAAGTTTGTGACATCATATTTTGGTGATCATAAATTTGTCCATCAGTAAACACAACAAAATACAATTAAAGATATTCAAATGAAACACCTAAACTAGAACATTAAATGCACAATGTTGTAAGCTATCCTACACATTCACCACCAAAAAGAAGAAAATCATTTCCACATATAATATAAAATATTTTAAGGCAAAAGAAATAAAAGAAAATAAACTTCTCTACCATTAACCGTGGCCCAAACATCTATCAAGAGAATTTAAAATTTGCAAATGCTTCTAAAAAAAAAACTCCTTGACCGTGCACTTTCATGTGTTCATCCAACAAAATATTAAAACAATGGTAATGCTCTTCCTTACGTGAATGGTGCACTACCACATCTATCTTATTTTAATCACCACATGCTCCACCTATTACCAAAAAGCAATTGAAAAGACTTTGCTTATACCTATCACTGTACACCTACCACATCTAATCACTTCTTCATTCTCAAACAAGAAAAACAATTCTCTTTTCTTCCAGCCGTGAATCACCTTAAAGTAATGAATGAGAACCATGCAAAATTCAAAAGCCGAAACCCCACTCCCTTCTTCCTTCCTAAAACCGTGACACCTACTCAAGTCTACTCTTCACTTTCATTTTCTTATTCATCATGACATGTGTCCTACTTCTAGATGATCCCTTTTTCTAAATTTTAATTCAATGATGTGCTTTTCATTACCACTCCCTGTCACCTTACTACACTCATCATTTCCAAGACTTATTCCTCTCTAAAAGCAATTAATCATTTATCATATTCTTTTCACTACAACCATTATTAAGTGCAGCCATGTAGAACTGACAGAGTTCATGGAATAAAATGAAAATGCAACAAGTAAACTAAGCATTCAATTGCAAATTCTAGTGGAAATGGCACTACATAAACACGTTAACAGCAAAGAGGGAAGGGTACGTTTACTTCCACATATTTAGAACAATAAATTCACTCTTGGTTCAAGCATTAAGAGTAAGACAAACAGAACCTATTGAAGCTAAACTCCATTCTCTGCTGGCCACCTTGCTCACTAAACTCAACCAAGAACTCTCCTCAGTGGCAGCTGAACTTCTTCTCCACTCCTTGCCTTCCAACCAAAAGAGTAGTGTGCAGAACCTCCAGTAGCTGGATGTGTCCGTGAGTGTCTCCTTCTTTCAGGCCATGACAGTGTCTTTTTTTTTTCTCTCTTTTTCCTAACTCTCCAAGAAACATACAAAATCAAGCCAAGAAAACTTCTCTGAAAATACAGACTGAGAGCCCCCAGACCATGCCTACACCGTGCGCTACTGCACCTTCATTCTCCCGTCTCCATTCAAGCGTTCAGCCCCCAAGAAAAATTCAAAAACACCATCCGCCCAAAACCAAAAGAAAACCGAGAATGTCCCATGTGTGGCAAGTGGCGGCCTAACCTAAAGGTCGTGTGTCTCCCCTTTAATGAGGGTGGGGTCCACACAAAAGAAAAAACCCTAGGTCCAAGTCACTCACTTCTAATTTTTGGGTCTAATCTAATTTACCAAAAATTGACCCAAAATATAAGAGTTGATTCAAAAATTCTAAACTACTGAATTACAATTTAATTAATTCAAAAATGTCTGTGTGGAGAGTCTTGGATTTATTTGGCATTCTTCCTGATGTCCCAAAATGTATATCCGAAATTTTCCTGCACATCAAAAATGCACTTAATCAGCTCAGAAAACCCAAATTAGCACAATTACAAATTTCCGACCAAATTAAGCAGAATTCGGAAAACGGAGAAATAACAAACAATTAAACACAATTCCCTGGTTTATTTAAGTGCAATAAACTAAATATAATTCAAGAAATAACGACTCATCAGGATGTATGACACAACTCCAGCTCACAGGTGGACTATGGAGGAGTTCCATGATGTGGTAGCTTGGCCAGAGGAGCCGGTGCAAGGAGGAGGAGCTGAAGCAGCTGAAGCTTCAGTTAGGGAGATGGATGAAGATGAAGTTGATGATGATGATGATGCATTTGAAGATGTTGAAGATGAGGAAGAAGAGGAAGATACAGAGGTGATGGACAAATTTATGATCACCAAAATATGATGTCACAAACTTGTTTTACAATCGGCAAGTATGACCGAATCGTTTCAAGTAATAAACTCGGTAAGACCAAGTATCGTTCTCCCAAAGGACTCACGGCCTAGTTTAGTTATGTGATTCTTTGATTAGCTAAGGCTTAAGGACGAAATAATTTGATTGTATTATGCAAAAGACGAAAATAAACATGTATGCATGAGGTTTTGATCAATGGCAAAAGCAAAAGACAAATACTTTCAATGAAATATATGGATGAATATGTTGTTGGGGGTCAATTTCATCTTATCCACTCTCATATATTTTAGGAATTCAACAATCAAATCATCATTGTTAATGCCACTCTCTAAATTACCTCGTCAAGAAGGCCTATCCCTAATTACGAGTTCATACGATTCCTAGCATTCCTAATAATTAGTTCTCTTAGCACAGGAGCTTAACGACAACCAATATAATATTGGGAGAGATTCCCCGGATCTAGACTTCCCCGTACGTTCCCGTATCGACAAAATCAATAATCATGCATTGAATGAGTTAAACAAAGCAAGCATTAAGCAAAGAGGAAAAACCCTAACTAATGATGAAAGAAAGCATAAATCTTAGATTAAGATGCAAGCATAAATTCCATATATAAGAGCTTCAAAAGATTACATTGATTCCCCAACAAACATACAAGGTTTAGTTCACCATATTCATGGTGAACCTAGATGAACAATAATGAAAGAATGAAGGATAAAACCCTAGAAAGGTGAAGAGGTAGCTTGAGCATCCAAGATCCTCCTTTAAAGGGGTGGAAGAGAGAGTGTTTGCTTCGTTTCTGCCAAAGATACAAACCCTAGGACGTCCTAAAGCTTATATACTATTCCAAAATTACAGAAAATTCAGGCCCAAGCCCATAAGTGTGCCGCTCAGCGGTAAAGTACCGCTCAGCGGTGAGTGCGCGTCTCGTTTCTTCCCCTCAGCGGCCATTTTGCCCCTCAGCGGACCTCCCGTGACTTCCTGAGTGCCGCTCAACGGTAAACTGCCGCTGAGCGGTGACTTCGGCTTCTCCTTTTTCACTTTTTGATGTCTTTTCTGATTTCATCTCTCTCCTTCTTCACTTCTTTCACTAAATTCACCTTAAAACCTGCACAAAAACACTGAAATCAAGCATAAACCTGTCCAGCTCTCTTATTTCTGAAAATATGGATAAAAGCATGATTTCAAGCTAGTTTCTAAGTGTAAAGGTTGCTTTTTGTGTCAATTTTAAGCATGAAAATAACAGTTTTTCAACTGTTATCACAACCCCAAACTTAAAACTTTGCTTGTCCTCAAGCAAACAAGATGTAACTCACTCTTCAACCAATTTATATGATAGTTCACTCATTCAAAAATCCTCTTTTTCAAGATAAGTAAAAACTTCATTCAATCTTATGACCAAGAGTTTAATCAAGATGTGCACATGCTTTAGTGTTTCACAAAGTCTTTTAAATTCCAACAAATGCTACTTTTTTTATGAATGATCAATCAATGAAGCATGGATGTTCATGTGCTCATGGAATATTTCCTCACTAGGTAAAGTGTTTCACTCACACTCAAGTGTATAAGAGGTAATCACTCATTCACTCTACTATCACAATGTCACATGAATCAACTTTGCCTTTCATTTTACCACAACCAAAAACATTCACAAGCATGCATCATCACAAGGACTTTTCAATGGCTTATAATGTGGCTGGGCTAACAAGAAAATTGGTTTTTCTGGATCACAAAATCCTTGAGTTAAGAGAATCATAACCACACAATTCTTCTTATTCTTCCCAACTTGCCTTTGCATTTGCATTGAGCTTTGCTTCTTTTTCTTTTCTATTCTTTTTCTTTTTCTTTGCATATTCTTACTTTTTAGCTCTTAGCTCAATGCTTTTCCTTTTTCATGTTTTCCCAACAACCCCAAACTTGAACATTTAACAATACCACACAAGATCTTCTACTTAACTCAAGGTAAATATTTTCAATCAAGGGTTCAATGTATGTTCAAGGCTAAGGGTTCAAAGGATAGAACACAAAGTGTTCTCTTTTAGTAGGCTAACTTTATGAATTTGGCCAATAAAAAGGGTTCCAACAAATGGCCTTGATCATATGATGCAAAACAAGCAATTGATTCAATCATAGAAAACCTGGGCAAAAAATCATTCATGTTTCCAAAGTAATAGCATTCAACAATAACAACTCTGGAGCTCAAAACCTCACATATAAGCTCATTCACATTTGACATACACATCCTGCTTAATTTCACAATCACAATCATGATACCATGCATTTGTTCACAAAGCTTGTGAATCACCTGTATAAGCATTTTATGTGCCCATCTATCTCAACATCAATCAATGAACAAGCATCATCAAGCATTACTTATCAAAACATCACAGTTAATAGCAAACCATCACACAAACCAGGTTTCCATTAGAGTACATCAAACCCTAATCTAAAAACAAAAACAAATAATTTCATAAAACTTAAACCAACAAAAGCACAAGCATATGATAGCATTCATTAGTAAATGCTATCGCAGCTCCTCATCAGTCTGAGTTGTCCTCTGTATCTTCCTCTTCCTCCTCATCTTCATCATCTTCAAATGCATCATCATCATCAGCTTCATTTTCTTCCATCTCCCTAGCTGAAGCTTCAGCTGCTCCAGCTCCTCCTCCATGCACTGGCTCCTCTGGCCAAGCTACCACATTATGGAATTCATCCATAGTCCACCTGTGGACTGGAGGTGTATCATACATCCCCACAATCATCTCAGCAGTAGCCACCTGCCCTCTGTGAATGGACTGCAACTGAGCACCTATAAGAGACATGTACATGTCCCTCATCTGGAATGGTTCTGCTTCATGTGTCTCAGCAGATGTCTGGCTCTGTGCTGGCCCTCTCTCTCTACGAGCACGGCGTGGTGGAACTGGTTGAGCTGCATCCTCACCTCCACAATATTGTCTGTAATAAGCCTCATCAATGGCTTTTCTTGGCCTTTCAAATGGTGGAACAAAAGTATCCACCCCAACTAGCTTGCAAAGGTGAGTAATCAAGGAGGGATGTCCTAGTGGTGCTTTGTTGTTTGAGGTATTGGCGCACACACTAATCTCATCAGCTATCACCTGCCCAATGTTAACATTTAAGTTTCTGATAGCACAGTAGATGAATAGTGCCCTGCTGAGAGTAATATCTGACACATGTGAACATGGCTAAATGTTGGCATGAGAAAATGCCATCCAATACTTTGCAAGAGGAGTCAAATCTGTCCTCCTAATGTTAACCACTGAGCCAGATCTATTCCTTTGGAAGTGTCCTCCTGGTATACATATTACTCTCTCCACATCCTCATAATCAGCACCTTCCTCCATGCAAAGAGCAAACTGGCACTGCTCACCAGCCGACACAGTGTCCAGGAAGTTATTGATAGAATAAGGATCATACCTGATAGCATGACCTCTGACATAGCCCAAATAATTCTCAGCTGGATAATCACCAATATTCTTTGCATTGGTGTAAAATTCCTTTACCACAGCTATGTTGGCAAGTGCAGGATAGGTGGCTAGCTTTCCCCAGTCATTCCCTAACACTTGCTCTCCAAATTGAGGGGCAAAGTTAGGTATCATTCCAACTTTTCTTTCCATCAGAAGTCTTCTGTCCTGAATCACCCTAAAGTGCTTCTCATGTTTCCTAGAGAGGAACCTGCTAGAGTGGGGTTGCTTTGGTTCCTTTTCCTTTCTCTTGGTTGCCATGGTTTTCAATCTCTTTCCTGAAGAGGATGTCATTCCTGCATTCAAACACAAATACAAAACCACAGAACATGATGTTAATCATTAGTAAACATAGAACACAACTCCTTTCGAAGCTAAACCACCGCTGAGGGCCAGAATTTCCCCTCAGTGCCACCAGTGCCACAATCTAGAACGCAAAAATTCAAGAAAAACCAATTCTGGCAGAGTGCCGCTCAGCGGCAGTTTACCCCTCAGCGGTAACTCTGCAGAATTTTGAAAATCTTCCTTTAAAGTTGTCCTAACTCCACCCAAATGCAATTTTCAGTTTTCCAGTTCATAATCATGCAGTTTAATCGGTTCAAACATCAATTATATCATCAAATCATGCATAGAAATCAAAACCCCTAAATATTCATGCTTTGACAATCACATTCAACATCAAGAACCCTAGAATGAACAAAATGCATTTTATTTACTTGGGTGGAGATACTAGATGCAATGAGAATGCTCCCAAGCTAAGACTCTCTTCCAACCCCAAACTTTGATGGGACACTAGTGAAAATGTGAGTGGAAGAGAAATTTTCTTAAGAAGGAAGAGTGAAAAGATGTGGAAAACCTTAGAGAAGGTATGTGGGAGTGCTTGTGAAGAGAAGGGTCTGAAAGTATGAGCAAATGCGCAGCTTAGGGTATAAAAATACCCTAATGGGCTTGGGTCCCGCTAAGGGGAACTAAAGCCCATTCTGCGAGAGTACCACTCAGCGGTAAATTGCCGCTCAGCGGCACTTTCGTGAAGTGCTCTTCTCCTTCTTTTCTTGACCTACGTGCCTCCTAGACATGCCCTTCACTGGTTCCTTGCAATTCAATGTTTAAAATACTTATGCAAACTAAAATAAAACAAACAAAAACAATCAATCAACTGGGTTGCCTCCTAGGTAGCGCTTGTTTAACGTCATGAAATCAAACAAAAACAAAATCCACCAACACCCATCAGTAGGTGTTTAAAATCTCACCAACATTCATCAGTAGGTGCTTCAAACTTACCAACACCCATCAGTAGGTGTTACACACTTAGCATCCTTTAGTAGATGCTATATCCAACTAGCATCCTTCAGTAGATGCTATGTTCAGTAATATAATGTTCAACAGATTTAAAAATTACAAACCAAAGAAAAATTAAAAAGTTCTAAAATCACTGGGATGCCTCCCAGCAAGCGCTCTTTTAACGTCATTAGCTTGACCCAGTAAAGCTCAAGTTCCTGCTTTATAGTTGATGTTGTCATCCTACCAACTCCTCAGCCGTTTCCTGTGAACTGTTTTGGTCCTTCTAGAATGTGGAGACTCTATCTCTATCATCTCCTTCTCTTTAAAGCCCTTCACAACCCACAACTTGTTCTTGATTCTTACAGGTGTGCCAAGTTGGGGTCTTCTTTTCTCCCAGTCACCAGGAATTTCTCCTCCTCTTCCAATCTTTTCTTCCATGTGTACCTGAAACAACAAACAATGGTTACCTGCAACCTTGAGATTTTCATCTTTATGGCTAGTCATGTGTGCATCTTGAAATGCAGCTTTATAACTAGCTTCTTCCTCCTGTGCTTGTGTCTCATCCTTGAAGACGTCTACAACCACTCTCTCCTCTCGATCCTGGAGCACCACTATACCTTCATTTACATCAATGATAGCTCTGGCCATTTTCATAAACGGTCTTCCAAGTATGATAGGTATCTTCTCTGTCTCCATCTTCATCACCACAAAGTCTGCTAAGAGCTGAAGTTTGCCAACACAAACTATAATGTCCTCTGCAATCCCACATGGCTCCTTTGAAGATCCATCGGCCATTACTAGATTAACCTTTACAGGTTTCACTTTAACATTGTCGATTTGCTCCAGTAAAGAGTGAGGTATCAAGTTAACACTTGAACCTAAATCAAGGAGAGCTTTCTTCACCCTTTTCTTCCCTATGGTACAAGGGATAGAAAAATTGCCTGGGTCTGTTGCTTTAGGAGGGAATGGCTCTTTTTTAACAGTTATACACTCCTTTGCCTTATCATCTCTACGTCTCTTCTTTGTAGAGATTTCTTCATTAGATTTAGTGTAAACCGTAATCTGTTGCAGAATCTGTTCCCAAGGTGCATCATTATCCACCATGTTGAATAATTCTGTGAAGTCCAGTTGTTTCCCTTGATGGATTGGAAAAGGAAAAGTGCTATTGCTCTCTATTTCTCCTCTCTCTTCTGTATCTAACTCAACTTTCTCATCATCAACACTCTCTACCACCTTGCACTCTTCTCTAGGGTTAACCTCAGTATTAGCCCCAAAATTTCTATTTGGCCTTTCTTCCACCTGTTTGGTGATCTGCCCCATCTGAGTCTCCAAATTTTTGATAGCAGCTTCAGTGCTCTTCTGTGTAGACTCAGTCCTCTGTATGAAATTGTTGAGAGTTTCCTCCATCCTCATGGACCTTTCATTAAGCATAGATAACTGTTGCCATAAGGTGGGTTGCTGCTGCTGCTTATTATATTGACCAGCTTGCCCAGTTTGCCCTTAACCAATACTTGGGTGTGGTTTCCACCCCTGATTGTAGCTCCCTTGACGGTATTGATTGGTCATGTAGTTTACATCCTCTACGGCTTCAACCGGAAAGGCACATTGACCATTGATATGGTCGCCTCCACACAATTCGCACAATTGGGTTTGTACCTGTGCAGTAGTTTTCAACTCTTTGGGTAATTGTGCAAGAGTTTTAGTCAGAGTCTCCAACTGTTGAGTGAGAATTTTGTTTTGAGCTAGCAGGGCATCATGTGTCTGTAATTGGAGGACTCCTTTTTGCATAGGAGCTCCTGTCTCACTGTGCAGCTCATTATCACTAGTAGCCATGTTTTCTATAATCTCTGTTGCTTCCTCTGGAGTTTTCCATTTAATATTGCCTCCTGCTAAGGCATCCAGCATCATCTTGGTTTGTGAACCAAGCCCTCCAAGGAAAGTTAAGACTACTTCCTGATCTTCAAAGCCATGCGTGGGTGTTTTTCTTAGCAAGCTTTTATACCTGTCCCATGCATGCTCTAGTGATTCTTCCATGCCCTGTTTAAATAAAGAAATCTCTTGCTTACCTTTTGTCACCTTAGATTGTGGGAAGTACTTGTTTAAAACTTTTGTGACCACTGCTTCCCACTCTGTGAAACTTTCTTCTGGGAAAGAATTCAACCAAAGCTTAGCATTGCCTCCCAATGAGAAAGGAAGCAAGCTAAGTTTGATAGCTTCGTGTTGAGAGGGTCGCACCTCTGATAACAGTTAAAAAACTGTTATTTTCATGCTTAAAGTTGATACTAAAAGCAACCTTTAGACTTAGAAACTAGCTTGAAATCATGCATTTTATCTATATTTTCATAAATAAGAGAGCTGGACAGGTTTATGCTTGATTTCAGTGTTTTTGTGCAGGTTTTAAGGTGAATTTGGTGAAAAGAGTGAAGAAGGAGAGAAGTGACATTAGAAAAGACAAGAAAGAGTGCAAAAAGAGAAGACAAAGGCACCGCTCAGCGGCAAACTACCGCTGAGCGGCACTCAAGAGGTGGCGTTGGAACCGCTGAGGGGCAAAATGGCCGCTGAGGGGAAGAAAGAAGACGCGCAATCACCGCTGAGCGGTAAATACCGCTGAGCGGCACTTTTTGGGCTTGGGCTTTTGTAATCTTTTGTAACTCTAGATTAGTATATAAGGGCTTGCACGTCCTTGGGATTAGTATCTTTGGCAGAAACGAGGCAAACACTCTCTCTTCCACCCCTTTGAAGGAGGATCTTGGATGCTCAGGCTACCTCTTCACCTTTATTGGGTTTATTCTTTCATTCTTTCATTGTTATTCATCTAGGTTCACCATGAATATGGTGAACTAAACCTTGTATGTTTGTTGGGGAATCAATGTAATCTCTTGAAGCTCTCATATATGGATTTGTTGAGTACATCTTTGAATTAAGACATATGCTTTCTTTCATCATTAGTTAGGGTTTTTCCTCTTTGCTCAATGCTTGCATTGTTTAACTCATTCTAATGCATGATTATTGGTTTTGTCGATACGGACACGTACGGGGAAGTCTAGATCCGGGGAATTTCTCCCAATATTTTACTGACAACATTATATTGGTTGCCTTTAAGCTCCTGCAGTCATGAACTAATCATTAGGAATGCTAGGAATTGTATGAACTATTTGATTAGGGAGAAGCCATCTAGAATGGTACATTAGAGAGTGGCATTAACAATGATGATTTCAATGTTGAATTCCTAAAATATATGAGAGTGGATGAGATGAAATTGACCCCCAACAACATATTCATTTATATAATTCATTGAAAGTGTTTATCTTTTGTCTTTGCCATTGATCAATTCATGCATACATGTTTATTTTTGTCTTTGCATATTAAACTTTGAATATTTCATTTGTAAGTCCTAGCTAATCAACAAATCACATAACTAAACTAGGCCGTGAGTCCTTTGGGAAGAACGATACTTGGTCTTACCAAGTTTTATTACTTGAACGATTCGGTCATACTTGCCGATTGTGAAACAAGTTTGTGACATCATATTTTGGTGCTTACAAATTTGTCCATCAAGTTTTTGGCGCCGTTGCCGGGGATTCGTGGTTTAACTGGTTAATTTGTGTGATTATTGATTATCTTTGACTTATTTTTTTTTATTTTTAATCTAAATTTCGAATTTTTTTTTTATTTTTTATTTTTTTTTATTATTTTTTTTCTGTTTATATTTTATAGTTTGTATTTTATTTGATTTTATTTTATTTTTCTGTTTTCTGTTTTTATTTTTCTGTTTTTTATTTTATTTTATCTTTTTATCTTTTTAGATTAGGTTAGATTTTATTTTTTATCTTTTTAGGTTAGATTAGATTCTGTTTTATCTTTTTAGATTAGATTAGATTAGATTTGATTTTATTTTGTTAGGTTAGATTTTATTAGATTTTATTTTATCTTTATCTTTTAGATTAGGTTAGATTTTATTTTATCTTTTTAGAATAGATTTTATTTTATTTTATTTTCTATCTTCTAAATCTTTTATCTTCTTATTTTCTGAATCTTTTATCTTTTTATCTTCTGAATATATATCTTCTCCTATATCTGTTTGTGCTAACAAATATTTTCTAGAGTTTTGTGCCTAATGTTTGCAGGATGCAATTCGGTCAAGAACTTAACTATATGGGCACTCAATTCTTCCAAGGTCAACAAAGGAAAGCAAGAGATCTCATCTTTCAGGCAAGGCATGGAGGAATCATTAGGTCATGCATGGGACAGATATAAAAGCCTATTAAGAAAGATTCCCACGCATGGATTTGACGAAGTGGAAGTAGTCCTAATCTTCCTTGAAGGTCTTGGTTCACAAACCAAGATGATGCTTGACGCCTCAGCAGGAGGAAATATCAAATGGAAAACTTCAGAGGAAGCCGTAGAAATAATTGAAAACATGGCTACTAATGATAATGAGCTTCACAATGAAAGAGGCGCCCCTACGCAACAGAAAGGGGTTCTTCAATTACAAACCCATGATGCTCTGCTAGCCCAGAATAAAATTCTAACTCAACAGTTGGAGACTCTGACCAAAACTCTTGCTTCATTACCAAAAGAGTTAAAATCTGCTGCACAGGTACAAACCCAGTTGTGCGAACTATGTGGAGGAGATCACATCAATGGCCAATGTGCTTTTCCTGTGGAAGCCGTGGAGGATGTTAACTTCATGGCTAATCAAGTTCCATACCGTCAAGGGAACTACAATCAAGGGTGGAAACCACACCCAAGCATTGGTCAAGGGCAAACTAGGCAAGCTGGTCAATTTAATAAGCAGCAGCAGCAACCCACCTTATGGCAACAGTTTTCTATGCTTAATGAAAGGTCCATGAGGCTGGAGGAAATTCTCAACAATTTCATACAGAAAACTGAGTCTTCCCAAAAGAGCACTGAAGCTGCTATCAAAAATTTGGAGACTCAGATGGGGCAGATCATCAAACAGATGGAAGAAAGGCCAAGTAGAAATTGTGGGGCTAATACTGAGGTTAACCCCAAGGAAGAGTGTCAAGAGCTAGTGAGTGTAAATGTTGAAAAAGTTGAGTTGGAAAAAGAAGAGAGAAAAGAGAGAGAAGAGAAAGAAGAAGAGAAAATTTGTGTGAAGATTGAGAAGGTGAGTAGAAAAAGAAAAGAAAAAAAGAAAGTGAGAGAAAAGAGAAAAAGGACGAGAGAAAAAAATAAAGAATCATATGAAAAACCTCGTCCCCATCCAAAGAAGTATCATAGGAAGAAGGAATTTGAGTGCTTTATGGAAATCTTCAAGAAATTGGAGATTAAAGTTCCTATGATTGAGACACTGCAACAGGTTCCCGGTTTGATCAAATTTCTGAAGAAGTTCAGTAGAAAGAAGAAAAAGAAGATGGAACATGAGCTTTATTGGGTCAAGATAATGACGTTAAAAGAGCGCTTGCTGGGAGGCAACCCAGTGATTTAAAAACTTTTTGATTTTGATTTTGGTTTTATAACTTCTAATCTGTGGACATTATTTTTGTAAATATTTTGTTGGATATAGCATCTACTGAAGGATGCTAGGTGGTTAAGTATCTACTGAAGGATACTCAGTTTGTAACACCTACTGATGGGTGTTGGTGAGAAAATTTTGCACCTACTGATGGGTGCTGGTAAGTTTGAAACACCTACTGATGGGTGTTGGTGGATTTTGGGTCAGGCTCGTGACGTTAAACAAGCGCTACCTGGGAGGCAACCCAGTTGATTGATTGTTTTTGTTTGTTTTATTTTAGTTAGGGTTTGCATAAGTATTTTAAACATTGAATTGCAGGGAACCAGTGAGGGGCATGTCTAGGAGGCATGTAGGTTAAGAAAAGAAGGAGAAGGGCACATCACGAAAGTGCCGCTGAGCGGTACTATCGCAGATGGGCTTAAGTTCCCCTTAGCGGGACCCGAGCCCATTAGGGTATTTTTATACCCCAAGCTGTGTTTTAGGGTTTATTTCCAGGTTTCTCTCTGCACAAACACTTCCACACCTCTTCTCCTAGGTTTTCCACATCTTTTCACTCTTCCCTCTTTAGAAAATCTCCCTTTCACTCACTTTCTCACTAGTTTTCCATCTAAGTTTGGGGTTGGGAGAGAGCATCATTGAAGGGGATGATTTCTTCAGTGTGGTTTACTAATGTTTAACAATGTATCTTTTGGTTTTGTGAATTATGTTTGATGCAGGGATGGCCTCCTCATCGGGCAAAAGGAATCAAGACTATAAGATCCAAGAAGAGGAAGATACAAAGGACAACTCAGATTGATGAGGAGCTGAGATAGCATTTACTGATGAATGCTATCATATGTTTATGCTTTTATGGTTTAAGTTTTCTGGACTTATTTGTTTTTGTTTTTAGATTAGGGTTTGATGTACTCTATTGACCACCTGGTTTCTTATGATGGTTTGCTATTAACTGTGATTGTGTGATAAGTAATGCTTGATGATGCTTATTGATTGATTGATGTTGAGATGATGTGCACATTAAAATGCTTATACAGGTGATTCACAAGCTTTGTGAACAAATGCATGATATCATGATTGTGATTGTGAAATTAAGCAGGATGTGTATGTCAAATGTGAATGAGCTTATATGTGAGGTTTTGAGCTCCAGAGTTGTTATTGTTGAATGCTATTACTTTGGAAGCTTGAATGACTTTGCCCAGGTTTTCTATGATTGAATCAATTGCTTGTTTTGCATCATATGATCAAGGCCGTTTTTGTTAAAACCCTTTTTATTGGCCAAATTCATAAAGTTAGCCTACTAAAAGAGAACACTTTGTGTTCTATCCTTTGAACCCATAGCCTTGAATATACACTGAACCCTTGATTGAAAATCTTTACCTTGAGTTAAGTAGAATATCTTGTGTGGTATTGATAAATGTTCAAGTTTGGGGTTATTGGGAAAACATGAAAAAGGAAAAGCATTGAGCTAAGAGCTAAAAAGTAAGAATATGCAAAAGAAAAAGAAAAGAAAAGAAAAAGAAGTAAAGCTCAATGTGAATGCAGAGGCAAAAGAAAGTTGGGAATGAATAAGATAATTGTGTTGTTATGACTCTCTTAACTCAAGGATTTTGTGATCCAGAAAAACCAATTTTCTTGTTAGCCCAGCCACATTATAAGCCATTGAAAAGTCCTTGTGATGATGCATGCTTGTGAATGTTTTTGATTGTGGTAAAATGAAAGGCAAAGTTGATTCATGTGACATTGTGATAGTGGAGTGAATGAGTGAAACACTTACCTCTTATACACTTGTGTGTTGAGTGAAACACTTTACCTAGTGAGGAAATATTCCATGAGCACATGAACATCCATGCTTAATTGATTGATCATTCATGAAAAATAGCATTTGTTGGAACTTAAATGACTTTGTGAACACTAAAGCATGTGCACATCTTAATTGAACTCTTGGTCATAAGTTTGAGTGAAGTTGTTACTTATCTTGAAAAGAGGATTTTGAATGAGTGAACCATCATATAAATTGGTTGGAGATGGAGTTACATTTTGTTTGCTTGAGGACAAGCAAAGTTCTAAGTTTGGGGTTGTGATAACAGTTAAAAAACTGTTATTTTCATGCTTAAAGTTGATACTAAAAGCAACCTTTAGACTCAGAAACTAGCTTGAAATCATGCATTTTATCTATATTTTCATAAATAAGAGAGCTAGACAGGTTTATGCTTGATTTCAGTGTTTTTGTGCAGGTTTTAAGGTGAATTTGGTGAAAAGAGTGAAGAAGGAGAGAAGTGACATTAGAAAAGACAAGAAAGAGTGCAAAAAGAGAAGACAAAGGCACCGCTCAGCGGCAAACTACCGCTGAGCGGCACTCAAGAGGTGGCGTTGGAACCGCTGAGGGGCAAAATGGCCGCTGAGGGGAAGAAAGAAGACGCGCAATCACCGCTGAGCGGTAAATACCGCTGAGCGGCACTTTTTGGGCTTGGGCTTTTGTAATCTTTTGTAACTCTAGATTAGTATATAAGGGCTTGCACGTCCTTGGGATTAGTATCTTTGGCAGAAACGAGGCAAACACTCTCTCTTCCACCCCTTTGAAGGAGGATCTTGGATGCTCAGGCTACCTCTTCACCTTTATTGGGTTTATTCTTTCATTCTTTCATTGTTATTCATCTAGGTTCACCATGAATATGGTGAACTAAACCTTGTATGTTTGTTGGGGAATCAATGTAATCTCTTGAAGCTCTCATATATGGATTTGTTGAGTACATCTTTGAATTAAGACATATGCTTTCTTTCATCATTAGTTAGGGTTTTTCCTCTTTGCTCAATGCTTGCATTGTTTAACTCATTCTAATGCATGATTATTGGTTTTGTCGATACGGACACGTACGGGGAAGTCTAGATCCGGGGAATTTCTCCCAATATTTTACTGACAACATTATATTGGTTGCCTTTAAGCTCCTGCAGTCATGAACTAATCATTAGGAATGCTAGGAATTGTATGAACTATTTGATTAGGGAGAAGCCATCTAGAATGGTACATTAGAGAGTGGCATTAACAATGATGATTTGAGTGTTGAATTCCTAAAATATATGAGAGTGGATGAGATGAAATTGACCCCCAACAACATATTCATTTATATAATTCATTGAAAGTGTTTATCTTTTGTCTTTGCCATTGATCAATTCATGCATACATGTTTATTTTTGTCTTTGCATATTAAACTTTGAATATTTCATTTGTAAGTCCTAGCTAATCAAAAATCACATAACTAAACTAGGCCGTGAGTCCTTTGGGAAGAACGATACTTGGTCTTACCAAGTTTTATTACTTGAACGATTCGGTCATACTTGCCGATTGTGAAACAAGTTTGTGACATCATATTTTGGTGCTTACAAATTTGTCCATCAACCTCTCACAAAAGTTGTGCATAAAAGAATGCAGTATAGTACTAGGAAGTGACTCCTAGGTCGTCTCTCAAGGACCAAATGTGGTTCAGGTAATAGGTCGAACACTTTGTGGGGGGTTTTGTGAAAGGTTTGTGAATGCAAATGAAGAAATTAAAAATGAAAATTAAACACAACCGAATATAAATGAAAGCATTAAAATGGAAATTACAACAGATAAATATCCAACTACAATTCAAGCGGTAAAAATGTAACACTTAAACTAAAACATCAAATGCATAATTATGTCATCTATGATGACTTAGGACATGGACCCATCACTAGAAGTATGGCTAGAAGAATTCAAGAAGAGATTGAAGATGTGGACACAACAGGACATGTTCTTTTCCTTCAATTTAAGTGGAATTTGGAGACAACAAGAGAAGGGTAAAACTGTCCAGTTGATGGTCAAAATTGCTAGCTGCACCACCCCTCTTTACTGCGCACACCACAACAGCACATCCGTTCATCCACAACATTAGCTCACATGCTGCTTTGGTTTTAAGCACATTTTTATTAAATGTTTCACATTTTACACATGGTTCATGTGCTTTCTCGTTGCAGCTCCATGAATCTCCTATAAATTCATGGTAGCCACCATTGTAATGACACTTTTGATATATGGAATTTTACTTTGCTGATGCATTTTCCAGCACCTAAAACTCTGCCCAAAAGTCACTCCAAATGAGCTTTCCCTCTCCATCTAGCTTCCTTCCAATGGAAGGCCTCCTGAGCTAGTTTTCCACTTTCCAAAAAGCTCCTCTACCATCAACTATGCCACTGCACTTTCATTCTTCACCTCTGCTGCCATCTCTGAACTCAACGTCTGCAGTGCATTTCCAGTATTCATCTCTCCTGCCATCTCTGGATTCAACCTCCCGCTGCATTCAATCCTTCCTTCTAGCTGGAGCAACTTCATCAAGTGGTATTCAGAGCCTAGGTTCTGCATCACGCTCCAGCTAAGTGTTCTTTCCATTTTATACTGTCACAAACAATTCCTTCGTGTCTCTTGAATCTGTGCACTGTTTCATTACTCTCTTCAATTCCAGTAGCTTTCATTTACATCGTTTCTTTGTTCCAGCTTTTACTTGATTTTTTATTTCCATCATTTTTAATCGGTTCAATCTTTGTCTTGAGTATTTTAAATTTTTGCAATCTTATTCAGTCATGTCCAGTCATGTGTATTTGCTGTAATTTTGTCAAAATTCTTAGTAAGTTTGGTGCCTGGGTGAATCTGCATATCTGGAATGGTTTTTCAATAGATGCACATCACAAGAGTAATGATGAATGAGCTCAGTGCATCTTGAATTCCATCACAGTGCAGTTCCAGTTAATGCAGAATTCAATTCTGTTTTGAATTTGATTTAAAATGTGTTTTCTGAAATGCACCGTGTGAAATTAAAATTGGTGATGTTGGAGTTGCTGTAATGTGATGTGTGCATACCTTATGAACAAGGAATTGTCCAAGACAATCAATCTGGTTGCACCATTATGCAGAATCCATAAATCATTCAAGCAGCTTGACCGAACTGCACCTATCTTTGCTTGATGTTTCTGAAGTTTTTTCTGATTTTTGAATCTGTCCAGTTTAGAATTCTTTCTGGACATCTCTTAAATGCATTTCTAGAGTCTTGTTTAAGTTTGATTTGCTGTCCTATAGTCATTTTAATTGATTACATATCAGTTTGAATCCTCTGCTGAAGTTTGGTTAGTTAATTGGTCAAATTTGGTGTTAAAAGGCAACTGAACCAGTAAAATTTTGATTTACAAGCATTTAGCCTCTGCTGGCAGTTTGCACAAGTCATATTTGGTAAAACAAATTTGCTCAATTCATAAAATTAAGAGTCCAAATTCGTTTGTGCAAAATGACCATTCAAACTACCAAATTTTAAGCATCTTTTTCTGGTCTAGTTGCAGAATTGTTAATTTGAAAGTTTGTTGTGATTACTGCATCAAAGTTATTTCAGAATTGGTAGCAAAAGCTTGGTTCAATTGAATTAAAAGAAGTGCACAATTCAAATCTTACCATAAACTGCACTGTAAAAAGTTGTGTGAACCAGTGCCAAGCAAAATTTAAAACTCTGATGCACATCTTTTTCAGCCTTCTGCTAGGCATTTTATCAAACACTTTGCCTAGTTTACATTTAGTTTCGAAATTGAACAAAACTGCAACTTATCTTTGTTTCTTGTTTTTTAAATCCACTCTAGATCCTTTCCTAAGTTCATTTTGAGTGCCACCATTCATTGGAAACCGATTAATTGATTGATTTAAGTTGTTTGAAAATCCTGCACATAAGCTGTTTGAGAAAATTACAGTTGTGCATTCTGGTTTAACAGTTTCTGGCAGCAGCAGTGTTGATTTTCTGGCTTAATAATTGATTATTGGTGGTCTGTATGAGCTCTTTGTTGGGTGCAGAATTATCTCAGGTGGTCCTATAACATTGGTAGCATCTTAGGCAGTGGATTGGAGCAAGGGAAGATCAACTTTGGAGTTGATTTTTGGTGCAGCAGGACCACGTTTTTTTTCACTGGTCTGCATGAATTTTGGTGGCTGCAACAGCAACATAGTTCACTCTGCAGCTGAGAGATTTGCATGAATCACTCCTGATTCATTACTTGTTTGAGAGCAACCAAAGCTGCCACATTAAACTACCTTGTGTTCGTTCAAATTTTTGTTTTGTTGTTTCCATTGTATTACTTTTTGATTTTCTTTTTCATTCTTGTAAGTTGGCCATTTCAAGCAAGTGAAGTGGAAGAGCTCATAAGTGTTCTTCTCTCATTTGCTAACTTGACTTAAAGTCTCATCATTTTAAAATTGGTAGACGGTGAGTGTGTCTTAGATCCAAAAAGTCTAAGCCTCACCTAGGAGACCTCACCTTTAATTTGGTTTTAATTTTTGCAAGTTTCGCATAGGAAGTCTTAGAGTCCGACTTTAGAGTCTAAGGTTTTCTTTCTTTGTGTTTGTTTGTCTCCATATATTTAGTGAATTTAGAAGTGATTTTGATTTAAAGACTTGTAGTAAGTAACTAAGGCTATATTTGGCAAGGCAAGACTTGGTACTTAAGCGACCTACAAGGTCCACCTCTCTTACCTGGAATATTGTCCTCAAGTGAACTCTCTTAGTCTTTACTTCAAGAAAATTTTTAAGTTCATACAATGTCTGGAAGACATTCCCCTAGAATTAATGAGGAACCTAAAGAACAATTTTGTTTTCAAACTCTTGTCAATCAACTCAAAGAAATTGAAAGGAAAATAGGGCAAGAAAAGATTCAAAGAGAATTACACAATGCCATGGTTACTAATGAGTTGAAAATGCTAAGAGATGAACAAGTTCAATATAGGGAGAGAAGTCTGAGTGTAGAATCCCAAAGTGAGCAAGAAAACTTAAGAGTAGGAGATTACTACCCTTCTTCATCAAGAAGGCGTAGGCGTGACTATGAAAATCCTCCTCCTCCTCCTAAGGAAGTCAATGTGGTATTGCCTCATTTTCATGGGAAAGATAACATTGAGGCTTACCTTGACTGGGAAATGAAAGTAGAGCAAATATTTGCTTGTCAACAAGTGTCGGAGGAAAGGAAAGTCTATCTAGCTACCCTTAGTTTTCAAGGGTATGCAATGTATTGGTGGACTGCTTTAGTCAAAGAGAGACTGAGACAACAACTTCCTCCCATTAAATATTGGAATGAACTCACAGCTGCTCTCAAGAAAAGGCACATTCCCTCTTACTATAAAAGGGAACTTATGGATAAGCTCCAAATATTGCAACAAAAGTCTATGTCTGTTGAAGGCTATAGACAACAAATGAAGCTATACATAATGAGAGCAGGGATCACAGAGGCAGAGGAAACTACTTTAGCTAGATTTTTGAGTGGGTTAAATTTGGACATAAGGGATAAAGTTGAACTTCTACCTTATAGAGATTTGAATGAACTTGTTCAAATGTGTATAAAGGTAGAACAACAAAATCAGCGAAAAATTTCTGCCAAAAGATTTCAGTCTCCCTTTGAGCCGAAATTTACTAAAGCAAAAGAACCCCTCAAACCTCTAGCCAAAATAGTTGACAAGCCAAACAAAGAGTCCTCTTCACACACTCGCACAAGTGATATAAAGTGTTTCAAGTGTTTAGGTAGGGGTCATATAGCTGCTCAATGTCCTACTAAGAGAACTATTCTTTTAAAGGGAAAGGACATCTATAGCAGTGAAAGTGAATCCCCTACCAGTGATAGTGAGAGTGAATCAGAAAAAGAAGAGGAAGTGTTTGCGGATGATTGTCAACTTCTCATGGTGAGAAGGGTGCTTAGCAGTCAACCAAGTCTGGAACAACTATCACAAAGAGAGAACATTTTTCATACAAGGTGTAAAATTCAAGAAAACTATTGTTCTCTCATTATTGATAGTGGT
Organism: Vigna nakashimae; assembly: GCA_034642375.1. Lineage (NCBI taxonomy): Eukaryota > Viridiplantae > Streptophyta > Magnoliopsida > Fabales > Fabaceae > Vigna > Vigna nakashimae. The sequence continues at coordinate 20,267,444 of CM067760.1, read as the reverse complement.
TCTTGCTGCAATTGTTGTAGTACCAGACTAGTTGAAAAACTGAATCTTACTGTAATACCCCATCCCAAACCTTATAGACTTCATTGGCTAAATGAAGATGGGGACATTACAGTCAAGAATCAAGTTAAAGTGGCTCTATCCATAGGGAACTTCAAAGATGAAGTTGTTTGTGATGTAGTTCCTATGGAAGCTTGCCATGTGCTATTGGGAAGACCATGGCAATTTGATCATAACACTATACACCATGGTCTTACCAATACCATAACTGTGCACAAACAAGACAAGAGATTTGTGCTTCAACCTTTGACACCTACTCAGGTGGCACAAGATCAAGCACAAATGAAGTCCGCTAGGGAACAGGAAAAGAAACAGAAAAAGAAAGAAATGCCAAAACAACAGAGCGGAGAAGTCATAGAGTCCAGTGTTACTTCCCACAAGGTCACTCAACATGAAGTTCTTTTAAATAAAAAGACTTTAAACAATACACTTCAAGTTGAGCAACCTTCATACCTTCTTCTTTGCCAAGGAACACTCATCTGCACATCTAGTGAGACTCAGACTAATACTCTTTCTTTAGCAATACAAAAGCTTTTGAAGGAATTTGATGATCTATTTCCCAAAGAAATTCCAAATGGGCTTCCACCATTAAGAGGGATAGAACATCAAATTGATTTCATACCAGGGGAAACTCTTCCTAATAGGCCTGCCTATAGGACTAATCCCCAAGAAACCAAAGAAATTGAGTCACAAGTCCAAGAATTACTAGATAAGGGTTTGGTTCAAAAAAGCCTAAGCCCCTGTGCTGTACCAGTGTTGTTGGTGCCCAAAAAGGATGGGAAGTGGCGCATGTGTTGTGATTGTAGGGCTATCAACAACATCACCATAAAGTATAGACATCCCATCCCTAGACTTGATGATATGTTGGATGAATTACATGGGGCTCAAATTTTCTCAAAAATAGATCTTAAGAGCGGATATCACCAAATTAGAATCAAAGAAGGTGATGAGTGGAAAACTGCTTTTAAGACTAAATTTGGGTTATATGAGTGGTTGGTAATGCCTTTTGGTCTTACAAATGCCCCAAGTACATTCATGAGGCTTATGAATCATGTTTTAAGGGACTGCATCGGGAAGTTTGTAGTTGTGTACTTTGATGACATATTGGTATATAGTCAAGATTTGCAAAATCATGAAAAACATTTGAAAGCTGTTCTAATAATTCTTAGAACCAATAAATTGTTTGCAAATCTTGACAAATGCACCTTTTGTGTTGATAGTGTCATCTTTCTTGGTTTTGTAGTCAATAAAAGTGGGGTTCATGTTGACCCTGAGAAGGTAAAGGCCATCCAAGAATGGCCCATACCAAAGAATGTAGGAGAAGTTAGGAGTTTCCATGGATTGGCAAGCTTCTATAGACGATTTGTGCCTAACTTCTCTAGTCTAGCTTCACCTCTCAATGAGTTGGTGAAAAAGGATGTTACTTTCATTTGGGGGGACAAACAACAAAGGGCTTTTGAGTTACTTAAAGAAAAGCTTACTCAAGCTCCCATTCTAGCTCTGCCAAATTTTGCCAAAACTTTTGAGCTAGAATGTGATGCTTCTGGACATGGAATAGGTGTTGTGTTATTACAAGAAGGACACCCAATTGCTTATTTTAGTGAAAAACTTCATGGTGCCTCTTGTAATTACCCCACTTATGACAAAGAACTTTATGCTCTTGTGAGGGCTCTTCAAACTTGGGAACATTATCTTGTTTCCAAGGAGTTTATTATTCATAGTGATCATGAATCACTAAAATATTTGAAGAGCCAACACAAGTTGCAAAAAAGACATGCTAAGTGGTTGGAATTCATTGAACAATTCACTTATGTTATCAAATACAAGAAAGGAAAGGCTAATATAGTGGCAGATGCTTTATCCAGAAGAAATATTTTACTAGCCACTTTAGGAGCTCAAATTCTTGGATTTGATAACATAAAAGAATTGTATACTCAAGATAGTGACTTTGCCACCTTATATGAGGAATGTTTGCAAAAACCACAAGGAGGATTCTATGTGAGAGAGGGGTATCTTTTCAAAGAGGGTCAAATTTGTATACCTCAAGGCTCACAAAGAAAACTCCTTGTCAAAGAAATGCATGAGGGAGGGTTGATGGGGCATTTTGGGGTTGATAAAACCTTAAGCATGCTAAAAGAGAAATTCTTTTGGCCCCACATGAGGAGAGAAGTCCAAAGGCATTGTTTCAAGTGCATTACTTGTTTAACATCCAAATCTAGAGCAATGCCTCATGGTCTTTATACTCCCTTACCCATTGCTTCAACTCCTTGGGAAGATATTAGCATGGATTTTGTCTTAGGACTACCCAAAACATCAAGGGGTTTTGATTCTATTTTTGTGGTTGTGGATCGTTTTAGCAAAATGGCTCATTTTATACCATGCCACAAGATAGATGATGCAAGCAATGTGGCTAGGTTATTCTTTCGAGATGTGGTTAGACTTCATGGACTACCTCGGGTCATCATTTCTGATAGAGATTCAAAATTTCTTAGTCACTTTTGGAGAACCTTATGGTCTCGATTAGGAACTAAGCTTTCTTTTTCTACTACTTGCCATCCTCAAACAGATGGTCAAACTGAAGTAGTAAATAGATCTCTATCCACTCTATTACGAGTAGTCCTCAAGGGTAACCACAAATCTTGGGATGAGTATCTTCCACATGTGGAGTTTGCTTATAATAGGGTAGTTCATCGAACTACAAAAATCTCTCCTTTTGAAGCTGTATACGGTTTTAATCCTCTCACACCTATGGATTTGATTCCCTTACCTTCTTCACATGATTTTGTTCATCAAGAGGGAATCTCTAAATCCAAATTCATTAAAACTTTTCATGAGAGGATTAGTAACCAAATACAACAATAAAGTGAGAGATATGCTAAGTATCATAATAAAGGTAAAAAGGAAGTCATTTTCAATGAAGGTGACTTAGTTTGGCTTCGTCTTAGAAAGGAAAGATTCCCTATTCAAAGGAAGTCCAAATTAAGTCCTAGAGGAGATGGTCCTTTTAAAATCCTTAAGAAGGTCAACAATAATGCTTATCAATTAGACCTTCCAGCCGAGTATGGTGTCCATTCTACTTTTAATGTTACTGATCTTCGTCCTTTTGCAGGATTCAATACAGATGATGCTTTGGATTTGAGGACAAATCCTCTTCAAGGGGAAGGAGATGATGACTTAGGACATGGACCCATCACTAGAAGTATGGCTAGAAGAATTCAAGAAGAGATTGAAGATGTGGACACAACAGGACATGTTCTTTTCCTTCAATTTAAGTGGAATTTGGAGACAACAAGAGAAGGGTAAAACTGTCCAGTTGATGGTCAAAATTGCTAGCTGCACCACCCCTCTTTACTGCGCACACCACAACAGCACATCCGTTCATCCACAACATTAGCTCACATGCTGCTTTGGTTTTAAGCACATTTTTATTAAATGTTTCACATTTTACACATGGTTCATGTGCTTTCTCGTTGCAGCTCCATGAATCTCCTATAAATTCATGGTAGCCACCATTGTAATGACACTTTTGATATATGGAATTTTACTTTGCTGATGCATTTTCCAGCACCTAAAACTCTGCCCAAAAGTCACTCCAAATGAGCTTTCCCTCTCCATCTAGCTTCCTTCCAATGGAAGGCCTCCTGAGCTAGTTTTCCACTTTCCAAAAAGCTCCTCTACCATAAACTATGCCACTGCACTTTCATTCTTCACCTCTGCTGCCATCTCTGAACTCAATGTCTGTAATGCATTTCCAGTATTCATCTCTGCTGCCATCTCTGGATTCAACCTCCCACTGCATTCAATCCTTCCTTCTAGCTGGAGCAACTTCATCAATCTATCCCACACATTCACTATTGAAAAGAAGAAAAGCATTTCAACCCATAATGCAAAATATTCTAAGGCAAAATAAATGAAAGAAAATAAAACTTTTCTACTACCATTCACTGTGACCCTTGTGCATATACCATAAGAAATTGAAATTGCAATTGCAATTGCCGTGACATGTTGAACTTCCATGTGTTTCATTCAAAAGAAAAAAAAATAACAATGGAAATAGGTTCTTCAAAACCCGTGGCCTTCCAACATCCAATTCAATTTTATTTTCCAAGTAATTCATGTGCTTCCCACTTCTTGTCTTTTTCCTAATTGAAAAGAAATTGGCATTTTACTTCTCTACAAACGTGCAAACCCTTCCAATTGAACATATAATGTAAAATATTATAAAGTTTATCTATCATTCACGTGACTCATCTCAAGCAAAAAGTGAATTGGAATTACTTCTACCATGTAAACCGTGCCTCCTTCAAGGTGTACACACTGCTGCTTCATAAGAGAGAAAATGAAAATGTCTTCTCTTTCCCGTGCACCACATCAATTGCTCCTATCAATCTGCGCCTCCCCCATGGCAGCTACAACACTTCCCAACGTGCTGCTATAACCGAGTGGGTCCTTCTCACAAGTCATGTCCTCCATTAGGTGCTCCACTTCTAAAATGAAAGATCCTTCTCTCAGGTTGGCGGCTGCCCTCACGTGCTTCCTTCCAGCAAAGTAAATCAACACTCCTCCATCAAAGAAAGTGAATGCAATCCCCGCCTTTGTTCATCCAGCTCATGTGCCCTTTAAAGTGAATGTTTGATGTGGCAACAACAGCTTAATACAGCAACGTGCAACACCTCTCCCAAAGAAATCCAACGTGTGCACATTCTTCCAGCCAGCATCACCGCTTCCTCCACCAAATTAAATCACCATTCCAGCTCCACGTCACGTACACCTACTCCTATAAATCCGTACTTCTGTTTTCTCCAAGTAAAAAAAATGGCTTACCGCTATGTGCACCGTTCAGCAAGAAGGATGCATTCAGCTCTTGTTTTCTTCCTTTTCGAATCAGCATCTTTCCCAAAGAAAAAGTTTCAAAATACAATCCCCCAAACTAAAAAAAAAAAACGAGAGTAAAGTGGCACCCTCCAGTGGCAGCTGCTGGAACCTCTCAAAGTTACATTTTTTTTCTCCAATATCCAAAAACCGAGAGAGAAAACAAAAGGCCAAAGCAAAGTGGCGGCTGGCTCACCCCCTTAAGGTCGTGTGTCCTCCTTTTTTAGGGTAGGGTCCAAGTCACTAACTTCTAACTTTTGGGTCTAATCTAGTTTACCAAAAATTGACCCAAAATGTAAGAGTTGATACAGAAATTCTAAACTACTGAATTACAATTTAATTAATTCTAAAATGTCTGTTTGGAGAGTCTTGAATTTATTTGGCATTCTTCCTGATGTCCCAAAATGTATTTCCGAAATTTTCCTGCACTTCAACAATGCACTTAATCAGCTCAGAAAACCCAAATTAGCACAATTACAAATTTCCGACCAAATTAAGCAGAATTCGGAAAACGGGGAAATAACAAACAATTAAACACAATTCCCTGGTTTATTTAAGTGCAATAAACTAAATATAATTCAAGAAATAACGACTCATCAAAATAGACCACACTTAGTCTTTTGCACTCCTGGGCAAAACCAAGACGAAAACCAGGGAACTACTCAAACATCAGGAAGCTGACACAGACTCGATAGACAAACAACACAGACTCCAAAACAGAAACACAGTTGCACAATTCTCACAAAATCTGGACGGTAAAAGGTATAGGTAGAATCCCATACAGAGTCAATGAAAGCAACTACTCAAAGAATCATCCAAACAGTTCAGTACAAGGAAAACAGTCAATCAGTTCGAGAGATGAATCAAAAGTGACAGAGCCTCATAGATGCACACAATCAGTGTTTCTCTCAAGTGTTTAAGGTAAATCAATGTCACTCAATGCACTCAAGAAAGCAATCACAAATAGACTTGGCAAGCCTCTAATATCAACACTCAAGCACATACGCATGTTCAATTCAAAAGGTCTTTTCATGGTTGTAATGGGGCCAAGGACAAGGGAGGATATATCTGGATAAGAAGCTACAAACCATAAGGAACAGAGGAGCAATGGGGAACAAGTGTAAACACATTCAAACACACCCACAACCTCTAATTCAATCCTCTTCTTGACTCCATTATTCACAATTTTTTTTTATTTTTCCCATTTTTTTGCACTTTTTTTTTTCATCCTATCTCTTTTCTTTTCTCTCTTTAGCACACAACTATAAGAGACAAGATATAAATCATATTTCTAAAAACAAAACAAGAAGAGGAACCAACTAGCCAATTTATCAGAATCCCCAGGGAGACCACACTTGTTCCTAAGACACTTCCAAAGCTCCAAAATTCCCTAAGGTTAAGGTAATCATGGTTTTTCACTTAGGGCTAGTGTATGAGCTTCAAAACATAGAAATGAGGAAAGTATAGGCTCAAAAGGGGTTATCAAAGGATTAGAACAAGGTAAGCTTATTTGGCTAGAGAGGCTCAAGAACAAAACTGCCTTTATCACTTCCAAACATGCATATCAATCAAGAATTATCAACAAGAGTCAAGCCAAGGCATATGTGCAAGCAATCAAGAGACATATCACACACAAGAAAGAACATAAAGTGGCTCAAATTCTCACACAGGGCATTTGTGTCACAATCAATTCAACTCTCAAACATCATGATCATCTTCCAAGCAAAGAAAAGAAAGGAATCCAACATCTCATAGTATTAATGAAGTGAAGGAAAACTGACAACCTAACCACAATCCAGAATTCATGAAAAGCATGCAAAACTGTACACAAGACACAACAAAAACTACCTAGAAAAGAAAAAAATTTAACACGGAAAACAAAAATTAACAAAGAAAAATCAGAATCTCCCCCAATAGACCACACTTAAACTACACAGTGTCCTCAATGTGTCATAAGCATAAGATCAGAAATCAAAACAATCAACAGATCATCAACAAGTGCAATAAAAGTAGGGAAAGGGGGAGAAGAGAGAAAGAAAACTCCCCTGGTCATGGTGGCAGTTGCCAATTTTGGACTTTCAGGGAGATGTTTTCCGCCATAGTATCCAGCAAGGAGGTTTTGAGGACGAACTGCTTCATCCTCCAAATCTGATCTAGCAGTGAAATGTTTTCCACAGCTGGATCTATGCAGTGATTGTTGATGAGCAGGTTCAGCAGGTGCCTGTTGATGTTGAAACTTTCGTGAATGCTGGCACCTTTGTCTTCCAGCATGGGTGCATGTTGGTCAAATTCATTTGTACCTCCTGCAATAGGGTTAGTGCAATGTGGCTCCAAAGAAATGACATGCAGAGGTATAACACCCAATCCCAGTGTAACAGGCTGAACCTCAGATATACTCTCAGAACATGGATCACTTTCAAATTCAGAAACAATATCAACCACAGACTCAGATTCATGTTCAGTGCATGGAGAATACACATATGAATTTGATATCAAAAATTGGTTCTCATCATGCAGAGAGGGAGAATTAAAAACAGACTCATCAACAATACAATCATCAACATACCTATCAACAACATAGTCAAAATTAGGTATGTTTACCTCCACTTCCTTGAAGATTGGTAGAGTGTGGGAAAATGAAGGTGGTCTACTGATAACAGTTGAAAAACCGTTATTTTTATGCTTAAAATTGATACCAAAAGCAACCTTTAAGACTTAGAAACTAGCTTGAACTCATATTTTTGCTTTAGTTTTGTGAATAAGAGAGTTGAAAGTGAATTTAATGGTTTTGTGCAAGATTCCCTTGATTTTGTAGGCTAATTGAATGACTTGAAAGAAGAATTGAAGTACCGAATGCTTGGAATGCTGAAAAGTCAACCAAAAACCAGAAAAGTCAACCAGTCAACCAGAAAAGTCAACCAGTCAACCAGAAAAGTTAACCAGTCAACTAGCATACGAAAAAAGTCAACCAGACGAGTTTTAGGCCAGTTTTCTGCGATTTTATGATCTGTTTGGGCCTGGACCTGTTTTCTATTATTTTTATGTCCTATTTAAAGACCTAGATGTCTTAGGGTTGGTATCTTTGGCAGAAACGAAGCAAACACTCTCTCTTCCACCCCTTTGAAGGAGGATCTTGGATGCTCAGGCTACCTCTTCACCTTTCTAGGGTTTTATCCTTCATTCTTTCATTATTGTTCATCTAGGTTCACCATGAATATGGTGAACTAAACCTTGTATGTTTGTTGGGGAATCAATGTAATCTTATTTTATTTTATCTTCTGAATCTTTATCTTCTCTTATATCTTTTTGTGCTAACAAATATTTTCTAGGGTTTTGTTTTCTTGTGCATGCAGGAAGCAATTAGAACAAGGAGCAAGAAAACAACAGAACCTCTGCTTGAAGGTCTAGACGAGAGTAGATGGAGGAGAAGAATCTGAACATCTAGAGAACTTTTCCCTTCTCCAGAAACTCTCTTACAATCATCACCACAAGGTTCTGTTCATAGCACAGAAAATATGGAGAACAACAATGTTAGAAGAAAGGCCAAATAGAAATTTTGGGGCTAATACTGAGGTTAACCCCAAAGAAGAGTGCAAGGTGGTAGAGAGTGTTGATGATGAGAAAGTTGAGTTAGATACAGAAGAGAGAAGAGAAATAGAGAGCAATAACACTTTTCCTTTTCCAATCCATCAAGGGAAACAACTGGACTTCACAGAATTATTCAACATGGTAGATAATGATGCACCTTGGGAACAGATTCTGCAACAGATTACGGTTTACACTAAATCTAATGAAGAAATCTCTACAAAGAAGAGACGTAGAGATGATGAGGCAAAGAAGTGTATAACTGTTAAAAAAGAGTCATTCCCTCCTAAAGCAACAGACCCAGGCAGTTTTTCTATCCCTTGTACCATAGGGAAGAAAAGGGTGAAGAAAGCTCTCCTTGATTTAGGTTCAAGTGTTAACTTGATACCTTACTCTTTACTGGAGCAAATCGACAATGTTAATGTGAAACCTGTAAAGGTTAATCTAGTAATGGCCGATGGATCTTCAAAGGAGCCATGTGGGATTGCAGAGGACATTATAGTTTGTGTTGGCAAACTTCAGTTCTTGGCAGACTTTGTGGTGATGAAGATGGAGACAGAGAAGATACCTATCATATTTGGAAGACCGTTTATGAAAACGGCCAGAGTTATCATTGATGTAAATGAAGGTATAGTGGTGCTCCAGGATCGAGAGGAGAGAGTGGTTGTAGACGTCTTCAAGGATGAGACGCAAGCACAGGAGGACGAAGCTAGTTATAAAGCTGCATTTCAAGATGCACACATGACTAGCCATAAAGATGAAAAGCCCAAGGTTGCAGGTAACCGTTGTTTATTGTTTCAGGTACACAAGGAAGAAAAGATTGGAAGAGGAGGAGAAATTCCTGGTGACTGGGAGAAAAGAAGACCCTAACTTGGCACACCTGTAAGAATCAAGAACAAGTTGTGGGTTGTGAAGGGCTTTAAAGAGAAGGAGATGATAGAGATAAAATTTCCACATTCTAGAAGGACCAAAACAGTTCACAGGAAACAGCTGAGGAGTTGGTGGGATGACAACATCAACTATAAAGCAGGAACTTGAGCTTACTGGGTCAAGCTAATGACGTTAAAAGAGCACTTGCTGGGAGACAACCCAGTGATTTTAGAACTTTTAAATTTTACTTTGGTTTGTAATTTTTAAATCTGTTGAACATTATTGTGTAAATATTTTGCTGGACATAGCATCTACTGAAGGATGCTAGTTGGACATAGCATCTACTGAAGGATGCTAAGTGGTAACACCTACTGAGGGGTGTTGGTGAGATATTTAACACCTACTGATGAGAGGGTCGCACCTCCCACAAAAGTTGTGCATAAAAGAATGCAGTATAGACTAGGCAGTGACTCCTAGGTCGTCTCACAAGGACCAATATTGTGGTTCAGTCTCAGATCACACACGGAAAAAGGAGGTTTTGTAAGTGTTCTTGTGATTGGAAATAAACTAAATTAAAACTGGGAATTGAACACAACCGGATATGAATAAAAACATTAAAATGGAAATTACAACTGATAAATACCCAAACACAATTCAAGCTGTAAACATGCAACGGTTACACTAAAACATTAAATACACAATGTTGTCATTTATCCTACGCATTCACAACCAAAGAGAAGAAAATCAACTCAACATAATATAAAATATTTTAAGCAAACAAAGTAAAAGAAAATAAATTTTTCTCTACCATTAATCGTGACCCATGTGCATCTACCCAAAGGATTTGAAATTGCAAATGCATTCTAAAAGCCCTCTCTAGCCGTGACATGTTGAGCTTCCAAAATAAAAAAAAAGTGATAAGCCCTTAAAAGCCGTGACAATACTACTGCTGGAACGAAATCTACTTCATCATTTCTCAAAGTAAATAAATTAATCCAAAGAAAATGAAAGTGGGGTAGCCTTTCTCCGTGGCCTTCCCATGACAGCACCTCTCCCTAATTTAAAAGAAAAATAACTCCCTTGACCGTGTGCCAGCTTCCAGCAAAAACTCAAAACTTCTTCTCTCAAAATCAACCACCATACACAATGCACCTACCTTTCAATCAGCGTTCCAGCACGTGACCAAGTGTTTCTCTTTCTCCCAACCAATCACCATCAACCCGTGACAACCTTACGTGTACAGCTTCCAGCTCCCGTGAACACCATACTCCCATCACCTCTTCATAAACGAGACCCATGCGTCGTTTCTCCCAGCCGAGAATCACCTCATCTCAAAATGAAGAGAAAGAACGCTCGTTCACGGAACGAGCACTCCATTCCATCCGTCCGCGTACAAAATTCAAAAGCTCAGACCCATCTTCCTAGGTTGCGTGTTTCTCCCACGCTGTGACACCTACTGCTACCATTCCTTTTGTTGTTATCCGTGCACAGAATGAGTCAACACTTCACTTCTTCCTTGCTCCACGTCACAATCCCTACATGCTGTTGTTTGATAACAGTTGAAAAACTGTTATTTTCATGCTTAAAATTGATGTTAAAAGCAACCTTTAGACTTAAAAACTAGCTTGAAATCATGCTTCTATCTATATTTTCATAAATAAGAGAGTTGGACAGGTTTATGCTTGATTTAAGTGTTTTTGTGCAGGTTTTAAGGTGAATTTAGTGAAAGAAGTGAAGAAGGAGAGAGATGGAATCAGAAAAGAGATCAAAGAGTGCAAAAGAAGAAGTCGAAGGCACTGCTCAGCGGCATTTTACCGCTGAGCGGCACTCAAGAGGTCACGTTGGAACCGCTGAGGGGCAAAATGGCCGCTGAGGGGAAGAAAAGAGACGCGCACTCACCGCTGAGCGGTAAATACCGCTGAGCGGCACTTTTATGGGCTTGGGCTTTTGTAATCTCTTGTAACTCTAGAATAGTATATAAGGGCTTGCACGTCCTAGAATTAGTATCTTTGGCAGAAACGAGGCAAACACTCTCTCTTGTATGTTTGTTGGGGAATCAATGTAATCGATTGAAGCTCTCATATATGGAATCTTTGCTTGCATCTTTTAATTAAGACTTATGCTTTCTTTCATCATTAGTTAGGGTTTTTCCTATTTGCTCAATGCTTGCATAGTTTAACTCATTCCATGCATGATTATTGGTTTTGTCGATACGGGCACGTACGGGGAAGTCTAGATCCGGGGAATTTCTCCCAATATTATACTGACAATATTATATTGGTTTTCGTTAAGCTCTTGCACTTATGAACTAATCATTAGGAATGCTAGGAATTGTATGAACTCGTGATTAGGGAGAAGCCATCTAGAATGGTACTTTAGAGAGTGGCATTAACAATGATGATTTGAATGTTGAATTCCTAAAATGTATGAGAGTGGATGAGATGAAATTGACCCCCAACAACATATCCATTCATATATTTCATTGAAAGTGTTTATCTTTTGTCTTTGCCATTGATCAAATTTCATGCATACATGTTTATTTTCTGTCTTGCATATTAAAATCTAAATATTTCGTTTGTAAGTCCTAGCTAATCAACAAATCACATAACTAAACTAGGCCGTGAGTCCTTTGGGAAGAACGATACTTGGTCTTACCAAGTTTATTACTTGAACGATTCGGTCATACTTGCCGATTGTGAAACAAGTTTGTGACATCATATTTTGGTGCTTACAAATTTGTCCATCAAGTTTTTGGCGCCGTTGCCGGGGACTCCGGTTTAACTGGTTAATTTGTGTGATTATTGATTATCTTTGACTTTAATTTTGAGTTTCTGTTTTTAGTTTCTGTTTTTATTTTTTTTCGGTTTTTATTAGATTAGATTAGATTTTATTTTTTTTTATTTTTAGATTAGATTTTATTTTATCTTATTTTTTAGATTAGATTTTATTTTATTTTATCTTTTAGAATTAGGTTAGATTTTATTTTATCTTTTAGATTAGATTAGATTTTATTTTATTTGGTTAGGTTAGATTTTATTTTTTTAGATTTTATTTTATTTTATCTTTTAGATTAGGTTAGATTTTATTATCTTCTTATCTTCTGAATCTTTTATCTTTTTATCTTTTGAATCTTTATCTTCTCCTATATCTTTTTGTGCTAACAAATATTTTCTAGAGTTTTGTGCCTAATGTTTGCAGGATGCAATTCGAACAAGAATTTAATAGGCACTCAATTCTACTAAGGTAATTTCAATCACTGGTTGGATCTCACTCAAGCATGGATGATGATCAATTTTGGCAAGCTGTCGAACAATTTAAGAATCTACCACCACAACAAAGGCAGAAAAAACCCTCTCTATCGGGAAGAAGGATAACGTTGGAGGAGGCAGTTCAACAGTACATACAGATACCTGATTGTCATCACAAAACCACTCAAGCTGCCGAAGAATTTGATAGGCTGCCACCACAACAATGGCAGCAACAACCCTCTCCATCAGTAAATTTGGATGACACTCAACAATTTTTGAAAAATTTGGAGATGCACCTTCGTTTCATTAGTCAAAAATTGAATGTTAAGGTTAATACTGAAGTTAACCTTAAGGAGGAAGGTCAAGCGATTGTCACTGAAAGTGACAAGATTTTTGCTGAGAAAAAAATAGAGAGAGATGAGGAAAAGATAGAGAGAGAAGAAAAAGAAGAGTTGAGTGAGAAAGATAAAGATGATGAAAAAGAAAAAGAAGTAGTTGAAAGAGAAGGGAAGAAAAAAATAAGAGAAAAGAAAAAGAGAAAATTTGGGGAGAGGAAGCATAAGAAAAAGAAGATGAGAGGAAAGAAGAAGGAATCATATGAAAAATCCCATCCTCATCTAAAGAAGAATCGTAGGAAGGAAAAGAAATTTAAGTGCTTTATGAAAATCTTCAAGAAATTGGAGATTAAAGTTCCTATGATTGAGACACTGCAACAAGTTCCTGGTTTGATCAAATTTCTGAAGAAGTTCAGTAGAAAGAAGAAAAAGAAGAAGGAACTTGGGCTTTACTAGGTCAAGCTAATGACGTTAAAAGAGCGCTTGCTGGGAGGCAACCCAGTGGATTTACAAACTTTTGATTTTGATTTTGGTTTTGTAACTTCTAATTTGTGGACATTATTTTGTAAATATTTTGTTGGATACAGCATCTACTGAAGGATGCTAGGTGGTTAAGTATCTACTGAAGGATACTAAGTTTGTAACACCTACTGATGGGTGTTGGTAAAAAGATTTTGCACCTACTGATGGGTGCTGGTAAGTCTGAAACACCTACTGATGGGTGTTGGTGGATTTTGGGTTAGGCTCGTGACGTTAAACAAGCGCTACCTGGGAGGCAACCCAGTTGATTGATTGTTTTCTGTTTGTTTATTGTAGTTAGGGTTTGCATAAGCATTTTTAACATTGAATTGCAGGGAACCAGTGAGGGGTATGTCTAGGAGGCACGAAGGTCAAGAAAAGAAGGAGAGGAACACTTCATGAAAGTGCCGCTGAGCGGTACTCTTGCAGATGGGCTTTAGTTTCCCTTAGCGGGACCCGAGCCCATTAGGGTATTTTTATACCCTAAGTTGCATTTTGGTTTCTCTTTTCAGACTCTTCTCTGCACCCACACTCCTACATACCTTTTCAAAGGTTCTCTACAATTTTTCCTCATCCCTCTTTAGAAAATCTCCCTTCCACTCACTTGCTCGCTAGTTTTCCATCTAAGTTTGGGGTTGGGAGAGAGCATCATTGAAGGGGCTGATTTCTTCATTATGGTTTACTAATGCTTAACAATGTATCTTTTGGTTTTGTGAATTATGTTTGATGCAGGGATGGCCTCCTCATCGGGCAAAAAGAATCAAGACTATAAGATCCAAGAAGAAGGAGGATACAGAGGACAGCTCAGATTGAGGAGGAGTTGAGATAGCATTTACGGATGAATGCTATCATATGCTTATGCTTTTGATTGGTTTAAGTTTTCTAAACTTATTTATTTTTTGTTTTAGATTAGGGTTTGATGTACTCTATTGGAAACTTGGTTTGTTATGATGGTTTGCTATTAACTGTGATTGTGTGATAAGTAATGCTTGATGATGATTAGTGATTGATTGATGTTGAGATAGATGTGCACATAAAATGCTTATACAGGTGATTCACAAGCTTTGTGAACAAATACAGGATATTATGATTGTGATTGTGAAATTAAGCAGGATGTGTATGTCAAATGTGAATGAGCTTATATGTGATGTTTTGAGCTCCAGAGTTGTTATTGTTGAATGATATTACTTTGAAAGCATGAATGACTTTGCCCAGGTTTTCTATGATTGAATCAATTGCTTGTTTTGCATCATGTGATCAAGGCCGTTTGTTGGAACCCTTTTTATTGGCCAAATTCATAAAGTTAGCCGACTAAAAGAGAACACTTTATGTTCTACCCTTTGAACCCTTAGCCTTGAATATACACTGAAACCCTTGATTGAAAATCTTTACCTTGAGTTAAGTAGAAGATCTTGTGTGGTATTGTTAAATGTTCAAGTTTGGGGTTATTGGGGAAACATGAAAAAGGAAAAGCATTAAGCTAAGAGCTAAAAAGTAAGAATATGCAAAGAAAAAGAAAAGAAAAGAAAAAGAAGTAAAGCTCAATGCAAATGCAAAGGCAAAAGAAAGTTGGGAATGAATAAGAATAATTGTGTTGTTATGATTCTCTTAACTCAAGGATTTTGTGATCCAGAAAAACCAATGTTCTTGTTAGCCCAGCCACATTATAAGCCATTGAAAAGTCCTTGTGATGATGCATGCTTGTGAATGTTTTTGATTGTGGTAAAATGAAAGGCAAAGTTGATTCATGTGACATGGTGATAGTGGAGTGAATGAGTGATTACCTCTTATACACTTGTGTGTTGAGTGAAACACTTTACCTAGTGAGGAAATATTCCATAAGCACATGAACATCCATGCTTAATTGATTGATCATTCATGTAAAATAGCATTTGTTGGAACTTAAATGACTTTGTGAACACTAAAGCATGTGCACATCTTGATTGAACTCTTGGTCATGAGTTTGAGTGAAGTTTTTACTTATCTTGAAAAAGAGGATTTTTGAATGAGTGAACCATCATATGAATTGGTTAGAGATTGAGTTACATCTTGTTTGCTTGAGGACAAGCAAAGTTCTAAGTTTGGGGTTGTGATAACAGTTGAAAAACTGTTATTTTCATGCTTAAAATTGATGTTAAAAGCAACCTTTAGACTTAAAAACTAGCTTGAAGTCATGCTTTTATCTATATTTTCATAAATAAGAGAGCTGGACAGGTTTATGCTTGATTTATGTGTTTTTGTGCAGGTTTTAAGGTGAATTTAGTGAAAGAAGTGAAGAAGGAGAGAGATGGAATCAGAAAAGAGATCAAAGAGTGCAAAAGAAGAAGTCGAAGGCACCGCTCAGCGGCATTTTACCGCTGAGCGGCACTCAAGAGGTCACGTTGGAACCGCTGAGGGGAAGAAAAGAGACGCGCACTCACCGCTGAGCGGTAAATACCGCTGAGCGGCACTTTTATGGGCTTGGGCTTTTGTAATCTTTTGTAACTCTAGAATAGTATATAAGGGCTTGCACGTCCTAGAATTAGTATCTTTGGCAGAAACGAGGCAAACACTCTCTCTTCTCACCCCTTTGAAGGAGGATCTTGGATGCTCAGGCTACCTCTTCACCTTTATTGGGTTTATTCTTTCATTCTTTCATTGATATTCATCTAGGTTCACCATGAATATGGTGAACTAAACCTTGTACGTTTGTTGGGGAATCAATGTAATCTCTTGAAGCTCTCATATATGGAATCTTCGCTTGCATCTTTTAATTAAGACTTATGCTTTCTTTCATCATTAGTTAGGGTTTTTCCTCTTTGCTCAATGCTTGCATAGTTTAACTCATTCCATGCATGATTATTGGTTTTGTCGATACGGGCACGTACGGGGAAGTCTAGATCCGGGGAATTTCTCCCAATATTATACTGACAATATTATATTGGTTGTCGTTAAGCTCCTGCACTTATGAACTAATCATTAGGAATGCTAGGAATTGTATGAACTCGTGATTTGGGAGAAGCCATCTAGAGTGGTACTTTAGAGAGTGGCATTAACAATGATGATTTGAATGTTGAATTCCTAAAATGTATGAGAGTGGATGAGATGAAATTGACCCCCAACAACATATCCATTCATATACTTCATTGAAAGTGTTTATCTTTTGTCTTTGCCATTGATCAAATTTCATGCATACATGTTTATTTTCTGTCTTGCATATTAAAATCTAAATATTTCGTTTGTAAGTCCTAGCTAATCAACAAATCACATAACTAAACTAGGCCGTGAGTCCTTTGGGAAGAACGATACTTGGTCTTACCAAGTTTATTACTTGAACGATTCGGTCATACTTGCCGATTGTGAAACAAGTTTGTGACATCATATTGTGGTGCTTAAAAATTTGTCCATCATTGTTGCTTCTCAATATTCCAAGAGGTGCTTCTCATTGTCCGCGCTTTCTTAGGCCGTGACACCTCTTCCGTTTTCAAATGAAATAGCAACTGGAATCAAAATCACCACTGGAAGCAAAATTAAAGCATTATCCGAATGAAGAAAACCGAATGCCTACTACTATCCTCTAGAAAGGACAAACTAAATGCATGAGGTTGGAATAAAAAAATAAGAACTTCATTACTCAATCACCCTAACAGTGTTGCACACTTTCTACCATAAAAAAAAAGCGTTTAAATAAAAGAAAAACAATCCGTGAGGGTGGCGGCTGAACCACACACGTCCAACAGCCCCCTTTCAAAATGAAATGTGCTTTTCTTTTATGTGGGAGGCAATTGCCCTAGGCCGAGACACCCCTCCCTCCAAGTTGTCCTCTGTTAGGTGTGTTTCTCTTTTTCTGGATGGACTCCCGAGTTACTGTGCGCACCGTCTGTTGCTTGCTGGACTGTGTATTTTCTGCGTGCACCGCTGCTCGAAAAATGATGTCCGTGTGTGCACCTTCCGTGACCCCACGTGGGCCGTGTGCTTCAATTCTCCAGCTGCAGGGCCAATTGCCTTCCGCGTGTGAATGAAGCCAATTGGTATTTGAAGCTCCTGTCACGTGGACGTGGTTTCCACTTTCCTTGCTGGACACCACTTTATTCCATCCAGCTTCATGGCTTACTCTTCCAAAGTCAAAGAAAGATTCTCCAGTCCTAGGTGGTGGCCCCCACTTTGATTCCAACATATGTGGTTTGCAGAATGCTTTGCCAAAACGAATTCTCCATGGGCCCTTGGCCGTGTGCAGCTGTTGGATACTTTTATCTCTCATTCAATTTCCAATTGGAATTTCGAGCTTCTTTACGTGTGCAAAGTAAAAATGAATTTTCACTTTTGTTTCTCATGCTTTCTCTTCTCAAGTGAATTGAATCCTTTATTTTTTTCTTCACCCATTTAAAAACGTCCCAGCGTTCAAGCAAAGCCACGGGTTTTTCTTCACAATCAGCGTGCTCCGTGTGCAAGTGGTAGCTGTGCTCCAAAATCAATTTCCCATGGGCCGTAACATATTGCTTTTTGAAGCTCCTTTTTGAATGCCAAATGCTTTTCTTGATGTCACTCTCATTTTTCTTCTCCACACTTCTTTTGTGGAGAGCTTGAATTATGTGACAACCCTCCAAATGTTCCAAATTATTATCCAATAATTTCCCTACAATTAATAATGCAAATAATTAGCTCAAATAATTCAAATTAATTAAAATTTGAATTTCCGATCAAATTAAGCACAATTGGTGAAAACGGGAAAATATCGGACATTTAAGCACAATTCCCTGATTAATTCTAGCACAATAAACTAAGTGAAGTCAATAAAATATCGTCTCGTCACCTACTGATGGGTGTTGGTAAGTTGTTAACACCTACTGATGGGTGTTGGTGAGATTTTAAACACCTACTGATGGGTGTTGGTGGATTTTGGGTCAGGCTCGTGACGTTAAACAAGCGCTACCTGGGAAGTAACCCAGTTGATTGATTGTTTTTGTTTGTTTTATTTTAGTTAGGGTTTGCATAAGTATTTTAAGCATTGAATTACAGGGAACCAGTGAGGGGCATGTCTAGGAGGCACGTAGGTTAAGAAAAGAAGGAGAAGAGCACATCACGGAAGTGCCGCTGAGCGGTACTCTCGCAGATGGGCTTTAGTTCCCCTTAGCGGGACCCGAGCCCATTAGGGTATTTTTATACCCTAAGCTGCGCAAATGCTTTTATTTTCAGGCTCTTCTCTGCACACACACTCCTACATACCTTTTCAAAGGTTCTCTACAATTTTTCCCTCATCCCTCTTTAGAAAATCTCCCTTCCACTCACTTGCTCACTAGTTTTCCATCTAAGTTTGGGGTTGGGAGAGAGCATCATTGAAGGGGCCGATTTCTTCATTGTGGTTTACTAATGCTTAACAATGTATCTTTTGGTTTTGTAAATTATGTTTGATGCAGGGATGGCCTCCTCGTCGGGCAAAAAGAATCAAGACTATAAGATCCAAGAAGAGGAAGATACAGAGGACAGCTCAGATTGATGAGGAGCTGAGATAGCATTTACGGATGAATGCTATCATATGCTTATGCTTTTGTTTGTTTAAGTTTTCTAAACTTATTTATTTCTTGTTTTAGATTAGGGTTTGATGTACTCTATTGGAAACTTGGTTTGTTATGATGGTTTGCTATTAACTGTGATTGTGTGATAAGTAATGCTTGATGATGATTAGTGATTGATTGATGTTGAGATAGATGTGCACATAAAATGCTTATACAGGTAATTCACAAACTTTGTGAACAAATACAGGATATTATGATTGTGATTGTGAAATTAAGCAGGATGTGTATGTCAAATGTGAATGAGCTTATATGTGAGGTTTTGAGCTCCAGAGTTGTTATTGTTGAATGCTATTACTTTGAAAGCATGAATGATTTTGCCCAGGTTTTCTATGATTGAATCAATTGCTTGTTTTGCATCATATGATCAAGGCCGTTTGTTGGAACCCTTTTTATTGGCCAAATTCATAAAGTTAGCCTACTAAAAGAGAACACTTTGTGTTCTATCCTTTGAACCCTTAGCCTTGAACATACACTGAAAACCCTTGATTGAAAATCTTTACCTTGAGTTAAGTAGAAGATCTTGTGTGGTATTGTTAAATGTTCAAGTTTGGGGTTGTTGGGAAAACATGAAAAAGGAAAAGCATTGAGCTAAGAGCTAAAAAGTAAGAATATGCAAAGAAAAAAAAGAAAAAGAAAAGAAAAGAAAAAGAAGCAAAGCTCAATGCAAATGCAAAGGCAAGTTGGGAAGAATAAGAAAAATTGTGTTGTTATGATTCTCTTAACTCAAGGATTTTGTGATCCAGAAAAACCAATTTTCTTGTTAGCCCAGCCACATTATAAGCCATTGAAAAGTCTTTGTGATGATGCATGCTTGTGAATGTTTTTGATTGTGGTAAAATGAAAGGCAAAGTTGATTCATGTGACATTGTGATAGTAGAGGGAATGAGTGATTACCTCTTATACACTTGTGTGTGAGTGAAACACTGTACCTAGTGAGGAAATATTCCATGAGCACATGAACATCCATGCTTAATTGATTGATCATTCATGAAAAATAGCATTTGTTGGAATTTAAATGACTTTGTGAACACTAAAGCATGTGCACATCTTGATTGAACTCTTGGTCATAAGTTTGATTGAAGTCTTTACTTATCTTGAAAAGAAGATTTTTGAATGAGTGAACCATCATATGAATTGGCAGAAGATTGAGTTACATCTTATTTGCTTGAGGACAAGCAAATTTTTAAGTTTGGGGTTGTGATAACGGTTGAAAAACCGTTATTTTTATGCTTAAAATTGATACTAAAAGCAACCTTTAAGACTTAGAAACTAGCTTGAACTCATATTTTTGCTTTAGTTTTGTGAATAAGAGAGTTGAAAGTGAATTTAATGGTTTTGTGCAAGATTCCCTTGATTTTGTAGGCTAATTGAATGATTTGAAAGAAGAATTGAAGTACCGAATGATTGGAATGCAGAAAAGTCAACCAAAAACCAGAAAAGTCAACCAGTCAACCAGAAAAGTCAACCAAACAACCAGAAAAGTCAACCAGTCAACTAGAATACGAAAAAAGTCAACCAGACGAGTTTTGGGCCAGTTTTGTGCGATTTTATGATCTGTTTGGGCCTGGACCTGTTTTTTATTATTTTTATGTCCTATTTAAAGACCTAGATGTCTTAGGGTTGGTATCTTTGGCAGAAACGAAGCAAACACTCTCTCTTCCACCCCTTTGAAGGAGGATCTTGGATGCTCAAGCTACCTCTTCACCTTTCTAGGGTTTTATCCTTCATTCTTTCATTATTGTTCATCTAGGTTCACCATGAATATGGTGAACTAAACCTTGTATGTTTGTTGGGGAATCAATGTAATCTTTTGAAGCTCTCATATATGGAATTTGTGCTTGCATCTTAATCTAAGATTTATGCTTTCTTTCATCATTAGTTAGGGTTTTTCCTCTTTGCTTAATGCTTGCTTTGTTTAACTCATTCAATGCATGATTATTGATTTTGTCAATACGGGAACGTACAGGGAAGTCTAGATCCGGGGAATTACTCCCTATATTATATTGGTTGTCGTTAAGTTCCTGTGCTAAGAGAACTAATTATTAGGAATGCTAGGAATCGTATGAACTCGTAATTAGGGATAGGCCTTCTTGACAAGGTAATTTAGAGAGTGGCATTAACAATGATGATTTGAATGTTGAATTCCTAAAATATATGAGAGTGGATGAGATGAAATTGACCCCCAACAAAATATTCATATATATATTTCATTGAAAGTATTTGTCTTTTGCTTTTGCCATTGATCAAAACCTCATGCATACATGTTTATTTTCGTCTTTTGCATAATACAATCCAATTATTTCGTTCTTAAGTCTTAGCTAATCAACAAACCACACAACTAAACTAGGTCGTGAGTCCTTTGGGAGAACGATACTTGGTCTTACCAAGTTTATTACTTGAACGATTCGGTCATACTTGCCGGTTGTAAAACAAGTTTGTGACATCATATTTTGGTGATCATAAATTTGTCCATCATCTACCTGACTCAAAAGTACTGCTCATATCTGACTGGTCCTCAAAATCTTTCTCAGTCTCCTCAGGTGCAAGAGTGGGGCCATCTGAAGGTAGGAAAGTATGTGGCGTAGTAGTAAGCTCATAACTCTGCTCCCCATCTTCTATATGGATGACACTAACATCATCAGGAATTAGAACAGTCTGAAATGGTAACTCTGAATCTTGAGACTGTTCCTGATTAAGTTGAGTGGTCATCTGCCCTATCTGATTGCTCAAACATTGAAGGTGTGCTCTGTTTTCTTGCTGAAACTGAAGGTTCTGGATGGTCATCTGCTCCAACAACTCCTGCAATGTAGGCTCAGAAGTAGAAGGCTGATGAGCTATTTGGGCAGGAGCACTATATTGCTGACTCTCGTATTGCTGGACTGGTGGAGGCATGAAAGTACTCTGGAATGGTGGAGGCATGAAAGTACTCTGGAATGGTGGTTCTTGATATTGATGTTGTGGAGCATTGTACCATCCCAAGGTAGGGTCATTCCATCCAAGACCGTTGTCGTATCCATCTTGCACATGGGAGAATTTGCTTAGAAATTTATGCTCAAGATCTTCCCATCTGGTAATGGATCCTGGAGGAAGAGAGTCTTTCCAATCTTTTGCTGCTCTTTCTAATGAGTGCGGGAATGCCCTTAAGAAAACTAGATCGTCCGGGACATTTGGAAGTTTCATTAAAGAGCAGATTCGATAAAACCTATCCAAATGTTCATGTGGGCATTCATCTGCAAGACCATAAAACTTGGGCAACAAATTCATCAGTCCAGTGGTGAGAACTAAATGATCACCATCCTCATTAGGTGGAACCGGGTCCCAAAGAGAGCTCTCAGAAGTTGGAGGATGGGTCATATTGTTCTCAGCATAAAAATCAGCAGAATTAAAATCAGAGTAACATGCAGAAGGAGAATCGTAATTAGAGGCACAAGCAAAAGAAGCAGTATTCACATAATCAAAATAGGTAGACATGGTGAAAGAAGAATACTAAAAATCACGAAACAAATAAAACACAACACATTTATACATGCAACACGCACACACAAAACAGAACATCACATCACATCACATCACAACACACACAAACACAACAAAAACCTAAGACCGAACCATTGGTCCCCGGCAGCGGCGCCATTTTGTTGAGAGGGTCGCACCTCCCACAAAAGTTGTGCATAAAAGAATGCAGTATAGTACTAGGAAGTGACTCCTAGGTCGTCTCTCAAGGACCAAATGTGGTTCAGGTAATAGGTCGAACACTTTGTGGGGGTTTTGTGAAAGGTTTGTGAATGCAAATGAAGAAATTAAAAATGAAAATTAAACACAACCGAATATAAATGAAAGCATTAAAATGGAAATTACAACAGATAAATATCCAACTACAATTCAAGCGGTAAAAATGTAACACTTAAACTAAAACATCAAATGCATAATTATGTCATCTATCCCACACATTCACTATTGAAAAGAAGAAAAGCATTTCAACCCATAATGCAAAATATTCTAAGGCAAAATAAATGAAAGAAAATAAAACTTTTCTACTACCATTCACTGTGACCCTTGTGCATATACCATAAGAAATTGAAATTGCAATTGCAATTGTCGTGACATGTTGAACTTCCATGTGTTTCATTCAAAAGAAAAAAAAATAACAATGGAAATAGGTTCTTCAAAAACCGTGGCCTTCCAACATCCAATTCAATTTTATTTTCCAAGTAATTCATGTGCTTACCACTTCTTGTCTTTTTCCTAATTGAAAAGCAATTGGCATTTTACTTCTCCACAGACGTGCAAACCCTTCCAATTGAACATATAATGTAAAATATTATAAAGTTTATCTATCATTCACGTGACTCATCTCAAGCAAAAAGTGAATTGGAATTACTTCTACCATGTAAATCGTGCCTCCTTCAAGGTGTACACACTGCTGCTTCATAAGAGAGAAAATGAAAATGTCTTCTCTTTCCCGTGCACCACATCAATTGCTCCTATCAATCTGCGCCTCCCCCATGGCAGCTACAACACTTCCCAACGTGCTGCTGTAACCGAGTGGGTCCTTCTCACAAGTCACGTCCTCCATTAGGTGCTCCACTTCTAAAATGAAAGATCCTTCTCTCAGGTTGGCGACTGCCCTCACGTGCTTCCTTCCAGCAAAGTAAATCAACACTCCTCCATCAAAGAAAGTGAATGCAATCCCCGCCTTTGTTCATCCAGCTCATGTGCCCTTTAAAGTGAATGTTTGATGTGGGAACAGCAGCTTAATACAGCAACGTGCAACACCTCTCCCAAAGACATCCAACGTGTGCACATTCTTCCAGCCAGCATCACCGCTTCCTCCACCAAATTAAATCACCATTCCAGCTCCACGTCATGTACACCTACTCCTATAAATCCGTACTTCTGTTTTCTCCAAGTAAAAAAAATGGCTTACCGCTATGTGCACCGTTCAGCAAGAAGGATGCATTCATCTCTTGTTTTCTTCCTTTTCGAATCAGCGTCTTTCCCAAAGAATTGGTTGCTTTTCACTAGTTGAATTAGTGCTGGTTTGACCTCCATATTAGCTGCATTGACTCTAGGTCTAGCTATACTGTTAAAGTGCTGAGGTCCAACTATATTGGTGTAGTCAGCAAGGGTTCTTCTAACATTGTTGTTCTCCATATTTTCTGTGCTATGAACAGAACCTTGTGGTGATGATTGTAAGAGAGTTTCTGGAGAAGGGAAAAGTTCTCTAGAAGTTCGAATTCTTCTCCTCCGTCTACTCTCGTCTAAGCCTTCAAGCAGAGGTTCTGTTGTTTTCTTGTTCCTTGTTCTAATTGCTTCCTGCATGCACAAGAAAACAAAACCCTAGAAAATATTTGTTAGCACAAAAAGATATAGGAGAAGATAAAGATTCAGAAGATAAAAGATTCAAAGGATAAAATAAAATAAGATAGAATAAAATAAAAAAAAATAAAATCTAATCTAATCAAATAAAATAAAATAAAATCAAATAAGATAAGATAAGATAAAATAAAATTAAATAAAAACCGAAAAAATAAAAACAGAAAATAAAAACAGAAATTCAAAATTAAAGTCAAAGATAATCAATAATCACACAATTTAACTAGTTCAACCACGAGTCCCCGGCAACGGCGCCAAAAACTTGATGGACAAATTTATGATCACCAAAATATGATGTCACAAACTTGTTTTACAATCGGCAAGTATGACTGAATCGTTTCAAGTAATAAACTCGGTAAGACCAAATATCGTTCTCCCAAAGGACTCACGGCCTAGTTTAGTTATGTGATTCTTTGATTAGCTAAGACTTAAGGACGAAATAATTGGATTGTATTATGCAAAAGACGAAAATAAACATGTATGCATGAGGTTTTGATCAATGGCAAAAGCAAAAGACAAATACTTTCAATGAAATATATGGATGAATATGTTGTTGGGGGTCAATTTCATCTTATCCACTCGTAGATATTTTAGGAATTCAACAATCAAATCATCATTGTTAATGCCACTCTCTAAATTACCTTGTCAAGAAGGCCTATCCCTAATTACGAGTTCATACGATTCCTAGCATTCCTAATAATTAGTTCTCTTAGCACAGGAGCTTAACGACAACCAATATAATATTGGAAGAGATTCCCCGGATCTAGACTTCCCCGTACGTTCCCGTATCGACAAAATCAATAATCATGCATTGAATGAGTTAAACAAAGCAAGCATTAAGCAAAGAGGAAAAACCCTAACTAATGATGTAAGAAAGCATAAATCTTAGATTAAGATGCAAGCATAAATTCCATATATGAGAGCTTCAAAAGATTACATTGATTCCCCAACAAACATACAAGGTTTAGTTCACCATATTCATGGTGAACCTAGATGAACAATAATGAAAGAATGAAGGATAAAACCCTAGAAAGGTGAAGAGGTAGCCTGAGCATCCACGATCCTCCTTCAAAGGGGTGGAAGAGAGAGTGTTTGCTTCGTTTCTGCCAAAGATACAAACCCTAGGACGTCCTAAAGCTTATATACTATTCTAAAATTACAGAAAATTCAGGCCCAAGCCCATAACTGTGCCGCTCAGCGGTGAGTGCGCGTCTCGTTTCTTCCCCTCAGCGGCCATTTTGCCCCTCAGCGGACCTCCCGTGACTTCCTGAGTGCCGCTCAGCAGTAAACTGCCGCTAAGCGGTGACTTCGGCTTCTCCTTTTGCACTTTTTGATGTCTTTTCTGATTTCATCTCTCTCCTTCTTCACTTCTTTCACTAAATTCACCTTAAAACCTGCACAAAAACACTGAAATCAAGCATAAACCTGTCCAGCTCTCTTATTTCTGAAAATATGGATAAAAGCATGATTTCAAGCTAGTTTCTAAGTGTAAAAAGGTTGCTTTTTGTGTCAATTTTAAGCATGAAAATAACAGTTTTTCAATTGTTATCAAGAGGACAACTCAGATTGATGAGGAGCTAAGATAGCATTTACTGATGAATGCTATCAGCATTAGAGGAGGACTTGTGCTTTTGTTTGGTTTAAGTTTTCTGAACTTATTACTTTTGTTTTAGATTAGGGTTTGATGTACTCTATTGGAAACCTGGTTTGTTATGATGGTTTGCTTATAACTGTGATTGTTGAGAGGGTCGCACCTCCCACAAAAGTTGATTGCAAAATTAATGCAGTATAAACTAGGAAGTGACTCCTAGGTCGTCTCTCAAGGACCAAATGTGGTTTAGGTCTTAGGACAAACACGTAGTGGGGGGGGTTTGTGAAAGGTTTGTGAATGCAATTTGACTAAAAAGATGAAACCGAAAACTAAACACAACCGAACATAAAATCATTAAAGTAAGTGAAAATATTAAACCAAACTCTACAATAAACAAATATCCAACACAATTTGGTCTATTAAAATTGTAACACTCAATTGAAAAGATGACAAGCAATTCCACATATAATGTAAAATATCCCAAGACAAAAGAAATAAGAAAACATAAACTTTTTCTACCATTTCACGTGACACTTCTTCCTAAACATTACTCACAGCTTTTGCATATCCCAAAGTGAAAACAACTCCTCTTTTCTTTCATTGAAAACAAGCCAAAAGATGAAATAAAATCCCCTCTCCGTGGGACGTGTCTGCTGCTCACAAATAGGATGCACTTTTCATTTCTAAGCAATCACCGTGATGGGACAATGCTGGGTTTTAATTGATAGAATGAAAATTTCAATAAATAAAATGCTTGAACCAAGAGAAACGCAAAGGACCATGTGTAACAATAAGCAACATAGAAAGTAACACTTTTTCATCCATAAAATAGCGTAAAAGCTTTCATTCAAAAAAAATGCCTCCGTGAATACCATTCAAAAACTCCATAAAACATTCAAAGCAAAAGCCTCTAAAACTCCATCCAAGAGAGAGGCGGCTAATTTCTTAAACCCAAAAAAAAAATAGAAAAATAAATAAATATAAAAAAATAAACGTTCCAGCCAAGAAAGAAAAAACTCTAAGTGAGGGTGGCGGCTACTCATCACACGTCCAGCCCCTTCTCTCCGCGCAGCACCTTCCGTGAGCTGCTTCTCATTCAATTCTCCATTCCGTCATTTCCCTTGAAACGTTCAAAGCCAAAAGCCTAAAAACCCCAAACCGTGAGAGTGGCGGCTGGATGCCCCCCCTCCCCCAAAAACCTGCACCTCCTGGACCTACATATATTTTTTTAAACTCCAAAACCCTCCTCCTTTTACTGTGGCCGCTGGACCGCTTCTTCATGCTGCTGCCAAGTTGGACGGGAGCTGCCCGATGCTGCTGCCCACGTGCTTTTTAATTTGCTGGGTGCACCCCTTCATTAAATGAAAGTGAAGTTTCTTTTCTCGGTGGCAGCTTCTCTTTTTCTAAGCACACATGTGTTTTCTTCTACTTTTTTTTTCTTTTTTTTTAGCCAAACCAAACAGCATATTCCAGCTCTAGTCTCCACGGATCATCACATCTTTTTCTATTCAACACAAAATAAATCAATGCAACCATATTAGAACACTCAAACAGTAATCACTGGACTGACATAGGGGAGTAAAACAATTACTGGGAACAGTACAAAACTAATTTGAACAAAGTAAAAACTATATGTGAAAATAGACATCTAGACGAAACTATGAAAAAAATTGCATGGAAAACGGATAAGAATTGAACTCAAACGAGGACACACAAGTTGACACAACATTAACGCAGCACTGTGCGAAAATTGAAATGACTGAGATGCATTGGGCTCAATTGCCATTTCTCATTTAACCTTCAAATGTCCCAAATTGTATCTCCAAATTTTCCTTGTAAAATAATTAGCTCAGATAATTCAAATTAGTTAAAATAAGAATTTCCGATCAAATTTAGCACAATTAGGAAAAATAGGATAATATTGTACATTCAAGCACAATTCGTTGATTAAATCCGGTACAATAAACGAAGTGAAATCAATAAAATATTGATTCATCAGTGATTGTGTGATAAGTAATGCTTGATGATACTTTGAGATTGATTGATGTTGAGATGTGCACATAAAATGCTTATACAGGTGATTCACAAACTTTGTGAGCAAATGCATGATGTTGTGATTGTGATTGTGAGATTAAGCAGGATGTGTATGTCAAATGTGAATGAGCTTATATGTGAGGTTTTGAGCTCCAGAGTTTTTATTGATTGAATGCTCTTACTTTGGAAACATGAATGATTTTGCCCAGGTTTTCTATGATTGAATCAATTGCTTGTTTTGCATCATATGATCAAGGCCGTTTGTTGGAACCCTTTTTATTGGCCAAACTCATAAAGTTAGCCCACTAAACGAGAACACTTTGTGTTCTATCCTTAGAACCCTTGGCCTTGAACATAAATTGAAAACCCTTGTTAAAAATCTTTACCTTGAGTTAAGTAGAAAATCTTGTGTGGTATTGACAAATGTTGAAGTTTGGGGTTGTTGGGAAAGCATGAAAAACAAAAAGGAAAAGCATTGAGCTAAGAGCTAAGAAATAAGAATGTGAAAAGAAAAGAAAGAAAAGAAAAGAAAAGAAGCAAAGCTCAATGCAAAAGAAAGTTGGGAAAAATAAGAATAATTGTGTTGTTATGATTCTCTTAACTCAAGGATTTTGTGATCCAGAAAAACCAATTTTCTTGTTAGCCCAGCCACGTTATAAGCCATTGAAAAGTCCTTGTGATGATGCATGCTTGTGATTATTTTTGATTGTGGTTAAATGAAAGGCAAAGTTGATTCATGTGACATTGTGATAGTGGAGGGAATGAGGGATTACCTCTTATACACTTGTGTTTGAGTGAAACACTTTACCTAGTGAGGAAATATCCCATGAGCACATGAACATCCATGCTTAATTGATTGATCATTCATGAAAAATAGCATTTGTTGGATATTAAGTGACTTTGTGAACACCAAAGCATGTGCACATCTTGATTGAAATCTTGGTCATAAGCTTGATTGAAGTATTTACTTATCTTGAAAAGAGGATTTTTGAATGAGTGAACCATTATATGAATTGGTAGAAGATTGAGTTACATCTTCTTTGCTTGGGGACAAGCAAAGTTCTAAGTTTGGGGTTGTGATAACATTTGAAAAACTGTTATTTTCATGCTTAAAATTGATACTAAAAGCAACCTTTAACACTTAGAAACTAGCTTGAAATTATGCTTTTGTTCATATTTTCATAAATAAGTGAGCTGGACAGGTTTATGCTTGATTTCAGTGTTTTTGTGCAGGTTTTAAGGTGAATTTGGTGAAAGAAGTGATGAAGGAGAGAGATGAAATCAGAAAAGACATCAAAAAGTGCAAAAGGAGAAGCCGCAACCACCGCTCAGCGGCAGTTTACCGCTGAGTGGCACTCAAGAGATCACGGTGGATCCGTTGACGGGCAAAATGGCCGCTGAGGGGAAGAAACCAACTCACGCACTCACCGCTGAGCGACACTCTTATGGGCTTGGGCCTAAATTTTCTGCATTTTTAGAATAATATATAAGCTTTAGGACGTCCTAGGGTTTGTATCTTTGGCAAAAACGAAGCAAACACTCTCTCTTCCACCCCTTTGAAGGAGGATCTTGGATGCTCAGGCTACCTCTTCACCTTTCTAGGGTTTTATCTTTCATTCTTCCATTATTATTCATCTAGTTTCACCATGAATATGGTGAACTAAACCTTGTATTGTTGTTGGGGAATCAATGTAGTCTTATGAAACTCTCATATATGGAATTTGTGTTTACATCTTATTTTAAGACCTATGCTTTCTTTCATCATTAGTTAGGGTTTTTCCTCTTTGCTTAATGCTTGCATTGTTTAACTCATTCAATGTCATGATTATTGATTTTATCGATACGGGAACGTACGGGGAAATCTAGATCCGGGGAATTTCTCCCAATAGTATATTGGTTGCCGTTAAGCTCCTGCACTTAAGAACTAATGACTAGGAATGC
This sequence comes from Vigna nakashimae, assembly GCA_034642375.1. Lineage (NCBI taxonomy): Eukaryota > Viridiplantae > Streptophyta > Magnoliopsida > Fabales > Fabaceae > Vigna > Vigna nakashimae. The sequence continues at coordinate 20,237,461 of CM067760.1, read as the reverse complement.
TAGGAATTGTATGAACTTGTAATTAAGGATAGGCCTTCTTGCAAGGAGATTTAGAGAGTGGCACCAACAATTGATGAAAAGAATGTTGAATTCCTAAAATATATGAGAGTGGATAAGATGAAATTGATAACCCCAACAACATACTCATCCATCTATTTCATTGAAGTGTTTGTATTCTGTTTTAGCCATTGATCAAATTCATGCATACATGTTGATTTTTTGTCTTTTGCATATTAAATTCCAATTACTTTGTTTTTAAGTCTTAAATAATCAACAAATCACATAACTAAACTAGGCCGTGAGTCCTTTGGGAGAACGATGCTTGGTCTTACCGAGTTTTATTACTTGAAACGATTCGGTCACACTTGTCGATTGTTAATCAAGTTTGTGGCGCCGTTTTCGGTGTTCATAAATTTGTCATCAGCTGCTCGGACTAAATCTGATGGGAAGATGACATCTTCCTCAGCTGCCTTGATCGCACAAAGAATTGTAAGTTCAAATTCTAAACATTGTTTGATTGTGTATTTATCATAACATGTTCTTCTAAGTATGTTTTTTTATGTGCAGTATGAGTTGGTTGAGCAGCAAACTCAGGGAACATTTGTTGTCCAAGGTAAGGACGACATTCCAACAACGACCATTGGAAAGCCTGAGCACCCAAGACGTGTACGTGGAGTTCTTGGGGCGATTGGTGTTCGTGACTTCTTTGGCCCTACATAGAAAAACACTCAATCAATGAGTCAGGAGGCATTAAGGCAGATGGATCTTCAGTGGGAGGAAACACTCAACCAAAGCATGAGATGAATGGACCAACAATTCATGGAGCAGCTACAAGAACAAAAAGAAATACAAAGAGCGCTTGAAGAGAAGTTGCATTCCATGACGCAGGGCACCATGGGGCCCGCTGAAACTCCCACACCACCTTGTGTCTGCACTAGAGAATCATGCTCTACTGTAGAACCTACTTAGTATAGTGGTTAATATGAGCTGTTGGTTGATGGGGATCCCCCAAGCATTGTGGCTGTCAGACGAGTGCTTGAGGGAGGGCAGACTATTCATGGTGTTCCCATATTACCCCGCCACGTGGGTGTGACGATTGACGAGGTTCGGGATCCCCAGGCTCAGGTGCTATACCCACTTTAGAAATTAATTTTGTGGGGGAGGCCATAGGATCATTTATAGCCTGGCCTAGAGCATTGATCATGTCACACATTGCTACTCCACAGGTATAATGTCTTTGTTATTAGTATTTCTATGTTAAATTTAAAAGTATCTGTTGATAACTTTGAAATTCTTATCTTTAGTTCACACGTCCTCAAAAGCAATCGATTCATGATACAATCATACATGAAGATGATGACATCAGAACTATACTGAGATTTGAGAGCACTTGATTTCCCCCCCCCCCCATGTGTCAATATATATCACATTGACTGATGCATTGGAGGTGATTGTGGGAGACAGGATGTTGAATATTTCCATCATTCAACTGTGGTGCATGTAATATAGTTAATTTTGCCTTCCATATTAGTTTTATTTAGATTCCTAGTTTCTAACAACTTAACTTTGTTGTTTTAGGTACATGGACACAATCGTTGTAGACCAAGGTCGGTCCACCATGTACGAATTTATTGAACCTCAGACCATTCAACCTTCTAGTAACACACTTGAAAGCAGACAACATTATTTGCAAACATGGATGGATGAGTCAAAAAGAGACGTATACCTTGTGCCACACATTGATGGGTAGGTGTTGTTATATATAAAGGTTCATTTATTAAAGTTTCCTTAATTAGTTAAATAACTATTTGTCCTTTGTGATAGGTCGCACTGGCAGCTGATGGTCATCATTCCCAAACAATGTAAAATTATATGGTTTTGTTCGTTGTACAGGAAGATGAAAATTGATTTGAGAACCATGCTTCAAGGGTAAGTGTTTCTCCAAAAATGACCTTGAATTTGATGTTCACCTTTAACTTTTATGATAAATATAGTTATATTAATTTTACTTTGTGTTTTCAATCTAAATGGAGTTATTGGTAAATCTTGAGGTCAACTAGTTCAAATTTTGTATGCAAAGGTGGTAAGTCATTTATACTTCTAATTTATTTTCTATGTTATTGAATCATCTAAATTCTTGAATATTTAGTTTGTCATTTTAGTGTAACCAGCAGCTAGATTCATGGGAATGTGGCTTCTATGTCATGTGTTGGATTAAGACCATTATTCGAGTTGTCATTACAGATGACAGGAATGAGGTAATGATGCATACCTTGAATACATTACAAATCAAATTCATCTTTAAACATATATGAAAACCATAATGAATCTTTCTTCATTTTGTGGCGCTTCAAGAGTACATCTCCTATACCAGAGGACACAATTAGGCAGATAAGGCAGGAGTGGACAACTTATTTTCTGCAAAGATGGAGCTAGGAACACTTATATTTGTTGTTGAACATTACTTAGGTTTAGTTTATACTTTGATAGTTTTGGTATTGGACTGTTTTTTACATTAAGTAGAACTTTCTTTATATGAAACGCATATATATATATATATATATATATATTATACTATATTGTTCTGGGACAATTTTCTGTTTTTCAGATGTGGTTTTATTGCAAAAATAAATAATTTTTTTAAAAATAAACACCTAGTAGAAGTCAGTTAGTGCATTAACTAATGTCTATAGACATATGTAAATGTATAAACCAACGTCCAATGAGTTACAGTAAACAAAACGTTTCAAGGCCTATAGACATCGGAGGTGGCCACATCTGACTTCTATATAAACATCAGGTAGACCCCTCTGACATCTATATAGACATCGGGCGTACCTCTCTAACATCTATATAGACGTCGGGGCAGCGTACCCGACGTCTGAGTAACGTCACCCTGATGAGTCGTTATTTCTTGAATTATATTTAGTTTATTGCACTTAAATAAACCAGGGAATTGTGTTTAATTGTTTGTTATTTCCCCGTTTTCCGAATTCCGCTTAATTTGGTCGGAAATTTGTAATTGTGCTAATTTGGATTTTCTAAGCTGATTAAGTGCATTTTTTGAAATGCAGGAAAATTTCGGAAATACATTTTGGGACATCAGGAAGAATGCCAAATAAATTCAAGACTCTCCACACAGACATTTTAGAATTAATTAAATTGTAATTCAGTAATTTAAAATTTCTGTATCAACTCTTATATTTTGGGTCAATTTTTGGTAAATTAGAGTAGACCCAAAAATTAGAAGTTAGTGATTTAGACCTAGGGTTTTTCTTGTGTGTGGACCCTACCCTAAAAATGAGGACACACGGCCCTTAAAAAAACAGTGCCCAGCCGCCACTCGTGAGGAGGGGATTTTTTTCTCTCCTTCTGCTCTGTTTTTTTTTTGGAACGCTGTTTTTGAATGCAATGGAGGAAGAGCTGACATTTTATTCTTTTTGCTAAATTCTGGTTGCATTTCTCATTTGGTTTTGTGCACGTTTATACAATCTCTTCTCGCATTCTATGATTTTGGGGAAAGAGGCACATGTGACGTCTAGTTGAAAGAAGTGCACCGTGGTGATATTTATTTTGCTTTGAAATTGAAAGCAATTTACATTCAATTTGAAGATGTGCTGTTACGGCCTCCAATAATGAAAAGCGTTGGTGTGCACGGGAAGGTGAATGCTGGAAACGGTGAATTAAATAGGAAGCACACAGCTGATTCATTTGCTTTTGGAGTCCAGCAGCAGCACGGGAGGAGTCTTTGGATTTAAGCTCCAACCGCCACTTGTTTCGGAAGAGGTGCTACACGGGTTGCTGGAAGAGAAGCGAAGCAGCGTTGGGGAAAGAGCTGGGGTGTGGTGCAGCTGCCACCTGGGAGAAAATAAAAAAATTCATTTTGGTCTGAAAGATAGGTAGGCGTTGATTCATTGGACGGTGCACATGTCACGGCCTGGAGGTGTGCACGGGATACAGTTTGCAATGTGTGTGTTGGAGCAGCCACCGAGAGGGAAAGAAAGGTAGCACACGGGAGAAGGAGAATGAAGCGGTGTGCACACGGGAAGCAGTTTTCGGTTTTGCTTATTTAATTCCAGTAGCATGTTAGGATCTGAAAAAGCAAAGGAGAGTCATGGAGAATGGATGAGGCACATTGAAGTTCACTGTTTTTCTTGAATGAAAAGCTCTTGGTTTTATTATAACAACACTGTCACGGCTGGGAGAATTCAACAAGTACCTAAAATATTACTCTTGGGAGAATTCCTGCGAAATATTACTCTTGGGAGAATTCCTGCGAAATATTGTTCATCCCTGCGAAATATTACTCTTGGGAGAATTCAACAAGTACCTAAAATGTAAGGAACCTTCCGACACTCATGCAATTCATACACCATGCTATGAATGAGTTAAACAAAGCATGTAATAATCACAGATAAATTACTCTAACAATTAATTAAAAAGCATATGTTATTGAAAATCAATTAAAATACATGAGAGTTCACAAGGTTACATCATCCCCCAACAACAAATAAAGTTTATTTCACCATAGACATGGTGAAACTAGATGAACAATGGATAAGCATGAGATAGAAAAACCCTAAAAGTAGAGAATGGAAGCTCCTCCATCAAAATCCGCCTTAAGAGAGTGGAAGAGTGTGTTGTTGTGCTGCTTCAACTAGAGATACCATACCTAGGACGCTTGGTCCTTTAAATAGAGCGAAGACAGAACATAATCAAGGCCTAGGCCCGTGTCACTAGCGCTCAAGCGCCCAATTAGGGCGCCCGGCGGTGAGTGGTGGTTTCTTGTGCTGAAGCCTCACAGATGACACCCAAGCTTCGTGCTTCTGGTGCTCAAGCGCCCAAAAAGGGGCGTCCGTGCACTACGCGACTCTCTTCTGCGTTTGAGCCTCCAAAAAGGGTGCCCAAGCCTCGAGCATTCCTTCCTTCTCGTGCTTTTCAAAGCCTTTCTGAGCTCCATCTCCTTGGCACTTCATCTCTGCTTTCTATATTATCTCATTTCCTACCAAAACAAGGGGAATTAGTCATAAAATCATCAAATTCAATCTCAACTCTCTTATTCACACAACTTAACAGAAAAACATGGTTCCAAGAAAGTTTCTAAGTAGAAAACGGTGCATTTGGTGTCAAAATTACATCATAAATAATAGTATTTTCAACCGTTATCACCTACAGGATACCTATGGAAAGAATTGCTCTGATACCATTAATATAACATCCCAAAAATATAGTACAAAACTATGTACAAGAGTCAATACAGATATGATATTTTAGAACAGTCATAAACTGGAATATAAAGTTAAACTTACAGTTATCCAAAAACAACCATAAATTTCAAACTTTATATACACACCAGATGAACAAAAACTACAAAATATTACTAAATATAAGGCTAACTAAACTCGAGTGTCGTCACCACCAAGAGCCTGCTCCACTGACAGCTCATCTCCCTCTACCCACACCTACAGGATGATCATCGCCTATCAAAGAAAAACAATCATACATATAAACACAAATACAAGTAGAAAGGTAACCTAGTTGAAAAGAATCATTCATAATAATACAAACAAAATATACAACTTCAAACACACCACCCATAGGATGATCATCGCCAATCAAAGAAAAACAACCATACATACAAACACAAATACAAGTAGAAGGGTAACCTAGTTGAAAAGAATCATTCATAATAATACAAACATAATATACAACTTCAAACACATCACCCACAGGATGATCATCGCCAATCAAAGAAAAACAACCATACATACAAACACAAATAGAAGTAGAAGGGTAACCTAGTTGAAAAGAATCATTCATAATAATACAAACATAATATACAACTTCAAACACACCACATACTTCTCATTATTTCTCTTCCCACACACTAACACCAGCTTGGCCAAAACTTTTAACCTCTAGTATAAATGTCGAGCCACAAATAGTTTTGTATCTGTATGGTGGAACAACTGACTCACTCAAAGCTGCCACACAAGGTTAGTCCTAGAAACGCACTATGCCATCGTGAAGAAAGGCCCCTAGGCTAGGACCTCCACATCCTCTCACAACATGATTCATCACTCTTTAATTGAGCACAAATGATCATTAGAGGTTCAGGATAACCATTGTATTGGCTTCTTACAAATTATACTAGTCCCTCTTGAAATCACAATAAGAAATTCCTCCTTGGAATTTCTTTCACAACCTTGCACCACATACTTTCATTTTGAATCTTAGAAAAATTCATACATCATTCCCAAATGAATCAAACATAAATTTAAAACCACATAAGAACAAAGAATAAAAGAATACATCACTAGCTGGACCCATCGCTCAACAAACGCCCTCGCTGAGCGACCCTATAGTTCTCTCGCTTAGCGACCATGCTTCTTATGCGAATCCATAGAAAGTACCTCCACACTCCAACCAACTCACTCAAGTACCCCGCTCACTGATTTAATAAAACTCACATTAATACCAGACCCAACCCTTCATTCAACGACAAAACTCATGATAACGGTTGAAAATATTGTTATCTATGATGTAATTTTGACACTAAATGCACCCTTTTCTGCTTAGAAACTTACTTGGAATCCTGTTTTTCTGTTAGGTTGTGTGAATAAGTTGAGGTTGAAATTGATGATTTTATGACTAATTTCGCTTGTTTTGGCAGGAAATGAGATAATATGGAAAGCAGAGATGAAATGCCAAGGAGATGGAGCTCAGAAAGACCTACAAAACCACTAGAGGGGAGGAATGCTCGAAGCTTGGGCGCCTTTTTTTAGGCTTAAGCACAGAAGAGTGTCGCTCACTGCCCGGGCGCCCCTTTTTGGGCGCTTGAGCATCAGAAACACGAAGCTTGGGCGTCCTTTTTGAGGCTTAAGCGTCAGGAAGAGTGTCGCTCACCGCCTAGGTGCCTCTTTTTAGGCGCCAGAAGCAGGAACCATCACCTACCGCCCGAGCGCCCTAAGTAAGGCGCTTGAGCGCTAGTGACACCGGCCTAGGCCTTATTTTTGTTTTGTGTTCGCTCTATTTAAAGGACTTAGACATCCTAGGTTTTGTATCTTTGGCTTGAGAAGCACAACAACACACTCTTTCACCTTGTGGAGTCGGATTTGGATGCCGGAGCTTACATCTTCTACTTTTAGGGTTTTTCTATCTTATTCTTCTTCATTGTTCATGTAGTTTCACTATGTCTATGGTGAACTAAACTCTATTTATTGTTGGGGGATGATGTAACCTTGTGAACTCCCATGTATTTGAATTGATTCTTAATAACGTATGCGTTTTCATCAATTATTAGAGTAATTCATTTGTGCTTATTACATACTTTGTTTAACTCATTCATAGTATGATGTATGAATTACATGAGTGTCGGGAGGTTCCTTAAAATTCAGGTTCTTGTTGAATTAGTCCCACGAGTAATATTTCTCAAGGATGAGGGTATGAGTCTTGTTCGTCTTAAAGCTCTTGATCTTCATATATAATTACTACGAATTGCATGAACTGGAGATTAAGGACACATTTTTTTCGCCAAGGGATCGAGTTTAAGTAATTTAGTGAGTGACGTTAACATTAATGCATAAAGAAGAATTTTTACATACATGAGAGGGAACTTGGTGAAATCTAACCCCAACAACATGCTCATCTACTGATCAAACATCATTCATATTTATTTTTCTGTTTTTGCATTTGAAACCAATGATCTCGTCTTCTTTAAGTCTTATTTAATCGAGTTATCACACGATTGTCTAGTGTCGAGAGTCCTCTGGGATACGATACTTGGTCTTACAATTTTATATTACTAGTACCATTTGGTACACTTTCCAATCCATCAACAAATCGCTAGGCGAATCCTCTAGAAAGTGATACAGACCCTCCAAGCACTCGCTCAACGACCCAGCTCGTCGAGCGAATAAAACTCATAGTGGTTCCAGACCTCACCCTCTCGCTCAGTGATAACAGTTGAAAAACTGTTATTTTCATGCTTAAAATTGATACTAAAAGCAACCTTTAGACTTAGAAACTAGCTTGAAATCATGCTTTTATCTATATTTTCAGAAATAAGAGAGCTGGACAGGTTTATGCTTGATTTAAGTGTTTTTGTGCAGGTTTTAAGGTGAATTTAGTGAAAGAAGTGAAGAAGGAGAGAGATGGAATCAGAAAAGGAAGCAAATAGTGCAAAAGGAGAAGCCGAAAGCACCGCTCAGCGGTATTTTACCGCTGAGCGGCACTCAGGAGGTCACGGAAGGTCCGCTGTGTCAGGAGCGGCTGCAGCGGATGGGTTAGCGTGGAATAACAAACCAAGAGGGTTTTTAATACGAACGTGTGCCTTTTAATTTCTACTCAAATAAACTTACCAAACAAATAATAAAGACAAATAAAGCGAGAGTAAGGTTGAGAGAAATTTGCACAGATGATTTTATCCTGGTTCGGATCTTACCAATCCTACGTCCAGTCGTTTATCTCAAACAAGATAAACAATTCACTAATCACAAAACAATTACAAATTACAATCACAAAGAAACAATTTGTAAGAGTTTAGAAACCACCTCTCTTGATACCACAAGAGATGAACCTACACCTCCTTTGAGTCTTCACAAAGGATGAACACCTCCTCCGAATACTTCACGAAGGATGATTCTCTTCCGAACACCTCCTTAGACACACCAAGGATGAACCGGCTATTTCCTCTGTCACCGTAGCAGCACTTCACCAGCTCCACAGACAAGAGTTTCACAAGCCGAACAAGAACACACAAGTCTCAAGAATTTCTGAGTATTTGAGCACAAGGGAAGAGTTTCTGTGTCTCTAGTTATTTTTTCTTGAGAGGAAATGAGAGTCTATTTATAGACTCATCCAAAGGCTCTTCCATTCACTAAAAGACAAACTTAACGGCTAGTTTCTCCAACGGCCATAAACGGCTAGTTTCTTCAACGACTAGTTTCCCCAACGTCCGTGTTAAGTGCGATACTCTTACCGTTAACCGTCACTATTCACGTGAATAGTGTTACTATTCATGTGAATAGTACTATAGTGTTTTGTTGCAATGATTTACTATAGTAATTTTACAAAACACTTTTCTTTTTCTGATCTACGTCCTATACATATTTCTAAGAGTATTACAAAAGCTTTCCATCACAATACAAATCTTCAGATCATTTTGATTCTTGATTGGTCTTGACTTGATTTGGACATCATCAAAATTTCATCTGCATCATTTTGCTAACAATCTCCCCCTTTTTGATGATGATCAAAAACTTCTTGATTTAAAGCTTTTGGTAATAATCTGTATTTAAAACACAACTTATGGAAGAAAGAGTGCATTAGTGAATAAACACAAATAAGCTAAATAAGCAAATAAGCTTTAATAAGTTTTAAGCATTTTCTCCCCCTTTTTGATCATAATTAAAAAGTTGTGTTGAATGTTCTCCCCCTAAGATAATACTCCCCCTTAATAAAAGCATGTATGCATATGAGCTAAAAATATTTCAAATTTAAAGATTCATTCAAACATGCACAATAGGATATTTAAAGCAAATATTTTTAGGAGAAAGAGCTTATAAAACATTGTTGAGATCTTCATCTTGAGGATTGTCATCATTCTTTGCTTCATTTGTTGTCTTCTACAAATCTTCGTCGTTGCCTGCATGAAATTCAACTGACTCAAGAGGTTTTGCCTCAAGGTCTACAATTTCATCAAAGACAACATGCTCACATAAAAGTTTTTCCGATTTAAAACTATATATACTTTATATATTAAATAAATTAAAATAATTCCATCTACCTTGGAATAATAATTAAATATTGTTTTAAAGAAATTCTAAATTTTAAACAATAGGTACCCAACTATTTTGTATGGGTCCTTTGGGTTAATTTAAAAATTTGAAATCATTTTACAACCCAAATATATCTACCACTTGGAACACCATAATGCTTAATTTTACATTTGTTAGATGTATGACCCTTTTTCATACAATAAAAGCATGATATAACATTTGTGTTCCTATAAGTTGTTCCTTTTTCTACCCAAATTCTACGGGTTCTATGATTGTGTTTATTTTTAATTTTAGGAACATACTTATTTTTAACAACCTTATTTTCATTATTCTTACTACATTCTCCTAAGGTTGTTTGTTCTAGTAGTTTCTTAAAATTTTCACAAGAAGCACATTCATCACTACTAGCAAATTTACCCTTTTCAAAAATTAAAACTTTATTTTTCAAATCTTTATTTTCTTCAAAAATATTTTCAAAATTTAATTTTAAATTCTTATTTTCTTCAAGAATATTTTCAAAATCTGATTTCAAATTTTTATTTTCTTCAGAAATATTTTCAAAATTTAATTTTAAATTTTTGAAATCCTTTTTCAATTTCTGATGGGCTTTATCTAATTTTTCAGATTCTACTATTAACGCAGCATAAATTTCATGCAATTCATTTTCACTAATTTGACTAGAATTATCAGAATCGCTAGATGTACTTACTTGGCTTCCAGCGTCTTCGTCATTTACCACTAAACAAATATATGCTTGCTCATCAGAATCACCCATACTTGATGCTGTGCTTGATGAAGAGCTTGAATTATTCTCTTCCATGAATAAAGTATTCGTTTTAGCACACCCAATTTCATCTCTGCCTTCATGAGTTACTCTTAAAGTTTCCCACATTTCTTTAGCGCTTTTACAGACAGAAATCCTGTAAAACTCATTAATAGTTAAAGCAGATGAAATAATGTTCCGAGCTCTTACATCATTACCAAATTTTTTCTTATCTTCAGCAGTCCATTGGTCACGGGGCTTTGGTTCCTGCATAATGTTAGTTGGAACAAAAGGACCAAATGCAACAGCATCCCAAATATCTATATCAATAGATTCCATAAAAATTTGCATTCTGACCTTCCAAAATGCGTAATTTTCACCTGTGAATAGTGGTGGTCTATTGATTGAAGCACCCTCTGCGAATGTTTGAAACGATCCCGCCATTTGAATGACTATCAAAGCAAGCTCTGATACCAATTGTCAGGAGCGGCTGCAGCGGATGGGTTAGCGTGGAATAACAAACCAAGAGGGTTTTTAATACGAACGTGTGCCTTTTAATTTCTACTCAAATAAACTTACCAAACAAATAATAAAGACAAATAAAGCGAGAGTAAGGTTGAGAGAAATTTGCACAGATGATTTTATCCTGGTTCGGATCTTACCAATCCTACGTCCAGTCGTTTATCTCAAACAAGATAAACAATTCACTAATCACAAAACAATTACAAATTACAATCACAAAGAAACAATTTGTAAGAGTTTAGAAACCACCTCTCTTGATACCACAAGAGATGAACCTACACCTCCTTTGAGTCTTCACAAAGGATGAACACCTCCTCCGAATACTTCACGAAGGATGATTCTCTTCCGAACACCTCCTTAGACACACCAAGGATGAACCGGCTATTTCCTCTGTCACCGTAGCAGCACTTCACCAGCTCCACAGACAAGAGTTTCACAAGCCGAACAAGAACACACAAGTCTCAAGAATTTCTGAGTATTTGAGCACAAGGGAAGAGTTTCTGTGTCTCTAGTTATTTTTTCTTGAGAGGAAATGAGAGTCTATTTATAGACTCATCCAAAGGCTCTTCCATTCACTAAAAGACAAACTTAACGGCTAGTTTCTCCAACGGCCATAAACGGCTAGTTTCTTCAACGACTAGTTTCCCCAACGTCCGTGTTAAGTGCGATACTCTTACCGTTAACCGTCACTATTCACGTGAATAGTGTTACTATTCATGTGAATAGTACTATAGTGTTTTGTTGCAATGATTTACTATAGTAATTTTACAAAACACTTTTCTTTTTCTGATCTACGTCCTATACATATTTCTAAGAGTATTACAAAAGCTTTCCATCACAATACAAATCTTCAGATCATTTTGATTCTTGATTGGTCTTGACTTGATTTGGACATCATCAAAATTTCATCTGCATCATTTTGCTAACACGCTGAGGGGCAAACTGGCCGCTGAGGGGAAGAAAAGGGACGCGCAGTCACCGCTGAGCGGTATTTACCGCTGAGCGCCATTCTTAATAATGGGCTTGGACTCGTTTTCTGGCACTTTTATGGGCTTGGGCTTAGATCTTTTGTAATTCTAAAATAGTATATAAGGACTTGCACGTCCTAGAGTTAGTATCTTTGGCAGAAACGAGGCAAACACTCTCTCTTCCACCCCTTTGAAGGAGGATCTTGGATGCTCAGGCTACCTCTTCACCTTTATTGGGTTTATTCTTTCATTCTTTCATTGTTCATCTAGGTTCACCATGAATATGGTGAACTAAACCTTGTATGTTTGTTGGGGAATCAATGTAATCTCTTGAAGCTCTCATATATGGAATCTTTGCTTGCATCTTTTAATTAAGACTTATGCTTTCTTTCATCATTAGTTAGGGTTTTTCCTCTTTGCTCAATGCTTGCATAGTTTAACTCATTCCATGCATGATTATTGGTTTTGTCGATACGGGCACGTACGGAGAAGTCTAGATCCGGGGAATTTCTCCCAATATGATATTCGTTGTCGTTAAGCTCCTGCACTTATGAACTAATCATTAGGAATGCTAGGAATTGTATGAACTCGTGATTAGGGAGAAGCCATCTAGAATGGTACATTAGAGAGTGGCATTAACAATGATGATTTGAATGTTAAATTCCTAAAATGTATGAGAGTGGATGAGATGAAATTGACCCCCAACAACATATTCATTCATATATTTCATTGAAAGTGTTTATCTTTTGTCTTTGCCATTGATCAAACTTCATGCATACATGTTTATTTTCTGTCTTGCATATTAAAATTTAAATATTTCGTTTGTAAGTCCTAGCTAATCAACAAATCACATAACTAAACTAGGCCATGAGTCCTTTGGGAAGAACGATACTTGGTCTTACCAAGTTTATTACTTGAACGATTCGGTCATACTTGCCGATTGTGAAACAAGTTTGTGACATCATATTTTGGTGATCATAAATTTGTCCATCAAGTTTTTGGCGCCGTTGCCGGGGACTCGTGGTTTAACTGGTTAATTTGTGTGATTATTGATTATCTTTGACTTATTTTTTTTATTTTTAATTTAAATTTCGAATTTTTTATTTTATTTTATTTTTTTTTTCTGTTTATATTTTACAGTTTGTATCTTATTTGATTTGATTTGATTTTATTTTATTTGATTAGATTAGATTTTATTTGATTTGAATAGATTAGATTTTATTTTATTTTTAGATTAGATTTTATTTTATCTTATTAGATTAGATTAGATTTGATTTTATTTTTAGATTAGATTTTATTTTATCTTATTAGATTAGATTAGATTTTAGTTTATTTTATTCTATCTTCTGAATCTTTTATCTTTCTATCTTCTAAATCTTTTATCTTCTATCTTCTGAATCTTTTATCTTTTTATCTTTTGAATATATATCTTCTCTTATATCTTTTTGTGCTAACAAATATTTTCTAGAGTTTTGTGCCTAATGTTTGCAGGATGCAATTCGAACAAGACTTTAATAGGCACTCAATTCTACCAAAGTAATCTCAACCACTGGTGGGAACATGACTCAAGCATGGATCAAAGCCAATTTTGGCAAGCTGCCGGACAATTTGAGAACCAACCACAACAACAATGGCAGCAACAAAGCTTTAAAATCAACAAAGGGAAGCAAGAGATCTCTTCATTTAGACAAGGCATGGAAGAATCACTGGGGCATGCATGAGACAGGTATAAAAGTCTATTACGAAAGACTCCCACGCATGGATTTAACGAAGGAGAAGTAGTCCTAATCTTCCTTGGAGGGCTTGGTTCACAAACCAAGATGATGCTGGATGCCTCAGCAGGAGGCAATATTAAATGGAAAACTCCAGAGGAAGCAACTGAAATTATAGAAAACATGGCTACTAGTGATAATGAGCTGCACAGTGAAAGAGGAGCTCCTATGCAACAAAAAGGGGTTTTTCAATTACAAACACATGATGCCTTGCTAGCTCAGAATAAAATTCTAACTCAACAGCTGGAGACTCTGACCAAAACTCTTGCTCTATTACCTAAAGAGTTGAAATCTGCTGCACAGGTACAAACCCAGTTGTGCGAATTATGTGGGGGTGATCATATCAATGGCCAATGTGCTTTTCCTGTGGAAGCCGTGGAGGATGTTAATTTCATGGCTAATCAATTTCCATACCGTCAAGGGAACTACAATCAAGGGTGGAAACCACACCCAAGCATTGGTCAAGGGCAAACTGGGCAAGCTGGTCAATTTAATAAGCAGCAGCAGCAACCCACCTTATGGCAACAGTTTTCTATGCTTAATGAAAGGTCCATGAGGCTGGAGGAAATTCTCAACAATTTCATACAGAAAACTGAGTCTTCCCAAAAGAGCACTGAAGTTGCTATCAAAAATTTGGAGATTCAGATGGGGCAGATCATCAAACAGATGGAAGAAAGGCCAAGTAGAAATTGTGGGGCTAATACTGAGGTTAACCCCAGGGAAGAGTGTCAAGAGCTAGTGAGTGTAAATGTTGAAAAAGTTGAGTTGGAAAAATAAGAGAGAAAAGAGAGAGAAGAGAAAGAAGAAGAGAAAATTTGTGTGAAGATTGAGAAGGTGAGTAGAAAAAGAAAAGAAAAAAAGAAAGTGGGAGAAAAGAGAAAGAGGACGAGAGAAAAAAATAAAGAATCATATGAAAAATCTCGTCCCCATCCAAAGAAGTATCATAGGAAGAAGGAATTTGAGTGCTTTATGGAAATCTTCAAGAAATTGGAGATTAAAGTTCCTATGATTGAGACACTGCAACAGGTTCCTGGTTTGATCAAATTTCTGAAGAAGTTCAGTAGAAAGAAGAAAAAGAAGAAGGAACTTGAGCTTTACTGGGTCAAGCTAGTGACGTTAAAAGAGCGCTTGCTGGGAGGCAACCCAGTAGATTTACAAACTTTTGATTTGTTTTGATTTTGTAACTTTTAATCTGTGAACATTATTTTGTGAATATTTTGTTGGATCTAGCATCTACTGAAGGATGCAAGGTGGTTAAGTATCTACTGAAGGATACTAAGTTTGTAACACCTACTGATGGGTGTTGGTAAGAAGACTTTGCACCTACTGAGGGGTGCTGGTAAGTTTGAAACACCTACTGATGGGTGTTGGTGGATTTTGGGTCAGGCTCGTGACGTTAAACAAGCGCTACCTGGGAGGCAACCCAGTTGATTGATTGTTTTCTGTTTGTTTATTCTAGTTAGGGTTTGCATAAGTATTTTTAAGCATTGAATTGTAGGGAACCAGTGAGGAGCATGTCTAGGAGGTACGTAGGTTAAGAAAAGAAGGAGAAGAGCACTTCACGAAAGTGCCGCTGAGCGGCAACTTACCGCTGAGCGGTACTCTCGCAGATGGGCTTTAGTTTCCCCTCAGCGGGATCCGAGCCCATTAGGGTATTTTTATACCCTAAGCTGCGTTTTGGTTTCTCTTTTCAGACTCTTCTCTGCACACACACTCTTACATACCTTTTCAAAGGTTCTCTACAACTTTTCCCTCATCCCTCTTTAGAAAGTCTCCCTTCCACTCACTTGCTCACTAGTTTTCCATCTAAGTTTGGGGTTGGGAGAGAGCATCATTGAAGGGGCTGATTTCTTCATTATGGTTTACTAATGCTTAACAATGTATCTTTTGGTTTTGTGAATTATGTTTGATGCAGGGATGGCCTCCTCATCGGGCAAAAAGAATCAAGACTATAAGATCCAAGAAGAAGGAGGATACAGAGGACAGCTCAGATTGAGGAGGAGTTGAGATAGCATTTACTGATGAATGCTATCATAACTAGAGCAGGACTTATGCTTTTGTTTGGTTTAAGTTTTCTGAACTTATTTACTTCTGTTTTAGATTAGGGTTTGATGTACTCTATTGAACACCTGGTTCCTTATGATGGTTTGCTATTAACTGTGATTATGTGATAAGTAATGCTTGATGATGCTGATTGATTGATTGATGTTGAGATGATGTGCACATAAAATGCTTATACAGGTGATTCACAAGCTTTGTGAACAAATGCATGATATCATGATTGTGATTGTGAAGTTAAGCAGGATGTGTATGTCAAATGTGAATGAGCTTATATGTGAGGTTTTGAGCTCCAGAGTTGTTATTGTTGAATGCTATTACTTTGAAAGCATGAATGACTTTGCCGAGGTTTTCTATGATTGAATCAATTGCTTGTTTTGCATCATATGATTAAGGCCGTTTGTTGGAACCCTTTTTATTGGCCAAATTCATAAAGTTAGCCCACTAAAAGAGAACACTTTGTGTTCTATCCTTTGAACCCTTAGCCTTGAACATACACTGAAACCTTGATTGAAAATCTTTACCTTGAGTTAAGTAGAAGATCTTGTATGGTATTGTTAAATGTTCAAGTTTGGGGTTGTTGATGTACAAATTTGTAACACTACAAAAAAAAGTTTATTCAGTGGAAGTTATTTTGGAGAGGTTATTAAAACCCCCTCAAATAGATATGATTTAGAATGATTCTCATTAATTATTAGAAGGCTCATAATTGTGGGGGTTTTTAATTTTTTTAAAAGAGGTTGGTAACTTGTAAAGATTGAAATGTGATTTTCACTTTTTTTTCCCTCGCTTCTTTTAGCATTCCCTTCCAAAATTTTAGTATTTCTTTTTCCCAATTTCAAATTCTTCTTAGTCAGAACACAAAAAACACACAACACATAAATCCTTCACTGCGTTCTTCCTCCTTTATTAGTTTTCTCTTTCGTCCTTTCTCAGTCGTGCTCAACACACCACCTAAACCCTAAGCTACCATTTCTGAAAATCCCATTGATGTCGGCCTCGATGGTCCTCCACTACTAAACCCTCGAACCAAGCCTGCAGCGAGAGTCGCCATGCCTCGTCCACCAAAGGCGCCTTTCCGCGAGCACTGCGTGGAGTTGCTGCTGCTTCGACGTTGAGAGTTACCACTATGATGTCCTCCTCAGTAAGTGAGATTCTCTTTCTCTTTACTCAGGTCCCTAAATCGCAAGTGAGATTCTCTTTTTCTTTACTCAGATCCCTTCAAGAAAATCGGCATTAATAGCTTCATTTAGATTGCCCCCATATTCCTCTGATTTCTGAATGGCGACGAACTCTGCTGCTCCGGTAATGCGTTGGAAGGCTGCGACAGCGTCCGGCGTGGCCATGGCTGCATGGATCCTTGGAAGAAACCCAACTGGTACCAGAGGCGTAGGCGGTTGGCGAGGATTTCTATGCGGCCGATGATGTCGAGGTTTTCGTATTGCGATGGAAGGGGTTCTGGCGGAGGGCGGAAGAGTTGGTAGACTTGCTATTGCAGCGGCGGAGGCGACGGTTGATGCTTCTTGATTTAGACGGGTTGATTATGGAAGAAGGGTTGATTATGGAAGAAGGGATTTAGACGACTTACAAGATGACTTTGGAAATAAGGGTGAGTATGGCCGCGAAGAGGTTGAAAGGTAGGATTCATTTGCCCTCATTTTTCTTTAGGTATAACTGATTATGCAGTGTATTCTGTTAGAAATTTTGCTACTTGAGTTCTTCTGACAATTTGATGAAATAAGTATGCCGTTTGTTATACAGGCTGGAATAATTTCTCCCAGTAAACTAAGGATGAAGTTGTCAGGGCCTCACCATAGTAAGACTCTGTTCATTGTCATGTTAATGTAATGGTTTATAAAAAATTGGTTTCATACATTAATCAAATTTGCTGTCATAAATTGGTTCACAGATTGGTTCAGAGTGATGTCATGTGTTTTTTTGTTACTTCACTTCACCTCATCCCTTTATCTCTCTAATAATTTCTTTGTCACCATGGAAAAAATCTGAACTTTCATGTAAACTCACGAAACTATTACTGCTAGGTTGAATCTAGTTGCATCTTTGTAATGAGTTGATTTGGATTTTACAAGTTACCTTTCTTGAGTGTATACCTTTCAATGATAGTTGTAAATTCTAGTGATATGTAAGCATTAGAATTAGTTCTTTATCTCTAAGATTTCTTTCCAGTTTTCCATGTTCTATTAAAATTATCCTAACATGGTTTATATTATATTGTAATTTGATTAATTTTTCTCTATATGATGAAGAAATCATAGGCTATGGATGAACTCCAACGAAGCATGTTTTTATCATAGTTACACTAACATAATTCTTCATTTTCTATCCCATTATGTTCTTGGTGTTTGGCCTTTGGTCCTTGAAAGATGAAATATTTGAATAAGGGTGATTATTGTTTATCCATCACATCAGCTTGGTCACCCTTTTCTATTGACAATAAGCTTTAATCTTGGACTTATGTTTAATGATTTTATTTGATGGGCAGGGGTGTTGAAGAATTGGTTGAGGTTGAAGCTAAATTGATTAATATTTTTACCTTTTTTTTTTTCTTTTGTTTCTTAGTTTATGTTGATATTTTATTGTCTTCTTGATGGCACCTCTGTACGCTATTAGGATAAAGGTTGTAAGGCTAACAATGGAGTTGCAAGAAATATCAACAAGGTAAGATAATATCTAATTTATTGGATTTATACATAAATTGAGACATTGTTTGATTCATCCTTGATTCTTATTTCTAAGATTATTTTTGTTTACTCAGTTGGTCTTGTTCTGCTTCTAAATCAGTTATAACATCTTACTAAAATCGTTATTTATTGCTGATTAGTTATGGTTTTGTATTTAATTAGGGTGCAGTTTAAAACTATTTTTCCATCATCTGGCTTTGGGTTAGACTGTTGTATTCAGCATTTTGATGGATGTTAAATGTTTGGAACACGTTTTTTTCTGAATGTTTGTGTGCTTGATGCTCATATATCGTATAAAGAGTATTAGTTGCCATAGTGAAAAAGAAACCGGTGCATTCCAGTTGTTTCAAGAATAATTTCTTATATGGCTATTTGCAGGTTGATTTTTCTTATACACCTAGATTACAGTAACTTCATTACTTCTTTTCAACTCTGGTCTTAAAAGAGGAAGTTCTTCTTCCAGTACTAATACTTCATTCTTAGGAATTGTGCTTCATATATATATATATATATATATATATACCTCTAATAATAGATATTAAATATTATATTACTTCATTATTGATTACTGATGGCAAATCAAAAGTTGCAGGGGAAGTAAACTTGTGCTCTGAATATTATAGATATTAAATATTATATTGCTTCACAGAATGATCCAAACTAACTGACACATTATTGTACCTAGTGCATGAGCTACACGTTTTGAATTCTATTGTTTATATTTTATTTTCAAAATGTGAGCACATGTAATTAAGTTTATTTTATTAATATTTTTTATATTATTTCAGCAAGCTCGTGATGCAAATGAACCAGAGTCTCCTTTAGAAACAAGACAATCATCTGATGGAAGTAATCTTTAGGAAATTTATGATATTGTTTTAGGATCAAAGTATACTTAGTTTATTATGAATTGGGATCACATTTCTTTCTTTGTAACTATTTCTGCAATACGATTACATTGACTTCTAGCCTATCCTTCTGTAATATACAATTGTCTTTCAATTTATTTTTCTAAATTCCTTCCTACTCAGGGGTTTTTGTTCTATGATATCAATTTTTTATTCAGAGGAATCATATTTGTTTGGTATTTAATAATTTAAAAAAAATAAATTTATTTAATTTTCAAATTAAAAAAAAGAAAAAAAGAAAGAAATTGGTGAAAATAGGTAGTTATTATATATGTTAATAATCATTAAACAAAAAACAATATTATATATTTTAATAATCATTAAATAAAAAAACTGACAAAAATTATAGAAAACTTTTGTGATCAAATAGTTGAAAATAAAAGAGGTTAAAACCTCCCACAAAATAATAGTCAGTAATAGAGGAGGTTTTTAACCTCTGCAGAAAAACCTCCACGAATTG
The DNA here is from genome assembly GCA_034642375.1 of Vigna nakashimae. Classification (NCBI taxonomy): domain Eukaryota; kingdom Viridiplantae; phylum Streptophyta; class Magnoliopsida; order Fabales; family Fabaceae; genus Vigna; species Vigna nakashimae. The sequence goes on along the minus strand of CM067760.1, from coordinate 20,217,529 downwards.
AACGTGATACCAAACCTTCGCGAATTGAACGTGATACCAGGGGTCGCAAAAAACCCCCGCAGATAGTTTGTGGCGACTCAAACTTCGGCGGTTTGAAAAACCCCCGGAATTTATTTTGCGGAGGGTGAAAACCTCCGAAAATCGGAAAAAAAACCTCCTCTAAATAAGGTTTTTTTTGTAGTGTAAGCACCAAAATATGATATCACAAACTTGTTTCACAATCGGCAAGTATGACCGAATCGTTCAAGTAATAAAACTTGGTAAGACCAAGTATCGTTCTTCCCAAAGGACTCACGGCCTAGTTTAGTTATGTGATTTGTTGATTAGCTAGGACTTACAAACGAAATATTCAAAGTTTAATATGCAAAGACGAAAATAAACATGTATGCATGAATTGATCAATGGCAAAGACAAAAGATAAACACTTTCAATGAATTATATGAATGAATATGTTGTTGGGGGTCAATTTCATCTCATCCACTCTCATATATTTTAGGAATTCAACATTCAAATCATCATTGTTAATGCCACTCTCTAATGTACCATTCTAGATGGCTTCTCCCTAATCAAATAGTTCATACAATTCCTAGCATTCCTAATGATTAGTTCATGACTGCAGGAGCTTAAAGGCAACCAATATAATGTTGTCAGTAAAATATTGGGAGAAATTCCCCGGATCTAGACTTCCCCGTACGTGTCCGTATCGACAAAACCAATAATCATGCATTAGAATGAGTTAAACAATGCAAGCATTGAGCAAAGAGGAAAAACCCTAACTAATGATGAAAGAAAGCATATGTCTTAATTCAAAGATGTACTCAACAAATCCATATATGAGAGCTTCAAGAGATTACATTGATTCCCCAACAAACATACAAGGTTTAGTTCACCATCGTCATGGTGAACCTAGATGAATAACAATGAAAGAATGAAAGAATAAACCCAATAAAGGTGAAGAGGTAGCCTGAGCATCCAAGATCCTCCTTCAAAGGGGTGGAAGAGAGAGTGTTTGCCTCGTTTCTGCCAAAGATACTAATCCCAAGGACGTGCAAGCCCTTATATACTAATCTAGAGTTACAAAAGATTACAAAAGCCCAAGCCCAAAAAGTGCCGCTCAGCGGTATTTACCGCTCAGCGGTGGTTGCGCGTCTTCTTTCTTCCCCTCAGCGGCCATTTTGCCCCTCAGCGGTTCCAACGCCACCTCTTGAGTGCCGCTCAGCGGTAGTTTGCCGCTGAGCGGTGCCTTCGTCTTCTCTTTTTGCACTCTTTCTTGTCTTATCTAATGTCACTTCTCTCCTTCTTCACTCTTTTCACCAAATTCACCTTAAAACCTGCACAAAAACACTCAAATCAAGCATAAACCTGTCCAGCTCTCTTATTTATGAAAATATAGATAAACTGCATGATTTCAAGCTAGTTTTTAAGCCTAAAGGTTGCTTTTAGTATCAATATTAAGCATGAAAATAACAGTTTTTCAACTGTTATCACAACCCCAAACTTAGAACTTTGCTTGTCCTCAAGCAAATAAAATGTAACTCCATCTCCAACCAATTCATATGATGGTTTACTCATTCAAAATCCTCTTTTCAAGATAAGTAACAACTTCACTCAAACTTATGACCAAGAGTTCAATCAAGATGTGCACATGCTTTAGTGTTCACAAAGTCATTTAAGTTCCAACAAATGCTATTTTTCATGAATGATCAATCAATTAAGCATGGATGTTCATGTGCTTATGGAATATTTCCTCACTAGGTAAAGTGTTTCACTCAACACACAAGTGTATAAGAGGTAAAGTGTTTCACTCATTCACTCCACTATCACAATGTCACATGAATCAACTTTGCCTTTCATTTTACCACAATTAAAAACATTCACAAGCATGCATCATCACAAGGACTTTTTAATGGCTTATAATGTGGCTGGGCTAACAAGAAAATTGGTTTTTCTGGATCACAAAATCCTTGAGTTAAGAGATTCATAACAACACAATCATTCTTATTCATTCCCAACTTTCGTTTGCCTTTGCATTTGCATTTGCATTGAGCTTTGCTTCTTTTTCTTTTCTTTTGCATATTCTTTGTATATTCTTACTTTTTAGCTCTTAACTCAATGCTTTTCCTTTTTCATATTTTCCCAACAACCCCAAACTTGAACATTTATCAATACCACACAAGATCTTCTACTTAACTCAAGGTAAAGATTTTCAATCAAGGGTTCAGTGTATATTCAAGGCTATGGGTTCAAAGGATAGAACACAAAGTGTTCTCTTTTAGTAGGCTAACTTTATGAATTTGGCCAATAAAAATGGTTTCAAAAACACGGCCTTGATCACATGATGCACAACAAGCAATTGCTTCAATCATAGAAAACCTGGGCAAAGTCATTCAAGCTTCCAAAGTAATAGCATTCAACAATAACAACTCTGGAGCTCAAAACCTCACATATAAGCTCATTCACATTTGACATACACATCCTGCTTAATTTCACAACCACAATCATAATATCATGCATTTGTTCACAAAGCTTGTGAATCACCTGTATAAGCATTTTAATGTGCACATCATCTCAACATCAATCAATCAATAAGCATCATCAAGCATTACTTATCAAACAATCACAGTTAATAGCAAACCATCATAAGAAACCAGGTGGTCAATAGAGTACATCAAACCCTAATCTAAAAACAAAAACAAATAAGTTCAGAAAACTTAAACCACAAAAGCATAATCATATGATAGCATTCATCAGTAAATGCTATCTCAGCTCCTCATCAGTCTGAGCTGTCCTCTGTATCTTCCTCTTCCTCTTCATCATCATCTTCATCAAATGCATCCTCCTCCTCAGCTTCATCTTCTTCCATATCTCTGGCTGAAGCTTCAGCTGCTTCAGCTCCTCCATGCAATGGTTCTTCTGGCCAAGCTACCACATTATGGAATTCATCCATAGTCCATCTGTGTGCTAGAGGGGTATCATACATCCCCACTATCATCTCAGCCGTGGCCACCTGCCCTCTGTGAATGGACTGCAACTGAGCACCTATAAGAGACATATACATGTCCCTCATCTGGAATGGTTCTGCCTCATGAGTATCAGCAGATGTCCTGCTCTGTGCTGGCCCTCTCTCTCACGAGCCTGGCGTGGTGGAACTGGCTGAGCTGCCTCCTCACCTCCACAGTACTGTCTGTAATAGGCCTCATCTATAGCTTTTCTTGGCCTCTCAAATGGTGGAACAGAAGTGTCCACCCCAGCTAGCTTGCAGAGGTGAGTGATCAAAGAAGGATGTCCCAGTGGTGCTTTGTTGTTTGAGGTGTTAGCACACACACTAATCTCATCAGCTATCACCTGCCCAATATTAACATTCAAACTCCTGATAGCACAGTAGATGAAAAGTGCCCTGCTGAGAGTGATATCTGACACATGTGAGCATGGCTGAATGTTGGCATGAGAAAATGCCATCCAATACTTTGCAAGAGGAGTCAAATCTGTCCTCCTAATGTTAACCACTGCTCCAGATCTATTCCTTTGAAAGTGTCCTCCAGGTATGCATAACACTCTCTCAACATCCTCAAAATCAGCACCTTCCTCCATGCTAAGAGCAAACTGACATTGCTCACCAGCCCACACAGTATCCAGGAAGTTGTTGATGGAATCAGGATCATACCTGATGGCATGGCCTCTGACATAGCCCAAATAATTCTCAGCTGGATAGTCACCAATCTTCTTTGCATTGGTGTAGAATTCCTTAACTACAGCTATGTTGGCAGGTGCTGGATAAGTGGCTAGCTTTCCCCAGTCATTCCCTAACACTTGCTCTCCAAATTGAGGAGCAAAGTTAGGTATCATTCCAACCTTTCTCTCCATTAGAAGTCTCCTGTCCTGAACCACCCTAAAGTGCTTCTCATGTTTCCTGGAGAGGAACCTGCTATTATGGGGTTGCTCTGGTTCCTTTTCCTTCCTCTTAGTTGCCATGGTTTTCAATCTCTTTCCTGAAGAGGATGCCATTCCTGCATTCAAATACAAATCCAAAACCACAGAACATGATATTAATCATTAGTAAACACAGAACACAACTCCTTTCGACTAAACCACCGCTGAGGGCCAGAATTTCCCCTCAGCGCCACCAGTGCCACGCAAAAACCAGAAAAAACCAAATATGGCAGAGTGCCGCTCAGCGGTAAATGCCGCTCAGCGGTAAATGCCGCTCAGCGGTGACCTGCAGATTTTTGCAAAACTCGTTTTTAAACTGTCCTAACTCCACCCAAATGCAATTTTCAGTTTTCCAGTACATAATCAATCAGTTTAATCGGTTCAAACATCAAATATATCATCAAATCATGCATAGAAATCAAAACCCCTAAATATTCATGCTTTGACAATCACATTCAAATTCAAGAACCCTAGAATGACAAAATGCATTTTACTTACTTGGGTGGAGATGCTAGATGATATGAGAATGCTTCCAAACTAGAATGCTCTCTTCCAACCCCAAACTTTGATGGCACACTAGTGTAAAAGTGAGTGGAAGAGAAATTTTCTAAAGAGGGAAGAGTAGAAAGATGTGGAAAACCTAAGAGAAGGTATGAGGAAGTCTTTGTGCAGAGAAGGGCTTGAAAGAGTGTGAAAACGCGCAGCTTAGGGTTTAAAAATACCCCAATGGGCTCGGGTTCCGCTAAGGGGAACTTAAGCCCATCTGCGATAGTACCGCTCAGCGGTAAATGCCGCTCAGCGGCACTTTCGTGATGTGCCCTTCTCCTTCTTTTCTTGTCCTACGTGCCTTCCTAGCATACCCCTCATAGGTTCCCTGCAATTCAATGTTAAAAATGCTTATGCAAACCCTAATTAAAATAAAACAAACAAAAACAATCAATCAACTGGGTTGCCTCCCAGGTAGCGCTTGTTTAACGTCACGAGCCTGACCCAAAATCCACCAACACCCATTAGTAGGTGTTTCAAACTTACCAGCACCCATCAGTAGGTGCAAAATCTTCTTACCAACACCCATCAGTAGGTGTTAAAAACCTAGTATCCTTCAGTAGATACTTAACCACATAGCATCCTTCAGTAGATGCTAGGTCCAACAAAATAATGTCCAGAATAATGTTCACAGTTTAAAAATTACAAAACCAATATCAAAATTAAAAGTTTGTAAATCCACTGGGTTGCCTCCCAGCAAGCGCTTCTTTAACGTCACTAGCTTGACCCAATAAAGCTCACGTTCCATCTTCTTTATAGTTGATGTTATCTTTCCACCAACTTATCAACTGCTTCCTTAGGACTATTTTGGATTCTCTAGAATATGGAGACTCTATCTCTATCATCTCCTTCTCTTTAAAACCTTTTATAACCCACAACTTGTTCTTGAGTCTTACAGGTGTGCCAAGTTGGAGTCCTCTTTTCTTCCAGTCTCTAGGAACTTCTTCTCCTTTTCCAATTTCCTCTACCTTGGGTACCTGAAAATACAAACAATGGTTATCAGAAACCTTAAGATTTTCATTTTTACCTCTAGTTATGGGTGCATCTCTAAATGCAGCTTTATAACTGGCCTCTTCCTCCTTTGCTTGTATCTCATCTTTGAACACATCCCCCACCACTCTCTCTTCTCTGTCCTGGAGCACCACTATACCTTCATTAACATCTTTAATAGCCCTGGCCGTTTTCATAAACGGTCTTCCCAGTATGAAAGGTATCTTTTCGTTCTCCATCTTCATCACCACAAAGTCTGCCAAAAACTGAAGTTTGCCAACACAAACTACAATGTCTTCTGCAATCCCACATGGCTCCTTTGAAGATCCATCAGCCATTACCAGATTAACCTTTACAGGTTTTATTTTCACATGGCCAATTTGCTCCAATAGAGAGTAAGGCATCAAGTTAACACTTGAGCCTAAGTCAAGGAGAGCTTTCTTTACCTTTTTCTTCCCTATAGTGCAAGGGATAGAAAAACTACCTGGATCTGCTGCTTTTGGTGGGAATGACTCTTTCTTAACAGTTTTACACTTTTCTTCCTCATCATCTCTACGTTTTCTATTTGTAGAGGGTCCTTCATCAGATTTTGTGTAAACTGCTATTTTCTGTAGAATTTGTTCCCAAGGAGCTCAATTATCAACCATTCTGAATAAATCTGTGAAATCCATTGGTTTCTCCTGATTTGGTAGAAAAGGAAAAGTGTCCTTTCTTTCTTCTTCTCTTCTCTCTTCTGTTTCTCCTTCTTCTAACTCAATAATCTCTTCATTCACACTCTTGACCACTTTGCATTCTTCTCTAGGGTTAACCTCAGTATTAGCCCCAAAGTTTCTGTGTGGTCTTTCTTCCAATTGCTTGGTGATCTGACCCATCTGAATCTCCAAGTTCTTTATGTCAGAGCGGCTGCAGCGGAATGGTTAGCGTGGAAACAAACCAAGAGGGGGGGTGAATTGGTTATATTCAAATATTATCCCTTTTTAATATTTTTCTCTTAATTTCTTACTAAGCAGATAATTAAACGTAAATAACAGAGTAAGGGAAAGAGAAGAATTACACAGGTATTTTATCCTGGTTCAGATCACTAGGATCCTACGTCCAGTCGCTTATCTCAAATAAGATAAACCTTTTTCACTATCACAAAACTATTACAAATATTAGTCACACAGAAAAACAATTTGTAACAGTTTAGAAATTACCACCTCTCTTGAAACCACAAGAGATGAACTTACACCTCCTTTGAATCTTCACAAAGGATGATCACCTCCTTCGAATGCTTCACGAAGGATGATTCTCTTCCAGACACTTCCTCAGACACACCAAGGATGATCAAGCTATTCCTCTGTCACCGCAGTACCACTTCAGGACTTTGCAGACAAGAGTTTCCTTAGCTTCAGCAATTTCACAGAGTTCTCACAAGAGTTCAGAGTACTTGAGCACAAGGGAAGAGTTGGATTTGAGAGAAAATGAGAGTCTATTTATAGACTCATCCAAAGGCTCCTCCATTTTCGCTTTTAGACTTTCTGACTGTGTTAATCGATTAGCTACAGTGGTTAATCGATTAACACCCCAACGGATAGTTCAACGTCTCAAAAAACGGCTAGTTTTTCAAACGGTAACTATGTTAATCGATTAACAGCCCATGTTAATCGATTAACGTTAATCGATTAACACCCCTTGTTAATCGATTAACACTGAAATGCTGTGCTTCGCCATTTGCCTCTGGAACAATCGATTAACGCCCTCTGTTAATCGATTAACGTTAATCGATTAACACCCCTTGTTAATCGATTAACACTGCACAGATTTTGCTCTTGATTTATTTTTACATCACTTTTGAATACATACAAGAAACTACTAATTTTCCTATGTTCATACAATTTTTACAAGAGGTTACAAGTCTTCAAAGATCATTCTTCATGAGTCTTGTTTGTTCTTGACTTGATTTGGACATCATCAAAACTTCATCTTCATCATTTTGCTAACAATCTCCCCCTTTTTGATGATGATCAAAACCTTCTTGAATTAAAGCTTTTGTGAACCAGCTGTATAAAAAATAACTTAAGGAAGAAAAAAATTGTTAGTGAACTTAGAAAAAATATTTTAAGACTTTAACTATTTCTCCCCCTTTTTGATCATTATTAAAAAGTGATGTATAATTACTCCCCCTTAATATATTAGAATCTATACTCCCCCTTAATAAAAGCATAGATGCATAGAAATATTAAGATAAGAGAACACACATTTTTATTGAATTTTAAAGAGGCATACAAGCATAGAAGCATACATAAAGGGCACACACTAATAAACATAGAATCATAAAGATGCCTAATCATCATCACTATCAGGGACATATAGTTTGGCAAGTTTGTCATCAATCTCCTTAAGATGAGTATTAATCTCATCATAACGAAGATTGTGATATGCCATCATATCGTCCATTCGTGTTTGTTGCATTGTGGCCATGGCTTCAATTTGTCTAGAAATACTTTCTAGACTATATTCTTGTGGAGGATTTGATGGTCCAGCAACATTGGTTGGTTGAGGCATAGGGATATCTTCCTCCTCTTCAGCTGAGGCATCTTCTTCTTGTGCAATATCTTCATCAGCGCGGACAAACAAATTTCCTTGTCTTATAAATCCCATTTGATGCAAAGCAGACTCTTCAATTTGATGGGTAGGTAAGACAGTGAGATGTTTTTCTCTGGTGACATCCACCCCTTTATAGATACATATCAATGAAACAAGGAGAGGATATGGGAGATGACCTCTGTCATACCTCTTGGCACGGACCATAGTATCTGAGATGAGACTTGCCCAATTGATGTTGATATTTTGAGTGATGGCGGACATAATCATCAAATCAGTTTCAAAACATTGAGCAAGGTTTGTACCTCTTGGACAAAGCATCCAAACAATGAGATAATGAAGGACCCTTTCCTCCATTCTTAGATTTCCCACTAGAAGATATCGCCTATTTGGTAGAGGTTGTTGAGGATTCCTCATAAAGGAGCGATATGCCAGAATTTTGTTAAACTCACCAAAATCATTTGGCACATGCATGGCATTTTCTAAAGGAGGAATATGAGCAACATTTAACCAAATATCGTGATCTAGAATAATGTCTACTCCTTTGACGCGAGTGTGAACAATACCGTTTTGGGATTTCAGATTGTAGTAAAATACGCGTACCAAATCGGGGTAATAGCGCCCTTGAAGTTGCAGTAGATATTGGACGCCTTGAGCCATCAATTGTTGAGAGAATTGAAATTGATGTACTGCAAACCAATTAAGATCCACAAATTTTTGGCGAAGAATTTTGCGTTCTTTCCACCATTGCAAGTATTCGTCGTGCCTTCCTTCATCGGAGATCCAACCGTGAATATTTGGACCACGTGCGGGAGGCGTGCTTTCCGATCCATAGCTTCTTCTTCTTCTTCTTCTTGATGGTTCAGCCATGAGAGTGTGAAAAGAATTTTGGGACAGCAAGAAAATTTGGAGAGCAAGCAAATTGAAGAGATTTTGAGTAGGAGAGTGAATGGTAATGTTTGTGGGTAAAAATGAGGGATGGCATGGATTTAAATAGGCTGAAAAATGACCCCCCAACGTGCATATGTTCAAAAAGAGCCGTTTATAGCCGTTACAACGGCTAGTTTTTGCAGTATTTACTGCCTGTAACGTATGTTAATCGATTAACATGGCCTGTTAATCGATTAACGTTAATCGATTAACACCCTGTGTTAATCGATTAACTGACGCTGATTTCCGAAAAACGTCAAATTTTTACCTATATCTAATTTTGAGATATTTTCAATATTCCTAAGTCTCTTCTAAGCTCATAGAATCTATCCTTAGGCAATGCTTTGGTGAAAATATCAGCTAATTGATGTTGTGTATCAATATATTCTATCTCACAATCTCCCTTTTGTACATGATCTCTAAGAAAGTGATGCCTAATCTCAATGTGCTTGGTTCTAGAGTGCATTATGGGATTCTTTGTAAGATTTATTGCACTTGTATTATCACACTTAAGTGGAATATGATCTAAATGAATGTCATAATCCTCTAATTGCTGTTTCATCCATAAAATTTGCGCACAACAATTTCCAGCAGCAATATATTCCGCCTCAGTTGTTGATAAGGCTACACAGGCTTGTTTCTTAGAGTGCCAAGAAACTAAGGAACTACCTAGAAGATGACATGTTCCACTAGTGCTTTTTCTATCTATCTTACAACCTCCATAATCTGCGTCTGAAAAACCTACAAGACTAGGTTCCGTTCCAGATGGATACCATAAACCAAAGGATGCAGTTCCCTTAAGATATTTCAATATTCTTTTAACTGCAGTAAGGTGAGATTCTCTAGGACTAGATTGATACCTAGCACACACACAAACACTTTGCATAATATCTGGTCTACTAGCAGTGAGATATAGCAAAGAACCTATCATACATCTATATTTAGTTTGATTTACCTCTTTACCTGACTCATCTTTGTCAAGATAGCAAGAGGTTCCCATAGGTGTAGACGCTTCCTTTGCTTTGTCCATTTCAAACTTCTTAAGAATTTCTCTACAATACTTGGTTTGAGAAATGAACGTACCTTCTTTCATTTGCTTAATTTGAAGACCAAGGAAGAATGTTAATTCTCCCATCATAGACATTTCAAATTCACCCTGCATAGTCTTAGCAAAATCCTCACAAAGAGATTTATTAGTTGATCCAAAAATAATATCATCAACATATACTTGAATAATCAAAATATGTTTTCCGACTCTTTTAATAAACAAAGTGGAATCAACTTTTCCTCTACTAAAATTATTTTCTAAAAGAAAATTGCTAAGTCTTTCATACCAAGATCTAGGTGCTTGTTTTAAACCATAAAGTGCTTTCTTTAACTTGTAGATGTGATTTGGAAATTTAAAATCTTCAAAACCGGGTGGTTGTTCAACATACACATCTTCTTTTATAAAACCATTTAGAAATGCACTTTTCACATCCATTTGAAACAACTTAAATTTCATTATAGATGCATAAGCAAGAAGTAGGCGTATTGCCTCTAACCTGGCAACTGGAGCATATGTCTCATCATAATCTATACCTTCTTCTTGACTATATCCTTGAGCCACAAGCCTAGCTTTATTCTTGGAGATGTTTCCATCTTCATCCAGTTTGTTTCTGAATATCCATTTGGTTCCAATCACTTGATGAGTATCTTCCCTAGGAATCAATTCCCAAACTTGATTTCTTTCAAACTGGTTGAGTTCTTCTTGCATTGCTATACACCATTGTTCATCTTGAAGAGCTTCCTTAATGTTCTTGGGTTCTATCTGCGACATGAAAGCTACATTCATACAAAAATTTACTAAATTTCTTCTAGTGTTTACCCCTTTTGATATGTCGCCAATGATGTTGTCCAGTGATAATCCTCTAGGTTGTTGCCATATTTTGTTTAGATCTTCATCATCTTGAGGATTATGTATTTCTTCTTCATTTGTTGTCTTTTGTAAGTCTTCATTTTCACCTGCATCTGATTCATCTGACTCAAGAGGTTTTGCCTCAAGGTCTACAATTTCATCAAAGACAACATGCATAGATTCTTCTATTTGAAATGTTTTCTTATTAAAAACTCTATAAGCTTTGCTAGTTAGAGAATATCCTAGAAAAATAGCTTCATCTGCTTTGGAATCAAATTTTCCTAAATTTTGTTTTCCATTGTTTAGGACAAAACATTTGCATCCAAAAATTCTTAAATGTGAAACATTTGGTTTTCTACCTTTAAAAAGTTCATAAGGAGTACATTTCAAAATTGGTCTAATAAGCATTCTATTTAAAACATAACATGCAGTACTCACAGCATCAGCCCAAAATTGTTTAGGAACACTATATTCATTTAGCATAGTTCTAGCAAGTTCCTCTAAAGATCTATTCTTTCTTTCTACAACTCCATTTTGTTGAGGAGTTCTAGGTGCAGAAAAATTATGAGAAATGCCATATTCTTCACAAAAAGTTTCAAAATATTCATTTTGAAATTCACCTCCATGGTCACTTCTAATAGCTTTTATTTTCAAATCCTTTTCATTTTGAACTAAATTTGCAAACTTTTTAAATTCTTTGAAAGCTTCATTTTTAAGAGTAAGAAAGAAAGTCCAAGTATATCTTGAATAATCATCTACAATAACTAAAGCATAATAATTTCCTCCAAAACTTTTTATCCTAGAGGGACCAAATAAATCCATGTGCAAAAGTTCTAAGGGTTTTAAACTAGAAACAACATTTTTCGAATGAAAAGATGATTTCACTTGTTTTCCCTTTTGACATGCATCACACAATTTATCCTTCACATATTTTAGTTTTGGTAGACCAATTACTAAGTCTTTAGAAATGAGTTTATTCAATTGTTGCATATGAATATGTGCAGCTCTTTTATGCCATAACCATGGATTTTCTTCTTTTACTACTAAACATGAAATATTCCTACTTGATGCATTTTCTAAATCTATCAAATAAATATTGTTATGCCTAATTCCTTTCAAAGCAATTTCAGAAGAATCATTTTTATAAATAGTGCAGGAATTTTGTTCAAAGGTTACCTTGAATCCTTTATCGCATAATTGACTAATGCTGATTAAGTTGTGCTTTAATCCTTCCACATATAGCACGTCTTTGATCATCAAAGTATCTTCACTTCCAATATCTCCTATTCCAAGGATTTTTCCTTTATTGTTATCACCATAGGTGACAAATCCACGTTCTCTTTTCCGGAAGCTTGTAAATTTCTTCTTATCTCCGGTCATGTGTTTTGAACATCCACTATCAAGACACCACATATGCTTCCTTGGTTTTAATAATTCCTACAACATAAAAAGAACAAGCTATTTAGGTACCCAACTACTTTGTATGGGTCCTTTGGGTTAGATTGAAGAGATTGAAATTATTTTGCAACCCAAGCATATCTACCACTTGGAACACCATAATGCTTAATTTTACACTTATTAGATGTATGACCCTTTTTCATACAATAAAAGCATGATGCAGTATATGTGTTCCTATAAGTTGTTCCCTTTTCTACCCAAGTTCTACGGGTTCTATAATTATGCTTATTTTTAATTCTAGGAACATACTTATTATTACCAACCTTATGTTCATTTATTTTACTACATTCTCCTAAGGTTGTTTCATCTAGTAGTTTCTTATAATTAATACAGGATGCACATTCATTACTACTAGAAAATTTGCCTTTTTCATAATATAAAACTTTACCTTTTAAATTTCTAATTTCTTCTGCTTGATATAAAAATTTATTTTTCAAACTTCTGTTTTCTTCAGATAAATTTGTAAATTCAGTTTTCAAATTATCATTTAATTTAGAAGAATTTTCAGAAGTAAGCTTCAAATCTTCATTTTCTTTAAGAAGGCTATTAAGTTCAGATTTCAAATTTTTAAAGTCCTTTTTCAGTTTTTTATGAGCAACATCTAATTTTTCAGATTCAATTAATAATGCAGCATACATTTCATTTTCATCAATATGACTATCATTATCAGAATAGTTTGAACTACTTACTTGGCTGTCATTATCGTCATCTGCCATCAAACAGATGTTCGCTTCTTCATCTGAGTCCCTTGAATCTGTAATTGTTTCATTGTCGTCTTCCCAAGCAATGTATGCCTTCTTTTTCTTGAAAAATTTCTTTTCTTTCTTTTCTTCACCCTTCTTCTGATTTGGGCAGTCAGCTTTCAAGTGTCCTTTTTCTCCGCAACCATAACATCTGTAGTTTGAGGAAGATCCTTGATTTTCTCTCTTTTCATTTCTGAATCTCCCTTTGCCTTTTGATTTCATGAATCTGTTGAACCTCTTGATTAGTAGACTCAAGTTTTCATCTTCATCTGAGTCTTCATCTTCCATCTTGCTTTTGCTCTTTTCTACCTCAGATTTGAATGCTAGAGTCTTTTTCTTCGTTTTTGCTTCTTCTTCCTCTAATCTTCCAAGGTCTAGTTCATGCTCTCTCAACTTTCCAAATAATGCCGCCATGGTCATTGTGTTGAGATTTTGTGACTCAGAAATTGCAGTCACTTTTGGTTGCCAAGCCCTGTCTAAAGATTTCAAAATTTTTATATTTAATTCATCAGTATCGAAAGACTTACCTAGTCCAATAAGATGATTTACGATGTTGGTGAAGCGTTTTTGAACATCTACTATTGTTTCTCCTTGCTTCATTCTGAACATCTCGTATTCTTGGATCAAAGTATTCTTTCTAGCTCTTTTAACATCATCTGTACCTTCATGGGTTACTCGAAGTACTTCCCACATTTCTTGTGCAGTTTTACAAATGGATATCCTGTAAAACTCATCAACAGTTAAAGCAGATGAAATTATATTGCGAGCTTTAACATCATTACCGAATTTTTTCTTGTCTTCAGCAGTCCATTGGTCACGGGGCTTTGGTTCCTGCATATTGTTAGTTGGAACAAAAGGACCAGATGCAACAACATCCCAAATATCTATATCAATAGACTCCATAAATATTTGCATTCTTACCTTCCAAAATGCGTAATTTTCACCTGTGAATAGTGGTGGTCTATTGATAGAAGCACCCTCTGCGAATGTTTGAAATGATCCCGCCATTTGAATGACTATCAAAGCAAGCTCTGATACCAATTGTCAGAGCGGCTGCAGCGGAATGGTTAGCGTGGAAACAAACCAAGAGGGGGGGGGTGAATTGGTTATATTCAAATATTATCCCTTTTTAATATTTTTCTCTTAATTTCTTACTAAGCAGATAATTAAACGTAAATAACAGAGTAAGGGAAAGAGAAGAATTACACAGGTATTTTATCCTGGTTCAGATCACTAGGATCCTACGTCCAGTCGCTTATCTCAAATAAGATAAACCTTTTTCACTATCACAAAACTATTACAAATATTAGTCACACAGAAAAACAATTTGTAACAGTTTAGAAATTACCACCTCTCTTGAAACTACAAGAGATGAACTTACACCTCCTTTGAATCTTCACAAAGGATGATCACCTCCTTCGAATGCTTCACGAAGGATGATTCTCTTCCAGACACTTCCTCAGACACACCAAGGATGATCAAGCTATTCCTCTGTCACCGCAGTACCACTTCAGGACTTTGCAGACAAGAGTTTCCTTAGCTTCAGCAATTTCACAGAGTTCTCACAAGAGTTCAGAGTACTTGAGCACAAGGGAAGAGTTGGATTTGAGAGAAAATGAGAGTCTATTTATAGACTCATCCAAAGGCTCCTCCATTTTCGCTTTTAGACTTTCTGACTGTGTTAATCGATTAGCTACAGTGGTTAATCGATTAACACCCCAACGGATAGTTCAACGTCTCAAAAAACGGCTAGTTTTTCAAACGGTAACTATGTTAATCGATTAACAGCCCATGTTAATCGATTAACGTTAATCGATTAACACCCCTTGTTAATCGATTAACACTGAAATGCTGTGCTTCGCCATTTGCCTCTGGAACAATCGATTAACGCCCTCTGTTAATCGATTAACGTTAATCGATTAACACCCCTTGTTAATCGATTAACACTGCACAGATTTTGCTCTTGATTTATTTTAAATCACTTTTGAATACATACAAGAAACTACTAATTTTCCTATGTTCATACAATTTTTACAAGAGGTTACAAGTCTTCAAAGATCATTCTTCATGAGTCTTGTTTGTTCTTGACTTGATTTGGACATCATCAAAACTTCATCTTCATCATTTTCCTAACACTTTATAGCAGCTTCAGTGCTCTTTTGGGAGGATTCAGTTTTCTGTATAAATTGTTGAAGAGTTTCTTCCAACCTTGTAGATCTTTCATTAAGCATAGATAATTGTTGCCACATGGTTGGTTGCTGCTGCTGCTGCTTATACTGATTAGCCTGCCCAGTTTGTCCTTGGCCAATGCTTGGATGTGGTTTCCAACCCTGATTATAATTCCCTTGACGGTATGGAAACTGATTAGCCATGAAGTTAACATCCTCCACGGCTTCCACAGGAAAAGCACATTGGCCATTGATGTGATCTCCCCCACATAATTCGCACAACTGGGTTTGTACCTGTCCAGCTGTTGAGTTAGAATTTTATTTTGTGCTAGCAGAGCATCATGGGTTTGTAATTGAAGAACCCCTTTCTGTTGCATAGGGGCGCCTCTTTCACTGTGTATCTCATTATCACTGGTAGCCATATTTTCAATAATTTCAGTTGCTTCCTCTGGAGTCTTCCATTTGATATTGCCTCCAGCTGAGGCATCCAGCATCATCTTGGTTTGTGAACCAAGCCCTCCAAGGAAAGTTAGGACTACTTCTTGATCTTCGAAGCCATGCGTGGGAGTTTTACGTAATAAGCTTTTGTACCTGTCCCATGCATGTCCCAGTGATTCCTCCATGCCCTGCTTGAATGAAGAAATCTCTTGCTTGCCTTTAGTTACTTTAGATTGTGGGAAGTATTTGTTTAAGAATTTTGTAACCACTGCTTCCCACTCTGTGAAACTTTCTTCTGGAAAAGAGTTCAACCAAAGCTTAGCATTGCCTCCCAATGAGAAAGGAAACAAGCTAAGTTTGATTGCTTCGTCTGGCACCCCATTAATTTTGACCGTGTTGCAGATCTCATTAAAGGTAGTAAGGTGCTCATATGGGCTTTCATGTGATAACCCATTAAATTGATTACTCTTCACCAGTTGAATCAATACTGGTTTGACCTCCATGTTGGCTGCATTGACTCTAGGTCTAGCTATGCTATTGAAGTGCTGAGGTCCAGCAAGATTAGTGTAATCTGCAAGAGTTCTTCTAACATTATTGCCCTCCATACTTCTTGTGCTATGAACAGAACCTTGTGGTGATGATTGCAAGAGAGTTTCTGGAGAAGGGAAAAGTTCTCTAGATGTTCTGATTCTTCTCCTCCTTCTACTCTCTTCTAGACCTTCAAGAAGTGGTTCTGTTGTTTTCTTACTTCTAGTGCGAATTGCTTCCTGCATGCACAAGAAAACAAAACCCTAGAAAAGATTTGTTAGCACAAAAAGATATAAGAGAAGATATATATTCAAAAGATAAAAAGATAAAAGATTCAGAAGATAAGAAGATAAAAGATTTAGAAGATAGAAAATAAAATAAAATAAAATCTATTCTAAAAAGATAAACTAAAATCTAACCTAATAAAATCAAATAAAATCTAACCTAATAAAATCTAATCCTAAAAGATAAAAAAATAAGAAAAATAAAATCTAATAAAATATAACCTAACAAAATAAAATCTAATCTAATCTAAAAAGATAAAAAGATAAAATAAAAACAGAAAAAATAAAAACAGAAATTTAAAATTAAAGTCAAAGATAATCAATAATCACACAAATTAACCAGTTAAACCACGAATCCCCGGCAACGGCGCCAAAAACTTGATGTACAAATTTGTAAGCACCAAAATATGATGTCACAAACTTGTTTCACAATCGACAAGTATGACCGAATCGTTCAAGTAATAAAACTTGGTAAGACCAAGTATCGTTCTTCCCAAAGGACTCACGGCCTAGTTTAGTTATGTGATTTGTTGATTAGCTAGGACTTACAAACGAAATATTCAAAGTTTAATATGCAAAGACGAAAATAAACATGTATGCATGAATTGATCAATGGCAAAGACAAAAGATAAACACTTTCAATGAATTATATGAATGAATATGTTGTTGGGGGTCAATTTCATCTCATCCACTCTCATATATTTTAGGAATTCAACATTCAAATCATCATTGTTAATGCCACTCTCTAATGTACCATTCTAGATGGCTTCTCCCTAATCAAATAGTTCATACAATTCCTAGCATTCCTAATGATTAGTTCATGACTGCAGGAGCTTAAAGGCAACCAATATAATGTTGTCAGTAAAATATTGGGAGAAATGCCCCGGATCTAGACTTCCCCGTACGTGTCCGTATCGACAAAACCAATAATCATGCATTAGAATGAGTTAAACAATGCAAGCATTGAGCAAAGAGGAAAAACCCTAACTAATGATGAAAGAAAGCATATGTCTTAATTCAAAGATGTACTCAACAAATCCATATATGAGAGCTTCAAGAGATTACATTGATTCCCCAACAAACATACAAGGTTTAGTTCACCATCGTCATGGTGAACCTAGATGAATAACAATGAAAGAATGAAAGAATAAACCCAATAAAGGTGAAGAGGTAGCCTGAGCATCCAAGATCCTCCTTCAAAGGGGTGGAAGAGAGAGTGTTTGCCTCGTTTCTGCCAAAGATACTAATCCCAAGGACGTGCAAGCCCTTATATACTAATCTAGAGTTACAAAAGATTACAAAAGCCCAAGCCCAAAAAGTGCCGCTCAGCGGTGGTTGCGCGTCTTCTTTCTTCCCCTCAGCGGCCATTTTGCCCCTCAGCGGTTCCAACGCCACCTCTTGAGTGCCGCTCAGCGGTAGTTTGCCGCTGAGCGGTGCCTTCGTCTTCTCTTTTTGCACTCTTTCTTGTCTTATCTAATGTCACTTCTCTCCTTCTTCACTCTTTTCACCAAATTCACCTTAAAACCTGCACAAAAACACTCAAATCAAGCATAAACCTGTCCAGCTCTCTTATTTATGAAAATATAGATAAACTGCATGATTTCAAGCTAGTTTTTAAGCCTAAAGGTTGCTTTTAGTATCAATATTAAGCATGAAAATAACAGTTTTTCAACTGTTATCAGTTGTTCGGAAAACATGAAAAGCATTGAGCTAAGAGCTAAAAAGTAAGAATATGCAAAGAAAAAGAAAAGAAAAGAAAAAGAAGTAAAGCTCAATGCAAATGCAAAGGCAAAAGAAAGTTGGGAAGAATAAGAATAATTGTGTTGTTATGATTCTCTTAACTCAAGGATTTTGTGATCCAGAAAAACCAATTTTCTTGTTAGCCCAGCCACATTATAAGCCATTGAAAAGTCCTTGTGATGATGCATGCTTGTGAATGTTTTTGATTGTGGTAAAATGAAAGGCAAAGTTGATTCATGTGACATTGTGATAGTGGAGTGAATGAGTGAAACACATTACCTCTTATACACTTGTGTGTTGAGTGAAACACTTTACCTAGTGAGGAAATATTCCATAAGCACATGAACATCCATGCTTAATTGATTGATCATTCATGAAAAGTAGCATTTGTTGGAATTTAAATGACTTTGTGAACACTAAAGCATGTGCACATCTTGAATGAACTCTTGGTCATAAGTTTGAGTGAAGTTGTTACTTATCTTGAAAAAGATGATTTTTGAATGAGTGAACCATCATATGAATTGGTTGGAGATTGAGTTACATTTTGTTTGCTTGAGGACAAGCAAAGTTCTAAGTTTGGGGTTGTGATAACAGTTGAAAAACTGTTATTTTCATGCTTAAAATTGATACTAAAAGGAACCTTTAGACTTAGAAACTAGCTTGAAATCATGCTTTTATCTATATTTTCAGAAATAAGAGAGCTGGACAGGTTTATGCTTGATTTAAGTGTTTTTGTGCAGGTTTTAAGGTGAATTTAGTGAAAGAAGTGAAGAAGGAGAGAGATGGAATCAGAAAAGGAAGCAAAGAGTGCAAAAGGAGAAGCCGAAAGCACCGCTCAGCGGCATTTTACCGCTGAGCGGCACTCAGGAGGTCACGGGAGGTCCGCTGAGGGGCAAACTGACCGCTGAGGGGAAGAAAAGGGACGCGCAGTCACCGCTGAGCGGTATTTACCGCTGAGCGCCATTCTTAATAATGGGCTTGGACTCGTTTTCTGGCACTTTTATGGGCTTGGGCTTAGATCTTTTGTAATTCTAAAATAGTATATAAGGACTTGCACATCCTAGAGTTAGTATCTTTGGCAGAAACGAGGCAAACACTCTCTCTTCCACCCCTTTGAAGGAGGATCTTGGATGCTCAGGCTACCTCTTCACCTTTATTGGGTTTATTCTTTCATTCTTTCATTGTTCATCTAGGTTCACCATGAATATGGTGAACTAAACCTTGTATGTTTGTTGGGGAATCAATGTAATCTCTTGAAGCTCTCATATATGGAATCTTTGCTTGCATCTTTTAATTAAGACTTATGCTTTCTTTCATCATTAGTTAGGGTTTTTCCTCTTTGCTCAATGCTTGCATAGTTTAACTCATTCCATGCATGATTATTGGTTTTGTCGATACGGGCACGTACGGGGAAGTCTAGATCCGGGGAATTTCTCCCAATATGATATTGGTTGTCGTTAAGCTCCTGCACTTATGAACTAATCATTAGGAATGTTAGGAATTGTATGAACTCGTGATTAGGGAGAAGCCATCTAGAATGGTACATTAGAGAGTGGCATTAACAATGATGATTTGAATGTTAAATTCCTAAAATGTATGAGAGTGGATGAGATGAAATTGACCCCCAACAACATATTCATTCATATATTTCATTGAAAGTGTTTATCTTTTGTCTTTGCCATTGATCAAACTTCATGCATACATGTTTATTTTCTGTCTTGCATATTAAAATTTAAATATTTCGTTTGTAAGTCCTAGCTAATCAACAAATCACATAACTAAACTAGGCCATGAGTCCTTTGGGAAGAACGATACTTGGTCTTACCAAGTTTATTACTTGAACGATTCGGTCATACTTGCCGATTGTGAAACAAGTTTGTGACATCATATTTTGGTGATCATAAATTTGTCCATCACTCAGCGTCTCAACTCGTTGTGCGAATGCACAGACAATGTGCCAGACATTAGAACCACTTGTTGAGCGACTCCACTCGCTCAGCGAGTCTGCATAATTCTACAGCACGAAATCTGCAGAATTCCTACCCTAACCCAGCCTTGACCCAAAAGACCTATTTTTTGCATCTTATAATCCTTCTAGATTGTGTTATATACCTAATTACACTTAATCAAGCTTGTCTAAACCCTACTAACATCATTCTAAAGAGTTTACTAACCAATTCTAGCCCTGAAAACTAACAAATCACAACTTATAGACCCAAATTGAATTTAACCATTCTCACCTCAAAAGTAAGAAAAATAGAAGTGAAGACAAGTCACAAAACGAGTGGTTTGTGATGCAAGGGATTTCTAAAACACCTACAAATCACTGATTGGTGATTATTAGCCAACCTTAGAACCTTAATTAAATCAATAATAGAAGAAGAGATTTTTTATCCATGCAAAACAGAATCACCGTGCATGATGAAGAACTGTAGAAATTGACGAAAAAGGGGTTTTTAACTTACTGACTCAAATCAAGAAATTGATCGGTTGAAATGGTAACCCTTGATGCCAGGATCGCCTAGACACATCATGATCGTCGAACAGAGGCTCCAAGCATGGAAAAGTTAGAGAGATGGTAGAGAAACCGAAGAGGATAGTGTTTTAGAGATAAAAGGTATTTTAGATAATGAGATGAGTTTATAAAGTTCTATTTATATTATAAGATTATTCTAAAATAAAATATTCGATCTCATTATTTTAATACATCTATCAACTCTATTACTCTATTTTCTAGTTCTTACAGAGTGTATATATGAAATTGAACAAGTTAATAGAAAATAAAAAATTTTGTAGCAAAACAAAAAAAGAAATTTTTCTAAATTAAATGAAACTAAATACTAAAGAAAATTGTCGCATACATTTGTTATGTTATTTAATCAATTGCTTTAACAATTTAAAATAGGTTAAGATGAGAATAATGACAATATAAAAACAAATAAAATGATAAATATTTTAAATTATGCTTTTGGAAACAAGAAGGATATATATTAGTAAGAACAAATTTAAATTAAACATATAAACAAATTTTAAACTCTATCATCCCTAATCTTATTCACACAAAATTCACATTAATTTTCGAATTTTAAATTAATCTTCAATTGTATCACTTTATTTTATACCATATTTAAAATTAAGTTTCAATTCATATAATTTTTAAAAAAATTTAGTTGATAAAAATAAAAATAAATATTTCTATTCATTACATTTTTAGGGTGTTTACTGTGTGTATAATTTTTTTTATATTCATTATTAAACACACAAAATATAAATATAAATTTCAAAGTTCTACTTTATAATTTTACCAATTTCTTTTAAAACAAAATTTATACTGAACTTTTTATATACTTAGATTAAATATTTTTAATTATTTATATTAATTTTAATTGTATGTTTTTTCCAATATTATGTAATACGCTATTTAAATAGTATAATATACTATTCAGGAAACATCTCAAGTCCAATATGTTACCATTAAGGAGCATTGGTATCTAGAAGATAATGATTTTGATGATGTTACAAAGTGAAGAATAAGAAGACTTCTTTTGTATGAGTTTAAAAGCACTTTAGTATAAAAGCACACTAGGACCGAGCAGTTAAGACTGAATGGTAGAAGGCATCGAGTAGTTAAGACGGAACGGTAGAAGGCATGAACAAAGACCGAGCGGTTGGAAGGTGAAATGGTAGAAACAAAATTGAACCTGGCAACCGAGCAGAGGCATGATTGAGACCAAACGATCACTATCAATCAACATCCGAACGCAGATGCATACCGAACGGTCACTAACATTGGCCAAACACAAGTTGAAGACCAAACGGTGTCTAACACAAGCCGAACAAAATTGTGTCCAACTAAAATTATAGAAGAAAATGTTAAGAGTGTGAAAGCATAACCGAGATCGAGCAGTTAGCACCGAACGCTTTAAAGTTGTGAGGAACCGAGCCGAACGGCCGAAGATGATAAAAGGTTTAACCAAGCGGCAGAAGGTGAAGAATTGGAGTTGAACGTTCGAAGAGTTAAATATCCTAACTGTTCCAAGTCTCTCATATAATAGATTATCACTTACAATAATCGATTATCATTGGCAGTTGTAATGCGTCTTTTCAGTTTCAGACCAGTAGGCTATTGATAACGGTTGAAAAACCGTTATTTTTATGCTTAAAATTGATACCAAAAGCAACCTTTAAGACTTAGAAACTAACTTGAACTCATATTTTTGCTTTAGTTTTTTGAATAAGAGAGTTGAAAGTGAATTTAATGGTTTTGTGCAAGATTCCCTTGATTTTGTAGGCTAATTGAATGATTTGAAAGAAGAATTGAAGTACCGAATGATTGGAATGCTGAAAAGTCAACCAGAAACCAGAAAAGTCAACCAGTCAACCAGAAAAGTCAACCAGTCAACCAAAAAAGTCAACCAGTCAACCAGAATACGAAAAAAGTCAATCAGACGAGTTTTGGTCCAGTTTTATGCGATTTTATGATCTGTTTGGGCCTGGACCCGTTTTATATTATTTTTATGTCCTATTTAAAGACCTAGATGTCTTACGGTTGGTATCTTTGGCAAAGACGAAGCAAACACTCTCTCTTCCACCCCTTTGAAGGAGGATTTTGGATGCTCAGGCTACCTCGTCACCTTTCTAGGGTTTTATCCTTCATTCTTTCATTATTGTTCATCTAGGTTCACCATGAATATGGTGAACTAAACCTTGTATGTTTGTTGGGGAATCAATGTAATCTTTTGAACCTCTCATATATGGAATTTGTGATTGCATCTTAATCTAAGATTTATGCTTTCTGATGAGTCGATATTTTCTACACTTCACTTAGTTTATTGTACTAGAATTAACCAGGGAATTGTGCTTAAATGTCCAGTGTTTTCCCATTTTGCTTGATTGTGCTTAATTCGATCAGAAATTCTTATTTTAATTAATTTGAATTATCTGAGCTAATTATTTTACAAGGAAAATTTGGAAATACAATTTGGGACATTTGAAGGTTAAATAAGAAATGGAAATAGAGCCCAATGTATTTCAGCCATTTCAGTTTTCGCTGGTTGCTGCGTGAATTTTGTGTCAACTTGTTTGTCCCCGTTCAGGTTCAATTCTTATCCGTTTTCCATGCAATTTTTTTTCATAGTTTCGTCTAGATGTCTATTTTAAGGTATAGTTTTTATTTTGTTCACATTCCTTCTGTATTATTCCCAGTATTTTGTTTACTCCCCTATGTCAGTCTAGTGCTTACTGTTTGAGTAACTTCTAATTTGTTTGCATTGTTTGTAATGCTTGTCACAGTTGGAATAGCACACGGACCACATGTGCAAGTGTCCACGAAGTAATTTTGGAAGACAATAGCAATTGACGTGGAAAACATCAGAGGATATAATGAACTTGTGAAATGAAAGGAGAATGGAGCTACCACTTTGAAATGAAGCTCACGGTTTTGTAGCTCTTGGAAGAGTGATTTTTTATTTTGGAAGAAGCCACATTCTGTAAATAAATGCCACGACAATGTAGATATAAGGCCAATTAGAATTAAAAGAGGGGACCACCTTTGTTGGAAGGTCACGGCACATGGAAAGAGTTCAAAGATGAAATGTTAGATTTTATGAGCAATAGTAAGGGAAGTATATAGCACACGGCCCCTTCTTTTTCTTATATTGTCATTGGAGAAAGTTATACAATATGATAGGCTAAAGGAGTCAACATATGGGGGCCACCACTTGAAGAAGCATTTGATGAATGGCTTGGCAAAACTATGGTCATGTGTGCACACGTAGAAGAGCACAAATAATGGACTTTGAAGTAAGATAATGGAGGTACCACATTGCTTTCACATTACAAATTTTCATTCAACCATTAACGTGAAGCTTGATTGAAAAAGGGGGCCACCACTTGGTTAAAATTCACGTATGAAAGAAGCTCCAAATTGCAAAATGATAAATTTTATTGGTTTATTATGAAGGGAATCGGCTTAAACATGTACAGCCCGTGAACAACTTATTTTGGCAAGCATTTGGAATAAAAGTGGGAGCCACTTTTCTTGGCTGGAACGTGACTTTGAATTGTGGGAGAAAGCAACCATTAATTAATTTGGAGGAAATCACATTCAACCTATGGGTCCATTAACCACTTACAACGAAAAACTCAATTGAAAGTGGTAGGTGCATTTGTTTAGACTCCACATTCAGCCTTCACACGTTCCAGCATCAAATCAGCTTCCACCCACCAAACTTGAAGAAAGGAAGCACAAGGAAATTCTTCACGCCCGGAGAAGAAGACATCCAGGGGAGCTCTCGGTTATTCCAGCAGCTTGGGAAGAAGAGGCTCTCACGGCCCTTGAAGAGAAAACACGACCAAGTTCTTGGTGCAGTGACAAGCCTTGATGGAGGAACGTGCAGCAACACTTGAAATTGTTACGGAGAATGAAGGTGCTGCATGATGATTAATGGAGCAAAAGAGAGCAGCGGTTTGGTCCAGAGAAAAGAACGTCCAGCACCTACAACTTGTGAATGGAGAGTGATATCTCTTGAGCAACACCACCTATGTCCAGAGAGCTGCAACGTCATTGAAGAGGAGCAGCTGCCACTTGCTAAACGTTTCGGAGGATGATGGACGTTTGAAGGAGGAGTTCACGGCTGAATGGAATGGAGAAAAAGAGAAACATGGAATGGAGAAAAATGGAGAAGGGAGCCCACGGCTGCAAACCATTTCCGTGAAGATATGCAAAAGCAAGAAGTATCACAGTTGGAGAGAAAGAGTCACGGAGAGCAACAGAGAGTTACATTTCAGCAGCTACAAATCAAGGGTGGTGTGTAACGTGATTCAGAAAGATAAAAATTGGAGGGCCCCCACTTTTTTTTTTTTTCCTTGGCACATTAGTGAAGAAAGTCACGGGAAGAGACTATGCAATGGGAATTGTTCAGATTTGTTTTGTTATAAAACCAGTAGCAACAGAGGAGATTTTAGAGGAGATTAGGAGTAGGAGTAGGAAACACTCTCGGTTTCTCTCTTCCAGAGGCTCTGAGTTTTTATTTTCCAGCAGTGTAGAATGTTATTTTTGAACGCTTGTTAAATTAATTTGATCATTTTCATTTTTATCTGTTCAAACATTTTAATTTCAAGTATTGAAACTTTTGATAAATTTCATTTTCATTCAAGTGATTTTATTTTATTGTCTATTTATTTTACTGTCTGCTGTTACGTTTTATGCATGTTTACAGTTCCAGCATTTTAATTTCAAACACTGCGTAATTTTCCATTTTCCGTTTTTTACCGTCTTTTACCGTTTATTTTTATTGTCTTTAAAATTTATTCCAGTGTTTTTAATTCTGTCTTATTTAATTTCCAGTATTAATTTAGTTTATTTTTCTGCATCCAAACCAAAAACACTACAAAACCCCCCCCTTCATGTTAAATCTGAGACTGAACCACAAAATTGGTCCTTGAGAGACGACCTAGGAGTCAAATCCTAGTACTATACTGCATTCCTTTATGCTCAACTTTTGTGTGCGGTGCGACCCGTTCATCACTTTCCTTCATCATCAGTTAGGGTTTTTCCTCTTTGCTTAATGCCTGCTTTATTTAACTCATTCAATGCATGATTATTGATTTTGTCGATACGGGAACGTACGGGGAAGTCTAGATCCGGGGAATCTCTTCCAATATTATATTGGTTGTCGTTAAGCTCCTGTGCTAAAAGAACTAATTATTAGGAATGCTAGGAATCGTATGAACTCGTAATTAGGGATAGGCCTTCTTGACAAGGTAATTTAGAGAGTGGCATTAACAATGATGATTTGAATGTTGAATTCCTAAAATATATGAGAGTGGATAAGATGAAATTGACCCCCAACAACATATTCATCCATATATTTCATTGAAAGTGTTTGTCTTTTGCTTTTGCCATTGATCAAAACTCATGCATACATGTTTATTTTCTGTTTAGCATATTAAACTCCAATTATTTCGTTCTTAAGTCTTAGCTAATCAATAAACCACACAACTAAACTAGGCCGTGAGTCCTTTGGGAGAACGATACTTGGTCTTACCAAGTTTATTACTTGAACGATTCGGTCATACTTGCCGATTGTAAAACAAGTTTGTGACATCATATTTTGGTGATCATAAATTTGTGCATCAAGTTTTTGGCGCCGTTGTCGGGGACTCGTGGTTGAACTAGTTAATTTGTGTGATTATTGATTATCTTTGACTTTAATTTTGAATTTCTGTTTTTATTTTTCTGTTTTTATTTTATTTTATTTTATCTTATTTGATTTGACTAGATTAGATTTGATTTTATTTTATTTGATTTGATTAGATTAGATTTTATTTTATTTTATTTTATCTTATTAGATTAGATTAGATTAGATTTTATTTTATTTTATTCTATCCTATTGTATTTTATCTTCTGAATCTTTTATCTTCTGAATATATATCTTCTCCTATATCTTTTTATGCTAACAAATATTTTCTAGAGTTTTGTGCCTAATGTTTGCAGGATGCAATTCGAACAAGAATTTAATAGGCACTCAATTCTACTAAGGTAATTTCAATCACTGGTGGGATCTCACTCAAGCATGGATAATGATCAATTTTGGCAAGCTGTCGAACAATTTAAGAATCTACCACCACAACAAAGGCAGAAAAAACCCTCTCTATCGGGAAGAAGGATAACGTTGGAGGAGGCAGTTCAACAGTACATACAGATACCTGATTGTCATCACAAAACCACTCAAGCTGCCGAAGAATTTGATAGGCCGCCACCACAACAATGGCAGCAACAACCCTCTCCATCAGTAAATTTGGATGACACCCTTCAACAATTTTTGAAAAATTCCGACTCTACTCAGAAAAGCATTGAAGAATCATGTAAAAGGATGGAGATTCACCTTCGTTTCATTAGTCAAAAATTGAATGTTAAGGTTAATACTAAAGTTAACCTTAAGGAGGAAGGTCAAGCCATTGTCACTGAAAGTGACAAGATTTTTACTGAGAAAAAAATAGAGAGAGATGAGGAAAAGATAGAGAGAGAAGAAAAAGAAGAGTTGAGTGAGAAAGATAAAGATGATGAAAAAGAAAAAGAAGTGGTTGAGAGAGAAGAGAGGAAGAAAATTTGTGTGAAAATAAAGAAGTTAAGAAGAAAAAGAGAAGGGAAGAAAAAAATAAGAGAAAACAAAAAGAGAAAATTTGGGGAGAGGAAGCATAAGAAAAAGAAGATGAGAGGAAAGAAGAAGGAATCATATGAAAAATCCCATCCTCATCTAAAGAAGAATCATAGGAAGGAAAAGAAATTTAAGTGCTTTATGGAAATCTTCAAGAAATTGGAGATTAAAGTTCCTATGATTGAGACACTGCAACAGGTTCCTGGTTTGATCAAATTTCTGAAGAAGTTCAGTAGAAAGAAGAAAAAGAAGAAGGAACTTGAGCTTTACTCGGTCAAGCTAATGACGTTAAAAGAGCGCTTGCTGGGAGGCAACCCAGTGGATTTAAAAACTTTTGATTTGGTTTTGTAACTTTTAATTTGTGGACATTATTTTGTAAATATTTTGTTGGATACAGCATCTACTGAAGGATGCTAGGTGGTTAATTATCTACTGAAGGATACTAAGTTTGTAACACCTACTATTGGGTGTTGGTGAGAAAATTTTGCACCTACTGATGGGTGCTGGTAAGTCTGTAACACCTACTGATGGGTGTTGGTAAGTTTGAAACGCCTACTGATGGGTGTTGGTGGATTTTGGGTCAAGCTCGTGACGTTAAACAAGCGCTACCTGGGAGGCAACCCAGTTGATTGATTGTTTTTGTTTGTTTTATTTTAGTTAGGGTTTGCATAAGTATTTTAAACATTGAATTGCAGGGAACCAGTGAGGGGCATGTCTAGAAGGCACGTAGGTTAAGAAAAGAAGGAGAAGAGCACATCACGAAAGTGCCGCTGAGCGGCAACTTACCGTTGAGCGGTACTCTCGCAGATGGGCTTCAGTTCCCCTAAGCCAATTTTGGCAAGCTGCCGGACAATTTGAGAACCAACTACAACAACAATGGCAGCAACAAAGCTTTAAAATCAACAAAGGGAAGCAAGAGATCTCTTCATTTAGACAAGGCATGGAAGAATCACTGGGGCATGCATGGGACAGGTACAAAAGCCTATTAAGAAAGACTCTCACGCATGGATTTAACGAAGGAGAAGTAGTCCTAATCTTCCTTGGAGGTCTTGGTTCACAAACCATGATGATGCTTGACGCCTCAGCTGGAGGCAATATCAAATGGAAGACTCCAGAGGAAGCCACAGAAATAATTGAAAGCATGACTACTAATGACAATAAGTGGAACAGTGAAAGAGGAGCTCCTATTCAACAAAAAGGAGTTCTACAGTTGCAATCCAAATATGCCTTGATAGCTCAAAACAAGTTAATAACTCAACAATTGGAGAATCTCACAAAGATACTTGAACAACTGCCAAAAGAGTTAAAGACTGTTGCACAGGTTCAATCACAGTTGTGTGAATTATGTGGAGGTGATCATATCAATGGTCAATGCGCCTGTCCAGCAGAAGCTTTAGAGGATGTTAACTTCATGGCCAATCAATTTCCATACAGTCAGGAGAATTTCAATGAAGGCTGGAAACCACACCCAAGTGTTGGTCAAAGACAAAGTGGGCAAGCTGGACAAACTGGGCAATTTAACAAGCAACAACAACAACCAACCTTATGGCAACAAATTTCTATACTTAATGAAAGAACAATAAGGTTGGAAGAAACTCTTCAGCAATTTATACAGAAAACTGAATCTTCTCAAAAGAGCACTGAAGCTGCTATTAAGAACTTGAAGATTCAAATGGGGCAGATTACCAAGCAGTTGGAAGAAAGGCCTGACACGGATTTTGGGGCTAATACTGAGGTTAACCCCAGGGGAGAGTGTCAAGAGCTAGTGAGTGTAAATGTTGAAAAAGTTGAGTTGGAAAAAGAAGAGAGAAAAGAGAGAGAAAAGAAAGAAGAAGAGAAAATTTGTGTGAAGATTGAGAAGGTGAGTAGAAAAAGAAAAGAAAAAAAGAAAGTGAGAGAAAAGAGAAAGAGGACGAGAGAAAAAAATAAAGAATCATATGAAAAATCTCGTCCCCATCCAAAGAAGTATCATAGGAAGAAGGAATTTGAGTGCTTTATGGAAATCTTCAAGAAATTGGAGATTAAAGTTCCTATGATTGAGACACTGCAACAGGTTCCTGGTTTGATCAAATTTCTGAAGAAGTTCAGTAGAAAGAAGAAAAAGAAGAAGGAACTTGAGCTTTACTGGGTCAAGCTAATGACGTTAAAAGAGCGCTTGCTGGGAGGCAACCTAGTGGATTTAAAAACTTTTGATTTGGTTTTGTAACTTTTAATTTGTGGACATTATTTTGTAAATATTTTGTTGGATACAGCATCTACTGAAGGATGCTAGGTGGTTAAGTATCTACTGAAGGATACTAAGTTTGTAACACCCACTGATGGGTGCTGGTAAGTCTGTAACACCCACTGATGGGTGCTGGTAAGTCTGTAACACCTACTGATGGGTGTTGGTAAGTTTGAAACACCTACTGATGGGTGTTGGCGGATTTTGGGTCAGGCTCGTGACGTTAAACAAGCGCTACCTGGGAGGCAACCCAGTTGATTGATTGTTTTTGTTTGTTTTATTTTAGTTAGGGTTTGCATAAGTATTTTAAATATTGAATTGCAGGGAACCAGTGAGGGACATGTCTAGGAGGCACGTAGGTTAAGAAAAGAAGGAGAAGAGCATATCACGAAAGTGCCGCTGAGCGGCAACTTACCGCTGAGCGGTACTCTCGCAGATGGGCTTTAGTTCCCCTTAGCGGGACCCGAGCCCATTAGGGTATTTTTATACCCTAAGTTGCATTTTGGTTTCTCTTTTCAGACTCTTCTCTGCACACACACTCCTACATACCTTTTCAAAGGTTCTCTACAATTTTTCCCTCATCCCTCTTTAGAAAATCTCCCTTCCACTCACTTGCTCACTAGTTTTCCATCTAAGTTTGGGGTTGGGAGAGAGCATCATTGAAGGGGCTGATTTCTTCATTGTGGTTTACTAATGCTTAACAATGTATCTTTTGGTTTTGTGAATTATGTTTGATGCAGGGATGGCCTCCTCATCGGGCAAAAAGAATCAAGACTATAAGATCCAAGAAGAAGGAGGATACAGAGGACAGCTCAGATTGAGGAGGAGTTGAGATAGCATTTACTGATGAATGCTATCATAACTAGAGCAGGACTTATGCTTTTGTTTGGTTTAAGTTTTCTGAACCTATTTGTTTTTGTTTTTAGATTAGGGTTTGATGTACTCTATTGGAAACCTGGTTTGTGTGATGGTTTGCTATTAACTGTGATTGTTTGATAAGTAATGCTTTAATGATGCTTATGATTAATTGATGTTGAGATGATGTGCACATTAAAATGCTTATACAGGTGATTCACAAGCTTTGTGAACAAATGCATGATATCATGATTGTGATTGTGAAATTAAGCAGGATGTGTATGTCAAATGTGAATGAGCTGATATGTGAGATTTTGAGCTCCAGAGTTGTTATTGTTGAATGTTATTACTTTGGAAGCATGAATGACTTTGCCCAGATTTTCTATGATTGAATCAATTGCTTGTTTTGTATCATATGATCAAGGCCGTTTGTTGGAACCCTTTTTATTGGCCAAATTCATAAAGTTAGCCACTAAAAGAGAACACTTTGTGTTCTATCCTTTGAACCCTTAGCTTTGAACATACACTGAAACCCTTGATTGAAAATCTTTACCTTGAGTTAAGTAGAAGATCTTGTGTGGTATTGTTAAATGTTCAAGTTTGGGGTTGTTGGGAAAACATGAAAAAGGAAAAGCATTGAGCTAAGAGCTAAAAAGTAAGAATATGCAAAGAAAAAGAAAAGAAAAGAAAAAGAAGTAAAGCTCAATGCAAATGCAAATGCAAAGGCAAGTTGGGAAGAATAAGAATAATTGTATTGTTATGATTCTCTTAACTCAAGGATTTTGTGATCCAGAAAAAACCAATTTTCTTGTTAGCCCAGCCACATTATAAGCCATTGAAAAGTCCTTGTGATGATGCATGTTTGTGAATGTTTTTGATTGTGGTAAAATGAAAGGCAAAGTTGATTCAGGTGACATTGTGATAGTGGAGTGAATGAGTGAAACACTTTACCTCTTATACACTTGTGTGTTGAGTGAAACACTTTACCTAGTGAGGAAATATTCCATAAGCACATGAACATCCATGCTTAATTGATTGATCATTCATGAAAAATAGCATTTGTTGGAATTTAAATGACTTTGTGAACACTAAAGCATGTGCACATCTTGGTTGAACTCTTGGTCATAAGTTTGAGTGAAGTTATTACTTATCTTGAAAAAGAGAATTTTTGAATGAGTGAACCATCATATGAATTGGTTGGAGATTGAGTTACATTTTGTTTGCTTGAGGACAAGCAAAGTTCTAAGTTTGGGGTTGTGATAACAGTCGAAAAACTGTTATTTTCATGCTTAAAATTGACACTAAAAGCAACCTTTAGACTTAAAAACAAGCTTGAAATCATGCTTTTATCCATATTTTCAAAAATAAGAGAGCTGGACAGGTTTATGCTTGATTTAAGTGTTTTTGTGCAGGTTTTAAGGTGAATTTAGTGAAAGAAGTGAAGAAAGAGAGAGATGGAATCAGAAAAGGAATCAAAGAGTGCAAAAGGAGAAGCCGAAGGCACCGCTCAGCGGCATTTTACCGCTGAGCGGCACTCAGGAGGTCACGGGAGGTCCGCTGAGGGGCAAACTGGCCGCTGAGGGGAAGAAAAGGGACGCGCAGTCACCGCTGAGCGGTATTTACTGCTGAGCGGCACTTTTATGGGCTTGGGCTTTTGTAATCTTTTGTAACTCTAGAATAGTATATAAGGACTTGCACGTCCTAGGATTAGTATCTTTGGCAGAAACGAGGCAAACACTCTCTCTTCCACCCCTTTGAAGGAGGGTCTTGGATGCTCAGGCTACCTCTTCACCTTTTTAGGGTTTATTCTTCCATTCTTTCATTGTTCATCTAGGTTCACCATGAATATGGTGAACTAAACCTTGTATGTTTGTTGGGGAATCAATGTAATCTCTTGAAGCTCTCATATATGGAATTTATGCTTGCATCTTAATCTAAGATTTATGCTTTCTTTCATCATTAGTTAGGGTTTTTCCTCTTTGCTTAATGCTTGCATGGTTTAACTCATTCGATGCATGATTATTGGTTTTGTGGATACGGGCACGTACGGGGAAGTCTAGATCCGGGGAATTTCTCCCAATATTATGTTGGTTGTCGTTAAGCTCCTGAACTTATGAACTGATCATTAGGAATGCTAGGAATTGTATGAACTCGTGATTAGGGAGAAGCCATCTAGAATGGTACTTTAGAGAGTGGCATTAACAATGATGATTTGAATGTTGAATTCCTAAAATATATGAGAGTGGATAAGATGAAATTGACCCCCAACAACATATTCATCCATATATTTCATTGAAAGTGTTTATCTTTTGCTTTTTGCCATTGATCAAAACTTCATGCATACATGTTTATTTTCTGTCTTGCATATTAAACCTCAATTATTTCGTTCTTAAGTCTTAGCTAATCAACAAACCACATAACTAAACTAGGCCGTGAGTCCTTTGGGAGAACGATACTTGGTCTTACCAAGTTTATTACTTGAACGATTTGGTCATACTTGCCGATTGTAAAACAAGTTCGTGACATCATATTTTGGTGATCATAAATTTGTCCATCACCCAGCCACATTATAAGCCATTGAAAAGTCCTTGTGATGATGCATTCTTGTGAATGTTTTTGATTGTGGTTAAAACGAAAGGCAAAGTTGATTCATGAGACATTGTGATAGTAGAGTGAATGAGTGATTACCTCTTATACACTTTGTGCAAGATTCCCTTGATTTTGTAGGCTAATTGAATGATTTGAAAGAAGAATTGAAGTACCGAATGATTGGAATGCTGAAAAGTCAACCAGAAACCAGAAAAGTCAACCCGTCAACCAGTCAACCAGAATACGAAAAAAGTCAACCAGACAAGTTTTGGGCCAGTTTTATGCGATTTTATGATCTGTTTGGGCCTGGACCCGTTTTCTATTATTTTTATGTCCTATTTAAAGACCTAGACGTCTTAGGGTTGGTATCTTTGGCAAAGACAAAGCAAACACTCTCTCTTCCACCCCTTTGAAGGAGGATTTTGGATGCTCAGGCTACCTCTTCACCTTTCTAGGGTTTTATCCTTCATTCTTTCATTATTGTTCATCTAGGTTCACCATGAATATGGTGAACTAAACCTTGTATGTTTGTTGGGGAATCAATGTAATCTTTTGAAGCTCTCATATATGGAATTTGTGCTTGCATCTTAATCTAAGATTTATGCTTTCCTTCATCATTAGTTAGGGTTTTTCCTCTTTGCTTAATGCTTGCTTTGTTTAACTCATTCAATGCATGATTATTGATTTTGTCGATACGGGAACGTACGGGAAAGTCTAGATCCGGGGAGTCTCTACCAATATTATATTGGTTGTCGTTAAGCTCTTGTGCTAAAAGAACTAATTATTAGGAATGCTAGGAATCGTATGAACTCGTAATTAGGGATAGGCCTTCTTGACAAGGTAATTTAGAGAGTGGCATTAACAATGATGATTTGAATGTTGAATTCCTAAAATATATGAGAGTGGATAAGATGAAATTGACCCCCAACAACATATTCATCCATACGGGAACGTACGGGAAAGTCTAGATCCGGGGAGTCTCTACCAATATTATATTGGTTGTCGTTAAGCTCTTGTGCTAAAAGAACTAATTATTAGGAATGCTAGGAATCGTATGAACTCGTAATTAGGGATAGGCCTTCTTGATAAGGTAATTTAGAGAGTGGCATTAACAATGATGATTTGAATGTTGAATTCCTAAAATATATGAGAGTGGATAAGATGAAATTGACCCCCAACAACATATTCATCCATATATTTCATTGAAAGTGCTGGTCTTTTGCTTTTGCCATTGATCAAAACTCATGCATACATGTTTATTTTCTATTTTGCATATTAAACTCCAATTATTTCGTTCTTAAGTCTTAGCTAATCAACAAACCACACAACTAAACTAGGCCGTGTGATACAAGAAGGTCTAACACCATAGGACCCATCACAAGAGGAATGGCCAAAAAGCTCCAAGATGAATATTCTCCTCAAGGTCAAGTACTATTTGCTATCTTTGGATGGAAAATTAGAGAACAAGAAGATATGCCAAATCTGCCAAAACATGGAGAAGGGTAAAAAGGACATTTCTATAAAAAAGGGGGTGTACTTATCCTTCTATGGGGCTGCATGAGTAATTGTTTTTATTCACATAAAACTTGATTTTCACGTGTTTTAGAAGCTAAACATGTAGCACATGGGATCAGATCTGCAACGTGAAATTTGCTTGCCTAAAGCATCGAGATTAATCTATAAAATCTCATAGGAAAAGCTTGTAAATGACTTTTGGATTGTAGTAAAGAATTTCTGCTGAAATGCATAGCAAATTCCTTCTCCAAGAGTCACTTCTTTGCTTGATTTCCATTGCAACTTCCTTCCACTCTAGGAAGCCTTCTGAGTTGTTAATCACCAATCATCCGCTGCTTCACATCCAAGACTCCTTTCCAATCTGCTCCTGAAAATACAACTCTGCAGCTACTGTTCCATTGGTTTCAGCAGCTGTCCATGCCTCTTTGCACCTCCAATCTCACGGATCTGCTTCTCCACATCTCCTAGGATGTATCAAGTGGTATTCAGAGCATAGGTTCTAACTTGAACCGTGAGATAAGTGGCTTCATCTTTCATTTTTCAAACTGTCATTCAAATTCCTGCTATGTCTTGTGGTTCTTCTAAATTCTGTTTCTGTTTCAGCATCTATGATGTGTTTAGGCTTCTATGTTTTGAGTTTTATTGATACCAGCTCTATTTGCTTGAGTCTATCATCATTTTATTCGGTTATCTCTTGCTGTTTTGAGTCATTTTAATCATTTGAGCATCATTTTCCGTTTTGTCTTAGTCATGTTTGGTTAATTTGATGTTCTGTCATCAAATCTGGTTTTTAACCCAGTTTCACGGTTCTGAAAGTGTTGGATGTGGCTACACCAATTAAGAGCAATGAAAAATCAAGAGATGAGCTCAGGTGTTTAAATTTGCCAACCAAACTCAGATCTGCATGATTTGTTTTAGTTGCTGTTCTGTTTTCCAGAAAGTGTACTGCTGTAACAAAAAAATTCCACTGTTCATATAGCATAGTGCACTGTTCTATTGAACAACAATTGAATGAGTTAATGTCTGAATCATTTGGAACATGAAATGAGTTGATTCCAAGTGTTTTGTAATGTGTAAGCATCAAAAAAATGCAGTAACCGAGATGCATGAGTTTCCTTGAGTCAATTCTGCTTAATTGTGTGTGGTTAGTATTAGATCATTGCTAACCATCATCAACACTGAATTTCTGCATTTGTGCAACTTTCAAATACCATTTCTAACTCCTCTTTGCTGTTTTCAAATCAGAATTACTTTTGAATCAAAATTTGACCATGCTAGTTGTTAAAGTTAGCTGGAATCTGGTACTGCAGTAGTGATTTTCTGTTTTATATAGTTTTGATGCATTCAATTAGTTCCAACAAGTCATCATTCATCATCAAAACATGTTTGAATCATTGGAAAATAACTAGGTGCAGTACTGTTCATTTGGTCTATTTTCTGCATTGAAAGATTGACTCTGCTGTCAAAACTGTACTGGTTTTTTTTTATCCAATTCTGCACTGCATTACTTTGCTTGATTTATCATTTTTAGATGCAGTAAAAGCCATGGTTCATTAAAAATATTAAGATAACAAGTCAAAAGAGATATTACATATGTTAAAAGGCACTTAGGACCATTGCATCATTAGTTTCGAAAGTTGAAGTGTGTAAAAATCTGGTGCAGAAATCTGGTTCAGGCATTTCATCAAACAGTTTTGTCAATTTTCAATGCATAACCAATTTGTGTGTGATTCTGATTTAAAGTCTTTTCTTGTGTTTTAATTCTATTCTAGAGCCATTCCTAAGATCATTTTGAGGTGCCACCGTGATTGATAGCCATTTAATTGCTTGCTTTTTGAATTTTGAACACTCTGCACACCATCTGTTTGACAAAAGTCTTGGTGTTGCTGTCACTTGGATGTGATTTTGCTGGCAATTGTGGTGGTAGTTTCTGTGATTAATTGGTTTGTTGGATTGGTGAACTATAACTCAGAAGGATCACTGCAAGTGGAAGCATCAAAGGAAGTTCAATTGGTGAAGAAAAGTGAATGAAGTTGACCCTTGAAGAAGGCAAAACCGTGACTGCAGCAGCATTCTATACTGCAGAAAATTAATTTCTTGGTTTAGGCACCTATCAGCTGAGAGAATTGTTTGGAATCCAGTAGATTCAAGTTCTTTGAGAGCAACCAAAGCTGCACACATTGTCCCTTAGCCTATTTTAACTTGTCCTTTCCAATTTACCAAATTTCTTTGTAATTTCCATTGTTTTTCTTTGGTTGTAAGTTCCAAATCCAAGCAAGTGAGGTGCTAGAGTTCACAAGTGCTCTTCCCTCATTTGTAACTAGACTCAAAGAAGTCTCACAAACTAAAATTGGTAGACGGTGAGTGTGTCTTAGATCCAAAATCTAAGCCTCACCTAGGAGACCTCACTTTAATTGCTTGTCCCATTCTCGACTAGATAGTATATATCTTGTGCGAATAGGAAGCTCTCTTAGGGGTCCGAATTTAGAGTTAGGTTGTGTTTTCTTTTCTTTGCTTTGTGTTTTCTTTGTGTCTTTAAGACTTAAGTGGATTTAAGAGTGATTTTGATCTAAGGACTCTAGTAAGTAACTAGAAGCATATTTGGCAAGGATAAGGCTTGGTACTTAAGCATTCCTAGTGAATCACCTCCCTTACCTGGAATATTGCTTTCAAGTGAAATCTATAGTCTTTACTTCAAGAATAACATTTAAGTCCATCATAATGTCTAGAAGGCATTCTCCTAGGATTAGTGATAGTGAAAAAGAACATTTTTCTCTTCAAACTTTAGTTAATGAATTCAAGGAAATGAGAAGAGAAATGAATGAAGAGAAAGTCAATAGAGAGCTTCAAAATGCTGTTATTCAAGATGAGTTGAGAATGATAAGGAAAAGTAAGTCTAGGGGAAGTCAGAGTGACAATTCTCAAGAGGGAGGGATGACCATGAGTCTGGGTGATTATTACCCTCATCAGCCTTCTACTTCTAGAAGGCATAGGAGAAATTCTCATGCACCTCCACCCCCTAAAGAAGTCAATGTTGTGTTGCCTCACTTCCATGGGAAGGACAATGTAGAGGCTTATCTTGATTGGGAGATGAAGGTGGAACAATTATTTGAATGCCACCAAGTGAGTGAAGAGAGGAAGGTCTCTCTAGCTACCCTAAGCTTTCAAGGGTATGCAATGTACTGGTGGACTGCCTTGGTCAAAGAGAGGCTTAGACATCAAGCCCCTCCCATCCACTATTGGAATGATCTCAAGTCTGCCCTTAGGAGGAGACACATCCCCTCCTACTACAATAGAGAACTCATGGATAAACTCCAAAGGTTACAACAAAGGTCTATGACAGTTGAGGAATATAGACAAAAGATGGAGTTGTATATGATGAGGGCAGGCATAGTGGAGGGTCCAGAAATTACTTTAGCTAGATTTTTAAGTGGGCTCAATTTTGACATAAGAGATAGGGTTGAACTTCTACCTTATAGAGATTTGAATGATCTTGTTCAAATGTGTATAAAGGTAGAACAACAAAACTTGAGAAAATCTTCTTCTAAAAGAATTCAAGTTCAACCTACTTTTGAAAAGAAAATTTTTAAAGAAAAAGAGCCATTTAAACCTCTAGCCAAAATAGAAGAGAGACCCAAGAAAGAAACACCCTCACACACCAGAACAAGTGAAATCAAATGCTTCAAATGTCTAGGAAGGGGTCATGTAGCTACTCAATGTCCTACAAAAAGAAACATTATTTTGAAAGGCAAGGACATTTATAGTAGTGAAAGTGACACCCCAACTAGTACAAGTGAGAGTGAGGAAGAAGAGAGGGAAGAGGAAATATATGCTGATGATGGGCAACTTCTCATGGTGAGAAGGATACTTAGCAACCAACCAAGTCTTGAACACATATCACAAAGAGAGAACATCTTTCACACAAGATGTAAAATTCAAGAAAATCATTGTTCTCTCATTGTTGATAGTGGATCTTGTTGCAATTGTTGTAGTACAAGGTTGGTTGAGAAGTTGAAGCTTGATATTATACCCCATCCAAAACCTTATAAACTTCATTGGCTAAATGAAGATGGGGATATAATAGTCAAGAATCAAGTGAAGTTGGCATTTTCCATTGGGAACTTCAAAGATGAAGTTTTATGTGATATAGTTCCCATGGAAGCATGTCATGTGTTATTGGGGAGACCATGGCAATTTGATCATCAAACTATCCATCATGGTCTAACCAATACCATCACTATCCATCAAAAGGACAAGAAGTTTGTGCTTCATCCTTTGACTCCTACCCAAGTGGCTAAGGATCAAGCACAAATGAAGTCTTTAAGAAAACAAGAACATGACCAAAAGAAAAAGTCAAAAAGAAAGGAGGGTAGGGAAACAAGTGTGCCACCTAAGGTCACTCAACATGAAGTTCTTTTAAACAAAAAGACCTTAATCAATACACTTCAAGTTGAGCAACCTTCATATCTTCTTCTTTGTCAAGGGACACTTACATGCACATCTAGTGAATCAAAGACTTCAACTCTTTCTCCATCCATTCAAAAACTTTTGAAAGAATTTGATGATCTATTCCCACAAGAAATTCCAAAAGGGCTTCCACCCATAAGAGGAATAGAACATCAAATTGATTTCATTCCAGGGGCAGTTCTTCCTAATAGGCTAGCCTATAGGACCAACCCCCAAGAAACTAAGGAGATTGAAACACAAGTCCAAGAGTTGCTAGATAAAGGCTTAGTTCAAAAGAGTCTAAGTCCATGTGCTGTACCAGTGTTGCTTGTTCCAAAAAAAGATGGGAAGTGGCGCATGTGTTGTGACTGTAGAGCTATCAACAACATCACAATCAAGTATAGACATCCCATTCCTAGGCTTGATGATATGTTGGATGAATTGCATGGAGCACAAATATTTTCAAAGGTAGATTTAAAAAGTGGCTATCACCAAATAAGAATTAAAGAAGGTGATGAATGGAAAACTGCCTTTAAGACCAAGTTTGGATTATATGAATGGCTAGTTATGCCTTTTGGTCTTACAAATGCTCCAAGCACATTCATGCGACTTATGAATCATGTTCTTAGGGATTGCATTGGGAAGTTTGTAGTTGTGTACTTTGATGATATTTTGGTATACAGTCAAAATTTGCAAACCCATGAAAATCATTTGAGAATTGTTTTAACAATTCTTAGAACACACAAATTGTTTGCAAACTTTGACAAGTGTACCTTTTGTGTTGATAGTGTCATATTTCTTGGATTTGTGGTCACCAAAAATGGGGTTCATGTGGACCCAGAAAAAATAAAGGCCATCCAAGATTGGCCTCCTCCAAAGAATGTAGGAGAAGTAAGGAGCTTCCATGGGTTGGCAAGCTTTTACAGAAGATTTGTTCCTAACTTCTCTAGTCTTGCTTCACCCCTCAATGAGTTGGTGAAAAAAGATGTTACATTCCATTGGGGGGATAAACAACAAAAAGCTTTTGAGCTACTCAAAGAGAAGCTCACACAAGCACCCATTCTAGCTTTGCCAAATTTTTCCAAAACTTTTGAGCTAGAATGTGATGCTTCAGGATTTGGCATAGGTGCAGTATTATTACAAGAAGGACACCCAATTGCATACTTTAGTGAAAAACTTCATGGTGCCTCTTGTAATTACCCCACCTATGACAAAGAACTCTATGCACTTGTGAGGGCTCTTCAAACTTGGGAACATTACCCTGTTGCCAAGGAGTTTATCATTCATAGTGATCATGAATCACTTAAGTATTTGAAGAGTCAACACAAGTTACAAAAGAGGCATGCTAAGTGGTTGGAATTCATTGAACAATTCACTTATGTTATTAAATACAAGAAAGGAAAATCCAATGTGGTGGCCGATGCTTTGTCAAGAAAAATTAATCTATTAGCCACATTGGGAGCTCAAATTCTTGGATTTAATAACATTCTTGAATTGTATTCACAAGATCCTGATTTTGCTCATATCTATGAGGAATGTCTCAATAAGCCTCAAGGAGGATTCTATGTGAAAGAGGGGTATCTTTTTAAAGAAGGAAAAATTTGCATTCCCCAAGGGTCACATAGAAAACTCCTTGTTAAAGAGACACATGAGGGAGGATTAATGGGGCATTTTGGGGTAGAAAAGACCCTTGGCATGTTAAAAGAAAAATTCTTTTGGCCTCACATGAGAAGGGATGTTCAAAGGCATTGCTTTAAGTGTATAACTTGTTTAGAAGCTAAATCTAAATCAATGCCTCATGGACTTTATACTCCTTTGAATGTTGCTTCCACCCCTTGGGAAGAGATAAGTATGGATTTTGTGTTAGGTCTTCCCAAAACTTCTAGGGGTTTTGACTCTATCATTGTGGTAGTAGACAGATTTAGGAAAATGGCTCATTTTATACCCTGCCACAAAGTAGATGATGCAAGCAACATTGCAAAGTTATTCTTTAGAGATGTGGTTAAACTTCATGGGTTACCTAAGGTAATAGTTTCGGATAGAGATACAAAATTTCTTAGTCACTTTTGGCGGACCTTATGGTCTAGATTAGGGACTAAGTTATCTTTTTCTACTACTTGCCATCCTCAAACAGATGGTCAAACTGAAGTAGTCAATAGATCTCTTTCCACTTTACTAAGGGTAGTTCTTAAAGGAAATCACAAATCTTGGGATGAGTACCTGCCTCATGTTGAGTTTGCCTACAATAGAGTAGTTCATGGAACTACTAAATTGTCTCCTTTTGAAGTTGTTTATGGTTTTAATCCTTTGACACCCATGGATTTAATACCCCTTCCAAATTCTATTGATTTTGTTCATCAAGATGGGGTATCTAAATCTAAATTTATCAAAGATTTACATCAAAGGGTTAAAATTCAAATTCAACAACAAAATGAGAAATATGCCAAGAAACATAATAAGGGCAAGAAAGAGTTAATCTTCAATGAAGGAGATTTAGTTTGGATTCATCTTAGAAAGGAAAGATTTCCTCAACTAAGAAAATCTAAACTCAATCCTAGAGGAGATGGACCCTTTAGAGTGATCAGGAGGATTAATAACAATGCTTATCAACTTGATCTTCCTCCTGAATATGGTGTTCATGCTACCTTCAATGTATCTGATCTTAAACCTTTTGCAGGATTTGATAGTGAAGATGAAGATCTTTTGGATTTGAGGGCAAATCCTTCTCAAGCGGGAGGGGATGATACAAGAAGGTCTAACACCATAGGACCCATCACAAGAGGAATGGCCAAAAAGCTCCAAGATGAATATTCTCCTCAAGGTCAAGTACTATTTGCTATCTTTGGATGGAAAATTGGAGAACAAGAAGATATGCCAAATCTGCCAAAACATGGAGAAGGGTAAAAAGGACATTTCTATAAAAAAAGGGGGTGTACTTATCCTTCTATGGGGCTGCATGAGTAATTGTTTTTATTCACATAAAACTTGATTTTCACGTGTTTTAGAAGCTAAACATGTAGCACATGGGATCAGATCTGCAACGTGAAATTTGCTTGCCTAAAGCATCGAGATTAATCTATAAAATCTCATAGGAAAAGCTTGTAAATGACTTTTGGATTGTAGTAAAGAATTTCTGCTGAAATGCATAGCAAATTCCTTCTCCAAGAGTCACTTCTTTGCTTGATTTCCATTGCAACTTCCTTCCACTCTAGGAAGCCTTCTGAGTTGTGAATCACCAATCATCCGCTGCTTCACATCCAAGACTCCTTTCCAATCTGCTCCTGAAAATACAACTCTGCAGCTATTGTTCCATTGGTTTCAGCAGCTGTCCATGCCTCTTTGCACCTCCAATCTCACGGATCTGCTTCTCCACATCTCCTAGGATGTATCACCGTGAGTCCTTTGGGAGAACGATACTTGGTCTTACCAAGTTTATTACTTGAACGATTCGGTCATACTTGCCGATTGTAAAACAAGTTTGTGACATCATATTTTGGTGATCATAAATTTGTCCATAAGCTATATATACCTTCGCCAAACACATTAGACATAATCCAAGTCATTTGAGAATATAGTGTGATATGAGGAAGTTCTCAAGTGTTAGTTCATTGCTCTTGTCAAGTATTGTGAATAGGAGAAGCTTGCGCTTTGTGTGTCAAAGGTCGAAGCGGTTCTCTTCAAGTTGGCAAAGTTGTTGCTTCCGGTTTCTTTGTCAAAGGAATCTCTTCCGGTTCGTTTGTCGAAGGAAGGTTTTTGTTGCATTCTTCCGGTTTGTTTGTCGAAGAAAGGTGTTTTTGTTATTGTTATTTTCTATTCACTTTCATTGTAACTGTGAAACTATTTTAGTGAAAAAGTTAATCACTATTCATAGTGATTAACGACTGGACGTAGAATATTTTGATTTGAACCAGGATAAAAATCATTTGTGTGATTTTTCTACTCCCTACACTCTTTATATTTTCTGCTCATCAATTGTTCGATAAAATGCCTATAAGAAAATTAAAGGAACCATTTTTTAATTTGACCAAACACGCTTTTCGTAATTTTTTATTCCGCTGCACCACTCGAAGATAACGGTTGTTCTAACCAACAGAATAAACTAGAACAATTAATATACAAGAAACATAAAGTATTATGACAGTTATTCAAATATAAGTATAGGTCAAGCCTTATATATAATTTTTCGATCCAAAACTATTTGCAAATTTGGGTCTTTAAAGCTACAAAAAGAAAACATCTAAATTAAAATATCTATACATATGCACCATCATCGCCTAGTGCCTGCTCCACATAAACATCGTCTACCTCTGTTTTTCACCAATCAGGTGAACATCCAAACATACAACAAATGACAAAACAAGAAGGGTAAGCAAATGTCCAAAAGAGTAAAATATGGAATTCACAAAGCAGGTTCTGCACATTCAACCAAGTACAATGCCTAAACATATTGGACATCTAGACTCAACGTCCGGATACGTGTATTATTCACGAACTATGGCAGGTCCTACACTTTTGTAGTAGAATAATTAACCCACTCAAAACTAACTGATACGACTGTCGCGGTCATACAAATTTGATGTGCACAGAAATTAATGCAGTATAGTGCTAGGATGTGACTCCTAGGTCGTCTCTCAAGGACCAATTTTGTGGCGGTTCAATCTCAGATTTTTTTTTTACACAAAGTGGGGGGGTTTTGTAGATGTTTGGTTACTGGAAATTAAATAAAACAAAATTTAAAATACATTGAAATAAATTTTAACGATGGTAAAAACTGAAAGATAAAAGATGGTAAAAATGAAAACGGTAAATTGAAAAACGATAAAATTAAACGATTCAGAAAACAATAAACGATAAAATAAAAAGATAGTAAAAATAAAACACTTAAATGAAAATGAAATTTGTCAATGAAACAGTAAACATGCAAAAACGTAACAGCAGACGATAAAATAAAGAGAGTTCAGAAAATGGTAAATTCATAAAACAATAATTTCAGAAAATGGTAAATTACAGAGACGGTAATTTGTAGAAAACGGTAAATTCAAATAAAATTCAACGAACCTTGATTGAAAAAAATGCAACTGGAAAATACAATTAAACTTCAATTATGAAACTGGAAATTGAATCAAACACACAACCTCCCCAAGAGGGGAGGAGAAATCCAAAACGTAAATTGCAGTCCTAATTCTACTCCCCTAATCTGATTCTCCTGGAGCTCTTTTATAGCCAAAACTCATCCAATTCCCGTGACTTCTCCAGCCAATGTTTCCATCATAGCTTGTCAATAAGCAAGGGCCCCTTCATTTGTTTGTG
Source organism: Vigna nakashimae (assembly GCA_034642375.1). Classification (NCBI taxonomy): domain Eukaryota; kingdom Viridiplantae; phylum Streptophyta; class Magnoliopsida; order Fabales; family Fabaceae; genus Vigna; species Vigna nakashimae. Next base: position 20,173,191 of record CM067760.1, on the reverse strand, counting down.
TCGTGTGCTACCCGTGAACTCCTACTACCGTGATTGTGGCTGCCTCCTGCTTCCAGCTCAGTTCCCGTGCTTCCACCTGTGCCTCATACATTGCTTCACCAAGCTACACTTCTTTTCTAAAAGCTTCAACCACCGTGCACACCATTTCTCCCAGGACCCAACTAAATCAGCCGTGACACCTCCTCCATTCTCCACTTCCACTTTTACGCTGCATTCTCTTTAACCCTAATAATTCAATCTCTCCAACGTGCTTCCAAAAAAATAATCCTGGACTTTTATTCATTCCAGCCAGAAAAAGAACTCCATCACCGTGTGCTATATTTCAATCTAAAACAAAACAGCCAAGTGATTTCGGTGCAGGCTTGAGCTAATAGAAAAAATATAAACTCCTTGGACATAACCCCTCACGGAACTCTCTACTGGAACTCTCTACTTCCAGCAACCGTGACATCCACTGCTACCACTCCAACTCACTTCTTCACCGTGCAGCCTCCAAAAGTGCTTACAGCTGCCACTGCACCGTGATGCTTGTTGATGAAAGCTAGACTGCTGGATGTGTGCAGCCAAGTGTGGGCCGGGTGTGTGGAGTGCTACTGGACTTGGCACCTTCTTCCGGAATTTGCTGGACCGTGCCAAACAAATGGGACCGTGGGTGCTGCTGGAAAATGCAAGAAGATGGGGTTGCGGAATGTGCTTCTGCTGGACCGTGATCTACCTTGAGCTGCACTTCTCCAAGATGGACCAGCTGCTGCACCTTCTGTGCTCTTTGCGTGTGGCTGCTCCTAGGCCTTCCTGGATGGTGATGTGCTTTTTCTTTCAGCCAACAGCGTTCCCATCAGCACCACTTTGATTCCAACATAGGCCAAAATAAGTTTTCAATGGGCCCTAGGCTTGTGCAAGGTGGTATGGCCGTGTGGTGTAGTGCTTCTCACAATTCAAGAATTGAATTGTTTTCACGTGGTGAAGCAAAACTTTTGCTTTCAACATGGTGGTCCCCTCCATAATATGTTGTCTCCCATTCACATTTTGCAAAGAGAAAGAAGATATCATGTGCCGTATTTCTTTCTTCAAAATCATGGACTCATATTTATTTGGACAGCCGTGTGCTTCTAGCTTTGTAGCAATTTGTAACAAGCTTTCAATCAATATTTAACGTACCAAAGGCCATGAGGGGCCCTCCTTCTCTTTCCAAATCATGTCCATCTACTTCTATTCTATATTGCCGTGTGCTTCTTAACAAGTGTGGCCCCTCCATTATGTTTCATCATTTGGTAAAGAATGAATAGGCTTTTAGCATGAATTGGCCGTGTGATTTTTGGTTGCAGTAATGGCACTACAAAAATCAACACTTCATTACAAAATATAAACTAAGGTAAAGCTTTGCAAAATGGAATTTCCAATGGGCCCTAGGCCGTGTGGTTTTTGTAGCCAAACCAATTTTTGCTTCTGCAAATTCAAGAAAAAATATTTCATCACACATCAACACACGGATTAAATCACTGCAGTGCAACTTCTTCCAAACACAGTGTGTGAATGTTTTTCCAAATGTCCCAATTTATATTTCCAAAATTTTCCTTGCAATTACTAATGCAAATAATTAGCTCAGATAATTCAAATTAATTAAAATAAGAATTTCTGATCGATTTAAGCACAATTAAGAAAAATAGGAAAATACTGGAAAATTAAGCACAATTCCCTTATTAAAATCGGTACAATAAGCTGAGTGAAGTGAAGAAAATAATGATTCATCACTAACACATAAGATTAGTCTGTTAAACAACGCCCTTTGCAAATGATAGCGACCCTCAAACTAGGACCTCATGCTACTCCCACAACATAACTCACCCCTTTCTACTTGAGACTTGATGATTATTGGAATGTCAAGAGAACCCCCAAGAACAAGCTTTTACAATAATACATACACTACTTGAAATATCCACCGAGAACTTCCCAATGAGTTATATGGAATTACTCCACAATTATACACATGCATATCTCAATTAATCACCTCATAACAATTATCATTACCATCACTTACTCAAAGTATTTCAAGCATAAAATCATTTATAATATTTTGGAAACAGCAACCACACAGTAACACACAACTTTCTTCACAACAACTCGATACACTCATTAGGTAGGGGAAACAGCTTGGAAACCCTCACCAACAGCTCTAGAAGGATCCAAAATCCCCTAAACAACCTAAAGAACATCCAAAATTGATGTTTGGAACCCCAAATTTGAGATTCCAAATAACTTAGTTCTTGTCAAACAATTAGTACCACCAGACGCTTACCACTAGACAACTCCTTACTAAACGCTCTAACAGACGCTTATCACTAGAAAACTCCTTATCAGACGATCTACCAAACACTTACCACCAGAAAACTCCTTATCAGACACTTATCACCAGACAACTCCTTACCAAATGATCTACCAAAAACATACCATCAAACAACTCCTTACCAGATAATCTACCAGACGCTTACCACTAGACAATTCCTTATCGGACGATCTACCAAATTTTACCACCAAATAACTCCTTAAAAGACTATCTATTATGCGTTTACCACTAGACAACTCCTTACCAGATTTTAGCAAAATAAAAGACCAACTAAGTCCTGAATAGCCCAAACATAGTTCCCGAAATTGTAGTATCTTTCCCTCTATGATTTTAGAATTTGACCTGTCAAAACCCCTATTTTATGCCAAAGATTCACCCTTCTTCCAATTTGTTACAAATCAAAGTTCTATAACAATTCATCAACTCAGAGTTACCAAATCTACATTCAACAAACCATTCAAAATAGAATTTCTACATGTCATTCAAGTTCAGGCTACAACAAATATGCAATATAATTTATCAAACATCAAAAACATAAAAAAAAGAAGATAACTAGCTTCCCTTACCTGATGGAAGCTCTACTACTAAAAGCAGGTCAAAAGCTACTCTTATAGTTCTAAGGATACTAATTGCACCTACAAGCAAAAGAAACATGATGAGGGTATGCGATTACAACCACCAATCAATAGAGAACCTGAAAGACAACTTAAAGGAGACATGTAATTGCAAAATAGCCACAAGCATAGAACAAACATGAAACCCTAGAAAAAAAAACATAAATTTACTTACTCTTTTTAACAAATTGATCAGTTGGATACGAAGATCTCGTCACCCTGATCCTTTAGGAACTTTGTGATCATCAAACAGATGATCCAGTGAGAAGAGATGTTAGAGAGAAGGTGAAGAAAGAATTTAGAGTTGAGTTTAGAGAGATAACGTGAGCTTTTAAGAAATGAAACTTATCTATAACACTAGTTTAGCTGCACCCAAAATCTCAGTTATATCTGAGTTTTTGATGATGACAACATATAATTAATAACACACATGTATTTGGTGATACATGTTACATGTGTTTTTTAGAACATGATTGTGTTGTTTGTGTTGTTCATTGTGTTATATATGTGATTTATACATGAATGCATGACACATGTTTTTGGAAAATAAAAACCATAAACACTTTTGTTGAACTTAAATTGTGTGGCAAAACAATAGTTTTAAGTCAATTTCATTATGGGGTGAGTCGACTAAAACTCGTGTATTTGCGCAAACGTTTTCAAGTGTGCTGTGAGAGGTTTTCAAAGAGAAAAGTTTTCAAAACTGTTTTACTCTGTTATAAAGTCGATTACATGTGTGATGCATTCGACTGAGTTTGTTATATTTTAAATAATTGTTAATGCTTAATATAACTATCACAACGTCTATATTTTTAAATATGTTGACCAAGCATTAAATGAAATTCGACTGCATTAATTGTACATTCAATTAACTGCATTGATTGCTGCTAACTGCAATAACATAATTGATATATTCGAATGCATTAGTAGCTTAGTCGATTAAAATGCGTCAGAGTTGTGTTTATCTATAAATTGACGCGAATTTGATTTTTGTAAGAACTTTTGTGAATCTAACAGTTTGTGATATCTTTTGCAGAAAGAGAGAAAGAGCTCCAAGAAACAAGAAGTGATCGTGGTGATCATCTACTAGTGGATTCTTGAAGAGCAAGTTAACTCCACGTACAAAGATCTGCACATTGGGTGTGACTGAGAGATCAGAGGCTACAATCTTGTGAAGAAGAGCGTGTTGCGTTCTTAACTTTGAGGGTGACTCAAATGGTTTAGACTACAGGAGAGGGGATTCTGGATGCTAGTCTGTTTGTATACTGCCTATATTTTGATTAGAGGTTTAGAGAGGTGTTTTATATTTTTGACGTGAGGTCGCTATAAAAGCCTTGTTGTAAAAACCTTGATCCTTATAGTGCATTGGCTTCTTGTCGTTGGAAGGACACTATCCCTACACTCTTTTATTTAGTCGACTTCTTACTATACTCAATCGATTTAATTTTCGCTGCATAAACAAGTCTTTTACCTTGCTTTTCAAGAAAGTCATAAAGTAATCATTTTTGGTGAAAAAGATTTTGAAAGTTTTTATTTTTATACTTCACCAATTCTCCCCCGTCCCCCCCCCCAATCTCTTGGTGTGACAAATTGATAGGATAATTGTGCTTAAATGGTTGATTTTAAGTGAATTTGTGATGATTGGAATTGTTGGGTTTAGGAAATAAAGAGACGTAAAAAGTGAGTTTTAGCGCAAAAATTGTTCTTGGATGTTCTAATGTTTATTTATGCACTTGAGAATATAAGTTTTATAGGTCCAAATGGCAATTCAAGGCCCAAAATTAGATTTTATTTGGAAAATTCAGAAGGGGCTAAAGTGCAAAAAGAAGAAATTTCAGGGCATTTGTGCAATTTTGGAAAGTTGGAAAAGCTTAAAGATAAAATTCAGTTGTTGAATTAATGTAATTTGGGAATATCAACAGAAAATATCTACCAAATAATGTTATAATTATCTAAATCTTTTAGTTATTTGGTTGATATAAGATAAAAGATTTTGTCAACTGAATATTCAAAGTCCAAGCCCAATCAAGCCCTATATAAAGAGACCCAGGGGGGACTTCAATTCATTCATTCATTCACCACTTCTCTCTCTCTCTCTCTCTCTCTCTCTCTCTCTCTCTTATTTCATCTTGTATTCAACTCCATTCATGGAGAGCTAAGCATCTAGGGCTATTATGCTGTAATTCCATTATGGATTCTAAGGTTAGATTGAGTTAATGCAATTGTTTGTTTTGATTATTGATTTAAGTTGTTCTCTCTCTATGTCTTTTGATGAGTCAATATTTTCTCAATTTCACTTAGCTTATTATACTGAATTTAATCAGGGAATTGTGCTTAAATGTCCAGTATTTTCCCATTTTTCTTAATTGTGCTTAATTTGATCATAAATTCTTATTTTAATTAATTTGAATTATCTGAGACTAATTATTTGCATTATTAATTGTAGGGAAATTATTGGATAATATTTGGGACATTTGGAGGTCAAAAGATAATACCAAATCAATTTTATTTTAAGCTAAAAAGAGAAAGGAGGTATGGATTTATTTTTGGGGGTGCACACGGAAATAGGCTTGATTGGAAATGTTTCTTTTAAAATGAAGAAGTGGCATCTAGACACGTCCAAGCAGCAACACACGGCTCATGAGCACATTGGGGAGGTGCACAATGGGCCCATGGAAGCAAGCATTGGAGGCACACGAGTCCAGTAGGCGTGAAAGAGGATTCACTTCATTTTTTTGTTGGGCTTTTGAGCGGAGAGCACATGCGGGAATTAATTTTGGAGCTGTGCGGAACTGAAGTGGAGTCCAGCAGAGCGTCCAAAACGTGGTAGCAGCTGGTCCAAAGAAGTGGAGGTGCACGCAGAAGCACAAGTCCAGCAGCTTCCACGTCCCACATTTGTCTAGCGTCCAGGAAGTGCAGCAGCGTCTGGGAGGTGTGTGCATAGAGAGATTCGGCCCACTTGGAAGCACAACACGTTAGCACTTCACACGCATATAGCCCCCACGGTCCAGCTTGAAGAAGTGAAGCATACCACGGCCCATGAGCACATTAGGAGGTGCTTGGACAACAGCGGAGCATCCAGCGTGAGAGAATGAAAGCACGTCCATGGTCCAGCAAGGAGCAGCCCACGTGGATGGGGGTGGCAATGAGAAAGCATCACAGTCCAGCTGGCTGGGATTCATGCACACGGTCCAACAAGCGGAGGATTTTCTTGAGCTTAAAAAGAGGGGAGAGCTGGAGAAAAGGGTGCGACCTAGTAGGAGAGTGAAGCTGGAGAAAGAAAGCAAGCATGGAGGGGTATGGGTAGCAGCAGGAACGCACTAGCTGTAGCCACCACGGAGGAGAATGGTTGAGCTGGAAGGAATATGGGAAAGCAAGCAGCTGGACGAAGCGGAGCAGTGTTGGGAAGCATAGTTTCTTTTCACGGGAGAAGAGGACAGCAGCACGTTAGCAACTTTCGGTTTTCACTTGTTTTAGGCTTGGCACGAGTTGGTGACACTTGGAGAGAGCAGCAAGGAACATGGACAGTGATGTCCAGAGAATTTAATTTGACTTCTTGGCTGGAATATTTATCTTAGTTTAAACACGTTCATTTCTTTTCTTTTGCAGAGATTTTTAAATTGGGGTTATGATTCTTTTTGTTACAATTCTTGCATTTAAATTTCAGATTTCCTTCTTATGCGTTACTTTCTTTGTTTCTCGCCACTGCAATTTTTTATTGTCTTATTTTGTGTTTACACTGTTGAGCTATTTAGCATGGTTAATCCTAAATTTTACTTTCTTGCATTCACTGTGACTCTAAGTTTTACTGTTGCATTGTCCATTTAATGTTTTAGCTTAAGTGTTGCATTGGAATAGCACACCACGTGTTTCTTTATTATCTATTGCATTGTTCTGTTTAATATTTTAATTTACTTCAATGCTTTCAATTATTTTTGGTTGTGTTTGATTCCCAGTTGTAATTTAGTTTATTTCCAAGCACAAAAACACTTTCAAACCCCCCCCTACGTGTTTAGATCTGAGACTGAACCCAAATTGGTCCTTGAGAGACGACCTAGGAGTCATTTCCTAGCACTATACTGCATTCTTTTATGCAATCAACTTTTGTGGGAGGTGCGACCCTCTCATCACTTTCATCTCTCTATCAAATTAAAAGCATAGATTTTTGCATCATAATGTGTTTGAATATACATGCATATTGATTATATGAGTTCTAGGGTTTCTAGGTTTAATTGAGAATCTACTTTGATTTAATTTAGGAACTTTCATATGATTATATGGTTTTTACTATCAATTGAGAATGTACTTTGATTGATTAGTAATAATTTCAACTATAACCAATTGAGAATTTACTTTGATTGATTAGTTTTTAATTTGGTTAGGAGATTTAAGAATAGACATGATTAAACACAATAAAATTTGATTGAGAATGTACCTTGGTTGAATTTATTGTGAATAATCTAGTAAGGTTTTGCATTTGATTGAGAATTTACTTTGGTTAAGTGCATGATCGCCCTCAAATTAATTAAGAATGCACTTGATGGAAGACCATCTAAGATGCACATTGGACCTCTTACTAGAGCAATGGCAAAGAGAATTCAAGAGGAAGAAGGACCACATACTTTTTTGCTTCTATGGAAGGTTACTTATAAAAATCCTTCTTCTCTTAACTAAAGCACTTATATTTTGTTTTGTAGGAATTAATAAATCTTGGAGAATATGATTGAGCCATCCAAGAAATAACCAAGCAAAGGAGCCAAAAAGCAAAGGAGGTGCTTACGGCATGCACCAGCATTTTCCACGTGAATGTTGGCTGATTTGGAAGGAAGCACACACCTTGCTGGATGAGCTGGAATGAGGCATGGATTTTGCTTGATCAAAATCTGAATAATTTGAATTTTAGGAGGGAATTACAAACAGAATTTAGGCTCCTCTTCACCTATAAATAAGAGGGCCTTTTCTTTGTATTGGGTTACTTTTGAGCTTAGTAAAATGCTGCTGAATTTAATTTCCAGCCCTATTGCTCTTGAGTCATTTATTCTCTCTACTTTCTCTTCCCTTTCCTCTAGCTTCCTTCCATTGTAGGAAGGCCTTCTGAGCTGTGAGGTTCCCACACATACTTAGTCCACTCAAATACACCAACCATCAATCAATCTCACTCAATTGCCAGTGCATCAACTCTGCTGTTTTTCATCCACTGCATCAATACTGTTTTTCATCCGCTGCATCTGCTTTGTCTGCAAGGCCAGGTCATTCAAGCATGGATAAGCATCCATCAAGTGGTATCCAGAGCTTAGGTTCTCCACGCACCAAGGAGCTAAGCATTTCTTCTCATTCTGCAATTTAATTCTGCTGAATTCCATCTCTGTTTCTGTTTCTGTTTTCTGTTTCTGTTTTCTATTTCTGTTTCAGTTTTAATTCTGCTTCTGTAATTCTGTTCCAGCCTTTAATTCTTTGTTCTTACAGTGTCTTATGTCCATCTTTCATTTTAAACGGTGAATTTTATTTGTTTGAGTCATTTCCACCTTTATTTTTCATTTTCCAGTAATGTCATGGTCATGTCCTGTTGTGCAGTTTTTCAACTCTGTCATCACGTATTTGATTCTGTTCTAGCTTTCATTTTCGTTTTAAGTGTGTCCTGAGCAATTGCTAGCTCTATGTTGATCATATAAAGCAATGGCAACATGTCCAGCTTTGATCATTTGAGCCAATTAGCATTGCAAATATTGATTCCAGTAGAAAAATCTGCATAAAACATCATTTCTGGATTAATTTGATATCAGCTGATGCAGTCCAGATTTCTTTATTTTCAAGCTTTGTACAAGTTTGTTTACTATTTTTACATGTGTTTGAAGTGATAGCAACTCCTAATAATCACAGAATTGAAAAATGAGTGGTTGAGTTGCTTGAAATCTGGTTTCAAATCACTGTTGCAGTTTTAATCCAAGCTTTTCACCGTGCTAAGTTTCTTTGAATTGTATAAACTGAGTTTGGTCATGCTAAGCACATTCAATCTAGCTTAGATCTGTGTTTTTACACTTCTTAGAGTCATTTCCTTTGCTGTCCAGTTTTTGATTCCATGAAAAGCTAAATTTGGTTGGTTCATTGATGGTTTTTGCTGCATAATTTGGCCATAGCAAGGGTGATTTTCGAATCCTGCTATTTCTGTGCGTTTGGACAGTTTGAACAAGTCTAAATGGATGATTAAAAGTTGCTAATACTGTTCATTTGGTCAAAATTGAAGTTATATGCAAATTGGATACTTAAACCATCAATTTTGAGTTAAAATTGGAAGTGGACCAGTGAATTTGAGTAGTAAGCATTAATTCAGCTGTTTAAGAGTTTAAACATGTTTAATATCATGAATAAAAGTTGTTTGAACATTCATCCAAGCTGCTGAAACACTGCTACTCATTTTGGGTTCCAAAACCACCATTTTAGTTCATTTTTCTAGTGCAGTTTCTGTTTTCCAGCCACTGTTTTGGTAATTTTAGTGTAAAATTCATTGCTGGATTGTGAAAAAACTGGTTCAATGTTTAAAAATGAAAATACATGATCAAAAGAAGAAGTATCAAGTGTTAAAAAGCTGTTAGAACCAACCAATCCAGATTACAGGCCCTGAAAAATCAAAAACAAAAATCTGAAATTCATTGGGGCATTTTATCAAACACTTCTGAAAATTATCAAACAGTTTGCATTTGGAATAATTTCTGAGCTGTGCTTGTGTTTTTTCTTGCTTTCTTCATCCATTCTAGTGCCTTTGCTAAGTTCATCTTGTGTACCTACTTTCATCTGTGTGTTGTCCAATTGTTTGTGTCTATTTTTTGGCATCTAAAGTGTTCAATACAGCAGCCTATACTGGTGCAGTGTGCAGAAATTTGGTGCAGATTTTTAATCTGTTTGGTGTGATTTTGCTGAGTTTTGGAGTGTATGTGCAAGCTGTTTGGGGCATCCAGCACCAGAATCCTTCTCCTACTTTGGTAGCCTCCTAGGAAGTGGTTTGAGCATTGAAAGTGGAGCAAGAAGGAAGACTCAACAGCAGCCCAAACACCACTGTCCAGCAGCTGAAAAACTCTATTACAGCAGCATTTCAACCCTGGAAAAAGAGCAACTCACACCTTCATTTTGAGTAGCTTTCTGCAGCAGCAAGAAGACAAAGCTTACATTACTTCTAGGCCTCATTTCAAGTTTATTTACACCAAATATCACGGAATTTGCTGTTTGAAATTGTATTTTTTTTTCTTTGCTGTTTTTGAGCCAAGTGACTTGGAAAAATGCTCTTGAAGCAATTCCAAGTTCACAATTGAACATTGTAATAGTCCAATTTCGTTTTCTTAGTGTGGAAGTGTGTCAAGGGGCTCCAAGTGTCACTTGCACTTTCACTTAGGGCCGTCTAGCATTTACATTCTTGCATCTTTATTGCTTTCCTTAAATGTCTTGAGTAATCCTTTTGTTTTTAGGTCTCCGTGGTATTTAGGATAGCATAGCATATAGTAAACCTTTCTTTGGTTTGTAGGTTCATAACATTTAAAAAGAATTTGAAGAATTTCTACTTAGAAACTAAAGTAAAAGAATATTCTAAGGAAACTCTGGCTAAGGAAGAACTTGGTTTCTAAGCTTGTCCATTTGTGACTCACCTCTTCTTCCTGGGAGCTACTTAGAAACATCTTTTGCCTCTAGAATATCTTTAGAAATTTTTCACCAAAAACAAAGAAAGCTTGTGAAAATCTTTCCACTCATTACTTGTCAAATATTTTGAAAACTTTGTGAAAACCTTTTCCTTTGACAAGAATGAGTCAATCAAGTGTGCAAGGAAGTTTGAAACCCAATAGTGAAATGTCTTTAAGGGAAGAATTTGAGCAAAGATTTGAACAAAGGGATAAAGAGATCAGTGAGCTCAAAGATATGATTAGTCAACTTTTGATTAATCAAGATAAAAAGAAAGAGAGGTCTTCCCATAGGAGAAGAGAAGAATCATCATCTTCTCCAAGTGAAATTGAGCAAAATAGTAGTCATCACAATGATGACCACTACCAAATGCCTCCTAGAAGACAACATAGAGTTAGAGAGCATTACCCAAGAGAGCCTAAGATTGATCTTCCTTCCTTCCATGGAAAAGATGATGTAGAAGAATACCTAGAGTGGGAAATGAAAGTTGAGCAATTGTTTGAGTGCCACCAAATAGATGATGAAAGGAGAGTCACCATGGCTTCTCTAAGCTTTCAAGGTTATGCCTTAATTTGGTGGACAGCCTTAGTCAAGGACCATAGGCTAAGACACTTACCTCCCATTAGGTATTGGAATGAAATGAGAGTTGCCTTGAGGAGGAGGCATGTACCAGCCTACTATGATAGGGAGATAATGGATAAACTCCATAAACTCCAACAAAGGAACATGAGTGTTGAGGAATATAGACAAAAAATGGAGTTACTCATGTTGAGAGCTGGGATAAGAGAAGAACCTAGGATAACAATAGCTAGGTTTCAAAGTGGACTCAACTATGACATAAGAGATAGGGTTGAACTTATACCCTACAATGATCTCAATGAGTTAGTCCAACTTTGTGTGAGGGTTGAGCAACAACTAAAGAGGAAAAGCTCCACCAAGAAAGATTACCCTCATAGTTCTTACCATAAGAAAGAGTATAAGAGGGAGGGTAGTCAAACCAAGCCAAGATATGAAGACAGAGAGAGAGAGAGAGGAAAAGAAAAAGTCAAAGAACCTTCAAGAGATCATAAGAGTAAGGAGACTAAGTGCTTTAGATGTGGGGAAAAAGGACACTATGCATCTGAGTGCCGCAATAGAAGGTCAACTTACATCCTTGAACATGAGAGTGAAAGTGAGGGTTCTTCATATAGTGAGTCTGAAACATCCATTTCTGAAGAAGAAGAAGCTTTACCTTGTGATGGTGACTTACTTATGGTAAGGAGACTCCTAGAAAGTAAACATGTAGAATTAGAACAGTCACAAAGAGAGAACCTATTCCACACAAGATGCAAAGTTTTAGAAAAGACATGTTCAATGATAGTGGATAGTGGCTCTTGTTGCAACTGTTGTAGTTCTAGAATGGTAGAGAAGCTTGGTTTAACCACTACTCCTCATCCTAAACCTTACAAACTTCAATGGATAAAAGAGGATGATGGAATAGTAGTTAAAGAACAAGTAAGTGTACCTATTTCCATTGGCAAATATGAAGATCAAATTGTTTGTGATATAGTACCAATGGAAGCTGGGCACATATTACTTGGAAGACCTTGGCAATATGATAAACAAGCCTTACATGATGGAGTCACCAACAAAATCACCATTCAACACAAGGGAAAGAAAATTATTTTGTGTCCTCTTACACCTTCACAAGTAAGAGAGGACCAAATAATTCTTAAAAAGAAGTTGGATGGAGAAAAGAAAAAAGAAAATAAGAAAGAAAGAAAGAATTTGGTAACCCATGCCTCAGCCCATGAAGTTGTCCAACCTCAAACCTTGAATATTTCCAAAAATCTTTTTCTTGGACAACCTCATTTCCTTCTTTATTGCAAAGAGGCATTTGTTTCAATCACTCATGAACTTGGTTCTCTACCAAAGGGGTTACAAAAACTTTTAAAGGAATTTAATGATATATTTCCCAAAGAGGTACCAAGTGGATTACCACCTTTGAGGGGAATAGAACATCAAATAGATTTGGTGCCTGGGGCAAGCCTACCCAATAGGCCAGCCTATAGAACCAACCCTATGGAAACAAAAGAAATAGAGAAACAAGTTAATGACTTGTTGAACAAAGGGTGGATCCAAAAGAGTTTAAGTCCTTGTGCTGTGCCTGTGTTGTTGGTCCCTAAAAAGGATGGGTCTTGGAGAATGTGTACAGATTGTAGGGCCATCAACAACATAACTGTCAAGTATAGGCATCCCATTCCTAGGCTAGATGACATGTTGGATGAATTACATGGAGCAAATCTCTTCACCAAAATTGATCTTAAAAGTGGATACCATCAAATAAGAATTCATGAAGGAGATGAATGGAAAACTGCTTTCAAGACCAAGTTTGGTTTGTATGAATGGTTAGTCATGCCCTTTGGTTTGACCAATGCTCCAAGTACATTCATGAGATTAATGAATCATGTGCTTAGGGAATGCATAGGCAGATTTGTAGTGGTCTACTTTGATGATATCTTAATCTATAGTCAAGGCCTTCAAGAACACCTTAACCATGTCAGAAAAGTCTTGCTTCTTCTTAGAGAACATCATCTCTTTGCCAACTTTGACAAATGTACTTTTTGTCAGGAAAGTGTGATTTTCCTTGGATTCAAAGTGGGAAAAGAAGGTGTACATGTTGATCCAGAGAAGATAAAGGCTATACAAGAATGGCCAACCCCTAAAAATGTAGGAGAGGTGAGAAGTTTTCATGGGTTAGCAAGTTTTTATAGAAGATTTGTGAAAGACTTCTCTACCATAGCTGCTCCTTTAAATGAGCTAGTCAAGAAAGATATGCCTTTTATTTGGGGTGATAAGCAAGAGTTGTCTTTTGAGACTTTGAAACACAAGTGAACACATGCACCTATTCTAGTTTTGCCTGATTTTTCCAAAGCCTTTGAACTAGAATGTGATGCATCTGGGGTAGGAATAGGAGCTGTTTTAATACAAGGAGGACATCCCGTAGCTTACTTTAGTGAAAAACTTAGGGGGCCTACCTTAAACTATCCTACCTATGACAAAGAGTTGTATGCCCTCATTAGAGCTTTGAAAACTTGGGAGCATTACTTGGTAACTAGAGAATTCATCATACACACTGACCATGAATCTCTCAAGTACATTAAAGGGCAAGCAAAGCTAAACAAAAGACATGCAAAGTGGGTGGAATATCTTGAGCAATTTCCCTATGTCATCAAACACAAAAAGGGGAGTACTAATGTTGTTGCGGATGCTTTATCTAGAAGACATGCATTATTAGTAACCCTAGGATCTCAAATATTAGGATTTGATGACATAAAAGAGTTATATGAAAATGATAAAACATTTGCATCCACTTATTCATCATGTCTTAAGAAGCCTTTTGATGGATTCTATCTTTCTGAGGGGTATCTTTTTAATAAAGGAAAACTTTGTATACCCCAAGGATCCATTAGAAAACTTCTTATCAAAGAGAGTCATGGAGGAGGACTCATGGGCCATCATGGAGTTGATAAAACTCTAAACATTTTGAAAAGTAAATTTTATTGGCCACACATGAGAATAGATGTTCAAAGGCATTGTTCTAAATGTATAGCTTGTTTACAAGCTAAGTCCAAAATTATGCCTCATGGACTTTATACACCTCTTCCTATAGCTAATACCCCTTGGGAGGACATAAGCATGGACTTTGTCTTAGGATTTCCAAGAACTCAAAGGGGGTATGATTCTATATTTGTGGTAGTAGATCGTTTTAGTAAAATGGCTCATTTTATACCCTGCCACAAAGTAGATGATGCTAGCTATATCTCTAGACTCTTCTTTAAAGAAATAGTGAGATTGCATGGCTTACCCAAAACTATAGTGTCTGATAGAGATGTGAAGTTTCTAAGCCATTTTTGGAAAACTTTATGGGAAAAGCTTGGAACTAAACTTCTATTTTCTACTACATGTCACCCACAAACTGATGGGCAAACTGAAGTAGTAAATAGATCTCTATCTACACTATTAAGGGTAATATTAAGAGGAAATAACAAATCTTGGGATGAACATCTACCTCATATTGAATTTGCTTATAATAGAGTAGTCCATAAGACTACTAATCTTTCTTCTTTTGAGGTTGTTTATGGTTTTAACCCTATCACACCTCTTGATTTACTACCTCTTCCAGAATCATCTTCTTTTCTTCATAAAGAAGGTGCTTCTAAAGCGGAGTTTATCAAGAAGTTACATGAGAAAGTTAAAATCCAAATTGAAAAACAAACTCAAAAATATGCAGAATACAACAACAAAGGGAGAAAGAAAATAGTTTTTGAAAAAGGAGACCTAGTTTGGCTTCATTTGAGAAAAGAAAGATTTCCCTCTCAAAGGAAATCCAAACTTAGTCCAAGAGGAGATGGTCCATTCAAGGTGGTCAAAAGGATAAATGATAATGCATACATATTAGACCTTCCTGAAAGTTATGGTGTCAGTCCTACTTTTAACATCTGCGATTTAATTCCTTTCACAGGAGATCATCAACAGGATGAAGCAGATCTGAGGACAGATCTTTTTCAAGAGGGAGGGTCTGATGGAAGACCATCTAAGATGCACATTGGACCTCTTACTAGAGCAATGGCAAAGAGAATTCAAGAGGAAGAAGGACCACATACTTTTTTGCTTCTATGGAAGGTTACTTATAAAAATCCTTCTTCTCTTAACTAAAGCACTTATATTTTGTTTTGTAGGAATTAATAAATCTTGGAGAATATGATTGAGCCATCCAAGAAATAACCAAGCAAAGGAGCCAAAAAGCAAAGGAGGTGCTTACGGCATGCACCAGCATTTTCCACGTGAATGTTGGCTGATTTGGAAGGAAGCACACACCTTGCTGGATGAGCTGGAATGAGGCATGGATTTTGCTTGATCAAAATCTGAATAATTTAAATTTTAGGAGGGAATTACAAACAGAATTTAGGCTCCTCTTCACCTATAAATAAGAGGGCCTTTTCTTTGTATTGGGTTACTTTTGAGCTTAGTAAAATGCTGCTGAATTTAATTTCCAGCCCTATTGCTCTTGAGTCATTTATTCTCTCTACTTTCTCTTCCCTTTCCTCTAGCTTCCTTCCATTGTAGGAAGGCCTTCTGAGCTGTGAGGTTCCCACACATACTTAGTCCACTCAAATACACCAACCATCAATCAATCTCACTCAATTGCCACTGCATCAACTCTGCTGTTTTTCATCCACTGCATCAATACTGTTTTTCATCCGCTGCATCTGCTTTGTCTGCAAGGCCAGGTCATTCAAGCATGGATAAGTATCCATCAGCACTTTAATTAATTTGAAACTTATCTCTTATTTGACGCACCTCTCTTTCTTGGGAGTGGACCCAACAAGTTTCTCTTATCTCTTATTTGAAATCTTTCTCTAAAGCAAGAACAAAAGAAAAAGAGAAGAAATAAAGAAACAACTCCAAGCAGATTGTGTAGTGCATGACCAGAGCTAACCCGGGAGAATTTTACCAAATTAACCCAGAAGTCGAAAGGAATTTACGTAAGCTGCGAAGAAGTTTGAAATTTGGGTGTTCTACCGAGGGAACACTTCCTACATCTGAAGTCATACCACCTTCATTATCTCCCATCACAAACATACCATCAAATCCTTTACCTGATCCTAACCCAAACAATATGCACAAAGAACCATCAGACAGTTAGCCACCTCCCACAATACAGCTATCCGAAGTAACATTGAATACCCTAATAAGGAGTGGGAGTTGAGACCTGACCTGTTAAATGCCTTACCAAAGTTCAATGGGTTATCAAGTGAGAATCCATACAAGCACTTGAGACAATTTCACATGTTGTGTGAAAACTTTAGATCTCCCAGGATCACAACAGAGAGCCTTAAAATGAGAGCTTTTCCTTTTACTCTTCAAGGCGCAGCTCAAGATTTGTGGTAATATCTCTCTGCACGGATTACAAATTGGGAAACTATTGAAAGACTATTTCTTGAGAAGTATTTTCCTGCATCCAGATTATCAGCTATCCGTAGAGAAATTCAAGATATAAGACAGAGAGATAAAGAGAATCTTAGTGAATATTGGGGAAGATTCAAGAAACTATGTTCTTTATGCCCTCAACTCCAAATGGAAGATTTTATTCTAAGCTTTTATGAAGGCTTAAGTGCTACTGATAGGTCATGGGCAGATGCTGTAAGCGGAGGATCTTTCTTAGACAGGTCACCAAAAGATGGTATAGATCTATTAGAATAGAAGGCAGTAGATAATCAACAATATGACACAAGAGAAAATTCAGTTACTTTGCTGAAGGGAGTGCATGAAATTGAAAATGGTGCAGTTGATGGGAAGAAGATAGATGAAAGATTAAATAAGCTAGAAAGCAAACTTGATCAGATTGCAAGCTTGTTTAAAACCTCAACTCCACAAATTGCTAAGAAGTATGGAATTTGCATTTCGACTGACCATTATACTGATGAATGTCCTAGCTTGGTGGAAACCACTATGGAAAACCCATCTCAAGCTTTTGCTACAAACATGATTGGAGGAAATAGACCATACCAGAATTATCATGATTCATCCTCCAATTGATATCAGCAGAACAGACAACCTTATGTTCCACCTCAACAAAGGCAACAACCTCAACTTGAAATGTCAATGCAAGATTTCATGAAGACAATAATTGAGCAAAATTCAAAAATCAAGAAATAAATTGTAGAGTTGACTTAGAGGGTGGAAAAATTAGAGTCTAAGGAGCCAAATAAACTACCTGCACAAACAATGATCAACCCATAAAATGTAAGTGTTATTACTTTGAGAACGGGTAAGCAAGTAGAAGGCCCTGAAGGAGCCCAAGAGGATGAAGATAAGGAGAAAGAAGGAGCACAAATTGATGACAGTGGAGGACCAAGTGAACCATTACCTCAGACTACCACTGATAAATCCAGGTTAGCATCTTCTAACTCTTTTTCTAAAAATTATTCTTCATCTCCACCTCCTCCATATCCAAATCGGTTGAAGCCGAGACACAAAAAAAATGGAGGAATTAGACCAAGAGATTTTAAATACTTTCAAGAAGGTGAAGATCAACCTTCCTTTGCTAGATGTTGTTAAGCAAATCCCTAAATACGCCAAGTTTTTGAAAGAAATTTGCACAAATAGAAGGCGTTTTAGGGATAATAAGGTTGTGAGTTTGGGAAGAAATGTGTCAAGCTTGATTAAGAAGCATATTGAAATACCGCAAAAATGCAAGGATCCAGGTATGTTTTCTGTTCCATGTGTTATTAGAAATTCAAAGTTTGACAATGCCATGCTAGATTTAGGGGCTTCCATAAATGTAATGCCTTTATCAGTGTTTACTTCTCTATCTTTGGGACCTCTTAAGACTACTGGTCTGGTCATTCAACTGCCCAACCGTAGCACAGTTAACCCTGCAGGTGTGCTTGAGGACGTCCTTGTCCGAATAGACAAGTTAATATTTCCCGCAAATTTCTATATCTTGGACATGAAGGATGATGAAGGAATCAATCCAACAACTATTATCTTGGGAAGACCTTTCATGATGACAGCACGAACCAAGATAGATGTGCATCCAGGATCATTGACAATGGCGATAGGAGATGAGAAGGTTCGGTTCAACGTGTTGGAAGCTGGGAAGCACCCGATTAAAGATCATTCTTTGTTTTGTGTTGACTTATCAAGTGATGTTGTAAACAATTTTTCTTTTTCAAATATGTCGTGCCTAATTTTTGAGTAAAAAGGAAACTGTAAAGCAGGTGATATTGAGGACGCGATATTAATAGATGATACTTTTGTGGCGTCTGATGAGTCAATATTTTCTTCACTTCACTTAAAGAGAAATGCCACATCAATTATATTTTAAGCTAAAATGGAAAAGGAGGTGTGCACAAAGAGAAAGGCAGCAACACACCCGGCCAATGGAAATCAATTGGAGTGGTGCTGGAATGAGGAGGGCAGATTCACTTTAGAAGAAAGTAGATGCACAAGCGCTGAAGTGGTGTCACGGTTGGAAGCATATGAGGGAGAGCTGATTTCATTTGTTTTTAATCATGGATGGTTCAGCAGAGGCAGCAACAACACGACCCACACTTGGAAGGACGTCCAGGAGATGACACGACCCATGGCAATTAGCACACCAGCGGGTGGTGTCCAAAGAAGAAGCCTTCAAGCAGTAGCCTTCACGGTCCAGCAACTCCCATCCAGCAATTGGCAGCACACTTGGCAACGCCCAGCAGACAACAACACGGGATGCGCTTCACATCCAACCTTCACGTCCAAGAGCTGCCACGTCTTGGAATGAGAGGAAAGCAGCACACGCGGACAACAACATTCTGATAACAGTTGAAAAACTGTTATTTTCATGCTTAAAATTGATACTAAAAGCAACCTTTATACTTAGAAACTAGCTTGAAATCATGCTTTTATTCATATTTTCATAAATAAGAGAGCTGGACAGGTTTATGCTTGATTTCAGTGTTTTTGTGCAGGTTTTTAGGTGAATTTAGTGAAAGAAGAGAAGAAGGAGAGAGATGGAATCAGAAAAGACATCAAAAAGTGCAAAAGGAGAAACCGCAACTGCCGCTCAGGAGTTCACGTTTGAGGGGCAAAATGGCCGCTGAGGGGAGAAAACTACTCACGCACTTACTGCTGAGCGGCACTTTACTGCTGAGCGGCACACTTATGGGCTTGGGCCTGAATTTTCTGTAATTTTAGAATAGTATATAAGCTTTAGGACGTCCTAGGTTTTGTATCTTTGGCAGAAACGAAGCAAACACTCTCTCTTCCACCCCTTTGAAGGAGGATCTTGGATGCTCAGGCTACCTCTTCACCTTTCTAGGGTTTTATCTTTCATTCTTTCATTATTGTTCATCTAGGTTCACCATGAATATGGTGAACTAAACCTTGTATGTTTGTTGGGGAATCAATGTAATCTTTTGAAGCTCTCATATATGGAATTTGTGCTTGCATCTTAACCTAAGACTTATGCTTTTTTTCATCATTAGTTAGGGTTTTTCCTCTTTGCTCAATGCTTGCTTTGTTTAACTCATTCAATGCATGATTATTGATTTTGTCGATACGGGAACGTACGGGGAAGTCTAGATCCGGGGAATCTCTCCCAATATTATATTGGTTGTCGTTAAGCTCCTGTGCTAAAAGAACTAATTACTAGGAATGCTAGGAATTGTATGAACTCGTAATTGGGGATAGGCCTTCTTGACAAGGTAATTTAGAGAGTGGCATTAACAATGATGACTTGAATGTCGAATTCCTAAAATATATGAGAGTGGATAAGATGAAATTGACCCCCAACAACATAATCATCCATATAATCCATTGAAAGTGCTTGTCTTTTGCTTTTGCCATTGATCAAAACCTCATGCATACATGTTTATTTTCTGTTTTGCATATTAAATTCCACTTATTTCGTTTTTAAGTCTTAGCTAATCAACAAATCACATAACTAAACTAGGCCGTGAGTCCTTTGGGAGAACGATACTTGGTCTTACCGAGTTTATTACTTGAAACGATTCGGTCATACTTGCCGATTGTTAAACGAGTTTGTGACATCATATTTTGGTGATCATAAATAGAATTTGATAGACATGATTAAACACAATAGAATTTGATTGAGAATGTACTTTGGTTGAATTTATTGTGAATAATCTAGTAAGGTTTTGCATTTGATTGAGAATTTACTTTGGTTAAGTGCATAATCGCCCTCAAATTAATTAAGAATGTACTTTAATTAATTTGAAACTTAAATAATAATCAATTGAACAATTATCTGTGAATAACTAATGATGAATCTATCTTGGAAAAGCAGTGGAATTAGCCTATTTCATGATAACTGTTTTTAGGTTTCTTATTTATTCTTTAAGCACTCTTCAACCATTACTTTTATTCATAAGCATTGCATAACATTCATAAGAGTCAGATATTCGAAAGCAATTCCGTATTCGTTGGGAGACGAATACGGAATTGTTTGGAAAACTCAGAGAACATGAATTAGAGCTTGGAAGGCTAAAGGAGGAAGAAAAAATTGAAGAGAAGAAATCATTTGCTTTAAAGGCCACAAGTAAGAAAGCTACAAAGATTCATGAACCTGAAACTGAATCAGATGCAGATATACCAGAAAAGTAAATGATGAATATGATGGTAAGAAACTTTAATAGATTCATGAAAAATAAAAATTATGCAACTAACAATGCATGTTTCTCAAGAGGAGGAAAGAAGAGCTCAAGAAGCAATGTTGTTTAATGCTATGAATGTGGAAAGGATGGTCATATCAAGCCTGACTGTCCAGACTTGAAGAACAAGAAGAAAGAATTATCCAAGTATCCTCAGGAATAGAACAGGAAGTAGAGGAAAGCTTATATTGCTTGGGAAAACAATGATGAAGACTCTTCAAGTGATGATGACAATAGTGTTGAAGAGGAGTCAAACTTATGCTTTATGGCAAGCTCTGCACAATATGATGATGATAGTGATCATGAATTTGAAAATGAACGAATATAAGTCAAGTACTACATGTTATTGGATCCATTTCAGGAAATTCATGCAGAGGCCATGTGACTTTAATATAAAGTGAATCGATTATCATCTAAGAGAAGAGATTATGAATACAGAATTGACAATCTTGTGCAAGATAATGAAAAGCTTGAAAAAGATCTTAAAGAAGCTTTGAAATCTGCAAAGATAGTAAAGACCGAAGTACAAGTTGTTCAGAAAGGTTGTGGTAACTGTATCTAAACTTTTTCATGCATCATGCATCATAAGTGTTTGAATGACTGATTACTATATGCATGCTTGTTATATGATGCTTGAATTGTTTGTTTTTTGTGAAAATACTGATATGCGACTTTTAATCGATTGTATTAAGTGTTGAGTAGAATATTTTGTGTGTATGTGTTTCCCTATTTTTGGTAACACTCTGTCAAAACATTAAATCGACTTCGTTTTTAATGAAATAGATTATTAGTCTCTATTTTGAACTATCTTGTGTTTTGAAAATTTGAATGGGCCTAAGTATATGATTTTTTGTTTGTTCACGCCCTCAAACATCTCAATCTTATGAAAATGTGTTAGCATTGAATGCGCTTTGTCTGTGAAATCCTTGTAACCCTAATACTGAGAAAGACTATCCAGAACTCAAAGTCAGATGGCTTCTTCATCACACCACTCTGGTAACAAAGAGAAGGTTGTAGTTGTTGCAAGAGGTCTTGATCCTTCTGGATGGATCAATGTTGATGAAATGCATCAAAGATTTCTCAAAGGGAAGAGAATCAAGATTGTTGGACCATATATGTACCTGAAGCTTGACATATTTGAAAAGGAGGGCTTTCACTTCCCAGAATATATTAAAACTCAGGGGCTCTCTACACTAGTACAGATTAAAGGTGAATGGTATCCCAACCTTGTTAGAGTATTTTACAATAATTTGAAAAGCGTTAATGGAGACATTCAATCAAGGGTAAAAGGCGTCAACATCTATATTGACAACGATGTATGGCTGCAACTAGTTGGTTTGAAAGTTGAGGGACTATTCTCCCATCTACGCAACTCTGAGATAAATATGTTGTTGAAAAAGAAAGATGTTTATAAAAACTGGTTAAGATTTCCTGAAAGATATGAAATTGAACGGTTGTACGTTCATGAAGGATTAAACAGGGAAGAGAAGATGATAGCACATATCCTTGCATGGGTAATATTACCAGGAAGGTTAGTGCAAGACAGCATGACGACTAAAGATGTCTTCCTGCTACATGCCATTAAGAACGATATCCCACCAATTAGGTGGAAGTCTTGAAAGACCACATGATTGAAGCTGGGTTTAGTCAAGCTCATTATCTGCCCTATGCAATGCTTATCAGTAGAATTCTAACTCTTCAAGGAGTGAATGTTGAGGGTGAAGAGAAATGCTCTTGCAACTCCATAAATATAATTAATTGGAATACCCTAACTTCCATTGGACTAGTGAAGACTGAAAAGGAGTGGCACTTCAAAGATGATGTAGACTTCGTTCATAGCTCTGGAAGCACGCCTACACAAAATGAAGAACGCATAAACTACTTTCCGTAACAAACTTTGAACGGTTTGTTGCAGAGCAGTTCAAGCATCTCAATGAAAGAGTTACAAAAATTGAAGGAAATATAGATAATCTTCATCAGCAAAGTGTGAACAACTCATCTAAAGGTTCTAAAGAATCATCTGATGAAGATTCCATGGATATGTCTAACTCATATTAGAAAATTTATGTGTTTAGATTGTATTAGTTTCTGTGTTTCGTTTTTCTTCTGTTCTGGTTGTATTGAAGGCTTTATAGACCACTTTATTTTGTCTTTACCTTATTGTATTTCAAGTTTCATATCAATGAAATCAGAATTTATGGTTATATAAATCTTTGATTGAATTAAACTAAACTAGATCAAATCAATTACATTGTGCTTGTATGTGAATGGATTATTGATTAATGTTACTTTCATACATTTTCATACTCACATATTAATTCCTGTATTACATTGATTCTAAAATGTTTGATCTGGAAAGACTTGAAAAGGTTTTGCAGGAATATCACTTGCTGACTGGATGGAATTAGATAATTTAGGATATGCTACAGTAAGAAATCGACTTTGACTGAGATCAAATCGATTAAACATCAACAGGAGTTTAAAGATTTCAAAACAGGAATATCTTATATCTTTAAATCTTGCTTTAATTGATGTTGATTGCTTATTCTTATATCTCTATGCTTATTTGCTGCATAAAATATATATGATGATAACGGATTGAAATGTGTTGTTTGATTGAATTAGTATCACCATGTTATTATTGTGATTTATCTGATCTGATACTGTGTTATTCATATTGATATATGCTCTGACAATTTCTGTTTACTACATTATGCATCTGTAATTTGAGATTGAAATATGCATAATGATAGGGGGAGCATTGCATATCATTGATATATTTCACATGCCTTCATTTAAGGGGGAGAGTGTCTTAATTTCATATGAATAATTTTGACAGAGGAAGCATCATTACTTGTTTTATGATTACCTGATGCATCTCTGTACGCTTGATTATCTGTCTATCAATACCTTTGTGTGCTTACCTTTTTTTCTAATGCCCAAAGGGGGAGAATTTTTGGTTGATTGATTGATAATCTGTATTGAATTGTGCAACATGGTTGATTATTAATCATGGATGTGCATCATCAAAAAAAAGGGAGATTGTTGAGATTGTTGATAGGGGGAACACTGGTTTAGCTGAACCCACAATCTTAGTGATATCTGAGTTTTTGATGATGACAACACTTAATTAATAACACACATCTATTTGGTGTTACATGTTCTATGCTTACATGTTATATGCGTTTTTTAGAACATGATTGTCTTGTTTGTGTTGTTTATTTCATTTCACTTAGTTATATATGTGATTTTATACATGAATGCATGACACATGTTTTTGGAAAAGAAAAACCACAAGCACTTTTGTTGAACTTAAATTGTGTGGCAAAACAACATTTTTTAGTCGATTTCATTATGGGGGGAGTCGATTAAAACTCGTGTATTTGCACAAACTTTTTCAAGTGTATTGTGAGAGTTTTTCAAAGAGAAAAGTTTTCAAAACTATTTTACTCTGTTATAAAGTCGATTACATGTGTGTTGCATTCGACTGAGTTTGTTATGTTTTGAATAACTGTTAATCCTTCATATAACTGTCACAACAACTATATTTTTAAATATGTTGACCAAACATTTAATGAAATTCGATTGCATTAATTGTACATTCAATTAACTGCATTGATTGTTGCTAACTGCAATAACGTAATTTCTATATTCGACTGCATTAGTAGCTTAGTCGATTAAAATGTGTCAAAGTTGTGTTTATCTATAAATTGACGTGACTTTGATTTCTGTAAAAACTTTTGAGAATCTAACAGTTTGTGATATCTTTTGTACAAAGTGCATTCTTACAGAAAGAGAGAAAGAGCTCCAAGAAACAAGAAGTGATCGTGGTGATCATCTACTTGTGGATTCTTGAAGAGCAAGTTAACATCCACGTACAAAGGCTGATCACATCTGCATATTGGGTGTAATTGAGAGATCAGAGGCTACAATCTTGTGAAGATTGGATTGAGGTTCCCTGTTGTGATTACAAGAAGAAGAGCATGATGCGTTCTTGACTTTGAGGGTGGCTTAAAGGGTTTGGGCTGCAGGAGAGGGAATTATTGCTGCTAGTCTATTTATATACTACCTATATTTTGATTAGAGGGTTAGAGAGGAGTTTTAATTTTTGATGTGAGGTCGCTATAAAAGCGTTGTTTTGAAAACCTTGATCATTATAGTGCATTGGCTTCCTGTGGTTGGAAGGACATTGGATGTAGGCTTGGCCGAACCAGTATAAAAACTCAGTGTTTGATCTTTTTATCCCTACACTCAATCGATTTAATATTCACTGCATAAACAAGTCTTTCACCTTGCGTTTCAAGAAAGTCATAAAGGCATCATTTTTGGTGAAAAGGATTTTGAAAGGTGTAATTTTTATACTTCAACAATTCACCCCCCTCTTGGTGTGAGAAATTGAGTCTTTCTTTTTTAACATTTCAATTTAGGCCTTATAGTTCTTTAATATAGAAGAAATAAAGTCTCATTATTTAAACAAATTATGGGCTTTTTAACTCTTTTTTCTAGGTTCTTACATCTTTCCTCTTTTTTCATAATTTAAAAATAAATTGAAAAGATATGAATGGAATTTGATTACCCAAAATGTAACCCAATTTTTGAATGTGGAAATTCTTATTTCGTTTTTTAAAATTCATCTTTATGGAGAGTGAGTTCTCAACATAAACTGAATCTAGTTTCATAAATAATGTATATTTAGTTTTATAAAAAAGGTATATTGAGTAACATTTCTTGGAGTTGCTAAAACTTCTTGAACTTAAAACTCTTTTTTAACATTATTAAAATTCTCAAAAGCATAAATTTAATACATTTAATAAATCCAAATTGTTGACATTGTTGATAAGGGAGCACTGGTTTAGCTGAACCTACAATCTCAGAGCTTTTGGTTTTTGATGATGACAACATAATTAATAACACATGTATTGTTTATGTGTTACATGTTATATGTTTTAATCAATGTGTAAATTTGTTTAAAGCATTGAGAACATGATTGTGTTGATACATTCCATTTCACTATCACTAGTGCAGAATTGGCTTTTAACGTCCCCCATAGAGGTCCGTCCGTATTTGCCCCAACGTAAATAATTGACCGGTGGCATACTTGTAAATAAGTGAAACTCTAGACGTCCGTTGTGTGGGGGGACGGACGTCTATAATCTTATAGACGTCTGTCCGAGAGGGACAGACGTTTACGAGGCTGAACAAATGAACGCTTCAACTCCCCATGTCAGCCCCTTAAACGTCCGTCCTGTGGGGCACGGACGTCTATAATATTATAGACGTCTGTGCCCCACACGATAGACGTTTACGAGGCTGAACAAATGAACACTTCAACTCCCCATGTCAGCCCCTTAAACGTCCGTCCTGTGGGGCACAGACGTCTATAATATTATAGACGTCTGTGCCCCATAGGACGGACGTTTAAGGGGCTGAAGCCAATTAAATCTCCAACCACCCTGTCAGCCCCTTAAACGTCCAGCTTGTGGGGCACAAACATCTATAATCTTATAGACGTCCGTGCCCCACAGGATGGACGTTTAAGGGGCTAAAGCCAATTAATTCTCCCACCACCCGGTCAGTAACTTAAACGTCCGTCTTGTAGGGCACGAACGTCTATAATATTATAGACGTCCGTGCCCCACAGGACGGACGTTTAAGGGGATGACATGGGGACTTGAAGCGTTGATTTGTTCAACCTCGGAAACATCCACCCCCTACCACGGACATCTATAATATTATAGACGTCAGCCCCCCTCCACCACGGACATTTAAGGACTAATAGGGGGGAGTTGAAGCGTTCATTTCTTCAGTCTCTTAGATGTCCAGCTTGGGTGGGACGAACGTCTATAATATTATAGACGTCCAAGCCCCTTTAAAAGACGTCTAAAAGCCCTGCGAATATCAATTTTAAATTCCTAAAGATGTCATATTAGTGATGGGCCGGACGTCTATAATATTATAGACGTCGGGGCCCCAGCACCGGACGTTTAACAATATTAAAATGGGGAACGCGAACCCGCAAGCAGTTACGCTCACTGTTCATCGTCTTCCCCGCGAACGCTGCTGCGCCATTGATTTTCGAGGTGCGTTTTCTCTCGTTTGGACCGTTTAAATTTACTTTAAATCTATTACATTGCCCTGTGATGAAATATATTTGATTTGAACCGGTTAAAAATCGTTTTCGGTCCGTTTTTGTGCAGTCTCTTGCGTGTTCTAGGGCGGCTACTTTTACTGTTTTTGGGCTACGTTTTAGGTCGTTCCCTCCTCGATTTCCCTCCCTTTCATTTCGAATCTACTTTTCAGGTTAGCTTGTTGGTTGATAAATTTTTGTATGCATGTAATTGGGTTTTGTGTATGCATGTTTTTTACTCTGAAGTGTGCATGTGTTATTGGCTTTTGAATATGCATGTATTAGTTGTGTTATTAGAAGTATCAAATCATTGAGTGACACTTACTTATCGATTGAAATTTAACACAAACGATAAATCTTTTAATCGTTTGTGTTAAATTTTGAATTGTCCGATTGGACAGCTTGAGAAAATTAATTTTCATAATTTGCAATAACATGTGAATCGGAGTTTATGGATAAGATTGATAAAATTTCGGTTCAGTATTTGTGTTGTTCTTCGAATGCATAATTGATTGTGGTCATCGTTGACTACTCTCATTTCGTGTATTTCGGAGACCAATGCGAAATGTTGCCGAAATCTTATCAATTTTATGATGTAGACTTCAATGCACGTGTTTGAGCAAATTATGAAAATTAATTTTTTTGAATGGGTAGGGTCTAACCTTGTGAGAGTTTAAAAACTTGAACTGATGATTTTACGAACATAGTACGGATTGAAGATGCATGAACGAAAGTTGCATCAGTGAAGAATATGATAAGGGTGTTTCGAAGTTCTTGCAATACGTTGAACAAAATGCCAAGTCTGTCAACGGGACATATTTTTGTCCTTGTGTCCGTTGTCTTAATCAAATACGGGAAGAGTTAGGCAATGTGCGTTACCATCTATTCATGTATGGCATAATGAGGACTTATACCGTTTGGACTTGGCATGGAGAAGTACTGGAGCAGCCTACCACGTCACGAGGAACGGATTATGTGGAAGAATGGATGAGTGACCATTTAGAGGACATGATACGTGATGTCGGTGAAGATAATTTGGAAGGGATAATTTGTATGATTCTCTTATTAATGATTCAGAGCAACTGTTGTTCCCAGGATGCTCAAACTTTACACGTCTGTCTTCAACTTTAAAGTTGTTTGGTTTAAAAGCAAGGAATGGATGGACCGATAAAAGTTTTACCGAGTTATTGGAGTTGTTGAAGGAGATGCTTCCAGAAAATAATACTCTACCTAATCGTAATTACGAGGCCAAAAAATTTTATGTCCAATGGGTCTTGAATATCAAAAGATACATGCTTGTCCTAATGATTGTGTTTTGTACATAAAGGAGTTTGCTTCGTTAAAGTATTGTCCAACATGTGGTTTATCCCGTTTTAAAAAGAAATCTGACAGAGTCACTGGTAATGAAGGTAATGATGGTGCACCTGCTAAGGTGATGTGGTATTTGCCTATAATACCTAGGTTCAAACGTATGTTCTCTGTTAAAGAAGATGCAAAGAACCTTAAATGGCACTCTGACGAAAGAAAGTGCGATAATCTTCTTCGACACCCTGCTGATTCTCCACAATGGAAAAAGATTGATGACAAATTCCCTGAATTTGGTGCAGATCCAAGAAACTTAAGGCTTGCACTTGCAACTGATGGTATGAATCCTTATGGAAACTTAAGTAGCAAACACAGTTCGTGGCCAGTTATGTTGATGATTTACAATCTTTCTCCTTTGTTGTGCATGAAGAGAAAATATGTGATGTTATCCATGATGATATCGGGTCCTAAACAACCTGGAAATGACATTGATGTTTACTTAGCACGTTTAATTGATGATTTGAAATTGTTGTGGGAAGAAGGGGTCGACGTGTTTGATTCACATGTTCAGGAACATTTTCGTTTGCGTGCAATGTTGTTTTGCACTATAAATGATTTCCCAACGTATGAAAACTTGAGCGGTTATAGTGTTAAAGGTCATTTTGCATGTCACATATGTGAAGAAAACACTAGTTACCTTCAGTTGAAGCATGGTCAGAAGAGGCTATATACAAGATATCGAAAATTTCTTCCTCGTAATCATCCTTATCGTAGATTGAAAAAAACATTTAATGGAAGTGCTGAGGATGAGGTTGTGTGTAGACCCCGGAATGGTGAAGAGGTGTACAACGAAGTCAAAAACATTGACATTGTGTTTGGAAAATATCATAAAAGTACCTCTGCAAAGAACATTTGGAAGAAACGATCGATATTTTTTAAGCTTCCATATTGGTGTGAACTTGATGTTAGACATTGTATTGATGTGATACACGTTGAAAAAAATGTTTGTGATAGTGTCATCGGAACTTTATTAAAAGTCAAAGGGAAGACCAAAGACGAAATAAAAGCAAGACAAGATTTGGCTGACATGAGAATCCGATCTGAGTTACATCCACAGATAATAGGAAGACGCACCTATCTACCCCCAGCCTGTCACACACTTTCCAAAAAAGAAAAACAAAGTTTTTGTAATTGTTTAAGAAGTGTGAAGGTTCCGCAAGGTTATTCTTCAAATATTAGTAACCTTGTGTCTATGCAAGACTTAAAGCTAGTTGGTTTAAAGTCTCACGATTGTCATGTATTGATGCAACAATTGTTACCTATTGTTATTTGAGGCATATTACCTCATTCTGTTAGGGGTATTCTGACACATCTGAGTTTTTCTTTAATGCCATTTGCAAGAAAGTTGTTGACCCTCGAGGTTTAGATGAATTGGAAAATGAGGGAATAAGACTACTATGTCAATTGGAGATGTAGTTTCCATCTTCCTTGTTTGACATCATGGTACATTTGATTGTTAATCTGGTCAGAGAAATTCGACTATATGGGCCGATTTCTTTAGGTGGATGTACCCAGTTGAAAGATACATGGAGATCTTAAAGGGATATGTCAAGAATCAGTATAGACCAAAAGCTTCAATCATAGAGCGATACGTTGCAGAAGAAGCCATTGAATTTTGTTCAAGTTATATGCCATCTTGTGAACCCGTGGGTCTTCCCAAGAGCAGACATGAAGGAAAATGTGAAGGTAAGGGTGTTTGAGGTGTGAGAATTCAAAGTGTTAGCAGAAAAGAAATTGACCAAGCTCATTTGTACGTCTTAAACAACACTATTTATTGATGTGATTCCTTACATTTCTGACCACGTTAATGAAATAAAGGCAGCAAACCCAAAAATAAGGGAAAAATGGCATCTTAATGAACATGTGAAAACCTTCTTGTTTTGGTTTAAGAAAAAGATTTATGCAACTCCACATGTTTCTAAAACTTTATTGAGGTTATCTCGTGGGCCGAACACAGATGTCATTACATATGGTGGGTACTATATAAAGAATATTTCTTTTCAGACAAAGGTAGAAGATGACAAAAGCAGAGTGCAAAATAGTGGCGTCACACTACAAGCTGAGGCTGTGCACTTTGCTAGTTCGAAAGGAAAAAATCCAATCACAGCATCCATCAGTTATTTTGGAATAATACAAGAAATATGGTGATGGACGAGTGATGAGTCGTTATTTCTTGAATTATATTTAGTTTATTGCACTTAAATAAACCAGGGAATTGTGTTTAATTGTTTGTTATTTCCCCGTTTTCCGAATTCTGCTTAATTTGGTCGGAAATTTGTAATTGTGCTAATTTGGATTTTCTGAGCTGATTAAGTGCATTTTTGAAGTGCAGGAAAATTTCGGAAATACATGTTGGGACATCAGGAAGAATGCCAAACAAATCCAAGACTCTCCGCACAGACATTTTTGAATTAATTAAATTGTAATTCAGTAGTTTAGAATTTTTGAATCAACTCTTATATTTTGGGTCAATTTTTGGTAAATTAGATTAGACCCAAAATTAGAAATTAATGACTTGGCACCCTAGGGTTTTATTTGTGTGGACCCTACCCTAAAAAAAGGGACACACGGCCTTAAAGAAAAAGTGCACAGCCGGCACTCACTATTGCTTGGGGGTCCTTGGTTTTGAGGTTTTTGTTTTTTGAACTTCTTTTTGGCATTTTGAACGCTGTCACGGTGGATGAATGGGAGAGATTTTGAATTTTATTTTCATTCTGCAATTGTTGTATTCATGAGAACCATGTTTTCTTTAATTTCTCATTCAATCAAAAATCACAAGGGTACGTCCAGTATTGTCCCACCACGGTGATTCACTACTTTTGAAAAGTGCATTCTATTTTGTCCAGCAGCTACCTGATAACAGTTGAAAAACTGTTATTTTCATGCTTAAATTTGATACTAAAAGCAACCTTTAGACTTAGAAACTAGCTTGAAATCATGCAGTTTATCTATATTTTCATAAATAAGAGAGCTGGACAGGTTTATGCTTGATTTGAGTGTTTTTGTGCAGGTTTTAAGGTGAATTTAGTGAAAAGAGTGAAGAAGGAGAGAAGTGACATTAGAAAAGACAAGAAAGAGTGCAAAAAGAGAAGTCAAAGGCACCGCTCAGCGGCAAACTACCGCTGAGCGGCACTCAAGAGGTGACGTTGGAACCGCTGAGGGGCAAAATGGCCGCTGAGGGGAAGAAAGAAGACGCATAATCACCGCTGAGCGGTAAATACCGCTGAGCGGCACTTTTTGGGCTTGGGCTTTTGTAATCTTTTGTAACTCTAGATTAGTATATAAGGGGTTGTACGTCCTTGGGATTAGTATCTTTGGCAGAAACGAGGCAAACACTCTCTCTTCCACCCCTTTGAAGGAGGATCTTGGATGCTCAGGCTACCTCTTCACCTTTATTGGGTTTATTCTTTCATTCTTTCATTGTTATTCATCTAGGTTCACCATGACGATGGTGAACTAAACCTTGTATGTTTGTTGGGGAATCAATGTAATCTCTTGAAGCTCTCATATATGGATTTGTTGAGTACATCTTTGAATTAAGACATATGCTTTCTTTCATCATTAGTTAGGGTTTTTCCTCTTTGCTCAATGCTTGCATTGTTTAACTCATTCTAATGCATGATTATTGGTTTTGTCGATACGGACACGTACGGGGAAGTCTAGATCCGGGGAATTTCTCCCAATATTTTACTGACAACATTATATTGGTTGCCTTTAAGCTCCTGCAGTAATGAACTAATCATTAGGAATGCTAGGAATTGTATGAACTATTTGATTAGGGAGAAGCCATCTAGAATGGTACATTAGAGAGTGGCATTAACAATGATGATTTGAATGTTGAATTCCTAAAATATATGAGAGTGGATGAGATGAAATTGACCCCCAACATCATATTCATTTATATAATTCATTGAAAGTGTTTATCTTTTGTCTTTGCCATTGATCAATTCATGCATACATGTTTATTTTCGTCTTTGCATATTAAACTTTGAATATTTCGTTTGTAAGTCCTAGCTAATCAACAAATCACATAACTAAACTAGGCCGTGAGTCCTTTGGGAAGAACGATACTTGGTCTTACCAAGTTTATTACTTGAACGATTCGGTCATACTTGCCGATTGTGAAACAAGTTTGTGACATCATATTTTGGTGCTTACAAATTTGACCATCACTACCACGTCTTGGATGGAGAGGAAGGCGCACGCTGATTCCAGTAGGTTGTTCCAGTAGGTTGCACGACGAGCACGGAGATTCAATGAAGGAGCATTTTGCTGTGCACAATTATTCATACATAAAGAGTCTCGGTTTTTATTCCAGGAAGAGAAATGAGTGTTTCTTTCATTTAGAAAAGTGGTGCACGGTGTTTTATTGTCTATGAAAGTAAGGTTTTAATTTTCATTCAAGAGGGAGCTAGAGCAAGGGTGAGCTGCATACGGAACATCCTGGAAAGAAAAGGAAACGTGATTGATTTTTGAAGGCAGGAAGAGTGTTGTCATGGCCTGCTTGCACACGGAGGAACATTTCATTTTAAATGAATGTAGGGATGGTTACGTGAAAGAGTGGGGGCAGCCGTCAACCATGTTTTACTGGGATTGCAGTGCACGCAAAAAGGATGTCTAGTAGGTAGTGGGACACACATGTGATTCACGGCTGCCACCTTCACTTGATTTTCTTTCTTTAGCTTTTCTACATTTCATTTTGTAATAGAAGCTGCTGCCACTAAGTGAATTTCATTTCGTTTTGGCTTGAGAAAGGGTGTGCACGGTGAATGAGGAATAGGTGTGGTGTCCCGTCCTATGATGAATCGAAGTGCACACACGGTCACATCATGAAGTTTATTTTTTTTAATTCAGGAGTATGTAGTGCATTGTTAAAGTTGAGCAGCTGTCACGGCTTTGACACATTTTTCAGGATAAGCAAGCAGTAGTGTTGTCAAGGCTTGGAATGATCTTTGCACATTGCTGGAGTTTCATGCGGCATTAAAAGAGCACATTGTTGAGCACACAGTTCACGGTGCGCATGGTTCATTTAATTTGTTTAGCTAGAATGAAGAGGTGATTAGATAGGGGTAGATATAAATGTACGGTGGTTAATGTTGGAAGAAGAAAAAAAAATAATTCATTGCTTGGAGAAGTGGCGAGTTTCTTAAAGGCACATGTGAGCGGGAAAAAGTGAAGCAAAAGGTGTTATTAAGGAGAGCGCAAGGTGACACCCCTAAACCATTTTCCCACGTGAATTGGTGGAGATGGTGATTAATTATTGAGAACAGTGGTGTTACGGAAGGGGTTTTAAGTTTCTTTACTTCTTCAAACATGTTCTTTAAGCGTTCATTTTAATTACCCGCCATTTTTAGTTTGCATTAAATTGTTAGTTCAATGTTGCACGTTTAATTTGGTTTAAGCACTTTTCATTTTAATGGTCTTTATTTTTTTCTTGGTTGTGATATTTTAGTTATGATGTTAGTTTAACTGTTTTAATCCTGTGTTTACATTTGTGTTTTAAATTTGAGTTCAATTGCATTCACAAACCTTTCTCAAACTCCCCCCACTACGTGTTTGATCTGAGACTGAACCGCAAATTGGTCCTTGAGAGACGACCTAGGAGTCACTTCCTAGTACTATACTGCATTCTTTTATGCACAACTTTTGTGAGAGGTGCGACCCGCTCATCAAAATGGCGCCGTTGCCGGGGACCAACGGTTCAATCTTAGGTCTTTTTGTTGTGTTTGTGTGTGTTGTGTTTTGTCTTGTGTTGTGATTTGATGTGATGTTCTGTTTTGTGTGTGCGTGTTGCATGTTTAAATGTGTTGTATTTTATTTGTTTCGTGATTTTTAGTATTCTTCTTTTTCCATGTCTACCTATTTTGATTTAGTGAATACTGCTTGTTTTGCTAGTGCCTCCGATTATGATTCTCCTTCTGCATGTTACTCTGATTGTAATTCATATTCTGCTGATGTATATGTTGAGAACAATATGACTCATCCTCTAATTTCTGAGAGTGCTCTTTGTGAGCCGGTTTCACTTAAGGAGGATGATCTTCATTGCGATCTCACCCCTGGACTGATACATTTGCTGCCTAAGTTTCATGGTTTTGCAGGAGAATGCCCACACAGACATTTGGAGGAGCTCCACATCATGTGCTCTTCAATGAAGCCTCCAGATGTCCCTCTTGATTACATTTTCTTGAGCGCATTTCCGCATTCATTACAAGGAGCAGCTAAGGATTGGAAAGACTCTCTTCCTCTAAGATCCGTTACCGATTGGGGATATCTTGAGCATCAGTTTCTGAGCAAATTTTCCCTTGTGCAATATGTTTACAACAACGGTCTTGGATGGAATGACCCTACCTTGGAATGGTATAATGCTCCACAGCATCAATATCAAGAACCACCATTCCAGAGTACTTTTATGCCTCCACCAGTCCAGCATTACGAGAGTCAGCAGTATAGTGCTCCTGCCGAAATAGCTCCTCAGCCTTCTACTTCTGAGCCTACATTGAAGGACTTGTTGGAGCAGATGACCATGCAGAACTTTTAGTTCCAACAAGAGAACATGCAGTTCCAGCAAGAAATAGGAGCTGCCATTCAGAGTATGACTGATCAGATAGGGCAGATGGCCACTCAACTCACTGAGGAACAGTCTCAAGATTCAGAGTTACCATTTCAGACTGTTCAGATTCCAGATGATGATGATAGTGGCATCAACATAGAAGATGGGGAGAAGAGTCATGAGCTTACTACTGTGCCATGTACTTTCCCATCATCCTATGTCCCTACCCTTGCACCTGAGGAGAGTGATGAATATTTTGAGGAGCAGGCAGAAATAAGCAGTAACCCTGAACCAGGTAGACCACCTTCATCTTCCCACACTTTAGCAATTTTCAAGGAAGAGGAGGTAAACATACCTCAATTTGATTATGTTGATGATTATGTTGTTGAGGATTATGTTGATGATTATATTGTTGATGAGCATGCTTTTCATTTCCACTCTTTGCATGATGAGAAACAACTTTTGTCATCCTATCTGAATACTTCTTATCTATGCATTGAACATGAATCTGAGCATGTTGTTGATATTGTTTCTAAATTTGAAAGTGATTCATGTTCTGAGAGTATATTTGAAGTTCAGATTGATAAATTAGGATTGGGTGTTGTACCTCTACATGTCATTTCTTTGGAGCCACATTGCACTAACCATGTTGCAGGAGGTACACATGATATTGACCAACATGCACCCACACTGGAAGACAAAGGTGCCAGCATTCACGAAAGTTTCAACATCAACAGGCACCTGCTGAACCTGCTCATCAACAATCTTTGCTTCTTAGATCCAGCTGTGGATGATATCTCCCTGCTAGATCAAATTTGGAGGATGAAGCAATTCTTCCTCAAAACTTCCTTGCTGGATCCTGTGGTGGAAGACATCTCCCTGAAAGTCCAAAATTGGCAACTGCCACCATGATCAGAGGAGTTTTCTTTCTCTCTTCTCCCCCTTTCCCTACTTTTATTGCACTTGTCCATGATCTGTTCACTGTTTTGATTTTCGATCTTATGCTTATGACACATTGAGGACACTGTGTAGTTTAAGTGTGGTCTATTGGGGGAGATTCTGATTTTTCTTTGTTAGTTTTTGTTTTCCGTGTTAAATTTTTTCTTTTCTAGGTAGTTTTTGTTGTGTCTTGTGTACAGTTTTGCATGCTTTTCGTAAATTCTGGATTGTGGTTAGGTTGTCAGTTTTCCTTCACTTCATTGATACTCTGAGATGTTGGATTCCTTGCTTTTCTTTGCTTGGAAGATGATCATGATGTTTGAGAGTTGAATTGATTGTGACACAAATGCCCTGTGTGAGATTTGAGCCACTTGATGTTCTTTCTTGTGTGTGATATGTCTCTTGATTGCTTGCGCATATGTCTTGGATTGACTCTTTTTGATGATTCTTGATTGATAGGCATGTTTGGAAGTGATAAAGGCAGTTTTGTTCTTGAGCCTCTCTAGCCAAATAAGCCTACCTTATTGTGATCCTTTGATAACCCTTTTTGAGCCTGTACTTTCCCCATTTCTTTGTTTTGAAGCTCATACACTAGCCCTAAGTGAAAAACCATGTTTAACTTAACCTTAGGGAATTTTGGAGCTTTGGAAGTGTTTTGGGAACAAGTGTGGTCTTCCTGGGGGTTCTGATGAATTGGCTAGTTGGTTCCTCTTCTTGTTTTGTTTTGGTAAATATGTGGTGTATCTTGTCTCTTGAAATTGTGTGCTGAATAGAGTAAAAAAAAAGAGACAAGATGAAAAAAAAAAAAAGCAGAAAAATAGTGAAAAATGAAAAAAAAATAATAATAATGGAGTCAAGAAGAGGATGGAATTAGAGGTTGTGGGTGTGTTGAATGTGTTTACACTTGTTCCCCATTGCTCCTCTGTTCCTTATGGTTTGTAGCTTCTTATCCAAATATATCCTCCCTTGTCCTTGGCCCCATTACAACCATGAAAAGACCTTTTGATTTGAACATGCGTATGTGCTTGAGTGTTGATATTAGAGGCTTGCCAAGTCTGTTTGTGATTGCTTTCTTGAGTGCATTGAGTGACATTGATTTACCTTAAACACTTGAGAGAAACACTGATTGTATGCATCTGTGAGGCTCTGTTGCTTTTGATTCATCTCTTGAACTGATTGAATGTTTTCCTTGTATTGAACTGTTTGGATGATTCTTTGAGTATTTGCTTTCATTGACTCTATGTGGGATTCTGCCTATACCTTTTACCGTCCAGAATTTTGTGAGAATTGTGCAACTGTGTTTCTGTTTTGGATTCTTTGTTGTTTGTCTTTCGAGTCTGTGTCAGCTTCCTGATGTTTGAGTAGTTCCCTGATTTTCGTTTTGGTTTTGCCCAGGAATGCAAAAGACTAAGTGTGGTCTATTTTGATGAGTCGTTATTTCTTGAATTATATTTAGTTTATTACACTTAAATAAACCAGGGAATTGTGTTTAATTGTTTGTTATTTCCCCGTTTTCCGAATTCTGCTTAATTTGGTCGGAAATTTGTAATTGTGCTAATTTGGATTTTCTGAGCTGATTAAGTGCATTTTTGAAGTGCAGGAAAATTTCGGAAATACATTTTGGGACATCAGGAAGAATGCCAAACAAATCCAAGACTCTCCGCACAGACATTTTTGAATTAATTAAATTGTAATTCAGTAGTTTAGAATTTTTGAACCAACTCTTATATTTTGGGTCAATTTTTGGTAAATTAGATTAGACCCAAAATTAGAAATTAATGACTTGGCACCCTAGGGTTTTATTTGTGTGGACCCTACCCTAAAAAAAGGGACACACGACCTTAAAGAAAAAGTGCACAGCCGCCACTCACTATTGCTCGGGGGTCCTTGGTTTTGAGGTTTTTGTTTTTTGAACTTCTTTTTGGCATTTTGAACGCTGTCACGGTGGATGAATGGGAGAGATTTTGAATTTTATTTTCATTCTGCAATTGCTGTATTCATGAGAACCATGTTTTCTTTAATTTCTCATTCAATCAAAAATCACAAGGGTACGTCCAGTATTGTCCCACCACGGTGATTCACTACTTTTGAAAAGCGCATTCTATTTTGTCCAGCAGCTACCACGTCTTGGATGGAGAGGAAGGCGCATGCTGATTCCAGTAGGCTGTTCCAGTAGGTTGCACGACGAGCACGGAGATTCAATGAAGGAGCATTTTGCTGTGCACAATTATTCATACATAAAGAGTCTCGGTTTTTATTCCAGGAAGAGAAATGAGTGTTTCTTTCATTTAGAAAAGTGGTGCACGGTGTTTTATTGTCTATGAAAGTAAGGTTTTAATTTTCAATCAAGAGGGAGCTGGAGCAAGGGTGAGCTGCATACGGAACATCCTGGAAAGAAAAGGAAACGTGATTGATTTTTGAAGGCAGGAAGAGTGTTGTCATGGCCTGCTTGCACACGGAGGAACATTTCATTTTAAATGAATGTAGGGATGGTTACGTGAAAGAGTGGGGGCAGTCGTCAACCATGTTTTACTGGGATTGCAGTGCACGAAAAAAGGATGTCTAGTAGGTAGTGGGACACATGTGATTCACGGCTGCCACCTTCACTTGATTTTCTTTCTTTAGCTTTTCTACATTTCATTTTGTAATAGAAGTTGCTGCCACTAAGTGAATTTCATTTCGTTTTGGCTTGAGAAAGGGTGTGCACGGTGAATGAGGAATAGGTGTGGTGTCCCGTCCTGTGATGAATCGAAGTGCACACACGGTCACATCATGAAGTTTATTTTTTTTAATTCAGGAGTATGTAGTGCATTGTTAAAGTTGAGCAGCTGTCACGGCTTTGACACATTTTTCAAGATAAGCAAGCAGTAGTGTTGTCAAGGCTTGGAATGATCTTTGCACATTGCTGGAGTTTCATGCGGCATTAAAAGAGCACATTGTTGAGCACACAGTTCACGGTGCACATGGTTCATTTAATTTGTTTAGCGAGAATGAAGAGGTGATTAGATAGGGGTAGATATAAATGTACGGTGGTTAATGTTGGAAGAAGAAAAAAAATAATTCATTGCTTGGAGAAGTGGCGTCACGGCGTGAGTTGCTTAAAGGCACATGTGAGAGGGAAAAAGTGAAGCAAAAGGTGTTATTAAGGAGAGCACAAGGTGACACCCCTAAACCATTTTCCCACGTGAATTGGTGGAGATGGTGATTAATTATTGAGAACAGTGGTGTTACGGAAGGGGTTTTAAGTTTCTTTACTTCTTGATGAGTCAATATTTTATTGATTTTACTTAGTTTAATGTACTATAATTAATCAGGGAATTGTGCTTAATTGTCCAGTATTTTCCTGTTTTTACTAACTATGCTTAAATTGATCGGAAATTCTGATTTTTAACTAATTTGAATTATTTTAGCTAATTATTTTTATCAGTAATTACAGGAAAATTTTCTTTGAAAAGATAGCATGGTCATTAATGAAGGGTCACGGCTGGAAGGTTGTTGCAATTCATTTCTCTCTTTGATAATTGATATTTTGATTAAATGGGAATAATAGTGGTACGGTGGTAATTTCTCAGATTGCTTTTAAGAAAGGGGTAAACATTCCAAATTATTAAAGCACATGGAAGTCTTTTTACGGAAATGGCAAAAGTGAAAAAGTTATTTTCATGGCACACCTTACATTCTGATTCTTTCTTTTTCTCTATAACCAAAAGTTATTTCCTTTGTCACGGGCAGAGAATAATGGAAACACATTTGTTTTCATTTTAGTTCTTAAACAAAAGCATTATTACATGTGCCCCACGGAAATAATTTTAACACTTCTAGCCTTGAAGAATGCCTTTCGTGTAGTCAGTAAAACAACAACAAGCTCACGGCAATCAGCTCCTCCTTGAAGACTTGTCACAGTTTGGATTTTGGAGGTGCTGCCACAGCTGATCCAACAAGCGTCCGAGAAGCTTCATGGTGGGCAGCCACTCTCGATCCATCACATCCAGCAGCTCATGTCCAGCTGAGTTGGAGGAAGAAGCAAACACGGCTGGATGCACTAGGAGCTACCACCGGAGAGGAGCTGGAGCAAGAAAAGAAGTGGCGTTCAAGTAGCAGAGGAAGCTACAGCAGTTTATGGGATCCCACGGTTGAAGAAAGAAGAGAATAAGATTAGTTGGAAAATTGGAGGGACCCTCATCTTCTGTTGTTCCTCTCGGTCAGCAAGAGAAGTTGATTCAAAGAAAGTCCAGCAAGACATCACAGCATGGCTGGGGGAAGGCTGCAAGCAACCAGGAGCCAGCAGCCACCTTGGAGAGGAGATGCAGAGCACGTTGGGGAGGAAGGAGTCCAGCTGGGAGCTATCACGTATACCAGCCACATTCACGGCTATTTCTGGAAACCAAAGGCAGCAACAACAAGCATCCAATCCAGCAGCCACATGCAAAGAAGCAACCTGTACAGTTCGGCAAAGGGAAGCTTGGTCACGGCCAAGAGGAAAGCAACACACATTTTGAAGAAACACTCACAAGTCTAGCGCATGGAGGCAGCAGCTTTTGCACTCCAGCATGCACACACAAACAAAGAGAGCATAAGGAGGGCTGGTCCATCTTTACAGTAGCATTCACGTGAAGATGGAGGAGAAATGGAATGCTTCATGAATAAAAAAAATGGAGTAGTGGAAAGATGTCCCCGCATGTAAATCACACCTTTTGCTTTGGACTATGTCGGCAATGTGTGAGAATATTGCACACGACACTTCACATGAATGAATAGGCTTAATTAAAATAAAAGAAAGAGAGTGATATCGTGCACGGAGATGCAAATTCTTGTGGTGATTAAATTGAAAGAAGTCAAGAAGATTGCTAGTGGACAAAACTCCATGAGGAAATGACCAACACCATCACACGGCATTCAAAAGTGGAGGTCCCTTGTTTCCATTTTGCACCACCCAGTGAATTGGCTATAAAAGAGAATTAGCAGCCAGAGTAGAGGAAGACGGCCTGGAGGCCTGGAAGGGGCTCTCACATTCTTCTCCTCCAGGAGGCTCTCGGGTTTCTATTTTCCCAAACAGTGCACAATTGTAATTTTATTTTTGAAGCATGTAGTTCAGTAAAAGACGGTCACAGTGTAGCATTTTGTTCGGTTTGAAATTTTATCTTCACTGTTCAGTAGTTTTATTTCAAGAAAATTTTAATTTCAGTCACGTATTTTTA
Organism: Vigna nakashimae; assembly: GCA_034642375.1. Taxonomy (NCBI): domain Eukaryota; kingdom Viridiplantae; phylum Streptophyta; class Magnoliopsida; order Fabales; family Fabaceae; genus Vigna; species Vigna nakashimae. The sequence continues at coordinate 20,132,187 of CM067760.1, read as the reverse complement.
TTTTTATTATCTCTTTTATTTTACCGTTTATTGTTTTGTGCATCGTTAAATTTTACCGTTTCTGAATATTTATTGTTCCATTTCTACCGTTTGGTTTTACTGCTTTGAAATTTATTTGAGTGTTTTTAAATTCTCTTTGGTTTAAATTCGAATTTTAATTTTATTTACCATACAACACATCCACAAAACCCCCCCACTACGTGTTAAATCTAAGACCGAACCACAAATATTGGTCCTTGAGAGACGACCTAGGAGTCACCTCCTAGTAAACTATACTGTATTTCTTTTATGCACAATTTTTGTGAGCGGTGCGACCCGTTCATCATAAAAAATGGCGCCGTTGCCGGGGACCAATGGAGGTTTGGTTTTAGATTCTTGTTGTGTAAATTTTTGTTCTGTTAATATTTGTCTTTTGTGTGTTTTGTCTTTTGTATTTTTGTAGGCGACAACGACACCTTCAGCAAATTTTGGCGGCGTTGTCACTTCAGATCCAGGTTTTTGTTTTAGATTTTTACTGTGTTAATATATATTGTGTATATATGTGTTTAATTGTGCTATGTTCTGTATTTAGTTGTTATTAAAAAAAATTGAAAATTAAAAAAAAAAAAAAATTAATTAAAAATTTTTACTATTGATGTTCTGTCTTGTGTGTGCTTGTAGCATGTATAAATGTGTTTTGTTTTATCTGATTCGTAATTTTTAGTTTTTAGTTTTTACTTTTTATTTTTCCATGTCTACCTATTTTAATGTTGTGAATAATGCTTATTCTGCCAATGTCTGTGATTATGATTCTTATTCTGCATATTACTTTGATTTTAAATCTGCTGATTTTTATGATGAGAACAATATGTTCCATCATCCAATTTCTGAGAGCTCTCTTTGGGAGCCAGTTCCACAATATGAGAGTCAGCAGTATGATTCTCCTGCTCAAATAGCTCCTCAGCCTTCTACTTCTGAACCTACATTAAAGGAGTTACTAGAGCAGATGACAATGCAGAACATTCAGTTTCAGAAAGGGAACATGCAGTTCAAGCAAGAGAGCATGGAAACTCAAGCTGCCATGCAGAATCTGAGTGATCAGATCAGGCAGATGGCCACTCTTGCACCTGAGGAGACTGATGAAAATTTTGGGGACCCGGCAGAAGTAAGCAGTAATCCTGAACCAGGTAGACCACCTTCACCTTCCCACACTCTAGAAATCTTCAAGGAAGAGGAGGTAAGCATACCACAATTTGATTATTATGTTGATTGTGATGATGATCGGTATGCTAATGACTATATTCTTGCTGAGTCTGATTTTAATTTTTCCTCTGTGCATGAAGAGAACCGCTTTTTACTATCACATTCGAATGGTTATTCTTCATGCACTGAACATGAATCTGAATCTATGATTAATATTGCATGCAATTTAGAAATTGATTCATGTTATGAGGATTTATCTAAGGCTCAGTATGATGAATTGGGATTGGGTGTTATACCTCTGCATAACATCTCTTTGGAACCATATTGCACTAACCATGTTGCAGGAGGTGTACATGTATTGCATCAACAAACACCCACAATTGAAGACAAAGGTGCAAGCTTACAAAACGGTTTGAAAATCAATTGGCACCTATTGAACCCAATCATCAACAATTTTTTCTGCTTAGATCCAGCGATGGAAGACATTTCATTGCGAGATCAAATCTGGAGGATGAAGCAGTTCCTCCTCAAAACTTCCGTGCTGGATCATGAAATGGAAAACCTCTCCCTACATGTCCAAAATTGGCAACTGCCACCCTGACCAGGGGAGTTTTCTTTTTCTTTCTTCCCCGTTTTCCTACTTTTATTGCATTTGTCCTTTATCTGTTCAGTGTTTTAACTGATGATCTTATGCTTAGAACACGTTTAGGACAGTGTAGTTTAAGTGTGGTCTTGGGGGAGATTCTGATTTTTGTTTTTCTTATAAGTTTGTTTTTCCCTTTTCTTCTTAGTTTTCGAATTGTTATCTTTAAAAAAAAAAAAATTTAAAAAAAAAAAAAAAAAATTTATTCTGTTGTGATAAAATATTTTGTTTTAAGCATGCCAAATCTTTATTCCGATATGTATATTTATTTCTTAGTTTTCCAGTTGTTATCCCTTAAAAACAACATAAAAAAAAAAAAAAAACATTTTCAAAAAATTGTTTTGCGTGTAGTCCATAATTGCTCGGCCCTCAATTTCTTATTATTTCATACCAATATTTCATTAAAACATTTTCACTTCAGATCTCATTTATTTTCCTTATTTTCCTTCACTGTAAATACAATTTCTTAGTTGTTTTCATACAGATCTTTGATTGCAAATTTTTAGACTAAGAAAATATTTCATTCATCAATGCAAAAATTACAGTAATGGAGAAAAAGGATTGAACAGATCTGAAAATAAAATTGCAGTTGATATATGAAATTAAAAGATGTTCGGGGGTCGATCTTTAGTGATCGTTAATATTACAAACCAAATAAAAAAACAAAAACATCATAAAAACAACAAAAATATAATTGTTCAGATTACATGCCTTGTCCATATTCTGGCCACACTCGGCCAACAAAAACATAAAAAAAAAAAAAAAAAATAACATAAAACATTAAAACTGGAAGAATTCTCGAGCTGGTTGTGGTGGTCTAAGGGAGAGCTCCGTTGAGGGAGCTCTGGTTCGAAAAGTCACGAGCGGAGGCTTTGGTGGAGGAATTTCTCGTTCATTTCTGTCGTCATCGATGATGATCGGAACTGGAAACAGATTCAGCAGCCTCGGTGCCCTCATAATCACCCAGTTGTTTTCTTTCAAACAAAAAAAAAAACAAAATAATAAATAAAAAAATAAAAAATAAAAATAACTTGTGTTAATTATAGAAGAGGAATGGAAAATTCAATAGGAGGTGTGATCAGAGGTCTTACCGTACATGTACAGCGGCAGTTGTGAAAAGAGAGTGCCAGTAGGGTCTATCTCCGCTTGCCAGCGCTTGACCCGATTGCCGTGGTTGTTAAACCAGCAGTGTACGTTGTATTCGGTGGCTTCGCCGAAAGCCCTTAGTCGAGACGCGATCTCGACGACTTGCGCTCGGCTTGGGTGTGTGACTCCATAGTTGAATATTTTGGTCATCATCTTGATTTGATCGTCGGTAGGACGCCACCGTTGACTTGTATATCTCTCTGATTCCGTATCACTCATCCTTCCTCTCGTAATATACTAATCCTTAAATAAAAAATAAATAAATGTAAAAAGAACAAAAACAAGAAAAATAAGCATAACATAAATAACAATAAAAAAAAAAAATTTATTCAGTGTTTTCTTTATTTGTTCTTATTTCCTTTTAGATTTATTTTGTCCAGTCATGCTTTGATGTTTCAGTTTTTGGTCTCAGATCTGTTTCACGGTCCTTGCAAAAGGGTCCTAAACGGATCTACGTCCAGTGTCCTTGTCCATATTGTTCTTGTATATTCAGTTTCTGTGTTTTAGTTTTAAGTGGGGTACGTGGCGTTGTTCTACCCGATTGTCTCTGCCATACCTTCAAACGAAGGGAGATTAACGTCTGGTTTCCAGCCGATATACCCCTTAAGTTTTAAGACAATTGTGTTTTATGTGTTTTAAGTGTTTAGCAGGTGAAGAAGAAAGCGAATAAGAGCTGAAAATAAAGAAGGAACTGAAGGCTTAAATGAAAGCAGGAAAAGAAAGCAGAAAAAGAAAAAGAAAAAAAAAATGAAAGATCTGGAAAAAAGGAAAAGGAGAAGAAGGAAAGCAGGAAGGCATAACAGCAGAATAAGCAGAATGAAAGGAAAGAAGAAAAATGAAGCAAAGAGACGGCAGGAAAAGTTAAGCAAGCAGAAAGAAAAAGGGATCCAGGTGTAGAGGACTTACCTGGAGTAGTAGGGCTTGCAGAGGCTCCTCGAGGTTCTCAGACTCTTCAGAAGGCGCGGTGGCAGAGGCTCCGCGCAGACTCCAGATGCTCAGAAGAGAGAGGAGGAGAGAGGAGTAGAGAAGACAGGAGCAGAGAGAGAGTGGAAGTCAGGAAATGCCACTCAGGCGCTGAGATTGGCCTAATTATAGGCAAATTGTTTCCACTGTAGCAACAGTTCCGGTCGTTGCCACGGAGACTGTTGTCACAGTACCGGTATCCTTTTTCAGAAAAAAAAAAATAATAAAATAAAATAAAATAAAATAAAAAAATTTAATTAAATTAGTTAGCATCTACTGATGGGTGCTAGGTGTTTTAGACATCTGCTGATGGATGTCCCTGATAACATCTACTGATGGATGTTACTGAAAAATTTCTTCCCATTTTTCCTTACTTTTTATTGCACTTGTCTATATTATTTGACTGCTCTGAAATTGATAATCTGATGATTGTAACACACTGAGGACATTGTGTGATTTAAGTGTGGTCTACTGGGGAGAAATTTTGATTTTCTGTTAGTTTCTGTTAAGTTTGTATTTTGTGTGTTAAATTTTTTGTTTTTGAAAATTTTTTGTTTTTGAGTGTTAAATTTTTTCTGTTTTAAGTGGTTTTTAGTGTGTTTTGTGTGCAATAAATTTTACATTTTTCTCTTGATTTCTGGATGATGTCTAAAGTTGTAGATTTTTCCTTCACTTCATTAATACTTATGGTTTAAAATCCTTGTTTTTCTCTGCTTGGAAGATGATTATAATGTTTAAGAGGTTGATTTGATTGTAACGAATGCCCTGTGTGAGAATTTGAGCCACTTAATTTTCTTTCTTGTGTGATATGTATCTTGATTGCTTGCACATAGGCCTTGGCTTGATTCTTTTTGATATACTTGATTGATATGCATGTTCAGACGTGATAAAGGCATTTTTGTTCTTGAGCCTCTTTAGCCAAATAAGCCTACCTTGTTATTATCCTTTGATAACCCCTTTGAGCCTATACTGTATATATTTCTTTGTGTTGAAGCTCATACACTGATCCTAAGTGAAAAACAAATGATTACCTTATCCTTAGGAAAGTCTGGAGCTATAGAAGTATTTTGTGAATAAGTGTGGTCTCCTTGGGAATTCTGATGAATTGGCTAGTTGGTTCCTCATCATATTTTGAAATGATAATATATATCCTGTTGTGTGATAAAAAAAAAAAAAAAAAAAAAAAAGACAGGATGGAAAAAATTTGATGAGAAAAAGAGAAAAATTGAAAAATAATTTTGTGAATAATGGAGTCGGGAAGAGGATTGAATTAGAGGTTTGGGTGAGATTTCATTGTGTTTACATTTTTTTTTCCCTAGTGCACCTCTATTTCTTCTGAGCTATAGCTACTTATCCAAATTTATCCTCCCCTGTCCTTGGCCCCATTACAACCCAATAAAGACCTTTTGATCTGAACATGCATATGTTTTAAGTATTGATAATTAGAAGCTTGCCAAGTCTACTTGTGTTTGTTTTCTTGACTACATCGAGCTGATATTATTATTTACCCTAGACACTTGAGAGAAACACTGTGAGTGCATATGTGAGGTTTTGTTATTTTTGAATCACCTCTTGAACTGATTAATCATTTTGCTATGTTTTGAATTGCTTGGATGATTTCTGTAAGTATGTGCTTTTCTTGATTTTGTGTTGGAAAATTTCTACTTCTTTCATCTGTCCATAATTCTTGAGAACTCTGTAAATTCTTTTATTTTTCTTGTGAGTTTTATTTTCCTGTCTGTTGAGTTTTGTGTCACCTCCCTAAATGTCCTATCAACTATTCCCTGATTTGTGTCTTGATTTTGCCCAGGAGTGCAAAAGACTAAGTGTGGTCTATTTTGATGAGTCAATATTTTATTGATTTTACTTAGTTTAATGTACTATAATTAATCAGGGAATTGTGCTTAATTGTCCAGTATTTTCCTGTTTTTACTAACTATGCTTAAATTGATCGGAAATTCTGATTTTTAACTAATTTGAATTATTTTAGCTAATTATTTTCATCAGTAATTACAGGAAAATTTTCTTTGAAAAGATAGCATGGTCATTAATGAAGGGTCACGGCTGGAAGGTTGTTGCAATTCATTTCTCTCTTTGATAATTGATATTTTGATTAAATGGGAATAATAGTGGTACGGTGGTAATTTCTCAGATTGCTTTTAAGAAAGGGGTAAACATTCCAAATTATTAAAGCACATGGAAGTCTTTTTACGGAAATGGCAAAAGTGAAAAAGTTATTTTCATGGCACACCTTACATTCTGATTCTTTCTTTTTCTCTATAACCAAAAGTTATTTCCTTTGTCACGGGCAGAGAATAATGGAAACACATTTGTTTTCATTTTAGTTCTTAAACAAAAGCATTATTACATGTGCCCCACGGAAATAATTTTAACACTTCTAGCCTTGAAGAATGCCTTTCGTGTAGTCAGTAAAACAACAACAAGCTCACGGCAATCAGCTCCTCCTTGAAGACTTGTCACAGTTTGGATTTTGGAGGTGCTGCCACAGCTGATCCAACAAGCGTCCGAGAAGCTTCATGGTGGGCAGCCACTCTCGATCCATCACATCCAGCAGCTCATGTCCAGCTGAGTTGGAGGAAGAAGCAAACACGGCTGGATGCACTAGGAGCTACCACCGGAGAGGAGCTGGAGCAAGAAAAGAAGTGGCGTTCAAGTAGCAGAGGAAGCTACAGCAGTTTATGGGATCCCACGGTTGAAGAAAGAAGAGAATAAGATTAGTTGGAAAATTGGAGGGACCCTCATCTTCTGTTGTTCCTCTCGGTCAGCAAGAGAAGTTGATTCAAAGAAAGTCCAGCAAGACATCACAGCATGGCTGGGGGAAGGCTGCAAGCAACCAGGAGCCAGCAGCCACCTTGGAGAGGAGATGCAGAGCACGTTGGGGAGGAAGGAGTCCAGCTGGGAGCTATCACGTATACCAGCCACATTCACGGCTATTTCTGGAAACCAAAGGCAGCAACAACAAGCATCCAATCCAGCAGCCACATGCAAAGAAGCAACCTGTACAGTTCGGCAAAGGGAAGCTTGGTCACGGCCAAGAGGAAAGCAACACACATTTTGAAGAAACACTCACAAGTCTAGCGCATGGAGGCAGCAGCTTTTGCACTCCAGCATGCACACACAAACAAAGAGAGCATAAGGAGGGCTGGTCCATCTTTACAGTAGCATTCACGTGAAGATGGAGGAGAAATGGAATGCTTCATGAATAAAAAAAATGGAGTAGTGGAAAGATGTCCCCGCATGTAAATCACACCTTTTGCTTTGGACTATGTCGGCAATGTGTGAGAATACTGCACACGACACTTCACATGAATGAATAGGCTTAATTAAAATAAAAGAAAGAGAGTGATATCGTGCACGGAGATGCAAATTCTTGTGGTGATTAAATTGAAAGAAGTCAAGAAGATTGCTAGTGGACAAAACTCCATGAGGAAATGACCAACACCATCACACGGCATTCAAAAGTGGAGGTCCCTTGTTTCCATTTTGCACCACCCAGTGAATTGGCTATAAAAGAGAATTAGCAGCCAGAGTAGAGGAAGACGGCCTGGAGGCCTGGAAGGGGCTCTCACATTCTTCTCCTCCAGGAGGCTCTCGGGTTTCTATTTTCCCAAACAGTGCACAATTGTAATTTTATTTTTGAAGCATGTAGTTCAGTAAAAGACGGTCACAGTGTAGCATTTTGTTCGGTTTGAAATTTTATCTTCACTGTTCAGTAGTTTTATTTCAAGAAAATTTTAATTTCAGTCACGTATTTTTATTTTTATTATCTCTTTTATTTTACCGTTTATTGTTTTGTGCATCGTTAAATTTTACCGTTTCTGAATATTTATTGTTCCATTTCTACCGTTTGGTTTTACTGCTTTGAAATTTATTTGAGTGTTTTTAAATTCTCTTTGGTTTAAATTCGAATTTTAATTTTATTTACCATACAACACATCCACAAAACCCCCCCACTACGTGTTAAATCTAAGACCGAACCACAAATATTGGTCCTTGAGAGACGACCTAGGAGTCACCTCCTAGTAAACTATACTGTATTTCTTTTATGCACAATTTTTGTGAGCGGTGCGACCCGTTCATCACTTCTTCAAACATGTTCTTTAAGCGTTCATTTTAATTACCCGCCATTTTTAGTTTGCATTAAATTGTTAGTTCAATGTTGCACGTTTAATTTGGTTTAAGCACTTTTCATTTTAATGGTCTCTATTTTTTTCTTGGTTATGATATTTTAGTTATGATGTTAGTTTAACTGTTTTAATCCTGTGTTTACATTTGTGTTTTAAATTTGAGTTCAATTGCATTCACAAACCTTTCTCAAACTCCCTCCACTACGTGTTCGATCTGAGATTGAACCGCAAATTGGTCCTTGAGAGACGACCTAGGAGTCACTTCCTAGTACTATACTGCATTCTTTTATGCACAACTTTTGTGAGAGGTGCGACCCGCTCATCAACGAGCGCCCGAGAAGATGACGATAGAAGCTGTGTGAGCACAAACCGGACCTCCTCGAAGCTTCTCCGACGAAGAAGGATGCAGCGGAATGTTGAGGAACTCGAAATCGAAGAATGACTCGAATGAAATCTAAGGAAACCGAGAGTGAACACAACTAAACCCTAGACCTAGGTTTAAATGGTGGAAAATGGATTTTAAACGGTGAGAAAGGAGATTGAACGGTGGAAAAGGGTTAGATCGAAGTAAAGGAGGGTTCAATCGGTGGAAAATGGAAAGCGATGTGAAGAAAGGTGTTTAAACGGTCAAACTATGAACAAATGGTGGGAAAAGGCTGTGGCGAGGGAGAAACGAGAGTGACGAAGTGAATCTGTGAGGATAGAAGACTCACTGTGAAGAACAATGGCTGGCGACGAGAGGCTCGAGAGAGAAATGCTCTCGTGAAAGAAGAAACACAAAAAATGAAGACGCGCAAGGTGCAGTGAGGTGTGGTTGAAGAATGAAAGGGAGAGCGCTGACGCATGCTCTAATGAGGTGGCAGCAAAGGAGAGGTAGTGTGGAGGAGAGAAGCACCATGAAATTTGGAAAATGAAAGTGAGAGAGGTGCTTGGAAGGTGGCTAGAGGGAGTCTTTGGACTCTCTAGCATGTGACTTTCAAGAGAGAATTATTTCTGAAGGTCAGAAAATTAAATTCTCATTAAGCTCAAAAGTGCCAAAGAGAGGAGCTTGCCGTCCCAAGTTAGTGTCATTCCATCCAAGATTATTGTTGTAACCATACTGCACAGGGGAGAATTTACTCAGAAACTAATGCTCAAGATATCCCCAATCGGTAATGGATCTTAGAGGAAGAGAGTCTTTCCAATCCTTAGCTGCTCCTTGTGATGAATGCGGAAATGCCCCCAAGAAAATGTAATCAAGAGGGACATGTGGAGGCTTCATTGAGGAGCACATGATGTGGAACTCCTCCAAATGTCTATGTGGGCATTCTCCTGCAAAACCATGAAACTTAGGCAAGCAAATGTATCAGTCCAGAGGTGAGATCGCAATGAATATCATCCTCATTAAGTGAAACCGGCTCACAAAGAGCACTCTCAGAAGTTAGAGGATGAGTCATATTGTTCTCAACATAGAAATCAGCAGAATATACATGAAGACTATACTCAGAGTTAGATGCAGAAGGAGAATCATAATCATAGGCACAGGCACAAAAAGCACTATTCACATAACCAGAATAGGTAGATATGGAAAAAGAAAAATACTAAAAATTACGAAACAAATAAAACACAACACATTTATACATGCACCACGCACACAGAAAACAGAACATCACATCACAACACAAGAAAAAACACAACACACATTGACACAACAAAAAGACCTAAGACTGAACCATTGGTCCCCGGCAACGGCGCCATTTTGTTGAGAGGGTCGCACCTCACATAAAAGTTGATTGCAAAATTAATGCAGTATAAGCTAGGAAGTGACTCCTAGGTCGTCTCTCAAGGACCAAATGTGGTTTGAGTCTTAGGTCAAACACGTAGTGGGGGGTTTGGTGAAAATGTTTTTGTGATTAGAAACGAACTAAATTAAAATTGGGAATTAAACACTATCGAATATAAATAAAAACATTAAAATGGAAACTACAAGAGATAAATATCCAAACACAATTCAAGCTGTAAACATGCAACGGTTACACTAAAACATTAAATACACAATGTTGTCATCTATCCTACGCATTCACAACCAAAGAGAAGAAAATCAACTCAACATGATATAAAATATTTTAAGGCAAACAAAGTAAAAGAAAATAAAACTTCTCAACTGTGACCCCTTCATTTACCAAAAGAAACTGAAATTGTAAATGCTTCTAAAACACTCTTTAGCCGTGACACTTCATGTGTTGCATGCAAAGGAATTTAAAATAATTGAAGTGCTCTTTCTTCCATCACAGTGCATTTCCAACATCTATTATATTTTAATTCATATGCTCAACCCATTTTCCAAAAGCAATTGAAAACACTTTAATTGATACCTATCACCGTGCAACTACTACTTCAAGTTGTCCGTTCACAAAAAAATAAAAGAAATGCTTCAAATGGTCGTGGGCCACTTCTTTCTTCACGTGAATCAACTTTCACGGTTCCACTTTTGCTTTCTAAATGCCAGCTGCAATCTCCACACAAATAAATCAAATTCTCTCTTAATTTTCTAAATGAAAGAAGTGCTTCCTTTTGCTGCAATAAACCAACGCCCCCTTCCAATATTTTGTTGGACCGTTCACCTAATCACCTTGCTATTCTCCACCAAAAATCATTTCTCCTCTCTCATCCATTCTCGTCCAGCACAACTTAAAAGAAAGAAAGAAAACTCCTGAATCACCATCCAAATTAAATCACGTGACAGCAGCAACACCATTTCTCCAAAGCAAATATTTCTTCTCTCAAAATTATCACCAAACAAGTACACCTACCCCCATCTAATCACCTCTTCATTCTCAAAGTAATAAAGGAAATGCATTGTTGCTGCTGCCAACGTCCCATCACCTAGACTCCCACCTAATCTACTTCTCATTTCATAAAAACAAAAGAAAAAGCTACTATCATTCCAGCAACTGTAACATCCCTTTTATTCATTCTAGCAAAGAAAAGAAATTCATCACCGCTGCTGCTTGCTTCCGGAACACCACACACTTCCTTTCAAAATGAAATAGCAACCTAGATGGAATTCTAATTCAAGCATGAAAAAGAAAACCGAGACCGGACACCATCCATGATTAAAAGCAAAATGAATTCACGCTGGAATCAAAACCACCGTTGGAAGCAACATTCAAAAATTGTCCAGTAACATAGTGCCTTTTTTTTTATTTCATGAGAGACAAGAAAAACGCTCCAAGCAAAGACCCCTGAGGTTGGCGGCTGGAGCTCCTTCTTTAATCACCCCGTGCCTCCTATTCACGTACTGGGCCTGACAATGATGACCGAAACCTCCTCAAGTTTCATGAACCAAAATGAAATTAAAATCGCCCATTGAAACGTAACAGCCTCCTGGTTCTCTTCAATAAAAAAAACAGCGTTCCGGCCAAAGAAAACTTCAAAAACCAAAAGCCTAAAAACCAAAGACCGAGAGAGTGAGTGTCAAAATGGCAAGTGGCGGCCTGTTCTACTCTCAAGGTCGTGTGTCCTCTTTTCTTAAGGGTAGGGTCCACCCAAAAAAAATTAAAAACCCTAACCTAAAAGGCAATGTCCTACAAATGGGTTTTTTTTACAAAATTGCCCCTAAAAGGGTCCAAAACACCTAATTCTAATTAAAGGCTTCTAGAAAACGAAATTACAACTTTAATTAGAATCTAAATGACTAAATGTTGAGCCTTTGAGGGTGTCACGCCATATCCCAATTCTCCAGATGGTGTTTCCACAACTTTCCTGCAACCAGAAATGCACTTAATCACCTCAGAAAATCCAAATTAGCACAATTACGAATTTCCGACCAAATTAAGCAGAATTCGAAAAACGGGGAAATAACAGGCAATTAAACACAATTCCCTGTTTTATTTAAATGCAACAAACTAAATACAATTCAAGAAATAACAACTCATCACATAATATTCACTCTCTTCATAAAACCAATGATTTATTTTATCAATTTCTTTTTCCCAAGCTAGGTATGTTAATGCACCTATGTCTTTACCAAAGGATGGAAGATTCCTAGCTTGTTTAAACATTTCATCAACATTATCTAACCTAGAAGACGTATATGAACTATAAGAAGACATCTTTGTTTTTAAAAGTTTTCTTAATCTAAAGGGTTCAAAACTTTCACTTAGACAAGTCCCAGGTAAGAGAGGTGAGCTAAAGAGCTGCTTAAGTACCAAGTCTTGCCTTGCCAGAAATGTCTTAGGCTACTAACTAATTATCCCTTAAACTAAAATCACCTTTAGAAACAAAGTACAAAACTCAAACAATCACAAACAAATTAAAAGACTAGACTCTCGGACTCTAATGTGATAAGGCTTAGAGTTTAATCCCTTTTAGCCTAAATCACCCCTAAACGTAAAACACAAAGCAAATCAATATTAAAGTCTACTCCTATGGTGAGGCTTGTTGCTTTGGCTAACAAGACACACTCACCTGTCTAGTTATGCTAAAATTAAAGCAAGTTAAAGTTGCCAAGAGTTTGAAAGAGCACCAAGGACTCTTCCAAAGCACTTGGACTTTATAAAAGGCCTTTTTTACAAAAACAAGCTAAAGCTAACAGTAGGCTAACACAAGCCTATTACAAACAAATTGATGAAAACAATTACAAAGAAAACAAGCTATGCTACTAGTCTTGTTCTTGAACGTTCTGGGTACGGTTCACTGCTGCAGGGCTTCACTTGATCAAAATATGGCTTTCAACTACCTCTCTCAGCTTAATCAGGAAGGTGCTTCGTTCACTCCTACAAACACTTTTGATAACTTGGATCAATGTTCAGTCAAACAGATTGCATGAGACAACAATATGCATTATAAAAGACGATTCCCTTTCTTTTGGCTGCACAAGCTTTCCCCTGAGATTCTACTGCTGCTCAATTAAACTTTAGATAGCTCCATTTATTCTCTGGCCTTCACCGTGTGCAAGTGTTGTGTTGCTTCTAAATGCCTTTCAAGAAAGAACTCCTATCCCACGTAATGTTGTAGTTTATCTATACACCAAGATCCCAGAGAAACAAAAGAATTAGTATTTATAACAGCACAGTTCAGATTGGATTATTATCAACACAGAAAAAAAAATCCCAGCCCTAATCTAAACTTTCTCCCTACATTGGTGTTTTTGAACCCTTAAAGGATTATTGCAGCTTCCAAACAACAATTACAACATCCAATTTATTAGTCTGAATTGACTCAAAGAAATAGTTTGCCTACGTTAAATCTGCTAAGCCAATAATAACACTAGACCAGCACTACCACTTAATGTATAGATGTCCAAACTTGCTAAACCAAATTCAATTTTCAGGAACAGTTAAACCATGTGATATCCAAGTATAATATTCAATCAAATATGGTTAACTATTTCTAATCAGGCACAAATATACCACGAAACTACACAACAAAATGAAGAAACTCCTTATTCAACTTGTTGTAGTTTATGCAGGTAGCAAAGCTCCTTTTGCTCCACTGTAGGTATTCTTGTGTTAGACTTCCCACACGTACAAACTGCTTTTGAACAATGTTAATCAGAACAAATACTGCACAACTAAATGGTTAGCACATTGCAAGTTCAGAAGTTATTTCAGCACTTAAAACAAAAACACCTCTCAACAAGAAATTTGGTTCTTAGATGCAACCACACAAAACTCACAAACTTAGGTTTCTCTCTTAAAGCTTAAAGCACTCAAAATGAAAAGGTTTGTAAGGGAGATTCTCCCTTGGCAGTTCAAAGTTGGAGAATCTTTTAGACCACCACCACCTAAGATGCTACCAAGCACACAAACCTTCTTTCAAATTCCAGAAACCAAAGTGTAAAAGATTCTCAAACAAGAATGGCTAGGCTAAGGTCAAAATCAGAAACCAGAACAGAACAGGACAACCACAAGAATGGAATGACAACATGATGGACAAATTTATGAGCACCAAAATATGATGTCACAAACTTGTTTCACAATCGGCAAGTATGACCGAATCGTTCAAGTAATAAACTTGGTAAGACCAAGTATCGTTCTTCCCAAAGGACTCACGGCCTAGTTTAGTTATGTGATTTGTTGATTAGCTAGGACTTACAAACGAAATATTTAGGGTTCAATATGCAAAGACGAAAATAAACATGTATGCATGAAATTTGATCAATGGCAAAGACAAAAGATAAACACTTTCAATGAAATATATGAATGAATATGTTGTTGGGGGTCAATTTCATCTCATCCACTCTCATATATTTTAGGAATTCAACATTCAAATCACCATTGTTAATGCCACTCTCTAAAGTACCATTCTAGATGGCTTCTCCCTAATCACGAGTTCATACAATTCCTAGCATTCCTAATGATTAGTTCATGAGTGCAGGAGCTTAACGACAACCAATATAATATTGTCAGTATAATATTGGGAGAAATTCCCCGGATCTAGACTTCCCCGTACGTGTCCGTATCGACAAAACCAATAATCATGCATGGAATGAGTTAAACTATGCAAGCATTGAGCAAAGAGGAAAAACCCTAACTAATGATGAAAGAAAGCATATGTCTTAATTAAAAGATGTAAACAACAAATTCCATATATGAGAGCTTCAAGAGATTACATTGATTCCCCAACAAACATACAAGGTTTAGTTCACCATATTCATGGTGAACCTAGATGAATATCAATGAAAGAATGAAAGAATAAACCCAATAAAGGTGAAGAGGTAGCCTGAGCATCCAAGATCCTCCTTCAAAGGGGTGAGAAGAGAGAGTGTTTGCCTCGTTTCTGCCAAAGATACCTAATTCTAGGACGTGCAAGTCCTTATATACTAATCTAGAGTTACAAAAGATTACAAAAGCCCAAGCCCAAAAAGTGCCGCTCAGCGGTAAATACCGCTCAGCGGTGACTGCGCGTCACTTTCTTCCCCTCAGCGGCCAGTTTGCCCCTCAGCGTGACTCTCGCAACCTCCTGAGTGCCGCTCAGCGGTAAAATGCCGCTGAGCGGTGCCTTTGTCTTCTCTTTTTGCACTCTTTCTTGTCTTTCTAATGTCACCTCTCTCCTTCTTCACTCTTTTCACTAAATTCACCTTAAAACCTGCACAAAAACACTTAAATCAAGCATAAACCTGTCCAGCTCTCTTATTTATGAAAATATAGATAAACTGCATGATTTCAAGCTAGTTTTTAAGTCTAAAGGTTGCTTTTAGTATCACTTTTAAGCATGAAAATAACAGTTTTTCAACTGTTATCACAACCCGAAACTTAGAACTTTGCTTGTCCTCAAGCAAACAAGATGTAACTCAATCTTCAACCAATTCATATGACGGTTCACTCATTCAAAAATTCTTTTTTTCAAGATAAGTAATAACTTCACTCAAACTTATGACCAAGAGTTCAACCAAGATGTGCACATGCTTTAGTGTTCACAAAGTCATTTAAGTTCCAACAAATGCTATTTTTCATGAATGATCAATCAATTAAGCATGAATGTTTATGTGCTTATGGAATATTTCCTCAATAGGTAAAGTGTTTCACTCAACACACAAGTGTATAAGAGGTAAAGTGTTTCACTCATTCACTCCACTATCACAATGTCACATGAATCAACTTTGCCTTTCATTTTACCACAATCAAAAACATTCACAAGCATGCATCATCACAAGGGCTTTTCAATGGCTTATAATGTGGCTGGGCTAACAAGAAAATTGGTTTTTCTGGATCACAAAATCCTTGAGTTAAGAGAATCATAACAACACAATTATTCTTATTCTTCCCAACTTGCCTTTGCATTTGCATTTGCATTGAGCTTTACTTCTTTTTCTTTTCTTTTCTTTTTCTTTTTCTTTGCATATTCTTACTTTTTAGCTCTTAGCTCAATGCTTTTCCTTTTTCATGTTTTCCCAACAACCCCAAACTTGAACATTTGTCAATACCACACAAGATATTCAACTTAACTCAAGGTAAAGATTTTCAATCAAGGGTTTTCAGTGTATGTTCAAGGCTATGGGTTCAAATGATAGAACACAAAGTGTTCTCTTTTAGTAGGCTAACTTTATGAATTTGGCCAATAAAAAGGGTTCCAACAAACACGGCCTTGATCACATGATGCAAAACAAGCAATTGATTCAATCATAGAAAACCTGGGCAAAATCATTCATGCTTTCAAAGTAATATCATTCAACAATAACAACTCTGGAGCTCAAAACCTCACATATAAGCTCATTCACATTTGACATACATATCCTGCTTAATTTCACAATCACAATCATGATATCATGCATTTGTTCACGAAGCTTGTGAATCACCTGTATAAGCATTTATTGTGCACATCATCTCAACATCAATCAATCAATAAGCATCATCAAGCATTACTTATCACACAATCACAGTTAATAGCAAACCATCATAAGAAACCAGGTGTTCAATAGAGTACATTAAACCCTAATCTAAAAACAAAAACAAATAAGTTCAGAAAACTTAAACCACAAAAGCATAATCATATGATAGCATTCATCAGTAAATGCTATCTCAGCTCCTCATCAGTCTGAGCTGTCCTCTGTATCTTCCTCCTCCTCTTCATCATCATCATCATCAAATGCATCCTCCTCCTCAGCTTCATCTTCTTCCATATCTCTGGCTGAAGCTTCAGCTGCTTCAGCTCCTCCATGCAATGGTTCTTCTGGCCAAGCTACCACATTATGGAATTCATCCATAGTCCACCTGTGTGCTGGAGGGGTATCATACATCCCCACTATCATCTCAGCCGTGGCCACCTGCCCTCTGTGGATGGACTGCAACTGAGCACCTATAAGAGACATATACATGTCCCTCATCTGGAATGGTTCTGCTTCATGTGTATCAGCAGATGTCCGGCTCTGTGCTGGCCCTCTCTCTCTACGAGCCTGGCGTGGTGGAACTGGCTGAGCTGCCTCCTCACCTCCACAGTACTGTCTGTAATAGGCCTCATCTATAGCTTTTCTTGGCCTCTCAAATGGTGGAACAGAAGTGTCCACCCCAGCTTGCTTGCAAAGGTGAGTGATCAAAGAAGGATGTCACAGTGGTGCTTTGTTGTTTGAGGTGTTAGCACACACACTAATCTCATCAGCTATCACCTGCCCAATATTAACATTCAAGTTTCTGATAGCACAGTAGATGAATAGTGCCCTGCTGAGAGTGATATCTGACACATGTGAGCATGGCTGAATGTTGGCATGAGAAAATGCCATCCAATACTTTGCAAGAGGAGTCAAATCTGTCCTCCTAATGTTAACCACTGCGCCAGATCTATTCCTTTGAAATTGTCCTCCAGGTATGCACAATACTCTCTCAACATCCTCAAAGTCAGCACCTTCCTCCATGCTAAGAGCAAACTGACATTGCTCACCAGCCCACACAGTATCCAGGAAGTTGTTGATGGAATCAAGATCATACCTGATGGCATGGCCTCTGACATAGCCCAAATAATTCTCAGCTGGATAATCACCAATCTTTTTTGCATTGGTGTAGAATTCCTTCACCACAGCTATGTTGGCAGGCGCTGGATAAGTGGCTAGCTTCCCCCAATCATTCCCTAACACTTGCTCTCCAAATTGAGGAGCAAAGTTAGGTATCATTCCAACCTTTCTCTCCATTAGAAGTCTCCTGTCCTGAACCACCCTAAAGTGCTTCTCATGTTTCCTAGAGAGGAACCTGCCATTATGGGGCTGCTCTGGTTCCTTTTCCTTTCTCTTGGTTGCCATGGTTTTCAATCTCTTTCCTGAAGAGGATGCCATTCCTGCATTCAAACACAATTACAAAACCACAGAACATGATGTTAATCATTAGTAAACACAGAACACGACTCCTTTCGAAGCTAAACCACCGCTGAGGGCCAGAATTTCCCCTCAGCGCCACCAGTACTACAATCCAACACGCAAAAACCAAAAAAAACCAAATCTGGCAGAGTGCCGCTAAGCGGTAAATGCCGCTCAGTGGTGACCTGCAGATTTTTTGCAAATCTCGTTTTAAAACTGTCCTAACTCCACCCAAATGCAATTTTCAGTTTTCCAGTTCATAATCAAGCAGTTTAATCGGTTCAAACATCAAATATATCATCAAATCATGCATAGAAATCAAAACCCCTAAATATTCATGCTTTGACAATCATATTCAATTTCAAGAACCCTAGAATGAACAAAATGCATTTTACTTACTTGGGTGGAGATGCTAGATGATATGAGAATGCTTCCAAACTAGAATGCTCTCTTCCAACCCCAAACTTTGATGGCACACTAGTGAGAAAGTGAGTGGAAGAGAAATTTTTCTAAGAGGGAAGAGTAAAAAGATGTGGGAAACCTAAGAGAAGATATGTGGAAGTGTTTGTGCAGAGAAGGGCTTGAAAGAATGTAAAAACGCGCAGCTTAGGGTTTAAAAATACCCCAATGGGCTCGGGTTCCGCTAAGGGGAACTAAAGCCCATTCTGCGAGAGTACCGCTCAGCGGTAAATGCCGCTCAGCGGCACTTTCGTGAAGTGCTCCTCTCCTTCTTTTCTTGACCTACGTGCCTCCTAGACATACCCCTCACTGGTTCCCTGCAATTCAATGTTAAAAATGCTTATGCAAACCCTAACTAAAATAAACAAACAGAAAACAATCAATCAACTGGGTTGCCTCCCAGGTAGCGCTTGTTTAACGTCACGAGCCTGACCCAAAATCCACCAACACCCATCAGTAGGTGTTTCGAACTTACCAGCACCCATCAGTAGGTGCAAAAATCTTCTCACCAACACCCATCAGTAGGTGTTACAAACTTAGTATCCTTCAGTAGATACTTAACCACCTAGCATCCTTCAGTAGATGCTGTATCCAACAAAATATTTACAAAATAATGTCCACATATTAAAAGTTACAAAATCAAAAGTTTGTTAATCCACTGGGTTGCCTCCCAGTAAGCGCTCTTTTAACGTCATTAGCTTGACCCAATAAAGCTCAAGTTCCTTCTTCTTTTTCTTCTTTCTACTGAACTTCTTCAGAAATTTGATCAAACCAGGAACCTGTTGCAGTGTCTCAATCATAGGAACTTTAATCTCCAATTTCTTGAAGATTTCCATAAAGCGCTCAAATTCCTTCTTCCTATGATACTTCTTTGGATGAGGAAGAGGTTTTTCATATGATTCTTTCTTTTTTTCTCTCGTCCTCTTTTTCTTTTCTCTCACTTTCTTTTTTTCTTTTCTTTTTCTACTCACCTTCTCAATCTTCACACAAATTTTCTCTTCTTCTTTCTCTTCTCTCTCTTTTCTCTCTTCTTTTTCCAACTCAACTTTTTCAACATTTACTCTCACTAGCTCTTGACACTCTCCCTTGGGGTTAACCTCAGTATTAGCCCCAAAATCCGTGTCAGGCCTTTCTTCCAACTGCTTGGTAATCTGCCCCATTTGAATCTTCAAGTTCTTAATAGCAGCTTCAGTGCTCTTTTGAGAAGATTCAGTTTTCTGTATAAATTGCTGAAGAATTTCCTCCATCCTCATGGACCTTTCATTAAGCATAGATAACTGTTGCCATAAGGTGGGTTGCTGCTACTGCTTATTATATTGACCCGCTTGCCCAGTTTGCCCTTGACCAATGCTTGGGTGTGGTTTCCACCCCTCATTGAAATTCTCCTGACTGTATGGAAATTGATTGGCCATGAAGTTAACATCCTCTAAAGCTTCTGCTGGACAGGCGCATTGACCATTGATATGATCACCTCCACATAATTCACACAACTGTGATTGAACCTGTGCAACAGTCTTTAACTCTTTTGGCAGTTGTTCAAGTATCTTTGTGAGATTCTCCAATTGTTGAGTTATTAACTTGTTTTGAGCTATCAAGGCATATTTGGATTGCAACTGTAGAACTCCTTTTTGTTGAATAGGAGCTCCTCTTTCACTGTTCCACTTGTTGTCATTAGTAGTCATGTTTTCAATTATTTCTGTGGCTTCCTCTGGAGTCTTCCATTTTATATTGCCTCCAGCTGAGGCGTCAAGCATCATCATGGTTTGTGAACCAAGACCTCCAAGGAAGATTAGGACTACTTCTCCTTCGTTAAATCCATGAGTGGGAGTCTTTCTTAATAGGCTTTTGTACCTGTCCCATGCGTGACCTAGTGTTTCCTCCATGCCTTGTCTAAATGAAGAGATCTCTTGCTTCCCTTTGTTGATTTTAAAGCTTTGTTGCTGCCATTGTTGTTGTGGTTGGTTCTCAAATTGTCCGGCAGCTTGCCAAAATTGGCTTTGATCCATGCTTGAGTCATGTTCCCACCAGTGGTTGAGATTACTTTGGTAGAATTGAGTGCCCATTAAATTCTTGTTCGAATTGCATCCTGCAAACATTAGGCACAAAACTCTACAAAATATTTGTTAGCACAAAAAGATATAGGAGAAGATATATATTCAGAAGATAAAAGATTCAGAAGATAAAATAAAATAAGATAGAATAAAATAAAATAAAATAAAATCTAATCTAATCAAATAAGATAAAATAAAATCTAATCTAAGCAAATAAAATAAAATAAAATCTAATCTAATCAAATAAGATAAAATCAAATCAAATCTAATCTAAGCAAATAAAATAAAATAAAATCTAATCTAATCAAATAAGATAAAATCAAATCAAATCAAATCTAATCTAATCAAATAAAATCAAATCAAATCAAATCTAATCAAATCAAATAAGATAAAAACAGAAAAATAAAAACAAAAAACAGAAAAATAAAATAAAATCAAATAAAATACAAACTGTAAAATATAAACAGAAAAAAAAAATAAAAAAAATAAAAAAAAATTCGAAATTTAAATTAAAAATAAAAAAAATAAGTCAAAGATAATCAATAATCACACAAATTAACCAGTTAAACCAGAGTCCCCGGCAACGGCGCCAAAAACTTGATGGACAAATTTATGAGCACCAAAATATGATGTCACAAACTTGTTTCACAATCGGCAAGTATGACCGAATTGTTCAAGTAATAAACTTGGTAAGACCAAGTATCGTTCTTCCCAAAGGACTCACGGCCTAGTTTAGTTATGTGATTTGTTGATTAGCTAGGACTTACAAACGAAATATTTAGAGTTCAATATGCAAAGACGAAAATAAACATGTATGCATGAAATTTGATCAATGGCAAAGACAAAAGATAAACACTTTCCATGAAATATATGAATGAATATGTTGTTGGGGGTCAATTTCATCTCATCCACTCTCATATATTTTAGGAATTCAACATTCAAATCACCATTGTTAATGCCACTCTCTAAAGTACCATTCTAGATGGCTTCTCCCTAATCACGAGTTCATACAATTCCTAGCATTCCTAATGATTAGTTCATGAGTGCAGGAGCTTAACGACAACCAATATAATATTGTCAGTATAATATTGGGAGAAATTCCCCGGATCTAGACTTCCCCGTACGTGTCCGTATCGACAAAACCAATAATCATGCATGGAATGAGTTAAACTATGCAAGCATTGAGCAAAGAGGAAAAACCCTAACTACTGATGAAAGAAAGCATATGTCTTAATTAAAAGATGTAAACAACAAATTCCATATATGAGAGCTTCAAGAGATTACATTGATTCCCCAACAAACATACAAGGTTTAGTTCACCATACTCATGGTGAACCTAGATGAATATCAATGAAAGAATGAAAGAATAAACCCAATAAAGGTGAAGAGGTAGCCTGAGCATCCAAGATCCTCCTTCAAAGGGGTGAGAAGAGAGAGTGTTTGCCTCGTTTCTGCCAAAGATACCTAATTCTAGGACGTGCAAGTCCTTATATACTAATCTAGAGTTACAAAAGATTACAAAAGCCCAAGCCCAAAAAGTGCCGCTCAGCGGTAAATACCGCTCAGCGGTGACTGCGCGTCACTTTCTTCCCCTCAGCGGCCAGTTTGCCCCTCAGCGTGACTCCCGCAACCTCCTGAGTGCCGCTCAGCGGTAAAATGCCGCTGAGCGGTGCCTTTGTCTTCTCTTTTTGCACTCTTTCTTGTCTTTTCTAATGTCACCTCTCTCCTTCTTCACTCTTTTCACTAAATTCACCTTAAAACCTGCACAAAAACACTTAAATCAAGCATAAACCTGTCCAGCTCTCTTATTTATGAAAATATAGATAAACTGCATGATTTCAAGCTAGTTTTTAAGTCTAAAGGTTGCTTTTAGTATCACTTTTAAGCATGAAAATAACAGTTTTTCAACTGTTATCACAACACAAAAGAGCAACTGACTCAAGATTAACTCTAATGAAACCATAATGAATCTTCAACATATATGAAACCATAATGAATCTTTCTTGAATTTTGCAGCGCTTCAAGAGTACATCACCTATTTCAGAGGATACAATTAAACAGATAAGGCAGGAGTGGACCGCTTATCTTTTGCAAAGATGGAGTTAGGAATAGTTTTATTTCTTTTTGAACATTGCTTAGTTTTAGTTTAAGTTTTATGTTGATAGTTTTGGAAGTGGATTCAACTCCACATTAAGTAGAACTTTGTTTATAGGAAACATATATTTATATTATTGCAAAATTGTTCTGGGACAATTTTCTGCTTTTCAAGTGTGGTTTTATTGCAAAAATAAATTAATTTTTAAAAAAAAAAGCCAGTAGACGTCGGTTAGTGCACTGTCGGACGTCTATAGACGTCTGGCAGTGCACAAACGGACGTCCAACCCCAGCCCCTACCACAAACAATTCAGGAAACTGGACGTCCGGGGAGGGAGGAACGGACGTCTATATAGACGTCCGGTGTTCCAGGCCGGATGTCTATATAGACGTCCAGTCTAGCACACAGGACGTCTATATGGACGTCCGAGGGTGTACACTGGACGTCTATATAGACGTCCAGCCTGACACACCGGACGTCTATATAGACGTCCGGTGTGAATCCCCTGACGTTTGAGTAACGTCACCCACAAAGACGTTGGGGGAAGATCGAACATCCAAAGGGCAAAAGAACGAACGTCTAAAGCCTTTTCTGCACTAGTGTATGCTATATAATTGATTTTATTACTGAATGTATGTCTGATGTTTTATAAAAGGAAAACCACAAGCACTTATGTTGAACTTTTAATTTTGTGGCCAAACAGAAGTTTTAAGTCGACTTCATTATGAAGTAAGTCGATTAAAACTCGTGGCTTTGCACAAACCATTTTCAAAGTGTGATATAAGATTTTCAAAGTGAAAGTTTTTCAAAACTTTGTTTAACTGTGTTACATAGTGAATTACATGCAATCTGCATTCGACTAAGTCTCTTATAATTTTGAAATTCTGTTAATGCTTAAATTAAATGTTACAACGACTATATTTTTAATATGTTGACCAAGCATTAAATGTGATTTGACTGCATTAATTGCACATTCAATTAACTGCATTGATTGTTGCTAACTGTTATAACAAAATTGTTATATTCGACTACATTAGTAGCTAAGTCGATTAAAATGCGTCTGAATTGTGTTTAACTATAAATTGACGCGAACTTGATTTCTGTAAGAACTTTTGTGAATCTAACAGTTTGTGATATCTTTTGCGGAAAGTGTATTCTTACAGAAAGAGAAAAAGCGCTCCAAGAAAAACTTGATCATTATAGTGCATTGGTTTCTTGTGGTTGGAAGGACACTGGATGTATGCTTGGCCGAACCAGTATAAAAACTCATCATATCAACGTCAATCAATATCTAAGCATCATCAAGCAATACTCATCATGCATAAATAACAAGCAAACCATCATAGCAGATAAAGTTTCAAACTGAGTACATCACTGATGCGGCTGTCGCGGCCCATCAAATTTGATGTGCATTAAAAATGCAGTATAGTGTTAGGAAGCGACTCCTAGGTCGTCTCTCAAGGAGCAAATGTGGTTCGAGTCTTAGGTCAAACACGTAGTGAGGTGTTTTGAAAGTGTTTATGTGCTTAGAAATGAACTAAATTAAAACTGGAAATTAAATACAACCAAAAATAATTCAAAACATTGAAATAAATGAAAAAAGCATAAAGACCGAGGGGTAAAAGTAAAACTGAAATGTACAACTTAAAGATGAACATAAAAAACAGCATAATGAACGAAAACAATAAACTAAACAGACAACAAATGAAGACAAGCCGAACGGAAAAATTAGAGACTGAACGATCTAGACGCAACAAAACCAGAAAATGCATAATTCATCAGGATTTGAAAACAAAATGCTGGAACAGTAAACGCGCAGAAAACGTAACAACACCCAAATTGAAATGCACCAAATGAACTTAAACACTAAACGCAACAATAGAAGTATCAGTAAAACTAAACCGAGATTAAAATAGCACTTGAAAACAAGATGAACAGTAAAACGTAACAGATAATAAAAGTAAAAACACTTGGATAAAAAATGAAATGCACATTGCATGAACCACTTGGAAAAACAATTTATAATTAAGAAAATACATCTTGCGGTTGGAATAGAAATTCAAGGCAAAGAGTAAGCTAAACATCAAAAGCAATTCATCATAGCACAAAGAAAACGCGTTAATAGTGAACTAAATTGCAATTGTTGAACCGGTGAAAATAACCTTAAAACATGTAACCCGTTGCACCTCCATCAATTAAGCAAGAAGGATAAATACTTGAACAGTAGAACAATAATGCAATAAGTCAGCGCTTTTCTAAAAGCCAAAATTCAATCCTTCTCTTACTAAAGTTGGACGTGATAGCTACATTCACTTTCGTGACTTAAAAATGAAATGTGCTAGTGGAATGAAAACCCAAAAGAAATTGATTATGAGTCACCGTTACACTAACACTGGATGTGTGCTTTCTCTATGCCGTGACACCACTTTCTCCAAGCCTTTGGACTTACATTTTGGATGTAATCAAATTCCTCCTTTCATCTCGGCTGCTGCGTGCCCTCCTTTCAATAACCATCCTCTTCTCTCTAGAAAAATGAAAACATCCATGCTGCTAGAATAGAAAACTGAGAGAGAGTGGCGGTTGGAGCTTCCAGGTGTGCACACCAAACCCGTCCCCCTCCAAAGTTGCTACCGTTCTCTTCTCTAAAGAAAGAAAGTTTAAAGCATTCTGTTGCTGGAATAAAAGAAATGTGTGCTCCAAACACTGCTCTGCTTCAGTCGTAGCCCTCCATCCTTGGTGGCCGTGTGTTCTTAAATGAAAGATGATTCTCCCGTCCAGGCCGTGCACCACGCTTCCCTCCGTGTGCCCTCTTTCTTTCCAGCCAAAATCCTCTTTAACTTAGGTGGCGCCTCTCCCTATTTGAAGGTTGAATGACCCGTGGAGACCTTCCCTACTGCAAGCGTTTCCAGCCCCATCTCCAAGCTTGCTGGACCTACCTTCTCTTCAATCCTTATTGGGCTCCGTTGCTGCTACCCATTGAAGAACGAATGAGCTGCTTCACGTGCACCCCTTCATTTATCCAGCACACCATGTCGTGAGACCTCAAACTTCCTCCTATTGCTAGATGCTGGACCAGGCCCGTGACCTCTTCAATTTACTGGATGTCACCCTTACCTTGTTGTCATTCACGTACTGCTTCTCTTGTAATTGCTCATGGGCCGTGCAATGTGGAGACTTAAATTGAGAATGAATGTTCCTTCCAGCTGTGTGCGCACCGTCTGTTTCCCTCCTTCTTTTAAGCCTAACAATGAATCCTCCAATGCTTCCAGCTGTGACAGCACTTCTTCACCGTGCAACCTGCTTCCAAAGTAAATCAGTGCAACGTGTGCTTCCCCTACATCGCTTGGACCTATTTCTTTGTTGGACACCACCCCCTCTTTGCTTACTGGACCGTGGTGCTTTCTTCAAAGCTGTTGCCTGCGTGTAGTGCGCGTGAGCCCAAGTGGATCAACACCTCTCCAACATAATGAATGAGTGCCTCTTGCTACCATGAAGCACCGTAATAGCCTTATGCTCATGGGCTCTGCTGCCTTCCTTCTAAAAAAAAATCAGCACATCATTTTTCAAGCATTAATTAAAAACTGAGTTATCCATTCCAGCCCATTTTCGTGTGCACCCCCAAACATGAAATTCACACCTCCTCTCTCATTTTAGCTTAAAATATAATAGATGTGGCATTTCTCTTTAAGTATCAAAATATTATTCAATAATTTCCCTACAATTAATAATGCAAATAATTATACTCAAATAATTCAAATTAATTAAAATAAGAATTTATGGTCAAATTAAGCACAATTAGTAAAAATGGGAAAATACTGGACATTCAAGCACAATTCCCTGATTAAATCTAGCACAATAAGCTAAGTGAAATCAAGAAAATATTGACTCATCAATCGCACCTATTCTAAAGACAAAAGCATATAAGTTCAACAGTACAAAACAAAAGATAGAAAAAATCCTGCTCTAGAGGTGATAACATCAATTAGTAGATGCTATCTCAATTCCTCATCAACCCATGTTGTCATTTGAATCTTCCTCCTCTCCTTCATCTTCAACATCTTCAAATTCAGCATCATCATCCTCATCATCATCCATAGCTGAAGCTTCAGCTGCTCCAACTCCCTAAGCTTGCTCCTCTGGCCATGCCACCACATTGTTGAACTCATCCATGGTCCACTGATGTCCTAGGGGTGTATCATACATCCCAATGATCATCTCTGTTGTGGCCACTTGCCCGCATTGATGGACTGCATCCTAGCACCTATAAGAGACGTATACATATCTCTCATCTGAAAAGGATTTGCATCATGAGCCTATTGATGACAAATTTATGAACACCGAAAAATGGCGCCAAAAACTTGTTTAACCCTCGGCAAGTGTGATAGAATCGTATCAAGTAATAAACTCAGTAAGACCAAGTATCGTTCTCCCAAAGGACTCATGGCCTAGTTAGTTATATGATTTGTTGATTATTTAAGACTTGTGAATAACTTCTTGAGGTTTCAAATGCAAAAGACAATAAGTAAACATGTATGCGTGAGTTTTGATCAATGGAAAATAAGAACACAAACACTTTGAACGAATTAGATGGATGAGTATGTTGTTGGGATAACAATTTCATCTTATCTACTCTCATATACTTTAGAAATTCATCATTCTTTTTATCAATGTTAATGCCACTCTCTAAATCACCTTGCAAGAAGGTCTATCCTTAATTACAAGTTCATACAATTCCTAGCATCCCTAATAATTAATTCTGAAGCATAGAAGCTTAAAGGCAACCAACCCTCATATCCCTAATTAGTATCAATTTTAAGCATGAAAATAACAGTTTTTCACATAATGTGCACATCTCAACATCAATCAACATCAAAGCATCATCAAGCATTACTTATCAAACAACAATCATAAGAAAACCATCATAAAACACAAAGTTTCCAATTGAGTACATCAAACCCTATTCTAAAAAAACAAAAGCCAATAGGTTCAGAACACTGGGTTGCCTCCCAGTAAACGCTTGTTTAACGTCCCGAGCCTGACCCAGAATTTCAAAGATCAACCAACTGCATCATTGTGGACAAGTGTTGCACTTCTCCTCCTAGATAAGGCTTGAGACATCGCTCATTCACTACCCAACTTTTCTGTGGATCATCAGCAGCTGGATTAAATAATTCAATTGTTCCATGGGGATGTACTTCTTTTACTACGAATGGCCCTGACCATCTTGTCTTCAACTTCTCAGGGAATATCTTCAATCTTGAGTTGAATAATAGCACCTGCTGCCCTGGATTAAAGACTTTATTCACCAGCTTCCTGTCATGATAAAACTTAATCTTATCTTTATAAGCCTTGGATGAATCATATGCATGTAACCGCATCTCTTCAAGCTCCAGAATCTGCCTTTTACGTGTGCTTTGAGTTTCATAAGGATCAAAATTCAAGAATTTTAAAGCCCACAAAGCTTTATGCTTCAACTCTACTCGCAAATGACATGCTTTCCCATAGACTAATTGAAAAGGTGATAATCCCATAGATGTCTTCATTGCCGTCCTATAAGCCCAAAGAGCATCATCCAGTTTTAGTGACCAATCCTTTCTTGATGAAGTAATGGTTTTTTCCAGGATCCTTTTTATCTCTCTGTTAGATACCTCAGCTTGACCATTGGTTTATGGATGATAGGGTGCAGCAACCTTATGTCTCACTTCATAATGTTTAAGTACTTTTCCTAGCTGATAATTGCAAAAATGAGATCCCCCATCACTAATTAGCACTCTAGGAGTTCCAAAACGTGCAAATATCTGCTTCTTCAAAAATTTAATTACTGTGCTAGCATCATTTTTAGGACAGGCTAATTCTTTCACCCATTTACTCACATAATCCACTGCTACCAATATATATTCATTGTTGAAAGATGGAGGAAAGGGTCCCACAAAGTCAATACCCCAGCAATCAAAAACCTCAACCTCTAAAATGCCCTGTAATGGCATCTCATGACGTCTAGTAATCGTCCCTGCTCTTTGACACTTATCACAATTTCTAGCATGATTATGAGCATCTTTAAATAAAGTTGGCCAATAAAACCCTGATTGGAGAACTTTTGCTGTTGTTCTTTCTCCATTAAAATGTCCCCCATAAGGTGAATCATGATAATGCTAGAGAATTCCTTCTGCTTCTTCATTTGTCACACATCTCCTCAGAAGATTATCTGCTCCAATCTTGAACAAATAAGGATCATCCCAGACAAACTGCTTGGCATCATGCAAATTTTTTTTTCTTTGTTGCTAAGTTAAATCTTCTGGCATAACCCTTGCAGTTTTGAAATTAGCCATATCAGCAAACCATGGCCTCTGCTGAATATACATGAGTGCTTCATCTGAAAAAGATTCCCAAATCTTTGATTCCTTGCTAGTGACCTCCTTGTTGACTAACAGTGACAAATGATCAGCAATCAAGTTCTCACTCCCTTTCTTATCACGGATCTCCACATCAAATTCTTGCAAGAGTAGTACCCATCTAATCATACATGACTTAGAATCTGGTTTTGTCAACAAATATTTGATAGGCATGATCTGTATAAATAATCACCATAGACCCAATAACATAAGGACTAAATTTCTCTAGACCATAGACTATAGTTAGGAATTCTTTCTCCGTAGTAGCATAATTCAACTAAGCATCATTCAGAACTTTGTTGGCTTAATAAATTGGATGAAAAATCTGCTTTTTTCGCTGGCCAAAAACGACTCCTATTGCATAATCACTAGCATCACACATTAGCTCAAAATTTTTATTCCAATCTGGAGCTATAATTACTGGAGCTAACACTAACTTATTCTTCAATGTGTAAAAAGCTTTCAAACATTCTTCATTCATCACAAAAGGGGCATCCTTCATAAGAAGATTGCTCAATGGTTTAGCAATTTTTGAGAAATCTTTTATGAATCTTCTGTAAAATCCAACACGACCTAAAAAACACCTGATCCCCTTTATGTTTGTTGGTGGAGGCAGTTTCTCAATGACTTCTACTTTGGCTTTATCCACCTCAATCCCTTTAGCAGAAATTTTATGTCCCGGCACAATGCCTTCTATTAACATGAAATGACATTTCTCCCAATTAAGAACAAGATTTGTCTGAACACATCTTTTAAGAACAATATCCAAATTAGCCAAACACCTTTGGAAAGAATTTCCAAAGACTGAAAAATCATCCATGAAGACTTCAATGCACTTTTCTAAAAGATCTGCAAAAATCGCCTGCATACACCTTTCAAAAGTAGTTGGAGCATTACATAATCCAAATGGCATCTTTCTATAGGCAAAGATACCAAAAGGAAAAGTAAAGGTCCTCTTCTCTTGGTCTTTTGGATCTACCACAATTTGATTGTATCCAGAATATCCATCTAGAAAGCAATAAAAAGCTTGACCTGCTAATCTCTCCAACATCGGGTCCATGAAAGGAAGAGGAAAATGATCCTTCCTAGTGGCTTTATTTAGCTTCCTATAATCAATGCACATTTGCCATCCAGTAACTGTCCGAGTGGGAATAAGTTCATTCTTATCATTATGAATTATTGTCATTCCTCCTTTCTTTGGAACCACCTGTACTGGACTCACCCCATTAACTGTCAGAGATTGGATAGATGATACCAGCTTCCAAAAGTTTCAACACTTCTTTTCTAACCACCTCCTTCATTACAGGATTTAACCTTCTCTGTGGTTGAACACTCGATCTATAATCATCTTCCATAAAAATCTTATGCATACAATAAGTTGGGCTAATACCTTTAAGATCTGAGATTGACCACCCAATTGCTTCTTTGTTAGCTTTCAGAATTTCTATCAACAGTTCTTCTTCTTGTCGAGACAAAGAGTTACTGATGATAACTGGCTTTGTTCCATCTTCTTCTAGAAAAACATACTTCAGATGTGCTGGTAGTATTTTTAATTCTAACTTCTTTGCTTTGACTTCTTCTTCCTTATCAATTATCTCAAACTTTGTATCCTCCACTGGAATCTTCTTCAATGTTTCCAAGTCCATAAGACATTCTTCAATTAATTTCTCTTCTTCATCTAAATCTTCACAAGCATCAATAAGAGTTTTCTCTAATGGAGAAACATACTGCACCATCCTTTCTTGCATCATACAATCTTCAAATTGAAAACATGCTTTATCATCATTTGGATATGTCATGGCTTTGAATACTTCAAAGGTGACTTCTTCATCATGAACTCTCACCTAAAGCTTACCATTCTCTACATCAATTAAAACTCTAGCAGTCTTCATAAAAGGTCTCCCAAGAATGAGAGGTACATCATTATTCCCATCCATCTCCATTACAATAAAGTCTACTGGGAATACAAACTTGTCAACCTTCACTAAAACGTCTTCAACCACTCCATATGGATATTTAAGAGACCTATCTGCCAGTTGAAGAGCCATTCTGGTATGTTTGATTTCCAAACCCTCAATTGTCTTACACATGGATAGCGACATTAAATTAATGCTAGCTCCCAAATCAATCAATGCTCTCCCAACTTCCAAGTCTCCTATGGTGCACGGAATAGTGAAACTTCCTGGATCTTTAAGCTTAGAAGGTAATTTTTGTATGATTGCACTGCAGTTACCCTGTACCTTGATAGTTGATAACAGTTGAAAAACTGTTATTTTCATGCTTAAAATTGATACTAAAAGCAACCTTTAGACTTAGAAACTAGCTTGAAATCATGCAATTTATCTATATTTTCATAAATAACAGAGCTGGACAGGTTTATGCTTGATTTGAGTGTTTTTGTGCAGGTTTTAAGGTGAATTTAGTGAAAAGAGTGAAGAAGGAGAGAAGTGACATTAGAAAAGACAAGAAAGAGTGCAAAAAGAGAAGACGAAGGCACCGCTCAGCGGCAAACTACCGCTGAGTGGCACTCAAGAGGTGGCGTTGGAACCGCTGAGGGGCAAAATGGCCGCTGAGGGGAAGAAAGAAGACGCGTAATCACCGCTGAGCGGTAAATACCGCTGAGCGGCACTTTTTGGGCTTGGGCTTTTGTAATCTTTTGTAACTCTAGATTAGTATATAAGGGGTTGTACGTCCCTAGGATTAGTATCTTTGGCAGAAACGAAGTAAACTCTCTCTCTTCCACCCCTTTGAAGGAGGATCTTGGATGCTCAGGCTACCTATTCACCTTTATTGGGTTTATTCTTTCATTCTTTCATTGTTATTCATCTAGGTTCACCATGAATATGGTGAACTAAACCTTGTATGTTTGTTGGGGAATCAATGTAATCTCTTGAAGCTCTCATATATGGAATCTGTTGAGTACATCTTTTAAGTAAGACATATGCTTTCCTTCATCATTAGTTAGGGTTTTTCCTCTTTGCTCAATGCTTGCATTGTTTAACTCATTCTAATGCATGATTATTGGTTTTGTCGATACGGACACATACGGGGAAGTCTAGATCCGGGGAATTTCTCCCAATATTTTACTGACAACATTATATTGGTTGCCTTTAAGCTCCTGCACTCATGAACTAATCATTAGGAATGCTAGGAATTGTATGAACTATTTGATTAGGGAGAAGCCATCTAGAATGGTACATTAGAGAGTGGCATTAACAATGATGATTTGAATGTTGAATTCCTAAAATATATGAGAGTGGATGAGATGAAATTGACCCCCAACAACATATTCATTCATATAATTCATTGAAAGTGTTTATCTTTTGCTTTTGCCATTGATCAAAACTCATGCATACATGTTTATTTTCGTCTTTGCATATTAAACTTTAAATATTTTGTTCTTAAGTCTTAGCTAATCAACAAACCATACAACTAAACTAGGCCGTGAGTCCTTTGGGAAGAACGATACTTGGTCTTACCAAGTTTATTACTTGAACGATTCGGTCATACTTGCCGATTGTGAAACAAGTTTGTGACATCATATTTTGGTGCTTACAAATTTGTCCATCAAGTTTTTGGCGCCGTTGCCGGGGACTCGTGGTTTAACTGGTTAATTTGTGTGATTATTGATTATCTTTGACTTATTTTTTTTTATTTTTAATTTAAATTTCGAATTTTTTATATTTTTTTTATTTTTTTCTGTTTATATTTTACAGTTTGTATCTTATTTGATTTTATTTTATTTTATTTGATTAGATTTTATTTGATTTGATTTGATTAGATTAGATTAGATTTTATTTTATTGTTAGATTAGATTTTATTTTATCTTATTAGATTAGATTAGATTTTATTTTATTTTGTTAGGATAGATTTTATTAGAT
Organism: Vigna nakashimae; assembly: GCA_034642375.1. Lineage (NCBI taxonomy): Eukaryota > Viridiplantae > Streptophyta > Magnoliopsida > Fabales > Fabaceae > Vigna > Vigna nakashimae. The sequence goes on along the minus strand of CM067760.1, from coordinate 20,099,458 downwards.
TTTATTTTATCTTTATCTTTTAGATTAGGTTAGATTTTATTTTATCTTTTTAGAATAGATTTTATTTTATCTTTTAGGTTAGATTTTATTTTATTTTATCTTTTATCTTTTGAATCTTTTATCTTTCTATCTTCTAAATCTTTTATCTTCTATCTTCTGAATCTTTTATCTTTTTATCTTTTGAATATATATCTTCTCTTATATCTTTTTGTGCTAACAAATATTTTCTAGAGTTTTGTGCCTAATGTTTGCTGGATGTAATTCGAACAAGACTTTAATAGGCACTCAATTCTACCAAAGTAATCTCAACCACTGGTGGGAACATGACTCAAGCATGGATCAAAGCCAATTTTGGCAAGCTGCCGGACAATTTGAGATCCAACCACAACAACAATGGCAGCAACAAAGCTTTAAAATCAACAAAGGGAAGCAAGAGATCTCTTCATTTAGACAAGGCATGGAAGAATCACTGGGGCATGCATGGGACAGGTATAAAAGTCTATTACGAAAGACTCCCACGCATGGATTTGACGAAGTGGAAGTAGTCCTAATCTTCCTTGAAGGTCTTGGTTCACAAACCAAGATGATGCTTGACGCCTCAGCAGGAGGAAATATCAAATGGAAAACTTCAGAGGAAGCCGCAGAAATAATTGAAAACATGGCTACTAATGATAATGAGCTATACAGTGAGAGAGGAGCTCCTATGCAACAAAAAGGAGTTCTGCAGATGCAATCCAATGATGCCTTGCTAGCTCAGAACAATATACTAACTCAACAATTGGAGAATCTCACAAAGATACTTGCACAACTACCCAAAGAGTTCAAGACTGCTGGTCAATTTAATAAGCAGCAGCAGCAACCCACCTTGTGGAAACAGTTTTCTATGCTTAATGAAAGGTCCATGAGGCTAGAGGAAACTCTCAACAATTTCATACAGAAAACTGAGTCTTCCCAAAAGAGCACTGAAGCTGCTATCAAAAATTTGGAGACTCAGATGGGCAGATCATCAAACAGCTGGAAGAAAGGCCAAGTAGAAATTGTGGGGCTAATACTGAGGTTAACCCCAGGGAAGAGTGTCAAGAGCTAGTGAGTGTAAATGTTGAAAAAGTTGAGTTGGAAAAAGAAGAGAGAAAAGAGAGAGAAGAGAAAGAAGAAGAGAAAATTTGTGTGAAGATTGAGAAGGTGAGTAGAAAAAGAAAAGAAAAAAAGAAAGTGAGAGAAAAGAGAAAGAGGACGAGAGAAAAAAATAAAGAATCATATGAAAAATCTCGTCTCCATCCAAAGAAGTATCATAGGAAGAAGGAATTTGAGTGCTTTATGGAAATCTTCAAGAAATTGGAGATTAAAGTTCCTATGATTGAGACACTGCAACAAGTTCCTGGTTTGATCAAATTTCTGAAGAAGTTCAGTAGAAAGAAAAAAAAAGAAGAAGGAACTTGGGCTTTACTGGGTCAAGCTAATGACGTTAAAAGAGCGCTTGCTGGGAGGCAACCCAGTGGATTTACAAACTTTTGATTTTGATTTTGGTTGTGTAACTTTTAATTTATGGACATTATTTTGTGACATTATTTTGTTGGATCTAGCATCTACTGAAGGATGCTAGGTGGTTAAGTATCTACTGAAGGATACTAAGTGTGTAACACCTACTGATGGGTGTTGGTGGATTTTGGGTCAGGCTCGTGACGTTAAACAAGCGCTACCTGGGAGGCAACCCAGTTGATTGATTGTTTTCTGTTTGGTTATTTTGGTTAGGATTTGCATAAGCATTTTTAACATTGAATTGCAGGGAACCTATAAGGGGTATGCTAGGAAGGCACGTAGGTCAAGAAAAGAAGGAGAAGGACACATCACGAAAGTGCCGCTGAGCGGCAATTACCGCTGAGCGGTACTATCGCAGATGGGCTTAAGTTCCCCTTATCGGAACCCGAGCCCATTGGGGTATTTTTAAACCTTCTTTCAAGCCCTTCTCTGCACAAAGACTTCCACATATCTTCTCTTAGGTGTCCCACATCTTTTTACTCTTCCCTCTTAGAAAAATTTCTCTTCCACTCACTTTTTCACTAGTGTGCCATCAAAGTTTGGGGTTGGAAGAGAGTATTCTAGTTTGGAAGCATTCTCATATCATCTAGCATCTCCACCCAAGTAAGTAAAATGCATTTTGTCATTCTAGGGTTCTTGAATTTGAATGTGATTGTCAAAGCATGAATATTTAGGGGTTTTGATTTCTATGCATGATTTGATGATATATTTGATGTTTGAACCGATTAAACTGCTTGATTATGTACTGGAAAACTGAAAATTGCATTTGGGTGGAGTTAGGACAGTTTAAAAACGAGATTTGCAAAAATCTACAGGTCACCGCTGAGCGGCATTTACCGCTGAGCGGCACTCTGCCAGACTTGGTTTTTTTTTTCTGGTTTTTGCGTGTTGGATTGTGGCACTGGTGGCGCTGAGGGGAAATTCTGTCCCTCAGCGGTGGTTTAGCTTCGAAAGGAGTTATGTTCTGTGGTGAACGGGTCGCACCGCTCACAAAAGTTGATTGCACGAAATTAATGCAGTATATTTACTAGGAAGTGACTCCTAGGTCGTCTCTCAAGGACCAATTTTTGGTGGTTCAATCTCAGATTTTTTACACAAAGTGGGGGGGGTTTTGTGATATGGTTTTGTGCAGTAAAATTAAAGTGGACTGGAATTTAAACGAGACAGAATTTAAAATACTGAAATAAATTTTAACAATGGTAAAAACAAACGGTAAAAGATGGTAAAAACTGAACGGTAAAATTAAACGCATAAATAAAAACATCAGTGAAAATACGTTGATAGAAAATAAACCGTAAAAATGACGTTTGAAAATAAAATGAACAGAAAAATACATTGACAAAATTTAACGATGAAGAAAACAATAAACGGTAAAATAAAGAGACAGTAAAATTAAAAGCACTTAATTGGAAATCAAATTTAGCAAAGATTCAACACTTAGAAATTAAATTCCTGGACAGTAAAAATAAAAATTACAGTAACACACTACACTCTTCAGAAAATAAATCACTGTTGCACTGTTTGGAAAAATGAAAATACAGAGAGTTAATTGAAAGAGGAAGAGGCAGTAGCCTCCTCCCAGACGTGGGTAGTTCCTATACTACTCCTAAAATCTCCTCCCAATCTCTGCTTTGATGCTGCCAATTTATAGCAAAACTCAGGAATCTAGCCTCCCGTGACTTCTCCATTTGTTCTGGTCTGTTTGTGTAGCTGGAAGACTTTCTTCACCAAATATTCACGGACGTATGAAAATAGATGGGGCCGTCCAATGTGCCAACTTGTCATCTTCTACCACTATTGCCGTGACACTCTGCTCTTTCGTGGAAATGGCTCCCACTCCAAGTTGGATGCTACCTCCCTTTAATCAATCCCGAGAGTTACTGTAAGGGAAAGAAAACAAGAGCTTATCCAAGCCGAGAGACCTCCATCTTCATCTTCTCCCTTCACATGTCCGTATCCTCCACATGCTTCCTAGCTGCTGGATGCATGAAGGCCATTTCCTTTGCTGGACGTGCTGGACCGTGATCTTCCATGAGCTGCACCAACCATGTGCTCTACTCCAAATGAATATCCAAAATCAAAAGTTTGTGTGGAGTGGAAGAGCACGTCAAACACCAACCAATCTGCACATCTCTTCAAGCGTGAATTCACTTGCTTTCCATGGACCGTGTGCCTTCCCAAGCTAATGTAAAATAAACCATGACATTCCATGGGTGATGGCTCCCACTTATATTCAAAATTATGCAGTTTGCTAAATGCTTGCATGGTGGCCGTGGAGCTCCTTCAGTAAAATTCTGCACTTGATTTTTGAGATGCTTCATGCGGTCATGAGCTTCCATATGGTCCCTTCCTTCTATTTTAAAGTGAGGTTTGCTGCATATTTCTCTTCTCAAAACCATGATCTCCCAAGTGGAAAAGTACTTCAAAAATTCTGCAGCAAACAAGGTCAAAACCGTGAAGTGGTGGCTCCCTTTTATATTCATGTGATGCCAATTGAATGAAGAAAACCGTGTGGTGGTGAGTTTTTCTGGAACACAATGAACCCCATAATTTAGCATTTGTATACTCCAATTAAAAATGATGCTTCTGCAAACTTTATTTTGCACTCCTCAATGTGGCCGTTAGCTTCCAAGTTCCAATATGGCCACCTTCCCTTTTATTCATATCATGCCAAAATGAATTGTCCACCATGGGGCCATATGTTTCAAATACCAAAAACTTTGCATTTTGTAGTTCCCCACTTTCACGTAAGCTTTCAAAGTGGTGGCCCCTCCATTATGTCCAAATGCTAAATGCTTTGCCAATTACAAAATCATTGCAAGATGCCGTGCCTTTCTTTTATGTGGTGGATCCCACTTTCTTCATTCTTTGGATGTGCAAAAGATGAGGGTCGTGTGCTTCTTTGGTTTCTTTTCCCAATTGCCAATTCAATTATAATTCTCGTTGCAAGAAGGTGTGGTGGCCCCTCTCCTTTAATTCCAATTGGTGTGCTTTTGTGCTAGCTAGCTATTGCCGTGAGATTGCTTAAAATTTGGCAACCCCTTAGTCTTGCTAATTTCCATGTGCCGTTGTATGTGTGATATATTTTGTCCTTAGCAAATTTGCTTCAATCACTAAAAGTGGAACCCATCCGTGGCACAACTTCTTCCAAGCCAATTGAAAAGAAAATGAATTAACATAAGAATTGGAGGTGTAGGCAGTAACAATTGAAATGTGGCAGCAGACTTCATTTTGCATAAATTCTGAATGTGTAGTTTTGTTCAGCTCAAAACAATTTGGAACTCTTTGCAACCAATTAAGAGTCTAGAACCACATTTAATTTCTTTTTGTGGCTATGAGATGCATTGTCCAATGATAAATTCCAGCCACCACAAGTACTAAACATTAAGCAAACAATGCAAACATTTTAGAACACTCACACAGTAATCACTGGACTGACATAGGAGAGTAAACAAAATACTGGGAACAGCACAAAATGAATTTTAACAAACGAACAACTATACATGAAAATAGACATCCATACGAAACTATGAAAAAAAACTGCATGCAAAACGGATAAGAATTGAACTCGAACGAGGACAAACAAGTTGACACAAAATTCACACAGCAACCAGCGAAAAGTCAAATGGCTGAGATGAATTTGGCTCAATTGTCATTTCTCATTTAACATTCAAATGTCCCAAATTTATTTCCAAAATTTTCCATGCAATTACTAATGCGAATAATTAACTCAAATAATTCAAATTAATTAAAATTAGAATTTCTGGTCAAATTAAGCACAATTAGCAAAAACGGAAAAATACTGGACAATTAAGCACAATTCCCTGATTAATTCTAGTACAATAAACTAAGTGAAGTGAGGAAAATATTGGTTCATCATTCTGTGTTTACTAATGATTAACATCATGTTCTGTGGTTTTGGATTTATGTTTTGAATGCAGGAATGACATCCTCTTCAGGAAAGAGATAGAAAACCATGGCAACCAAGAGGAAGGAAAAGGAACCAGAGCAGCCCCATAATGGCAGGTTCCTCTCTAGGAAACATGAGAAGCACTTTAGGGTGGTTCAGGACAGGAGACTTCTAATGGAGAGAAAGGTTGGAATGATACCTAACTTTGCTCCTCAATTTGGAGAGCAAGTGTTAGGGAATGACTGGGGAAAGCTAGCCACTTATCCAGCACCTGCCAACATAGCTGTAGTCAAGGAATTCATTACCAATGCAAAGAAGATTGGTGACTATCCAGCTGAGAATTATTTGGGCTATGTTAGAGGCCATGCCATCAGGTATGATCCTGATTCCATCAACAACTTCCTGGATACTGTGTGGGCTGGTGAGCAATGTCAGTTTGCTCTTAGCATGGAGGAAGGTGCTGACTTTGAGGATGTGGAGAGAGTGTTGTGCATACCTGGAGGACACTTTCAAAGGAATAGATCTGGAGCAGTGGTTAACATTAGGAGGACAGATTTGACTCCTCTTGCAAAGTATTGGATGGCATTTTCTCATGCCAACATTCAGCCATGCTCACATGTGTCAGATATCACTCTCAGCAGGGCACTATTCATCTACTGTGCTATCAGGAGTTTGAATGTTAATATTGGGCAGGTGATAGCTGATGAGATTAGTGTGTGTGCTAACACCTCAAACAACAAAGCACCACTGGGACATCCTTCTTTGATCACTCACCTCTGCAAGCTAGCTGGGGTGGACACTTCTGTTCCACCATTTGAGAGGCCAAGAAAAGCTATAGATGAGGCCTATTACAGACAGTACTGTGGAGGTGAGGAGGCAGCTCAGCCAGTTCCACCACGCCAGGCTCGTAGAGAGAGAGGGCCAGCACAGAGCCGGACATCTGCTGATACACATGAGGCAGAGCCATTCCAGATGAGGGACATGTATATGTCTCTTATAGGTGCTCAGTTGCAGTCCATCCACAGAGGGCAGGTGGCCACGGCTGAGATGATAGTGGGGATGTATGATACCCCTCCAGCACACAGATGGACTATGGATGAATTCCATAATGTGGTAGCTTGGCCAGAAGAACCATTGCATGGAGGAGCTGAAGCAGCTGAAGCTTCAGCCAGAGACATGGAAGAAGATGAAGCTGAGGAGGAGGATGCGTTTGATGAAGATGATGATGAAGAGGAGGAGGAAGATACAGAGGACAGCTCAGACTGATGAGGAGCTGAGATAGCATTTACTGATGAATGTTATCATATGTTTATGCTTTTATGGTTTAAGTTTTCTGGACTTATTTGTTTTTGTTTTTAGATTAGGGTTTGATGTACTCTATTGACCACCTGGTTTGTTATGATGGTTTGCTATTAACTGTGATTGTTTGATAAGTAATGCTTGATGATGCTTATTGATTGTTGATGTTGAGATGATGTGCACATTAAAATGCTTATACAGGTGATTCACAAGCTTTGTGAACAAATGCATGATATCATGATTGTGATTGTGAAATTAAGCAGGATGTGTATGTCAAATGTGAATGAGCTTATATGTGAGGTTTTGAGCTTCAGAGTTGTTATTGTTGAATGCTATTACTTTGAAAGCATGAATGATTTTGCCCAGGTTTTCTATGATTGAATCAATTGCTTGTTTTGCATCATATGATCAAGGCCGTGTTTTTGAAACCCTTTTTATTGGCCAAATTCATAAAGTTAGCCTACTAAAAGAGAACACTTTGTGTTCTATCCTTTGAACCCATAGCCTTGAATATACACTGAACCCTTGATTGAAAATCTTTACCTTGAGTTAACTAGAAGATCTTGTGTGGTATTGATAAATGTTCAAGTTTGGGGTTATTGGGGTTGTTGTGAAAAAGGAAAAGCATTGAGCTAAGAGCTAAAAAGTAAGAATATGCAAAGAAAAAGAAAAAGAAAAGCAAAGAAAAAGAAGCAAAGCTCAATGCAACTGCAAAGGCAAATGAAAGTTGGGAAAGAATAAGAATAATTGTGTTGTTATGATTCTCTTAACTCAAGGATTTTGTGATCCAGAAAAACCAATTTTCTTGTTAGCCCAGCCACATTATAAGCCATTGAAAAGTCCTTGTGATGATGCATGCTTGTGAATGTTTTTGATTGTGGTAAAATGAAAGGCAAAGTTGATTCATGTGACATTGTGATAGTGGAGTGAATGAGTGAAACACTTTACCTCTTATACACTTGTGTGTTGAGTGAAACACTTTACCTAGTGAGGAAATATTCCATAAGCACATGAACATCCATGCTTAATTGATTGATCATTCATGAAAAATAGCATTTGTTGGAACTTAAATGATTTTGTGAATACTAAAGCATGTGCACATCTTGATTGAACTCTTGGTCATAAGTTTGAGTGAAGTTGTTACTTATCTTGAAAAAGAGGATTTTTGAATGAGTGAACCATCATATAAATTGGTTGGAGATGTAGTTACATTTTATTTGCTTGAGGACAAGCAAAGTTCTAAGTTTGGGGTTGTGATAACAGTTGAAAAACTGTTATTTTCATGCTTAAAATTGATACTAAAAGCAACCTTTAGACTTAGAAACTAGCTTGAAATCATGCAATTTATCTATATTTTCATAAATAAGAGAGCTGGACAGGTTTATGCTTGATTTGAGTGTTTTTGTGCAGGTTTTAAGGTGAATTTAGTGAAAAGAGTGAAGAAGGAGAGAAGTGACATTAGAAAAGACAAGAAAGAGTGCAAAAAGAGAAGACGAAGGCACCGCTCAGCGGCAAACTACCGCTGAGCGGCACTCAAGAGGTGGCGTTGGAACCGCTGAGGGGCAAAATGGCCGCTGAGGGGAAGAAAGAAGACGCGTAATCACCGCTGAGCGGTAAATACCGCTGAGCGGCACTTTTTGGGCTTGGGCTTTTGTAATCTTTTGTAACTCTAGATTAGTATATAAGGGGTTGTACGTCCCTAGGATTAGTATCTTTGGCAGAAACGAAGTAAACTCTCTCTCTTCCACCCCTTTGAAGGAGGATCTTGGATGCTCAGGCTACCTCTTCACCTTTATTGGGTTTATTCTTTCATTCTTTCATTGTTATTCATCTAGGTTCACCATGAATATGGTGAACTAAACCTTGTATGTTTGTTGGGGAATCAATGTAATCTCTTGAAGCTCTCATATATGGAATCTGTTGAGTACATCTTTTAAGTAAGACATATGCTTTCCTTCATCATTAGTTAGGGTTTTTCCTCTTTGCTCAATGCTTGCATTGTTTAACTCATTCTAATGCATGATTATTGGTTTTGTCGATACGGACATGTACGGGGAAGTCTAGATCTGGGGAATTTCTCCCAATATTTTACTGACAACATTATATTGGTTGCCTTTAAGCTCCTGCACTCATGAACTAATCATTAGGAATGCTAGGAATTGTATGAACTATTTGATTAGGGAGAAGCCATCTAGAATGGTACATTAGAGAGTGGCATTAACAATGATGATTTGAATGTTGAATTCCTAAAATATATGAGAGTGGATGAGATGAAATTGACCCCCAACAACATATTCATTCATATAATTCATTGAAAGTGTTTATCTTTTGCTTTTGCCATTGATCAAAACTCATGCATACATGTTTATTTTCGTCTTTGCATATTAAACTTTAAATATTTTGTTCTTAAGTCTTAGCTAATCAACAAACCATACAACTAAACTAGGCCGTGAGTCCTTTGGGAAGAACGATACTTGGTCTTACCAAGTTTTTTACTTGAACGATTCGGTCATACTTGCCGATTGTGAAACAAGTTTGTGACATCATATTTTGGTGCTTACAAATTTGTCCATCAATAGTTTCCTTCTCAATGTACTTATTTTTCTTTGTAAGGAGTTCCTTTAAAAATTGTGCATATGATGGCATCTGTTGCAATGCTTCAGAGAATGGTATAGTAATCTTCAGCTTCTTAAACAACTCCATGAATCTTTCCAACTGTTTTTCTTTCTCCTTCCTTGAGTAGTTCTTTAGATAAGGAAATGGTTTTTCAAACTCTCTTTCTTTTAGTCTCTCATCTCTCTCTTTTCTCTCTTTTTTTTTCTTTCTGTTCATCTTCTTCTTCTTTCTTTTTCTCTCTCTCAACTCTTTCTTTCCACTCACATGTTTCTTTTTCACTCTCATTTTCTTTTTCCTCTCTTTCTATTTTTCTCTCCTCTAACACCTTACCACTTCTGGTCACAATGGTCTTACACTCCTTTCTGAGATTACCATTTTGCATCTTGTCAACTATTTTCTCGCTATAGATTTTCATATTTTTAAATGCAACTTCCACATTCTTACAATAAGATGCATTCGTCTTCAAAAATTTTTGGAAAGTCTCATCAAGTTTTGTTGTCTTCCCAGATGGAATAGGTTGCATTTGCCATTTTTGTTGCTGCCATTGAACCATTGAAACATTGTGTATTTCTCTTAATAATTGAGAAAGTTTCGTAATTACTTCTTCCAATTGCTGAGAAATAATCTTATTTTGAATAAGCAAGACATCATTTCATTGTAGTAACTCCTTTTGACTAGGAGCTCCTCTTTCATTGTTCAGCTTATTATCATTAGTAGCCATGTTTTCAATTATTTCCATGGCTTCCTCTGGAGTCTTCCATTTGATATGCCTCCAACTGAGGCGTCAAGCATCATCTTGGTTTGTGAACCAAGACCTCCAAGGAAGATTAGGACTACTTCTACTTCGTCAAATCCATGCGTGGGAGTCTTTCTTAATAGGCTTTTGTATTTGTCCCATGCATGACCTAGTGATTCCTCCATGCCTTGCCTGAAAGATGATATATCTTGCTTTCCTTTATTTACCTTGGATTGTGGGAAGTATTTGTTCAAGAACTTTGTCACCACAGCTTCCCACTCTGTAAAGCTCCCTTTTGGAAAAGAGTTTAACCAAAGCTTAGTGTTGCATCCTAATGAGAATGGAAACAAGCTAAGTTTGATTGCTTCGTCAAGCACCCCATTTATCTTTACTGTATTGCAAATCTCATTAAAAGTTGTGAGGTGCTCATATGGGCTTTCGTGAGACAACCCATTAAATTGGTTACTCTTAACCAGTTGGATTAATGTCGGCTTCACCTCCATATTAGCTGCATTGACCCTTGGTCTTGCTATGCTATTGAAATGCTGAGGCGCAACTACATTAGTGTAATCTGCAACAGTACGTATGACATTATTATTCTCCATCTCCTTAGTGTTATGGTAAGAACCTTGTGGTGATGGTTGTAAAAGATCTTCCGGAGGAGGGAAAAGTTCTCTAGATGTACGGATTCTTCTCCTCTGTCTACTCTCGTCTAAGCCTTCAAGAAGAGGTTCCGAGGTTTTCTTGCTTCTAGTTCGAATTGCTTCCTACATACACAAGAAAACAAGTAACTAGAAAAATTTGTTAGCACAAAAAGACAAAGAAGAAGATATAAAATCAGAGATAAGAAGATAAAATAAAAATAGAAAAATAAAATAAAATAAAATAATAACCGAAAAAAATAAAAACAGAAAATAAAATTAAATTAAATTAAATTAAATAAAAGTAAATAAAATAAAATAAAATAAAAACCGAAAATAAAAACAGAAAATAAAAACAGAAATTCAAATTTCAAAATTCAAAATTCAAGTCAAAGATAATCAATAATCACACAAATAAACTAGTTAAACCACGAGTCCCCGGCAACGACGCCAAAAACTTCATGAAAAATTTATGAACACCGAAAAACGGTGCCAAAATCTTGTTTAACCCTTGGCAAGTGTGACCGAATCGTATCGAGTAATAAACTCGGTAAGACCAAGTATCGTTGTCCCAAAGGACTCACGACGTAGTTAGTTATATGATTTGTTGATTATTTAAGACTTGTGAATAACTTCTTGAGGTTTCAAATGCAAAAGACAATAAGTAAACATGTATGCATGAGTTTTGATCAATGGAAAATAAGAACACAAACACTTTGAACGAATTAGATGGATGAGTATGTTGTTGGGGTAATCAATTTCATCTTATCTACTCTCATATACTTTAGGAATTCATCATTCTTTTCATCAATGTTAATGCCACTCACTAAATCATCTTGCAAGAAGGCCTATCCTTAATTACGAGTTCATACAATTCCTGGCATCCCCAATAATTAATTCTGAAGCACAAAAGCTTAAAGGCAACCAACCTTCATATCCCTATGTCTAGGCAATATGCTATTGGGAGAATTTCCCCGGATCTAGATTTCTCTGTATGTTCCCATATCGACAAAATCAATAATCATGACATCGAATGAGTTAAATAATGCATGCTTTGAGCAAAGAGGAAAAACCCTAACTAATGATGAAAGAAAGCATGTATCTCAAATAAGATGTTTAAACACAAATTCCATATATGAGAGCTTCAAAAGATTACATTGATTCCTCAACAACAATACCAAGTTTAGTTCACCATATTCATGGTGAAGCTAAATGAATAATAATGAAAGAAAGAAAGATACAACCCTAGAAAGATGAGTAGGTACCTTAGCATCCAAGATCTTCCTCCAAGGGGTGGAAAAGTGAGTGTTTGCTTCGTATTCTGCCAAAGATACAAACCCTAGGAAGTCCGAAAGCTTATACACTATTCGAAATATTATAGAAAAGTGGGCCTAAGCCCAAAATAGTGCCGCTCAGCGGTAAGTGCATGAGTTGATTCTTCCCCTCAGCGGCATTTTCACCCCTCAGCGGTAAACTGGCGTTGAGTGGTACTTGCGGCTTCTCTTCTTTTGCATTTTTTGAGTTCTTTTCTGATTCCATCTCTATCCTTCTTCACTTCTTTCACCAAATTCACCTTAAAACCTGCATAAAACACTGAAATCAAGCATAAAACACTGAAATCAAGCATAAACCTGTCCAGCTCTCTTATTTCTAAAAATATGAACAAAAGCATGATTTCAAGCTAGTTTCTAAGTGTTAAAGGTTGCTATTAGTATCAATTTTAAGCATGAAAATAACAGTTTTTCAACTGTTATCATCTGTGTAGGTGCCTATGGTGGTCCTCTTCCTCTACGAGGATGATGTGGTGGTATTGGCTGAGCTGCCTCATCTCCACCATAATATTGTTTGTAGTAAGCCTCATCAATTGCCTTCCTAGGCCTTTCAAATGGCGATGTAGAGATATTCACTCCAGCTAGCTCACATAGATGTGTAATCAAAGAGGGATGCCTCAAAGAGGCCTTGTCTTTCATGGTATTTGCACACACATGTATCTCAATTGCTATGACCTGGCCAATGTTAATGCTCATTCCTCTTAGCACACAGTACAAAAGAAGCGCCCTACTGACAGTAATATCTGAGACATGTGAGCACGGTTGGATATTAGCATGAGAAAATGCCATCAAATACTTTGCTAGAGGAGTCAGATCAGCTATTTTTATGTTCACAACTACACCATTCCTGTTTCTTTGAAAGTGCTGATGAAGGGGTCGCACCGCTCACAAAAATTGTGCATAAAAGAATGCAGTATAGACTAGGAGGTGACTCCTAGGTCGTCTCTCAAGGACCAATTTGTTTGGGTTCAGTCTCAGATTTTCTTACACGAAGTGGGGGGGGTTTGTGATTTTTTTGGTTTTGTGCGGAAATTGAAATTAAAAGTGAAAATTAAACACAATTGAATTTAAAAACACTGAAATAAATTTTAACAGTGGTAAAAACTGAACGGTAAAAAAATGGTAAAAATAGACAATGGAAAAATTACAGTGTTGGAATTTAAAACACAGAACAGTAAATACGCAGAAGACAAAATAACAGTGTAATTAAAATTTACCAATAGTTCCAGTAAAAATAAACCGTAAAAACGATTCTTGAAAATAACATGACCAGTAAAACACAATGACAGAATTTAACGGTGCAGAAAATACTAAACTGTAAAATACAACAGATAAAATAAAACACTGGAAATGGAATTCATCAAACATTCAACACTTTAATTAAAATGAAAATGAAAATGAGCAAATTGTGAAACAATTGAACTACACGCTTCAGAAATAAAATTTTACATTTGTGCACTGTTTGGAAATGAAAACCAAGAGAGCTTGCTACTGGAAAATGTAAATTGAATCAAATCACAACCTCCCCAAGAGGGGAGGAGAAAACCAGTACGTACTTCCTAATCTCTAATTCTAAATCCTAATTCTAATGAGTTTTCTTCTCAGCTGCTTGCTTTCTTTTATAGCCAAAACTCAGAAACAAACTCCCGTGAGCCCTCCTTGTCTCCAGCAAGGTTTTGTCCTCTGCCTTCATAGGTTGGAGACTTTCTTCACTCCTAAATTTGTCAAGGAAATGGTGGGCTCCACTTCCAATTGCAATCCGTTGCATTTCTTTCTTCTCGTGAATCACCATTTGTCCTTTCCTTCTCCATTTTGGCCGTGATCTCTGCCTCTTCTCCCAGCTGACCGTGAGCTTCTTCCCTTGGATGTGAGTTGGACGTGCTCCTTCAATCACTGCTGGAACGTGACAACTTCTTCTTCAATTCATGGTAGCAGCCGAGACCTCCTTGTTCCAGGGTGCAGGTGGATGCTTCTTCTTCTTCCTTCTACATTTAGCAGTAGACTCCTTTCTTCATTCCAGCTAAAGACCGTGACAGCACCTGATGGTAGCAGCTCTTCTCTTTCCCTTCATCTGCAACCCTCCATTTATTCTCATCCAAGGTGGCTGCTGCTGGAACACTGCTTCCTCCAGCTTCATTTTCATGAATCTCCAAGCATGCTGTCCGTTCAAGAACACCACTCTTTATCTCCAAGCCTACTGGAAGGTTCTTGCACTTCTTTGATGGCTTGTGCAGGCCGTGAACTCCTCTTCATGTGATGGACGCGCACCCCTTAAATAAAAGGAAATCAGCATTTCTTCCAAAGTAAAAGAGCTTGTCTGTAGTCCTCACTTCATGCCCTTCTCCTGAAAGATGATGATAACTATTGAAAACCACGTAAGCCAAAATAAATGGGGCGGCCTAATGTGTTGTCCAATTGAATATTGTAGTAACTAACGTGCCAAAGCATGAGGGGGCCTCCAAGCACTCTTTTCGTGACATAATTCTTTAAGAAACCAAATTGAAAACAAAAAGTATGCTTTCCATTATTCTTTCCACCATCCATGGCAAAGGAGAATAAGTTCCCATGACCGTGTGCTTCCAAAAAAAACGTGGTCCCCTCCTCTTATGTGGCATTCTTTTCAATTAAACATTGTTCCCTTCTTAAATTGGCGGCCCCGCTTTTCTTCCATGTGCTTACCAAAAATGAATTGTTATTGATAGGAAATGATATTGGAAAACCGTGAGCTGCAATAATTCAAAACGTGGTGGTCCCTTTATTCCATCCTTTTCCATGCTATTCTTCTACATTGCCATGGATTTGATTTCAATGTGGTCATGCTTTTCAATTTGGATTTAGACCGTGCACATACACTCACATGCTCCTTTACGTGAATCTTTGCCAACCATTCATACAAATGTTTCTCAATAAAACCGTGATGGCCAAAACTTTTGTCCCATGTGTCCTTTGCTTGAGCTATAAAATGTGTCATTATGAGTGTTGAATTCTTGAGTGTTGGGAGGTCTTAGCTCCTTCCAATGATTAATTCCAGCCACCACAAAAACAAGCAAACAATGCAAACAAATTAGAAGCCACTTAAACAGTATGAACTTGACTGACACAGGGGAGTAAAACAATTACTGGGAACAACACATAACGAATTTGAACAAAGTAAAAACTATACATGAAAATAGACATCCGTACGAAACTATGAAAAAAAACTGCATGCAAAACGGATAAGAATTGAATTCGAACGAGGACAAACAAGTTGATACAAAATTCACACAGCAACCAGCGAAAATTGAAGTGGCTGAAATGCATTGGGCTCAATTGTCATTTCTCATTTAGCCTTCAAATGTCCCAAAAAGATATCCAAAATTTTCCCATAATTAATAATGCAAAATAATAAGCTCAGATAATTCAAATTAGTTAAAATAAGAATTTCTGATCGAATTAAGCACAATTAGGAAAAATAGGAAAATAACGGACGATTAAGCACAATTCCCTGATTAATTCTAGTACAATAAACTAAGTGAAGTGAATAAAATATTGACTCATCAGTGCCCTCCAGGCACACATAGCACACTCTCCACATCACCAAAGTCTTCCTTCTTCCATATTTAGAGCAAACTGACACTGCTCAATGATAACGGTAATTTTTACCATTATCTTTGAACCAATTTTCATACCAAATCGCCCCTTTAAAAGCTTGAAACATGTTTAATCCTTCCTTGTTAGCTAAGTTTGTGAATAAATTTAGTGCATGCTTTACATATAAGTTTTCATCATTAATTCCTCAAATTTGTAGGCATTTTGCATGTATTGGAGAAGTACTTATCTGCTACGAGTGGGAACCAAGGAAAAGATACAAAAGCATGAGGCTAGAGGAGTAAGGAAAGCAACTCGCGCCCGGGCGTGACAAAGGGGCGCTGGGCGCGACTTTACAGAGAACCTCGCGCCCGGGCGTGACAAAGAGGCGCCGGGCGCGACTTCACAGCGAGTCTCGCGCCCGGGCGTGAGAAATGGGGCGCCCGGGCGTGACTTTTCCAGAGACTTTCACGCCTAGGCGCGACTGAGAAAGGGGGCTGGGCGCGACTTTTGCTGACCTAGAACCCTAGGCCTATTTAAAGCATTCTGGAACTGAGGGTGCTATCTTCTTGGCGGCTGAAGCTTGGAACACGATTTTGGACCTCAGGGAGCTGGTTTCGGACAGTGGGAACTCTCCTTTCTTCCTCCTTGGATCCCCATTCATCCATTTTTCTCCATTGTAAGCTCAAGTTCTCCATGACTATGGAGAGCTAATTTCATATTGTTGGGGGATGATGTAGCTACGAAACTTTCATGTAAATGCACTTGAGTTTAATGAATTTAAGCTTCTTTCATTTGATTGTGAGTGTTTAATTTCCTTCTCTTAATGCTTGTTGTGAATTGATCAACCATAACATGAATCTCAGATCTGCTTGATATTGGGAACTATTTTGCGGATCTTGAACTGGAATTAACACCTATAGGAGATTGTATCTAGGGATGGAGCTTGACCCTTTAGTTATCGTAAACCTCTAATTGTAATGCAGATGAACTTTCTAGGTTACCAAGGGATTGGGGCTGCAAAAGGGAGTCTAGGCTCTTTCTACCAAGGAATTGGGTCTGAGTATAATAGGAAGGTTGACAAAAGCAATTAATTGAAGAAGTAGTGATGTGCATTTGCATGATCGTGTAGTAATTACAATCATTCTCCAACATCTCAAATCCATATTGTTTCATCATCCATTAACCACTTTCAATCCTTCAGTCTCTAAGAAGTTCATTTTATCACGTATATATGAATTGAAATTTTATTGCACTTGAATCATATCAAAAAGATGTCATTCTAAGTCTAAGTTAGTTAAATTATTATACGATTATAAAGTGTTACGCGAGTCTCTTGGGAAACGATATTCGGTCTTACCGGTTTATTACTTAGAACGATTTGGTACACTTGCCAGAAAGTTAACACTCAACAGTCCATTTTGTATTTAAACACCTATTAATGGATTCAGGGTCATACCGAATAGCGTGTCCTCTAACATATAGCTCAAATAATCCTCATCAAGATGATCACACAACCGCCTTGCATTGGTGTAAAACTCTTTCACCACTGCTATGTTAGCTGGTGCAGGATAAGTGGCTAGCCTCCCCCAGTTCATGTTCTCCAATTGCTCTCCAAACTATGGAGCAAAATCAGGTATCAGTCCATCCTTTCTTTCCATCAATAGCCTTCTATCTTGGACAATATTGAAATGGCGCTCATGCTTGCATGAAATGAACTTGTTGGCATAAGAGCGTTATGGTTCGTTATCCTTCCTTTTGGATCCTATAGTCTTGATTTTTTTGCCCGATGAGGAGGTCATCCCTGCATCAAACACAATTCACAAAACCACAAGACATATTGTTAAGCATTAGTAAACCACAAACCACTCCTTAAAACCATTCCTATCACCGTTGAGGCAAACAAAACCCCTTAGCGCAACTTGTCCATCAAAACCAACAAGCAAAATAAGTACAAAAACCATTCTGTCAGTTCTAGGCAATATTGCTCTTGGGAGGATATCCTCAGTTCTAGATTTACTTATATGTGTCCATACAAATAACATCAATGATCATGCAATTCAATGAGTTAAACAAAGCATGCATAGAGTATAGAAGGAAAAACCTAACAATTAATGAAAGAAAGCATATATAGATTAAAGAACCAATTCAATACATGAGAGTTTCAAAGGTTTAAATTGGTTCCGTAACAACAATGAAGGTTTAGTTCACCATAGACATGGTGAAACTAGATGAAAAACAATGAAAGAATGAAATATAGAACCCTAGAAGTTGAAGAATAGAGCCTAAGCATCCAAAATCCTCCTCCAAGGGGTGAAAGGAATGTGATTTCATCTCTTTCTGTGCAAAGATATTAACCCTAGGTCGACTAAACTCGTATATAGTTTATTAAGAATTACAAAAAATAGGCCCAAGCCCAAATAAATGGCGCTCAGCGGCACTTTTGCCACTTGATGACAAATTTATGAACACTGACAAACGGTGCCACAAACTTGTTTAACAATCGGCAAGTGTGACCGAATCGTTTCAAGTAATAAACTCGGTAAGACCAAGTATCGTTCTCCCAAAGGACTCACGGCCTAGTTTAGTTATGTGATTCGTTGATTATTTAAGACTCAAGAACAAAGTAATTGGAATTTAATATGCAAAAGACAGAAAATAAACATGTATGCATGAATTTGATCAATGGCTAAAACAGAATACAAACACTTCAATGAAATATCTGGATGAGTATGTTGTTGGGGTTGTCAATTTCATCTTATCCACTCTCATATACTTTAGGAATTCAACATTCTTTTCATCAATTGTTAATGCCACTCTCTAAATCACCTTGCAAGAAGGCCTATCCTTAATTACGAGTTCATACAATTCCTAGCATTCCTAGTAATTAGTTCTTAAGTGTAGGAGCTTAACGGCAACCAATATACTATTGGGAGAAATTCCCCGGATCTAGATTTCCTCGTACGTTCCCGTATCGACAAAATCAATAATCATGACATTGAATGAGTTAAACAATGCAAGCATTAAGCAAAGAGGAAAAACCCTAACTAATGATGAAAGAAAGCATAGGTCTTAAAATAAGATGTAAACACAAATTCCATATATGAGAGTTTCAGAAGACTACATTGATTCCCCAACAACAATACAAGGTTTAGTTCACCATATTCATGGTGAAACTAGATGAATAATAATGGCAGAATGAAAGATAAAACCCTAAAAAGGTGAAGAGGTAGCCTGAGCATCCAAGATCCTCCTTCAAAGGGGTGGAAGAGAGAGTGTTTGCTTCGTTTCTGCCAAAGATACAAACCCTAGGACGTCCTAAAGCTTATATACTATTCTAAAAATACAGAAAATTTAGGCCCAAGCATAAGAGTGCCGCTTAGCGGTAAACTGCCGCTCAGCGGTAAGTGCGTGAGTTGTTTTTCTCCCCTCAGCGGCCATTTTACCCCCCAGCGGATCCAACGTGGGTTTCTGAGTGTCGCTCAGCGGTACTTGCGGCTTCTCCTTTTGCATTTTTTGATGTCTTTTCTGATTCCATCTCTCTCCTTCTTCACTTCTTTCACCAAATTCACCTTAAAACCTGCACAAAAACACTGAAATCAAACATAAACCTGTCCAGCTCTCTTATTTATGAAAATATGAACAAAAGCATGATTTCAAGCTAGTTTCTAAGTGTTAAAGGTTGCTTTTAGTATCAATTTTAAGCATGAAAATAACAGTTTTTCAACTGTTATCACAACCACAAACTTAGAACTTTGATTGTCCTCAAGCAAACAAGATGTAACTCAATCTTCTACCAATTCATATAATGGTTCACTCATTCAAAAATCTTCTTTTCAAGATAAGTAAAGACTTCAATCAATCTTATGACCAAGATTTCAATTAAGACATGCACATGCTTTGGTGTTCACAAAGTTACTTAATATCCAACAAATGCTATTTTTTCATGAATGATCAATCAATTAAGCATGGATGTTCATGTGCTCATGGAATATTTCCTCACTAGGTAAAGTATTTCACTCAAACACAAGTGTATAAGAGGTAATCACTCATTCACTCCACTATCACAATGTCACATGAATCAACTTTGCCTGTCATTTAACCACAATCAAAAACATTCACAAGCATGCATCATCACAAGGACTTTGCAATGGCTTATAACGTGGCTGGGCTAACAAGAAAATTGGTTTTTCTGGATCACAAAATCCTTGAGTTAAGAAAATCATATCAACACAATCATTCTTATTTTTTTCAACTTTCTTTTGCATTGAGCTTTGCTTTTTCTTTTCTTTTCTTTTCTTTCTCTTTTTCTTTTCTTTTCACATTCTTATTTCTTAGCTCTTAGCTCAATGCTTTTCCCTTTTCTTTTTCATGCTTTCTTAACAACCCCAAACTTGAACATTTATCAATACCACACAAGATTTTCTACTTAACTCAAGGTAAAGCTTTTCAACAAGGGTTTTCAATTTATGTTCAAAGCTAAGGGTTCAAACGATAGAACACAAAATGTTCTCTTTTAGTGGGCTAAATGAATTTGGCCAATAAAAAGGGTTCCAACAAATGGCCTTGATCATATGATACAAAACAAGCAATTGATTCAATCATAGAAAACCTGGGCAAAATCATTCATGCTTTCAAAGTTATAGCATTCAACAATAACAACTCTAGAGCTCAAAACCTCACATATAAGCTCATTCACATTTGACATACACATCCTGCTTAATCTCACAATCACAATCACAATATCATGCATTTGTTCACAAAGTTTGTGAATCACCTGTATAAGCATTTAATGTGCACATCTCAACATCAATCAATCTCAAAGTATCATCAAGCATTACTTATCACACAATCACAGTCATAAGCAAACCATCATAACAAACCAGATTTCCAATTGAGTACATCAACCCTAATCTAAAACAAAAGTGAATAAGTTCAGAACACTTAAACCAGCAAAAGCATAAGTCCTGCTCTAATTATGATAGCATTCATCAGTAAATGCTATCTCAGCTCCTCTTCAATCTGAGTTGTCCTCTGTATCTTCCTCTTCTTCCTCATCTTCAACATGGATCTTATAGTCTTGATTCTTTTTGCCCGATGAGGAGGTCATCCCTGCATCAAATATAATTCACAAAACCACAAGATACATTGTTAAGCATTAGTAAACCACAATGAAGAAATCAGCCCCTTCAATAATGCTCTCTCACAACCCCAAACTTAGATGGAAAACTAGTGAGAAAGTGAGTGAAAGAGAGATTTTCTCAAGAGAGAAGAGGGAAAAGATGTGGAGAACCTTGGAAAAGGTATGTGGGAGTGTGTGTGCAGAGAAGAGCCTGAAAATAGAAGCTTATGCGCAGCTTAGGGTATAAAAATACCCTAATGGGCTTGGGTCCCGCTAAAGGGCAACCAAAGCCCAATCTGCGATAGTACTGTCAGCGGCACTTTCGTGAAGTGCTCTTCTCCTTCCTTGCTTAACCTAGGTGCCTCCTAAACATGCCCCTCATTGGTTCCCTGCAATTCAATTTTCAGATTACTTATGCAAAACCCTATTATACTACTACAATGAAACAAAAAAAAAACAATCAATCAACTGAGTTGTCTCCCAAGTAGCGCTTGTTTAACGTCACGAGCCTGACCCAAAATCCACCAGCATCCATCAGTAGATGCAAAACTTTCTTACCAACACCCATCAGTAGGTGTAAAATTTTCTTACCAACACCCATCAGTAGGTGTTACAAACTGAGTATCCTTAAGTAGATACTTAACCACCTAACATCCTTCAGTAGATGCTATATCCAACAAAATATTTACAAAAATAATGTCCACAAATTAAAAATTACAAAACCAAAAAAAATCAAAAGTTCTTAAATCACTTGGTTGCCTCCCAGCAAGCGCTCTTTTAACGTCATTAGCTTGACCCAATAAAGTTCAAGTTCCTTCTTCTTTTTCTTCTTTCTACTGAACTTCTTCAGAAATTTGATCAAACCAGAAACCTGCTGCAATGTCTCAATCATAGGAACTTTAATCTCCAATTTCTTAAAGATTTCCTTAAAGCACTTAAATTTCTTTTCCTTCCTATGATTCTTCTTTAGATGAGGATGGGATTTTTCGTATGATTCCTTCTTCTT
This sequence comes from Vigna nakashimae, assembly GCA_034642375.1. Lineage (NCBI taxonomy): Eukaryota > Viridiplantae > Streptophyta > Magnoliopsida > Fabales > Fabaceae > Vigna > Vigna nakashimae. The sequence continues at coordinate 20,077,691 of CM067760.1, read as the reverse complement.
TCCTCTCATCTTCTTTTTCTTACGCTTCCTCTCCCCAAATTTTCTCTTTCTTTTCTTATATTTTTTCTTCCCTTCTCTTTTTTTCCTCAACTTCTTTATTTTCACACACATTTTCTTTCTCTCTTCTCTCTCAACCACTTCTTTTTCTTTTTCTTCATCTTTATCTTTCTCACTCAACTCTTCTTTTTCTTTTCTCTCTACCTTTTCCTCATCTCTCTATTTTTTTCACAGCAAGAATCTTGTCACTTTCAGTCACAATGGCTTGACCTTCCTCCTTAGGGTTAACTTTAGTATTAACCTTAACGTTCAATAACGAAAGTGCATCTCCATCCTTTTACATGATTCTTCAATGCTTTTCTAAGTAGAGTCGGAATTTTTCAAAAATCATTGAAGGGTGTCATCCAAACTTTCTGATAGAGAGGGTTGTTGCTGCCATTGTTGTGGTGGCGGCCTATCAAATTCTTCGGCAGCTTGAGTGCTTTTGTGATGACAATTAGGTATCTGTATGTACTGTTGAACTGCCTCCTCCAACGTTATTCTTCTTCCCGAAAGAGAGGGTTTTTGCTGCCATTGTTGTGGTGGTAGATTTTTAAATTGTTTGACAGCTTGCCAAAATTGACTGTTATTCATGCTTGAGTGAGGTTCCCACCAGTGGTTGAAATTACCTTAGTAGAATTGAGTGCCCATATAGTTAAATTCTTGTCCAAATTGCATCCTACAAACATTAGGCACAAAACTCTAAAAATATTTGTTAGCACAAAATGATATAGAAGAAGATATAAAACAAGAGATAAGAAGATAGAATAAAAATACAAAAAAAATGAAAACAAAAATAAAAACAAAATAATAAAAACCGAAAAATAAAAACAGAAAATAAAAACAAAAATTCAAAATTCAAGTCAAAGATAATAAATAATCACACAAATTAACTAGTTAAACCACGAGTCCCCGGCAACGGCGCCAAAAACTTGATGACAAATTTATGAACACCGAAAAACGGCGCCACAAACTTGTTTAACAATCGGCAATTCTGACCGAATCGTTTCAAGTAATAAACTCGGTAAGACCAAGTATCGTTCTCCCAAAGGACTCACGACCTAGTTTAGTTATGTGATTCGTTGATTATTTAAGACTCAAGAACAAAGTAATTGGAATTTAATATGCAAAAGACAGAAAATAAACATGTATGCATGAATTTGATCAATGGCTAAAACAGAATACAAACACTTCAATGAAATATATGGATGAGTATGTTGTTGGGGTTGTCAATTTCATCTTATCCACTCTCATATACTTTAGGAATTCAACATTCTTTTCATCAATTGTTAATGCCACTCTCTAAATCACCTTGCAAGAAGGCCTATCCTTAATTACGAGTTCATACAATTCCTAGCATTCCTAGTAATTAGTTCTTAAGTGCAGGAGCTTAACGGCAACCAATATACTATTGGGAGAAATTCCCCAGATCTAGATTTCCTCGTACGTTCCCGTATCGACAAAATCAATAATCATGACATTGAATGAGTTAAACAATGCAAGCATTAAGTAAAGAGGAAAAACCCTAACTAATGATGAAAGAAAGCGTAGGTCTTAAAATAAGATGTAAACACAAATTCCATATATGAGAGTTTCAGAAGACTACATTGATTCCCCAACAACAATACAAGGTTTAGTTCACCATATTCATGGTGAAACTATATGAATAATAATGGAAGAATGAAAGATAAAACCCTAAAAAGGTGAAGAGGTAGCCTGAGTGATAGCTCCAGCTTTGGTGCTATTCTGCAGATCCGTGAGCTTCCAGGGAAATGATGCAGAGGCAGCGGAAGAACAAAGTGAAACAGTTTTAGATTGTGCAGTGGCAGAGTATGAATATGTGGAAAAAGAGTTTGGATGAGGTGCTTTGGGGAATGGGGCTAGCTCAGACGGCCTTCATCAATGGAAGGAAGCTAGAGGAGATTTGGTAGGAAGCACAGGGGTGACTTTCGGTGGGAGAAGAAGCTGGAAATTGCATCAGCAAATCTATTCTCTCAATTCATCAAAAGTGAGCTACAAGCTTTTCTTATTGAGATTTTATAGATCAATCTCAAAGTTGAAGCAAGCCTTTTACACGTTTTCTTTAGATCTGAAAGGTTAATCATGTGCTAAATGTGTGGCTTCTATAAAGCCTTATGAAACACGTTGACAAATGCATTTTACATGTGAAAAATGAAAAATTACTAATGCCACCCCATAGAAGGATAAGCACACCCCTTCTTGTGTGTAAATGTCCAATTTACCCCTGTCCATGTTTTGGCAATTTTGTAACATCTTCTTGTTCTCCAATTTTCCATCCAAAAATAGCAAATAGTATTTGACCTTGGGGAGAATACTCATCTTGGAGCTTTTTGGCCATTCCTCTTGTGATGGGTCCTATGGTGTTAGACCTTCTTGTATCATCCCCTCCCTCTTGAGAAGGATTTGTCCTCAAATCCAAAAGATCTTCATCTTCACTATCAAATCCTGCAAAAGGTTTAAGATCAGAGACATTGAAGGTAGCATGAACACCATATTTAGGAGGAAGATCAAGTTGATATGCATTGTTATTAATCCTCCTGATCACTCTAAAGGGTCCATCTCCTCTAGGATTGAGTTTGGATTTTCTTAGTTGAGGAAATCTTTCCTTTCTAAGATGGATCCAAACTAAATCTCCTTCATTGAAGATTAACTCTTTCTTGCCCTTATTATGTTTCTTGGCATATTTCTCATTTTGTTGTTGAATTTGAATTTTAACCCTTTGATGTAAATCTTTGATAAATTTAGATTTAGATACCCCATCTTGATGAACAAAATCAATAGAATTTGGAAGGGGTATTAAATCCATGGGTGTCAAAGGATTAAAACCATAAACAACTTCAAAAGGAGACAATTTAGTAGTTCCATGAACTACTCTATTGTAGGCAAACTCAACATGAGGCAGGTACTCATCCCAAGATTTGTGATTTCCTTTAAGAACTACTCTTAGTAAAGTTGAAAGAGAACTATTGACTACTTCAGTTTGACCATCTGTTTGAGGATGGCAAGTAGTAGAAAAAGATAACTTAGTCCCTAATCTAGACCATAAGGTCCGCCAAAAGTGACTAAGAAATTTTGTATCTCTATCAGAAACTATTACCTTAGGTAATCCATGAAGTTTAACCACATCTCTAAAGAATAACTTTGCAATGTTGCTTGCATCATCTACTTTGTGGCAAGGTATAAAATGAGCCATTTTGCTAAATCTATCTACCACCACAAAGATAGAATCAAAACCCCTAGAAGTTTTAGGAAGACCTAACACAAAATCCATACTTATTTCTTCCCAAGGGGTGGAAGCAACATTCAAAGGAGTATACAGTCCATGAGGCATTGATTTAGATTTAGCTTCTAAACAAGTTATACACTTAAAGCAATGCCTTTGAACATCCCTTCTCATGTGAGGCCAAAAGAATTTTTCTTTCAACATGCCAAGGGTCTTTTCTACCCCAAAATGCCCCATTAATCCTCCCTCATGTGTCTCTTTAACAAGGAGTTTTCTATGTGATCCTTGGGGAATGCAAATTTTTCCTTCTTTAAAAAGATACCCCTCTTTCACATAGAATCCTCCTTGAGGCTTATTGAGACATTCCTCATAGATATGAGCAAAATCAGGATCTTGTGAATACAATTCAAGAATGTTATTAAATCCAAGAATTTGAGCTCCCAATGTGGCTAATAGATTAATTTTTCTTGACAAAGCATCAGCCACCACATTGGATTTTCCTTTCTTGTATTTAATAACATAAGTGAATTGTTCAATGAATTCCAACCACTTAGCATGTCTCTTTTGTAACTTGTGTTGACTCTTCAAATACTTAAGTGATTCATGATCACTATGAATTATAAACTCCTTGGCAACAAGGTAATGTTCCCAAGTTTGAAGAGCCCTCACAAGTGCATAGAGTTCTTTGTCATAGGTGGGATAATTACAAGAGGCACCATGAAGTTTTTCACTAAAGTATGCAATTGGGTGTCCTTGTAATAATACTGCACCTATGCCAAACCCTGAAGCATCACATTCTAGCTCAAAAGTTTTGGAAAAATTTGGCAAAGCTAGAATGGGTGCTTGTGTGAGCTTCTCTTTGAGTAGCTCAAAAGCTTTTTGTTGTTTATCTCCCCAATGGAATGTAACATCTTTTTTCACCAACTCATTGAGGGGTGAAGCAAGACTAGAGAAGTTAGGAACAAATCTTCTGTAAAAGCTTGCCAACCCATGGAAGCTCCTTACTTCTCCTACATTCTTTGGAGGAGGCCAATCTTGGATGGCCTTTATTTTTTCTGGGTCCACATGAACCCCATTTTTGGTGACCACAAATCCAAGAAATATGACACTATCAACACAAAAGGTACACTCGTCAAAGTTTGCAAACAATTTGTGTGTTCTAAGAATTGTTAAAACAACTCTCAAATGATTTTCATGGGTTTGCAAATTTTGACTATATACCAAAATATCATCAAAGTACACAACTACAAACTTCCCAATGCAATCCCTAAGAACATGATTCATAAGTCTCATGAATGTGCTTGGAGCATTTGTAAGACCAAAAGGCATAACTAGCCATTCATATAATCCAAACTTGGTCTTAAAGGCAGTTTTCCATTCATCACCTTCTTTAATTCTTATTTGGTGATAGCCACTTTTTAAATCTACCTTTGAAAATATTTGTGCTCCATGCAATTCATCCAACATATCATCAAGCCTAGGAATGGGATGTCTATACTTGATTGTGATGTTGTTGATAGCTCTACAATCACAACACATGCGCCACTTCCCATCTTTTTTTGGAACAAGCAACACTGGTACAGCACATGGACTTAGACTTTTTTGAACTAAGCCTTTATCTAGCAACTCTTGGACTTGTGTCTCAATCTCCTTAGTTTCTTGGGGGTTGGTCCTATAGGCTGGCCTATTAGGAAGAACTGCCCCTGGAATGAAATCAATTTGATGTTCTATTCCTCTTATGGGTGGAAGCCCTTTTGGAATTTCTTGTGGAAATAGATCATCAAATTCTTTCAAGAGTTTTTGAATGGATGGAGAAAGAGTTGAAGTCTTTGAATCACTAGATGTGCATGTAAGTGTCCCTTGACAAAGAAGAAGATATGAAGGTTGCTCAACTTGAAGTGTATTGATTAAAGTCTTTTTGTTTAAAAGAACTTCATGTTGAGTGACCTTAGGTGGCACACTTGTTTCTCTACCTTCCTTTCTTTTTGACTTTTTCTTTTGATCATGTTCTTGTTTTCTTAAAGACTTCATTTGTGCTTGATCCTTAGCCACTTGGGTAGGAGTCAAAGGATGAAGCACAAACTTCTTGTCCTTTTGATGGATAGTGATGGTATTGGTTAGACCATGATGGATAGTTTGATGATCAAATTGCCATGGTCTCCCCAATAACACATGACATGCTTCCATGGGAACTATATCACATAAAACTTCATCTTTGAAGTTCCCAATGGAAAATGCCAACTTCACTTGATTCTTGACTATTATATCCCCATCTTCATTTAGCCAATGAAGTTTATAAGGTTTTGGATGGGGTATAATATCAAGCTTCAACTTCTCAACCAACCTTGTGCTACAACAGTTGCAACAAGATCCACTATCAATAATGAGAGAACAATGATTTTCTTGGATTTTACATCTTGTATGAAAGATGTTCTCTCTTTGTGATATGTGTTCAAGACTTGGTTGGTTGCTAAGTATTCTTCTCACCATGAGAAGTTGCCCATCATCAGCATATATTTCCTCTTCCCTCTCTTCTTCCTCACTCTCACTTGTACTAGTTGGGGTGTCACTTTCACTACTATAAATGTCCTTGCCTTTCAAAATAATATTTCTTTTTGTAGGACATTGAGTAGCTACATGACCCCTTCCTAGACATTTGAAGCATTTGATTTCACTTGTTCTTGTGTGTGAGGGTGTTTCTTTCTTGGGTCTCTCTTCTATTTTGGCTAGAGGTTTAAATGGCTCTTTTTCTTTAAAAATTTTCTTTTCAAAAGTAGGTTGAACTTGAATTCTTTTAGAAGAAGATTTTCTCAAGTTTTGTTGTTCTACCTTTATACACATTTGAACAAGATCATTCAAATCTCTATAAGGTAGAAGTTCAACCCTATCTCTTATGTCAAAATTGAGCCCACTTAAAAATCTAGCTAAAGTAGTTTCTGGACCCTCCACTATGCCTGCCCTCATCATATACAACTCCATCTTTTGTCTATATTCCTCAACTGTCATAGACCTTTGTTGTAACCTTTGGAGTTTATCCATGAGTTCTCTATTGTAGTAGGAGGGAATGTGTCTCCTCCTAAGGGCAGACTTGAGATCATTCCAATAGTGGATGGGAGGGGCTTGATGTCTAAGCCTCTCTTTGACCAAGGCAGTCCACCAGTACATTGCATACCCTTGAAAGCTTAGGGTAGCTAGAGAGACCTTCCTCTCTTCACTCACTTGGTGGCATTCAAATAATTGTTCCACCTTCATCTCCCAATCAAGATAAGCCTCTACATTGTCCTTCCCATGGAAGTGAGGCAACACCACATTGACTTCTTTAGGGGGTGGGGGTGCATGAGAATTTCTCCTATGCCTTCTAGAAGTAGAAGGCTGATGAGGGTAATAATCACCCAGACTCATAGACATCCCTCCCTCTTGAGAGTTTTCACTCTGACTTCCCCTAGACTTACTTTTTCTTATCATTCTCAACTCATCTTGAATAACAGCATTTTGAAGCTCTCTATTGACTTTCTCTTCATTCATTTCTCTTCTTATTTCCTTGAATTCATTAACTAAAGTTTGAAGAGAAAAATGTTCTTTTTCACTATCACTAATCCTAGGAGAATGCCTTCAAACATTATGATGGACTTAAATGTTATTCTTGAAATAGAGACTAGAGATTTCACTTGAAAGCAATATTCCAGGTAAGGGAGGTGATTCACCAGGAATGCTTAAGTACCAAGCCTTATCCTTGCCAAATATGCTTCTAGTTACTTACTAGAGTCCTTAGATCAAAATCACTCTTAAATCCACTTAAGTCTTAAAGACACAAAGAAAAGACACAACCTAACTCTAAATTCGGACCCCTAAGAGAGCTTCCTATTCGCACAAGATATATACTATCTAGTCGGGAATGGAACAAGCAATTAAAGTGAGGTCTCCTAGGTGAGGCTTAGATTTTGGATCTAAGACACACTCACCGTCTACCAATTTTAGAATGATGAGACTTTAAGTCAAGTTAGCAAATGAGTGAAGAACACTTATGAGCTCTTCCACTTCATTTGCTTGAAATGGCCAACTTACAAAAAGAACAAAAAAAGAAAATTGCTAATACAATTAGACTTTGCAAAAAAAAGGAAAAGAGACAAGGTTTGACAATGCAACTTTGGCTTCTCTCAAATAAAACTGAGTGATTCTGGATGCAATCACGCAAGGCTCACAGTTGCAGCTAGGTGGAATTTAATTGGCAGCAATAAAACTGCTATTACAGTATCAGCAGCAGCCATGTTTCCAGCAATTTAATTTCTGCAGCACCGTAGTCACCATGCCTTGTGTTTCCATCAAATCTCCACTTCCTAGGAGGCTACCAATGATGAAGAATCTCTAGATAGCTCAATCCCATGTAATTATACCTCAACAGATTATAAATCAGCAGGAGATTAGAAAAGGAAATGAAGCAACTGCACAGAATTGTCTCAGAAAAGTTACTGCACTACAACACCTTTTATCAAACAGGTGGTAGGCCAGAAAGCCAATGACTGAAAATAAAGCAAGAAAAGGAGATGCAAACACGGAGGCACAGCAAAAAGAACCTAGGAAAAGTTCTAGAGTATATTAATAAAGCAAGAAATCAAAACAAGCTGCAATGGACTCAAATTCGAAGACTATTAGAAATTGATCAAACTGTTTGATGAATTGTCTGAATGAACAATCAGTTTGGTGCACCAAATTTTGCAGATTCAACTTGCACTGGCCAATCAGCTTTTTAATTTGCAATATTTGTTTTTGTTATATTGTTTTTAATCATTGAATACATTTGACCAAGCTTTTCCTAACAAGTTGAGATTATTGGATTGCACCAAACAGTTTGTACAAATAGCTTTATAGGATGCAGCTTGCACCAACAAAAGAAGACTAAAACTGGTGGTTTAGAGAATAAATTTGTGCAGGGTTATTTCAATGTAAAATTTCTTTGCATAACCAATTTTAATTCATCAAATCAAACATGTTGATACTGAAATTTGATGCAGAAACTTATGATAATAGATTTTGACTCATTCAACCCTTTTTATGCAGCAAAATGAAGAACTCAACCACCCAGATTTTAGTACACTGAATCAAACGACCTTTGAACACTGAAATGTGTCCATATACAGCATTTAAAACTTGTTAAAAGTGCTGGAAATAATTGCCAAGATGTTCAGCAGTGATCTAATACTGAAACAGAATAAAAAAAATACTGGACCAAGCAAAGCAGTGCAGTTCGGCCAACTGCAGATTAGATGCAATGTGAGTTTTCCAATGATGCTACTAAGCTTTTTGCATAAGCAATTCAGTGTTTAAATGATGTGCATCAAGTACTAACTCAGTTTGGCATTCAATTACAGATCTAATTCACCATTTTCTTTCAAATAGACACACAAAACTATGTTACTGCTCAAAAATCTGAAACTGGAATTGGTATCACAAATCATGCACTTGAGCTCCTACTGAATTTGTCATGGCTCATTTAGTGTGCAGATAATGACAACTTCTTCAGTTTATTCAGATATAGTAGAGCACACAAATTTTAAACCAGATTTGAAGATAGCACTGTAAACACACATGACTGACATTACAGGAAAAGATGCTCAAACAAAAAAAAAACTCAAACAACACAAATGGACCGATTAAAATGATGAGACACAATCAAAAAAAAAACTAGCACACAAGAACAGACTCAAACAGAACCTAATAACACCAGAAAATGAATAGAACAGTGAAACAGATTCAAAGACAGCAAAAGAGTATGATGACAGTGTGGAATTTTAAAAGAGACACTTAGCTCACTGGTGCACTTCGAACCAGGGTCTGAATACCACATGATAGCTCCAGCTTTGGTGCTATTCTGCAGATCCGTGAGCTTCCAGGGAAATGATGCAGAGGCAGCGGAAGAACAAAGTGAAACAGTTTTAGATTGTGCAGTGGCAGAGTATGAATATGTGGAAAAAGAGTTTGGATGAGGTGCTTTGGGGAATGGGGCTAGCTCAGACGGCCTTCATCAATGGAAGGAAGCTAGAGGAGATTTGGTAGGAAGCACAGGGGTGACTTTCGGTGGGAGAAGAAGCTGGAAATTGCATCAGCAAATCTATTCTCTCAATTCATCAAAAGTGAGCTACAAGCTTTGCTTATTGAGATTTTATAGATCAATCTCAAAGTTGAAGCAAGCCTTTTACACGTTTTCTTTAGATCTGAAAGGTTAATCATGTGCTAAATGTGTGGCTTCTATAAAGCCTTATGAAACACGTTGACAAATGCATTTTACATGTGAAAAATGAAAAATTACTAATGCCACCCCATAGAAGGATAAGCACACCCCTTCTTGTGTGTAAATGTCCAATTTACCCCTGTCCATGTTTTGGCAATTTTGTAACATCTTCTTGTTCTCCAATTTTCCATCCAAAAATAGCAAATAGTATTTGACCTTGGGGAGAATACTCATCTTGGAGCTTTTTGGCCATTCCTCTTGTGATGGGTCCTATGGTGTTAGACCTTCTTGTATCACTGAGCATCCAAGATCCTCCTTCAAAGGGGTGGAAGAGAGAGTGTTTGCTTCGTTTCTGCCAAAGATACAAACCCTAGGACGTCCTAAAGCTTATATACTATTTTAAAAATACTGAAAATTTAGGCCCAAGCCCATAAGAGTGCCGCTCAGCGGTAAGTGCGTGAGTTGTTTTTCTCCCCTCAGCGGATCCAACGTGGGTTTCTGAGTGTCGCTTAGCGGTAAACTACCGCTGAGCGGTACTTGCGGCTTCTCCTTTAACATTTTCTGATGTCTTTTCTGATTCCATCTCTCTCCTTCTTCACTTGTTTCACCAAATTCACCTTAAAACCTGCACAAAAACACTGAAATCAAGTATAAACCTGTCCAGCTCTCTTATTTCTGAAAATATGAACAAAAGCATGATTTCAAGCTAGTTTCTAAGTGTTAAAGGTTGCTTTTAGTATCAACTTTAAGCATGAAAATAACAGTTTTTCAACTATTATCACCACTCAATTGTAAGTGTGTGTCTTTAGAATTAACACTCAGCTGCAATTTTGGCCATCAGGGGTGACTGTGGGACTTCAAAGTGCCTCTCAGCGGTAAAAGTGGCAATGAGCAGTGACTGCGGCTCTTCTTTTGTGCACTTTCACTTCCTTTCCTGAGTGTCGCTCCATACTACTTCAACTTATTTCCTCTAATTCATCTTAATTCCTACGAAAACAAGGAAACCAAGCATAAAACCCATCCAACTCTATTGTTTCCAAAACTTAAGCAAAAGCATGATTCCAAGTTAATTTAGAAGTCATAAAGGTTGTCTTTAAGATCAAAATTAAGTATAAAAATAACAATTTTTCAAGTATTATCATCTAACCAAAATGAGAAATTAATTCCTCTAAGAGTAGACATTAAATTAAAAATCCTAGTGATTAAAGCGGATTAACATATCTCAAGAATCATATATCCAAATTTCAGCTTAATCTAACGGTAAACAAATTGGAAATTAAGATTTTACTTATGTAAATTATAGATAGAAATAAAATGGGGATATATTTACTCCAAATTGCAAAATTAATTACTTTGAGTAAAGAGCTCAAATTTTCAATTTGAGCGGGTAAACTGGGGTAATTTATCTCAGGAATCATATATCAAAATTTCAGCTTAATCTAACGCTAAACGAATTAGGAATTGAGATTTTACTGAGGTAACTTAAAAAATAGAAAATAATGAAAGTACAATCTAGAACAACCAAAACCCATACAAGTAGACATATAACTAACATTACTAAAATTCAGCATGCTCATAACTCATCATCATAATCATGAATCTAAATATACAATTATCATGCACAAGGAAAAGGATTAGTTCCCCCTATCTCTTTTCCTACAAGGAATCATTCACTCTTTGTGCGCTTAACCCATAGTCCTTACTTATTTTCACTCTCAAATGTAAAATATTTTTCTAAGCTAACTTTCCTCTCTTCCCTTGGGCCAATTTACGTGTTATATAAAGAGCACAGAAGTCTCATTGGCAGCTGCTTATAATTATACATTGGGAAAAGAAAAGAAAAGGAAGGGTCTCATCTACCAAAACATGCATCCATGTTTCTCGTAATGTTTGATTCTATGTTTTATTATGTTTAAGTCTCCTTCATTTACCATGTAAAACAAAACAGATCCTATCAAGAAGAAAACAAGTGAAGAAGGAAAAGTTATTATGTGAATGTGGAAAAAAAAAACACCACAGGTGAAAGAGACTAAAAAACCTAGTGTGCAGTAAAAAGATATGAGGTTTTATTGTGAGTGTATTTTAGAGTGTATTATTAATTTAATATTACATACACGCATACCACACTGAATATCATAAATAATAAAACACATCAATTAGTACTCACAAAAATCCATAAGAAAAAACTGATGCAAACCCATCGAGGGAACTTAAACGTCAATGATTTTTTTAAGGAATTAACTACATCGACTCAGATGTCTAAAAAATATGTGCCTATACTCAAAAGAAATCCCCTTGAGTATAGTTTCTAACAAAAAAGAATAATCTCATTTGGAAGTCTGTAGAGAAAGTTATGAGTAGAACAATCAGCAAAGGTTAGAGTTGAGAGCATGTATATTCATAATGTATCTAAAGAATAACATAAACATTCACATTTCATAACATAAACATTCACAACATAGTCGAATAGTTATAATTACATATTCATCGGTCGTCCTTACTTGCTCTGCTCCATTTCGATCATCCAATCCTATCCAACAACGCAATCCACTCCGATGGGTTGTTGACTTGCATAAGACAATCTGATACTCAAGTCAGAAATCTTTTTCAGAGAGGTCTTTATTTTATTAAGATATATCAATGGTATTTTACATGGAATTCAATTGTATATTTATAGGGCTTATGGCAGCCAAACAAATTGATTAACCATTAACGTAGTATATTTTTAGGCAATCAAACCCATTAATATCTACTAATATACCTGCTAACTGCTCATAAATGACCCTTAACTCTAATAGGTATATTTCATATGTAACATAAGTCCTCCAAGCCCAAGCAAGCTCTATATTGAAAGAGGTGCGCAGGGATTATTATGAGCTTAAGAGAGGTTACTCACATTGTATTTAGGGAGTCTATTTTTGATGCGCTTTAAGTCTTCATTCCTCTCTATACCGAGCGATGGACTCTAGGAGTTCTCTTTGGAACTTTTTCCTAGGTTGAGTGGTAGACACTAGTAGTTTTCTTTGGATACCATTTTACTCTTCAGCCATATTTTTTGTTTCCTGGTTAGATCTTTGAGGTGAAGGTTGTAAAAGAGTCTCAAGAGAAGGGAAAAGTTCTTTGGACCTCTTGTTCCTCCTTTTTCTCCTACTATTGTCCAGACTTGCAAGAAGAGGTTTAGAAACTTTCGTACTTCTAGTCCGAATTGTACCCTGCATACACTAGATAACAAAACACTAGAGCACCCAATTAGCACCAAAGGCTAAAAAAGATAAAATTAAAGATAAAACAAAAATTAAAAACAAAAAGATAAAATTAAAGATAAAGTCTAATCGGTTAAGAATCACACAAAAGTATAGTTTACACCACGAGTACCCGGCAACGGTGCCAAAAACTTATTAAGACCTCAACAAATGTACTGAATCGTATCAAGTAATAATAATTGGTAAGACCAAGTATCGTTTCTCAAGAGACTCACGACACTAAATAGTCATGTAAGTACTTAACAAATTAAGACTTTTAAGAACAATTTAGGGTTTTGAATGCAAGAATAAAAAATAAATATGAATGCACTTATGATCAATTGAAGAAAAACACAATGGCGAATGAATGATATTGCAATTATGAGATGGGTATGATGTTGGGATTTAGATTTCACCTAGTTTACTCTCATGCATATATGAATTCATCTTCTTCATTAATGTTAATATCACTCTCTAAATTACTTAAAACCTGATGTCACGACGAAGAAAGCATATCCTTAAATACTAGATCACAATGTCTTATATCCCTAATAATTAATTCTGCATTAAGATTACAAGCTTAAGATACCAAGCATTTTATCCCTATGTCTAGGCAATAGTTCCCTTGGGAGAAATTTCCCAAATCTAGGTTTCCCCGTATGTGTCCATATCACGAAAACCAATAATCATGTCATGAATAAGTTAAACATAACAAGCATAAAGCAAAGATCAATAACTGTAACAATTAATGAAAGAAGCATATATCAATTAAAACCAATTCAAATACACGAGAGTTCACAAGGTTACATCATCCCCCAACAACAAATTGAATTTAACTCCCTCTTCTATGTAAACCTTCAGTGCTGAGGGCCCAGAAAAGGACGCCCAGGCATGGTTTGGAACTTCTACAGCCTTCTCTTCTAGTGCTCTTTTTCTCCTTTCTGAGTTCCAACTTCTTTACAATTTAACTCCTCTTCCAATTCATCACAGTTTCCTACAAAATCAAGGGAATTTAGTAATAAAATCTTCAATTATAACCTCAACTCTCTTATTCATCAAAATAAGCTAAAAACAAGAGAACAAACAAGTTTCTAATTCAATAAGGGTTCATTTATTATAAAAATTGAATCACAGGTAACGGTATTTTCAATCGTTATCACAACCTCAAACTTAAAACTTTGCTTGTCCCCAAGCAAAATGTAACTTGACTTAAACAAAATAATCATACTACACTAGTCAAGCACATCAAAAAGCATTTTCCTCTAGGACAAGTAAATCACTCATGTCTGCTCATCATAAAAAGATTAGTCAAGATATAATGATGCTTTATCCAATCAAGATTCAACTATGGTGCTCATGTAATCAAGACATACACAACAGATGCAACAACCTTATGAGTGATCCCAAAGCAGACAGAATGTTACCCTATGTACATGGAACTATGCCTCACCAAAGACAGTGTTTCACTCAAACTCAAAGGTGTATAGTGAGGTGACACTCTTACACTCTACCATCACAATGTCACATGAATCAACTTTGCCTTTCATTTAACCACATATCAAACACACTCACAAGCAAGTTATCATCACAAGGACTTTTTTAGGCTTGTATTGAGGTCGGGCAAAGAAGAAAATTGGTTTTTCTAGAAAACAAAATCCTTGAGTTAAGAGAGTGCACAATTCATTTATTCACATTAACAATAAACTCTCTTTCTTCTTTTATGTGAGAAACCAATCTTCAATTCATTCCCAACTTTCCTTTCATTGAGTTTAACCTTTTCTTTTCTTTCTTTTCTTCTCTTTTGCTTTTTGCTTTTGCTCAATGCTCTTTAATGAATTTCACAAAGTTCTTTCTTTTTGGTCAAAACCCCAAACTTGAACCATTCTCCATTACCACATAAACATACTCTACTTAACTCAAGGTAAGGATTTCAAAAAGGGTTTTTTCAACTTTCAACTTTAGGCTCAAGGTTCAAAGACTAAAGAGAAACATTGTTCTTTGTTGGGTTCACCTATTGGCATTGGCTCTAAGGGAGAAGAAAACATGGCTTTGATTATGTGTAACAAGCAAACAAGTGGTTCAATCATAGAAACTTAGGCAAAATCATTCATGCTTCCAAAGAAATAGCATTCAATCAAAGTTCCACAATTTAATAACATCCTGCCCAGCAAATTAATCACAATTGAAATCATGCATCAGTTTTTAACAAAACTATGAGCAACCATCATCTATGCTTAAAAGCCTCACCAATCATTAACTCAACATGCATCATAAAAAAATAGAGCAAACACAAGAATATTACTCATCACAAACAAGAGTTTATCACATCATACCAAACCATTGCAGCACAATTCATTAAACCAAGTACATAAGCACTAAAATATCAACAAAATAAACAAAATTCAAATAAGCATAAAAATAAAGAAAAATAAATCCCTATCTAGTAGCATCCATCAGTAGATGTTGTCAGTAACATCCATCAGTAGATGTCTAGTAGCATAGCATCCATCAGTAGATGTCTAGTCGCATAGCATCCATCAGTAGATGCTCAATCTAGTAGCATCTACCAGTAGATGCTCCTCTTCATAGCAGCATACATCAATAGATGTTGTCATTACTATAAAGCAAAATCAAATCCAAATCACACAAATAATCAATTAAAAAGAAAATGTCAGAAACTAGGTTGTCTCCTAGTAAGCGCTTCTTTAATGTCACTAGCTTGACGTCATAAAGTTCAGTTTGACTTTTTGATGTTGATGTTCCTCTTGCTTTCATCACACCAACTTATCTTCAGCAACTTCTTGTTCACCATCTTGACTCTTCTAAAATATGGAGCTTCAATCTCAATAACTCCATTTGCATTAATCTTCTTCATAACCCATAACATGTTCTTGTACTTGACTTGTTTGCTAGGTTTGAATTCTTCATATTCACACATCAAGTCTTGGTGAACTATCTTCTCTTTAATCTCTTTCTCCTCTTCCTCTACCTGTAACAAGAAACAATCCTTACCTCCCTTGACTGAGTCAGCAGCTTGCTTAGATACACTAGTCTTTGACAAATTTTCATCTATAACTTTTGGACTAGTCTTCTTCACTTGAATCGGCTACTCATCATTAAAGACATTGAAAGTCACCTCTTCATCTTAGTCTTTAAGCATTAGCACTCCATCATCTACATTGATGACAACCTTAGTTTTCTTCATGAATGTCCTTCCAAGAATGATAGGAATCTTTAGATCTTCCCCCATCTCCATCACTACAAAATCCATTGGGAATTTAAGTTTGTCAACTTGGACCACAACATCTTCCACTACACCATAGGCATTCTTGGTAGATCTATCCGTCATTTGCAACACCATCTTAGTAGGTTTAACCTCAAGATCACCAATCTTCTTTAGCACAGATAAGGGCATCAAATTGATGCTAGCCCCTAAATCTATTAGAGCTTTCCCTACATCACAATTCCCAATAGTGCAAGGAATAGTGAAACTTCTCGGATGTTTGACTTTAAGAGGAAGTGTCTTCTACAAAATCGCACTACAATTTCCCTATACTTCAATTGTTCCCTCATCTAAATATTTCTTCTTTTTGAGGGACTTCTTCAAAAAATTTGCATAAAGTAGGGATTTGGTGCAATGCCTCAGTCAATGGAATAGTAATCCCTAATTTCTTGAACATCGCCTTAAAACACCCTAATTGTCTCTCTTTTTCCTTTCTAGAATAATCTTTAAGGTAAGGAAGAGCTTTCTCAATTTTTCTCTCTTTTTTCTCGCCCTCTTTTTCTTCTTTTCTTTCTCCCTTTTTCTTTCTTCTTTTCCTTCCTCTCAACCTCACTTTTTCTCTCTTCACTTTCTTCTTCTTTTTCACTAAACTCATCTTTTTCTTTTCTCTCAATTTTTCTCTATTCCAACCTCTCACTACTTATGTTCATGATAGCATTGCACTCTTCTTTAGGTTTAATTTCAGTATTAACCCTAAACTACTTTTCAGATTTCTCCTCCAACTTTTTAGCCAATTGGCCAACCTGTATCTCCAAATTCCTTGTAGCAGCTTCAGTACTCTTATGATTGGAGATAGACACTTGAATGAATTTTTGGAGTGTCTCTTATAGCTTTGCAGTTCTTTCATAAGGAGGGTTGTTGTTGCCATTGTTGTTGTTGTGGTCTATTGAATTGCCCAACTTGTCCTTGACCCATACTTGGGTGAGGTTTCCATCCTTGGTTGTAATTACTTGGACGAAACCGATTACCTTGACCCATAAACTTGACTTCCTCTTGGGTAACTTCTGGAATAACACATTGACCATTAATATGATCTCCACCATACAACTCACAAAGTTGTTGTTGAACTTGAGAAACATTTTGCAACTCCTTTGGCAATTGAGAGATTTTCTTCATCAGAGCCTCCAATTGTTGAGTCATAATCTTATTATGTGCCAACAGAGCATCTTCAGATTGTAATTATAGAACTCCTTTTTGTTGTAGTTGAGTTCTTTCACTATGCATCTCATTATCATTAGTAGCCATATTTTTAATCAACTCATAGGCTTCCTATAGAGTCTTGCACTTGATATTACCTTCAGCTGAGGAATCTAGCATCAATTTAGTCTATGAGCTTAGATCTCTGATGAATCAATATTTTATTGATTTCACTTAGTTTATTGTACCGGATTTAATCAAGGAATTGTGTTTGAATGTACAGTATTATCCTATTCTTCCTAATTATGCTAAATTTGAAGGTTAAATGAGAAATGGCAATTGAGCCCAATGCATCTCAGTCATTTCAATTTTCGCACAGTGCTGCGTGAATGTTGTGTCAACTTGTGTGTCCTCGTTTGAGTTCAATTCTTATCCGTTTTCCATGCAATTTTTTTTCATAGTTTCGTCTAGATGTCTATTTTCACGTATAGTTTTTAATTTGTTCAAATTAGTTTTGTACTGTTCCCAGTAACTGTTTTACTCCCCTATGTCAGTCCAGTGATTACTGTTTGAGTGTTCTAATATGTTTGCATTGTTTGCTTGCTGTTTAATACTTGTGGTGGCTAGAATTTATCATTGGACAATGCATCTCATGGCCACAAAAAGAAATAAATGAGGTTCTAGACTCTTAATTGGTTGCAAGGAGGTCCAAATTGTTTTTGAGTTGAACAAAACTGCACATCCTGAAGATTGAAGAGATGAAGTGCAGCTGCCAAATATTTCAAATGTCACGGCAAGCACACCAAACCAACCAAGGAATATTCTTTCTTGCTTTTTAAATGGCTTAGCATTTGGCATAAAAGAGGAGGGGACCACTTTGCAAGTGTTCACGGTTTTGGAAGATAGCACATCACACGGCCAATTAGCACACTGCCCATCCATTTTTGCCAAGCATTGGAGATAAACCGTGAAGGATAATGAAAGGGACCACATTAATTTCACGATGCAGCCAAGTCTTGAAGGAAGAGTCCCTTGGTGCAGCACGTTATTTAATTGGAAAAGCTTATTTTAAAATCAAAAAAATGGTGCTGGATGGGATTAGAAAGGACGTGTACGCTGCTCAAGAAAAAGCAGGCCATGGCCCACAAATGCAAAGAGTTTTCGGTTCTTTATTGCTTTCGAGAAGGAACGTCCAGAAGGTGTTTTGAGAGGTGCACCTGCCCACACTTGTGATAACGGTTGAAAAACCGTTATTTTTATGCTTAAAATTGATACTGAAAGCAACCTTTAAGACTTAGAAACTAGCTTGAACTCATATTTTTGCTTTAGTTTTGTGAATAAGAGAGTTGAAAGTGAATTTAATGGTTTTGTGCAAGATTCCCTTGATTTTGTAGGCTAATTGAATGATTTGAAAGAAGAATTGAAGTACCAAATGATTGGAGTGCAGAAAAGTCAACCAGTCAACCAAAAAAGTCAACCAGTGAACCAGAATGCTGAAAAATCAACCAGAACGCAGAAAAAGTGTGACCGAGTGGCGCTGAGCGGCACTTTTCAGGTGCCAAAATCATCGCTGAGGGGCAAAAACAACAGCTGGGGGCAAAATGGATCATGCGGTATTACCGCTCAGCGGTAAAATACCGCTGATAACAGTTGAAAAACTGTTATTTTCATGCTTAAAATTGATACTAAAAGCAACCTTTATACTTAGAAACTAGCTTGAAATCATGCTTTTACTCATATTTTCATAAATAAGAGAGCTGGACAGGTTTATGCTTGATTTCAGTGTTTTTGTGCAGGTTTTAAGGTGAATTTAGTGAAAGAAGTGAAGAAGGAGAGAGATGAAATCAGAAAAGACATCAAAAAGTGCAAAAGGAGAAGCCGAAGTCACCGCTCAGCGGCAGTTTACCGCTGAGCGGCACTCAGGAGCTTACGGGAGGTTCGCTGAGGGGCAAAATGGCCGCTGAGGGGAAGAAACTACTCACGCACTCACCGTTGAGCGGCACACTTATGGGCTTGGGCCTAGATTTTTTGTAATTTTAGAATAGTATATAAGCTTTAGGACGTCCTAGGGTTTGTATCTTTGGCAAAGACGAAGCAAACACTCTCTCTTCCACCCCTTTGAAGGAGGATCTTGGATGCTCAGGCTACCTCTTCACCTTTTTAGGGTTTTATCTTTCATTCTTTCATTATTGTTCATCTAGGTTCACCATGAATATGGTGAACTAAACCTTGTATGTTTGTTGGGGAATCAATGTAATCTTTTAAAGCTCTCATATATGGAATTTGTGCTTTCATCTTAATCTAAGACTCATGCTTTCTTTCATCATTAGTTAGGGTTTTTCCTCTTTGCTTAATGCTTGCTTTGTTTAACTCATTCAATGCATGATTTTTTATTTTGTCGATACGGGAACGTACAGGGAAGTCTAGATCCGGGGAATTACTCCCAATATTATATTGGTTGTCGTTAAGCTCGTGTGCTAAGAGAACTAATTATTAGGAATGCTAGGAATCGTATGAACTCGTAATTAGGGATAGGCCTTCTTGACAAGGTAATTTAGAGAGTGGCATTAACAATGATGATTTGAATGTTGAATTCCTAAAATATATGAGAGTGGATAAGATGAAATTGAAAGTGCAACCCACCTTATGGCAACAATTATCTATGCTTAATGAAAGGTCCATGAGGATGGAGGAAACTCTCAACAATTTCATACAAAAGACTGAGTCTACACAGAAGAACACTGAAGCTGCTATCAAAAATTTGGAGACTCAGATGGGGCAGATCACCAAACAGGTGGAAGAAAGGCCAAATAGAAATTTTGGGGCTAATACTGAGGTTAACCCCAGAGAAGAGTGCAAGGTGGTAGAGAGTGTTGATGATGAGAAACTTGAGTTAGAAACAGAAGAGAGAGGAGAAATAGAGAGCAATAACACTTTTCCTTTTCCAATCCATCAAGGGAAACAACTGGACTTCATAGAGTTATTCAACATGGTGGATAATGATGCACCTTGGGAACAGATTCTGCAACAGATTACGGTTTACACTAAATCTAATGAAGAAATCTCTACAAAGAAGAGACGTAGAGATGATGAGGCAAAGGAGTGTATAACTGTTAAAAAAGAGCCATTCCCTCCTAAAGCAACAGACTCAGGCAGTTTTTCTATCCCTTGTACCATAGGGAAGAAAAGGGCGAAGAAAGCTCTCCTTGATTTAGGTTCAAGTGTTAACTTGATACCTTACTCTTTACTGGAGCAAATCGGCAATGTTAATGTGAAACCTGTAAAGGTTAATCTAGCAATGGCCGATGGATCTTCAAAGGAGCCATGTGGGATTGCAGAGGACATTATAGTTTGTGTTGGCAAACTTCAGTTCTTGGCAGGCTTTGTGGTGATGAAGATGGAGACAAAGAAGATACGTATCATACTTGGAAGACCGTTTATGAAAACGGCCAGAGCTATCATTGATGTAAATGAAGGTATAGTGGTGCTCCAGGATCGAGAGGAGAGAGTGGTTGTAGACGTCTTCAAGGATGAGACGCAAGCACAGGAGGAAGAAGCTAGTTATAAAGCTGCATTTCAAGATGCACACATGACTAGCCATAAAGATGAAAAGCCCAAGGTTGCAGGTAACCATTGTTTGTTGTTTCAGGTACACAAAGAAGAAAATATTGGAAGAGGAGGAGAAATTCCTGATGACTGGGAGAAAAGAAGACCCCAACTTGGCACACCTGTAAGAATCAAGAACAAGTTGTGGGTTGTGAAGGGCTTTAAAGAGAAGGAGATGATAGAGATAGAGTCTCCACATTCTAGAAGGACCAAAACAGTTCACAGGAAACAGCTGAGGAGTTGCTGGGATGACAACATCAACTATAAAGCAGGAACTTGAGCTTACTGGGTCAAGCTAATGACGTTAAAAGAGCGCTTACTGGGAGGCAACCCAGTGATTTTAGAACTTTTAAATTTTACTTTGGTTTGTAATCTTTAAATCTGTTGAACATTATATTGCTGAACATAGCATCTACTGAAGAATGCTAAGTGGTAACACCTACTGATGGGTGTTGGTGAGATTTTGAACACCTACTGATGGGTGTTGGTGGATTTTGGGTCAGGCTCGTGACGTTAAACAAGCGCTACCTGGGAGGCAACCCAGTAGATTGATTGTTTTTGTTTGTTTTATTTTAGTTAGGGTTTGCATAAGTATTTTAAGCATGGAATTGCAGGGAACCAGTGAGGGGCATGTCTAGGAGGCACGTAGGTTAAGAAAAGAAGGAGAAGGGCACATCACGAAAGTGCCGCTGAGCGGTAACTTACCGCTGAGCGGTACTCTCGCAGATGGGCTTTAGTACCCCTTAGCGGGACCCGAGCCCATTAGGGTATTTTTATACCCTAACCTGCGCAATTGCTCATACTTTCAGACTCTTCTCTGCACAAACACTCCCACATACCTTCTCCAAGGTTTTCCACATCTTTTCCCTCATCCCTCTTTAGAAAATCTCCCTCCAATCACTTGCTCACTAGTTTTCCATCTAAGTTTAGGGTTGGGAGAGAGCATCATTGAAGGGGCTGATTTCTTCATTGTGGTTTACTAATGCTTAACAATGTATCTTTTGGTTTTGTGAATTATGTTTGATGCAGGGATGGCCTCCTCATCGGGCAAAAAGAATCAAGACTATAAGATCCAAGAAGAAGGAAGATACAGAGGACAGCTCAGATTGATGAGGAGCTGAGATAGCATTTACTGATGAATGCTATCATATGCTTATGCTAAGTTTTCTAAACTTATTTATTTTTTGTTTTAGATTAGGGTTTGATGTACTCTATTGGAAACCTGGTTTGTTATGATGGTTTGCTATTAACTGTGATTGTGTGATAAGTAATGCTTGATGATGATTATTGATTGATTGATGTTGAGATAGTGATGGACAAATTTATGAGCACCAAAATATGATGTCACAAACTTGTTTTTCAATCGGCAAGTATGACCGAATCGTTCAAGTAATAAACTTGGTAAAACCAAGTATCGTTCTACCAAAGGACTCACGGCCTAGTTTAGTTGTGTGGTTTGTTGATTAGCTAAGACTTAAGAACGAAATAATTGAGGTTTAATATGCAAGACAGAAAATAAACATGGATGCATGAAGTTTTGATCAATGGCGAAAGCAAAAGACAAATACTTTCAATGAAATATATGGATGAATATGTTGTTGGGGGTCAATTTCATCTTATCCACTCTCATATATTTTAGGAATTCAACATTCAAATCATCATTGTTAATGCCACTCTCTAAAGTACCTTTCTAGAAGGCTTCTCCCTAATCACGAGTTCATACAATTCCTAGCATTCCTAATGATCAGTTCATAAGTTCAGGAGCTTAACGACAACCAACATAATATTGGGAGAAATTCCCCGGATCTAGACTTCCCCGTACGTTCCCGTATCGACAAAACCAATAATCATGCATCGAATGAGTTAAACAATGCAAGCATTAAGCAAAGAGGAAAAACCCTAACTAATGATGAAAGAAAGCATAAGTCTTAATTAAAAGATGTAAAAACAGGTTCCATATATGAGAGCTTCAAAAGATTACATTGATTCCCCAACAAACATACAAGGTTTAGTTCACCATATTCATGGTGAACCTAGATGAACAATGAAAGAATGAAAGAATAAACCCTAAAAAGGTGAAGAGGTAGCCTGAGCATCCAAGATCCTCCTTCAAAGGGGTGGAAGAGAGAGTGTTTGCCTCGTTTCTACCAAAGATACAAACTCTAGGACGTCCTAAAGCTTATATACTATTCTAAAATTACAAAAAATCTAGGCCCAAGCCCATAAGTGTGCCGCTCAGCGGTAAAGTACCGCTCAGCGGTGAGTGCGCGTCTCGTTTCTTCCCCTCAGCGGCCATTTTGCCCCTCAGCGGACCTCCCGTGACCTTATGAGTGCTGCTCAACGGTAAACTGCCGTTGAGCGGTGACTTCGGCTTCTCCTTTTGCACATTTTAATGTCTTTTCTGATTTCATCTCTCTCCTTCTTCACTTCTTTCACCAAATTTACCTTAAAACCTGCACAAAAACACTGAAATCAAGCATAAACCTGTCCAGCTCTCTTATTTCTGAAAATATGGATAAAAGTATGATTTCAAGCTAGTTTCTAAGTATAAAGGTTGCTTTTAGTATCAATTTTAAGCATGAAAATAACAGTTTTTCAACTGTTATCATAGATGTGCACATTATATGTTTATACAGGTGATTCACAAGCTTTGTGAACAAATGCAGGATATCATGATTATGATTGTGAAATTAAGCAGGATGTGTATGTCAAATGTGAATGAGCTTATATGTGAGGTTTTGAGCTCCAGAGTTGTTATTGTTGAATGCTATTACTTTGAAAGCATGAATGATTTTGCCTAGGTTTTCTATGATTGAATCAATTGCTTGTTTTGCATCATATGATCAAGGCCGTTTGTTGGAACCCTTTTTATTGGCCAAATTCATAAAGTTAGCTCACTAAAAGAGAACACTTTGTGTTCTATCCTTTGAACCCTTAGCCTTGAACATAAATTGAAAACCCTTGTTGAAAAGCTTTACCTTGAGTTAAGTAGAAACTCTTGTGTGGTTTTGTTAAATGTTCAAGTTTGGGGTTGTTGGGAAAGCATGAAAAAGAAACAGTGAGGGGCATGTCTAGGACAGGCTAATTCTTTCACCCATTTACTCACATAATCCACTGCTACCAATATATATTCATTGTTGAAAGATGGAGGAAAGGGTCCCACAAAGTCAATACCCCAGCAATCAAAAACCTCAACCTCTAAAATGCCCTGTAATGGCATCTCATGACGTCTAGTAATCGTCCCTGCTCTTTGACACTTATCACAATTTCTAGCATGATTATGAGCATCTTTAAATAAAGTTGGCCAATAAAACCCTGATTGGAGAACTTTTGCTGTTGTTCTTTCTCCATTAAAATGTCCCCCATAAGGTGAATCATGATAATGCTAGAGAATTCCTTCTGCTTCTTCATTTGTCACACATCTCCTCAGAAGATTATCTGCTCCAATCTTGAACAAATAAGGATCATCCCAGACAAACTGCTTGGCATCATGCAAATTTTTTTTTCTTTGTTGCTAAGTTAAATCTTCTGGCATAACCCTTGCAGTTTTGAAATTAGCCATATCAGCAAACCATGGCCTCTGCTGAATATACATGAGTGCTTCATCTGAAAAAGATTCCCAAATCTTTGATTCCTTGCTAGTGACCTCCTTGTTGACTAACAGTGACAAATGATCAGCAATCAAGTTCTCACTCCCTTTCTTATCACGGATCTCCACATCAAATTCTTGCAAGAGTAGTACCCATCTAATCATACATGACTTAGAATCTGGTTTTGTCAACAAATATTTGATAGGCATGATCTGTATAAATAATCACCATAGACCCAATAACATAAGGACTAAATTTCTCTAGACCATAGACTATAGCTAGGAATTCTTTCTCCGTAGTAGCATAATTCAACTAAGCATCATTCAGAACTTTGTTGGCTTAATAAATTGGATGAAAAATCTGCTTTTTTCGCTGGCCAAAAACGACTCCTATTGCATAATCACTAGCATCACACATTAGCTCAAAATTTTTATTCCAATCTGGAGCTATAATTACTGGAGCTAACACTAACTTATTCTTCAATGTGTAAAAAGCTTTCAAACATTCTTCATTCATCACAAAAGGGGCATCCTTCATAAGAAGATTGCTCAATGGTTTAGCAATTTTTGAGAAATCTTTTATGAATCTTCTGTAAAATCCAACACGACCTAAAAAACACCTGATCCCCTTTATGTTTGTTGGTGGAGGCAGTTTCTCAATGACTTCTACTTTGGCTTTATCCACCTCAATCCCTTTAGCAGAAATTTTATGTCCCAGCACAATGCCTTCTATTACCATGAAATGACATTTCTCCCAATTAAGAACAAGATTTGTCTGAACACATCTTTTAAGAACAATATCCAAATTAGCCAAACACCTTTGGAAAGAATTTCCAAAGACTGAAAAATCATCCATGAAGACTTCAATGCACTTTTCTAAAAGATCTGCAAAAATCGCCTGCATACACCTTTCAAAAGTAGTTGGAGCATTACATAATCCAAATGGCATCTTTCTATAGGCAAAGATACCAAAAGGAAAAGTAAAGGTCCTCTTCTCTTGGTCTTTTGGATCTACCACAATTTGATTGTATCCAGAATATCCATCTAGAAAGCAATAAAAAGCTTGACCTGCTAATCTCTCCAACATCGGGTCCATGAAAGGAAGAGGAAAATGATCCTTCCTAGTGGCTTTATTTAGCTTCCTATAATCAATGCACATTTGCCATCCAGTAACTGTCCGAGTGGGAATAAGTTCATTCTTATCATTATGAATTATTGTCATTCCTCCTTTCTTTGGAACCACCTGTACTGGACTCACCCCATTCACTGTCAGAGATTGGATAGATGATACCAGCTTCCAAAAGTTTCAACACTTCTTTTCTAACCACCTCCTTCATTACAGGATTTAACCTTCTCTGTGGTTGAACACTCGATCTATAATCATCTTCCATAAAAATCTTATGCATACAATAAGTTGGGCTAATACCTTTAAGATCTGAGATTGACCACCCAATTGCTTCTTTGTTAGCTTTCAGAATTTCTATCAACAGTTCTTCTTCTTGTCGAGACAAAGAGTTACTGATGATAACTGGCTTTGTTCCATCTTCTTCTAGAAAAACATACTTCAGATGTGCTGGTAGTATTTTTAATTCTAACTTCTTTGCTTTGACTTCTTCTTCCTTATCAATTATCTCAAACTTTGTATCCTCCACTGGAATCTTCTTCAATGTTTCCAAGTCCATAAGACATTCTTCAATTAATTTCTCTTCTTCATCTAAATCTTCACAAGCATCAATAAGAGTTTTCTCTAATGGAGAAACATACTGCACCATCCTTTCTTGCATCATACAATCTTCAAATTGAAAACATGCTTTATCATCATTTGGATATGTCATGGCTTTGAATACTTCAAAGGTGACTTCTTCATCATGAACTCTCACCTAAAGCTTACCATTCTCTACATCAATTAAAACTCTAGCAGTCTTCATAAAAGGTCTCCCAAGAATGAGAGGTACATCATTATTCCCATCCATCTCCATTACAATAAAGTCTACTGGGAATACAAACTTGTCAACCTTCACTAAAACGTCTTCAACCACTCCATATGGATATTTAAGAGACCTATCTGCCAGTTGAAGAGCCATTCTGGTAGGTTTGATTTCCAAACCCTCAATTGTCTTACACATGGATAGCGACATTAAATTAATGCTAGCTCCCAAATCAATCAATGCTCTCCCAACTTCCAAGTCTCCTATGGTGCACGGAATAGTGAAACTTCCTGGATCTTTAAGCTTAGAAGGTAATTTTTGTATGATTGCACTGCAGTTACCCTGTACCTTGATAGTTGATAACAGTTGAAAAACTGTTATTTTCATGCTTAAAATTGATACTAAAAGCAACCTTTAGACTTAGAAACTAGCTTGAAATCATGCAATTTATCTATATTTTCATAAATAACAGAGCTGGACAGGTTTATGCTTGATTTGAGTGTTTTTGTGCAGGTTTTAAGGTGAATTTAGTGAAAAGAGTGAAGAAGGAGAGAAGTGACATTAGAAAAGACAAGAAAGAGTGCAAAAAGAGAAGACGAAGGCACCGCTCAGCGGCAAACTACTGCTGAGCGGCACTCAAGAGGTGGCGTTGGAACCGCTGAGGGGCAAAATGGCCGCTGAGGGGAAGAAAGAAGACGCGTAATCACCGCTGAGCGGTAAATACCGCTGAGCGGCACTTTTTGGGCTTGGGCTTTTGTAATCTTTTGTAACTCTAGATTAGTATATAAGGGGTTGTACGTCCCTAGGATTAGTATCTTTGGCAGAAACGAAGTAAACTCTCTCTCTTCCACCCCTTTGAAGGAGGATCTTGGATGCTCAGGCTACCTCTTCACCTTTATTGGGTTTATTCTTTCATTCTTTCATTGTTATTCATCTAGGTTCACCATGAATATGGTGAACTAAACCTTGTATGTTTGTTGGGGAATCAATGTAATCTCTTGAAGCTCTCATATATGGAATCTGTTGAGTACATCTTTTAAGTAAGACATATGCTTTCCTTCATCATTAGTTAGGGTTTTTCCTCTTTGCTCAATGCTTGCATTGTTTAACTCATTCTAATGCATGATTATTGGTTTTGTCGATACGGACATGTACGGGGAAGTCTAGATCTGGGGAATTTCTCCCAATATTTTACTGACAACATTATATTGGTTGCCTTTAAGCTCCTGCACTCATGAACTAATCATTAGGAATGCTAGGAATTGTATGAACTATTTGATTAGGGAGAAGCCATCTAGAATGGTACATTAGAGAGTGGCATTAACAATGATGATTTGAATGTTGAATTCCTAAAATATATGAGAGTGGATGAGATGAAATTGACCCCCAACAACATATTCATTCATATAATTCATTGAAAGTGTTTATCTTTTGCTTTTGCCATTGATCAAAACTCATGCATACATGTTTATTTTCGTCTTTGCATATTAAACTTTAAATATTTTGTTCTTAAGTCTTAGCTAATCAACAAACCATACAACTAAACTAGGCCGTGAGTCCTTTGGGAAGAACGATACTTGGTCTTACCAAGTTTATTACTTGAACGATTCGGTCATACTTGCCGATTGTGAAACAAGTTTGTGACATCATATTTTGGTGCTTACAAATTTGTCCATCAAGTTTTTGGCGCCGTTGCCGGGGACTCGTGGTTTAACTGGTTAATTTGTGTGATTATTGATTATCTTTGACTTATTTTTTTTTATTTTTAATTTAAATTTCGAATTTTTTATATTTTTTTTATTTTTTTCTGTTTATATTTTACAGTTTGTATCTTATTTGATTTGATTTTATTTTATTTGATTAGATTTTATTTGATTTGATTTGATTAGATTAGATTAGATTTTATTTTATTGTTAGATTAGATTTTATTTTATCTTATTAGATTAGATTAGATTTTATTTTATTTTGTTAGGATAGATTTTATTAGATTTTATTTTATCTTTATCTTTTAGATTAGGTTAGATTTTATTTTATCTTTTTAGAATAGATTTTATTTTATCTTTTAGGTTAGATTTTATTTTATTTTATCTTTTATCTTTTGAATCTTTTATCTTTCTATCTTCTAAATCTTTTATCTTCTATCTTCTGAATCTTTTATCTTTTTATCTTTTGAATATATATCTTCTCTTATATCTTTTTGTGCTAACAAATATTTTCTAGAGTTTTGTGCCTAATGTTTGCTGGATGTAATTCGAACAAGACTTTAATAGGCACTCAATTCTACCAAAGTAATCTCAACCACTGGTGGGAACATGACTCAAGCATGGATCAAAGCCAATTTTGGCAAGCTGCCGGACAATTTGAGATCCAACCACAACAACAATGGCAGCAACAAAGCTTTAAAATCAACAAAGGGAAGCAAGAGATCTCTTCATTTAGACAAGGCATGGAAGAATCACTGGGGCATGCATGGGACAGGTATAAAAGTCTATTACGAAAGACTCCCACGCATGGATTTGACGAAGTGGAAGTAGTCCTAATCTTCCTTGAAGGTCTTGGTTCACAAACCAAGATGATGCTTGACGCCTCAGCAGGAGGAAATATCAAATGGAAAACTTCAGAGGAAGCCGCAGAAATAATTGAAAACATGGCTACTAATGATAATGAGCTATACAGTGAGAGAGGAGCTCCTATGCAACAAAAAGGAGTTCTGCAGATGCAATCCAATGATGCCTTGCTAGCTCAGAACAATATACTAACTCAACAATTGGAGAATCTCACAAAGATACTTGCACAACTACCCAAAGAGTTCAAGACTGCTGGTCAATTTAATAAGCAGCAGCAGCAACCCACCTTGTGGAAACAGTTTTCTATGCTTAATGAAAGGTCCATGAGGCTGGAGGAAACTCTCAACAATTTCATACAGAAAACTGAGTCTTCCCAAAAGAGCACTGAAGCTGCTATCAAAAATTTGGAGACTCAGATGGGGCAGATCATCAAACAGCTGGAAGAAAGGCCAAGTAGAAATTGTGGGGCTAATACTGAGGTTAACCCCAGGGAAGAGTGTCAAGAGCTAGTGAGTGTAAATGTTGAAAAAGTTGAGTTGGAAAAAGAAGAGAGAAAAGAGAGAGAAGAGAAAGAAGAAGAGAAAATTTGTGTGAAGATTGAGAAGGTGAGTAGAAAAAGAAAAGAAAAAAAGAAAGTGAGAGAAAAGAGAAAGAGGACGAGAGAAAAAAATAAAGAATCATATGAAAAATCTCGTCTCCATCCAAAGAAGTATCATAGGAAGAAGGAATTTGAGTGCTTTATGGAAATCTTCAAGAAATTGGAGATTAAAGTTCCTATGATTGAGACACTGCAACAAGTTCCTGGTTTGATCAAATTTCTGAAGAAGTTCAGTAGAAAGAAAAAAAAAGAAGAAGGAACTTGGGCTTTACTGGGTCAAGCTAATGACGTTAAAAGAGCGCTTGCTGGGAGGCAACCCAGTGGATTTACAAACTTTTGATTTTGATTTTGGTTGTGTAACTTTTAATTTGTGGACATTATTTTGTGACATTATTTTGTTGGATCTAGCATCTACTGAAGGATGCTAGGTGGTTAAGTATCTACTGAAGGATACTAAGTGTGTAACACCTACTGATGGGTGTTGGTGGATTTTGGGTCAGGCTCGTGACGTTAAACAAGCGCTACCTGGGAGGCAACCCAGTTGATTGATTGTTTTCTGTTTGGTTATTTTGGTTAGGATTTGCATAAGCATTTTTAACATTGAATTGCAGGGAACCTATAAGGGGTATGCTAGGAAGGCACGTAGGTCAAGAAAAGAAGGAGAAGGGCACATCACGAAAGTGCCGCTGAGCGGCAATTACCGCTGAGCGGTACTATCGCAGATGGGCTTAAGTTCCCCTTATCGGAACCCGAGCCCATTGGGGTATTTTTAAACCTTCTTTCAAGCCCTTCTCTGCACAAAGACTTCCACATATCTTCTCTTAGGTTTCCCACATCTTTTTACTCTTCCCTCTTAGAAAAATTTCTCTTCCACTCACTTTTTCACTAGTGTGCCATCAAAGTTTGGGGTTGGAAGAGAGTATTCTAGTTTGGAAGCATTCTCATATCATCTAGCATCTCCACCCAAGTAAGTAAAATGCATTTTGTCATTCTAGGGTTCTTGAATTTGAATGTGATTGTCAAAGCATGAATATTTAGGGGTTTTGATTTCTATGCATGATTTGATGATATATTTGATGTTTGAACCGATTAAACTGCTTGATTATGTACTGGAAAACTGAAAATTGCATTTGGGTGGAGTTAGGACAGTTTAAAAACGAGATTTGCAAAAATCTACAGGTCACCGCTGAGCGGCATTTACCGCTGAGCGGCACTCTGCCAGACTTGGTTTTTTTTTTCTGGTTTTTGCGTGTTGGATTGTGGCACTGGTGGCGCTGAGGGGAAATTCTGGCCCTCAGCGGTGGTTTAGCTTCGAAAGGAGTTATGTTCTGTGTTTACTAATGATTAACATCATGTTCTGTGGTTTTGGATTTATGTTTTGAATGCAGGAATGGCATCCTCTTCAGGAAAGAGATAGAAAACCATGGCAACCAAGAGGAAGGAAAAGGAACCAGAGCAGCCCCATAATGGCAGGTTCCTCTCTAGGAAACATGAGAAGCACTTTAGGGTGGTTCAGGACAGGAGACTTCTAATGGAGAGAAAGGTTGGAATGATACCTAACTTTGCTCCTCAATTTGGAGAGCAAGTGTTAGGGAATGACTGGGGAAAGCTAGCCACTTATCCAGCACCTGCCAACATAGCTGTAGTCAAGGAATTCATTACCAATGCAAAGAAGATTGGTGACTATCCAGCTGAGAATTATTTGGGCTATGTTAGAGGCCATGCCATCAGGTATGATCCTGATTCCATCAACAACTTCCTGGATACTGTGTGGGCTGGTGAGCAATGTCAGTTTGCTCTTAGCATGGAGGAAGGTGCTGACTTTGAGGATGTGGAGAGAGTGTTGTGCATACCTGGAGGACACTTTCAAAGGAATAGATCTGGAGCAGTGGTTAACATTAGGAGGACAGATTTGACTCCTCTTGCAAAGTATTGGATGGCATTTTCTCATGCCAACATTCAGCCATGCTCACATGTGTCAGATATCACTCTCAGCAGGGCACTATTCATCTACTGTGCTATCAGGAGTTTGAATGTTAATATTGGGCAGGTGATAGCTGATGAGATTAGTGTGTGTGCTAACACCTCAAACAACAAAGCACCACTGGGACATCCTTCTTTGATCACTCACCTCTGCAAGCTAGCTGGGGTGGACACTTCTGTTCCACCATTTGAGAGGCCAAGAAAAGCTATAGATGAGGCCTATTACAGACAGTACTGTGGAGGTGAGGAGGCAGCTCAGCCAGTTCCACCACGCCAGGCTCGTAGAGAGAGAGGGCCAGCACAGAGCCGGACATCTGCTGATACACATGAGGCAGAGCCATTCCAGATGAGGGACATGTATATGTCTCTTATAGGTGCTCAGTTGCAGTCCATCCACAGAGGGCAGGTGGCCACGGCTGAGATGATAGTGGGGATGTATGATACCCCTCCAGCACACAGATGGACTATGGATGAATTCCATAATGTGGTAGCTTGGCCAGAAGAACCATTGCATGGAGGAGCTGAAGCAGCTGAAGCTTCAGCCAGAGACATGGAAGAAGATGAAGCTGAGGAGGAGGATGCGTTTGATGAAGATGATGATGAAGAGGAGGAGGAAGATACAGAGGACAGCTCAGACTGATGAGGAGCTGAGATAGCATTTACTGATGAATGTTATCATATGTTTATGCTTTTATGGTTTAAGTTTTCTGGACTTATTTGTTTTTGTTTTTAGATTAGGGTTTGATGTACTCTATTGACCACCTGGTTTGTTATGATGGTTTGCTATTAACTGTGATTGTTTGATAAGTAATGCTTGATGATGCTTATTGATTGTTGATGTTGAGATGATGTGCACATTAAAATGCTTATACAGGTGATTCACAAGCTTTGTGAACAAATGCATGATATCATGATTGTGATTGTGAAATTAAGCAGGATGTGTATGTCAAATGTGAATGAGCTTATATGTGAGGTTTTGAGCTTCAGAGTTGTTATTGTTGAATGCTATTACTTTGAAAGCATGAATGATTTTGCCCAGGTTTTCTATGATTGAATCAATTGCTTGTTTTGCATCATATGATCAAGGCCGTGTTTTTGAAACCCTTTTTATTGGCCAAATTCATAAAGTTAGCCTACTAAAAGAGAACACTTTGTGTTCTATCCTTTGAACCCATAGCCTTGAATATACACTGAACCCTTGATTGAAAATCTTTACCTTGAGTTAAGTAGAAGATCTTGTGTGGTATTGATAAATGTTCAAGTTTGGGGTTATTGGGGTTGTTGTGAAAAAGGAAAAGCATTGAGCTAAGAGCTAAAAAGTAAGAATATGCAAAGAAAAAGAAAAAGAAAAGCAAAGAAAAAGAAGCAAAGCTCAATGCAAATGCAAAGGCAAATGAAAGTTGGGAAAGAATAAGAATAATTGTGTTGTTATGATTCTCTTAACTCAAGGATTTTGTGATCCAGAAAAACCAATTTTCTTGTTAGCCCAGCCACATTATAAGCCATTGAAAAGTCCTTGTGATGATGCATGCTTGTGAATGTTTTTGATTGTGGTAAAATGAAAGGCAAAGTTGATTCATGTGACATTGTGATAGTGGAGTGAATGAGTGAAACACTTTACCTCTTATACACTTGTGTGTTGAGTGAAACACTTTACCTAGTGAGGAAATATTCCATAAGCACATGAACATCCATGCTTAATTGATTGATCATTCATGAAAAATAGCATTTGTTGGAACTTAAATGATTTTGTGAATACTAAAGCATGTGCACATCTTGATTGAACTCTTGGTCATAAGTTTGAGTGAAGTTGTTACTTATCTTGAAAAAGAGGATTTTTGAATGAGTGAACCATCATATAAATTGGTTGGAGATGGAGTTACATTTTATTTGCTTGAGGACAAGCAAAGTTCTAAGTTTGGGGTTGTGATAACAGTTGAAAATCTGTTATTTTCATGCTTAAAATTGATACTAAAAGCAACCTTTAGACTTAGAAACTAGCTTGAAATCATGCAATTTATCTATATTTTCATAAATAAGAGAGCTGGACAGGTTTATGCTTGATTTGAGTGTTTTTGTGCAGGTTTTAAGGTGAATTTAGTGAAAAGAGTGAAGAAGGAGAGAAGTGACATTAGAAAAGACAAGAAAGAGTGCAAAAAGAGAAGACGAAGGCACCGCTCCGCGGCAAACTACCGCTGAGCGGCACTCAAGAGGTGGCGTTGGAACCGCTGAGGGGCAAAATGGCCGCTGAGGGGAAGAAAGAAGACGCGTAATCACCGCTGAGCGGTAAATACCGCTGAGCGGCACTTTTTGGGCTTGGGCTTTTGTAATCTTTTGTAACTCTAGATTAGTATATAAGGGGTTGTACGTCCCTAGGATTAGTATCTTTGGCAGAAACGAAGTAAACTCTCTCTCTTCCACCCCTTTGAAGGAGGATCTTGGATGCTCAGGCTACCTCTTCACCTTTATTGGGTTTATTCTTTCATTCTTTCATTGTTATTCATCTAGGTTCACCATGAATATGGTGAACTAAACCTTGTATGTTTGTTGGGGAATCAATGTAATCTCTTGAAGCTCTCATATATGGAATCTGTTGAGTACATCTTTTAAGTAAGACATATGCTTTCCTTCATCATTAGTTAGGGTTTTTCCTCTTTGCTCAATGCTTGCATTGTTTAACTCATTCTAATGCATGATTATTGGTTTTGTCGATACGGACATGTACGGGGAAGTCTAGATCTGGGGAATTTCTCCCAATATTTTACTGACAACATTATATTGGTTGCCTTTAAGCTCCTGCACTCATGAACTAATCATTAGGAATGCTAGGAATTGTATGAACTATTTGATTAGGGAGAAGCCATCTAGAATGGTACATTAGAGAGTGGCATTAACAATGATGATTTGAATGTTGAATTCCTAAAATATATGAGAGTGGATGAGATGAAATTGACCCCCAACAACATATTCATTCATATAATTCATTGAAAGTGTTTATCTTTTGCTTTTGCCATTGATCAAAACTCATGCATACATGTTTATTTTCGTCTTTGCATATTAAACTTTAAATATTTTGTTCTTAAGTCTTAGCTAATCAACAAACCATACAACTAAACTAGGCCGTGAGTCCTTTGGGAAGAACGATACTTGGTCTTACCAAGTTTTTTACTTGAACGATTCGGTCATACTTGCC
The DNA here is from genome assembly GCA_034642375.1 of Vigna nakashimae. NCBI lineage: Eukaryota > Viridiplantae > Streptophyta > Magnoliopsida > Fabales > Fabaceae > Vigna > Vigna nakashimae. The sequence goes on along the minus strand of CM067760.1, from coordinate 20,043,056 downwards.
GATTGTGAAACAAGTTTGTGACATCATATTTTGGTGCTTACAAATTTGTCCATCAATAGTTTCCTTCTCAATGTACTTATTTTTCTTTGTAAGGAGTTCCTTTAAAAATTGTGCATATGATGGCATCTGTTGCAATGCTTCAGAGAATGGTATAGTAATCTTCAGCTTCTTAAACAACTCCATGAATCTTTCCAACTGTTTTTCTTTCTCCTTCCTTGAGTAGTTCTTTAGATAAGGAAATGGTTTTTCAAACTCTCTTTCTTTTAGTCTCTCATCTCTCTCTTTTCTCTCTTTTTTTTTCTTTCTGTTCATCTTCTTCTTCTTTCTTTTTCTCTCTCTCAACTCTTTCTTTCCACTCACATGTTTCTTTTTCACTCTCATTTTCTTTTTCCTCTCTTTCTATTTTTCTCTCCTCTAACACCTTACCACTTCTGGTCACAATGGTCTTACACTCCTTTCTGAGATTACCATTTTGCATCTTGTCAACTATTTTCTCGCTATAGATTTTCATATTTTTAAATGCAACTTCCACATTCTTACAATAAGATGCATTCGTCTTCAAAAATTTTTGGAAAGTCTCATCAAGTTTTGTTGTCTTCCCAGATGGAATAGGTTGCATTTGCCATTTTTGTTGCTGCCATTGAACCATTGAAACATTGTGTATTTCTCTTAATAATTGAGAAAGTTTCGTAATTACTTCTTCCAATTGCTGAGAAATAATCTTATTTTGAATAAGCAAGACATCATTTCATTGTAGTAACTCCTTTTGACTAGGAGCTCCTCTTTCATTGTTCAGCTTATTATCATTAGTAGCCATGTTTTCAATTATTTCCATGGCTTCCTCTGGAGTCTTCCATTTGATATGCCTCCAACTGAGGCGTCAAGCATCATCTTGGTTTGTGAACCAAGACCTCCAAGGAAGATTAGGACTACTTCTACTTCGTCAAATCCATGCGTGGGAGTCTTTCTTAATAGGCTTTTGTATTTGTCCCATGCATGACCTAGTGATTCCTCCATGCCTTGCCTGAAAGATGATATATCTTGCTTTCCTTTATTTACCTTGGATTGTGGGAAGTATTTGTTCAAGAACTTTGTCACCACAGCTTCCCACTCTGTAAAGCTCCCTTTTGGAAAAGAGTTTAACCAAAGCTTAGTGTTGCATCCTAATGAGAATGGAAACAAGCTAAGTTTGATTGCTTCGTCAAGCACCCCATTTATCTTTACTGTATTGCAAATCTCATTAAAAGTTGTGAGGTGCTCATATGGGCTTTCGTGAGACAACCCATTAAATTGGTTACTCTTAACCAGTTGGATTAATGTCGGCTTCACCTCCATATTAGCTGCATTGACCCTTGGTCTTGCTATGCTATTGAAATGCTGAGGCGCAACTACATTAGTGTAATCTGCAACAGTACGTATGACATTATTATTCTCCATCTCCTTAGTGTTATGGTAAGAACCTTGTGGTGATGGTTGTAAAAGATCTTCCGGAGGAGGGAAAAGTTCTCTAGATGTACGGATTCTTCTCCTCTGTCTACTCTCGTCTAAGCCTTCAAGAAGAGGTTCCGAGGTTTTCTTGCTTCTAGTTCGAATTGCTTCCTACATACACAAGAAAACAAGTAACTAGAAAAATTTGTTAGCACAAAAAGACAAAGAAGAAGATATAAAATCAGAGATAAGAAGATAAAATAAAAATAGAAAAATAAAATAAAATAAAATAATAACCGAAAAAAATAAAAACAGAAAATAAAATTAAATTAAATTAAATTAAATAAAAGTAAATAAAATAAAATAAAATAAAAACCGAAAATAAAAACAGAAAATAAAAACAGAAATTCAAATTTCAAAATTCAAAATTCAAGTCAAAGATAATCAATAATCACACAAATAAACTAGTTAAACCACGAGTCCCCGGCAACGACGCCAAAAACTTCATGAAAAATTTATGAACACCGAAAAACGGTGCCAAAATCTTGTTTAACCCTTGGCAAGTGTGACCGAATCGTATCGAGTAATAAACTCGGTAAGACCAAGTATCGTTGTCCCAAAGGACTCACGACGTAGTTAGTTATATGATTTGTTGATTATTTAAGACTTGTGAATAACTTCTTGAGGTTTCAAATGCAAAAGACAATAAGTAAACATGTATGCATGAGTTTTGATCAATGGAAAATAAGAACACAAACACTTTGAACGAATTAGATGGATGAGTATGTTGTTGGGGTAATCAATTTCATCTTATCTACTCTCATATACTTTAGGAATTCATCATTCTTTTCATCAATGTTAATGCCACTCACTAAATCATCTTGCAAGAAGGCCTATCCTTAATTACGAGTTCATACAATTCCTGGCATCCCCAATAATTAATTCTGAAGCACAAAAGCTTAAAGGCAACCAACCTTCATATCCCTATGTCTAGGCAATATGCTATTGGGAGAATTTCCCCGGATCTAGATTTCTCTGTATGTTCCCATATCGACAAAATCAATAATCATGACATCGAATGAGTTAAATAATGCATGCTTTGAGCAAAGAGGAAAAACCCTAACTAATGATGAAAGAAAGCATGTATCTCAAATAAGATGTTTAAACACAAATTCCATATATGAGAGCTTCAAAAGATTACATTGATTCCTCAACAACAATACCAAGTTTAGTTCACCATATTCATGGTGAAGCTAAATGAATAATAATGAAAGAAAGAAAGATACAACCCTAGAAAGATGAGTAGGTACCTTAGCATCCAAGATCTTCCTCCAAGGGGTGGAAAAGTGAGTGTTTGCTTCGTATTCTGCCAAAGATACAAACCCTAGGAAGTCCGAAAGCTTATACACTATTCGAAATATTATAGAAAAGTGGGCCTAAGCCCAAAATAGTGCCGCTCAGCGGTAAGTGCATGAGTTGATTCTTCCCCTCAGCGGCATTTTCACCCCTCAGCGGTAAACTGGCGTTGAGTGGTACTTGCGGCTTCTCTTCTTTTGCATTTTTTGAGTTCTTTTCTGATTCCATCTCTATCCTTCTTCACTTCTTTCACCAAATTCACCTTAAAACCTGCATAAAACACTGAAATCAAGCATAAAACACTGAAATCAAGCATAAACCTGTCCAGCTCTCTTATTTCTAAAAATATGAACAAAAGCATGATTTCAAGCTAGTTTCTAAGTGTTAAAGGTTGCTATTAGTATCAATTTTAAGCATGAAAATAACAGTTTTTCAACTGTTATCATCTGTGTAGGTGCCTATGGTGGTCCTCTTCCTCTACGAGGATGATGTGGTGGTATTGGCTGAGCTGCCTCATCTCCACCATAATATTGTTTGTAGTAAGCCTCATCAATTGCCTTCCTAGGCCTTTCAAATGGCGATGTAGAGATATTCACTCCAGCTAGCTCACATAGATGTGTAATCAAAGAGGGATGCCTCAAAGAGGCCTTGTCTTTCATGGTATTTGCACACACATGTATCTCAATTGCTATGACCTGGCCAATGTTAATGCTCATTCCTCTTAGCACACAGTACAAAAGAAGCGCCCTACTGACAGTAATATCTGAGACATGTGAGCACGGTTGGATATTAGCATGAGAAAATGCCATCAAATACTTTGCTAGAGGAGTCAGATCAGCTATTTTTATGTTCACAACTACACCATTCCTGTTTCTTTGAAAGTGCCCTCCAGGCACACATAGCACACTCTCCACATCACCAAAGTCTTCCTTCTTCCATATTTAGAGCAAACTGACACTGCTCAATGATAACGGTAATTTTTACCATTATCTTTGAACCAATTTTCATACCAAATCGCCCCTTTAAAAGCTTGAAACATGTTTAATCCTTCCTTGTTAGCTAAGTTTGTGAATAAATTTAGTGCATGCTTTACATATAAGTTTTCATCATTAATTCCTCAAATTTGTAGCCATTTTGCATGTATTGGAGAAGTACTTATCTGCTACGAGTGGGAACCAAGGAAAAGATACAAAAGCATGAGGCTAGAGGAGTAAGGAAAGCAACTCGCGCCCGGGCGTGACAAAGGGGCGCTGGGCGCGACTTTACAGAGAACCTCGCGCCCGGGCGTGACAAAGAGGCGCCGGGCGCGACTTCACAGCGAGTCTCGCGCCCGGGCGTGAGAAATGGGGCGCCCGGGCGTGACTTTTCCAGAGACTTTCACGCCTGGGCGCGACTGAGAAAGGGGGCTGGGCGCGACTTTTGCTGACCTGGAACCCTAGGCCTATTTAAAGCATTCTGGAACTGAGGGTGCTATCTTCTTGGCGGCTGAAGCTTGGAACACGATTTTGGACCTCAGGGAGCTGGTTTCGGACAGTGGGAACTCTCCTTTCTTCCTCCTTGGATCCCCATTCATCCATTTTTCTCCATTGTAAGCTCAAGATTCCCATCCCCAAATCCCCATTTTGCTCCAGATTCCCATCCCGAGGTTGTAGCATCTCTTTTCAACAATGAATCAACCCTTTTTTAATAGCAAAAGGTAAATGCAGCACTCCAAAGCAAATGGAAAGAAAAATGAATCACCCCCACACCAACGTTGGACGTAACCATAGCTAGAAAAATAAATAATCAATTGAACTTGTTGCACCTCAAAGATTAATTTCCGCGCACAAAACCAAATGAAATCATTGTGTGTTGCCCATTCTTCATTCAATAACAATGTTCCAAAAAAAACAAGAACATAAGTGGCAAGTGGCGGCTGTAGCCCTTGGCCGTGTGTCTTCTCTTTAATAGGGGTGGGGTCCACACAATAAAACCCTATGGTCCAAGTCACTAACTTATAATTTTTTTGGGTCTAATCTAGTTTACCAAAAATTGACCCAAAATGTAAGAGTTGATTCAAAAATTCTAAACTACTGAATTACAATTTAATTAATTCTAAAATGTCTGTGTAGAGAGTCTTGAATTTAATTGCATTCTTCCTGATGTCCCAAAATGTATCTCCAAAATTCTTCCTGTAATCAAAAATGCACTTAATCAGCTCAGAAAACCCAAATTAGCACAATTACAAACTTCCAACCAAATTAAGCATAATTCGGAAAACGGGGAAATAACAAACAATTAAACACAATTCCCTGGTTTATTTAAGTGCAATAAACTAAATATAATTCAAGAAATAACGACTCATCAAAGACCAAAAAGAAAACGAAGACTAGAGCAATGGGAAATGAGGAAGGATGATTCAAGAATGACCAAATCTGGGTTGCGGAAATGATGTGGCATATGTAGGGAACATGGCCATAACAGAAGTCGTTGCCCATCAGCCACCCAAGCAGGACCTTCAGCCACCCAAGCAAGACCTTCAACCACCCAAGCAAGACCTCCATCCACTCAACAATCTGAAATAGCACATCAGACACAACCTAAAGCCTAGTACACTGTAGGAATGCACTTTTGTAATAGTTTTACATGTAGAAAACACCTTACTGCTTTTGTAAGGCACTTTTGTAATAGTTTAAGGCTACAAAGTAGTACATGTAGCAAAAACTATTATTGTGCTTGTGCTTTTGAAAACACATTGAAAATTCTGGTTTAATGGTTATTTTGTTGTGGTTGAAATTCTGGTTTGGTGTTATTCTGGTTTAATGGTTATTTTGCTTCTGCTATTGAAAACACAGCCTTGTATATTTGTATTATGGGTTAATGCTTAATTATGTTTTAATGATATATTTGAGTAATCATGGTTGTGGTTATCACTTCACTAAGAAATCACGTTATATGCTTGGCCAGAACTTACAAACAATACTTTGCATTACTTCCTTACCAAAAGTTACAAAGTTTTTAAGTCAAAATAACTTTGCTTTAGTGCATCCTTAGTACATTCCATCCTAATTACAATCAAAACACTTCTATGATCGACACAACACTAGTGTAACTACAATCATGTTCACAACACAAAGAACACAAACAATCCCTAACAATCACTTATAATCTTCCATCCACTTTCCATTGCTTCTCTGTTCAACAAAGTCTCAGTCTTGCCTTCACGCTTTACACTGGTTTCCCTTTCCACAGTCCCATCATCAGCACACCATTTGAAGTAATTGCAACCATTCTGAGAGAAGAAAACATCAATTACGGTAGCCTCCAACTAAAAAAACCACAACAAAAAAACCTTACCTTGAACTTAGGGCAGCCCCAAAATTGCTTGCCTTTGTTCTTAGATGTTCTCGCAGTTCTCACAACACATTTCATCCCACAATAGCAAAACAAACTACCATTGCTACATCCTCCTCGACCACCAACACAGACCACATTATCTTCTTTCTTCCGCCACCCACTGCATGACGAAGACGAACAAGGATGGGCCATCTTCAACCACAACGAACTTATCCACCTTCGAAGAAGAACAAGCTCAATCAAAACTCAGGTTGTTATTAGGGATTCAAGCACACATTTATACAAATTTATCTCCCTTCAACTTTTCTCCCACACTTTACCAAGTTGTTTTTTAAAAAAAAAACCTAAATGCACATCAATCAAACACGTGACTTCAAAAATTCACCTCAGCATGCCACGTCAATTACGAAACGGGATTCAGCGTGCCACGTCAATTACAAAACGAGATCCAGCGTGCCACGTCAAACACAGCCTAATGGCGTTGGGCCCAATTTAACGGTTGGGGCCCAATTGTTGCAATTTTCAAAAAATTTGGATCCAATTGAGAAACCGAAAAACTAAGGGACGAAATTGAGATTCTGCTCCAAAAAAGGGACTTCCGGAATGATTAAACCTTAAATAAAATATTCAACAATTGATTTTTATAATGAGATGGCATTAGAAGCTAATAAAGTTGAATGTTGGTGGTCCAATCGACCAAGCGGTAAGGGATTGAACCTTTTTGTGTAAGATAATTTTACTCACAAAATATGCGTTAAATAAAATATTCCATATTTTATAATTTATTTTTATGTAGAGGCATTTAAGTTTTTACCTCTAAGGATTACCTGAAAGTTCTCAAAACAAAAGACATGTCATTAGAATTTATTATTGAATTTTTAGCTCGTAATGCAAAACCTTGTAATGATTCGAAGTAGCGATGTTAAGAACGAGTGTGCGTCTGGTTCCTCGTGGTTTCATGGGGATTTCACTCGACCCCACGGTGGGCGCCAAATGTTTCGGTTGAAAGTGTCCAAGGGTCGGTCGTCCTTCCTTGCTCTACTATCTTTCGATCATCCAATCCTCTCCGAGAATGCAATCCACTCTGAAATGTTTCGGTTGAAAATTTTTGAGGGTCAATCGTCCTTCCTTGCTCTGCTATCTTTCGATTGTCCAATCCTTTACGAGAACGAATCCATTTCGATGGGTTGTTGACCTACATAAGACACTCCGACGCTCAAGTCAAAAATCTTTTTCAAAGAGGTCTTTATTTTATTAGGATATATCAATGGTATTTTACCTGCACATCAATTGTAAATTTATAGGGCTTATGGCAGTGAAAAACATTGATTAATCATTAATGCAGTATACTTATAGGCAATCAAACTCATTAATAACTGCTAATATACCTGCTAACTGCCCATAAATGACCATTAACTCCAATCGATATATTTCATATAGTACAGTAAATTTTAATTAATTTGTTACGTGGTACTAAAATAAATTTTATCTCAAAAATATTCTAATAATTAACTTATACATAATATAATTTTTCAGATCTGACGTATTAAAAAAATCACTTCTAATATTATGTAGGACAATTGTTCAAGTGCTAATTGAATTATCTTAAACTTACTTTAATTTACCATTTATTATAAAGTAAATACATGTTGTAAAGATTACAAATAATTAAGTATAGTTGAACAAAAAATATGGATGTGGACCGACAGACACAATTATTACCACTTAATTAGAAATTGGGTAATGATACATCCCCACTTATTTGGCTAAACTTTGTTTAAACTCCCCACTTATTTGGCCATTGTTCCCAAGGCTATTTCTACACATTCAGTTTTAACAAGAATTCTTCCTTGGCCATCTACATCCATATATTTGTGATCATCAATGATTGAACATCACTTCTATATCCAATAAGTCTAATAAGTGTTTGATGAGTGTATATTTATGCCCACATTTATGCTTTAAAATTCAAATTTTTGATGGGATAATTGTGCTTAAATGGTTGACTTTAAGTGAATTTGTGATGATTGGATATATTGGGTTTGGGAATAAAAAGGGACTTAAAAAGGGATTTTTAGTTGCATAAATTATTCTTGGAAATTCTTACGTCTTTTTGTGCAGCTGAGAATATAAGTTCTATTAGTCCAAATGGCAATTCAAGGCCCAAAATCAGATTTTGTTTGGAAAATAATATACAAATGGACCAAGCAAGCAGACAATACCTTTGCACCTCCTAAAATCCCTACATTCACTCCTATTTCTGAAACAGACCAACGACCAAGCCCAAACACTAAGTCATTTCTCCTACACCTCCCTAAGTTTCCTACTCTTACCCCTCCTAAATCAGACTCCACCAGATTCTGCCACGTGTTTAAATCCTCACACACATATCTGACCATTTAGAACCTGCCACATCATTAATCCTCTACACACCAAATTGACCTATCAGCTTTTGACACATCATCATCTTCCATCCAAACAGAAACCCTAATTTTATGATCCTAACCTAACCCTAGCCGCCACTGCCGTACCGCCGTCACCACCGCCGCACATCCACAACTGCCGCCGATCACCATGTGCCACCGTAACCATCCTCAACGCCGGCCAACTTCCTCTTTCTCGTAAGTTCCCGCTGCCACACCATCCGCAACCACGCTGCACCGCCTTCACTGGACCATGCCGCCGTGAAGCTGCCGCCATCGCGAGACCAGATGCGAGTTCTCCGCCTTCGTCAAATCGCAAAGCCTTTTTCCTTCCTCTTTTGTCGCGACAACATCATGCTTCTCCTACGTCTTCATCCACCTAAAAAATCCCAAACAATAGAGAACTCAAACCTCCATTTGAATCCATAATCGCATCATCCTTCCCGTCGCCGAAGCACCGTGAGCAGCCTCTCCATCGCGCCACCACCAAGGCGCAACCTTCTTGTCACCGTGAAACTCCATCTCACGCCAACAATGTCGCCGCTGCTTCGACCCAGCAACCTCCATAGCCACCATCACCGGTTCTAAAAACTGCAAAACTCCCGCTCCTCATCATTAACACGCACCTGCATTCAAAAAACCCAGAGACAGAAGCATCATCACCACCGCGAAGGCACAAGAGTAGAGAACAACACGTTATCGCGGCAACACAGAAGCTTTCCCCAATCTGAAACCCTAATTTTGGGTGGGAAAGGGGATGACACGTGTCAGTCACTCATTGGGCATGTTTCTCTGGTCAAAAGTGCTCAATGCTGTTTGAATCTGGTCAAGGGTGGTCAATTGACGGACTTTCTTGCAATTTTAGAAATTCAGAAGGGGTTAAAGTGCAGATAGAGGAAATTTCAAGGTATTTGTGCAATTTTGGAAAGTCATAAAAGATAAAAAAAGAAAATTCAGTTGTTAAATTAATTTAATTTGGGAATATCAATAGAAAATATCTTCCAAATAATGTTATAATTATTTAAAACTTTTAGTTATTTGGAAGATATAAGATAAAAGATTCTATCAACTGAATATTTAGAGTCCAAGCTCAATCAAGTCTATATAAAGAGACCTAGGGGACTTCACTTAATTCATTAATTCTCTCATACTTCTTTCTCTCTTATTTCATCTTGTATTCAACTCCATTCATGGAGAGCTAAGCATCTAGGGTTATTCTGCTTTAATTCCATTATGGATTCTGAGGTTAGATTGAGTTAATGCAATTGTTTATTTTGATTATTGATTTAAGTTGTACTCTCTCTATGTCTTTCATCTCTCTATCAAATTAAAAGCAAAGATTTTTGCATCATAATGTATTTGAATCTATATGCATATTGATTATATGAGTTCTAGGGTTTCTAGGTTTAATTGAGAATCTACTTTGATTTAATTTAGGAACTTTCATATGATTAAATGATTTTTACTCTCAATTAAGAATGTACTTTGACTGATTAGTAATAATTTCAATTATAATCAATTGATAATTTACTTTGATTGATTAGCTTTTAATTTGGTTAGGAGATTTAAGAATAGACATGATTAAACACAATAGAATTTGATTGAGAATATACTTTGGTTGAATTTATTGTGAATAATCTAGAAAGGTTTTGCATTTGATTGAGAATTTACTTTGGTTAAATGCACGATCACCCTCAAATTAGTTAAGAATGTACTTTAATTAATTTGAAACTTAAACAATAATTAATTGAACAATTATTCGTGAATAACCGATGATGAATCTATCTTGGAAAAGTAGTGGAATTAGCCTATTTAATCATAAATGTTTTTAAGTTTCTTATTTACTTTTTAAACATTTTTCAACCATTACTTTTATTCATAAGCATTGCATAACATTCATAAGAGTCAGATATTCGAAAGCAATTCCGTGTTCGTAGGGAGACGAATCAGGGTTACTTTAGCCCTATCTACTTTCTTGGATACTATTTGGCAATACTGAAGTTGCCTTGAAAAGTACTATTAATTTGATAGCTTCAACGACAGCCTATTAAATTTGGCGTCGTTGCTAGGAAATACGGTTAGTATTTTGAATATTTTGATTCTTATTTTCATAGTTGACCCCGCGTGCAGAAAGTTTGCCTAGACTTCTCCTTTATTTTGCCTTTACTCCCAAGTCTGTTTTTGCACATTGAGTTTTAACAAGAATTCTGCCTTGGCCATGTACATCCATATACATGTGATCATCAATGGTTGAACATCACTTATATATCCAATAAACAGTGGAACAACATCAGAATCTGCTCAGTTCATCGATAAATAGTTATGCGCTTCCGATAAAGGGTGGGAAGACACGCAAGCGAAAGGGATTACTTCACGGGACTAATTTTTCGGGGGCTGAGCATGTTCCAATAAGCGGCACAGCGGCGAAATGTCCTCCGATAACCGTTGAACGATGCAACTTAGGCAAGTGATGGTGGAAACTCTGTTGAGCTCTTCTTACTGGCGTGGATGCTTTTCTCTCTAAGGTTTTTAATCCAAAATTCTGAATACGATTTTCAAATGCAAAAGTGAAACGCTCTTCCGATCTCCTCTGCACTCAATATTCACATCATTTATTATTTTTTTGTTCATTTTACACGTGGACCACTCAAAACGTGACGCGTCACGGTGTCAAAAATTTGTCAAATACTTGGTGCCAAAGAATCATTACACTTAGAAATTATGAATTCAAGTTCTAAGTGTAGAAATATCTTAACATGACTTTATCATAAAAATAGAATAAAAAAAGTGGAAATTAAAAACGATTAAAATAAAAATAAAAAATGTTTAATGAACTAGGTTTAACCATTATTTTTCTTTCAAAATAACATAGATAGAATACCATAAGATTTAAAGTCTAATGATGGAGCATAAAAAAAGTGTAACAATGGGTAAATATTTTATTTTTTTAATTTCTTCTAAGTAATATTCCTTGAACCACACATCCACGCAAATTCAAAACCAAATCTTGTTGGCTACACCAATTTTACTTTCTCATCTCAGCGCCAACCACAACCACAACCACGTCTTTGACCGCCACCTTTTCCTCCAAGCCAAACACCTACCCACACTCGGCACGTGTACTTAGCATCATCTTTATCGTGGAACCGGCTCAGCGGATAATACTTTCTTTGTCATCTTCTTCTCTTCATCACCCACGTGGCGCTCTTTTACTTGATAGTATTGCGAATTGTGCCAAGTGAATTATTACTGGAACAGATCGGACAGATCCAACGGTTGTCAAGGTAACACGTATGATTTAGAATCATCCAACGGTATCTGGAAACTGTGTAGCAATTGCGACTTGTTTTTCTTCTCATTCTTCTCTGTCAATCTATCTGTGTACCCTTTTTCCCTTAAAAGCCTAATGTTATTCGTGAAAGCTTCGTTTCCCATTACATTTTTTGAATAACAGATTTTACTTTCTGAGGATTTAACCTTTTTGAGGTATACACTGATTGATTAATAGCGTTTCTCTCTTCCTTGTTTTAACTTTTTTTTCTTTCCTAAAATAGCGGTTTGTAGATTCTCCGAATGATTGAATCTTTAGCAAAAGTTCGTGCTTTTGTCGTTTCAGCTTGTGGGTTGTTTGTTTTTCAACCTCTTTTATCTGATTTTGGAGGAAAGACATGTTTTTTGCGTTTATTGAAATGTTTACATGCGTAATTGTTTTGGGGGTAAAAAATGGGTTCGGTTACCTTGATGGTGGCCACGTTGGGAGTTTGTTTGTGTGGCTACTTTGAGGTTTGCTATTTTTTGTTCTTGCTGTGAATAGTTTGGTTGTTGTTTTGAATCTGTCATTTTTTGGATTATGTGTCAAGATGAGTTTATTCCTCTCGATTCTTGTTGAGAAAAAATGGGTGTCTTTATTCAATGTACTTTGGAGTACTATTAATGTTTTGGTTTTCGTTTTTGGTGTATATACAATGTTTGCGGCTATTGCCTTTTGTTATAACTAGTAACAAATGGTTGTTTAATGATTTGAATTGCCCTTTGTTATGACTTGTTAGTCATTCTTTCCGAGGTGGAAAGCCTGTGAATAACACAGCTAGAAAATTCGGCTCTTCTGGCTTCTGGCGTTTGAAATTCAAGTGTCACCAATCATTTTCTGAGTATGCTGGTTTAAACAACTCGGTTTTTTATTAGCTTTTGTTTTTGCTCAGGAGCTTCTGTAGTCATTCGATTTCCTAATTTTCTGTTGTGAAAATTGTTTTCACTTCAATTTAGATGGTTGCTAACTGAGTTCTTAATAGGATTCCCTAACCAGAGCTGCTGTTTGTTCAAGAAGAGGCTGTGTTCATTGCTCAGAAAGAGTTTTTGCTGCAAGAAATCGAGACACAGTCGTGTAAATGTCTGTGGCTTTTACTAACCTGTCATGGTGGTTGTGGAGTGGGAAGCATCAAGAGCCAAGAATCTCAAATGGATCTTCTATAAATTCTTCTGCTGATTCGAATCTGTGGGAATCAGATGTTTTGAGGTTTCCTTTGGTTCAGACGAATATGGGGTCCTCATCGAGAAAGGTGAAGCGCAAATGGCACAGTAGGGAAGAGAGGAAGGTGGATAGGGAATATGATGTTGTTCTGGTTCCATCTGATTGTGGATGTGTTTCTGGTTCTGAATCTGATGATTCTGACTGGTCAATTGGCTGGTTAGAGCCTCATGGACCTGGTTTCCCAAGTGATGATGAAACAGATAACAGTTTTGCTGTGTTGGTTCCCTGTTATGGACGAGATTATGGGAGAATAGTGGAGGATCCAAAAAGCAATTTGCTGAGGGGTGTTGGGAATTTTCCAGATAGTTATTCAGATGGTGAGCTTTTTTATTAACACATCTTTTGGAGTTACATTTGTGCTGTTTTTGAATTGGTTTTCTCTGTCTGTTTTGGTTGATAAATCATTGGCAATTTAGTATTTGAATACATGAATTTTGATTGAACAAATAAATATTAGTAAAAAAAGTAAAAGCTCTACAAAATGTTGGTTTGTCTTTAATTTTTGTTGGCTTTTGTCATACTGATTTCTGTCAAATTGGTTCCAGCAGCTGCTGAAGTCCACCATGAATTTGTATTAGTTAAGAGCAAGATTAGCCAAATATATTTTTTGGTTAAACTTTACCAGATTGAAGCATACCATTTTGCATTTAGTGTTATTTCTATTACATTTCTTTTGAGAGGAAGTTACTTCACATTTTTATAAACGAAGATTAAGATACAAAGAGAATTCATCAATGTTGCTGCATTTACATTTAAGGTCCATTGGAGATAAACATGAGTTGGGTGTGAAACGATTTTAGCCTGAACCTTTTTATTCAATAATCATACTAAGTTTTCTTGTTTTGAAACGAAAATAAGATTTGCCATTGGATTTATGAATCTGCCTTTACCCTGATGGTCCATTAGCTGGAATCAACAATAACGACATGAATTGGACTTATATCTAGTATCATATGTGATGTGACTTGTGAAGTTAATGTTAATTTGGACTTTGTGCATAAATTTGTGGTTGATTACATAGCATTTAGATTTCTCTTCTGGTGGGGTTAGAGTTGAAACATTTATGCTTTTTCTCCCTTGTGTGCAGAGAGCAAAAAATATGTGGAAGACTGGCTCTCTTCTCTTAGAAATACCTGATGCACAACCATTCATCATTGTGATCCCTACACTTCCTCAGAAAATTCCTCTTTGGTGGTCCATAGCCAATAAATCATTGTATAACGTAAATATTGTAAAAAGAAAAAAAGGGGCTTTGATGTTATGTCAGAATATGATTGGTTAACATTGAGTCTTTGTTAATTGAAATATAAGAAAAGGAGGAGATGTGAATGTGATGCTTTGGCACTGAGAATGATGTGCAACTGCTGCTGTTCTGCTCTCTTCCTTGGAGAGTCCAAAAATTATGACTGAATGAGGTTTATTCATGTGTGACTTTGGAACTTGCAATTCGTTCATGTAAATATGATGTAATTGGTTGAATGCTTTATCGTGTACTCAAATTTGTACATAGCTGTATATAAATTTTGTATAACATGATGTGTGTGTGTTTGGAGTTTGGATGTATAAACCACAATTTTGTGTAAATATGTTGATAATATAGTCTGTATCCTATAATAGTAAATTGCATTGACATCCTTTTTTATCTTGTTAAATTTCTCTCTATATTCTTTATTTTTCTTCTGTAGAATTTGATGTTTCAATTGTTTTGAAAATATCACATCAACTATTTTTGGTTGATTTGGAAAACCTTATTACATGTGCTTAAAGAAAGATTTCTATGATTGTTATCTGCAATTTCAAGAACTTAGATATGGTTTTACTGCAATTTTATATAATTTAAGAAAAGAGTCAATTTCATAGATTTTGGCTACAATATTAAAGAAAGTAGATGTGTAACATTCCAAAAATACAGTAAATACCATATCATAAAATTAATTACATTTCATAATCAAACAGTGCAGTCTTACACTAATATTAATGTTCAAAAGTTGAACGGTATTAAGCTCAGAGTTAAATACAATTTAACTGAATAAGAAAGAAATACAGGATCGAACGGTTTACAAAACTAATCACCGAACGATCTAAACAAAACAATTAACAGTTAAAAAATCAACCGGACGACCTAAGGCTCGGCCTTAACTAAAACGTCCACCAGGTTCTCTTCTTCAATCACGTCCTCCAATAGGGTGTCTCCTTCTGCTCACATCCACACGGATGATCATTGCAATGACAAGACGGACGTACAGATACAGGACAACACAATGAAAAACACAGGGTAAGCTTATGTAAATTAATTCATGCATCCACATATAAATTAAACATGCCAACAATACAAGAATAGTTCAACACATATAACCATCCGAAGACTCTCACTAGACGGACTGTCCGGACTGTATGAATCTGTGTATCTACAGGCGTTCGTGCACCCAGGTGATGTAGTAACTGGGAAACACTCAACAGCTGCCACCCGAGGTTAGCCCTATCAGTCCAAAGTACTCCTAAGGACTAGGACCTTCTGCCGTTCCCACACATGACCTACCCTCCTCTACGTGAGGACGAGCACTCACGGAACATCAGGATGAACTGCCATCAGTAGCTTTACCACAGTCATACTATACAAATTTCCAATATTCAATGCAGAGAGTCGTTCCTCCCTGGAACGCTCGTTCAAAATCCACCATCGTTTATTCATCTCATATATTGTTCATCATTTATAATCTTTCACTTTATTTTCATTTTTGTCTTCCATTCCAAGTTCATAAAATAACGAACGTTCAGCCCTCTTCATAACGAGAACGAACGTGAGGAAAGAGAACGAGAAATCTCTGTTTCAGAGCAGAATAAATCCGAATACAAATACGCATCATATTTGACGAACGTCATTTACCACTTGAATCAGTTGAATGAACTGACTCTCGGAAGATCAGATCAATACTCAAAGAATAATTTAAGTACAAAGGCTCTAGGCCGGATCCAATGGGTAAAGCCACCTCAAGACGATTAAAGAACCATACCAAGAATAATTCAATTATAGAAACCAACTGCCAGTCGATGACCGAACGCGGTAAAAGGATTTACTGAATTTGGACGAACCCTATTTCCACACGTTTGATAATTAAAGACGAGTACGAGCGTTCGGTATAAGACCGAGCGCCCCTCATAACGAACGCTTTGGGTCGAGACCCATCACTGATTTGAACTCATAATAGAAATAGAAATAGAGATAATACGAAAGGGTGAAGATAGGGTTTCAGAATGACTAAGTGTCTAGATATATGTTTACATGCTTCTCGAATCCTCACATAACACTCAGGGTATCCACGCTTGGCCGAGCGCTCAAACGTAGCACTAATACAAGAAGGCGTTCGTCCTCAACTAGAATCCTTTTCGAATGAAAGAATTCAATTTTTAAGAAGTTTACTAACAACACTGAACGGTCAAGGACCGTTCAATGACGAATGTTCATTATCATAGGGAATTTATATTCAAAGTTTCATTTACATTAAACTCATTTCTCAGCATATACATTTCATATTTTCAAATACTCATATCATAGTACATTTCATATTCACCATACTTCAGTTCATACTTATGTTCATATATCAAAAATCAAATAACACAGATCATGCTTCATGCAACACACAGAACGTCCATACAGCACAAATAAAACATACGAATTAAATTGAATAAGCTTCCCTTACCTCTAATGTGAACGAATGTCCTACAGTTTGCAACTTGGCTTGCCAACTACAATCCCTTCTACCCGCAACGCTCACTACTCTTCGAACCAACATTAACGACAGATGAAAAGGGTTCAGAATTCAACTTGAGGACTCATGCATCCAGAGTTGGGTGTGCATGTTCACAAGAACGAACAGTTGAAGGAAAATGAACTTACCGGTTTCAGAACTCTAAACTGTTCGGTTCAGGTTGAAGCTCAAGACGCCGGGAATACTCCTATGGTGCCTGAATGGTGATCGGAGCAGAGAAGAGTGAATTACAGTAGAGAGAAGGGGAAATTTTCTAGAGAGAAGGAGGAGGAAATGGAAAGTCAGAGTTTGGGAAGGAGAAGGTGCATGCAAAAGAGAGTGGGCAGGTTTTTCAGAAATCATTTTTGTTTGCCCCACGTCCAAACGGTCGTGCGCTCTTCTGTTGACACCTGCACTCCACTTACTGACTTCCGAATCTTCCATTTTGACACTTGGCGTTAGCGCAGAGAGTTTGGGAGTGTGTTTTTAATGCACTGAACAGGGTTTTGGGTATAATAATTGAGATTAGACAGGTGGGGTTTGGGTTAAGTTTCCGAGGTCTAACAAGATGTCGATTGTGTGCTAATCATGTTTATTATATTATTATTACACGAATATTATATTATTATTATTATTATATTATTATATGGACGCACACACAAGAGGATCTAGTTACATAGTAACTGAATAAAAAAAAGTTACTTCTCATTTTATATAAAAGTCTCTTCTCACCAGTTTCTTTTCTATTTTCTTCTTTTATTTCAGTATATTTTAATGTTTTTACATTGATACTTTTATTTGTAAATTTTGTAAATATAGCTTTAAAGTTGTAACATCATATAAGAAAATAGAATATTTAAATCATCTTATATTACAAGTGAAGTATCGACCAAATATAATTTTATAGATAGAAGAAATATATAAAAACATAAATAAATAAAGCTTAGTTACACTCGTGTCACAAAATTAAAGTATTTCAAAATATACAAAATATTAAAATCTTTCAAGACAAAGGACAAAACTATTTTACAAATGATAGAGTGAAATGACTCTTTATTAACCAAGGTAACATATATCTCATGCACATTTCTGTTGTCTATTTTTCTTTTCTTTTCAAGCTTTTGTATCATAACTTTCAAGAGTTCGTATGAAAACTCATCTTCTTATGCAATTTTGGAAACTCAGGTTGTTCTAGAATGTAGCACTAAGGTAGTACCTACTTCTGATATTGATCCTCTTGCATGGTTATCTTACTTAAAGGTGTTGTACTTGTCTTTTTTGTTTTGTCCCTAGCAAATTGAACATTGTTTGTCTTCATATTATTTGGTGGCAATTTTTCTTATGTTCCCATCAAACCATTACAAGTTGAAGGTGAAAATGCATATTAGTTTTTGCTTCAGCCACCAAATGCGCCAGCATTCATTGGAAACAATGTAAGCATGCACTACAATGGTTTTATATATTCTTACCGATATGTGATGGACAAATTTGTAAGCACCAAAATATGATGTCACAAACTTGTTTCACAATCGGCAAGTATGATCGAAGCGTTCAAGTAATAAACTTGGTAAGACCAAGTATCGTTCTTCCCAAAGGACTCACGGCCTAGTTTAGTTATGTGATTTGTTGATTAGCTAGGACTTACAAACGAAATATTTAGAGTTTAAAATGCAAGACAGAAAATAAACATGTATGCATGAAGTTTGATCAATGGCAAAGACAAAAGATAAACACTTTCAATGAATTATATGAATGAATATGTTGTTAGGGGTCAATTTCATCTCATCCACTCTCATATATTTTAGGAATTCAACATTCAAATCATCATTGTTAATGCCACTCTCTAATGTACCATTCTAGATGGCTTCTCCCTAATCAAATAGTTCATACAATTCCTAGCATTCCTAATGATTAGTTCATGAGTGCAGGAGCTTAAAGGCAACCAATAGAATATTGTCAGTATAATATTGGGAGAAATTCCCCAGATCTAGACTTCCCCGTACGTGTCCGTATCGACAAAACCAATAATCATGCATTAGAATGAGTTAAACAATGCAAGCATTGAGCAAAGAGGAAAAACCCTAACTAATGATGAAAGAAAGCATATGTCTTACTTAGAAGATGTACTCAACAAATCCATATATGAGAGCTTCAAGAGATTACATTGATTCCTCAACAAACATACAAGGTTTAGTTCACCATATTCATGGTGAACCTAGATGAATAACAATGAAAGAATGAAAGAATAAACCCAATAAAGGTGAAGAGGTAGCCTGAGCATCCAAGATCCTCCTTCAAAGGGGTGGAAGAGAGAGTGTTTGCTTCGTTTCTGCCAAAGATACTAATCCCAAGGACGTGCAAGCCCTTATATACTAATCTAGAGTTACAAAAGATTACAAAAGCCCAAGCCCAAAAAGTGCCGCTCAGCGGTATTTACCGCTCAGCGGTGATTGCGCGTCTTCTTTCTTCCCCTCAGCGGCCAGTTTGCCCCTCAGCGTGACTCCCGCAACCTCCTGAGTGCCGCTCAGCGGTAAAATACTGCTGAGCGGTGCCTTTGTCTTCTCTTTTTGCACTCTTTCTTGTCTTTTCTAATGTCACTTCTCTCCTTCTTCACTCTTTTCACTAAATTCACCTTAAAACCTGCACAAAAACACTTAAATCAAGCATAAACCTGTCCAGCTCTCTTATTTATGAAAATATAGATAAACTGCGTGATTTCAAGCTAGTTTTTAAGTCTAAAGGTTGCTTTTAATATCAATATTAAGCATGAAAATAACAGTTTTTCAACTGTTATCACAACCCCAAACTTAGAACTTTGCTTGTCCTCAAGCAAACAAGATGTAACTCAATCTCCAACCAATTCATATGATGATGGTTCACTCATTCAAAAATTCTCTTTTCAAGATAAGTAAAAACTTTAATCAACCTTATGACCAAGAGTTCATTCAAGATGTGCATATGCTTTAGTGTTCACAAAGTCATTTAAGGTCCAACAAATGCTATTTTTCATGAATGATCAATCAATTAAGCATGGATGTTCATGTGCTTATGGAATATTTCCTCACTAGGTAAAGTGTTTCACTCAACACACAAGTGTATAAGAGGTAAAGTGTTTCACTCATTCATTCCACTATCACAATGTCACATGAATCAACTTTGCCTTTCATTTTACCACAATCAAAAACATTCACAAGCATGCATCATCACAAGGACTTTTCAATGGCTTATAATGTGGCTGGGCTAACAAGAAAATTGGTTTTTCTGGATCACAAAATCCTTGAGTTAAGAGAATCATAACAACACAATTATCTTATTCATTCCCAACTTGCCTTTGCATTTGCATTTGCATTGAGCTTTACTTCTTTTTCTTTTCTTTTCTTTGCATATTCTTACTTTTTAACTCTTAGCTCAATGCTTTTCCTTTTTCACAACAACCCCAAACTTGAACATTTGTCAATACCACACAAGATATTCTACTTAACTCAAGGTAAAGATTTTCAATCAAGGGTTTCAGTGTATGTTCAAGGCTAAGGGTTCAAAGGATAGAACACACAGTGTTCTCTTTTAGTAGGCTAACTTTATGAATTTGGCCAGTAAAAAGGGTTCCAACAAATGGCCTTGATCACATGATGCAAAACAAGCAATTGATTCAATCATAGAAAACCTGGGCAAAGTCATTCAAGCTTCCAAAGTAATAGCATTCAACAATAACAACTCTGGAGCTCAAAACCTCACATATAAGCTCATTCACATTTGACATACACATCCTGCTTAATTTCACAATCACAATCATGATATCATGCATTTGTTCACAAAGCTTGTGAATCACCTGTATAAGCATTTTATGTGCACATCTATCTCAACATCAATCAATCAATAAGCATCATCAAGTATTACTTATCAAACAATCACAGTTAATAGCAAACCATCACACAAACCAGGTGTTCAATAGAGTACATCAAACCCTAATCTAAAAACAAAACAAATAAGTTCAGAAAACTTAAACCACAAAAGCATAATCATATGATAGCATTCATCAGTAAATGCTATCTCAGCTCCTCATCAGTCTGAGATGTCCTCTGTATCTTCCTCCTCCTCCTCCTCCTCATCATCATCAAATGCATCCTCCTCCTCAGCTTCATCTTCTTCCATGTCTCTAGCTGAAGCTTCAGATGCTCCAGCTTCATGCAATGGTTCTTCTGGCCAAGCTACCACATTATGGAATTCATCCATAGTCCACCTGTGTGCTGGAGGGGTATCATACATCCCCACTATCATCTCAGCCGTGGCCACCTGCCCTCTGTGAATGGACTGCAACTGAGCACCTATAAGAGACATATACATGTCCCTCATCTGGAATGGTTCTGCCTCATGAGTATCAGCAGATGTCCGGCTCTGTGCTGGCCCTCTCTCTCTCCGAGCCTGGCGTGGTGGAACTGGCTGAGCTGCCTCCTCACCTCCACAGTACTGTCTGTAATAGGCCTCATCTATAGCTTTTCTTGGCCTCTCAAATGGTGGAACAGAAGTGTCCACCCCAGCTAGCTTGCAAAGGTGAGTGATCAAAGAAGGATGTCCCAGTGGTGCTTTGTTGTTTGAGGTGTTAGCACACACACTAATCTCATCAGCTATCACCTGCCCAATATTAACATTCAAATTTCTGATAGCACAGTAGATGAATAGTGCCCTGCTGAGAGTGATATCTGACACATGTGAGCATGGCTGAATGTTGGCATGAGAAAATGCCATCCAATACTTTGCAAAAGGAGTCAAATCTGTCCTCCTAATGTTAACCACTGCTCCAGATCTATTCCTTTGAAAGTGTCCTCCAGGTATGCACAACACTCTCTCAACATCCTCAAAGTCAGCACCTTCCTCCATGCTAAGAGCAAACTGGCATTGCTCACCAGCCCACACAGTATCCAGAAAGTTGTTGATAGAATCAGGATCATACCTGATAGCATGGCCTCTAACATAGCCCAAATAATTCTCAGCTGGATAGTCACCAATCTTCTTTGCATTGGTATAGAATTCCTTGACTACAGCTATGTTGGCAGGTGCAGGATAAGTGGCTAGCTTCCCCCAATCATTCCCTAACACTTGCTCTCCAAATTGAGGAGCAAAGTTAGGTATCATTCCAACCTTCCTCTCCATCAGAAGTCTTCTGTCCTGAACCACCCTAAAGTGCTTCTCATGTTTCCTGGAGAGGAACCTGCTATTATGGGGTTGTTCTGGTTCCTTTTCCTTCCTCTTGGTTGCCATGGTTTTCAATCTCTTTCCTGAAGAGGATGTCATTCCTGCATTCAAATACAAATCCAAAACCACAAAACATGATATTAATCATTAGTAAACACAGAACACAACTCCTTTCGAAGCTAAACCACCGCTGAGGGCCAGAATTTCCCCTCAGCGCCACCAGTGCCACAATCCAACACACAAAAACCAGAAAAAAAACAAATCTGGCAGAGTGCCGCTCAGCGGTAAATACCGCTCAGCGGTGACCTGCAGATTTTTGCAAATTTCGTTTTGAAACTGTCCTAACTCCACCCAAATGCAATTTTCAGTTTTCCAGTACATAATCAAGCAGTTTAATCGGTTCAAACATCAAATATATCATCAAATCATGCATAGAAATCAAAACCCCTAAATATTCATGCTTTGATAATCACATTCAAATTCAAGAACCCTAGAATGACAAAATGCATTTTACTTACTTGGGTGGAGATGCTAGATGATATGAGAATGCTTCCAAACTAAAATACTCTCTTCCAACCCCAAACTTTGATGGCACACTAGTGTAAAAGTGAGTGGAAGAGAAATTTTCTAAAGAGGGAAGAGTAGAAAGATGTGGAAAACCTAAGAGAAGGTATGAAGGAGTGTTTGTGCAGAGAAGAGCTTTGAAAGAATGTAAAATCGCATAGCTTAGGGTTTAAAAATACCCCAATGGGCTCGGGTTCCGCTAAGGGGAACTTAAGCCCATCTGCGATAGTACCGCTCAGCGGTAATTGCCGCTCAGCGGCACTTTCGTGATGTGCCCTTCTCCTTCTTTTCTTGACCTACGTGCCTTCCTAGCATACCCCTCATAGGTTCCCTGCAATTCAATGTTAAAAATGCTTATGCAAACCCTAATTAAAATAAAACAAACAAAAACAATCAATCAACTGGGTTGCCTCCAAGGTAGCGCTTGTTTAACGTCACGAGCCTGACCCAAAATCCACCAACACCCATCAGTAGGTGTTTCAAACTTACCAGCACCTATCAGTAGGTGCAAAATCTTCTTACCAACACCCATCAGTAGGTGTAAAAAAACCTAGTATCCTTCAGTAGATACTTAACCACATAGCATCCTTCAGTAGATGCTAGATCCAACAAAATAATGTCCAGAATAATGTTCACAGTTTAAAAATTACAAAACCAATATCAAAATTAAAAGTTTGTAAATCCACTGGGTTGCCTCCCAGCAAGCGCTTCTTTAACGTCACTAGCTTGACCCAATAAAGCTCACGTTCCATCTTCTTTATAGTTGATGTTGTCTTTCCACCAACTTCTCAACTGCTTCCTTTGGACTGTTTTAGATTCTCTAGAATATGGAGACTCTATCTCTATCATCTCCTTCTCTTTAAAGCCTTTTATAACCCACAACTTGTTCTTGAATCTTACAGGTGTGCCAAGTTGGAGTCCTCTTTTCTTCCAGTCTCTAGGAACTTCTTCTCCTTTTCCAGTCTCTTCTACCTTGGGTAACTGAAAAAACAAACAATGGTTATCAGAAACCTTAAGATTTTCATTTTTACCTCTAGTTATGGGTGCATCTCGAAATGCAGCTTTATAACTGGCTTCTTCCTCCTTTGCTTGTGTTTCATCTTTGAAAACATCCACCACCACTCTCTCCTCTCTGTCTTGGAGCACCACTATACCTTCATTAACATCTATGATAGCCCTGGCCGTTTTCATAAACGGTCTTCCCAGTATGAAAGGTATCTTTTCGTTCTCCATCTTCATCACCACAAAGTCTGCCAAAAACTGAAGTTTGCCAACGCAAACTACAATGTCTTCCGCAATCCCACATGGCTCCTTTGAATATCCATCAGCCATTACAAGATTAACCTTTACAGGTTTTATTTTAACATGGCCAATTTGCTCCAATAGAGAATAAGGCATCAAGTTAACACTTGAGCCTAAATCAAGGAGATCTTTATTTACCTTTTTCTTCCCTATAGTGCAAGGGATAGAAAAACTACCTGGATCAGCTGCTTTTGGTGGGAATGACTCTTTCTTAACAGTTATACACTTTTCTTCCTCATCATCTCTACGTTTTCTTTTTGTAGAGGGTCCTTCATCAGATTTTGTGTAAACTGCTATTTTCTGTAGAATTTGTTCCCAAGGAGCTTCATTATCAACCATTCTGAATAAATCTGTGAAATCCATTGGTTTCTCCTGATTTGTTAGAAAAGGAAAAGTGTCCTTTCTTTCTTCTTCTCTTCTCTCTTCTGTTTCATCTTCTTCTAACTCAATAATCTCTTCATTCACACTCTTGACCACTTTGCATTCTTCTCTAGGGTTAACCTCAGTATTAGCCCCAAAGTTTCTGTTTGGCCT
This sequence comes from Vigna nakashimae, assembly GCA_034642375.1. Taxonomy (NCBI): domain Eukaryota; kingdom Viridiplantae; phylum Streptophyta; class Magnoliopsida; order Fabales; family Fabaceae; genus Vigna; species Vigna nakashimae. The sequence goes on along the minus strand of CM067760.1, from coordinate 20,018,640 downwards.
TTCTTCCAATTGCTTGGTGATCTGACCCATCTGAATCTCCAAATTCTTTATAGCAGCTTCAGTGCTCTTTTGAGAAGATTCAGTTTTCTGTATAAATTGCTGAAGAGTTTCTTCCAACCTTGTTGATCTTTCATTAAGCATAGATAATTGTTGCCACACGGTTGGTTGCTGCTGCTGCTTATTATATTGATTAGCCTGCCCAGTTTGTCCTTGGCCAATGCTTGGATGTGGTTTCCAACCCTGATTGTAGTTGCTTTGACGGTATGGAAACTGATTAGCCATGAAATTAACATCCTCCACGGCTTCCACAGGAAAAGCACATTGGCCATTGATGTGATCTCCCCCACATAGTTCGCACAACTGGGTTTGTACCTGTGCAGCAGATTTTAACTCTTTGGGTAATGAAGCAAGAGTTTTGGTCAGAGTTTCCAGCTGTTGAGTTAGAATTTTATTCTGGGCTAGCAAGGCATCATGGGTTTGTAATTGATGAACCCCTTTTTGTTGCATAGGAGTTCCTCTTTCACTGTGTAGCTCATTATCACTTGTAGCCATATTTTCAATAATTTCAGTTGCTTCCTCTGGAGTTTTCCATTTGATATTGCCTCCAGCTGAGGCATCCAGCATCATCTTGGTTTGTGAACCAAGCCCTCCAAGGAAAGTTAGAACTACTTCTTGATCTTCAAAGCCATGCGTGGGAGTTTTACGTAACAAGCTTTTATACCTGTCCCATGCATGTCCCAGTGATTCTTCCATGCCCTGCTTGAATGAAGATATCTCTTGCTTTCCTTTAGTCACCTTAGATTGTGGGAAGTATTTATTTAAGAATTTTGTGACCACTGCTTCCCACTCTGTGAAACTTTCTTCTGGAAAAGAGTTCAACCAAAGCTTAGCATTGCCTCCCAATGAGAAAGGAAACAAGCTAAGTTTAATTGCTTCGTCTGGTACCCCATTAATCTTGACCGTGTTGCAGATCTCATTAAAGGTAGTAAGGTGCTCATATGGGCTTTCATGTGATAACCCATTAAATTGATTACTCTTCACCAGTTGAATCAGTGCTGGTTTGACCTCCATGTTGGCTGCATTGACTCTAGGTCTAGCTATGCTATTGAAGTGCTGAGGTCCAGCAAGATTAGTGTAATCTGCAAGAGTTCTTCTAACATTATTGCCCTCCATACTTCCTGTGCTATGAACAGAACCTTGTGGTGATGATTGCAAGAGAGTTTCTGGAGAAGGGAAAAGTTCTCTAGACGTTCTGATTCTTCTCCTCCTTCTACTCTCTTCTAGACCTTCAAGAAGTGGTTCTGTTGTTTTCTTACTTCTAGTTCGAATTGCTTCCTGCATGCACAAGAAAACAAAACCCTAGAAAAGATTTGTTAGCACAAAAAGATATAAGAGAAGATATATATTCAAAAGATAAGAAGATAAAAGATTCAGAAGATAGAAAGATAAAAGATTTAAAAGATAAAAAGATAAAATAAAATAAAATCTAATCCTAAAAGATAAAATAAAATCTAAAAAGATAAAATCAAATCTAATCAAATCTAAAAAAAAATAAAATCTAACCTAATATAAAAAGATAAAAAGATAAAAATAAAATCTAAAAAAAATCTAACCTAACCAAATAAAATAAAATCTAATCTAAAAAGATAAAATAGAAAAAGATAGAAACATAAAATAAAAACAGAAATTTAAAATTAAAGTCAAAGATAATCAATAATCACACAAATTAACCAGTTAAACCACGAGTCCCCGGCAACGGCGCCAAAAACTTGATGGACAAATTTGTAAGCACCAAAATATGATGTCACAAACTTGTTTCACAATCGGCAAGTATGACCGAATCGTTCAAGTAATAAACTTGGTAAGACCAAGTATCGTTCTTCCCAAAGGACTCACGGCCTAGTTTAGTTATGTGATTTGTTGATTAGCTAGGACTTACAAACGAAATATTTAGAGTTTAAAATGCAAGACAGAAAATAAACATGTATGCATGAAGTTTGATCAATGGCAAAGACAAAAGATAAACACTTTCAATGAATTATATGAATGAATATGTTGTTGGGGGTCAATTTCATCTCATCCACTCTCATATATTTTAGGAATTCAACATTCAAATCATCATTGTTAATGCCACTCTCTAATGTACCATTCTAGATGGCTTCTCCCTAATCAAATAGTTCATACAATTCCTAGCATTCCTAATGATTAGTTCATGAGTGCAGGAGCTTAAAGGCAACCAATAGAATATTGTCAGTATAATATTGGGAGAAATTCCCCGGATCTAGACTTCCCCGTACGTGTCCGTATCGACAAAACCAATAATCATGCATTAGAATGAGTTAAACAATGCAAGCATTGAGCAAAGAGGAAAAACCCTAACTAATGATGAAAGAAAGCATATGTCTTACTTAGAAGATGTACTCAACAAATCCATATATGAGAGCTTCAAGAGATTACATTGATTCCCCAACAAACATACAAGGTTTAGTTCACCATATTCATGGTGAACCTAGATGAATAACAATGAAAGAATGAAAGAATAAACCCAATAAAGGTGAAGAGGTAGCCTGAGCATCCAAGATCCTCCTTCAAAGGGGTGGAAGAGAGAGTGTTTGCCTCGTTTCTGCCAAAGATACTAATCCCAAGGACGTGCAAGCCCTTATATACTAATCTAGAGTTACAAAAGATTACAAAAGCCCAAGCCCAAAAAGTGCCGCTCAGCGGTATTTACCGCTCAGTGGTGATTGCGCGTCTTCTTTCTTCCCCTCAGCGGCCAGTTTGCCCCTCAGCGTGACTCCCGCAACCTCCTGAGTGCCGCTCAGCGGTAAAATACCGCTGAGCGGTGCCTTTGTCTTCTCTTTTTGCACTCTTTCTTGTCTTTTCTAATGTCACTTCTCTCCTTCTTCACTCTTTTCACTAAATTCACCTTAAAACCTGCACAAAAACACTTAAATCAAGCATAAACCTGTTCAGCTCTCTTATTTATGAAAATATAGATAAACTGCGTGATTTCAAGCTAGTTTTTAAGTCTAAAGGTTGCTTTTAATATCAATATTAAGCATGAAAATAACAGTTTTTCAACTGTTATCAATATGTCATTTACATGACATGTCATGATGTTTTGCTAAATTTCCCTCAAAGTACACTTATAAATGAGTTTCACACATCTCTAGCTAAATTTAGGTTAATAGCTTAATTATGCTTACTTTGTATATCAAGAACTGTTTACTGAATTGAATCAATGACACGTTTTTCTCCTTTGTTTCCATTTTAATTTTTATGAACTTGATGAATAGCCAGAGCAACTATTTCACAAAAATGGCTCCACATTTCTAGCGAGGCTTTGGCTTGAACCCGTGCTAGAGGAGCATCACAAACATTAGATCGTCAAATTGAACTTGACTTACTTACCAGGTATACCTTGTTACTTAGATCTTTGATCAATATTGTAGCTTTAGAATAATTTCCCTGGTGCATGTGATCTCTATTATTTACGTTTATGTCTAGGTCCTCAATTTTTGTTGTTCAAGTTTCTGTCATTTCTTTACAGTCCAAAGGATGACATTGAGTTTACCATAGTGAGAGACACCATAAGAAGAACAGTAGAGGTAAGTTTATTCATGTAATTTTAATTATTAACATGGAATAACATAACTCATACTTAAAATATAAAACTTTAGGTGTGGTCTTACTTCTGTTCATGTCATATTTTAAACCTTTATGAACATAATATATTAGCAGACTTGGTTCATGTCACTGTTTTATCAATTCCAAAAAGAACAAGTATTTAAGCTGGATTTAATGAGGGTTAGTGAATTTATAGTAAAAATAATACCCAATACGCTTTCTTATGCATGTACAAACACAGTAATAACAAGAGTGTAGAGAATTCTTAAATTATAAACTTATGATAGATGTTTTAACTATTATTATATTTCATAATTTCCTTGAGTTTGAACTTTGTGATGCCACACTCAAACATGATTCATTTTCCATATTATCTCTGTTTCCAATTTTGACACTCTTGCGATCCTTTACATATTACTTTTGTTCAACATTATATAGCTTAAAACTTGAGAAGGGCTGAACCAGGAAGGCTACATCTGCTATAGGTTATCAAGAACTCCAATTCTTTGATTTAAAGAGCTGCATCAACCTCCAATAGCAGGTGAAGAGGAAGACAACTGGACTTTGGAACCTACTACATGGTAAACAAAGAGAAGAATTACTCTGGAAAGAAAATATTATGCTGGAATTTTCTTGCTACAGGAAGTTGTTTTCACCTAGGATAGTTAACCAACTAGTTTTATAGGTAGCACCTATGTATAAAATAGAAATCATGTAATAGAGTTAAGGAGTTTTTGAGTGTACTAGTTTTTGACAAATTAATTGTATTTCTAATGTTTATAGTTTATTTTTTATAATAATATTTAATTTGATTATTTATTTCATTCTAATTTATTATTAAAACATTTGTTATGATGATTAAATAATTTAAATCACTAAAAAAATTAAATTACTACATTACTGACGGTTTTGTAAGAAACTCCTGCAAATAGGGGTGGTTTTGTGCAAGCCCGACTATTTTCGACAGTTCTGGAGGCAACCTTGCAAATAGGGGCGGTTTTTGTGAAACCCCGACTATTTCCAACGGTTTTTACAAAACCCCGGGTAATTGTGGCGGTTTTTGAAAAACACCGTCGGTAATGTTTAACGACATTACTTTTACCCGCGCTTTTTGCAACCACAGGAAACACATTTTCCAAGGGTTAAAACCGCCAATAATGCTAAAAATAACCCCTGGAAAAATTGTGTATTTCTGTAGTGTATATTAGGATATTTTTGTCTACTAAAACCCGGTACGCATTGCTAAAATATACCAAGTGAAAAAGAGACGTACGCAAGTTAACAAACCTCATATATATATATATATATATATATATATATATATATATATATATATATATATATATATATAATATTAGAATTAGAATATTAGGTTTAAGACATTTAGTTGAAAATAAGACTTATTTATTATTATCAATCATGAAAAATATACATTCTCATATCCTCTATTTGTAATAATCTAATTCTCCTAAAAAGTGAAATAGAGAAACAAAATAAAATAAAATATTATATATCTATATCTTCTAATTAGGAAGATTCTAAAGATAATTTTTCTAATTACAACACTCCCCCTCAAGTTGGTAAATGAGTATCAATCATTCCCAACTTGCCTACAAGATCTTGAAATCTACCCGGAGGAAGCCCTTTTGTAAAAATATCTACTATTTGAAGTTTTGTAGGAACATGAGTTTTAATTACAAATCCTTTGTCAAGATTATCTTTAATGAAATGTCTGTCAATTTCAATGTGTTTGGTTTTGTCATGTTGTACTAGATTATGGGCTATGCTCATAGCAGACTTACTGTTACAATAGTTGCACCAAGTTCTCCACTTTGACTTTAAGATCATCCAAAATAATTTTCATCCAGAGTCCTTCACACATTCCTTGAGCAAGGGCTCGAAATTCAGCTTCTGTAATAGAACGAGATACTCTATCTTGCTTTTTACTTCTCCATGTTACCCGACTATCTCCAAGAAATACACAATATCCAGAAGTAGATTTTATGTCGGTAATAGAACCTGCATAGTCCGCATCAGTATATATCTTCATAGTCAATGTGTCTTCCCTTTTGAATAATAACCCCTTTCCTGGACTTGACTTCAAGTATTGGAGAATTTTTTCAACTGCTTGCATGTGTCTCTCTCTTGGATCATGCATAAATTGGCTCACTACACTCACAACATAAGCAATGTCTGGTCTTGTGTGTGATAGATAAATCAATTTTCCTACCAATCTCTGATATTGAGTCTTCTCTATAGGAGCACTTTCTTCACTTCCAATTCTGTGATTTTGTTGTATAGGAACTGTTGAGGTTCTACATCCCACCTTTCCTATTTCTTTGAGGAGATCAAGTATTTCCTTTGAGAGATGAAAATTCCGTTCTTGGAGTAGGCAACCTTTATTCCAAGAAAATATTTGAGTTTTCCTAGGTCTTTCATTTCAAACTAAGCTACCAGTTTATCTTTTAATGCCAACTTTTCTTTTTCATCATCTCCTACAATAATCATATCATCCACATAGACAAGTAATAGAGTGATTTTACCTATAGAAGAGTGCTTTATGAATAGAGTATGATCTCCTTGGCTTTGTCTGTATCCCAAGGAAACCAATGCTTTTGTAAATCTTTTCCAAACCATGCTCTAGGAGATTGCTTAAGACCATACAATGCTTTCTTCAGGAGGCATACCTTGTTTCTTTCATTTTTCACTTCAAAACCTGGGGGAATCTCCATGTACACTTCCTCATCTAGATTTCCATGAAGAAAGGCATTCTTCACATCTAACTGGTGTAGGTCCCATCCAAAATAGGCAGCCAAAGGGAGAATAACTCAAACTGTATTCATCTTTGCCATTGGGGCAAATGTCTTCTCATAGTCAATCCCATATGTTTGGGTATATCCTTTTGCCACCAATCTAGCTTTATATCTTTCTATTGTCCCATCTGCCTTATGTTTCACTATGAATATCCATCTACACCCTACTGCCTTCTTGTTTATTGGCTTATCAACAATCTCCCAAGTTGAATTTCTTTCTAACGCATTCATCTCTTCTTTCATGGCTTGATTCCAATGTTTGATTTTCATGGCCTCCTGGATTGAGGTAGGAATTTTTGTGGCATCAATGGCAGCAATAAAACTTTTGTGCTTATCAGAGAGATTGTTAGTGCAAACATATTGAGAAATAGGATAATGACAAGAAGGAGAGTTCATCCACTTCAAGTGCTTTCTTTCTCTGAAGTGGTGGACTGACATAAAATGATTGTGTTTCATGAAAGGTGACATCAATGGTGATAAAGACGCGATGACTCTGAGGATGATAACATTTGTACCCTTTTTTATTAGAAGGATACCCAATAAAGACACATTTAAGAGCTCTGGGATCTAATTTACCACGGTTAGGATGATGAGAGTAAACAAAAACAACACATCCAAATACTCGACTAGGTAGACTCGTTATTATGGAAGAAGAAGGAACAAAAGGCAATAGAGACTCTATAGGACTAATGCCATTTAAGATACGAGTAGGTAACCTGCTGATGAGATATGTGGCAGTTAACATAGCTTCTCCCCAATAATTTTTTGGAACAAACATTTGAAAAAGAATAGCTCTAGTTACTTCAAGAAGATGACAATTCTTTCTTTCAGCAACCCCATTTTGTTGAGGGGTGTTAACACAGGTTAGTTCGTGAACAATACCATTATGAGACAAAAAATTGAGAAATTCATGATTCACATATTCATGAACATGTAAAACATCCTTCAATATAATAAATGAGTCTAAAATTATATTCCCAGAGCCACATATAGGTATACCTTGACCATTCGCAACTATAATAAGTTGTGCTTTATTGCTTTTACCATATGAGTCGAAAGACCCACTAAATGGTGTCATATGATCAGTTGCACCTGAATCAAGGATCCAAATACCTTGAGACACTTGACCAACACTATTGAGACAAATCTTACCTTGTATGGACATAATACATGATTCAGAGGGCTTACTCATTGATTCAACCATTGCTTCCAAGCGCTCTAGTTTCTCCTTATAAGCTTTCATATCAAGATCTGATGGTTGTGGATTAGATTGTAAAGAACTAGATTGATTGGTGGCTTCCTGTTCTGAGGTAGTTTGATTTACCCATCTTTGAGTAGATCCTTTGTTGTTTCCCATGCGTTCGAGAACATTCTTTCTTCCATGGAGTTTGAAGCATATTTCTTTGGTATGTCCAGATCTTTTACAGTATGAACAATAGTCCCCATGAGTACCTTTTTCAAACGTCTTTCCCCCAACATTTGTTCCCTTGTGGACTCCTTTTCCAGTTGTCATTGCAGAGCCTGTGTTGGAGATCCCTCCATTTAGCATGACAGTTCTCTGAGTTTCTTCTCCTCTTACCATAAAAAAAACTTCTGATAGGGATGGTAATTTTTCTCTTCCAAAAATCTAAACCTGGATTGGGTCATACTCATGATTCAGGCCCAGGAGAAATTTAAAGATTCTTCCCCTTTCAATGAATTCAGCAAGAGCGGCAACATTTGTTTTACACATCTTTATTATTTGGTTCTGATCGAATTCCATCCAAAGACCACTTAGGATTTCATGATATTCTGATACGGAAAGGGAGCCCTGTTTTGTATTAAATATCATGTTCTCAATGTCATAGTAAGCAACAAGATCCTTTTTAAAAGAAAAAGTGCTATGTAAATCATCCCATATTTCTTTTGCAGAAGAATGGAACATATAATTTCTCCTTATCTCAGGAATCATGGTGATGAGTCGTTATTTCTTGAATTATATTTAGTTTATTGCACTTAAATAAACCAGGGAATTGTGTTTAATTGTTTATTATTTCCCCGTTTTCCGAATTCTGCTTAATTTGGTCGGAAATTTGTAATTGTGCTAATTTGGATTTTCTGAGCTGATTAAGTACATTTTTGAAATGTAGGAAAATTTCGGAAATACATTTTGGGACATCAGGAAGAATGCCAAATAAATTCAAGGCTCTCCAGACAGACATTTTTGAATTAATTAAATTGTAATTCAGTAGTTTAAAATTTCTGTATCAACTCTTATATTTTGGGTCAATTTTTGGTAAATTAGAGTAGACCCAAAAATTAGAAGTTAGTGACTTGGACCTAGGGTTTTATTTGTGGACCCCATCCCTATTAAAAGGAGGACACACGTCCTTAGAGGAGCCCTAGCCGCCACTTGACACGGACCACATTTTTTTTTTCGGCACTTTGTTTTAAGGCTACTGTTTTTAGTTTCTCTTCTCTGGGTTCTTGTTCCGGGGGGGCACGGTTACTTCTTTGTGGTAGACTCTCGGCTCTTGATTTTTGATGCCATATGGTATTTTTGGAACTTTGTCTTGGGGCGGAACGCTGGAACGAATGAAATGAGAGCTGATTTTTATCTTTTTCTCTGATTTCTCATTGCCTATTCATTGGTTTTCTGCACTTTTGATTAAAGTGGGGTTCAGCCGTCACACTTATTTCGGTTGTGGTTTTTGGACTTTGAATGTTTTTTTTTTCTTTAAATGAAGAATGGCAAGGAAAAAGGGTGTGTCCGTAATGTGCAGTAGAAATGAAATGGTGCGCGGAGAATGAGCTGGAAGAGAAGTGGAAGGCTGAATCATTTGTTGAGGTTGATGCACGGCTGGAAACTTAGTAGGTGGATGCTCAAAGCCTTGGAGAAGAATGAAGTGGTGTTGAGGTGGAAGCATTGATTGATGGTTGGATTTCATTTTATAGCGAACGCTGATTTCATTTAGCTTTGGAGAAAAACAAAATAGCCGATTCAGGAGTAGTGGTTTTAGAAAAGAAGAGGTGCTGTCATATAGAGCAGTGTGTGTGTGTGTTGGAGCAACGTGTGCGGACAGGGGAGGAGCGCTTCTTTCTCTTCTTCTAGGCGCACGGTCATTCACGGGAGCTGGGAGCATTACACGTAAGAGTGTTACGACCTGAGGTGTGCACGGGCGTGTTGTGCTGGACGTGTGGAAAGTAGGTGGACCGAGAGAAGAAGGAAGAGCAATTGGTGTACACGAAAAAGTGGAGCCGTCACGGTTTGGAAGAGAGAGCTGAATTCTTTTCACGTGTTGGAGGAGTGAAGTGCCACGGCTGGAAGGAAGAAGTGCAGTGATGTCCAAGCCATTTGATGCCCACGTGAATTGATGGGACGTGTGGAGATTTAATTTGGAGGAAGCATGTAATGAGACGTGTAGGAGAGAATGGTGTGCACGGAAATTAGATGGTATGGCTGGTTGGTGTTTTGCATTGAATGAGTGAAAGAGATTAGAATGTAGAGGTGGTAGGTAGGAGCTGGATAGCACGTTGATGGAGAAATGGTGGACACGGGGCATTCAATATGATGTGGCAGTAGTGTATTCCCATCTTTGAAAAGAAGGAGCGGATTCAATTTGTGGAGAATGGTGTTTTTTGGTTTTAGAAAAAGTAGAAGTATTGATTTTATTTACATAGTATCAGCAGCATGTTAGGTGATTAAATATGGGTAGGTGTCACGTTTGCAATGTAGGGAGAATACAGAGGTAGCGTTGGTGTGCACGTGGACGTGTGGGAAAAATTAGGAGATAATCAGGAGCAGCATCACAGAAGAAGTTGGTACACGCACAAGGTCACATCATGGGAAATTATTCCCCTTGTCACGGTTGGCTGAATTGAAGAAAGGAAGCACATTTTTATTTTGGCTTTAAGAAGAAGAAGAGTCGTTACATTTAGCCTGGGAAGAAGCACAAAAGTGGTGCCACAGTCTTAAAAAAGATGGTTCACAACAAAGTTTATTTTACAACTTGAAGCGTTTATTTTTTTTTCCCGTTTCTGTGATAAATTATTTATTTTATGTTTAGGTTACAACATTGTGCATTTAATGTTTTAGTTTGAGTGTTGCATGTTTACAACTTGAAATGTGTTTGGGTATTTATCTGTTGTAATTTCCATTTTAATGTTTTTATTCATGTTCGGTTGTGTTTAATTCCCAGTTTTAATTTAGTTTATTTTCAATCACAAGAACACTTTCAAAACCCCCCCACTATGTGTTTGATCTGAGACTGAACCACATTTGGTCCTTGAGAGACGACCTAGGAGTCACTGCCTAGCTTATACTGCATTAATTTTATGCACAACTTTTGTGGGAGGTGCGACACTCTCATCACATGGATTGCCACATCCAAGTCATAATTAATGAATCTTCATTGTCCCAAATTCAGAAATAAGTGTCATTTGGTTCTAGTCCTCCTCCATCTATGTGATCAAGTTTTGAATGACCCTTGAGAACCCTTCGAACAAATTGGCTCCATTAGGAAGTAATTTTGACCATCCAACCTATCGGTATCTCCTATATTTGGTAGGTCATTAGGTACTCCCAAAGGAACCCTTTTTACTTCAGACATCATGTAGAACGACACTAGGAGTCTCCGGTGACCTTTTTCGAGACGACGACGGCGTGTGGGTGATGGGGAAGTGCATACCTAGAGAGAATATACTAAATGACATTTAAGAGAATGGGAAAGAAATTAAAAATGGAAGAGATTAAGAAAAGGAAACTTAGGAATTGAAGATGCGCCACTTGAACAAGCTTCCAAGATAAGCATCAAGAGGAGGACCGCCACTTGCTTGAACAAGATAAGGTCTGCCCAAATTTGGGACTTTAGAGACAGAATTCTATCTCAAAGAGGATTGTAAAAGTGCAAATCAACTCAAATTCATTGAATCAAGGTAAGGTGTACAAAAAGGAGACCCCTAAGCCTTCTTATATAACCTTTGGAGTGAGCTAAGATGCAAGATCTAGGAGATGTGGGACTTTTTAAGGGTGTAGTTCGTCCAACAGCTGCTGCAGGTCTTCTAGGGACTTTTGAGTCCCACATTGCTCAATTCTCTCCACTCCAAAGGGTTTTGATGAGTCGATATTTTCTACACTTCACTTAGTTTATTGTACTAGAATTAATCAGAGAATTGTGCTTAAATGTCCAGTGTTTTCCCATTTTGCTTGATTGTGCTTAATTCGATCAGAAATTCTTATTTTAATTAATTTGAATTATCTGAGCTAATTATTTTACAAGGAAAATTTGGAAATACAATTTGGGACATTTGAAGGTTAAATAAGAAATGGAAATAGAACCCAATGTATTTCAGCCATTTCAGTTTTCGCTGGTTGCTGCGTAAATTTTGTGTCAACTTGTTTGTCCCCGTTCAGGTTCAATTCTTATCCGTTTTCCATGCAATTTTTTTTCATAGTTTCGTATGGATGTCTATTTTCACGTATAGTTTTTCGTTTGTTCAAATTCCTTTTGTGTTGTTCCCAGTAATTGTTTTACTCCCCTGTGTCAGTCAAGTTCTTACTGTTTAAGTGGCTTCTAATTTGTTTGCATTGTTTGCTTATTGTTTGATTCTTCTGGTGGCTGGAATTGATCATTGGACGGTGCTAAGACCTTCCAACACTCAAGGATTCAACTCTCATATTGGCACATTTTATAGCTCATTTCAAGAAGTAACATTGGAAAACATGCTAAAACTCACACCAAGACCTCCAAAATGCAATGTTGAATTCTATTGGATTGGTATTATGAAAGTAAACCACAAGGCCCCATGCAGCTGCCACATAAGGGAGGAAGGCATATTTCACATAGCTCACGGCCATTTGGGCAAAGTTCAGCACATTTGAAGTAAAATGATGGAGAGGGACCACACATGGCAAGTTCACGTTTTTCTTCTCAAATAATTGGAAGAGCATGGCCCATGCACAATTCATTTTGATGAAGTATTCAGCAAACATCAAATGGAAGACCACGTTGCAACTCATTTCTTTCAAGCCAAAAGTTTGCAAGTTGGACAAACACATGGGGCCACCACTTGAAAAACATTCACGGTTCCAAATATAAATTGCAATAGCAATCTCCCATTGAAAAATTCAGCAAAACAAGTGGAAAGCAAAGAAGGGGCCACCACATTTCAAGAAGCAAATCACGTCCAGAGAATGAAAAAAATTGGAGAAAGGGCTTGCTAAATATTCAATATATTTTTGGACAAATTGAGGGGCCACCATTTTGAAAGCTAAACATGGGACTCCAAAATGCTATGTTTGCTTTTGATTTTTCATAAAAGCACACGGCCTTCTCCAATTTATTTTGGCTGCAGCTCACAAAGAGAAAGCAAGGCATAGATGTGGTGATCGAAGAAAGGGAGCTGCACATAGTTTTTAGTTTTAAAGGGAAGCCACATCCTTGTAGGAGGAGTTCACGGCCACATGGAGAAGAGAAGCTGTTGGATTTTAAATTGGCAAGTGAAGTGTTGGGGAATGATGGAAGTACACGGCCTTGCTGGAGTTGGAAGCAAAGAAGAGGAGTCCAACTATCTCCATGTCCAGCTGCAGCCACCCTTGTTTGAAGCTTGGCTTGTGGATGTGTAAAGGGAGAAGAGTTGAGAAGGTTGTTCACGGTCCAGCTGGGAGATGAAAGACAGCAGCAAAGTTTGCGTTTTAAAAGAGGAAAGGCAGTGAGTAAAGGTTTGGTCCAGGAGTTGGTATCCAGCTGAGTTGGAAGAAGAAGTGAAGCACCGTGATGAAGTCTCCAAGTTGTTGCTACCATAAGTTGAAGAGAAAATGCAAGGTAGAGGAGAAGGATGTGCACACGGCAAATGGAGGGCCCCATCCTATTTCTTTGGCACGGCTTGGAGGGGAAGAAAATCAGGAAGCTATGGAGACAAAAACAAAACCTTGCTAGAAACAAGGAGGGCTCACGAGAGTTTGTCCAGAAGATTGGCTATAAAAGAAGCAAGCAGGCAGAGAGGAAAATTATTAGATTTTAGGAGTAGTGTAGGAACTACCCACGTCTGGGAGGAGGCTATTGCCTCTTCCTCCTTCAATCAACTCTCTGTATTTTCATTTTCCAAACAGTGCAACAGTGATTTATTTTCTGAAGCGTATAGTGTGTTACTGTAATTTTTATTTTCATTGTCCAGGAATTTAATTTCAAGTGTTGAATCTTTGCTAAATTTGATTTCCAATTAAGTGCTTTTAATTTTACTGTCTCTTTATTTTACCGTTTACTGTTTTCTGAACCGTTAAATTCAGTCAATGTATTTTTCCATTCGGTTTATTTTCAACGTCGTTTTTACTGTTCATTTTCACCAATGTTTTGGGTAAATTTTATTTACACGGCTGTTACATTTTCTACATGTTTACTGTTACAATGTTTTCATTTCAAGCATTGATGAATTTTACATTTTTTTGGTTTTACCGTTCAGTTTTTACCACCGTTAAAATTTACTTCAGTGTTTTTAATTTTGTGTTATTTAATTTCTAGTCAACTTTAATTTTACCACAACAAACACAATCACAAAACCCCCCACCTTCGTGTGTAAATCTGAGACTGAGCCACAATATTGGTCCTTGAGAGACGACCTAGGAGTCACATCCTAGCTATACTGCATATTTTCGTGCACAACGTTTGTGAGCGGTGCGACCCGTTCATCAAAATGGCGCCGCTGCCGGGGATCAATGGAGGTTCAGTTTTAGATTTTTGTTCTGTAAATTTTTGTTCTGTTAATATGTGTATTTTGTGTGTTTTGTGTTCTCTATTTTTGTAGGCGACAACGACACCTTCAGCAAATTTTGGCGGCGTTGTCACTTCAGTTCCAGGTTTTTTGTTTTAGATTTTTGCTGTGTTTTTCGATTATGTTGTGTTAATATATGTTTTGTCTTTTATATTTTATTGTGCTCTGTTCTGTATTTAGTTGCTATATTTAAAAAAAAAAAATATTTTACTGTTGATGTTCTGTCTTGTTTATGCTTGTAGCATGTTTAATTGTGTTGTGTTTTATCTTGTGTTGTGATGTTCTATTTGTTTTGTATGCGTGTCATATGTATTTTGTCTGTTAATTAAAAAAAAAATATTTGTTCTGTCTTGTGTATGTATTGCATGTATAAATGTGTTGTGTTTTATCTGTTTTATAATTTTTAGTTTTTACTTTTTACTTTTTATTTTCCATGTCTACCTATTTTGATGATGTGAATAATGCTTATTCTGCGAATGCCTATAATCATGATTCTCGTACTGCTTGGTACTCTGAATTTAATTCTGCTGAATTTTGTGGTGAGAACAATATGGTTCATTCTTTAACTTCTGAGAGCTCTCTTTGGGAGCCGGTTCCACCTACAGAGGATGATTTTTATTACGTTCTAAGCACTGGACTGACATATTTGCTGCCTAAGTTTCATGGTTTTGCAGGGGAATGCCCACATAGACATTTGGAGGAGTTCCACATGGTGTGCTCTTCAATGAAGCCTCCAGATGTTCCTCTTGATCACATTTTCTTGAGCGCATTTCCGCATTCATTACAAGGAGCAGCTAAGGATTGGCAAGACTCTCTTCCTCTAGGATCCGTTACCAATTGGGGATATCTTGAGCTTCAGTTTCTGAACAAATTCTCCCCTGAGCAGTATGGATATATCAATGATCCTGGATGGAATGACCTTAGCTTGGGATGGTTCGATGCTCAACAGAAATATCAGGAAGCACCATCTCAGGATACTTTTATGCCTCCACCAGTCCAGCAATACGAGAATCAGCAGTTTGATGCTCCTGTCCAAATAACTCCTCAGCCTTCTACTTCTGAACCTACATTAAAGGAGTTATTGGAGCAAATGACCAAGCAGAGAATTCAGTTTGAGCAAGAGTGCATGAAGATCCAGCAGGAAACTCAAGCTGCCATGCAGAATCTGAGTGATCAGGTTGGGCAGATGACCACTCTTGCACCTGAGGAGACCAATGAAAATTTTGAGGAACAGGCAGATACGAGCAGTACTTCTGAGACAGGTAGACCACCTTCATCTTCCCACTCTCTAGCAATCTTCAAGGAAGTGGAGGTAAGCATACCTCAGTATGATTATGATATTCATGAATGTGTTATTAAAGATTATGCTGATGATAGGTATGCTGATAATCATATTGTTGCTGAGCATGTTTTTAATTCTCCCTATGCACATGAATCTGAGTTTGATATTGATATTGCATGTAATTTTGAAATTGATTCATGTTGTGAGGATGTATCTGAGGTTCAGCCTGTTCAACTAGGATTGGGTGTTATACCTCTGCATGACATTTCTGTGGAACCATTTTGCACTAACCCTATTGCAGGAGGTACGAATGAATTTGACCAATATGCACCCACAGTGGAAGACAAAGGTGCCACCACTCACCAAAGTTTCAACAACAATAGGCACCTGCTGAACCTGCTCATCAACAATCCCTATATTGATCCAGCTGTGGAAAACATTTCATTGCTCGATCAGATATGGAGGATGAAGCAGTTCGTCCTCAAAACTTCATGGTTGGATCGTGAAGAAGAAAACATCTCCCTACAAGTCCAAAATTGGCAGCTTCCACCATAACCTACGGGAGTTTGCATTTTCTTTCTCTCCCTTTTTCCTACTTTTATTGCACTTGTCCATAATATGTTTCCTATTTTGATTGCTGATGTATGCTTAGAACACATTGAGGACAATGTGTAGTTTAAGTGTGGTCTATTGGGAGAGATTCTGAATTTTTCTTTATTTTGTGTGTTAAATTTTTTGTTTTGTGATAAATTTTTTCTGTTTTAAGTGGTTTTTAGTGTGTTTTGTGTGCAATAAATTTTACATTTTTCTCTTGATTTCTGGAGTTTGTCTAAGTTGTAGATTTTTCCTTCACTTCATTGATACTTAGTTTGAAATCCTTGCTTTTCTCTGCTTGGAAAGATGATTATGCGTTTGAGAGGTTGATTTGATTGGGACAAACACCCTGAGTGAGATTTGAGCCACTTAATGTTCTTTCTTGTGTGTGACATGTATCTTGATTGCTTGCACATATGCCTTGGCTTGATTCTTTTTGATAATTCTTGATGGATATGCATGTTTAGAAAATGATAAAGGCATTTTATTTCTTGAGCCTTGTTAGCCAAATAAGCCTACCCTGTTATTATCCTTTGATAACCCCTTTGAGCCTATACTGTATTCATTTCTTTGATTTGAAGCTCATACACTGGCCCTAAGTGAAAAACCATGATTACCTTAACCTTAGGGAAGTCTGGAGCTATAGAAGTATTTTGTGAATAAGTGTGGTCTCCTTAGGGATTCTGATGAATTGGCTAGTTGGTTCCTCATCTTGTTCTGAAAATATGAATTTGATCCTGTAGTGTGATAAAGAGAGAAAAGAAAAGAGACAGGATGAAAAAAAATTGATGAGAAAAAGAAAGAAAAATGAAAAACAATTTTGAGAACAATGGAGTCGAGAAGAGGATTGAATTAGAGGTTTGGGTGAGATTTCACTGTGTTTACACTTGTTTCCCATTGCTCCTCTATTTCTTCTGAGTTGTAGCTACTTATCTATATTTTATCCTCCCCTGTCCTTGGCCCCATTACAACCCAGTAAAGACCTTTTGATCTGAGCATGCATATGTTTTAAGTATTGATAATTAGAGACTTTCCAAGTCTTCTTGTGTTTGCTTTCTTGAGTGCATTGAGTAACATTGATTTACCCTAGACACTTGAGAGAAACACTATGCGTGCATCTGTGAGGTTATGTTATTTTTGAATCACCTCTTGAGCTGATTAATCATTTTGCTATGTTTTGAATTGCTTGGATGATTTCTGTAAGTATCTGCTCAATTTGATTTTGTGTTGGATATTGTCTATACCTTTTCTCTGTCCAGACTTCTTGAGAACTCTGTAAATTCTTTTTATTTTTCTTGCGAGTTTTTATTTTCTGTCTGCTGAGTTTTTGTGTCATACACCTAAAAATCCTTTGAACCATTCCCTGATTTGCGTCTTGATTTTGCCCAGGAGTGCAAAAGACTAAGTGTGGTCTATTTTGATGAGTCGATATTTTCTACACTTCACTTAGTTTATTGTACTAGAATTAATCAGAGAATTGTGCTTAAATGTCCAGTGTTTTCCCATTTTGCTTGATTGTGCTTAATTCGATCAGAAATTCTTATTTTAATTAATTTGAATTATCTGAGCTAATTATTTTACAAGGAAAATTTGGAAATACAATTTGGGACATTTGAAGGTTAAATAAGAAATGGAAATAGAACCTAATGTATTTCAGCCATTTCAGTTTTCGCTGGTTGCTGCGTAAATTTTGTGTCAACTTGTTTGTCCCCGTTCAGGTTCAATTCTTATCCGTTTTCCATGCAATTTTTTTTCATAGTTTCGTATGGATGTCTATTTTCACGTATAGTTTTTCGTTTGTTCAAATTCCTTTTGTGTTGTTCCCAGTAATTGTTTTACTCCCCTGTGTCAGTCAAGTTCTTACTGTTTAAGTGGCTTCTAATTTGTTTGCATTGTTTGCTTATTGTTTGATTCTTCTGGTGGCTGGAATTGATCATTGGACGGTGCTAAGACCTTCCAACACTCAAGGATTCAACTCTCATATTGGCACATTTTATAGCTCATTTCAAGAAGTAACATTGGAAAACATGCTAAAACTCACACCAAGACCTCCAAAATGCAATGTTGAATTCTATTGGATTGGTATTATGAAAGTAAACCACAAGGCCCCATGCAGCTGCCACATAAGGGAGGAAGGCATATTTCACATAGCTCACGGCCATTTGGGCAAAGTTCAGCACATTTGAAGTAAAATGATGGAGAGGGACCACACATGGCAAGTTCACGTTTTTCTTCTCAAATAATTGGAAGAGCATGGCCCATGCACAATTCATTTTGATGAAGTATTCAGCAAACATCAAATGGAAGACCACGTTGCAACTCATTTCTTTCAAGCCAAAAGTTTGCAAGTTGGACAAACACATGGGGCCACCACTTGAAAAACATTCACGGTTCCAAATATAAATTGCAATAGCAATCTCCCATTGAAAAATTCAGCAAAACAAGTGGAAAGCAAAGAAGGGGCCACCACATTTCAAGAAGCAAATCACGTCCAGAGAATGAAAAAAATTGGAGAAAGGGCTTGCTAAATATTCAATATATTTTTGGACAAATTGAGGGGCCACCATTTTGAAAGCTAAACATGGGACTCCAAAATGCTATGTTTGCTTTTGATTTTTCATAAAAGCACACGGCCTTCTCCAATTTATTTTGGCTGCAGCTCACAAAGAGAAAGCAAGGCATAGATGTGGTGATCGAAGAAAGGGAGCTGCACATAGTTTTTAGTTTTAAAGGGAAGCCACATCCTTGTAGGAGGAGTTCACGGCCACATGGAGAAGAGAAGCTGTTGGATTTTAAATTGGCAAGTGAAGTGTTGGGGAATGATGGAAGTACACGGCCTTGCTGGAGTTGGAAGCAAAGAAGAGGAGTCCAACTATCTCCATGTCCAGCTGCAGCCACCCTTGTTTGAAGCTTGGCTTGTGGATGTGTAAAGGGAGAAGAGTTGAGAAGGTTGTTCACGGTCCAGCTGGGAGATGAAAGACAGCAGCAAAGTTTGCGTTTTAAAAGAGGAAAGGCAGTGAGTAAAGGTTTGGTCCAGGAGTTGGTATCCAGCTGAGTTGGAAGAAGAAGTGAAGCACCGTGATGAAGTCTCCAAGTTGTTGCTACCATAAGTTGAAGAGAAAATGCAAGGTAGAGGAGAAGGATGTGCACACAGCAAATGGAGGGCCCCATCCTATTTCTTTGGCACGGCTTGGAGGGGAAGAAAATCAGGAAGCTATGGAGACAAAAACAAAACCTTGCTAGAAACAAGGAGGGCTCACGAGAGTTTGTCCAGAAGATTGGCTATAAAAGAAGCAAGCAGGCAGAGAGGAAAATTATTAGATTTTAGGAGTAGTGTAGGAACTACCCACGTCTGGGAGGAGGCTATTGCCTCTTCCTCCTTCAATCAACTCTCTGTATTTTCATTTTCCAAACAGTGCAACAGTGATTTATTTTCTGAAGCGTATAGTGTGTTACTGTAATTTTTATTTTCATTGTCCAGGAATTTAATTTCAAGTGTTGAATCTTTGCTAAATTTGATTTCCAATTAAGTGCTTTTAATTTTACTGTCTCTTTATTTTACCGTTTACTGTTTTCTGAACCGTTAAATTCAGTCAATGTATTTTTCCATTCGGTTTATTTTCAACGTCGTTTTTACTGTTCATTTTCACCAATGTTTTGGGTAAATTTTATTTACACGGCTGTTACATTTTCTACATGTTTACTGTTACAATGTTTTCATTTCAAGCATTGATGAATTTTACATTTTTTTGGTTTTACCGTTCAGTTTTTACCACCGTTAAAATTTACTTCAGTGTTTTTAATTTTGTGTTATTTAATTTCTAGTCAACTTTAATTTTACCACAACAAACACAATCACAAAACCCCCCACCTTCGTGTGTAAATCTGAGACTGAGCCACAATATTGGTCCTTGAGAGACGACCTAGGAGTCACATCCTAGCTATACTGCATATTTTCGTGCACAACTTTTGTGAGCGGTGCGACCCGTTCATCAGGTTTATAAGGCAACTAGTTCTCCTATAGTTCAAAATATGAAAACTAGTTATGCTACTAACTCCTACACGCCTAGAATGCTCACTTTCTCTTCTCTTCTTTTTAAGATCAAGCCATGGATAGTCCCACATTGCTTGCTCTTAAAGAGAAAGAAGAGTTTATAAGCAATTATTCACAAGAACTAAGAGAAAGAAATCAAAAGGCAAATACACGCCCAAAGGAAACCTATTCTACTTTTTTTGATACAAATGTATAAAGAAGACAAGAAATAAAATGATTGCTTTTAGCCATGCTTCTTGTCATCCTTTTATTCTCTTCATTACTTGGCCCATCCATGATCACATCAGTGGGTCACACCGAGAAGAGGAGCAAAACCTTCAAACTCATATCTGCTCAAATATAGGCCAAATGAGTCGTCACCGACCCCATGAACAGACTCAGGAGGCTCCGGCGACCTTGTCTGTGGCGGCGGCGAAGAGTGGGGCGCGTGGGCTACACATGCTGGCTACTGTGGCGGTGCGTGGCAGCTCCTCTCACGGAGCGACTTTCGGCGTTGTGATTGCCGGTGTTAAGCGCACCTTTCTGCCCTATCAACGACCCCAACCGGCGACGACGGCAGCAACAGTGGTCGGACAACGACGACGGTGCGACTGTTGCAGCGGAGTGGAGCCCCAAGATTTGGAGCTCTGACACCAAGTTGAAAATAAAACTTATTTATTATTATCAATCATGAAAAATACATTCTTATATCCTCTATTTTTAATAATCTAATTCTCCTAAAAAGTGAAATAGGAAAACAAAATAAAATAAAATAAAAAATTGTATATCTATATCTTCTAATTAGGAAGATTCTAAGGATATTTTCTCTAATTACAACACACTTTATACATATAATATTTTTATCTTAATAATGCAACATAATATTTTATATAACATAGTTAATGGTAAGCATTCATAAAAATAATGCTTCCATCCATTTATAATTATTATTATAAATTAGGTTAGTAGAAAAAGAATAATATCTGGCTTCTTACTTAATGCATGAAAAACAGTTTGTAACTTATAGCAGTGCCGCGACAGATAATTTTTTCCAATTTTGTTTGAAAGTTAGAACTAATTAGCTGGTTGTTAGTGAATAGATGAAAACTGTTTTCCCAAAATTAACATACCTATAACAAAATAAATAAAAAAGAGACCAAAAGTGTTCATGTTCATGTTCTTTGTTATAAAAAAAAAAAAAACTGACTTAGATTAATTTTTTTGGCATTGTAACTTGTATTTAATCTCCAAAGTTTGTTAAATTCCTTTTCTTAGGTTGGGAACCAACCAAAAGTGAGGAAATTGATCTTAAATAAGCTCTCCAACATTTGTGCTCTTCAAAGGAGCCAACACCTTACACGTATATATGGGGCGAAGTATACTCCTCTCCATATATGAGGACATTTTCGCCAACCTATGCTTTTCTTTTCCCCTCTCATTTCATTAATCACCATCCTAAACAAATTCAAACCTTTTCTCAGATCATAAATTCTGTTGTGGGACATTATTTTTGTGTCACATCTTCGTCATCAACATTTTACTTCAATGGGTTGAAAGTGCATGATTGCTACCTAAGACAAACATGTTGCAAAGGGCAGCAAGCAATGCATATTCATGGTGGTGGGCCAGCCACATCCGGACAAAGCAGTCAAAATGGCTGGATCAAAGCCTCCATGGTATGTTTCTCAGTATGAAACCTCAATAATCAATTTAATTATTATTTATCTTAAAATTCTCTAGTAACACCAAATCAAATATTGGATATTAAGACCCAGAATGTACCAAATTATCAATCTCAGGCGATTTAGAATCACCAACATTCTCATTTTCTCTTGATTTCCCAAACTACTTTGTGGAGAATTGTTGATTAAGATGGCTTGCAATTCACATGCATAAAAAAGAAGCTTTTCGTTTCAAAGATAGTAGCTGCATTTTCTTCAATGCACCATTTTCTCAGGCTACACATGCATACACTAAACAAGACATATGGTGTAGAATTAAGAGATGGTTTTAGAGAAAGGGATGCAAAATGATAGGAGCATAGGGAAATGAATTAATGACATTAAGAATGAAATAGGATAATGGCATAGTTGTATCAGTTTAATGGGTGCATAATGGATAGGAACAGAAGTTATCATGTTCATCATTGTTATGCTTTAAGTTTTGGAATAAAATTGAGTGAATAATGAGGGAAACAAATAATGACAGATATGGAGGAGAAGGTGAATGAAGCCCTGGTTGTGCTGCGAGATGAAGGGGACTCATTTGCTAAGAGGGCAGAAATGTATTACAAGAAGAGGCCAGAGTTGGCAAATTTTGTGGAAGAAACCTTTCGAGCATATAAAGCCTTAGCAGACAGATATGATCATTTATCAAAGGAACTTCAAAGTGCAAACCGCACTATAGCCAGTGTTTTCCCAGACCAAGTCCCATGTCATATG
This sequence comes from Vigna nakashimae, assembly GCA_034642375.1. Taxonomy (NCBI): domain Eukaryota; kingdom Viridiplantae; phylum Streptophyta; class Magnoliopsida; order Fabales; family Fabaceae; genus Vigna; species Vigna nakashimae. The sequence continues at coordinate 19,996,101 of CM067760.1, read as the reverse complement.
GAAGAAGATGAGGAAGAAGAAAGTGACACAGGAACTAATTCAATATCATCAGACCCCAACAATCAAACACATGATAAACCATCCATTCCTAAAGTTCCAAAAACCCCAAAGAAGGATTTTAGAAGCCAGTCCATGTTGATCTCCAGAAAGGCCACACTTAAGAAGACTCCTAGCTCTGTAAAATACATTCCAACAATTTCATCTTCTGGTCTGACCAAGGATGAAGCTTTGGCAGAAATTGACAAGCTTCAGAAAGAAATATTGTCGCAGCAAACTGAGAAAGAGTTCGTAAGGAGTTTGTACGAACGCGCCTATGAAAAGTACTGGTCAATTGAAGACCAGATCGCAGCAACGCAGAAAAGAGTTTGCAGCTTGCAAGATGAGTTTGGTGTTGGGACAGTGATAGAAGACAATGATGCAAGAACTTTGATGGCAGCCACAGCTCTAAAATCATGCCAAGAGACTCTGGACAAGTTGAAAGAGATACAAGTTCAAGCATCTAAAGAAGCTAAAGAGGAGTATCAAAGAGTTAAGAAAGCTCATGAGATGTTTGAGATCCTAAGAGACCAATTCATTTCTAAATATATGACGGGTCAGCCAGAGCATGATGATGGGGACAAGTGTAAGAGTGTAGAAACAGATAAAAAAAGCATAGATGAAGAGATGGATCGGTTGGAGCAAGAGGCGCATAATGTGGGGCTATTGAGAGAGAAGATCAAACGAAAGTTGGAGGAAGATTCAAGCAATTCCTTAACTGTGACTGAAATGGCTGAGTGCATTGATGAGCTTGTAAATAAGATTTGTACCTTGGAAACAGCGGTTTCATCTCAGACTGGTTTGGTTAAGAGACTAAGATCAGACACAGATGGACTTCAGACAAGCATAAGAAAGTTGGAAGAAGACAAGGAAATGCTCATAGAAGACTCAGAAGTTACCAAGAAGAAGCTAAAGGAATTAGAGCGAGAGTTGTGGAGACTTAAAATGCTCAACCGAAGTGTCAGAAGTCAAGACAACACTCTCCAAACGCACTTTGCTGAAGCTACCTGTAACCTTGAGCACCTTTCTGGAAAATTGACTTACATGAAGCCAGATGAGGAGGAGGAGAACTTGGTACTTTACAGGAAGAAGAGAACTGCTTCTGATGGTATACCAGGGAAAAAGTCTGATAAACATGGTGCTAACTTGTTTGTTAATAACTTAGATGTCAAGACAATAAAGGAAAAAGATGTTGCAAATATTCATAAGAACGAGTCTAATTCGATTGGGAGTAGTTTTCTTAATGAAAGCATTCAGAAGCTGCCATTCCATGAAAATGATAATTCATCTGATACAGTGAGCAATATTGACAATGAATCACAAGATTTGAACACTGGTGAGGGAGATCAACCTAACTGGAGGCAGATGTTTATGAGTGGATTAGATGACAGAGAAAAAATTTTGCTGGAGGAGTACACATCAGTCTTAATGAACTATAAGGAGGTCAGGGCTAAGCTCAATGATGTGGAAAAGAGAAGCCGAGACAGCATTTTTGAGTTGACACTTCAGGTAAGAGATTATATGGTTACTTCCAAATAAAGTCATGATAGGTATAGTATGAACTTTCACATCTATGTTTTTAGCTTTTAGCTCTTAGCTCTTACTATGTAAAATTTTGCCTACAGCTTAGGGAGATGAAGAATGCTCTTGTGGCAAAGGATAAAGAGATACAGTTTTTACGTCAGAAGCTAAACTGTCCAGATGCAAATCCTGATGAAAGTCCCTACACCAACACCACGGAATACAAATATACACCCAATGAAGCAGTTCTTCGAAGAGCAAGTCAAAGAGCATATGGGTCAGACTCAGAAGTTTTACATTTAAATTCAAATGCAGATGCAAATGCAAATGCAGTTACCCCTTTCTCAGAACATCACGGTGAAACTGAAAGCACGAGAAGTATGACCTTATCATCTCTGAAAATGACACTTGGAAGGCTCATGGAAAATCAGGATAAGCGCCATGACCTTTCGAACATGGAACTGAAATTCCGTTCAGCCATCGATGACTTAATGGAAGAGAACTTGGAGTTCTGGTTGAGGTTTAGCACTTCAGTTCATCAGATTCAAAAGTTCCAAAACTCTATTCAGGACTTGAAAGCTGAGCTGAAAATGATAAGGGAAAGAAACGCGAAATCTGAAGGGCATTCAAATAATAAACATCATATGCAATCTGAACTCAGGCCAATATTCAGACACCTTAGAGAAATAAGAACCGAGTTATCACTGTGGGTGGAACACAATGCAGTACTTCAGGATGAACTGCAAGGAAGGTACTCATCTTTGAGCAACATCCAAGATGAGATAGCAAGAGCGGGGTACGCGGAATCCGGAGCCGACCACGCTGAGCTAATTAGCAAGTACCAAGCTGCAAAGTTTCAAGGTGAGATTCTCAACATGAAACAAGAGAATAGCAAGGTTGCAAGTGAACTTCAAGCAGGTCTTAGCCTTGTGAAGGGAATGAAAGTTGATGTTGAGAAGACACTTGATGAGCTAGATGAAGCTATTGGTGATAGTAGTAAGAGTGTCAGCCAGATAAAAAAATCCAGTAGTCGTGCTCGAATACCCTTGAGGTCTTTCTTGTTTGGAGTCAAGTTAAAGAAGCAAAAGAATCATCCTTCACTGTTTGCATGTGTCAACCCAGCATTGCAAAGGCAACACAGTTTCAATGAACAAGCACCAGCTCCAATTTAGAACAACTTCCACCAGTACTTGGATTCTACTCTAAATTATGTAACAGTACTGTGATTGTGATAATATATAAAAGCTGAATCCTCGTGCTGTTTTAATTTTAATTGCAACATTGACTTACAATCCTTTCTTAAAGTGCGTGAGTTCATCTCTATAAAAGCAAATGGAATTTTATCTTTAATTTTGGTAGCCTTTTGCATGTGTAGTTTCATAATATGATATGACATGCATTTTAAATATAAAATTATTTATCTTTGTAGAAGATTTTTTGTTTATGGCAGAAGTTTCCCCTTGGCAAATGATTATGAATAATGTGTTTTTTATTTAACCATATGGCAGTCTAAAAAACAGTGTCTTTATCCAACTAATGTTGAAATATTTAGACAAATAACTTATTGATTCACTCTGTAAAGTATTGTATTCATGAAAACGACTATAGACAAATATTGAATTTAGAAATGGTATGTAATTTTCCAGAACTAAAAACAATCAAAATCACATCGATAATTCGTAATGAATTGTTCGTCAAGTGAACAAAAAAAATAAAATTGAGTGATCGATTGTCAGCTGTTGAGGGATAGGTTGCGATATCAATTGAAGTCGCCTTCTCTCTTTCGCAATGTGCTCCACCTCTGCAAGTATTTAAATTATCATTGACAATATCTAAGATGAAAGTTATAATTATTATTAATAATGAGATCACATTCCAACAAAGCATGAACGACTAGATTTATCCCTTGAAACACCTTAGATAATTGTGAGGTGCTTCTCTTGATAGGAAAGTCGTCTTTTTTAATCATAGTTGCCCAGTTACCTTCACCCCACCTCTGAACGGCATCTCGTAATTGCAGATCCTCTTGCTCTGACCATGGTTCTCTTTTCTTTTTAATAGATGTGCTACTTCTGACTGAACCATTGCCTTCTACCACTCTTGTTGATGATGTATTTGGCAGTGTCTGTCTCTTCACTGTTACTGGAAAAATAATATCGGTGTTGCTCGAACTTTCATTCTTATCAATGGTAGAGGGAGTATTTATAGTCAACTGAGCTTGAATCACTGAACTAGTAGCACTGGATTCACCCAGTTTAAAAGATGCCATAATTACCTAAAGAATAAATTATTTAATACAATCGTTAACTAGAATTAACCTTCATATCATATCATGCACCTCTAATAAAAACACATTTTCACCAATCTGACCACGTACCATTTTTAATTTAAATATGTGAGAAAAAATTATAATAAATAAATTTTGTTTTTTATTTTATTTCCGGTTAAGTCATGTTGTGTAAACTTTTTTAAAGTAAACTTAAAATTCAAATTTGTGTGTTCTTTTAGCTTTGCTCTTTTACTTTTAATTTTATATTTTTTCACTATTTCTTCTTTGAAGATATTTTTTCTTAAACTACATAATGAATGACTTTGTGAATTTTGTCTTATACTGTATATATGTTTATCTCCACTCAATATAAATGCCTCAACTCTCATTTGAATGCCACACAATTAAAACAGCCCAGGCTCATCCAACAATGCAAAATTCCTTCCAACAAAACCAAAATCTCATGACCTATTACAAACCTGCATAACAGCTTTACATCCACCAAAACCAAAATCCCATGATCCATTATACCTTAAATCCAACAAAATACAAAATCCCATGACCCATCACAGCTTTACATTGATGCTGACAAAACCTATCTATCTATATAGATCATACTCTGATTATTACCGTTCAAAAATGCTATCTCAAGTTTTTGGCCTTAATCATGTTTGTATGTTGAGCATTTGTGTGACCAACCTTCAAAAACGTTTATTAACAATTTTCTGAAATTCTCGAACCACTTCTTCTGAAACTGATATGCTTAAATATGATTGCAAAAAATATTTAGGTAATAGAATTGCGACAATAACAACTCGAAAGTAACCGTTTTTTTTTTTTTATTAATGACACGATTAGATTATCTTATCGAGGATAAGGAATTTTGACTACAATAATATAGAGAAAAATAATGTCCCATGGTCCAAGAATATTTCATAAAATTTATGGCTTTCTTTTGTTTATTATAAATACTATTAACTTTAAATATTTTTTTGTTATTTTTGGTCATTTTTTGCTCCAGCACGTGGAATTTAAAATATTTATAAATTATTAATTTAAATATAAATCTTCTGTAGCTCAAAATGGATGAGACCAGTCTAGTTCAATGGATAATGTTACTCTTCCTTAAGTCCGATTGGGAAGTAACATTGAATAACACTAAAAAATCCGAATCCAGGCTAAGTACGCTAGCCTTCTTTTTAAGTTAAAATAATAAGAAATAATAATAATAATAATAATAATAATAATAATAATATTATTATTATTATTATTATTATTATTATTATTATTATTGTTATGTTTGTGAATCAAATTCTAAAGTTGACTTCAAAATTCATTTGGTTCATCTTCAAATGGAGAAAGAAATGTATTGAAAGACAAAAGTGGAAAGATGGGAGGAAGCATACACTAGATTCCTCTTTCAAGTTAAATAATAACCTTTTAGAAAATATTGTGCACATTCTTCCAAATTTGAAATATTTAGTTAAAAGTTGGAAAGTATTGGGTGAAACAAATATGCAATTGGCTGCACAACATACCTGGATAAAATTTAGTAATTTGGTAAATTATAACACACCTTAACAAATGCTGCAGCTTCGGTTGCAGTTTCCCTGTTTAAGCGAGGTAATGGTTCTCGTTCACTCTCCAAGTCACTGTCATCATCCTACAGAAAAGCACCAAATATGTATGAATCTATAAATGTGCAATACAAATTCAATAGCTTAAACTAAACAAAAAACAGTAACCGCAGGCGGACTATTAAACTGATCTAAGATACAGTTTTCATGAATCTGCATGCGGTGAACATTCATGATAACTATAACTACTCGAGTACAATAAACACTGTTATCTTTATTGTAATAACATTTAAACTTTATTAGGATGGAGATACTTGAAAAAGAAATCATAGTATGGTGGAGTAACTTTAATTGCAATTTCAGCCGGAACTAATGTCTGAAATTTATAGATTTTCACTAGTAGTATATCTATATTTGATTTAAGATATCAGAAGCACGGAAAATTGAATAAGAGACTACCACGTATCTCATAAATTGTTTAGGCAATTGACATTAATTTGCTTGGTGGGGGTGACATTCACTATTATAAGCCCTAGTGGAAGGACTATTCGGGCTTGATTTGTGAAAGACAAAAAAGTAAAAAAAAAAAAGGAAAAGAAAGAAAAACACACAAAATGAGAAATAAAAAATTAATAAATATTGAAAGTAAGCTTATTTTCGCTTTAAGGAAAAGCTAAAAAGATTTGTGCAAAAGTTCATAAATATTAATGATTATGTATATATATTATAATAATTATGTATTGAATTATGTCATCGAATAATTATAACATAACCAAACCATTTTATTAATATTTATATTTATTATTATAAAATAATAATATTAAAATAAAAGATGTTAATAATAAATAAAATATATTTAACATTTTTTATACCGAAACAATTTCACTTTTTTTCCTTTTGTTTTTACCTTTCCCCCTCTCACGGTTCCATACATTTTCTAATTATATATTAGAATAGAAAGTGTAGAAAATTATATATACATTTTAAATAATTAAAAAATTAAGTTATTAAGTGAGTTGTGTTAGAACATTAATTATGTCATCACTATGAGTAAGTTTAAGTTAGTCTGTTCTGTGTAATCATTAAAAATAAAATTGAACACAATTAAGATATTTGTGAAAATAAAACTCTTTTACATGTGTTTAATTACTGGGTAAAATAGGGAAGATAAACACTCACTTTTTGTTAAAAAAAAGACTCTTTTCTTTTCATTGCAAAACACGATGCATACAAGCATATGGACATGATGAATATGTAGGCAAAGCAATGTAGATAGAACGGTACGAAAGAAAAGAGACATAAAAAGATATAAGAGCATAAAATAAAAAGGTAGATGAAGGTGAAAAGATAGAATATAGATTAATAATTAATAATAAATCATAAACTGAATCCCTATAAATTATTGAAGCATTTCAATATGTGTCGTTAACCTGCATTGCTCACTTATCAAAGGATCAAATACCTAAATCATAGTCAACCTAAATAACTCTATCTTCTCCTTGATCGAACAGTAGTATAAAGAATAAATGCTTAAAATATTATTAAGCTAAACTCTATCTTCTTGCTGATCAAACAGTGGCATAACAAATACCAAAAATACAATCAGCCTAAATTCTGTCTTTCTAAGAGCAGGAATAATAGTAACAATAGTTTCCTTCTCGATGAAACTCACATCTCACACAATTAATTAATGACATAGAATTATGAATATGACTTTGGAAAATTCGGTCAAACTTTGTAAAACTCAAAAAAAAAAAAAAAAAACACGTTGCAGCTTAAATCTGAGAAATGTAACTTGAAAATATGAAAAAAGAGAGAGCAGGATATAGAAATTATAATGCAAATAATCATAGTTTAAACAAAAACATATTCACAAAAAATTAAAAAGCGTACAAACCAAAGGTTGAGCATCGTCATCCAAATTTGCCATGGAGTGACCATACGCCAAATGTCGCCACAGCATTTGATACTCTCTAGCATTAGAAATTCCGGTTGAAGTTTTGGCCGCCAAATCATTCCAGTTAAACTTGGAATACGGATAATTGGCCAATTCCTGAAGCAACGTCAAAACCGTTGGTGCATCGTATCTGCAAGATGTTTCACGCAGATCAACAATAAACAGAAAAACGAGATGAAAATAATTTAAAAGAGAAATAAAAACAGAACGAAGAAATGAGACCTTTGCAACAGAGAAGCAGTGTCTTCTGCGCTGAAAGGAACCTTAACCCTTCTTTGCTTGTTAACCTCTTTAGCCATGGGATCAAATGGAAGTTGCAGAATAAGAAATTTTCTCTCTCTGTGCTCTCAGTGACGAATCAGTCCTTCTTCTGTTTTCTTCTGTTTCTCTTTCCAGTGCCTCGCAATTTGTGCGCGTTGGATAAACTTCGGAGCCTTTATACATTGCAACGAGGATACGGATAGTACAAATCCGTTGGTTGGGGAAGGGGAAATGCCCAGATTACAAAATTACCCTTATATAATGAAATGTTTATATATATATATATATATAATATCAGTTTTTTTAGGAAAAAAAAATAGCCAAAAACATTATACCCGTTGATTTTGTAATATTTTATTTATTTATTATTATTTTATTTCAGTATTCTATTTCTTTCTTTACAAGATGTAATTAGTAAAACCATTATTCATTAAAAAAAATCTCGGATTAGAAAAAATGAAGTTGTGTTTTTTTAAATGTTTAATAGATATCTGAATTTATGATTACTTATTGAAACTCTTTTCGTTAAATATTGTTTTAAATATATTAATACATGTCACAAAGGTTATATATGATATAAGAATTATAAAAATTATGTCATATTTATAGCGTAACAGTATTTAGTTAATTAGGTATAAATATTTCTTTACGTTTTGATTGCATATGGGTGACAGCATTGTTAATAGTTCGATTGTTCGATTAAAAAATTATTAAAATAAATACTATCATCCATTTTCATTATAAATCTATTTTTATAAAAAATTTGATTATGTTTTTATATAAAAAAAAGTACAATGTTGTTAACTATCTTTCATTATAAAATAACATTAAATATATTTTTAACTTTCACTAAAACTATCTTTCATTATAAGATAACATTAAATATATTTTTAACTTTCATTTAAAATTGAATCTTTTTTATCACTTTCATTTTATAAAATTATTAATGAATATATTAAGTCTTTCTAATTAAATAGATATGAGGTAACAAATTATATTGTCAAGGTGTGTGTTTAAGTGTTAGTGCGTGTCCACGTTAACAACACATTTGTTTGTAAAAATCAATCAGTTTTCAGTGTCATTTAGTTACAATAAACTAAATTCATTTATTAATAAAGATTAAAATATTCAAAGTTTAAAATATGAACTAAATCTAATTCCGCAAAAGTTAAAACACTTAAAAATATATTTAACTTTTAAATTTAATAAAAAATATGTGTTTTAATTAATATTAAATGATTTTGATTTGATTAATAAAAGTATTTTACACATTATATATTACATATTCTATTTATGAAATATAAAAGTATAAATTGGAAAAAGTATGAAGTATTCCCAATTTTTACACTCCAAATTTTTCTAAATTATTACTTTACCCTTTATTAAAAATATATTAAAAACCCTAACATGAGAGGTGTGAATCTCTTCTTCGCAGGGCCGCCGTCCACATTCTCCCTCCATTTATGTTCCTTTGCTTTCTCAACATATCCTCCATCCATTTTTATCTCCATTTTCCTAGCACTTGGCTTCTATGGAACTAATGAACCTTGCTTTTCCCTTTCTTTGTTGCGTGCTGGAGGAAGAAGAAGCATGGTGGTAGTAGAAGAAGCTAGTGCGGATACAGTGATATAGCTTTTATAATGAATCTTATTAAAATTCTTGCTTTAAACAATTAATCTTCTTCTATCGAGCCAATTCACAACAACCAAAGTTTTTCGTTGGAATATTTCTCTTCCTCATTTTTGTTGAAGTTCTTGCCTGCATGATCTCATTGTTGGTAATCTAGAGCTGATTAAGAAAGCTGTGTTTCAAAATATTTGTTTAATATATCTCTTTTGTTTCTATTTTTATTACTTTGTTAGACGTGAGACTCAATTTTCTTTTAGTATTGTTCTGATTTTTGTAAATTTTATTAAATTTAGATTTTTTTTACAATGATATTTAAATAGTTAGTGTCCACGTCAACGAGTTATTTTATTTTTTGTGATGTAAATCACCACGTCATCTCATCTTTTTTTCCAGCACCCCATAAACTCTAGGTTGTCACTATGTCCTTCTCCACAATGTCGTGCAATCACCAAATCCAAATCACCCAACAAACTTTTCTCCTATGGTTTTCTTTCAGACCTCTCTCCCGTTCTCGAGTCCTCTTCCCTTAGGCCATCCGAGCATGATCACTCATCTAAGGTTTGTTTGATTTCTCTCAACAAAAGATTTTTACTTTGAAAAGCCAAAATGAAATATTTGTGTAAAATGTCATGGGAATTGTTCGAAGTCGATATTACAACATGAATCAAGTCATTACACCATCCAGCTTCTCAAGTTTGAATAAAAGTTTTATGAATCCATTTATGATAATGATATTGCAATTTGTGCTTGCTTTTGGGTCTAGTTTTTCTGCGGGTTTCGCTTGAACGAAAATGGTGACGATGGTGGTACCATTTGGGTTTGATTTTTTTACAGGTTTTGCATGAATGGTGACGATGGTGGCACAATCTGGGTTTAGTTTTTCTATAGACGACCAGTGGGTGGTGTTGTAACTATGTCTTGAAGAGATGGTTGAAGAGACACTCTAATTTGTAATGGTTGGTGGTGGTGCAACGACGTGGAGGAAGACATGGTGGCTACTTGGGATTTTTTCGGGAAGAAAATGAGATGACGTAGTGCACCATGTCACAAAAAAGAAACAACTTATTCACTGATTACTCATTGGGACAATACGATTTAAATATTGTTATAAAATAAGATTAAATTAAACAAAAATTACAAAAATTAAAATTATATTCAACACTCAAAAAAGTAGAATTCCAACAAAGTTTATGAAAATTATTAGAAAGTGAGTTTCAAGCCTAATTCAATCCCACAAAATCGGACTTGTAAGATAAGGTTTATATCCCATTTATATATTATAATATGACCTTATTCTAGTCGACGTGGGACTTCCAACAAACATAAAAACTAAAAATAATATTACATCGTAAAATACTTTTGGATAAGTAGAGCATGGATTGGTGGAAAAAGTACCATTGTTAATACATTGAATTGATATATTGATTAGTTATTTCCAAATTTAGAAGTATCTTATAACAATTTTATTTAAACAACAAAATTTAGATTCTAGATTAGATATTTTCAAATTCGAAAATATTGTTTCAAACACTTAATTCAAAAATATAAATATAACATTTTAAAATAAGTGTTTTAGAAAGTATTTTCGAATTTAAAAAGCTTTTCAAGACATTTAATTTGAAAAGAAAAGTTAATTTTAAATTAGAAGTTTCAAGAAGATATTTTTTGGATTCAAAAATTCCTTCTAAAATATCTAATTTAGAATATAAAAAAATTCTAGATAAAATGTTTTGAAAGGTATTTTTAGATTCAAAAATATTTTCCAGAATTGTCATTCTGAAATGTTTTTTTGATGTTTTTTGTCAGAATCCATTTAAAACTACTAAAAACTCCTGCATAGTGGATTATAAATGTTAAGGAAGGGATGTCTGAAAATCAGATAGTGGAAGACAGGTGTGTGATGTAGATTGGACGTTCGGTTTTGACGGTAGAAGTAAAACTCAAAGTTTCAAAATTTATGTCACTCTCTACATGCAACCATCTTCGTCCACCTACTGAAAACCATTTTCTCCTCCTTCTCTTTAAGAAATTATCACCTTTTCTTCCTCCGATCACCATTCAGGCACTGTTTCTACTCCTCCAGTGTCAAGGGTTTTCGTTTGAGCCGATTAGTTTTGGGTTCTGAGTTGGTAAGTTCTCTCTTCCCTCAGCCGTGTGGTTTTTCTTGAACATGCAAACCAAGTTTCTGGGTGCATGGGGTTTCTTTTCACATTCTGAACGATGTTCTGTTTTGGTATTTGGGTAATTTCTTAAATCGTGAACCGTAGTCTTCAAAGGAATTTAGTGGTGAGCCTTTATCTGCAGAACCGTGAGCGTTCGACTAGCTTATAGGTAAGGGAATCTTATATAATTTGATTTAGATTATTGCTTTGTATAGATGCATGTTCGTTGATTTTTGAATGAATATGAAAAATGGTTGTTACTGCATTGTTGACTATATGAGAAACTGAAATGATATTGTGTTTGATGATTTGGTTGATGATGAAATATGGTATGTCGTTTAAAAGTATTGATGATTAATGCAAGCCATGAAATGGGTAGGGATGTTGTCGAGAGTCAGTATCACTAGTGGAAAAATGACTTTTTATAACGTACAAAAATGATCTTTTATATCGTAGTTACTGGGGACATAGTTCTGGGCGATATAGTAAGTCTGCGCATTTTATAACGTAGCAAAAATTTACGTTATAATATGTTCAACATATTACAACGTAGTTTCTGAAGTACGTTATAATATACGATCAACCTACCATATCATACATTCTGAAGTACGTTATAATAAATGTTTTTTTTAAAAAAAATTGATTATTAAATTTGACCATCCAATGAAATTATCATACAGCATCCCCTTATTATAGTTAAAGAGCATTCCATCAATGGTTAAGATTCATTTAATTAGTGAAAACAATTAAACAGGAAAAATTCTTTTCTTCCCTCCTTCTTTGCCATAAATTCATTTATTGTGTATATGAGAAACATTGTGAAGGACACAATGTTGGGATTCCCTTTATTGATCAAAGGTAGATGATGATATAAACAGAACAGAACAAAACAGAACAATTCTGTTATTACTTAATCACATTGTCCACAAGGACTCCAAAACTCAAGCTCCAAACTACTTGTTCTTCAAAACAACCAAAATCATACTCATCAAGCGTTTACCTCAGGTTTGGATTCTGCTCCAAATCAGTTTCAGAACCTTCAACTGAAATGTCCTTGGAAGTCTTTTCTTAAACTTTTTCACCTTGGCTTGCCTCATTTGTTGGCTCAGTTGGTGGTACTGTTAAGCCAGGTACAAGAACAAGACCGCCTTCAAAATCAAATAATAAGCTGCTTTCCACAACTGTCCCTTCCTCATTGAGTGATGCAGTACTTCCATTGTTTCCAAGATCATGAATTATATCATCATTTCTTGCACTATCAGCTAATTCTTCACTCCGTTCAATCTTTTCATTCAATTTACTGCTAGTATTCTTGATGCGATCCTAATGGAAAATTATATTTTCTGCAACAATAACATAACGAATTTCCGTGGAGAAAGAACTACTATTATCAGTGACTGGTGCAGTAAGTGGTATCTCAAAAGCCTTTATTTCAGATGCATTGGAATCTAGTTCATTGTGAGGATTATCCAAAATTTCAGCAAAAGCAGACACTTCAGAGTCAATCTGGGGTTCCTTATTCGGTTCAGCAAGCCGTTCTTCCTCTGTTATTTTCTGAAGTTTTTCATTCTCCCAATCTTCACAAACAGTTATTGTATTCACGGTTTCCCAAGTGTGGATGACTCTATCTGATCCTGGCTGCCAAATAATATCACCTTCTTTTCCTTTCAATATGAACTTGAACTGGATTGACTTCCCAACAAGCATATCCTGATTACATAAGGGAAAGTACAAACAAAATTTCTTTGTGTTCTCTCTATCAGAAAATACTTTCAAATTCTGATCAGATTTTACTCACCTTCTCAGCAGTCCATATATGTCCTTTAGACCATGTCATCGGCAATGCTTCTAAAGGGTCTGATGAATCATTATTTTCTTCACTTCACTTAGTTTATTGTGCTAGAATTAATGGGGAAATTGTGCTGTAATGTTCAGTATTATCCTATTTTTCCTAATTGTGCTTAATTTGTCTAGAAATTCTTATTTTCATTAATTTGAATTATTTGAGGCTAATTATTTGCATTATTAATTGTAAAGAATTATTGGATAATATTCTTGGACATTTAGAAGGCTGCCAAATAATCAAAAACTCTCCATTAAAGAAGTATGTACAAAGAATGAGGACATTATGGTCATTTTATCCTTTCAAAGGGGTGCTTCATTATTGAAAAAGGGTTACATCTAGCAAAGTGAAAAGATGCAGATATGCACACGTAAATCACTCCACATACACTTTAAGTGATTTTGGGAAGCAACACGCATTACCCACACCTTCTTCCATCCAACAAAACCATGCATCCAAGGGCTGCTGTTCAGCACGTTCATGGCCAGAGAATGAATGAAGAAGCGTGTTGATTGCTCCATGGAAAAGCATGGCAGTAGTGTGGGTGCACAGAAGAAGTCAAGCAGCTACCTTCATGGTCCAACTGGGAGGCGTCATGACCAGCTGCACCGTCCAGTTTTCTCACGTCCAAGCAAGTGAAGAAGAAGCATCCAAATCATCATCTAACAAAAGCACATAACTGCCACAATCTAGTCGAACAGCCTCCACACTTATACAAACACATCCAGGATGAAGAGGAACTCACGGCTGCAGCATACAGCAACAAAGAAGAAGTTAGTGCATGGAGGAAGTGGTAATGAGAATGGATACAGCAGCAAGCCTTCACTTGGGCAGCAGCTCATCACCTTCCAGCAACCTGTCCAAGGATTTCCAACCAGCAGCTGTTACAGGCTTGGATTCACGCAGAGAACGCAAGAACAACAGTGTCTGGGAAGTGTGTACACTTGAATGGGCTGGTACACTGTAATGGAGAATGAAGGACATTTGATGGACACGTGAAAAAGCTGCACCACTCTTCTCAGTCCACGGTCCAGCAGTAAAGAGCATCCAGCAACTTTGTAGCTCACGGTCAAGCCAAGGGGGGAGAGCTGGACAACAGTGGAAACCCAGCTTGCACACGGTACAACAAAGGAAAGTGCAGCACAACGTCCACCATTTCTTAAGTAGGCTGGAACGTTTTGATTAAATGAGAAGAATGGGTTGTTTTCTTTTATGGTGAGCACGGTTTTGTTCCAGCTGAAAGTGGATGCACATGGATGGCTGGAAGAAGCTTCACAAAGACAAACATGGCTGCCACATAAGAGTGAAGACCCCACGACACATTCACGTGAAGAAAAGGAAGGAAGTTTTGCTTAAAAGTAATAAGTTACTACTTGTTTATTTGGAAATGGAGAGTAATGTTTTATTTGTCTTTTGAAAGTGGTGCAACTTCACACGTCCAAGAGTAAGTGTTTGAAGAAGTCAAAAGCACTAAGAGAATAGAAAGTGGACGGTCCAAACAAAACACCAGCCGCCTACAATTGATTTGGAAAGCAACATATGATTTTGTCTTCTTCTAGAATTAATGGTGAAGTGGTGGAACCAGAAGTGGATGACTCCGTTTCATTGATTGCACTGTCCAGTGAAGAAATCCAAAATTAAAAATGGAGGGCCCTCAATTGAATAAAGTCTTGAAACAAATTTGCTGCAACCAACACATGACACACGGCCTATTTGGAGCAGCAAGACCAGCAGCAACAAGTTGGCAGCAGTGTGGTGTCAAGGGAGCAGTCCAGCAAACATAATAGGCTACGGATGTGTGAAGGGAGAAGGAATGGAGAAGGGAACTCACGGATAGAATAGTATTGAAGAAGAAGACAAGATTAGTTGGCAAAGTGGAGGGGTCTCACATCTTCTTTTCCCATGTCCAAGGAGCACAATTTGCTTAGCAATTGATGCAACGAAATAATTCAGAGAAAGCTTTGGGAGACAAAACAAAACCAACGTGAAAGCATGGCTGGAAAGTTGGAAGGATACACAGTAGCTTGTCCAATTTTTTTGGCTATAAGAGATTAGGATTTAGAATCACAATTTAGAGTAGATTTAGGTGCTTAGGAACTCACGTCTGGGAGGAGGCTCTTGCCTCTCCCTTTTCCAAACTCTCTGTAATGTGTCAAGTTTTCATTTCTGTCACGTTTCATTTTTATTTTGTTGTACTGTCCAAGAATTTTCTTTCAAGTGATGTTTGATAAATTCCATTTCAATTAAGTGTTTTTATTTTTATTGTCTCTTCTATTTTATCGTTCATGATTTTTTGCACTATTAATTTCTGTAATTGCGTTTTACCGTTCAGTTTATTTTCAACGTTGTTTTTACTATTCATTTTCACTGTTGCTTTAGGTAAATTTTATTTACACTGTTGTTTTGTCTTCTGCATATTTACTGTTCTGTGTTTTAATTTCCAACACTGTAATTTTTCCATTGTCTATTTTTACCATATTTTTTTTTACCGTTCAGTTTTTACCACTGTTAAAATTTATTTCAGTGTTTTTAAATTCAGTTATGTTTAAATTTTAATTTAATTTTTACCGCACAAAACATCTACAAAACCCCCCCACTTTGTGTAAGAAAATCTGAGACTGAACCCAAACAAATTGGTCCTCGAGAGACGACCTAGGAGTCACATCCTAGCTTATACTGCATTATTTATCTGTATCAAATTTGTATGACCGCGACAGTCGTAGCAAATTTTGGCGCCGCTGCCGGGGACCAAAGACGGTTTGGTTTTAGATTCTTGTTGTGTAAATTTTTGTTCTGTTAATATGTGTATTTTGTGTGTTTTGTGTTTTGTATTTTTGTAGGAGACAACGACACCTTCAACAAATTTTGGCGGCGTTGTCACTTCAGATCCAGGTTTTTGTTTTAGATTTTTACTGTGTTAATATATATTGTGTATATATGTGTTTAATTGTGCTATGTTCTGTATTTAGTTGTTATTAAAAAAAAAAAAATTTGAAAATTAAAAAAAAAAAAAAATTTATTAAAAATTTTTACTATTGATGTTCTGTCTTGTGTGTGCTTGTAGCATGTATAAATGTGTTTTGTTTTATCTGATTCGTAATTTTTAGTTTTTAGTTTTTACTTTTTATTTTTCCATGTCTACCTATTTTAATGTTGTGAATAATGCTTATTCTGCCAATGTCTGTGATTATGATTCTTATTCTGCATATTACTTTGATTTTAAATCTGCTGATTTTTATGATGAGAACAATATGTTCCATCATCCAATTTCTGAGAGCTCTCTTTGGGAGCCAGTTCCACAATATCAGAGTCAGCAGTATGATGCTCCTGCCCAAGTAGCTTCTCAGCCTTCAACTTCTGAACCTACATTGAAGGAGTTATTGGAGCAGATGACCATGCAGAACATTCAGTTTCAGAAAGGGAACATGCAGTTCAAGCAAGAGAGCATGGAAACTCAAGCTGCCATTCAGAAGCTGACTGATCAGATCGGGCAGATGGCCACTCAACACTTTCAAGATGATAGTGGCATCAACATAGAAGATGGGGAGCAAAGCTATGAGTTTACTACTACACCCTCTTTCCTACCTTTCTATGATCCCACTCTTGCACCTGAGACTGTTGATGATTATTTTAAGGACCAGGCAGGTACGAGTAACACTGTTGAGACAGGTAGACCATTTTTATCTTCCACCGTGGAGGTAAACGTACCTCAACTTGAATGTGCAGTTGATGAATTGGAAATTCATGAGAAAATTTATTCTGAGCAAAAACATGTTTATTCTGAAACTGAGATTACAAGCTCTTTACCAGATCTGCCTATACATTCAATTGCTTGTGATTTGTTGCACAATGATTCTACAGGTTTTAGGATTGAAACTGATACAGACTTGATTGACAATTCTGAAGTTTTTGATTCAGTATTAGTCTCTGAAACCATTGGTATAAATGTTGTGTTGAATGAACATGATTACAGTGATGAAATTTCCATTGATAATAGCTTTGCACTGAATGTGGATTTTGTTGATGATGCATATGTCAATATTGATTTTGAGACAGGAATTTTGCAGTCGCATAACATGATAGAGTTAGAACAAAACACTGATCTGACTCAGTTTTCTGAGAATTGTGAATGTGATTGTGAATCTGGTTCTTGCCCGATTTGTATTGAAATTGATTATGTGTTACAAACAGATTCTAAATTCATAACAGATGCTATTGATTATGAGTTTGATGACCAGGTTACAAAAGTAAATGAGAATACAGGTACTGACATAGAGGAAACAATGATAGATGAAGGAAAGTATACTGCTATTTCTCTTATTACTCCGGTGTCACAGACTCAACAACTGCTGGTGGACAGAAGGCTCCTGATTTTGTTGATTCAACAACTTGCTCGGAGAAGAAGGAAGAAAAGTCTTGATTTGAGTGAGAGGGCAGTACTGGGCGAGCTGCTCCTGAAGACATCTTCGCCGGATCCTGAGGTGGAAGATATCTCACTGATAGTCCAGAATTGGCAACTGCCACCATGACCAGGGAGCACTCTTTTTCCTCATTATGTACATATTATTTAGCTTTTCTGATGTGTTTTCATGGTTGTGTTTATTTCATTTTTAAATTGTGAGCATGAATTAAAAAAAAAAATTAATTAAAAAAAAAAAAAATTGTTCAAATTCATAAAAATTCATAAAAATAAAATAAAGATGTCCGAGGTTCGATCATTATTGATCGTTAATATTACAGTCCAAATAAAAAAAAAAAAAACATAAAACATTAAAACTGGAAGAATTCACGAGCTGGTTGTGGTGGTCTAAGAGAGAGCTCCGTTGAGGGAGCTCTGGTTCGGAATGCGAGCGGAGGCTTTGGTGGAGGTATTTCTCGTTCATTTCTGTCGTCATCGATGATGATCGGAACGGGAAACAGATTCAGCAGCCTCGGTGCCCTCATTATCACCCAGTTGTTTTCTTTCAAACAAAAAAAAAAAATAAAAATAAATAATAAATAAAAAATAAAAAACTTGTGTTAATAATAGAAGAGGAATGGAAAATTCAATAGAGGTGTGATCAGAGGTCTTACCGTACATATACAGCGGCAGTTGTGAAAAGAGAGTGCCTGTGGGGTCTATCTCCGCTTGCCAGCGCCTGACCCGATTGCCATGGTTGTTAAACCAGCAGTGCACGTTGTATTCAGTGGCTTCGCCGAAAGCCCTTAGTCGAGACGCGATCTCGACGACTTGCGCTCGGCTTGGGTGTGTGACCCCATAGTTGTAGATTTTGGTCATCATCGTGATCTGATCATCTGTAGGACGCCATCGTTGACTGGTATATCTCTCTGATTCCATATCACTCATCCTTCCTCTCGTAATATACAAATACATAAATAAAAAATAAATACATATAAAAAGAACAAAAACAAGAAAATAAAAGCATAACATAAAAAAAAAAAAAAAAAAAAAAAAACATAAAAATATTAGATTCTTAGTTCAGTTTTTTTTCTTTATTTGGTTGTTTTTGTTTCCTTTTCAGTTTATTTTGTCCGATCAGTCTTTGATATTTCTGTGTCTGGTCTCAGATCTGTTTCACGGTCCTTGCACAAGGGTCCTAAACGGATCTACGTCCAGTGTCCTTGTCCATATTGTTCTTGTATATTCAGTTTCTGTGTTTTAGTTTTAAGTGGGGTACGTGGCGTTGTTCTACCCGATTGTCTCTGCCATACCTTCAAACGAAGGGAGATTAACGTCTGGTTTCCAGCCGATATACCCCTTAAGTTTTTAGACAGTTGTGTTTTATGTGTTTTTTTTTTTTTTTTTAAGTGTTTAGCAGGTGAAGCAGAAAGCAGAATAAGAAAAAAAAAATGAAAGATCTGGAAAGCAGGAAAAGGGAGAGGGAGAGCAGGCAAGAGATCAGATGAAAAATAAAGGAAATACTGAAAAGGAAAGAGGAAAGCAGAGAAGAAAAATAAAGGAAAGCAGGAAAAGTAAAGCAAGCAGAAAGAAAGGGAGATCCTTAGAGAAGAAGGACTTACCTGGGGAAGTAGCCTTGCAGAGCTCCTCGCAGATCTCAAACTCTTCAGATGGCACGGTGGCAGAGGTTCCGCACAGCTCCAGATGCTCAGAGGAGAGGCTCCCTGCAGAGATCCAGACGCTCGAGAGAGTTGAGAGAGCAGAGAGAAGGCGCGGGGACAGAGCTTCCTCACAGATCCAGACGCTCAGAAGAGAGCTTAGAGAGAGTTGAGAGAGGGTAGAGAGAGAAGAGAAGAGCAGAGAGAGTGGAAGTCAGGAAATGGCGCTGGACGCGGAGGAGCGGACCCTTTTATAACCAGATTTCTGCCACTGTAGCAACAGTTCCGGTCTCTGCCACCGAGACTGTTGTCACAGTACCGGTATCCTTTTTCAGAAAAAAAAAAAAAATAATAATAATAAAATAAAAGAAAAAAAAAAAATAAAATAAAATAAAAAAATATGATAGCATCTACTGATGGGTGCTAGGTGTTTTAGACATCTGCTGATGGATGTCCCTGATAACATCTGCTGATGGATGTTACTGAAAAATTTCTTCCCATTTTTCCTAACTTTTTATTGCACTTGTCTATATTATTTGACTGCTCTGAATTTGATAATCTGATGATTGTGACACACTGAGGACATTGTGTGATTTAAGTGTGGTCTACTGGGGAGAAATTCTGAAATTCTGATTTTTCTGTTAGTTTGTATTTTATGTGTTAAATTTTTTGTTTTTGAGTGTTAAATTTTTTCTGTTTTAAGTTGTTTTTAGTGTGTTTTGTGTGAAATAAATTTTACATTTTTCTCTTGATTTCTGGATGAGGTTTAAGTTGTAGATTTTTTCCTTCACTTACTTAATACTTATGGTTTGAAATCCTTGCTTTTCTCTGCCTGGAAAGATGATTATACGTTTGAGAGGTTGATTTGATTATGACAAACACCCTGAGTGAGATTTGAGCCACTTAATTTTCTTTCTTGTGTGATATGTATCTTGAATGCTTGCACATATGCCTTGGCTTGATTCTTTTTGATATACTTGATTTATATGCATGTTTTAGAAGTGATAAAGGCATTTTGTTCTTGAGCCTCTTTAGCCAAATAAGCCTACCCTGTTATTATCCTTTGATAACCCTTTTGAGCCTATACTGTATCCATTTCTTTGTGTTAAAGCTCATACACTGATCCTAAGTGAAAAACAAATGATTACCTTAACCTTAGGAAAGTCTGGAGCTATAGAAGTATTTTGTGAATAAGTGTGGTCTCCTTGGGAATTCTGATGAATTGGCTAGTTGGTTCCTCATCATGTTTTGAAATGATAATTTATATCCTGTGGTGAAAAAAAAAAAAAAAAAAAAAAAGACAGGATGGAAAAAAAAAATGATGAGAAAAATTGAAAAATTGAAAAATAATTTTGTAAATAATGGAGTCGAGAAGAGGATTGAATTAGAGGTTTGGGTGAGATTTCACTGTGTTTACATTTTTTTTCCTAGTGCACCTCTATTTCTTCTGAGCTATAGCTACTTATCCAAATTTATCCTCCCCTGTCCTTGGCCCCATTACAACCCAGTAAAGACCTTTTGATCTGAAGATGCATATGTTTTAAGTGTTGATATTAGAAGATTGCCAAGTCTGTTTGTGTTTGCTTTCTTGAGTGCATTGAGTGACATTGATTTACCTTAAACACTTGAGAGAAACACTATGAGTGCATCTGTGAGGTTTTGTTATTTTCAAATCACCTCTTGAGCTGATGGATTATTTTTCCATGTATTGAATTGCTTGGAAGATTTCTATAAGTATCTGCCTTATTTGATTTGTGTTGGATAATTTCTACTTCTCTTAACTGTCCAAAATTCTTGAGAACCGTGTAAATTTAGTTTATTTTTCTTGCGAGCTTTTATTTTTTTTTTTTTTTTTTTTCGTCTGCTGCATGTGTGTCAGTCCTTTAAAGTCCTTTGAACCATTCCCTGATTTGCGTCTTGATTTTGCTCAGGAGTGCAAAAGACTAAGTGTGGTCTATTTTGATGAATCATTATTTTCTTCACTTCACTTAGTTTATTGTGCTAGAATTAATGGGGAAATTGTGCTGTAATGTTCAGTATTATCCTATTTTTCCTAATTGTGCTTAATTTGTCTAGAAATTCTTATTTTCATTAATTTGAATTATTTGAGGCTAATTATTTGCATTATTAATTGTAAAGAATTATTGGATAATATTCTTGGACATTTAGAAGGCTGCCAAATAATCAAAAACTCTCCATTAAAGAAGTATGTACAAAGAATGAGGACATTATGGTCATTTTATCCTTTCAAAGGGGTGCTTCATTATTGAAAAAGGGTTACATCTAGCAAAGTGAAAAGATGCAGATATGCACACGTAAATCACTCCACATACACTTTAAGTGATTTTGGGAAGCAACACGCATTACCCACACCTTCTTCCATCCAACAAAACCATGCATCCAAGGGCTGCTGTTCAGCACGTTCATGGCCAGAGAATGAATGAAGAAGCGTGTTGATTGCTCCATGGAAAAGCATGGCAGTAGTGTGGGTGCACAGAAGAAGTCAAGCAGCTACCTTCATGGTCCAACTGGGAGGCGTCATGACCAGCTGCACCGTCCAGTTTTCTCACGTCCAAGCAAGTGAAGAAGAAGCATCCAAATCATCATCTAACAAAAGCACATAACTGCCACAATCTAGTCGAACAGCCTCCACACTTATACAAACACATCCAGGATGAAGAGGCACTCACGGCTGCAGCATACAGCAACAAAGAAGAAGTTAGTGCATGGAGGAAGTGGTAATGAGAATGGATACAGCAGCAAGCCTTCACTTGGGCAGCAGCTCATCACCTTCCAGCAACCTGTCCAAGGATTTCCAACCAGCAGCTGTTACAGGCTTGGATTCACGCAGAGAACGCAAGAACAACAGTGTCTGGGAAGTGTGTACACTTGAATGGGCTGGTACACTGTAATGGAGAATGAAGGACATTTGATGGACACGTGAAAAAGCTGCACCACTCTTCTCAGTCCACGGTCCAGCAGTAAAGAGCATCCAGCAACTTTGTAGCTCACGGTCAAGCCAAGGGGGGAGAGCTGGACAACAGTGGAAACCCAGCTTGCACACGGTACAACAAAGGAAAGTGCAGCACAACGTCCACCATTTCTTAAGTAGGCTGGAACGTTTTGATTAAATGAGAAGAATGGGTTGTTTTCTTTTATGGTGAGCACGGTTTTGTTCCAGCTGAAAGTGGATGCACATGGATGGCTGGAAGAAGCTTCACAAAGACAAACATGGCTGCCACATAAGAGTGAAGACCCCACGGCACATTCACGTGAAGAAAAGGAAGGAAGTTTTGCTTAAAAGTAATAAGTTACTACTTGTTTATTTGGAAATGGAGAGTAATGTTTTATTTGTCTTTTGAAAGTGGTGCAACTTCACACGTCCAAGAGTAAGTGTTTGAAGAAGTCAAAAGCACTAAGAGAATAGAAAGTGGACGGTCCAAACAAAACACCAGCCGCCTACAATTGATTTGGAAAGCAACATATGATTTTGTCTTCTTCTAGAATTAATGGTGAAGTGGTGGAACCAGAAGTGGATGACTCCGTTTCATTGATTGCACTGTCCAGTGAAGAAATCCAAAATTAAAAATGGAGGGCCCTCAATTGAATAAAGTCTTGAAACAAATTTGCTGCAACCAACACATGACACACGGCCTATTTGGAGCAGCAAGACCAGCAGCAACAAGTTGGCAGCAGTGTGGTGTCAAGGGAGCAGTCCAGCAAACATAATAGGCTACGGATGTGTGAAGGGAGAAGGAATGGAGAAGGGAACTCACGGATAGAATAGTATTGAAGAAGAAGACAAGATTAGTTGGCAAAGTGGAGGGGTCTCACATCTTCTTTTCCCATGTCCAAGGAGCACAATTTGCTTAGCAATTGATGCAACGAAATAATTCAGAGAAAGCTTTGGGAGACAAAACAAAACCAACGTGAAAGCATGGCTGGAAAGTTGGAAGGATACACAGTAGCTTGTCCAATTTTTTTGGCTATAAGAGATTAGGATTTAGAATCACAATTTAGAGTAGATTTAGGTGCTTAGGAACTCACGTCTGGGAGGAGGCTCTTGCCTCTCCCTTTTCCAAACTCTCTGTAATGTGTCAAGTTTTCATTTCTGTCACGTTTCATTTTTATTTTGTTGTACTGTCCAAGAATTTTCTTTCAAGTGATGTTTGATAAATTCCATTTCAATTAAGTGTTTTTATTTTTATTGTCTCTTCTATTTTATCGTTCATGATTTTTTGCACTATTAATTTCTGTAATTGCGTTTTACCGTTCAGTTTATTTTCAACGTTGTTTTTACTATTCATTTTCACTGTTGCTTTAGGTAAATTTTATTTACACTGTTGTTTTGTCTTCTGCATATTTACTGTTCTGTGTTTTAATTTCCAACACTGTAATTTTTCCATTGTCTATTTTTACCATATTTTTTTTTACCGTTCAGTTTTTACCACTGTTAAAATTTATTTCAGTGTTTTTAAATTCAGTTATGTTTAAATTTTAATTTAATTTTTACCGCACAAAACATCTACAAAACCCCCCCACTTTGTGTAAGAAAATCTGAGACTGAACCCAAACAAATTGGTCCTCGAGAGACGACCTAGGAGTCACATCCTAGCTTATACTGCATTATTTATCTGTATCAAATTTGTATGACCGCGACAGTCGTAGCAGGGTCCCATGAACCAAGCGTAGGATCATCTCCAACTATAAGAAACTGTTCTCCGAAGTCACAATTCTTTTGCAACTAAAATGCTACACGAACAAACTTCGATTCATCTGCGCAACAAATTACAATGTTTGGATTTTGAATTCCACAGGATATAGTACACAAATTTAAAAGATCATTCCAACCCACTTGTTTGTTCATTGTTTTTAGCTTCAGGTTCTGCAGTTTCCAAGTCCATCTGCAGCATTTCATCTAGGAAATTTTTAAAAACTAAATGAAATTAAAGCAAAAGATTGTGCAGGTGCCAAATGGTAAAGGAAAAAGCAAACAAAAACAGAATTGATGTTGAAGCCGTCAAACGTATCAATAAACAATCTTTTCTTAAAAAGGGCAAGAAAAAAGAAAGTCACAAGGAATCAGAACCAAGAAGTATAGAAGTAAAACGAAATGGTCAGCAGCAAGTTTTGGATCTACACAAACTCTCCTCCTCTCTCATGTTAACGCCGCTAATTTCTCCACCAATCAAAACACAATCCCCACCAATCTAAGAAATTAGTGAAATTAATAGAAGAAAAACCTAACAAATTAGGGAAAAACAAATAGTAGAATGTGAACCGTGAATCATAAAACCTACTTGGTCAAACTTCAGAGATTTCGAGGAAGAGGCAGCAGAGCCACAAGTAGTCTTGCGGAGGAAGGAGTGTTCTCGGAGCCGAGAAGAACATGGGCACATAGGAGTGTCGAGAAATGCGAGTGAGGAGTGCCGAGAAATGCAACTGAGAGAGATGAGATGAAGAGGAAGAGAGGAATGAGAGTGAGAGGGAACGTGAAGAGAGGAATGAGAGTGAGAGTGAGAGGGAACAATGAAGGGAGGAACGAGAGTGAGAGTGAGAGTGAGAGTGAGAGTGAGAGGGAACGTGAAGAGAGGAATGAGAGTGAGAGGGAACGTGAGATATTATAACTGATTTCTAAAACTCCGTTATAATACATCAATAATAGGTTTTCAACTTATTTACAAGTTTGCCACCGCTTTTTATATTATAACTGATTTTCAAAACTACGTTATAATATGTTTTAAACTTATTTACAAGTTTGCCACTGTGTTTCATATTATAACTTATTTTCAAAACTACGTTATAATATGTCTTAAACTTATTTACAAGTTTGCCACCGCGTCTCATATTATAACTGATTTAAAAAACTACATTATAATATCTCCCTATTATGATGGATAATTTTTATCCGTTATAATAAGTTTGTTATAAAATGTCATTTTTCTACTAGTGTATTGATCATTCAATTATACCAACGTTCGTTCTCAGTAGCGTTCGTTCTTAATAAGTGTTTGGTATTAGACCATGTTGTCGAAAGTCAGTACTGACCATTCAATTATACAAGCGTTCATTCTTAGTAGCGTTCATTCTTAATAAGTGTTTGGTATTAGACCATGTTGTCGAGAGTCAATATTGGCCATTCAATTATACAAGCATTCGTTCTTAATAAATGTTTGGTATTAGACCAGCGCTCGTTCGATATAGTGTTCGGTTTTCTTGTGGACTCGGTTGGAACCAGATTCTTTCATTTGGAGAGAGTTCTAGTTAAAGACTAGCATCTTCGTTTCGTTTTGTAATATTTGTACTTAAGCGTTCAACCAAGGATATTCATTCCTTGGTATTTGATTATAAACTTCAGTATATCTATATGTATTTGAATATTTCGTTCATTCTTGAACATTAGTTAAATGATATCTTATATTTATCAAGCCTTTATTCTATAAATTAAGTAGTGTTCGGTCTTACACCAAGCGCTCGTACTAAGTAGTGCTCGGTCTTACACCAAGCGCTCATACTAAGTAAGTGCTCGGTCTTACACCAGGGGCTAGTTCTCATTTCTGTACTCTATCTTTATAATAAGAGTGTTCGTCCAAACTCAATAGCGTTCGCTCTCTACAGTGTCCGGTCTTCGACTAGCATTCGGTTTCCTTGATGTTTAACTCATTAAGAAGCTAAGTATTTATTGGCATTCGGTTTCTTCATATGATTCCGTCAAGTGCTATTATTTGATGTCCTACAATATTTGTCTTAATTGGTTTCGGCCTAGAGTCTTAGTACTCGGCCTAGACTTTACGGTGTTCGGTTTGAAATCTCAAGAGTCAATTCATTAAATTGGCTCACTTGGAAAGTAACGTTCGATTTTATTGATCTCTAAGAAGTATTATTGTATTCGGTCCCTTTCACAACAAGTGAGTAACTCTCTCCATTTGATTAGTTTTGAGTTGGAGACATCTCGGTCTCACTCCAAGTTTTCAGTCTCGTTCTGGGTTAAAAACTAACGTTCGGTATTTGGTATCCTACGGGATCTTTATTCAAATTGGTTAAGTTGAAGTTTTAATGATGAAAGATAATGGAATGTGTGATATGGATAAAATGACTTTGATTAGGAAAGAGTATTTTAGAGAGGAATATCTCATGAATGAATATTGGAAATTGGTAAAGTATGAATGTGGATAAAGCTAAGCTGGCGGTTCATCCTGATATTTCGTGATTACTCGTTTCTCACGTAGAGAAGGGTAAGTCATGTGTGGGAATGGCCGGAGGTCCTAGTCCTTATGGTTAATTTGGACAGATAGGACTAACCTCAGGTGGCAGCTGTTGAGGGTATCCCAGTTACTACATCACCCGAGTGCACGAACGTCGTAGTTACACAAAATTCATACAGTCCGGACAGTCAGAGTCTAGTATTAGGCTTTGCATGAAAGATTTAGTGATTTATCTTGTTTAGTTGATTGTGTGAAATATATGTTGATACTTGAATTAAATTACATAAGCTTACCATATTTCCAGTCTTGTCATGTATTCTCGTTCGTTCGTCCTTGTCATTATGATGATCACCCTGTGGGTGAGAGCAGAAGGAGAAGAGTTGTTGGAAGAAGCATTGGAAGAGATGGACGAGAAGGTCGAACCTTAGGACGCTCGGTCAATTGTTGGCCTACTCTTTTGTAGGAGCGTTCGGTCATGCATTTACTTTATCTTTTGATTTGACCGTTCAGCATAAGAAGGGTTATAAGTCGTTCGTCCTATGTTTGTAGTCATTTGTGCAGTTTTAAGTCCCTGCTATTTTTGTAAGGTCGTTCAACCATAATAGTACGTCCTATCTTTTATAATAACTGAACTGTAATATTATTATATGTGATCATTCTATTATATGGTTTTACACTGTATTTTTGGGATGTTACACTTTTGGAATTGAATTTTTTGAAAAACAATTTTGAATCAAAAATTATTTTCAGAATATCTAATCCGAAAAATATTAAAAAGAGGAGATATAAGAATTTTTATTATAATTCTAATTAGAGTTTGGAAATTATAGATTTTATGGAGGTGCGAGAAGAAAAAAAGTGGTGTGAAGAAAGAAACACCCCTCATTTTTCAAATCAACACAGGATCTAGCACATTATTCAATTTTCAGAGACTTGCACCCCTAAGTTTCCTTTCTACAGTCCATAACATTTGTGAAATGTCTTTAATACCCTTTATTAAAAGAATATTGAAAACCCTAATCTCCCTCCTTCATCATCCCCTCCACCCCTACACCATTGAGACATCCTTCCTCCCACCTGTATATTGATCCTTTGAAGAGTTGTTTGATGCCATCAATTTAGCTCAAGTACTTTGAGTTAGTCTCCTCAAGGGTTCAACTTTAACTAGTTAAACTACATGGTTACATTTTCGTCATGCAAAATTGTAAACATGTTGAGGGTCAAGAAACTCCTTCAGTGATAGGGGCTATGTCAATTGGAAGAAAAGTAATACAAAAAGGTGTGACAGATTAAGGCGTCTCTCTACACCTCCTTATATCTTCAATGGTTGCATATATGAAGGATGAAAGAAGAGTGAAGGAAGTTTATGCATCATTCATTTCGGACTTCCCACTCCAAGAAGGTTTCTTTTATGAGTATTTTGAATTCAACAATCTAAAATATATTGTTAGATACGATAATGCATTTTAGATTGGACAATTTATAAATCACACTTGAATTAAATATTAGACAATACAAAATACATTCTCGAATTCAAGTATATCTTTCAAATTAATCAATTCAAAAATTACATAAGAAATTTTAAATATGCACTCATGAATCCATAAATGTATTATGGATTAATCAATTTGATGTGTGAATAAAATGTAATTGCATTCATGTCTTAGTTTAGGTTATTTACGTACATAATTACATTAATTGAATGATTTCATCGTGTATTATCTTTGTTTCAGATCATACATATTTGGATTTTGTGTTTTTCTTGTAGATAGGTGTTTCTAAGGGTTAAAATTACAACTTTAGAAGAATTTGATGTCCAAAATGCAGAGTTGAAACCAGAGAGTTTCACAACTTAGCTATGAACGTTTCCACAACCTGTTGAATTGTCTCATAAATGCAGAGTCGAAACCAGAGAGTTCCACAATTAAGCTGTGAAAGTTTCCACAGCCTGTGGATTTGTCTCGAGAGAAACAAAATGCAAACTAAAGAGTTCCACAATTGAGTTGTGGCTTTTTCCACAACTTGTGGATTATTTTAGGAGAGCGAAATTGAAACCAAAGAAGAGCACAAGCATATGGTGGATTTTTCCCTGAGCAAAGTGTCGCAACCGGAATCGCGACGGGACGACGACCCGAAAAGTAAAAGGTTTTGAAAAAGAGATTTGGAGTCGCCACCATAGTTTATTCTGGAAAACTACGGAAAAACCATAAAATGATAAGGCATGGTCTGCGAAAATGAGATTCTAAATTCGGGAGTCGGTTACGTGTAGGGAAGGTATTAGCACCCTACAACGCCTGCCCTGGGGCAGTACCTTTAACTAAATATGCAAATATGATGTGGTTTTCAAAATGTTTAACTATCCCCTAAAATAAAACTCCAAAGAAAACAAAATGTATTTTTTAGTTTTTTGGGCCCGACAAGGATTGACCTTGCTCCTACGTATTCTCATTAAGAATGAGAAATCAGGGTTCCGTAGTTCTTTTAGAAAACTGCTTTAAAATTTGTTTGAGAAATTTGTTTGGAAAATGATTATGGATAAATTTGGATTTTTGGGAAAGTGAACCTGACAAGGACTGGCCTTGCTCCTACGTATCTCCACTTTTGATGGAGAATCAAGGATCACGTAGTTCTGGCTGAAAAATTGTTTGTTTGCTTGAAAGTGTTGATTTCTTAGTTTTTTGAAGATTATATTTTTTTTGGTATTTTGATGTAATATTTAGATTTTTGCGTAATGAGCACTAGGCTTATGCGTACGATCGCACGAGCACTCACACGGTTTTTTTTGTTTATTTTATATTTTTTTGCGTAATGAGCACTAGGTTGATGCGTACGATCGCACGAGCACTCACACGGCTTTCTTTGTTTATTTTATATTTTTTTGCGTTATGAGCACTAGGCTGATGCGTACGATCGCACGAGCACTCACACGGCTTTTTTTGTTTATTTTATATTTTGGGTAATGAGTACTAGGCTGATGCGTACGATCGCACGAGTACTCACACCGATATTTATATCATTACATGTTTTTTAAAGTTTTATATATTTTTTATTAAGAAGAGAGTGAAGTTGAAATATCTATGACATAAAAATATCAAAAAGCATAGGATAAAATTGTGGTAGAAAATAGGATAAATTTATAAACTAAAAAAAAATGATCAAAATGAATATAAATAGAATGAAAAGAAAATGTGTAGTTTGTTGAAGATTTGAAAGATGAAGCAAGACTTTGCTTGTAATAAGTTGTGAGAAGAGGTAGATTGATGGTGAAGAAGATGAATTTATAGTAGAAATGTGGTATGGGATTTACTATGTATAGAGGGATTAGGAAATAGTAAAATGTGAGAGAAAAATGAAGTAGAGTTTTGGGATGGAATGAAGAGATTTTGAGAGAGAAGAGATGGATATTATGTAAATTGTGTGTGTGTGAAGTGAAGGGAATGTAGGTATTTATAGAGTTAAGGATGAAGAAAGTTGATGAATAAAAATAATATAATAAGTTGGTGGAAAATTTAGAGGAAATAAAATATAGTTAAAAAAAAGATGAATAGAAAAAGTTAATGTGGAAAATAAGTGAAAGAAATAATATAAAAAGTTGATGGAGAAATTAGGTGTGGAAATTAAGTGGAAGAAATAATATAAAAAGTTGGTGGAGAAATTAGGTGTGGAAATTAAGTGGAAGAAATAATATAAAAAGTTGGTGGAGAAATTAGGTGAAATAAAATATAGTGAATAGTAAAAGTTAATGTGGAAAATAAGTGAAAGAAATAATATAAAAAGTTGGTAGAGAAATTAGGTGTGGAAATTAAGTGAAAGAAATAATATAAAAAGTTGGTAGAGAAATTAGGTGTGGAAATTAAGTGAAAGAAATAATATAAAAAGTTGGTGGAGAAATTAGGTGGAGAAAAATGGATAATAAAAAATGTTGATGGAGAAGATATAATTAAAAAAAGTAAGTGGAAAAATTAGAAAAGTTGATATATAAAATTAATATGGAAATGATGTGGAAAAAGTAAATGAAAAAGGTAGATGATGTGGAATGAGATGTGGAGGGTGATGTGGATGGTGATGTGGAGAGTGGGGTGTGATAAGAGAAAAGGGGTGGTGAGAAAAAAAAGTAAGAGATTATTTTGGGCCATTGGATTAAGTGTTTAAAAGAAAATTTGGGGGTGCAAAAAGTAAAATAAATAGTATTTTTCATTTTGGTTTTTTATGTTTTTTTTTAATTAGTTATTTTTGTGATGAATTTTATTTACCCGGACGAAATTTGGTATTGACACAAAGCAATTAATAACATCTCAATGTGGATTTAAAGAAATTAAAAAACTAAAGAAATTATGGACAATTACTAGAAGAGAGTAACCACTCTCCTAAAAAGGGAAATTAAAGGAAAAGAGGGGAGGTTAACAATTGACAACGTAACATTTGAGAAAAAGGCAGATCAAGGAACACAAAACACCTTCTACACTTCTTCTTCCTTTAGTTTTTCTTTGGAATTTTACATTATGCAAAACTAATTTTCCTTTTTGTTAGAGGATTGATGTAACACTTCTTTGGATTATAATTTCGGAACCATTTCAATTGATGTTTAGTTAATTTTAATTATCTCAGTATTCTATTTATGTTCTAAGGTCTATTCTATGAGCAGTTTCACAATTGGGAAATTAGGGATTGTTTACGATTATAAATAGAACAGATTAGATGTTGTCACAATTGGGAAATTGGGCATAGCTAATTAATTTGTAATTGAGATAATAATTGTTCTTCATGATTTTATTGAATTTTTTAATTGACCTAAGAGATTAGGGAATTCAATAGATAAGTTTGTCTATCTAAGGAATTAGGGGTAAACAAGCTCTTAATAAACTCAAGTACATAATTACAATTCACACATTAATTGGAAAGGGGAGGAATTTATATCGAGACCTATGAAATCAATTCTTTAACATTATTTATATTATTTAAATTCCCATCACTTATTTATGTTCATTTCACTTGATATTTTTTGTTGTTCAAAATCACATGAATTAGTAATCTAGTACTCAACTCATTCAATCATAGAGGATGATATTTTGTTACTATAATAACGATTGGTACACTTGCCAAACGTTCTTCAAGTTTTTGTCGCCGTTGTCGGTGATTGATTTTAATTGATATTAGTGATCTAATTGGCTTAAGATTTGAGTTGTAGATTTTAGGGAGTTTAAAAAATATCTATTTCAAATTTCTTCGTTTTGTTTTTAATTTTGTTGATTTCTTTTGTTGTCGTGTAGTTTCTCTGTAGTGTTTTTGTGTCTTTAAGTTATTTATGTGAGGTATTATTGCTTTGAAAGATTTGCTTTTTGATTCAGAAATTGAACGCACTGTCATAAGCACTAGAAGGAGTGTAAGAAGAAGAAAGAAAGAAAGAAAGAAGAGAAGAACAAAGATGAATTGAGCAAGAAGAGGAGACATAATAATGACAGAACATCAACCTGTGAGAAAGACTCTTCATGATTATCTTATGCCAAATCCTAATAGTTATCAAGGGAGCATTGTGAGACCTCCTATTCAAGCCAACAATTTTGAAATCAAGTCTGCATTATTACAAGTCATCCAACAAAATCAATTTAAAGGTGCAGTTTCAGAAGATCCTAATTCTCACTTGGAGAATTTTTTTGGCAATCTGTGATTCTTTGAAGATTAATGAAGTTTCAAATGATGCAATTCATTTGAGACTTTTTTTTCCTTTCCAATATAGGATAAAACTAAAAGTTGGCTTCAATCACAACCTCAAGGGAGTATTTCTACATGGGAGGATATGGCTACAAAATTTGTAACCAAATATTTCCCTCTTTCCAAGTCAGCTAAAATGAGAAATGATATTACTACCTCTGTGTAGCAAGAAACTGAATCATTATATGAGGCATGGGAAGATACAAGGAGCTAATGAGGAAGTGTCCACATCATGCTTTACCAGACTGGTTGCAAATGTAGATTTTCTATAATGGTTTTTCTTAAAGCAATTTTAGATGTAGCAAGTGGAGGATCATTTAATCTGAAAACACCTGAAGAAACTTTGGAGACTCTTGAGCTAAGGGAAAATAACACGGTGAATATGTAGTTTGATCACCAAAATAGAAAAGTTGGAGTTTTGGAGGTCAATACTTAGGATGCCATCGTAGCCCAAAATAAGTTGTTAACACAACAGATGACTTATTTGTCTCTGAAGTTAGGAAATATGCAAGCAAATAGTTTGCATACAACATCTCCAATGTGTGATCTTTGTGGAGGAATACATAAAAAAGGTGCATGTCAGGCCACTCAACAAGAGACACATGTGAATGCAGTGGGACAATAACAAAAATCATTTTTCTACCAACTTTAATGTAAATTGAAGGCACCAACCAACTAGACCTTGGAGCAATCCAATCCAATCTAATCAACCAAGGCCTTCATATCAATATCAAGAACAACCTATCAATCAAGGGAACAAGATTTACATTGGAAAATGCATTAAAGAAGCTAACTAAGCATAGTTCTAATTTCATGAATGAGACAAAGACTAACTTCAAGAACCATGAAGCTTCAATCAAAAATTTGAAGAACCAAATTGGTCAACTTTCAAGACAACTCTTAGAGAGATCTTCTGGAATATTTCCTAGTGACACCATACCAAACCCAAGGGAACAATGTAAGGCAATGAAATTGAGGAGTGGAAGAGTGTTAGAGAATGAAAAAAGGAGTGAGATGAAGAGGGAGAGAGAGAAAGAAAAGATTTGATGAAATAGTGGAAGAGAGTGAAGAAATGAAGTTGAGAGAAAATGTGAGGAGAAGAATGAGGGAGAACAAAAATAAAGAGAGTGAGAGTAAATGTGAGTATGTCCATACTATTCCATTTCCTCAAAGGTTGAAGAAACAAGAACAAGCGAAGTAATTTGCAAGATTTCTTGATGTATTTAAGAAGCTCTACATTAATATTCCATTTACTAAAGCATTGGAACAAATGTCAAGTTATGCTAAATTCATGAAAGACTTGTTGTTAAAGAAAAGGAAGCTTTAAGAAGATGAAACAATTATGCTCACAAAGGAGTGTAGTGCAATAATTCAACAAAAATTGTCTCCCAAGTTGAAGGATCCAAGAAGCTTTGAAAATATAATGGTGCATAAGGCATTGTGTAACCTTGGAGCAAGATCAATTTGATGTCCTTGTCCATTTTTAAAAGGCTGGGTATTAAAGAAGTGAAGCCTACTATGATAGCTCTATAATTGGCAGACCGTTCAATGACTTATCCTTATGGATTGTGGAAGATGTCTTAGTAAAGGTGGATAAATCTATCTTTCCAACTGATTTTGTGGTTCTTGATATGGAGGAAGATGCTAAAGTCCCAATTATATTGGGAAGACCATTTTTAGCCACGGGAAAAGCATTGATAGATGTAGAACAAAGTGAATTGATGTTAAGAATAGTAGATGAAAAAGTCACATTCTCTATAAATGAAGCAGTGAAGCATAAATTGGACAAAGAAGATTGTTTCAACCACAAAGAAGGCTCAACCCTACTATGAAGGAAGTGGTAAAGAAAGAAGCAATTAAATTATTAGATACAAGCATTATCTATCCAATTTTTGATAGTGAGTGGGTAAGTTTAGTTCATGTTGTACCCAAGAAAGGAGGGATAACAATATTGACAAATGAAAACAATGAGCTTATTCCTACAAGAAAAGTCATAGGGTAGCAGATGTGTATTGACTACAGAAGATTGAATCAAGTCATAAGAAAGGACCATTTTCCACTCCCTTTTATAGATCAAATGCTAGAAAAATTGATGGAACATGCATATTAGTGTTTTCTTGATGGCTATACTGTTACAACAAAATAACAGTAGCTCTTGAAGATCAGGAAAATAATTACTGACACGTCTCATTATGTGGATTTAAATACATTAAAAAAATAGAAAAATGAAGGACAATTACTAAAAGAGGGTAACCACTCTCCTAAAAATGGAGAATTAGAGAAAAAGAGAGAAGGTTAACAATTGGCAACGTTTGGGAAAAAAGGCGGATCAAGAAGTACAGAACACCTTCTACACTTCTTCCTTTAGTTTTTCTTTGGAATTTTACATTACACAGAACTAATTTTTCTTTTTGTTAAAGAATTGATATAATACTTTGGATTATAATTTCTGAACTTTTTCAATTGATGTGCTGTTAATTTTAATTATCTCGGTGTTTTGTTTATGTTCTAACATCTATTCTATCAACAATTTCACAATTAAAAAATTGGAGATTCTGAGTTTATAAATAGAACAGGTTAGATGTTGTCACAATTGAAAAATTAAGCATAGGTAATTAATTTGCAATTGAGATTATTATTGTTCTTTGTGATTTTATTAAATTTTTTAACTGACCTAAATGATTTGAGATTAGAATTTAATGGATAAGTTTGTCTAAAAAATTAGTAATAAACAAACTCTTAATAAAATCAAATGAATAATTATAATTCACACATCAATTAGAAATGACAAGAATTTATATAAAAAGGTATAAAATCAATACTCTAACATTGTTTTGATTAATTAAATTCTCATCATGTTTATTATTTCACTTGATTTTTGTTGTTTATCAAAATTACGTGAATTAATAATATAGTACTCAACTTATTAAATCCAAAGGACAATAATTTGTCACTGAAAAACTTCTCCTTAAGAAAAGGTATCTCTACCTCCCCGCCCATTTACATAATTGATTGCTATTAGCTTCCAATAGCCATGTTTTTCACATCACGAAACAAAACAACAATCTGGAGATGTTGCAAACAAAAAGCAAACTGGGACTAAATAGTGTCAAAACAAGTATTGAAGCCGTTATCTAAAATACATTAACCCTTTTCTAAAATCACGAAATCTTGATAAAACCTTGTTTAATATTAGCAAAATTATATGTAGTTATATCTTGATACAAACTACAAGAATATTGAACTATTTCATGCATCGAGTTATAATTCCTCACCTATCCCTACGACTTAGATACATGCCCATTGGAAATAACCGAGACGTATACGTGTTTTAAATCTGAGTCTATCAATATCCTAAAAATAATCCTAGGTCAAATATCATGACGAGAGAATATTTTAAGACTGACAAAAAAATATTAGGAAACCATACAAATGTCCACGAAAACGATTTGTTTTCACAGGAAATTCCAGCCTCCGCCATTGGTGTCAGAAAACTTCGTGATAGTAGAGTATCAAATATTCTTCAACCCATCTTGAACTTAAACGAAATACCAGGAATGTCAAAATCAGACAAATGAATAACCAGAATATTTACCAAACATCTCTAAGATAACGTCCATCCATTTGGAGTTTTTTCACAATAGCCTCTGCTTTTGAAGAGTCCACTTTTTCCTGAAATTAAAATTAAACTCAAACATGTTGTAGACATAGTTCTGAATTAAGTGTTTCAATAAACTTTTATCTTATGT
Organism: Vigna nakashimae; assembly: GCA_034642375.1. Classification (NCBI taxonomy): domain Eukaryota; kingdom Viridiplantae; phylum Streptophyta; class Magnoliopsida; order Fabales; family Fabaceae; genus Vigna; species Vigna nakashimae. Next base: position 19,960,123 of record CM067760.1, on the reverse strand, counting down.
CATAAATTGAACTACGAAACTTAATACAATAAATATACAAAAGTCTATTTGATCCACTTCACCAAAAGACTTTACGTTACTTTAAAGCTTAAAACAACTTATAGAAGTCATACTACTTCTATAAGTTAAAATGAGTTATTGTACGCTCTTAATATCTCCATATGGTGTATTAACGGTGAAGGACACCGAATAGTCAGAAGAAAGGAGAGTATTATAAATTTAATATTTTGCTAAAGGTTTATATTATTCATAATTCAAAAAAGTCAACTGATACACTATAAATGTAGACAGAGCATAAGCAAGTAAAACTTTAACACATGATAATATATAGGTATAATTTAACTGCCAAGTAAAAAAAACACAGTCTGGCGGGTTATTATTAATGTAAGATCCCGTCTAACTTAAGCCATATCAAATTATACCTCTAATAAAGTATTAAATTGCATCACTATAAGTTACACTAACTCTTACATCATCAATAATTAAGTAAAATTTGGGATTTTTAACAACTCAGCCATTGAACTATAGCTATTAGCATTGTTAGTGTTAAATTTTGTCAAAATTAAACAAGTATATATAACCAACGGTTTTTATTTTTTATTTCTATATATATATATATATATATATATATATATATATATATATATATATAGTATGTATGTATATATATATATGTATATACATATATGTATGTATGTATATATATATATGTATATACATATATATATATATATATATATATATATGTGTGTGTGTGTGTGTGTGTGTGTTTGTATGTATGTGTATATATATAAATATGTGTGTGTATATATATATGTGTATGTGTGATAGGAGATTGAGAGTATATGAAAGGAGAAGGAAGCGTTAGTTAGCCTAACTGCCCTAATAGTTAGGAAAGGCGGGAATGGGTATGTATAAATAGATAGGCTTTGTTAGTTGTTGGGGGAATTTAGACTATGGGTAATCTGTACAGGAATTGTTAATCCTGTAGGGAGAGGTTAGGCTCTCATGGTGGCCTTATACTTGTATTCTTTCTGTTGATAATAAAAAGAGAGGTTATACAGTGTTCTGTTAGGGCATTTGTGGTAATAGTTGGGTTTCTTGATCAGAAACCTATCAGTGTGTTTGTATTTTAAAAGTATATATTGCTACAGAATTTATATATAAGTATTAAATACTTATAATATTTTGTAGATGTGATTTATAAGGATAATTCGAATATAAAATTGATTTCGACACCAAATTATATATATGTCCAATCATGACTCTCCATAATATATGCATGGTAAAGAATAACAACTCCCTCCTTGTGTGCTTATATCTCACCCAATAATATGATTCCTGTGTGTGTATATTCTCTCATGTTAAAAGTGACGCCCTATATGAATGAGTGGGACTAACAAAAGGAGACGATTCCAAGCCTAAGTGATAGGGAAAAGAATGGATGAAAAGAGACAATCAGCACCTGCTGCTGGACAATGGTATGAAGGGTCCGATGAACATCTCTTGCCATACCCTTAGCATCGCCACAGACGTAAAGATAACCTCCTTGAGAAATCAAATTCCACAAATTTGCTGCCTGCACCGAGAAAATTAATGCAATGAAAAATTTATCTATAGGGCACCCATTGCCTACAAGGTAGGCAGCTAATGAAACTTACTTTATCAATCATCTTGTGTTGAACATACTCCTTTTCAGGTCCCTCTCTCGAGAACGCGACTATCAACTCTGACAGAGCACCTTGTTCCAGAAATTTGTTTAGCTCATCCTCATAAATAAAATCCTATAAACAGGAAACCCACATCATGCTAAAACTCCATTGGGATTGAATGCCCACCAAGTAATTATTTTACCATTTGACGATTCCTACATCCAAAGAAGAGTAATGCAGTTCCAATTTGAATACCATTCTCTTTCAGATCCAATCTTTCCTGCGTAAGTCAAAGATAATGCAAGAATTAAAAGACAGAATCTTACCATAAATTAAGTTTATAGAATCAACAATATCACTTTATTCAAGAACACTTGGGAATCTATAAATTATTGTGTATTTTGTCCAATTTACTTTAAAGAAATAATCACTATCTTTGCCAATTTCTTGGAAGAATTTTTGAAAAATAAGTACTTACTTCTCACAACAATCAATTTTCCCAAACAAGCACTTAATCATTTAGGTAAACTACACTTTTACGATAAACTAGGACTTGAATTGGAGCTTCTAATTCTCATAGAATAAGAATTATGTATTTTATATTTTAGCTCACTATCGTGGTTGATTTACATATGTAGGTAGTTTCTATCTGATTCCTCTTTGTCCTTCACTCTCTATTCTACATTTCTCCTAAAATCTCCTCTCTTCAGTTAAAAGTCAGTATACCCTATAAGAACTACAACGATAATAATAGGAATGTTCAGTACCTCCTTTCGATAGATATTTTAAAACTAAACTATCTGTAAAATGTTCATGTACCTGTAAGAATCCCCTGAAAGGTGCCAAGCCAGTTCCAGGACCAACCATAATAATAGGAATGGAATGATCAGCCGGTAACTTGAAGTTTGATGTTCTGATAAAAATAGGAGCCCAACTACACTCATGACTTTTCTCCAAGGGAATGGCACTCTGACAATATTATGAGGGAGCTTCAGGTTAGATATAACCAAGCTTGAATGATAATGTACACTTTGGTGAATCCATCAAAAGTTTATACCTTCATCCAGGTGAACATACTCCTTTGTGAATTCTTCCAGTAGGAGTTGGACCGCATACCAATGCACAAGTTACATGTACCCTTTGAGGGGAAAACCTAGAAAATAAAAACTAAGTTATTTATGGCCACTTCTCTCATAAAATTCATCCAGATATTTTAGATAGTATAAAATAATCACCTAGGTGAGGATGAAATAGAATAATAACGAGGTTGTATATGAGGGGCTACTGCAGCAAAAAATACACCAACGGGTGGCTTTGCTGATGGGAACTCAGCCATAACCTCAAGGAGACTTCTCTGACTTCCAACCACCCATTTGGAGTACTCATCCTAGAAAACCAAAAATTTTAAACTATTATTAATAGACGAAAAGATAGAATATCAACTTGAAAAAAGAAACAGTATAACTCAGCAGTTTCTTCAACCTTTCCCTGAGGAGATGAGAGGAAATTTAATCTATCTGCTTCACTGGGTTCCAAAGTGTGTGCAGCCAGAGCCACTAAAGCAGCCTGAAAGAAAAGCACATCTAACTGTTTCTTCCTTTCTTTAAAAAAAAAAATCTATTTATTGAAGGGCACTGTTATATAAGAAAAGATAAAGAAACGGAAAACATTCAATGAATATTATATAAAAACCTTGCGTGGGGGGTTCAAGAGATCTGCAAAATGAGCTAAAGCAAAGCGCAGTGTGCAAGGGTCAGGGAAAGGAGGTGGAAGAGATCCTCCTACGGGAGTACCATCCTCATTATCAGTGTGCAGGGAAAACAACAAATCTAAATCCTGACCCAACAACTTTCCAGCTTCTTCAACAGTTTCATCACAATTTTCAGCAAAAACACCCACATGGTCACCAGTTTCATATCTAAAAAAAGATCAGACAAAACCATCCCCCTCATTACTTAATTCTTAACAGTTGAAGCTGGAGAACAATACTTTCTCATGTATCATGAATTATTGGTACAAAATATTTAAATACAAGGGTTCTGAATAAAAATCACTGAAGTTTAGGAATTAGGATCAAGCTATTCAAGTAAACTATATAATCAACGGAATATCACCCTAAATAACGATCACACTAGATGAATATAATGCTCAACACGCACCCTCAATTCGAGTCTATATATTATATTCATACAGCTGGTTATGTGATAAAAAGTTGTCTTAATTGTGATAATCCTTGGCCACCTCTTTGGAGAACCTTTATTGTGTTGGGTGCAGGGGAGTGTATGCAGCCGCAGACAGAGTAGAGATGTAGTGGATGTGGTGTCCTTATAAAATGCTTGGATAATCCTCACCTGTCAAGACATCTTGATAGGTTTCTGAATTGGAAACCTATCTAAATTTCACTTAACACACACTCACAGCGTTGAAAATAAGAATATACTGTATAATTCTGTTATTCAATATAGTAAATGCACAGCCAAACAACCTCCAAGAGAGCCAACTTCTCTCTCCACAGGATAAACGTGATCCTGTCTTTACAATATGCAATTCAAGTGAGTATTACTCAAATACACCAGCTCTTTTTATAGGAGCTTTATTTCCCGCCCAAGCTATGATTACAGTTATAACTGCTTAACGTCTCTTCCCCCTTTATTCCCTTTTTTTCTTCTTTTCATAAACTCTCCATACCTTATCATTACCCACTGCCTTATGTTCAACCTTATCCCCAAAGTTGAAGTCTAGAAACTGTTCCTGAATAGTAAGCACGTCCTCCCATGTTGCTCCCTCCTTCCCCCTTCCTGCCATTCAACCAATATTTGCGGTATCGGCTCCTTGTCCCTCTGTTGGTGTCTTCTGTCCAAAATCCTGAGTGGCCAAAACATTGGGCCCTGTGCTTGCAGTTCATCTGGCGGATTCTTCTCAACTTATTTGGTACCCACTGCTACCTTCAATTGAGACACATGGAACACAGGATGGATTCTTGATGTTCGGGTAGCTGTAATTTAAAAACAACCTTTCCAATCTGCTGTATCACTTTAAAAGGCCCAAAATATTGTGCTGATAGTTTGGGATGCAACCTGGTGGGTATGGAAGTCTGCCTATGAGGCCTAATTTTCAGGTACACCCAATCATCGACTTTAACCAAAGATGGTTTCCTCTTCCTGTTAGCATATTTAGTCATCAAATCCTATACTCTTATTAAGTGAAATCGGAGTTGCTTCAGCGCCTCATCTCTCGTCTGGAGCTCTTGAGCCACAGCCTCTACTGCAGTTTCCCAGGGATGAAACGAGCGAGTGGAGGAGGTGCCCTCCCATAAACAATTTCAAATGGGCTACATTTAGCCGCACCCTAATAGCTAGTATTATACCAATACTCAGCCCAAGGAAGTACTGTATTCCAACTTTTAGGTTGTTCTGAATAGAAGCACCTCAAATAGCCCTCCAATATTTTGTTCAATACCTCAGTTTACCCATCAGATTCTGATTGATATGCAATACTCATTTGCAGCTGGGTGCCCTACAGTTTAAATAACTCCTTCCAGAATATGCTGAGAAATAAAGGATCTCTATCACGAACCACTGATACTGACACTCCAGGTAACTTGACCAGCTCTTTAACAAAGATTTCTGCTATGGTTTTTGCAGTGTAGGGATGCTTAAGAGAAACAAAATGACCATACTTGCTTATGCGGTCTACCACTACCAGAATTGCATCATATCCCTGTGATTTTGGCAGCTATGAAGTCCATGCTGACTTCTTCCCAAATGGCTGGCGGTATTGGAAAAGGTTGTAACAAGCCTTGAGGAAAAGATGCCAAATACTTGTGCTGTTGGAAAAGGTTCTATAGACTCCTGAATGCCCTCCAGTATTGGTGGTATGGAATTCAGCTATAAGCTTAAGAATCCATACAGAGTTGGCATATAGCACCAACCTTCCCTTGTAGTGAAGTCTTTCGTTCTCCAAATTAAAGGCAAGGTGACAGTTAGAATCTGCTCTCACTTCTTCTATTATCTTCTTAAGCACCACATCCTCTTCAACCTCCTTCAGCACCTCTTGAAAATCTTGCCAATACGGTCTCGCCATGATTCTCAATTCCTCCTCCCCCTCCTCCTTATCTTCTCCTTTTCTAGACAACGCATCAGCCACTCTATTGGTCACCCCAGATTTATAACCAATGTTAAAATCATACCTCAGCAACTTTGCCAACCAGTTCTGTTGATTTTGAGTTGTTATTCTTTGTTCAAGCAAATATCGGAGGCTCCTCTGATCCGTATGCACCACAAACTTCTGACCCAATAAATAAGGCCTCTAGTGCTGGATTGCCATCACCAAAGCCATGAGTTCTTTTTCATATATGGATTTATTGAGTGATCCATCTGACAGTGCCTTGCTTAAAGAAAGCAATAGCCTTTCTATTTTGAGTTAAAATAGCCCCTACACCACACCCTGATGCATCACAGTCTATGTGGAACTGCTGCTTAAAATCTGGTAAAGCTAAAATTGGTGCAGTAGTGATGGCTTCTTTTAACCCGGCCATAGCTTTTGCTGCTTGTGCCGACCATATAAATTGTCCCTTTTCCGGCAGTTTGGTCAAAGGCTTTGCAATTTTTCCATAATCCCTCACAAACCTTTGTAATATCCTGTGAGACCCAAAAAACCCCTCAAGGCTTTAAGGGTCTTGGGTTCTGGCCATTCCTCTACTGCCACCACTTTCTCTCTATCCATCTCCACCCCTTTTTCTGAAATTAAATGGCCCAGGTACTTGATTCGCTTCCTCCCGAATTCACACTTCCTGACATTGGCAGTCCTGACTGTATATTAGGATGTCATCAAAAAATACTAGCACAAACCTCCTTAAGTACGCCCTCAACAGATCATTCATCATACTATGAAATGTAGTTGGCGCGTTGGAGAGGCCAAAAGGCATAACAAGGAACCCGTAATGTCCTTGATGTGTCCTAAAGGCTGTTTTCTGGACATCATCCTCCCCCATACAAATCTGGTGATACCCAGCCTTCAAATCTACCTTGGAGAAATATTTTGCCCCTCTTAATTCATCCAATAACTCCTCTATGACAGGATGGGAAATTTGTCTGGGATGGTGGCACAATTTAGGGCTCAGTCATCAATGCAAAAGCGCCAGCTTCCATCCTTTTTCTTGAACAATATCAGGGGGTTTGAATAGAGACTAGTGCTTGGCCGTATGATCCCTGCCTTCAACATCTCAGCCACCTGGTTCTCAATCTCTTCCTTCATCACATGTGGATATCTATAGGAGCGAACATTAATTGGATCAGTTCCTTCCTTGAATCCTGACTCCCCTCCTGTTGGTTTTTGTCGTTACGCCCTCGTCCTCCAAACATTCACATGCATTCTCTAATTTCTTGTCGTAATCCCGTTGTCTCCGCTTTCAACCCATCCACTGTCGTCTCCATCGCCTCCATTTGACTCTCTAATTTCTTGTCGTTACCCAGCCTAACTGCCAAGGCAGTTAGGTAAGTCAGTATAAAAAAGGGGTGGGTTGGTTGGTGAGAGGATAGTTTTAGAGTAGTATTGTTTTGCGGATAGTTCTTTGGAGAGAGGTTAAGCTCTCAGGTTACGTTGGAACACCATTCTTGTTGATTCTTTTCAATAAAGTCAGAGAACCTGTTCTGTGTTGTGTTTCTAGTGCTATTCATAGGTTCTTGATTAAAAGAACCTATCATCTTTTCTCTGCCAGCTGCTGCATGTACCACCTTCATTCAGCCCACACTCTACCGTCAACACCACTGTACACCACCAACCCCTTACGCCCTTGCACACAGTCAGGCCCAATACGGACCATTTAGAATTATTTAGTGCTTGTGTTTAGAATGCACATTAATTTAATATTTTTTAGAATTATCATTTACATGTATTATTTTATATATATTAACATATGTTATGGCCATTATATACATATTAATATGATAAGTTTTTTGTGACGGTTATTCTAGTAATTTGGAATTTAGTTCCATTTTTCATATTAGAAAAAAGTATATGAAAGAAAAAAACAAAAAAAGCTGCAATTTAAAAAAAATAATTAAATGAGCTAGTCCATTTAATCCAACAACTTGTGATAAGTTGGGCTAGCTAGTTTTTTCATTAAACTCATTGATAAGTGAATTGGGTTGGGTTAGCTCACCAAATAACCAATCTATGGTAGGCTTCTTGGCCAAGCCAGGACTTGCTTTAAAAAAGAGCCAATAGCTAACTGAAATACCACATTTCAAACAATTTATATATATGTGTATGTATATACACAGTCACACCAGAGAATTTTATGCATAACAGGAATATACTTACCAAGCAACAAAATCATCCTCAATGGATTGATCGTCATCACCTAGCCCTAGTGGAACAAGACGCTTTGCACCTGTCACAAGCACAAGACTGCATATAAGATATCTATGCAAAGACAAAAAATATTTTATCACCATTTAGTCTTGAATAAACCTTAAAACTTAGATTTATGTTTTCGCTTCCCATAAATACAACTTCTATGCATTTAAATTTTAAATATAAATTTGAAAAAATCTTAAATCTATAATTTAGCAATAAGGTTTTTCCGACATTGTTAAGACACAATATATTTGTATAATTAAATTTTATCAACAAAATACAAGTCAATATTAAGATTTACAGACAATTGTTTTCTCCAAGCATCAATAAACGTTTTCCCATCTGTCAGATTTCTAGTATGGCAGTATGCATACTAAAAACTTTGGATCTAACATACTCATGCACCAGCTCATGCTAAGCTAGCAAAATAAAGTTACACACGAAAATAAATGGATTTTGGAGAGGAAAACAAAAATCTTCACCACAACTAAAAATGATGAATAAAAACATATGCAATCAATTAGGAAATATATACCAATTTGACATTTGACATCACAAGAAAATACAGATGATGAGATAACAGACCTTGTTCACTAAATTCTTGATCAACTATTTCACCTATCTGTTTGAAAAGAGCATGAACAAATGATGAACCTTTTTTTTCAAATGAACAAAATTAAAATCATCTGAATTTTACCTTGTTAAAATGTTCATATTGTCGGTTACCTAAGCCAAAAACACCATATGTGAGCTGTTGAAGCCAGGTAACCCTCTCATCTTTACCCTAAAATTATGTCCCCCCAAAATTGAGAATACTTTTATGTAAAGCTAGAGAGGAAAAGACATTAAACCTTGGAATTTCTTACAAGAACGATGTAATACTACAAACCTCAGTAAACCATTTGTAAAATCTTGCAGCATTGTCAGTTGGTTCTCCATCTCCATATCTGTCATGTCAGGACCAAATGCATGAAATTCAATATGGATTTTAAAGAACAAAAATTTCAAGTTTTGAACCACTTTTATGCACATAATTCTTACTATGAGAAATAGAGAAGATTGGGAGAAAATATCCCTTGTGTGTTTAGCATACACATAGGGTAGTTTATTTATATTGTAAGATATGGGCCAATGCCCTTAATACAGAATAGACTAAGCCCAAATAACAGAAACGCACATCTTAACATCTAACACTCCCCCTCAAGCTGGAGCATATAAATCATATGTTCCAAGCTTGTTACAAAGATAATCAATTCTAGGTCCTCGTAAGGACTTAGTGAATATGTCTGCCAACTGGTTGCTTGAATTAACAAACTCAGTCTTGATATCTCCAGATATGATTTTTTCTCGAATGAAATGGCAATCAACTTCAATGTGTTTGGTTCTCTCATGGAAGACAGGGTTAGAGCTAATATGGAGAGCAGCTTGATTATCACATATAAGTATCATGTGAGTGACATCTCCAAATTTCAATTCACTCAACAATTGTTTAAGCCACACAAGCTCGCAAGTAGCTGATGCCATAGCTCTATATTCTGCTTCTGCACTGGACCTTGCCACAACACTTTGCTTCTTACTTTTCCAAGATATCAGGTTGCTACCAATAGAGACACAATATCCAGAACTAGACCTCCTATCAGAAGGGGAACCAGCCCAATCAGCATCTGAATAACAAACGATTTTTATATCGTTGTTAGGGCCATATAGCAAACCTTTTCCAGGTGATCTTTTAATATACTTCAGTATGCGAACAATTGCATCCCAATGGTCTTCACATGGGGAGTTTAGAAATTGACTCACCACACTAACTGCGAAGGAAATGTCAGGACGCGTAACAGTAAGATAGTTTAATTTACCAACTAGTCTTCTGTACCGTTCAAGATCTGAGAAAGGCTCCCTCTGATTTGGTAGGAGTTTGATGTTAGGGTCCATAGGTGTCTCAACAGATTTACAGTTCATTAACCCTGTTTCCTCCAAGATGTCTAACGCATACTTCCTCTGAGATATGACAATACCATCACTGGATTGTGCTACTTCAATACCCAAAAAGTACCGAAGTTTGCCAAGATCTTTGGTTTGAAAATGATGACAAAGGTGTTGTTTCATCTGAGAGATGCCAAGATAGTCGCTTCCTGTGAGAACAATATCATCGACATACACTATTAAGTAGATACATCCAGCACTCGAGTGGCGATAGAACACTGAATGATCCGTTTCACTGCGAGACATACCATATTGTTGAACAACACAACTGAATTTACCAAACCAGGCCCGAAGAGACTGTTTTAGGCCATATAAGGATTTGCGAAGACGACATACCAATCCAGATGACTCCCCCTGAGCAACAAAGCCAGGCGGTTGCTCCATATAAATTTCTTCATGCAAATCACCATTGAGGAAAGCATTTTTGACATCAAGTTGGTAAAGAGGCCATTGTCGAAGAGCGGCCATGGCAATGAATAGGCGAATAGAGGTCATTTTTGCCACTGGAGAAAAAGTATCACCATAATCCAAACCAAAAATCTGTGTGTAGCCTTTGGCAACCAGTTGAGCTTTCAGACGATCAATTGTGCCATCAGGACCAACCTTGATAGCATACACCCACCTGCAACCAACAACAGACTTTCCAGATGGTAATTGGACAAGCTCCCAAGTTCCACTTTCCTGTAAGGCACTTAATTCATCCATCATAGCTTGACGCCAACCAGGATGAGTTAAGGCATCACCCACAGATTTGGGAATTGACACTGAAGAAATGGATGAGAGACAAGTATAAAAAGATGGAGATAATCTGTGATAATTAAGAACAGTATAATGGGGGGAAGGGTTACGAGTAGAGCGTATACCTTTACGGAGGGCAATAGGCAAGTCAGACTCAGTTGCTGGAGCTGGAGGAGACACATGAGGCGGCACCGGAAGTGAGTCATGAGGGAGACAATTACGGCGACTATAAACCTGAAGTGGTGGAGGTGAAGGATGAGCCTGTGGTGAATGAGAGTCTAAAGAAGGAGAAGACAAAAGAGGGGAGCATCACCAGGAGGATCATAGATAAGAGGAATATCAACAGTAACAGGGAGAGGTACAGAACTAGAAGATAGATGTGAAAAGTAAACAGAAGACTCATCAAAAGGGACATCAGCAGAGATAAAATGACGATTGAGAGAAGGGGAAAAACACTTATAGCCCTTTTGTGACCGTGGAAATCCTAAGAAGACACATTTGTGAGACTTGGGAGATAACTTATCAAGACCAGGACTAAAATCATGAACAAAACATGTAGACCCAAAAACTCGAAGAGGTAATGGATTCAGAGGGTCATGAGGAAATAAGATAGAATGAGGGATTTTGTTATCTAGGACGGGAGATGGCATGCGGTTAATAAGATAACATGCTGTGAGAACTGCATCACCCCAAAAACGTGAAGGTACTTGACCATGAATCAGAAGTGTACGAGTTGTTTCAATAAGGTGTCTATTCTTGCGCTCAGCCACCCCATTTTGTTGAGGAGTATAAGCACATGAGGTTTGGTGAAGAATGCCATGAGAAGCCATAAACTGTTTAAACTGTTGAGAAAGGTATTCACGGCCATTATCACTACGTAAATTTCGAATAGAAACCCCAAACTGTGTTTTTATTTCATTGAAAAAAGATTGAAAAATATAAAACAACTCAGAACGATTCTTCATTAAAAACAACCAAGTACATCTGGAATAGTCATCAATAAAAGTAACAAAATACTGAAAACCTAAAATGGACTTAACACGACTAGGTCCCCAAATTTCAGAATGAACCAATGAAAAGGGAGACGACACCCGTTGTGAGACACTACGAGGAAAGGAACTACGAGTATGCTTCCCTAACTGACAAGACTCACACGACAAACTTGATAATGTGGACAACCTCGGGACAAGTTGTTGTAGTTTGGCAAGACTAGGATGACCGAACTGAGCATGAAGAAGGGATGGTGACTCCATGACTACGCCAACATGTGGAGAAGGACGGAGATGATAAAGGCCATGAGACTCACATCCTGTGCCAATCATGTGTTTCGAACTCCGGTCCTGCAACCAAACAGAATCTTTAGTAAATGAAATAACACAATTAAGAGTACGAGTTAAACAACTAATGGACAATAAGTTGAAGGGAGACCCAGGGACATAAAGTACATGATCAATGGATATGGATGGAAAAATATTAACAGTACTGATAACAGTTGAAAAACTGTTATTTTCATGCTTAAAATTGATACTAAAAGCAACCTTTAGACTTAGAAACTAGCTTGAAATCATGCCTTTTATCCATATTTTCATAAATAAGAGAGCTGGACAGGTTTATGCTTGATTTCAGTGTTTTTGTGCAGGTTTTAAGGTGAATTTGGTGAAAAGAGTGAAGAAGGAGAGAAGTGACATTAGAAAAGACAAGAAAGAGGGCAAAAAGAGAAGACGAAGGCACCGCTCAGCGGCAAACTACCGCTGAGCGGCACTCAAGAGGTGGCGTTGGAACCGCTGAGGGGCAAAATGGCCGCTGAGGGGAAGAAAGAAGACGCGCAACCACCGCTGAGCGGTAAATACCGCTGAGCGGCACTTTTTGGGCTTGGGCTTTTGTAATCTTTTGTAACTCTAGATTAGTATATAAGGGGTTGTACGTCCCTAGGATTAGTATCTTTAGCAGAAACGAGGCAAACACTCTCTCTTTCACCCCTTTGAAGGAGGATCTTGGATGCTCAGGCTACCTCTTCACCTTTATTGGGTTTATTCTTTCATTCTTTCATTGATATTCATCTAGGTTCACCATGAATATGGTGAACTAAACCTTGTATGTTTGTTGGGGAATCAATGTAATCTCTTGAAGCTCTCATATATGGATTTGTTGAGTACATCTTCTAAGTAAGACATATGCTTTCTTTCATCATTAGTTAGGGTTTTTCCTCTTTGCTCAATGCTTGCATTGTTTAACTCATTCTAATGCATGATTATTGGTTTTGTCGATACGGACACGTACGGGGAAGTCTAGATCCGGGGAATTTCTCCCAATATTTTACTGACAACATTATATTGGTTGCCTTTAAGCTCCTGCACTCATGAACTAATCATTAGGAATGCTAGGAATTGTATGAACTATTTGATTAGGGAGAAGCCATCTAGAATGGTACATTAGAGAGTGGCATTAACAATGATGATTTGAATGTTGAATTCCTAAAATATATGAGAGTGGATGAGATGAAATTGACCCCCAACAACATATTCATTCATATTTCCATTGAAAGTGTTTATCTTTAGTCTTTGCCATTGATCAAACTTCATGCATACATGTTTATTTTCTGTCTTGCATATTAAACTTTGAATATTTCGTTTGTAAGTCCTAGCTAATCAACAAATCACATAACTAAACTAGGCCGTGAGTCCTTTGGGAAGAACGATACTTGGTCTTACCAAGTTTATTACTTGAACGATTCGGTCATACTTGCCGATTGTGAAACAAGTTTGTGACATCATAATTTGGTGCTTACAAATTTGTCCATCAAGTACCAATACCATGAGATGAGACTCTAGACCCATCAGCCATTGTTACTGAGGGTAAATTATCAGGACATGACAAGGAAGAAAACAAAGACTTGTTACCGGTGATGTGATCGGTGGCGCCTGAGTCAAGGACCCAAGGTCCAAGGGAGTGAGTTAGACCAACAAAAGGTGTACCTGTACGTGCAACAGATGCAGATGTAATGGAACCAGAGTGCTGATGATCCTCATACCATCTGAGAAATTCGTTGAAGAGTGCAGGTTTGTCTATGGTATTAGATGAAGTAGGATGGTCTGCAGACGGTGATCAGGGAGGTGGATTAGAATTTGCCATTGCTACAGGTCGAGGAGGACGTCCATGGAGAGCATAACATTTATCAATCTTGTGGCCTAACTTGCCATAATGGTCACATTTTGGATGTCCTTTACTTGGCTTGCGAGACCGACTTCGATCATCACGTTGAGCAGCCATAACAGAGGAATCATCAGTATGAGGGGATGTCTAGTGACGGGTTTGCTCGGTATACACAAAAGAGCAGAACAAGTAGAAGTAAAGTTGGGTATGACAGGAGAACCCAAAATCTGATCACAGACATGAGAAACATCATCAGAGAGTTCGTATAATGCCAACAACATTAAGAACTTTGATCGTTGTTCCAATTCTTCAGCAGGAGTGGAAGCAGGAGGTAATATATCATTAAAGTCATGAAGAAGGGCATGAATTTTACCCAAATAATCTGCCATGGGACCAGGATTGCGCGGACCAATAACAGTGAATAGGTCCTGACAAACATCATAAAGACGCTGAGTGTCATTGGTGTATAACAACTTCGCTTGTGCCCATACTTCTGAACATGTTTCATAGGATCGAAACATTTGTTTCAGTGAGGAGTGAATGGTGGACTTTATAACAATGCATAACTGAGCATCAATTTTCATCCAGCGGGAACTGTCATCTATGGGAGCAGTAGTCACATTTTGAGTAAGATGATCTAAGTACCCCTGACTCTTCAACCAAAGTTTGATGTCGGACGCCCATGTTGCATAATTTGTGTCATCTAACTTGTCAATGGACAAGTGTACATTCACATAATTTGTGCCATCTAACTTGTCAATGGACAAGTGTACATTCACATAATTTGTGCCATCTTTATGGCTAGTCATGTGTGCATCTTGAAATGCAGCTTTATAACTAGCTTCTTCCTCCTGTGCTTGCGTCTCATCCTTGAAGACGTCTACAACCACTATCTCCTCTCTGTCCTGGAGCACTACTATACCTTCATTTACATCAATGATAGCTCTGGCCGTTTTCATAAACGATCTTCCAAGTATGATAGGTATCTTCTCTGTCTCCATCTTCATCACCACAAAGTCTGCCAAGAACTGAAGTTTGCCAACACAAACTATAATGTCCTCTGCAATCCCACATGGCTCCTTTGAAGATCCATCGGCCATTACTAGATTAACCTTTACAGGTTTCACTTTAACATTGCCGATTTGCTCCAGTAAAGAGTAAGGTATCAAGTTAACACTTGAACCTAAATCAAGGAGAGTTTTCTTCACCCTTTTCTTCCCTATGGTACAAGGGATAGAAAAACTGCCTGGGTCTGTTGCTTTAGGAGGGAATGACTCTTTTTTAACAATTATACACTCCTTTGCCTCATCATCTCTACGTCTCTTCTTTGTAGAGATTTCTTCATTAGATTTAGTGTAAACCGTAATCTGTTGCAGAATCTGTTCCCAAGGTGCATCATTATCCACCATGTTGAATAACTTTGTGAAGTCCAGTTGTTTCCCTTGATGGATTGGAAAAGGAAAAGTGCTATTGCTCTCTATTTCTCTTCTCTCTTCTGTATCTAACTCAACTTTCTCATCATCAACACTATCTACCACCTTGCACTCTTCTCTGGGGTTAACCTCAGTATTAGCCCCAAAATTTCTATTAGGCCTTTCTTCCACCTGTTTGGTGATCTGCCCCATCTGAGTCTCCAAATTTTTGATAGCAGCTTCAGTGCTCTTCTGTGTAGACTCAGTCTTCTGTATGAAATTGTTAAGAGTTTCCTCCATCCTCATGGACCTTTCATTAAATGCAATGAGATACTAAATGCAATGAGAATGCTTCCAAGCTAGAATGCTCTCTTCCAACCCCAAACTTTGATGGCACACTAGTGAAAAAGTGAGTGAAAGAGAGATTTTCTTAAGAGGGAAGAGTGAAAAGATGTGGAAAACCTAAGAGAAGGTATGTGGGAGTGTTTGTGCAGAGAAGAGCTTGAAAGAATGTAAAATCGCGCAGCTTAGGGTTTAAAAATACCCTAATGGGCTCGGGTTCCGCTAAGGGGAACTTAAGCCCATCTGCGATAGTACCGCTCAGCGGTAAATGCCGCTCAGCGGCACTTTCGTGAAGTGCTCATCTCCTTCTTTACTTGACCTACGTGCCTTCCTAGCATACCCCTAATAGGTTCCCTGAAATTCAATGTTAAAAATGCTTATGCAAACCCTAACTAAAATAAACAAACAGAAAACAATCAATCAACTGGGTTGCCTCCCAGGTAGCGCTTGTTTAACGTCACGAGCCTGACCCAAAATCCACCAACACCCCTCAGTAGGTGTTTCAAACTTACCAGCACCCATCAGTAGGTGCAAAATTTTCTCACCAACACCCATCAGTAGGTGTTACAAACCTAGCATCCTTCAGTAGATGCTAGATCCAACAAAATAATGTCCAGAATAATGTTCACAGATTAAAAATTACAAAACCAAAACAAATCAAAAGTTTGTAAATCTACTGGGTTGCCTCCCAGCAAGCGCTCCTTTAACGTCACTAGCTTGACCCAATAAAGTTCAAGTTCCATCTTCTTTATAGTTGATGTTGTCAGTACACCAACTTCTCAACTGCTTCCTTTGGACTGTTTTGGATTCTCTAGAATATGGAGACTATATCTCTATCATCTCCTTCTCTTTAAAGCCTTTTATAACCCACAACTTGTTCTTGAGTCTTACAGGTGTGCCAAGTTGGAGTCTTCTTTTCTTCCAGTCTCTAGGAACTTCTTCTCCTTTTCCAATCTCTTCTACCTTGGGTACCTGAAAATACAAACAATGGTTACCTGAAACTTCAAGATTTTCATCTTTACCTCTAGTCATGGGTGCATCTCGAAATGCAGCTTTATAACTAGACTCTTCCTCCTTTGCTTGTATCTCATCTTTGAAAACATCCACCACCACTCTCTCCTCTCTGTCCTGGAGCACCACTATACCTTCATTAACATCTATGATAGCCCTGGCCGTTTTCATAAACGGTCTTCCCAGTATGAAAGGTATTTTTTCGGTCTCCATCTTCATCACCAAAGTCTGCCAAAAACTGAAGTTTGCCAACACAAACTACAATGTCTTCTGCAATCCCACATGGCTCCTTTGAAGATCCATCAGCCATTACTAGATTAACCTTTACAAGTTTTATTTTAACATTGCCGATTTGCTCCAGTAAAGAGTAAGGTATCAAGTTAACACTTGAACCTAAATCAAGGAGAGCTTTCTTTACCTTTTTCTTCCCTATAGTGCAAGGGATAGAAAAACTACCTGGATCTGCTGCTTTTGGTGGGAATGACTCTTTCTTAACAGTTATACACTTTTCTTCCTCATCATCTCTACGTCTTCTTTTTGTAGAGGTTCCTTCATCAGATTTTGTGTAAACTGCTCTTTTCTGTAAAATTTGTTCCCAAGGTGCTTCATTATCAACCATTCTGAATAAATCTGTGAAATCCATTGGTTTCTCCTGATTTGTTGGAAAAGGAAAAATGTCCTTTCTTTCTTCTTCTCTTCTCTCTTCTGTTTCTCCTTCTTCTAACTCAATAATCTCTTCATTCACACTCTTGACCACTTTGCACTCTTCTCTGGGGTTAACCTCAGTATTAGCCCCAAAGTTTCTGTTTGGCCTTTCTTCCAATTGCTTGGTAATCTGACCCATTTGAATCTCCAAATTCTTTATAGCAGCTTCAGTGCTCTTTTGAGAAGATTTAGTTTTCTGTATGAATTGCTGAAGAGTTTCTTCCAACCTTGTTGATCTTTCATTAAGCATAGATAATTGTTGCCACAAGGTTGGTTGCTGCTGCTGCTTATTATATTGATTAGCTTGCCCAGTTTGTCCTTGACCAATGCTTGGATGTGGTTTCCGACCCTGATTATAATTCCCTTGACGGTATGGAATTTGATTAGCCATGAAATTAACATCCTCCACGGCTTCCACAGGAAAAGCACATTGGCCATTGATGTGATCACCCCCACATAATTCGCACAACTGGGTTTGTACATGTGCAGCAGATTTCAACTCTTTAGGTAGTTGGGCCAGAGTTTTGGTCAGAGTCTCCAGCTGTTGAGTTAGAATTTTATTCTGTGCTAGCAAGGCATCATGGGTTTGTAATTGAAGAACCCCTTTCTGTTGCATAGGAGTTCCTCTTTCACTGTGCAGCTCATTATCACTAGTAGCCATATTTTCAATAATTTCAGTTGCTTCCTCCGGAGTCTTCCATTTGATATTGCCTCCAGCTGAGGCATCCAGCATCATCTTGGTTTGTGAACCAAGCCCTCCAAGGAAAGTTAGGACTACTTCTTGATCTTCAAAGCCATGCGTGGGAGTTTTACGTAACAAGCTTTTATACCTGTCCCATGCATGTCCCAGTGATTCTTCCATGCCCTGCTTGAATGAAGAAATCTCTTGCTTCCCTTTAGTCACTTTAGATTGTGGAAAGTATTTGTTTAAAAACTTTGTAACTACTGCTTCCCACTCTGTGAAACTTTCTTCTGGAAAAGAGTTCAACCAAAGCTTAGCATTGCCTCCCAATGAGAAAGGAAACAAGCTAAGTTTGATTGCTTCGTCTGGCACCCCATTAATCTTGACTGTGTTGCAAATCTCATTAAAGGTAGTAAGGTGCTCATATGGGCTTTCGTGAGATAACCCATTAAATTGATTACTCTTCACCAGTTGAATCAGTGCTGGTTTGACCTCCATGTTGTCTGCATTGACTCTAGGTCTAGCTATGCTATTGAAGTGCTGAGGTCCAGCAAGATTAGTGTAATCTGCAAGAGTTCTTCTAACATTATTGCCCTCCATACTCCCTGTGCTATGAACAGAACCTTGTGGTGATGATTGCAAGAGAGTTTCTGGAGAAGGGAAAAGTTCTCTAGACGTTCTGATTCTTCTCCTCCTTCTACTCTCTTCTAGACCTTCAAGAAGTGGTTCTGTTGTTTTCTTACTTCTAGTTCGAATTGCTTCCTGCATGCACAAGAAAACAAAACCCTAGAAAAGATTTGTTAGAACAAAAAGATATAGGAGAAGATATAAATTCAAAAGATAAAAAGATAAAAGATTCAGAAGATAAGAAGATAAAAGATTTAAAAGATAAAAAGATAAAAGATAAAATAAAATAAAATCTAATCCTAAAAGATAAAATAAAATCTAACCTAATCTAAAAGATAAAGATAAAATAAAATCTAATAAAATCTAACCTAACCAAATAAAATCAAATCTAATCTAATCTAAAAAATAAAATAGAAAAGATAAAACAGAAAATAAAAACAGAAATTTAAAATTAAAGTCAAAGATAATCAATAATCACACAAATTAACCAGTTAAACCACGAATTCCCGGCAACGGCGCCAAAAACGTGATGGACAAATTTGTAAGCACCAAAATATGATGTCACAAACTTGTTTCACAATCGGCAAGTATGACCGAATCATTCAAGTAATAAACTTGGTAAGACCAAGTATCGTTCTTCCCAAAGGACTCACGGCCTAGTTTAGTTATGTGATTTGTTGATTAGCTAGGACTTACTGATAACAGTTGAAAAACTGTTATTTTCATGCTTAAAATTGATACTAAAAGCAACCTTTAGACTTAGAAACTAGCTTGAAATCACACCTTTTATCTTTATTTTCAGAAATAAGAGAGCTGGACAGGTTTACACTTGATTTGAGTGTTTTTGTGCAGGTTTTAGGGTGAATTTGGTGCAAAGAGTGAAGAAGGAGAGAAGTGACATTAGAAAAGACAAGAAAGAGTGCAAAAAGAGAAGACGAAGGCACCGCTCAGCGGCAAACTACCGCTGAGCGGCACTCAGGAGGTTGCGGGAGTCACGCTGAGGGGCAAATGGCCGCTGAGGGGAAGAATTGTGACGCGCAACTACCGCTGAGCGGTAAATACCGCTGAGCGGTACTCTTTGGGCTTGGGCTTTTGTAATCTTTTGTAACTCTAAATTAGTATATAAGGGCTTGCACGTCCTTTAGTTTAGTATCTTTGGCAGAAACGAGGCAAACACTCTCTCTTCCACCCCTTTGAAGGAGGATCTTGGATGCTCAGGCTACCTCTTCATCTTTATTGGGTTTATTCTTTCACTCTTTCATTGTTATTCATCTAGGTTCACCATGACGATGGTGAACTAAACCTTGTATGTTTGTTGGGGAATCAATGTAATCTCTTGAAGCTCTCATATATGGATTTGTTGAGTACATCTTTGAATTAAGACATATGCTTTCTTTCATCATTAGTTAGGGTTTTTCCTCTTTGCTCAATGCTTGCATTGTTTAACTCATTCTAATGCATGATTATTGGTTTTGTCGATACGGACACGTACGGGGAAGTCTAGATCCGGGGAATTTCTCCCAATATTTTACTGACAACATTATATTGGTTGCCTTTAAGCTCCTGCTGTAATGAACTAATCATTAGGAATGCTAGGAATTGTATGAACTATTTGATTAGGGAGAAGCCATCTAGAATGGTACATTAGAGAGTGGCATTAACAATGATGATTTGAATGTTGAATTCCTAAAATATATGAGAGTGGATGAGATGAAATTGACCCCCAACAACATATTCATTTATATAATTCATTGAAAGTGTTTATCTTTTGTCTTTGCCATTGATCAATTCATGCATACATGTTTAAATTTTCGTCTTGCATAATATAATCCAATTATTTCGTCCTTAAGTCTTAGCTAATCAACAAACCACACAACTAAACTAGGCCGTGAGTCCTTTGGGAAGAACGATACTTGGTCTTACCAAGTTTTATTACTTGAACGATTCGGTCATACTTGCCGATTGTGAAACAAGTTTGTGACATCATATTTTGGTGCTTACAAATTTGTCCATCAAGTTTTTGGCGCCGTTGCCGGGGAATTGGGGATTGAACCCGAGTCCTAGCAACGGCTATTAAGTTTGGGTCATCAAGTTTTTGGCGCCGTTGCCGGGGACTCGTGGTTTAACTGGTTAATTTGTGTGATTATTGATTATCTTTGACTTTAATTTTAAATTTCTGTTTTTATTTTATGTTTTTATCTTTTTATGTTTTATCTTTTTAGATTAGATTAGATTTTATTTTATTTGGTTAGTTTAGATTTTATTTTATTTTATCTTTTAGGTTAGATTTTATGTTATTTTTAAATTTTATTTTATCTTTTATCTTTTTATCTTTTGAATCTTTTATCTTCTTATCTTCTGAATCTTTTCTCTTTTTATCTTTTGAATATATATCTTCTCTTATATCTTTTTGTGCTAACAAATCTGTTCTAGGGTTTTGTTTCTTGTGCATGCAGGAAGCAATTCGAAATAGGAGTAAGAAAACAACAGAACCACTTCTTGAAGGTCTAGAAGAGAGTAGAAGGAGGAGAAGAATCAGAACGTCTAGAGAACTTTTCCCTTCTCCTGAAACTCTCTTGCAATCATCACCACAAGGTTCTGTTCATAGCACAGGAAGTATGGAGGGCAATAATGTTAGAAGAACTCTTGAAGATTACACTAATCTTGCTGGACCTCAGCACTTCAATAGCATAGCTAGACCTAGAGTCAATGCTGCCAACATGGAGGTCAAACCAGCACTGATTCAACTGGTGAAGAGTAATCAATTTAATGGGTTATCACATGAAAGCCCATATGAGCACCTTACTACCTTTAATGAGATCTGCAACACGGTCAAAATTAATGGGGTGCCAGACGAAGCAATCAAACTTAGTTTGTTTCCTTTCTCATTGGGAGGCAATGCTAAGCTTTGGTTAAACTCTTTTCCAGAAGAAAGTTTCACAGAGTGGGAAGCAGTGGTTACAAAGTTTCTAAACAAATACTTCCCACAATCTAAAGTAACTAAAGGCAAGCAAGAGATATCTTCATTCAAGCAGGGCATGGAGGAATCACTGGGACATGCATGGGACAGGTACAAAAGCTTATTACGTAAAACTCCCACGCATGGCTTTGAGGATCAAGAAGTAGTCCTAACTTTCCTTGGAGGGCTTGGTTCACAAACCAAGATGATGCTAGATGCCTCAGCTGGGGGCAATATCAAATGGAAGACTCCAGAGGAAGCCACTGAGATTATTGAAAATATGGCTACAAGTGATAATGAGCTTCACAATGAAAGAGGCGCCCCTATGCAACAGAAAGGGGTTCTTCAATTACAAACCCATGATGCTCTGCTAGCCCAAAATAAAATTCTGACTCAACAGCTGGAGACTCTGACCAAAACTCTTGCTTCATTACCAAAAGAGTTAAAATCTGCTGCACAGGTACAAACCCAGTTGTGCGAACTATGTGGAGGAGATCACATCAATGGCCAATGTGCTTTTCCTGTGGAAGCCGTGGAGGATGTTAACTTCATGGCTAATCAGTTTCCATACCGTCAAGGTAATTATAATCAGGGTTGGAAACCACATCCAAGTATTGGCCAAGGACAAACTGGGCAGGCTAATCAATTTAATAAGCAACAGCAGCAGCAACCAACCATGTGGCAACAAATTTCTATGCTCAATGAAAGATCTACAAGGTTGGAAGAAACTCTTCAACAATTTATTCAGAAAACTGAATCCTCCCAAAAGAGCACTGAAGCTGCTATAAAGAACTTGGAGATTCAGATGGGTCAGATCACTAAGCAGTTGGAAGAAAGACCACACAGAAACTTTGGGGCTAATACTGAGGTTAACCCTAGAGAAGAATGCAAAGTGGTCAAGAGTGTAAATGAAGAGAGTATTGAGTCAGAAGAAGATGAAACAGAAGAGAGAAGAGAAGAAGAAAGAAAGGATACTTTTCCTTTTCTAACAAATCAGGAGAAACCAATGGATTTCACAGAATTATTCAGAATGGTTGATAATGAAGCTCCTTGGGAACAAATCTTACAGAAAATAGCAGTGTACACAAAATCTGATGAGGGAACCTCTACAAAAAGAAAACGTAGAGATGTTGATGATGAAAAGTGTGTAACTGTTAAGAAAGAATCATTCCCACCAAAAGCTGCTGATCCAGGTAGTTTTTCTATCCCTTGCACTATAGGGAAGAAAAAGGTGAAGAAAGCTCTCCTTGACTTAGGCTCAAGTGTTAACTTGATGCCTTACTCTCTATTGGAGCAAATTGGCCATGTGAAAATAAAACCTGTAAAGGTTAATCTGGTAATGGCTGATGGATCTTCAAAGGAGCCATGTGGGATTGCAGAAGACATTGTAGTTTGTGTTGGCAAACTTCAGTTCTTGGCAGACTTTGTGGTGATGAAGATGGAGACCGAAAAGATACCTTTCATACTGGGAAGACCGTTTATGAAAACGGCCAGGGTTATTATAGATGTTAATGAAGGTATAGTGGTGCTCCAGGACAGAGAGGAGAGAGTGGTGGTGAATGTGTTTAAAGATGAGATACAAGCAAAGGAGGAAGAGGCCAGTTATAAAGCTGCATTTCAAGATGCACCCATAACTAGAGGTAAACATGAAAATTTTAAAGTTTCTGATAACCATTGTTTGTATTTTCAGGTACCCAAGGTAGATGAAAGTGGAAAAGGAAAGGAAGTTCTTAGAGACTGGAAGGAAAGAGGACTCCAACTTGGCACACCTGTAAGATTCAAGAACAAGTTGTGGGTTGTAAAAGGTTTTAAAGAGAAGGAGATGATAGAGATAGAGTCTCCATATTCCAGAGAATCCAAAACAGTCCTAAGGA
The DNA here is from genome assembly GCA_034642375.1 of Vigna nakashimae. Taxonomy (NCBI): domain Eukaryota; kingdom Viridiplantae; phylum Streptophyta; class Magnoliopsida; order Fabales; family Fabaceae; genus Vigna; species Vigna nakashimae. The sequence continues at coordinate 19,936,625 of CM067760.1, read as the reverse complement.
AGCAGTTGATAAGTTGGTGGAAGGATAACATCAACTTTAAAGAAGATGGAACGTGAGCTTTATTGAGTCAAGCTAGTGACGTTAAAGAAGCGCTTGCTGGGAGGCAACCCAGTGGATTTACAAACTTTTGTTTTAATATTTTGTAATTTTTAAACTGTGAACATTATTCTGGACATTATTTTGTTGTTATAGCATCTACTGAAGGATGCTAGGTGGTTAAGTATCTACTGAATGATACTAGGTTTGTAACACCTACTGATGGGTTTTGCTGAGAAGATTTTGCACCTACTGATGGGTGCTGGTAAGTGAAACACCTACTGATGGGTGTTGGTGGATTTTGGGTCAGGCTCGTGACGTTAAACAAGCGCTACCTGGGAGGCAACCCAGTTGATTGATTATCTTTGTTTGTTTTTATGTTTGTTTTATTCTAATTAGGGATTGCATAAGCATGTTTAACAATGAAATTGCAGGGAACCCATGAGGAGTATGCTAGGAAGGCACGTAGGGCAAGAAAAGAAGGAGAAGGGCACATCACGAAAGTGCCGCTGAGCGGCACTTACCGCTGAGCGGTACTAACGCTGATGGGCTTAAGTTCCCCTTAGCGGAACCCGAGCCCATTGGGGTATTTTTAAACCCTAACCTGCGCGTTTTGACATTTTTTTCAAGCCCTTCTCTGCAGAAACACTCCCTCATACTCTCTCTTAGGTTTCCCACATCTTTTTACTCTTCCCTCTTAGAAAAATTTCTCTTCCACTCACTTTTTCACTAGTGTGCCATCAAAGTTTGGGGTTGGAAGAGAGTATTCTAGTTTGGAAGCATTCTCATATCATCTAGCATCTCCACCCAAGTAAGTAAAATGCATTTTGTCATTCTAGGGTTCTTGAATTTGAATGTGATTGTCAAAGCATGAGTATTTAGGGCTTTTGATTTCTATGCATGATTTGATGATATATTTGATGTTTGAACCGATTAAACTGCTTGATTATGTACTGGAAAACTGAAAATTGCATTTGGGTGGAGTTAGGGCAGTTTAAAAACGAGTTTTGCAAAAATCTGCAGGTCACCGCTGAGCGGTATTTACCGCTGAGCGGCACTCTGCCATATTTGCTTTTTCTGGCTTTTTGCGTGTTGGTGTGTTGCACTGGTGGCGCTGAGGGGAAATTCTGGCCCTCAGCGGTGGTTTAGCTTCGAAAGGAGTTGTGTTCTGTATGTTACTAATGATTAACATCATGTTCTGTGGTTTTGGATTTGTGTTTGAATGCAGGAATGGCATCCTCTTCTGGAAAGAGATTGAAAACCATGGCAACCAAGAGGAAGGAAAAGGAACCAGAGCAGCCACATAATGGCAGGTTCCTCTCCAGGAAACATGAGAAGCACTTTAGGGTGGTTCAGGACAGGAGACTTCTGATGGAGAGAAAGGTCGGAGTGATACCTAACTTTGCTCCTCAATTTGGAGAGCAAGTGTTAGGGAATGACTGGGGGAAGCTAGCCACTTATCCAGCACCTGCCAACATAGCTGTGGTTAAGGAATTCTACACTAATGCCAAGAAGATTGGTGACTATCCAGCTGAGAACTATTTGGGATATGTTAGAGGCCATGCCATCAGGTATGATCCTGATTCCATTAATAACTTCCTGGATACTGTGTGGGCTGGTGAGCAATGTCAGTTTGCTCTTAGCATGGAGGAAGGTGCTGACTTTGAGGATGTTGAGAGAGTGTTGTGCATACCTGGAGGACACTTTCAAAGGAATAGATCTGGAGCAGTGGTTAACATTAGGAGGACAGATTTGACTCCTCTTGCAAAGTATTGGATGGCATTTTCTCATGCCAACATTCAGCCATGCTCACATGTGTCAGATATCACTCTCAGCAGGGCACTATTCATCTACTGTGCTATCAGAAGTTTGAATGTTAATATTGGGCAGGTGATAGCTGATGAGATTAGTGTGTGTGCTAACACCTCAAACAACAAAGCACCACTGGGACATCCTTCTTTGATCACTCACCTCTGCAAGCTAGCTGGGGTGGACACTTCTGTTCCACCATTTGAGAGGCCAAGAAAAGCTATAGATGAGGCCTATTACAGACAGTATTGTGGAGGTGAGGAGGCAGCTCAGCCCGTTCCACCACGCCAGGCTCGTAGAGAGAGAGGACCAGCACAGAGCCGGACATCTGCTGATACACATGAGGCAGAACCATTCCAGATGAGGGACATGTATATGTCTCTTATAGGTGCTCAGTTGCAGTCCATCCACAGAGGGCAGGTGGCCACGGCTGAGATGATAGTGGGGATGTATGATACCCCTCCAGCACACAGGTGGACTATGGATGAATTCCATAACGTCGTAGCTTGGCCAGAAGAACCATTCCATGGAGGAGCTGGAGGAGCTGAATCTTCAGCTCGAGACATGGAAGAAGAAGAAGCTGAGGAGGAGGATGCTTTTGATGAAGATGATGATGAAGAGGAGGAGGAAGATACAGAGGACAGCTCAGACTGATGAGGAGCTGAGATAGCATTTACTGATGAATGCTATCATATGTTTTATGCTTTTGCGGTTTAAACTTTCTGAACTTATTTATTTTTGTTTCTAGATTAGGGTTTGATGTACTCTATTGAATACCTGGTTTGTGTGATGGTTTGCTATTAACTGTGTTTATGTGATAAGTAATGCTTGATGATGCTTATTGACTGATTGATGTTGAGATGATGTGCACATTAAAATGCTTATACAGGTGATTCACAAGCTTTGTGAACAAATGCAAGATATCATGATTGTGATTGTGAAATTAAGCAGGATGTGTATGTCAAATGTGAATGCGCTTATATGTGAGGTTTTGAGCTCCAGAGTTGTTATTGTTGAATGCTATTACTTTGGAAGCTTGAATGACTTTGCCCAGGTTTTCTATGATTGAATCAATTGCTTGTTTTGCATCATATGATCAAAGGCCGTGTTTGTTGAAACCCTTTTTACTGGCCAAATTCATAAAGTTAGCCTACTAAAAGAGAACACTTTGTGTTCTATCCTTTGAACCCATAGCCTTGAATATACACTGAACCCTTGATAGAAAATCTTTACCTTGAGTTAAGTAGAATATCTTGTGTGGTATTGATAAATGTTCAAGTTTGGGGTTATTGGGAAATCATGAAAAAGGAAAAGCATTGAGCTAAGAGCTAAAAAGAAAGAATATGCAAAAGAAAAGAAAAGAAAAGAAGTAAAGCTCAATGCAAATGAAAAGGCAAACAAAAGTTGGGAATGAATAAGAATAATTGTGTTGTTATGATTCTCTTAACTCAAGGATTTTGTGATCCAGAAAAACCAATTTTCTTGTTAGCCCAGCCACATTATAAGCCATTGAAAAGTCCTTGTGATGATGCATGCTTGTGAATGTTTTTGATTGTGGTAAAATGAAAGGCAAAGTTGATTCATGTGACATTGTGATAGTAGAGTGAATGAGTGAAACATTTACCTCTTATACACTTGTGTGTTGAGTGAAACACTTTACCTGGTGAGGAAATATTCCATGAACACATGAACATCCATGCTTAATTGATTGATCATTCATGAAAAATAGCATTTGTTGGAACTTAAATGACTTTGTGAACACTAAAGCATGTGCATATCTTGATTGAACTCTTGATCATAAGTTTGAGTGAAGTTATTACTTATCTTGAAAAGAGGATTTTGAATGAGTGAACCATCATATGAATTGGTTGGAGATGGAGTTACATTTTGTTTGCTTGAGGACAAGCAAAGTTCTAAGTTTGGGGTTGTGATAACAGTTGAAAAACTGTTATTTTCATGCTTAAAATTGATACTAAAAGCAACCTTTAGACTTAGAAACTAGCTTGAAATCACACCTTTTATCTTTATTTTCAGAAATAAGAGAGCTGGACAGGTTTACACTTGATTTGAGTGTTTTTGTGCAGGTTTTAGGGTGAATTTGGTGCAAAGAGTGAAGAAGGAGAGAAGTGACATTAGAAAAGACAAGAAAGAGTGCAAAAAGAGAAGACGAAGGCACCGCTCAGCGGCAAACTACCGCTGAGCGGCACTCAGGAGGTTGCGGGAGTCACGCTGAGGGGCAAATGGCCGCTGAGGGGAAGAATTGTGACGCGCAACTACCGCTGAGCGGTAAATACCGCTGAGCGGTACTCTTTGGGCTTGGGCTTTTGTAATCTTTTGTAACTCTAAATTAGTATATAAGGGCTTGCACGTCCTTTAGTTTAGTATCTTTGGCAGAAACGAGGCAAACACTCTCTCTTCCACCCCTTTGAAGGAGGATCTTGGATGCTCAGGCTACCTCTTCACCTTTATTGGGTTTATTCTTTCACTCTTTCATTGTTATTCATCTAGGTTCACCATGACGATGGTGAACTAAACCTTGTATGTTTGTTGGGGAATCAATGTAATCTCTTGAAGCTCTCATATATGGATTTGTTGAGTACATCTTTGAATTAAGACATATGCTTTCTTTCATCATTAGTTAGGGTTTTTCCTCTTTGCTCAATGCTTGCATTGTTTAACTCATTCTAATGCATGATTATTGGTTTTGTCGATACGGACACGTACGGGGAAGTCTAGATCCGGGGAATTTCTCCCAATATTTTACTGACAACATTATATTGGTTGCCTTTAAGCTCCTGCTGTAATGAACTAATCATTAGGAATGCTAGGAATTGTATGAACTATTTGATTAGGGAGAAGCCATCTAGAATGGTACATTAGAGAGTGGCATTAACAATGATGATTTGAATGTTGAATTCCTAAAATATATGAGAGTGGATGAGATGAAATTGACCCCCAACAACATATTCATTTATATAATTCATTGAAAGTGTTTATCTTTTGTCTTTGCCATTGATCAATTCATGCATACATGTTTAAATTTTCGTCTTGCATAATATAATCCAATTATTTCGTCCTTAAGTCTTAGCTAATCAACAAACCACACAACTAAACTAGGCCGTGAGTCCTTTGGGAAGAACGATACTTGGTCTTACCAAGTTTTATTACTTGAACGATTCGGTCATACTTGCCGATTGTGAAACAAGTTTGTGACATCATATTTTGGTGCTTACAAATTTGTCCATCAAGTTTTTGGCGCCGTTGCCGGGGAATTGGGGATTGAACCCGAGTCCTAGCAACGGCTATTAAGTTTGGGTCATCACTTACAAACGAAATATTTAGAGTTCAATATGCAAGACAGAAAATAAACATGTATGCATGAAGTTTGATCAATGGCAAAGACCAAAAGATAAACACTTTCAATGAAATATATGAATGAATATGTTGTTGGGGGTCAATTTCATCTCATCCACTCTCATATATTTTAGGAATTCAACATTCAAATCACCATTGTTAATGCCACTCTCTAAAGTACCATTCTAGATGGCTTCTCCCTAATCACGAGTTCATACAATTCCTAGCATTCCTAATGATTAGTTCATGAGTGCAGGAGCTTAACGACAACCAATATAATATTGTCAGTATAATATTGGGAGAAATTCCCCGGATCTAGACTTCCCCGTACGTGTCCGTATCGACAAAACCAATAATCATGCATGGAATGAGTTAAACTATGCAAGCATTGAGCAAAGAGGAAAAACCCTAACTAATGATGAAAGAAAGCATAAGTCTTAATTAAAAGATGTAAGCAAAGATTCCATATATGAGAGCTTCAAGAGATTACATTGATTCCCCAACAAACATACAAGGTTTAGTTCACCATATTCATGGTGAACCTAGATGAACAATGAAAGAATGAAAGAATAAACCCAATAAAGGTGAAGAGGTAGCCTGAGCATCCAAGATCCTCCTTCAAAGGGGTGGAAGAGAGAGTGTTTGCCTCGTTTCTGCCAAAGATACCTAATTCTAGGACGTGAAAGTCCTTATATACTAGTCTAGAGTTACAAAAGATTACAAAAGCCCAAGCCCAAAAAGTGCCGCTCAGCGGTAAATACCGCTCAGCGGTGACTGCGCGTCACTTTTCTTCCCCTCAGCGGCCAGTTTGCCCCTCAGCGTGACTCCCGCAACCTCCTGAGTGCCGCTCAGCGGTAAAATGCCGCTGAGCGGTGCCTCCGACTTCTCTTTTTGCACTCTTTCTTGTCTTTTCTAATGTCATCTCTCTCCTTCTTCACTCTTTTCACTAAAATCACCTTAAAACTTGCACAAAAACACTTAAATCAAGCATAAACCTGTCCAGCTCTCATATTTATGAAAATATAGATAAAAGCATGATTTCAAGCTAGTTTTTAAGTCTAAAGGTTGCCTTTAGTATCACTTTTAAGCATGAAAATAACAGTTTTTCAACTGTTATCAGTCAGCAAGAGTTCTTCTAACATTGTTGTTCTCCATATTTTCTGTGCTATGAACAGAACCTTGTGGTGATGATTGTAAGAGAGTTTCTGGAGAAGGGAAAAGTTCTCTAGATGTTCGAATTCTTCTCCTCCGTCTACTCTCGTCTAGACCTTCAAGAAGAGGTTTTGTTGTTTTCTTGCTCCTTGTTCTAATTGCTTCCTGCATACACAAGAAAACAAAACCCTAGAAAATATTTGTTAGCACAAAAAGATATAGGAGAAGATAAAGATTCAGAAGACAAAATAAAATAAGATAGAATAAAATAAAATCAAATAAAATCTAATCTAATCAAATAAAATAAAATAAAATAAAATCTAATCTAATAAAATAAAATAAAATAAAATAAAATAAAATCTAACAAATCAAATCAAATAAAAACCGAAAAAATAAAACAGAAAAAATAAAAACAGAAATTCAAAATTAAAGTCAAAGATAATCAATAATCACACAAATTAACTAGTTCAACCACGAGTCCCCGGCAACGGCGCCAAAAACTTGATGGACAAATTTATGATCACCAAAATATGATGTCACAAACTTGTTTTACAATCGGCAAGTATGACCGAATCGTTCAAGTAATAAACTTGGTAAGACTAAGTATCGTTCTCCCAAAGGACTCACGGCCTAGTTTAGTTGTGTGGTTTGTTGATTAGCTAAGACTTAAGAACGAAATAATTGAGGTTTAATATGCAAAACAGAAAATAAACATGTATGCATGAGGTTTTGTTCAATGGCAAAAGCAAAAGACAAGCACTTTCAATGAAATATATATATGAATATGTTGTTGGGGGTCAATTTCATCTTATCCACTCTCATATATTTTAGGAATTCAACAATCAAATCATCATTGTTAATGCCACTCTCTAAATTACCCTGTCAAGAAGGGCCTATCCCTAATTACGAGTTCATACGATTCCTAGCATTCCTAATAATTAGTTCTTCTAGCACAGGAGCTTAACGACAACCAATATACTATTGGGAGTAATTCCCCGGATCTAGACTTCCCCGTACGTTCCCGTACCGACAAAATCAATAATCATGCATTGATTGAGTTAAACAAAGCAAGCCTTGAGCAAAGAGGAAAAACCCTAACTAATGATGAAAGAAAGCATAAGTCTTAGATTAAGATGCAAGCACAAATTCCATATATGAGAGCTTCAAAAGATTACATTGATTCCCCAACAAACATACAAGGTTTAGTTCACCATATTCATGGTGAACCTAGATGAACAATAATGAAAGAATGAAAGATAAAACCCTAGAAAGGTGAAGAGGTAGCCTGAGCATCCAAGATCCTCCTTCAAAGGGGTGGAAGAGAGAGTGTTTGCTTCGTCTTTGCCAAAGATACCAATCCTAAGACATCTAGGTCTTTAAATAGGACATAAAAATAATAGAAAATGGGTCTAGGCCCAAACAGATCATAAAATCGCATAAAACTGGCCCAAAACTCGTCTGGTTGACTTTTTTCGTATTTTGGTTTACTGTTGACTTTTCTGGTTGACTGGTTGACTTTTTTGGTTGACTGGTTGACTTTTCTGGTTGACTTTTTAGCACTCCAATCATTCGGTACTTCAATTCTTCTTTCAAATCATTCAATTAGCCTACAAAATAAAGGGAATCTTGCACAAAACCATTAAATTCACTTTAAACTCTGTTATTCACAAAACTAAAGCAAAAATATGAGTTCAAGCTAGTTTCTAAGTCTTAAAGGTTGCTTTTGGTATCAATTTTAAGCATAAAAATAACAGTTTTTCAACTGTTATCAGTAGGTTCTTGCATATGAAATTTATTGGGCAAAGATGAATCTTTGCTAGTTTAAGGTCGTTATAAAATCTTTAGTTTGTTGATCAAGGTTTTCAAGAAGCATATTGTGCCTCTTATATTAATATAAGACTTGTTGGGTTTTAGCTTGGAACAATTGGATTTTTCATGTAAAGGAAGCTACCTTATATGATCTAGTTAATGAATTTAATATAAAGTTCATTTTGTCATGAAAGTTTTAGTAGAAAAATGTTGTGTTGCATGGTTGAGCCTGAAGTTCTTTCGTTGCATGTGAGTATGAAGTCTTTTAGTTATACGTGAGTCTAAATTCCTTGGTTGAGGACGTGTCCTAAGTTCTTTTGTTGTATATAAGTTTGATGTTCCTTAGATGCTTGTTGAGTTTAAATTTTCTCCGTTGCATATGATGTTCTTAAGCTACCTATATAATATGGAGTTTATGTACTTCATATGAGTATGCCACTTTTTAAATACATGAGTCTTTCTTTTCTTTATTTTTAAAAGGAAACTAGATTTATTGTTGTGTCTAAAAGGAATAATTTTATAAATTGATATAGGAATGTGTTTGAAAGTTATAGGAATAACCTTATTTTAGAAAGATTACCCTTGTGTTGTTGTTTATGTGATGGTTTGCTATGAATCTATTAAATACATTAAGAATGAATTTGTAAACTTTGGAGTTGCATTTAAAGTGGTAAGAATAATAACATAGTTGTTGTTTATTTATTAGACAGATATGTTAGGTTTATCGAGGAGAGACACAACACCAATGAAATCTGAGTCCATCTAACCACCTGAGGCAATGAGTTAATAGGTCTTCATCCTTATGATGTTCTACTTTCTCATTTTTACCCAATGTGGGACTTAGACTCACATTTGGAATTCTAACAATCTCCTCCTTGAAGGGTGAGTCTCTTCTATATTGGTACACTCTCTCTTCAACAGAAGGGAGTATTTTTTCATATCGCTGATCTGGAAGGCTTGCTAAGAAGACTTGCTAGGAAGACTTTTGATACTAGGACCATTGTACTCGTCTAAGCTGATCACAAAAACGTTGTTAGGTTTATCAAGGAGGAGATTCACTAGGAAGACACAATACCAATGAGATCTGAGCTCAACCACATAAAGAATTGACACCATTCTCAACCTAAAACCTTAAGGTAATGGGTAAATGGGTTTTCATCCTTATATGACGCTCTACTTTCTCGTTTCTACCTAATGTGGGACTCACACTTGAAATTTTAACAAAATATATATGTGTAAATCTTGTTGTTAAGTTTGAATTGTTATACTTAATTCTTATGTTATTTGTGTTACAGAATGTATGTTGTCTCAAATAAACATTACTCTCTTGAATTGATAACTTTTTTTTATTAAAGTTATAAAATTATTATAAGTAGTCAATTGTCATCGTAAAAACTTACTAATTTTACTATTTAATCTATTTTTTAATTAACTTAGTTTTTTTTCCAACGAATTAGTAGTTTAATGACCTAATATTAAGAATATATATAATTTTTATTATTTTTATCATATAAAAAATTGTTTTGATGATTCTTTTTATGATTTTTTTTTTCATAAGTGCAGTTTTATCACCTTACATAGAGATATTTTGTTTACTATAATACAATAATTTAATGTCATTCTCATAAATCTTGTTTACACAATCCAACAAAGATTGGGTTAATTATTGTTAGTTTCATATTTTTCTTTTGGGTGATATCGTTAAATATAATATTCATCTGTGTATATGAAAGGAAATTATTTAGTAAAAAGACATTTGTAGTATTTTATAATTTAAAAAAAATGTTTTGTTAACTTTATCAGCTTTCTTTTATTAATGGTTGCAAAATTTATAAAAGCTTGAGAAATTTTATTTATGTGAAATGTGAAATATTTTATATAATTATTGTTATTTGGTATTCTGATTTGAAATTTATATTATTATAATTTTTTTAAAATATTTAACATTAAAGATACGATAGAATATATTTTTTTATGTTAAATATTTAATAATATTATATTTCTTTTGACGTGATTTTCATTTATTATAAAAAATAATTAAACGATATTGAAATAGAAAGAAAACGAATATGCACACGAATGTGAGGGTACTCACTCCTATAAAGACGATATATAGTGAAACAAAAGTCATATAATGAGCATAAAAATGGAGACTTATAATATGAGTTTTTTCTTGAAAATGGAAAGGAGAGTACCAATTTTTACCTTGAAAATAGAGATGTGTATAAATTTTTATCTTGAAATAAAGATGGGATGAAAAAAGTTGTTCTGTCCCATTGTCATCTCTAAACCTAATTGAAGTAATTATAACAAATTCAAATATAATTTAAAAAAATTAAAAAGAACAAAATTTAATCTAATTTAGTAAAAATAAAACTAAAATTTTATTTTATTGAATTTAGAATGGATTTTCAAAAATTTCTACTGGAGTATTACAATGCAACCAATTATACATTTATTTTGAATTCTTATTTATTTTCTATTCCTCACAATCTTAATAAATGACAATTTTATTAATAGTTTGGCTTATGAAGTTACACCTTGGATGATCAAAATGCAAGGGAGTGAATACCCGATTCTTCTCTTAGCTTCTCTTTGAGCTGCTCAACTTCTTTTTCAGGCAAAGTAACAGTCAGCATTCTCCCACTCCTCCCATCTTCTTCGTCTTGCAATCCCGGCAGCACCAAAACGACACCGTCATCACCCACCCCACCAACTCCACAATTCACCACAACCGGTTTCTCTCCGTTCAACAAAACCTCGTAAATACCATCTTCTTCCAAATCCACAAACGTCAATCTTGCTCCATAAACCACCAAATTCTCTTTCCCTTCCTTCTCTTCAACCAACTTCTCCACAACGCCATTCTCAACCCTTTTCTCCTCACCAATCAGCTTCGCCAAATCTGCCACGTCGGATTTTCCAACCGCCACGTCTGCTTCAACCACACTTATAACCACGTCATTGGCCGGAAAGTCATCCGAGCCACCGCCACGTGTCAAAACAGTCACTATCTTTGGCTCCGAGTCTCTGATGCGTGCCACGTGTTTCCACACCAGAGCCGATAGAATCTCGAAGTACGAGGTATCGTCGGCTTGGTTTTCGTCCCATGTGAGCATGGACGTTACCAGATGGTCAAGCTGGTTGGGAGTAACGTGGAAAGTGTGAGTAACCATCTTGGTGTCGTTTGTGGCGAGCCAAAGATCCTCTACGGTCGTGGCCATTTTAACGGAAATGGGAGTCCCATGATTCCCATTGTTCTGTGGTGGGGATGGAGTTGGTCTGTGATGTGGGACGTGAAGGGTTTTGGGTGGCGCGTGACCCGCGAGTATGCGACTCCACTTGGTGATGAAATTGAAAGCCGAAAAAGCATCTCCAAGAACATGGGACCAACTAAGCCCCACAGAAAGCCCTCCACATTTGAACCAAGTGAACTGCATGCAAAACAAAAAACATAATGACACATTAATAGTTAGTTGCATGTACCACATAAAATTCCAGGACTTATAAGGTCGACTTAATCGTAAAATTCAGAAGAAATATAAAAGAGATTGTAATTTTAATTCCCACCACTAACATTAAAAAATTATAAAATTAGTTTAATGAGTTAAAAAAAAAACTTAGACTATTAACATAATACTAATAATTAATTAACTATTATAAAAAAAACCATTGAATAATATGATTTTTTTTTTCATAACACACTATTAATTTAATCTTAATGTTCTATCTTTTCCTGCTGTGACTGGTCCATTGGTATCAACCAATGATTTGTCTGTGGGATTAATGAATGCATACCTAACCGTGGTCATTCGCGCACGAAGATTACGACACATAACACCTTTCGGATAAGAGCAAAAGCAAATGTGGAAAACGAAACCAGAAACCGCAACTGCATCTCATTGTGTTGGGAAAACTTTTTTATTCAGATCACGCAGAGTACTTAAGATAGTAAAGTAGGCAAACAAATCCGTATTATATGTTGTCAGATGTAATAATTAACATTCTTTATAAGGATATGAACCTCTACGGTATAAATATTTTTCATTTTAATATGATTTATTTCGTATACAAAGTAATTACAAAGATTTAAATCATCATCGCTGCTGTCTAAAAATCACACCTCTTACTTGTTTTAACTAATATTAATAATTATAGACAAATTTAAAACCACTTTATGCAACACGAAAACAAATATATAAATAAGGAGAAAAATGTTCATAGGTCTATTCGGTTGTTATACCATCGATAACATGTTCTTTAATAACCAGCTATCTTATTCCCCAACCCCACTCCAATTATATATATATATATATATATATATATATATATATATATATATATATATATATATATATATATATATATATCAAAATTGTAATCTTATATGTACAAAAATAGTTATTTCAATTAAAAAAAAATCATTTTTTAGCAGATCCTGATGTCGAAAACATTTATTATTTATTGCTATATTTGCTTTTTCTTTTATACTTTTTTCTCTGTTTTTTAAAGTATCATTTAAGATTATTTCTCAAGGAAATTAAGAAACACAATAATTTTTTCTATCTAAATAAACTTTTCCTTTTACTTCTTTTATTTGTACATCATAACTAATCATGTAAATAATCTAATTAAAATCAGGTGAAAAGTAAGATTGCAAATTAATAAAACATAAGCAATCGTACACAAAAATAGTTATTGTCGACAATTAATGAATATCATATTAAATAATTAATACTTTTAATAAATAATTATTTTATTTTCTAAACTAAGTTTTAACCAAGAAGTTGTATTTTGAAAAATATGTCTGAGTCAATTTTAACATTACATTAAGAAAAAGTAAGCTGATTAATTCAACTAAAATTAATCAAATACACCAATAAATTTTCTACACCTATTTTTCCATTAAATTAGACGACCTTACTTTTAATTCCCTTTCTTCAAAGTCACCCCAAAGTAATCCTTTCCTTTCATTATCCCAAAAGTTGAGTGAATTTAATATCTTTGATGAGATTCATGGCGAAACACAAGCCATTCATTAACTGGTGAAATTTCCATGAAGTTGTACAGTATATATCAACGATAAAAGGTCTTAAAAGCAAGCACCGCAACAGCACACTTTGTATCACACCCAAATAACATGCCCAAAATTAAGTAAAAAATAGGACTTTAGGTTGTTAATTATAGGCAACTCACAAAAAGAAAAAGCAACCAGTCCGTGAAATAAAAGTGTCACAAATCATAAAAAGAGTTGCTAAAGACATTCTCAACTCTCAGCAATAAATTAAAGCAATAACTGAAGACGAAAAATAAAAGTAAAAAAGAAATTACAATATAAAGATACCTTTTTTCATATTTTTTAATCAGCCTTAAATTTAATTATTATAATATTGAAAGGAGACCATCTTTCCTCATATAATAATTCCAAACAATAAAAAGTTAAGTTTTAAACCGTTTGAAACATATTTTGGTATAAATTTTGGTTATCTAATATATATATATATATATATATATATATATATATATATATATATATATATATATAAATTAAAAAGAAATTTAAGAAAGTGAATTATGGTGTACCTTAAGAAAGACCAAAGGGGAGAAAGCTAGGTCAGGACCAAGCACATGATTGGGGAGAAGAGCGTGATGAAGGGAGGAGCCGTTTTGATGGAACCATTCCCGAAGGGTGAGGTGGGAGTGAGACTCGGCGATGCGGACACCAGCGTCGTTGCACTTGATGAAGGGTCGACCCGACTCGGAGATGCGGATCCGACCCGAGAGATGAGTGACGTGGTCGAGAAGTGGGAACATGGGTTTCTTGAGGTCGTAGATGGAGAGTCCCTGAGCAGCGTGGTTGTCAAAGAAGTAGAGGGCTCTGATGTAGTGGAGCTTCAGGAGCAGGTCCATGGAGCTGAGGTGCCACTCAGTCTGTTCGTCGCCGCGTGGGGTTGCGGGCACCACCGTTGAGATCTTGGAGGTCGGAGGCTGGGTTTGTTCCATAAGGATGGTGGTTGTGATGAACAAAGAAGAAGAAGAAGAAGAAGAAGAAGAAGGTTTGTGTTGTGTTTGATGTGTGTGAAGATGCGGGTGTATATAATGGTGTTAAACTTGAGTTAGTTATTAGTTGATACAGATTGAGTTAAAGTGATGAGATAGGATCATTAATGAAGGCAACTGATGAATCAGCGAGAAGAAAGAGAAGGAACCACAAGAAACTAAATGCGCAGAGGTTTTGTGAACACAACGTGTAGGTTGGAAGTACTAGAATACCACTCTCGCATCAACCAAATTTATTTTATTGTTTTTTCTTAAATTCTTTCACAAGTCTGAAATAGTCATAAAAATTAAATTTTCGTATTTGTAAAAAAGAAAAAGAAAAAGTGAAAATAACGACGTGAAATGAGTGAAAAAAATTTTGAATATCAAAATACTATTGTCCTTGAAAAATTTTACCACACTTTTTTTATTCCATTTCTACTTTGATATTGTTTAATAAAAATTTGTGGTTGTGTTTGGTTTTGCATATGAAATGTTTTCGCATGCGTAAAAGAATGGATCTCTAATAAATTCGTTTGATTGTATCCACTTATTTACGGTGATTTAAAATTTCGAATTTAGATGAGAGATTATAAATTTATCACTACAAAAAAAAAAAGGCATTACCGAACACCATAATCCCTCGGAAATAGTCAGAAACGGTCGGAAAAAAACATTTACAGACGGCTTACCGACGGTCAAAGAGCCGTTGGTAAATCCCTTGTCGCTAACATTTATCGACGGCTTTTGCCCTTCGGTAATTACCGAGGGCCAAAAGCCTTTGGTATTACCGAGGGCCACAAGCCTTCGGTATTTACCGAGGGCCAAAAGTCTTCGGTATTTACCGAGGGACACTAACCTTCGGTAATTACCAAGGGCTCTGAGCCTTTGATAATTACCGAGAGCTGAAAGCCTTCGGTAATTACCTGAGATGGGTATTTACCGAGGGGCAAAAGCTTTCGATAAGTTGCAGGAAAAAATAACAGATTATTGTATTTCTTATGAAACCAACCACGTAAACCATGACTTAGATCAGTGACGTACAATCCCATATTACCCAATCCCCTGTACCCAATTGGGAACCCTTTTTACTAACCTGTCACTGTTTTCCGTTCCTCCTTTTCTTTCAAATTTTTGGTACTGTTTCACCCATTACATACATATATATTATGGAGCTGTGTCAGTGAAACATTGATGACAGGTTGGTGCAACCCATTTTATTATTGGTTTATTCACTATTAAACAATGATATTTATTGGTCTATTTATATGAATTTGGAGTTGGTGCAGCCCATTTAAGATAAATTCTTTTTCTTCCCTCCCAAAATGCTGTTATTGGTCACAGGTTTGATGGTAAGAAGTTGTTGGACAGAGACACATGAACGAAGATAATGTTTGTGGGGGACTCCTAAGTAACAAGCAGCGCCAGTCAATCACTTCTTTGCTTCACATTGCAGTCCCAAACTCAACTTACATTTCAAAAAGGTTAACATACGAACTCTTTCAAAAGGGGTGGTTCATCAAGAAATTAAACCGATATATGTAATGGTGACAGACAAATGAAAGTGATTGGTAGGGAGAAATAATTCAATTTCTTCTTTATCAATTAATTCAATTTCTTCTTTATCTATATTCACTAATTTATTTTCTATTAAAAAATATAAGGGTCTATTATATATAAAATTCCACAAATATGAGTTTCTTATTAATGATCACTAATCTGGATCTGCTCATCCTCTCACTATATTTTTTACACAACACACACACAACAACTTCATGTGTTTTCGTTTCCGGTGCTTGTTTTTTTCTGTTTACACAACAAAGTTTGGAGGCTTTGTACTTCTTTCATTCACTTATAATTTGGTTCAACTTTTGCTACATTATAGGATTACATAACTTCAATCATGTGCTTGAAGAATGGGTTCTTAGTGGGTTTGACTATTGATAAAGCAAAAGGCAGGATTTTGAGGTTTGACAGAATTAGCTCTGGGGATCAGTGGAAAGGAGTTGATGTTTTGATTTTCAATTCTTACCGTAGTTGGTCTCTGATAACAGTTGAAAAACTGTTATTTTCATGCTTAAAATTGACACTAAAAGCAACCTTTATACTTAGAAACTAGCTTGAAATCATGCTTTTATTCATATTTTCATAAATAAGAGAGCTGGACAGGTTTATGCTAGATTTCAGTGTTTTTGTGCAGGTTTTAAGGTGAATTCAGTGAAAGAAGTGAAGAAGGAAAGAGATGAAATCAGAAAAGACACCAAAAAGTGCAAAAGGAGAAGCCGTAAGTACCGCTCAGCGGCAGTTTACCGCTGAGCGGCACTCAGGAAGTCACGGGAGATCCGCTGAGGGGCAAAATGGCCGCTGAGGGGAAGAAACCAACTCACGCACTTACCGCTGAGCGGTACTTTTCCGCTAAGCGGCACACTTATGGGCTTGGGCCTAGATTTTCTGTAATTTTAGAATAGTATATAAGCTTTAGGATGTCCTAGGGTTTGTATCTTTGGCAGAAACGAAGCAAACACTCTCTCTTCCACCCCTTTGAAGGAGGATCTTGGATGCTCAAGCTACCTCTTCACCTTTCTAGGGTTTTATCCTTCATTCTTTCATTATTGTTCATCTAGGTTCACCATGAATATGGTGAACTAAACCTTGTATGTTTGTTGGGGAATCAATGTAATCTTTTGAAGCTCTCATATATGGAATTTGTGCTTACATCTTAATCTAAGACCTATGCTTTCTTTCATCATTAGTTAGGGTTTTTCCTCTTTGCTCAATGCTTGCTTTGTTTAACTCATTCAATGCATGATTATTGGTTTTGTCGATACGGGAACGTACGGGGAAGTCTAGATCCGGGGAATTACTCCCAATATTATATTGGTTGTCGTTAAGCTCCTGTGCTAAAAGAACTAATTATTAGGAATGCTAGGAATTGTATGAACTCGTAATTAGGGATAGGCCTTCTTGACAAGGTAATTTAGAGAGTGACATTAACAATGATGAATTGAATGTTGAATTCTTAAAATATATGAGAGTGGATAAGATGAAATTGATCCCCAACAACATATTCATCCATATATTTCATTGAAAGTGCTTGTATTTTGTTTTGGCATTGATCAACCTCATGCATACATGTTTATTTTCGTCTTTTGCATAGTAAAATCCAATTATTTTATTTTTAAGTCTTAGCTAATCAACAAATCATATAACTAAACTAGGCCGTGAGTCCTTTGGGAGAACGATACTTGGTCTTACCGAGTTTATTACTTGAAACGATTCGGTCATACTTGCCGATTGTTCAACAAGTTTGTGACATGATATTTTGGTGATCATAAATTTGTGCATCAGTCGCACACAGGACACTAAGCATAATGAAAATCCTTAGATTTGAGCTAATAATATTAAACGTGTTCCAACTACACAAAACAATCAAACCTTAGGTGGAATACTAATTCTGCACTACATATAGTCCATAGTTTTCTAGTTTCATACTAGACCATATATAAAGTGATTTGAACACAAATGAATGTTCAAGCAACTTTGTTTCATGATTATCATTGTCTTTAAACTTTAAAATGAGTTCAAAAAACCCTACCAACATATCCATGAATGCCTTTCTAACACACTAAACACAGTCACATTTTAATTTATAACATATAAAAAAATGCTAATAAAAACATAAATATGAACTTAGATGAGAAATTACAAAAAAATAATGACTATGTACAGTACACAAGTGTGGGAGTGGATGAAAGAGTAATTTGAGAAAGATGGAGGCCAAAATTACATAACATAGATTGATGCAACCAAAGTCCAAAAAAAAATTAGAAAGGGGGAAGTTGAAGGGGGCCACACCCATCAACTGTTTCACAAATTCACTCACAGAAGAAAAATAGACACATCCAAAATACCACCCTCTGTCAACCATGAGGCTTCACGTTTCTACCACTCATAATCGATGAGGCCCAAACTCTCATCAAACTCATTACTTTTCCCCTAACAATTATTATTATCTCAACCACATCTCCTTCTTTTACCAACAAAACCAGTGCTTTAGTATACACACTACCATACACATTTCCTCATAATTATTAGGATTATTATCAATATATATAATAACGTAAAAAAAAAACACCAACAAATCTTCTAATTAGCTAACACTTGATTCTCAAACAGAGGCTGTGCCACTAAAAGAACCCTCCTACAGACAATGCTTAACACCCCTCCATCCTTTTCTTTTTTGCCCTATTCTGGAAGCTTTTTCATGATTTCACATTGCAGCATTTGATTTAGTAAATATTTATAGTAAAAAACTTAGAATGACAGTCACATCAGGTCCTTTTAAGAGGATTCTGAAGGGAAAGCTTGTGGAATAATGGTGATGAGGAAAACTTTCTAGAAAAGTGTCTGAAAATATCATGGAAGGCTTTTCATCTATATGTATGATATAATTATAAGCTTTGAGGCTTTCGTAGTACATTCTTATATTATAAACTTGAACCAAATTTAATATTTAACATACTTTTGTAAGAAAAATATAAAGTGAATAATACCTCATTTGAATTTCAGAACCAACAACATACACCATGATACAATGAATCGGACAAATACTAATCAGAACAAGCTTTTGTGTGTTAGCAGACAACAATGAGAGTGCAGGACAGAAGGAAAAATATTGTACTCACAAGGTGGACAAGGCAATGACTGCATTTGACTCAAAAAAACATTAGTCTATTACCGTGGCAGTGCAGGCAAAGGCACCAAAAACTATTGGATGATGCATGAGTTGACTTGCTACTAGGAGTTATAGTTTGGACTGCTACCTACTGCTATATTATCAACCATTTACAATATATAACATTATGTGTACGTTGATTGGAAGCAAATGAAGGGGAGGTTACAGGTTCAAAGGTTCATAGTTGAAGTTTTGCGTACTTAGAGCACACACTTGCAGGCATTAGAAGCAAACGCAACTGTTACAACAATTGCCACTGTTGCTCAAGCTTCACCACCTCGTTTGCTTTTATTTTCCCTAAACTACGGTTAAGGTTATTTAAACCTTTTCACTGCCAACTAAATTCCTTGCCCCTCATTCCAATTAAAAACCAATCTTTCTCAATCAAACATCATACAATCAAGCCACAACAACATCAAACAATTCAACAACATTGAAACTCATAATGAATTTTTAAACGCCCAACTTACCTTAACCGAGATAGCCCTTGACGATGCAACCTTTGTACACCACCACGGCGACGCCCCACAACGGCCACTCCAACGAAGTCCGTCAACCGAGTTCCTTCAATCATATACTAACAAGTGAATGAAAAGTAGATGAAGGCAACAACACTCTCTACGCTTCACCAATATCAACATCACAGTGTGCATGAAGTTGTGTGGAACTTACCTCTACCAAGATACCGCTTGACGAGCACGACAGCGACGGAAGCCCACAATGGCCCCTCCGACAAAGTCCCTTAACCTCCACACCACCAGCCGTTAACGAACCAACCAACCTACCACGAACCCTAGCACAACACTCCCCAAACAACCACACAGCGTCAACCAAGTCTGACCAACGCACCACTCACCACCGTGATGGACCACCACCGGTGACTAACCGACAACCTGACGGAGCGTGAAGTAAGGGAGGGAAGTGTTTGCAGAGAGGGATGACACAGACAAACACGACGAAGCTCAAGTCAAATGAAATTGGGGATTGAATAACCCAATTTGGGACTTAAATTAATGTGGACGTTACCGACGGCTTAAAAGCCTTCGGTAATCACCTCAATACCGAAGGCTTCAAAGCCTTCGTTAAAATGCCGTTTGTAAATCACGCTTTTCCAGTAGTGTATTCACGAATATTAAAAAAAGTTTGTCATATCCATTCAAAGACTAAAATGTTCTTGTTTTTTATTTGAAATTATATTGTTGCCGTGAAAGATGTTAAAGTTTTGCATGAACAATGAAATTTTTGATGCAACACATTGGAGATTCTCCTAATGGATGAGAGTATTTCCCTAGGAGGGATAACAGGATAACTTCTTATTTTAAAACATCATCAATGTTATTGTTGGAAGGTAGGGGTAAAACACTAAATTGAGTATAAGCTTCAACCTTACACTTGTGTAAGAATATTGTGGTCCGTAGAGGAGAAGGACTTGTGTTTAGTTATTATGGTACAACTTGTTGAGGAAAAGGAGTTTTGTTAGGTTCTTGTGGTGTAGATTGTAAAGGAAGACAAAATAATAAAAAAATTATTCTTTTGTCGAGTTTGTTGTCATTTAGTCTTACTGAGCTGAGCTTGTCCTTTAACCTTGTCAAGCTGAGTTTGTCCTTTAGTCTTGTCAAGTTTGTTGTTGTTTGGTCTTGTCAACCTGAGCTTGTTATTTAGCCTTGCTTAGCTGAGCTTGTTGTTTAGCCTAGCCTAGCCGAGCTTATAATAATCTTTCCAAGCTCGTCTCCATGCCTGGCATTTAGTCTATTTCATTTTGTTACGTTTCAATTTATGGTGAAAAAGGCATCAATTTTGTGTTTGTCTAAATCAATTTTGTGTTGTTAAGGAAGATGATGGAATCAATTCTATGCTACCAAGGAAGATGATATAATCAATTTTTTGCTGCCTAGCAAGATGATGAAATCGATTATATGCTAGCAAGAAAGATGATGGAATCGATTATGTACATGTGGTTGTAGAGATGAAATAACATGGAATTGATTCCATGATATTATAAATGCAAATGGAATTTGGTTCTACTTGTATGTCGGGTATGATGGAATCAATTATAGTAGTTTAGAATCCATTATGTGGTAAAAAAAACTCCTAAGTCATCCTAAATGATTCTTAATTTTGTAAAATATTCAATGATCATCTCACTTTAGTTTATCAAAGATGTAGATAAGATCACATTGTGTATATCTATAGTCTTTAAATCTTTCTATATGTCAGCTGCCATATTTATCCATATAATGTCTTGTCTGATTGACATGTAAGTAGGATTAGCCTTAGAAGGTTGAACTTTAGATAAATTCCATCTTGCTCTTATCATTCAAGGTCATAGACCTCCTCCAAAATTGGTAGTTGTTGGAATTGATCTTAGGTGAAATAAGCACAACGATAAGATTCTCATTTGGATATAAGTATAGAAAAGTGTGTATAGGTTGTTCATATACCATGACTTAAGAGAAACAACCAGAGAAGTAGAAGAGAAAAGAAACAAGATAAAAAATAAAATAAAAGTGTGGAACAAAGCTCTTTTTAAGAAGAGTTGTGATATCATATTAGAATTGTATATAGAATCAAGACTAGAGATGAAATAAAAATTTTCTTCTATATTGATTAATTATCTCCATGAAAGAATAAGAGATATAAAAATAAAACTTGTGTATTAACTTTGTATGTCAAACAAAAACATTTATAAAGATATATATAATAGAGAAAATAAAACTGAAAAATAGAAAATATTTATCATCCTGAAAAACATAAAATGTCTATTAAACTTATTGTATGACCAACATAAAATAGAAGACTCCTTAATTGACCTATCTTCTCATCAACGAAAAACAAAATATTGGTAGACATTTGATGGATTGGTAGACATTGAATGAGTTAGACACTAAACGAGCTGATAAATGCTAAATCACATATTCTACCTATCATTTGACCACTCATATTGTTTGATAGATCAAGAGCTAAGCATAGAGATTTTTATCACCAAGTGGTGCTCATTGAACAATATTGGTTAAGTGATTACCTTCATTACACATCATCACTTGAGTCATATAGTGAACACTCAAGCAATGAAGCGTTTAGCTCAAGTGAGAGAGAGATTGAGATAATTTTCCCATTCGAAAGGGTTTCACTTTGTGTATGTGTTTGTATTTGCATATGTGTGTATGTATATGTGTCTACATGTTTGTATATGTCTTTTTGTGTGTGAGTGTTTGTTTTGTGTATATGTTGGTGTGCTTGTGTTTGTCTATGTGTGTGTGCTTATGTTAATCTATGCTTGTGTATATGTATGTGAGTGTCTTTGTGTTTCTTTTTATATGTGATGTGTCCATGTTTGTGTGTTTTATATTTATGTTTTTATGGGTGTGTGTCTCTTTATATCTACCAGTGTCTATATGTCTTTGTTTGTCTGTGTATGTATATGTTTGTGTGTGTTTAATAAGTGTGAGCCTTCTAAGATACATCGTCTGGTAATTGCACTGTACATAATGAATGTGGATAAGGATTTCAACATTATGAACAATATTTCAATTGATATTATTTATTGAAAATGTTGAAAAATATGTTCCTCTTGTTAAAATACAATAATGTAATTATCTATGGATTTTGTTGATATATGAGATAAGATATATAATATGTGTTATATATCATATACTTAATATTTAAATTTAAATTAGCTTACTAATATGTACTTTTGTAATATAATATTGTTGTTACCTGGTCCAATAGACATATTATAAAAAGTGTGACCCAATAACTAAATGTTTGTAGTTTAGTGTATTTATTATTTATCATTTTGTTACTATTTATTATAATGTTATTATACTCTTGAAGACTCGTATAGATCATATAAATGCAATTAGTATTTCATAATGAATATTCACTTCATAGACACTTACTTTCACCTTATTGTAAAAGATCCTAACTCTTTTTTTACTTAAGCATCGAATAGTCTTTTATAAGTAAATCTCTCTACTTTTAAGAGTAACAAAACTCTTTTTAAATAAAAGAAACAATCAAACTACCGTTAAAATCTCACTATCTATCTATGATCACACCCAAGATTTGAATAAAAACAAATAAATTTTTTAAATATAATATATACATTCACTAAATATATTTCTTGAAATGATATAATATATATATACTATATGTTAAAATTACAATATTAATCACTAGTATATGAAAATTAAATGAGACACTGTACTTTACCTATTAAATAAGTTACCGATGGAGAGGGGTGACAATAGATTCGAACAAATGTATGTACTTATCCGCTTTCCATTAAAAACACCTGCTTTATTATTTATTACGTACCTACTAAAATCTATCCGTTTGGCATTTTTTTCAAAGGCAGTATATTAATCACCTCAATAGTGAATTTATCCGTACCTATAACCTGTTGAAAGTATTTGAAAAAATAAACATAATTAATATAAATGAATTAAAATGCTTGCACTTACACCGGAGTGGTTTAAAAAAAAATGTATACTAAAATAAATACTAATAAGGGTGTGTTAGTGACATCATTATTTATTTTTCTAAGAATCATCGTGCTTTAGAACATGTTTGTTTCCATAGAAAACAGAACATGATATCTGCAAATAAAAGAAAATAAAAAACACATAAAACAAAAATAAATGAATATCAAGTTTAACTTTCCACACATAAATACAGCAGTTGGTGAAAAAAGTTATTGGTTATTTAAGTAAATATAACAATTTTTAGTATATTTGATTATATTTTTAATATATGTTTTCGTGGAACCGAAAGTATTTTGCAAAGTCTCCTTTTACTCAGCAAATATTTACTATTCGTACTCATCTTCCAAGTCTCCTTTGTCCTCAAACAAATGGTGGGATGAAGATTTTTCAATGTTTAAGTTAATACTTGGTCAAAAATTCTAGTCAAATTTGAATTAAATGTAAGAAGTGAAGTCAAAGTGCAATTAAAATAATATTTATAGATATAAAATTTGGATTAATGTAAAAAGTGAAGTCAAAGTACAATTAAAATAATATTTATAGACATATTTCGCTGACTAGGACCCCTTATCTAAATGAGCCATAGTTATGGGCCCATTAACCCATAGGCCCCCTGATCAAGTTATCTATGAGAAACTACACCTATTTTTGGCTAATTATCCAAATCGAGAATGCCTTCGATAGGCACAAGGAAATATCGACATGCGGTACCCTAAGTCAGCGAGCAACATGATTATCATGTTAGCAAAATGATGCAGATGAAATTTTGATGATGTCCAAATCAAGTCAAGACCAATCAAGAATCAAAATGATCTGAAGATTTGTATTGTGATGGAAAGCTTTTGTAATACTCTTAGAAATATGTATAGGACGTAGATCAGAAAAAGAAAAGTGTTTTGTAAAATTACTATAGTAAATCATTGCAACAAAACACTATAGTACTATTCACATGAATAGTAACACTATTCACGTGAATAGTGACGGTTAACGGTAAGAGTATCGCACTTAACACGGACGTTGGGGAAACTAGTCGTTGAAGAAACTAGCCGTTTATGGCCGTTGGACAAACTAGCCGTTTATGGCCGTTGGACAAACTAGCCGTTTATGGCCGTTGGAGAAACTAGCCGTTAAGTTTGTCTTTTAGTGAATGGAAGAGTCTTTGGATGAGTCTATAAATAGACTCTCATTTTCTCTCAAGATATACATAACAGAGACACAGAAACTCTTCCCTTGTGCTCAAATACTCAGAAATTCTTGAGACTTGTGTGTTCTTGTTCGGCTTGTGAAACTCTTGTCTGTGGAGCTGGTGAAGTGCTGCTACGGTGACAGAGGAAATAGCCGGTTCATCCTTGGTGTGTCTAAGGAGGTGTTCGGAAGAGAATCATCCTTCGTGAAGTATTCGGAGGAGGTGTTCATCCTTTGTGAAGACTCAAAGGAGGTGTAGTTTCATCTCTTGTGGTATCAAGAGAGGTGTTTTCTAAACTCTTACAAATTGTATCTTTGTGATTGTAGTTTGTAATTGTTTTGTGTTAGTGAAACTGTTTATCTTGTTTTGAGATAAGCGACTGGACGTAGGATTGGTAAGATCCGAACCAGGATAAAATCATCTGTGCAAATATCTCTCAACCTTACTCTATTTAATTGTTATTATTAATTGCTAAGTAAGTTTAAATTGAGTAGAAATTAAAAGGCACACGTTAGTATTAAAAACCCCTCTTGGTTTGTTATTCCGCGCTAACCCATCCGCTGCAGCCGCCCTGACAATTGGTATCAGAGCTTGCTTTGATAGTCATTCAAATGGCGGGATCGTTTCAAACATTCGCAGAGGGTGCTTCTATCAATAGACCACCACTATTCACAGGTGAAAATTACGCATTCTGGAAGGTTAGAATGCAAATTTTTATGGAATCTATTGATATAGATATTTGGGATGCTGTTGCATTTGGTCCTTTTGTTCCAACTAACATTATGCAGGAACCAAAGTCCCGTGACCAATGGACCATTGAAGAAAAGAGAAGATCTCAGAATGATGTAAAAGCCCGGCATATCATTGCGTCAGCGTTGACTGTTGATGAGTTCTACAGGATCTCTGTCTGTAAAAACGCTAAAGAAATGTGGGAAACTTTAAGAGTAACTCATGAAGGCAGAGATGAAATCGGGTGTGCTAAAACGAATACTTTAATCATGGAAGAGAATAATTCAAGCTCTTCATCAAGCACAACATCAAGTATGGGTGATTCTGATGAGCAAGCATACATCTGTTTAGTAGTGAACGACGACACTGGAAGCCAAGTAAGTACCTCTAGCGATTCTGATGATTCTGATCATATTGATGAAGATGAATTACATGAAATTTATAGAGAATTATTGATAGAATCAGAAAAACTAGATCTTGCTCATAAGAAATTGAAAAAGGATTTTAAAGAATTACAAAAGAAATATGAAAAATCCTTAGAAGAAATAGAAACTTTAAATAGTAAAATTTCAAATGTAGAAAATGATACAAATATATCTGCTGAGTGTAAATTTTGTGATAAACATAAATTGAAAGTTGATAACGTTGAAAAATCAATAGCAGATGAAAATAAAGAATTAAAATCAAATTTTAAAAATATTTTTGAAGAAAATAAAATTTTGAAAAATAAAATTTTATTTTATGAAAAAGGTAAATATACTAGTAGTGATGAATGTGCATCTTGTGTTAATTATAAGAAACTACTAGATGAAACAACCTCAGGAGAATGTAGTAAAAATAATGAAAATAAGGTTGTTAAAAATAAGTATGTTCCTAGAATTAAAAATAAACATAATCATAGAACCCGTAGAACTTGGGTAGAAAAAGGAACAACTTATAGGAACACAAATGTTGTATCCTGCTTTTATTGTATGAAAAAGGGTCATACATCTAACAAATGTAAAATTAAGCATTATGGTGTTCCAAGTGGTAGATATGTTTGGGTTATAAAATGATTTCAAATTTTCAATCTAACCCAAAGGACCCAAACAAAATTGTTGGGTACAAATGTTTTTTAAAATTTCTTTAAAACAAAATTTAAGAAAATTTTTTTTAAGACCGATAAAACTATTTTTTTTTGGATATCCTCTAATATATAAAGTATATATAGTTTTAAATCGGAAAAACTTTTATGTGAGCATGTTGTCTTTGATGAAATTGTAGACCTTGAGGCAAAACCTCTTGAGTCAGTTGAATTACATGCAGGCAACGACGAAGATTTGTAGAAGACAACAAATGAAGCAAAGAATGATGACAATCCTCAAGATGAAGATCTCAACAATGTTTTATAAGCTCTTTCTCCTAAAAATATTTGCTTTAAATATCCTATTGTGCATGTTTGAATGAATCTTTAAATTTGAAATATTTTTAGCTCATATGCATACATGCTTTTATTAAGGGGGAGTATTATCTTAGGGTGAGAACATTCAACACAACTTTTTAATTATGATCAAAAAGGGGGAGAAAATGCTTAAAACTTATTAAAGCTTATTTGCTTATTTAGCTTACTTGTGTTTATTCACTAATGCACTCTTTCTTCCATAAGTTGTGTTTTAAATACAGATTATTACCAAAAGCTTTAAATCAAGAAGTTTTTGATCATCATCAAAAAGGGGGAGATTGTTAGCAAAATGATGCAGATGAAATTTTGATGATGTCCAAATCAAGTCAAGACCAATCAAGAATCAAAATGATCTGAAGATTTGTATTGTGATGGAAAGCTTTTGTAATACTCTTAGAAATATGTATAGGACGTAGATCAGAAAAAGAAAAGTGTTTTGTAAAATTACTATA
Source organism: Vigna nakashimae (assembly GCA_034642375.1). Classification (NCBI taxonomy): domain Eukaryota; kingdom Viridiplantae; phylum Streptophyta; class Magnoliopsida; order Fabales; family Fabaceae; genus Vigna; species Vigna nakashimae. Next base: position 19,909,399 of record CM067760.1, on the reverse strand, counting down.
GTAAATCATTGCAACAAAACACTATAGTACTATTCACATGAATAGTAACACTATTCACGTGAATAGTGACGGTTAACGGTAAGAGTATCGCACTTAACACGGACGTTGGGGAAACTAGTCGTTGAAGAAACTAGCCGTTTATGGCCGTTGGACAAACTAGCCGTTTATGGCCGTTGGACAAACTAGCCGTTTATGGCCGTTGGAGAAACTAGCCGTTAAGTTTGTCTTTTAGTGAATGGAAGAGTCTTTGGATGAGTCTATAAATAGACTCTCATTTTCTCTCAAGATATACATAACAGAGACACAGAAACTCTTCCCTTGTGCTCAAATACTCAGAAATTCTTGAGACTTGTGTGTTCTTGTTCGGCTTGTGAAACTCTTGTCTGTGGAGCTGGTGAAGTGCTGCTACGGTGACAGAGGAAATAGCCGGTTCATCCTTGGTGTGTCTAAGGAGGTGTTCGGAAGAGAATCATCCTTCGTGAAGTATTCGGAGGAGGTGTTCATCCTTTGTGAAGACTCAAAGGAGGTGTAGTTTCATCTCTTGTGGTATCAAGAGAGGTGTTTTCTAAACTCTTACAAATTGTATCTTTGTGATTGTAGTTTGTAATTGTTTTGTGTTAGTGAAACTGTTTATCTTGTTTTGAGATAAGCGACTGGACGTAGGATTGGTAAGATCCGAACCAGGATAAAATCATCTGTGCAAATATCTCTCAACCTTACTCTATTTAATTGTTATTATTAATTGCTAAGTAAGTTTAAATTGAGTAGAAATTAAAAGGCACACGTTAGTATTAAAAACCCCTCTTGGTTTGTTATTCCGCGCTAACCCATCCGCTGCAGCCGCCCTGACATATCAAAGTAGATGCAGGCTTCAATATAGGAAACATAGTACCCATTACGCTATAATCGACACCGGTAGTGATCGTTGAATTTTCTCCTTTAGAGGTACCATTCTCGGTATCTGGCTAGGTGATGTAGTGGTCGTCTTATATTAGTCACATGTTATCTAATACTAGGTACCCTATAAACGGTATCATATCATTGTCTTAGGTAACTCATTTAAAGGTTGTCGTTAGCAGGGCGAAGGGGTCATCAACCACATATAGTACACCAGTTCCTTAGTCTTTTCATGTCTTGAAGGCATGTAAGGAATGTTAGAGTTTGGTTTGTAGTTGAAGTGAGATGTGAATGTTCGATAGTTAGAATATGTGATTTTGCGAAAGAATTTTGCAAAAGAAATTTGTTTTCTTTGGCCATAACCTTACAAGTATAGTAGCCCACAATCTTGAGAAGCGTAGCGATGGAGAGATTTGAATGATGTGTTGTCAAATATGAGGAGATGTGACTGATGATAGTATGTGTGGTGCTGAAACTAAAACAATGACTTGGTAAGAGTTATGAAGGTTCAAGAATGAAATGTTACCTTGGAGGGGAAAAAAGATTATTGAATTCAAAGAGTTACCTTGAACGCAGCGTTTTATGGACTGATTTGTGATGGGTTTAACCCATTATGCCAAAAGATGAATCGTCACCACCACATTATGAATAAGGATAAGGCAATTTTCCATCAAGTTATTTGAGAGCTTTACTGTTGTTCGTGACTGCGAGAGAGGTGTATTGCTATTGAAGTGTGAAGTAGTCGTCTATCACGAAAGGTTAAAAATGTTTTTAGTCTTTATACTTACATGAAAAATTGAAATTTATCTTTTATAAAAAAATTCATTCCTATACTATACATGAAATATGCCCTTCATATAATTTAAAAAAAAAATACTTGTTACTATGAGCTCATAGCCGACCGAACAGTAAAGGTCCGATGTTACCTCTCAGGTCAATGAACCAATCAGTAAAAAGAGTGTTAAGGTAATCAATAGTAATAACTGTATGAAAGTTAATGAAATAATTATCATTTATTGACAATTAATATTGTCCTTCATTGGTGCTTAATGAGTCAAACCTAACGATAAGCTCATTATAATTTATAAATATTTGTTTGCAAAGGAGACAGGTAAGTTGAACTTGAACGTCAACTGAAACTTAGAGCTCTGATAACTAAATCTTGATTACAAGATTACTACGCGAGGTCACTGACTTGAGCGTCAGAGTGTACTTTGCAGGCACCCTCCCCCGCGGCTTGGACAAGAAGAAGAGAGAAGACAACACATCGGAACAGGCAACTTTGAATATTTTGGATTAGGGTTCTAAACCCTGCCGAAACATTTTGGCGCCCACCGTGGGGCCGAGCTATCATTCCTACTATAGCCGCAACAACCCCGTGAGTGATGCTTCAAAAGAACGCTAACTTATCAACCCTTTCCGTTTGGCTCCCTTTACCCAACCTCGCTAGCTAAGGCGTTCGGCTACTGAGTCAAGCCTGTTCGGCCGAAAGGCCACTCAAGTGATGTGATCGATTTTTCGGATTAAACCATTCGGTCGTTTCATGGTCCCAGCGTCCAGCCTCAGCTCTCGGCCATTCGACCGCGAAATCACAGCCGTTCGGCCTCGGCGTGAACACCTTAAGGCCTCAGCCGTTCGCCATCCACCTTTTGGGCATCAAACGTTCGGTCTCAACAGGGCCTCCTAAGGCCTAAGTCGTTTGGCCTCAGCGTGGACACCTTAAGGTCTCAGCCGTTCGACATCCACCTTTTGGGTATCAGAAGTTCGGTCTTAATAGGGCCTCCTAAGGCCTAAGCCGTTCAGCCTCGGCGTGGACACCTTAAGGCCTTAGCTATTCGACATCCACTTTTCGGGCATCCGACATTCGGTCTCAACAGGGCCTCCTAAGGCCTAAGCCGTTCGGCCTCGGCGTGGACACCTTAAGGCCTTAGCCGTTCGGCCATGATGATTCGGCTTCGCGGCCTCGCTTCTTTAACCATTCGATTCCTCGCCTTGTTCGTTTGGTCGTTAGGCCTCATCTTGGCCTCTAAAGGCCTTACCCGTCCGGCCTCCTCGGCTTCTGATGGCCTTAAACGTTCGGCCTCAACTCAATCCTAGCTTCTCGGCCTGACGAGATCTATCGTTTGGCCCTCTGTCATTCAGGATTCGACTGTTCGGCCTCAAGCTATTAGCAAAATTGGTGCTCAACTATTCGGCCGGTCGGTCTTCAAGGTAAGTCTTAGACCTCAACCATCCGGCCATAAGGCCTTAGCTACTTAACCAAGTATGGCATCCAGCTTTCGGCCCTTCGACCTCGACCTCTCAGCCGGTCAGCCTCAACCTATCGGCAGATCAACCTTACGATGGCCTCAGGTGCTCTCAAATTTGGCCTTATAGGTACTCTGCCGACCATTCAGTCTCTAACACCCGACCTCGTCAACACAATAAATCGGTCTCGACCGTTCTGCCGATTGGCCTCGCTCGCACGGCCATTCAGTCTTCACCATTCGATCGCTCGGCCTGGTAGGTTCTGTCATTAAGCCCAAGCTTTTGTGATTGGCCATTCGGATTGAGCCGCTCGACCATACCTTGGTCTTATGTAATTCCATAATCTAGCCTTGCAGGCACTTAGCCAAATTTGGCATCAAATTTTCAGGCTTTGTAGATATTCAACCAACAATTCGGCCTCCAAAGGCTTCAACTTCTCGACCAATTCTAGTCTTAGGGACTCAGCCTCTAGGGGCATCTACTGTTTGGCCATACTAATTAGGATTCAGGGACAAACATAGTCCAATGGCGCACCCCCCATTTTCTTGGATTTGAAGGAATATTCAGGTATTGGCCATTTATCTTGAGTCTACATTCGAAAAGGCTCATCATATTGGTGTCGTCGCTGAAGTCATGGGCAGGTTTAGCTAACCAGGTTCTTGAGCAAACTCGTCCGCGGAAAACTCGTCGGTTGCATGGTGGACACCCACGCGAGACTGCCAAGCAGATCGCCCAGTCATTCTCCTCTTCGGGAAGGTCGCCCCTTCTGCTACCAAAACCTAGCGGATCTATCTCCTCAATGATGACCACCGCGTGACCAGTTTCCGCTATCAATGAAACTATCACCCCTTCACCAGCATCCTCGCATTCGATGGCTCGTTCGTGTCTTCCTGCACGACTAAGAATACACTCATTAAAACCTTCAATCTAATCTTACCCACCGACGACCCCTTCGCAGTGGTCCGTGCCCTCATGGGAAGTGTTGATAGGTCCCATCGCAAAGCCCACAACCTCATCACTCACGACCAGTGCCTAGTTGGCATCCGCTTAACCCTAAAAAAGGGCCTCGTAGCCACTTAGGATGAGCGCCGCAATAGCCACTGAGTGTGATGATGAGGTGCCCGAGATCCTTGCCCACGCACCCTTCACTTGAAAAAATGCTTGATCCAGTAACAGTCATAGCGTATGATCACATCTTTGAAAGTGTCCATGAGCATTACAACAGTGACCATGAATCAGGCAACATTCGGTCCTTACCGATAAACTTTAAAGCATCAAAACAAGTGTTAGAATACAGTTGAATACCGAAACAAAACAGGCACCTCAACTCAACTCTTATTTAGCTAGGTCGTCATATGGTCGTCATCCACATCTTCTATTGTTCTTTTATGTAGGTCATAAGACTCTAAAGCAGTTACATCAACATCAAGATCGAACGGTCTCACTCGCTCGGTCGTCTGGCCTCAACATTTTGACCGAGCGGTCACGTCTATATTCATGATATTATCTTGCAGGTCATAAGACTCTAAAGCAGAGTCATCAAGACCGAATGGTCTAACTCGCTCGGTCGTCTGGCCTCAACTCAAACTAAAATTTCAACTACATTTTTCTGACCGTTCAAAATTCTAGTGTTGTTTTTCTTTGGTGCAAATAAAAGGACTCTGTATACAAACTACTTGGCCAACTTTGAACAACCGATCGGTAGGGAACATTTTTCAACTCGGTGAGGCAGACTCTTCGTGAGCTCTCACCTTTGTCTTAGGGCACGCTCCTAGTGAACTCCTAAGACCTAAACAGAACAGGTGAGGCAGATTTCTTTTGTGAACTCTCACCTTGGTCTTAGGGCACGCTCCTAGTGAACTCCTAAGACCTAAACCGAGCAAGTGAGACATATTTCTTTCGTGAACTCTCATCTTGGTCTTAGGGCACGCTCCTAATGAACTCCTAAGACCTAAACCGAGCAAGTGAGACAAATTTCTTTTATGAACTCTTACCTTGGTCTTAGGGCACACTCCTAGTGAACTCCTAAGACCTAAACCAAGCAGGTGAGACAAATTTCTTTCGTGAACTCTCACCTTGGTCTTAGGGCACTGATGCACAAATTTATGATCACCAAAATATGATGTCACAAACTTGTTTTACAATCGGCAAGTATGACCGAATCGTTCAAGTAATAAACTTGGTAAGACCAAGTATCGTTCTCCCAAAGGACTCACGACCTAGTTTAGTTATGTGATTCTTTGATTAGCTAAGACTTAAGGACGAAATAATTGGATTGTATTATGCAAAAGACAAAAATAAACATGTATGCATGAGGTTTTGATCAATGGCAAAAGCAAAAGACAAATACTTTCAATGAAATATATGGATGAATATGTTGTTGGGGGTCAATTTCATCTCATCCACTCTCATATATTTTAGGAATTCAACATTCAAATCATCATTGTTAATGCCACTCTCTAAATTACCTTGTCAAGAAGGCCTATCCCTAATTACGAGTTCATACGATTCCTAGCATTCCTAATAATTAGTTCTCTTAGCACAGGAGCTTAACGACAACCAATATAATATTGGGAGAGATTCCCCGGATCTAGACTTCTCCGTACGTTCCCGTATCGACAAAATCAATAATCATGCATTGAATGAGTTAAACAAAGCAAGCATTAAGCAAAGAGGAAAAACCCTAACTAATGATGAAAAAAAGCATAAATCTTAGATTAAGATGCAAGCATAAATTCCATATATGAGAGCTTCAAAAGATTACATTGATTCCCCAACAAACATACAAGGTTTAGTTCACCATATTCATGGTGAACCTAGATGAACAATAATGAAAGAATGAAGGATAAAACCCTAGAAAGGTGAAGAGGTAGCCTGAGCATCCAAGATCCTCCTTCAAAGGGGTGGAAGAGAGAGTGTTTGCTTCGTTTCTGCCAAAGATACAAACCCTAGGACGTCCTAAAGCTTATATACTATTCTAAAATTACAGAAAATATAGGCCCAAGCCCATAAGTGTGCCGCTCAGCGGTAAAGTATCGCTCAGTGGTGAGTGCGTGAGTCGTTTCTTCCCCTCAATGGCCATTTTGCCCCTCAGCGGACCTCCCGTAAGCTCCTGAGTGCCGCTCAGCGGTAAACTGCCGATGAGCGGTGACTTCGGCTTCTCCTTTTGCACTTTTTGATGTCTTTTTTGATTCCATCTCTCTCCTTCTTCACTTCTTTCACTAAATTCACCTTAAAACCTGCATAAAAACACTGAAATCAAGCATAAACCTGTCCAGCTCTCTTATTTGTGAAAATATGAATAAAAGCATGATTTCAAGCTAGTTTCTAAGTATAAAGGTTGCTTTTAGTATCAATTTTAAGCATGAAAATAACAGTTTTTCACTTGTTATCGGGCACGCTCCTAGTGAACTCCTAAGACCTAAACCGAGCAGGTGAGGCAGATTTCTTTCGTGAAATCTCACCTTGGTCTTAGGGCACACTCCTAGTGAACTCCTAAGACCTAAACCGAGCGGTGAGGCAGATTTCTTTTGTGAACTCTCACCTTGGTCTTAGGGCATGCTCCTAGTGAACTCCTAAGACGTAAATCAAGCGGCAAAACAAGCTCTTTCGTGAACTCGCGCCTTGGTCTGGCAACACTTCAAAGGAACTCTTAGCGCAAAACCCGCTCGGACGATAAAGAACACATGCTAGTATGAATTGAAACTCAGGTAAAATCCTCTACCGATCGATATAACTTTATAAACCCAACGCAATATCAAAAATTTTGCTAGGGCTTGGGAGGATTATGTTATTATGGGCTCATAGCCGACCGAGCGATAAAGGTGTAGAAGAGTCGGCTGACCGATGATACCTCTCAGGTCAATGAACCGATCGGTAAAAAGAGCCGTTAAGGTAATCAATAGTAATAACTATCGAGGAGTTAATGAAATAATTGTCATTTATTGACAATTAATATTGTCATTCATTGGTGGTTAATGAGTTAGACCTAACGGTAAGCTCATTATAATTTATAAATATTTGTTTGGCAGAGGAGACAGGTAAGTTGAACTTGAACTTGAACTGAAACTTAGAGCTCTGATAACTAAATCTTGATTACAAGATTACTACGCGAGGTCATTGACTTAAGCGTTAGAGTGTCTTTTGCAGGCACCCTCCCCCACGGCTTGGACAAGAAGAAAAGAGAAGACAACACATCAGAACAGACAACTTTGAATGTTTTGGATTAGGATTCTAAACCCTGCCAAAACAATACTTAATATAAAGTTTATTTAAGTTTGTGTTTGGTTGCTGAGTTTGAACTCTGCTTCATGTTTTGATTGTGAAAAATTAAAGTAAGTAGTTATAAAGTTAAAAATTAAAATTATGTGTATGTGAGAATATTAAGTGATGATAAAGCTATATGTCTGTCTTAGAACCTGCTCTTCTCCTGTCTCGCTCTCTCACGCTCAATAGGATCATCGGGCGTTTTTTCTGTTTGCAGTTAACTACTATTTTGCATGTTCGATTTTCGTTTTTCTATTTGTATATAAAGACTTTGTGCCACTACGTGTAACAAGCTTTTGAATATTTTTCCAATAAGATCTTTCCCTTCTCTGTTTCCTCTCATCATCACTGCGATTTTGTGCTTTCCTTTTTTGCCACGTTTTTTGAGTTTAGAGAAAATAAATGTACTCATAATAACAATTAATCTTCTAACTATATGTAGGGTGATATAATTTATTTCACATTATGGACAGCTCAAAAGAATAGTTCTTCTAACTATATGTAGGGTGATATAATTTATGACATGGTGTTTTCAATATAATGCAAAAACGATGCTATATATTTTCTTTATCAAACTTTTTGAATGAGTAGTTACTAATAAAGTTTGATCTGTTGTTTTCTTTTTTAGAAAAAAGTATAACTGAATTCAGCTAACAATGAGGTGACATAAAGTCTTCCAAACATTTATATTAAAATATAAAGTAATATGATACAAATAGCACATTTTGTCTCACTCTCCCCACTTAGAAGAATTATCATGTATACACAATAGCTTTGTTTATGGCTTTTATATAATTGATGTTTTTGAGTCTTCAAATTTAAAATTAAATAATAAAAACATGTAATCATATGTGACATAAAAATTGATCCAAATGAAGGACAAAGAGTGGATAGATCACATAATAATTTCTCTCCCTCTTTGGTTATATAATTTTCAAAACCATTACTCTTTCGAAAAAATTTAAGATGTTTTTTTTATTTATATATTTTTAACCTATCATATCTTTCAATCTATTATTGGTAACTACTTTAATTGAGTTTAAATTTTTTTATAAAATTATAATTGTTACAAATAATTTTGGTTTGTTGTATAGCTTTTGTTATTAGAAATCTAAATTGCAATTTATATGTATCATTTCAATTTTTATAACATTCAATTACGATGAAATTTGTTACACTTTCAATATTACAAAACAATCAACTCAAAGAAATAGTTATAAGATGCTATTACATATATCTATATATAACTTATAATAACAAAATATATACAAGATTCTACACAACTATGAGATATTACACTGAACCAAAAATATAATGAGGTCTTTAAAAAATGAATGAAACTTAAAATGAAACGTTCTACTCTATACCTCAACTTCATCTCTTCTTAGTACATGCTCATAAAAGATATCCCCTAAGCTCACACTATTAAAGTGATCATTGCAAAAGAGAAAACAAATATACACAAATAGACAAAGGTGAAAGGGTAAGCTACTATTATCAAACAAATTCAAGTCATGTAATTATAATTCAGTATACAACACATTTTACTTTCAAAATAAATAATCTAAGCATACAAATGGTTATAGACTTGATCATCCAGATACATGTAATATAGTCAAGTAGTATTCAAGAAAGTAGATAAGGTTAAAGTAACCTTGAGTCGTCTCCCAATGAATACATAATTGCTTTTCAATATTTGAATCTTATGAATGCTATGCAATGCTAAAAAATGAAAGTGAGAAACTATGCTAATGAAATTAAAGAGTGAATAACAAAGAGGAAACTTAAAAACAATTATGATGAAAATAGGCTAATTCCACTACTTTTCCAAGATAGATTCATCATCGTTTATCAACATTTAATTGTTCAATTGATTATTGTTTAAGCTTCAAATTAATTAAAGTACATTCTTAATTAATTTAAGGGCCATCATGCAGTTAACTAAAGTAGATTCTCAATCAAATGCAAGACATTTTTAGATTATTCACAATAAATTCAACCAAAATACATTCTCAATCAAATTCTATTGTGTTTAATCATGTCTATTCTTAAATCTCCTAACCAAATTAAAAACTAATTAATCAAAGTAAATTCTCAATTAATTATAGTTGAAATTCTTACCACCAATCAAAGTACATTATCAATTGATAGCAAAAACTAGTTTAATCATATGAAAGTTCCTAAATTTAATCAAAGTAGATTCTCAACCAAACCTAGAAACCCTTGAACTCATATGATCAATATGCATGTAGATTCAAACACCTTATTATGCAAAAACCATTGCTTTTAATATGATTAAGAGATGAAAGACGTAGAAGAAGAATAACTCAAATCAATAATCAAAAGAAACAATTGCATTAATTCAACTTAACCTCAGAATCCATAATGAAATTACAGTGGAATAGCCCTAGGAGCTTAGCCCTTCATTAATGGAGTGAAACACATGATGGAATAAAAGTGAGAGGAGTGGTGGATGCTTGCCTCTAGTGGAGGAGTCTGAGAATGAATGAAGTGTGTTTTCTGCCTCCCTCAAGTCTCTTTATATAGGACTTGATTGAGCTTAGACTCTGAATATTCTGTTGATAAGATCTTTCATCTTATATCTTATATCTTTCAAATATTCATTAGATTAAATCAGTTTTAAAGAATATTTGATAGATATTAACTTAATTATCTTTAAAATATCAATTGAATCATATATGAAATTCCATTCACGTCCCTCCTTAATTTTCCAAAATCGCAGAAAAGCCCCTGAGAGTTTCTGTAACTCCACTTTAATTTCTCAAAATTGCACCAGAACCCCTGTTTGACCAGTTTTGACTAGAGGAGTCGCACCTAATGAAATCTTGACACGTGTCAGTCCCTTCCCCACCCAAAATTAGGGTTTCAGATTAGGGAAAAGGGAGAAAAACTTGTCCTTTGCTCATGCGCCGCTGTGGAGAGGATGAGGCGCTCAACTCTCATTTTTGCTACAGGTATGTTGAAGATGAACTGCGCGAGGGAGATGATGAATCTCAAACTAGGTTTCCTGACTAGACTTGACATTCCACCATGGTTACTGTGTGGTGGCAACGGCCTTGCAGCATTGTGGCAATTTGCGTTTGGGTTTTTTCTGATTGCAGGTTGTGCGAAAGAAAGAGAGAGCTCTTGCGATAGCTAGTGCGAGATTGATGGTGGAAGGTTGCGCGACAGAGGTGAGAACGCGAGAAAGCCTAGGTCTCCATGATGCTATGCGGCGGTGCTTGAATTTGGTTCTGGGTTTTGATATTACAGGTTCGCATTGGCTTTGTGTGTGGATGAATCTCGCGATGGAGGTGAATGACGCTCAGCGCCCCAAGAAGGGCGTCCAGGCGTGAAACGTTACTTGAAGATTGATGCTCAACATCCCTGAAAGGACGCTTAGGTGTGACTGTGAGACTTGATAACAGTTGAAAAACTGTTATTTTCATGCTTAAAATTGATATTAAAAGCAACCTTTAACACTTAGAAACTAGCTTGAAATCATGCTTTTGATCATATTTTTAGAAATAAGAGAGATCGACAGGTTTATGCTTGATTCCAGTGCTTTATGCAGGTTTTAAGGTGAATTTAGTGAAAGAAGTGAAGAAGAATAAAGATGGAATCAGAAAAGACATAGAAAAGTGCAAAAGGAGAAGTCGCAACTACCGCTGAGCGGCGCCGCTGAGCGGCACTTAGGAAACAACGTTGGCTCCGCTGAGGGGTGAAAATGCCGCTAAGGGGAAGAAACAACTCACGCACTTACCGCTGAGCGGTAGTTTACCGCTGAGCGACACTATTTTAGGCTTGGGCCTAATTTTCTATATATTTTAGAATAGTATATAAGCTTTAGGACGTCCTAGGGTTTGTATCTTTTGCTGGGAGGAAGCAGAAACACACTTTTCACCCCTTGGGGGTAGATTGGGAGATGGTGACGGCTCTCCTCTTTTATTTCTAGGGTTTTTCTATCTCTTTCTTTCTTCCATTATTATTCATCTAGTTTATGGTGAACTAAACCTTGATTGTTGTTGGGGAATCAATGTAGTCTTGTGAAACTCTCATATATGGAATTTATGTTTTAACATCTTATTTTAAGATACATGCTTTCTTTCATCATTAGTTAGGGTTTTTCCTTTTTGCTTAAAGCTTGCATTGTTTAACTCATTCAATGCCATGATTATTGATTTTGTCGATATGGAAACGTACGGGGAAATCTAGATTGGGGGATTTCTCCCAATAGCATATTGCCTAGACATAGGAATATGAGGGTTGGTTGTCGTTAAGCTTCTGTGCTTCAGAATTAATTATTAGGAATGTTAGGAATTGTATGAACTCGTAATTAAGGATAGGCCTTCTTGCAAGGTGATTTAGAGAGTGACATTAACATTGAGGAAAAGAATGATGAATTCCTAAAAGTATATAAGAGTGGATAAGATGAAATTGATAACCCCAACAACATATTCATCCATCTAATTCATTAAAGTGTTTGTATTCCTCTTTTCCATTGATCAAATTCATGCATACATGTTTAATTATTGTCTCTTGCATTTAAAACTTACAATCAATTGTTAACAAGTCTTAAATAATCAACAAATCATATAGCTAACTAGGTCGTGAGTCCTTTGGGAGAACGATACTTGGTCTTACCGAGTTTTATTACTTGATACGATTCGGTCACACTTGCCGAGGGTTAAACAAGTTTTTGGCGCCGTTTTTCGGTGTTCATAAATTTGTCATCAAGTGTTTGGCGCCGTTGCCGGGGACTCGTGGTTTAACTAGTTTATTGATTATCTTTGACTTGAATTTTGAAATTTGAATTCCTGTTTTTATTGTCTGTTTTTATTTTTCGGTTTTTATTTTTATTTTATTTTATTTTATTTTATTTTATTTTATTTTCTGTTTATTTTATTTTATTTTATTTTATTTTCTGTTTTTATTTTTTTTTCGGTTATTATTTTATTTTATTTTATTTTATTTTCTATTTTTATTTTTTTTTCGGTTATTATTTTATTTTATTTTTCTGTTTTTTATTTTTTCTATTTTCTGTTTTTATTTTCTGTTTTTATTTCATCTTCTTATCTCTGATTTTATATCTTCTTCTCTATCTTTTTGTGCTAACAAATTTTTCTAAGGACTTGTTTTCTTGTGTATGTAGGAAGGAATTTGAACTAGAAGCAAGAAAACCTCGGAACCTCTTCTTAAAGGCTTAGACGAGAGTAGACGGAGGAGAAGAATCCGTACATCTTGAGAACTTTTCCCTCCTTCAGAAGATCTCTTACAATCATCACCACAAGGTTCTTACCATAGCACTGAGGAGATGGAGAATAATAATGTCAGACGAACTCTTGTAGATTACACTAATGTAGTTGCGCCTCAGCATTTCAATAGCATAGCAAGACCAACGGTCAATGCAGCTAATATGGAGGTGAAACCGACATTAATCCAACTGGTTAAGAGTAACCAATTTAATGGGTTGTCTCATGAAAGCCCATATGAGCACCTCACAACCTTTAATGGAATTTGCAATAAAGTGAAGATAAATGGGGTGCCTGACGAAGCAATCAAACTTATCTTGTTTCCATTCTCATTAGGAGGCAACGCTACGCTGTGGTTGAACTCTTTTCCAGAAGGGAGCTTTACAGAGTGGGAAGCTGTGGTGACAATGTTCTTGAACAAATACTTCCCACAATCCAAGGTAAATAAAGGAAAGCAAGAGATCTCATCTTTCAGGCAAGGCATGCAGGAATCACTAGGTCACGCATGGGACAGGTACAAAAGCCTATTAAGAAAGAGTCCCACACATGGATTTGACGAAGTAGAAGTAGTCCTAATCTTCCTTGGAGGTCTTGGTTCACAAACCAAGATGATGCTTGAGGCCTCAGCTGGAGGCAATATCAAATGGAAGACTCCACAGGAAGCCACGAAAATAATTGAAAACATGGCTACTAATGATAATAAGCTGAACAATGAAAGAGGAGCTCCTATTCAACAAAAAGGAGTTCTACAGTTGCAATCCAATGATGCCTTGCTAAGTCAGAACAAGATACTAACTCAACAATTGGAGAATCTCACAAAGGCACTTGCACAACTGCCAAAAGAGTTAAAGACTGTTGCACAGGTTCAATCACATATGTGTGAATTATGTGGTGGTGACCATATCAATGGTCAATGTGCCTTTCCAGCAGAAGCTTTAGAGGATGCTAACTTCATGGCCAATCAATTTCCATACCGTCAGGGGAACTTCAATCAAGGGTGGAAACCACACACAAGTATTGGTCAAGGACAAAGTGGGCAAGCTAGACAATCAGGGCAATTTCACAAGCAACAACAACAACCAACCTTATGGCAACAAATAGATACACTTAATGAAAGATTAATAAGGACGAAAGAAACTCTTCAACAATTCATACAGAAAACTGCATCCACTCAAAAGAGCACTGAAGCTGCTATCACTAGTGCAGAACGGGCTATAGACGTTCGTTCTGTGGGCCTTTTGACGTCCGACCTCCAACGGACGTCTATGCGGGTGACGTCTATGTACACGTCCGTTGTGCCAGGCCAGACGTTTATATAAGCGTCCGTTGTGTCAGGCCGGACGTCTATATAAACGTCCGCTATGTCAGGTCGGACGTTTATATAGACGTCCGTTGTGTCAGGCCGAACGTCTATATAGACGTCCATATAGACGTCCGGCGCCTCGACCCTTGACGTCTACTTGGCTGTATTGTTAGTGGTAGGGGCTGGGGGGTTGGACGTCCGTTCGTGCACTGCCAGAACGGCCTAAGAATGTAGCCCAAAAACAGTCAAAGGGAGGGAAATCGAGGAGGGAACGACATAAAATGTAGCCCAAAAACAGTCAAAGAATTCGCCCAAGAACACGCAAGAGACTGCAAAAAAACGTACCGAAAACGATTTTTAATCGGTTCAAATCAAAGGTATTTCATCACAGAGCAATGTAATCGGATTGAAAGTTAATTTAAACGGTCCAAAAAAGAGAAAACGCACCTAGAAAATCAATGGAGCAGATAACGTTCGCGGGGGAAGACGAGCGTAACTGCTTGCGGGTTCGCGTTTACAATATTAATACTATTATAGACGTCCGCGCCCTCCCAGGACGGACGTTCAAGTGGCTGACATGGGGAGTTGAAACGTTCAGTGTTCAGCCTAGTGAACGTCCGCCCCCCTCCCACGGACATCTATAATATTATAAACGTCCGTGCCCTCCCAGGACGGACGCTCAAGTGGCTGACACATAGGGAGTTGAAACGTTCAGTGTTCAGCGTAGTGAACGTCCGCCCCCCTCCCACGGACGTCTATAATATTATAGATGTCCGCGCCCTCCCAGGACGAACGTTCAGGTGGCTCACATGGGGAGTTGAAACGTTCAGTGTTCAGCCTAGTGAACGTCCGCCCCCCTCTCACGAACGTCTATAATATTATAAACGTCCGCGCCCTCCCAGGACGGACGTTCAAGTGGCTGACACATGGGGACTGAAACATTCACTTGTTCAGCCTACTAGACGTTCATTCCCCCAGACGGATGTTCATAACATTATAAACGTCCGTCTCGCCCCAAGACGGACGTTCTAAGGGCTGACCATGGCGACTGAAACGTTCAGTTGTTCAGCCTACTAGACGTCCGTCCCCCCAGACGGACGTTCATAATATTATAAACGTCCGTCTCGCCCCAGGACAGACGTTCTAAGGGCTGACCATGGGGACTGAAACGTTCAGTTGTTCAGCCTACTAGACGTCCGTCCCCCCGAGACGAACGTTCATAATATTATAAACATCCGTCTCGCCCCAGGACGGACGTTTAAGGGCTGACATGGGGAGCCTAGTAGACGTCCGTCCCCCTCCAATAGACGTCTATAATATTATAAACGTCCAGCTCGACCAAGGACAGACGTCTCGAGTTTCACTTATTTACAAATATGCCACCGGTCAATTATATACGTTGGGGCTTTTATGGACGGACGTCTATGGGGATATGTTAAAAGCCAATTCTGCACTAGTGTATTAAGAACTTGGAGATGCAAATGGCTCAAATTACTAAGCAGCTGGAAGAAAGGCCTGACAATAATTGTGGGGCTAATACTGAGGTTAACCCCAGGGAAGAGTGTAAAGTTCTAGTGAATGTAACTGTTGAAAAAGTTGAGTTGGAAAAAGAAGAGAGAAAAGAGAGAAAAGAGAAAGAAGAAGAGAAAATTTGTGTGAAGATTGAGAAAGTGAGTAAAAAAAGAAAAGAAAAAAAGAAAGTGAGAGAAAAGAGAAAGAGGACGAGAGGATGAGAGAGAGAATCATATGAAAAACCCTTTCTTCATTCAAAGAAGTATCATAGGAAGGAAAAGAAATTTAAGAGCTTAATGGAAATCTTCAAGAAATTGGAGATGAAAGTTCCTATGATTGAGACATTGCAAAAGGTCCTGGTTTGATCAAATTTCTGAAGAAGTTCAGTAGAAAGAAGAAAAAGAAGATGGAACATGAGCTTTATTGGGTCAAGCTAGTGACGTTAAAAGAGCGCTTGCTGGGAGGCAACTCAATGATTTAAGAACTTTTAATTTTTGGTTTGGTGATGTAATTTTGAACTTTTGGGTATTTTGTGTTTTTGTTATAAGTTTGTTACAGGGTTTACATCTACTGATGGATGTTAGGCGGAAGAGTATCTACTAAAGGATACTATGTTTGTATACACCTAATGATGGGTGTTGGTAAGAAAGATTTGCATCTACTAAAGGGTGATGGAGGATTTTGGGTCAGGCTCGTGACGTTAAACAAGCGCTACCTGGGAGGCAACCCAGTTGATTGATTATATTTTTGTTTGTTCTGCTTTAGTTGCATGATAGGGATTTGGATAAGTGATATGAGAATTTAATTATAGGGAGCAAGTGAGGGGCATGAGTAGGAGGAATCTAGGTTAAGCTAGGAAGAAGAAGAGCACTTCACGAAAGTGTCGCTGAGCGGCAAATTGCCGCTGAGCGGTGGTATCGTAAAATGGGCTTAGGTTGCCTCTTAGCGGAACTCGAGCCCATTAGGGTATTTCTATACCCTAAGTCACGCTTTGGCCTCTATTTTCATATTCTTCTCTGCACACACACTCCTAAACACTTTTCCCAAGGTTCTCTACATTTTTCTTTTCATTCCTCTTTAGAAAATCTCCCTTCCACTCATTTTCTCACTAGTTTTCCATCTAAGTTTGGGGTTGGGAGAGAGTATCATTGATGGGGCTGGCTTAGTTTTTCAAAGCACTAGAGCATGATTTGTTTTATCAATCATTTTTGTTTTTAGAATAGGGTTTGATGTACTCAATTGGAAAGTTTGTCTGTTATGATGGTTTGCTTATGATTGTTGTTTGATAAGTAATGCCTGGTGATGCTTTGATATTGATTGATGTTGAGATGTGCTCATTAGATGCTTATACAGGTGATTCACAAGCTTTGTGAACAAATGCAAGATGTTGTGATTGTGATTATGATGCTAAGCAAGATGTGTATGTGGAATGAGAATGAGCCTATTTGTGAGGTTTTGAGCTCCAGAGTTTTTGAGATTGAATGCTATTACTTTGAAAGCATGAATGATTTTGCCCAAGTTTTCTATGATTAAATCAATTCCTTGTTTGCATCATATGATCAAGGCCATTTGTTGGAAACCCTTTTATTAGCCAAATTCGTGAATTTAGCCCACTAAAAGAGAGCACTATGTATTTTATCATTTGAACCCGTAGCCTTGAACATAATTTGGAAACCTTGTGAAAAGCTTTACCTTGAGTTAAGTAGAAAATATTTTTTGGTATTGATAAATGTTCAAGTCTGGGGTTGTGGGGAAGTTATGAAAAGGAAATTGAAAGCATTGAGCTAAGAGCTAAGAAATAAGAATGTGAAAAGAAAAAGAAAAAGAGAAAGAAAAGAAAAGAAAAGAAAAAGCAAAGCTCAATGCAAAAGAAAGTTGGAAAAGTAAGAATGATTGTGTTTATATGATTCTCTTAACTCAAGGGTTTTGTGATCTAGAAAAACCAATTTTCTTGTTAGCCCAACCACGTTATAAGCCATTGAAAAGTCCTTGTGATGATGCATGCTTGTGAATGTATTTGATTGTGGTTAAATGAAAGGCAAAGTCAATTCATGTGACATTGTGATAGTAGAGCGAATGAGTGATTACCTCTTATACACTTGTATTTGAGTGAAACACTTTACTTAGTGAGAAAATATTCCATGAGCACATAAACATCCATGCTTAGTTGATTGATCATTCATGAAAAATAGCATTTGTTGGATATTAAGTGACTTTGTGAACACTAAAGCATGTGCATGTTTTGATTGAAATCTTTGTCATGAGTTTAATTGAAGTTTTTACATATCTTGAAAAGAGGATTTTTGAATGAAGTGAACCATTGTATTGATTGGTAGAAGATTGAGTTACATCTTGTTTGCTTAAGGACAAGCAAAGTTTAAAGTTTGGGGTTGTGATAATAGTTGAAAAACTGTTATTTTCATGCTTAAAATTGATACTAAAAGCAACCTTTAACACTTAGAAACTAGCTTGAAATCATGCTTTTGATCATATTTTTAGAAATAAGAGAGATGGACATGTTTATGCTTGATTTCAGTGTTTTATGCAGGTTTTAAGGTGAATTTAGTGAAAGAAGTGAAGAAGGATAAAGATGGAATCAGAAAAGACATAGAAAAGTGCAAAAGGAGAAGTCGCAACTACTGCTCAGCGGCAGTTTACCGCTAAGCGGCACTCAGGAAACCACGTTGGCTCCGTTGAGGGGTGAAAATGCCGCTGAGGGGAATAAACAACTCATGCACTTACCGTTGAGCGGTAGTTTACCGCTGAGCGACACTATTTTGGGATTGAGCCTAATTTTCTGTATATTTTAGAATAGTATATAAGCTTTAGAACGTCCTAGGGTTTGTATCTTTTGCTGGGAGGAAGCAGAAACACACTTTTCACCCCTTTGGGGTAGATTGGGAGATGGTGACGGCTCTCCTCTTCTCTTTCTAGGGTTTTTCTATCTCTTTCTTTCTTCCATTATTGTTCATCTAGTTTCACCATGAATATGGTGAACTAAACCTTGATTGTTGTTGGGGAATCAATGTAGTCTCGTGAAACTCTCATATATGGAATTTGTGTTTTAACATCTTATTTTAAGATACATGCTTTCTTTCATCATTAGTTAGGGTTTTTCCTCTTTGCTTAAAGCTTGCATTGTTTAACTCATTCAATGCCATGATTATTGATTTTGTCGATGTGGGAACGGACGGGGATATCTAGATCCGGGGAATTTCTCCCAATAGCATATTGCCTAGACATAGGAATATGAGGGTTGGTTGCCGTTAAGCTTCTGTGCTTCAGAATTAATTATTAGGAATGCTAGGAATTGTATGAACTCGTAATTAAGGATAGGCCTTCTTGCAAGGTGATCTAGAGAGTGGCATTAACATTGATGAAAAGAATGATGAATTCCTAAAAGTATATGAGAGTGAATAAGATGGAATTGATAACCCCAACAACATACTCATCCATTTAATTCATTAAAGTGTTTGTATTCCTCTTTTCCATTGATCAAATTCATGCATACATGTTTAATTATTGTCTCTTGCATTTAAAACCTACAATCATGTTTAACTAGGTCGTGAGTCCTTTGGGAAAACGATACTTAGTCTTACCTAGTTTTATTACTTGATACGATTCGGTCACACTTGTCGATTGTTAAACAAGTTTTTGGCGTCGTTTTTCGGTGTTCATAAATTTGTCATCAAAAGGTTGTGGTTTATGGACGAGCGTTTCGGGGAGGAACGACTCAGGAATGAATTTGGAATTTGTAAAGTATGACTGTGGGCATGCTAAGCTGGTTGTTCATCTTGATGTTTCGTGGTTACTCGTCTTCACGTAGAGGAGGGTAGGTCATGTGTGGGAACGGTGATAACAGTTGAAAAACTGTTATTTTTATGCTTAAATTTGATACCAAAAGCAACCTTTAAGACTTAGAAACTAGCTTGAATTCATATTTTTTCTTTAGTTTTGAGAATAAGAGAGTTGAAAGTGAATTTAATGGTTTTGTGCAAGATTCCCTTGATTTTGTAGGCTAATTGAATGATTTGAAAGAAGAATTGAAATACCGAATGATTGGACTGAAAAGTCAACCAGTCAACCAGAAAAGTCAACCAGTCAACCAGAAAAGTCAACCAGTCAACCAGAATGCTGAAAAACCAACCAGAACGCAGAAAACGTGTGACCGAGTGGCGTTGAGCGGAAAATACCGCTGAGCGGCACTTTTCGGGTGCCGAAATCACCGCTAAGGGGCAAAACAGCAGTTGGGGGGCAAAATGGATCAACCGCTAGTACCGCTCAGCGGTAAAATACCGCTGAGCGCCATTCTAAATGGGCTTGGACCGGTTTTCTAGCACTTTTATGGGCTTGGGCTTAGATCTTTTGTAATTTTAGAATAGTATATAAGCTTTAGGACGTCCTAGGGTTTGTATCTTTGGCAGAAACGAGGCAAACACTCTCTCTCTCACCCCTTTGAAGGAGGATCTTGGATGCTCAGGCTACCTCTTCACCTTTATTGGGTTTATTCTTTCATTCTTTCATTGATATTCATCTAGGTTCACCATGAATATGGTGAACTAAACCTTGTATGTTTGTTGGGGAATCAATGTAATCTCTTGAAGCTCTCATATATGGAATCTGTTGAGTACATCTTTTAAGTAAGACATATGCTTTCTTTCATCATTAGTTAGGGTTTTTCCTCTTTGCTCAATGCTTGCATAGTTTAACTCATTCCATGCATGATTATTGGTTTTGTCGATACGGACACGTACGGGGAAGTCTAGATCCGGGGAATTTCTCCCAATATTATACTGACAATATTATATTGGTTGCCTTTAAGCTCCTGCACTCATGAACTAATCATTAGGAATGCTAGGAATTGTATGAACTATTTGATTAGGGAGAAGCCATCTAGAATGGTACATTAGAGAGTGGCATTAACAATGATGATTTGAATGTTGAATTCCTAAAATATATGAGAGTGGATGAGATGAAATTGACCCCCAACAACATATTCATTCATATAATTCATTGAAAGTGTTTATCTTTTGTCTTTGCCATTGATCAAACTACATGCATACATGTTTATTTTCTGTCTTGCATATTAAACTTTGAATATTTCGTTTGTAAGTCCTAGCTAATCAACAAATCATATAACTAAACTAGGCCGTGAGTCCTTTGGGAAGAACGATACTTGGTCTTACCAAGTTTATTACTTGAACGATTCGGTCATACTTGCCGATTGTGAAACAAGTTTGTGACATCATATTTTGGTGCTTACAAATTTGTCCATCAAACGGCAGGAGGTCCTAGTCCTTAGGGGTACTTTGGACAGATAGGGCTAACCTCGGGTGGCAGCTGATGAGAGTATTCCAGTTACTACATCACCCGGGTGCACGAACGCCTGTAGCTACGCAGATTTCATATCGTCCGGATAGTCAGTCTAGTAATAGGCTTTGTATGTTACGTATGTTGAATTTGCTTTGTGCGTTTGATTATTTGAAGTGTATGATTATGCATGAATTAAATTATATAAGCTTACCCTGTGTTCCTGTATTGTCTTGTTTTGTACGTTCGTCTTGTCATTGCAATGATCATCCGTGTGGATGTGAGCAGAAGGAGCCAGCTGTTGGAAGGTGCGTTGAAAGAAAAAAATTTGGTAGAGGTAGAAGTGAAGACCGAACAGTAGGAACGTTCGGTTAGTAGATAGTAGTTTTATTGTGAGGTGATAGTTCGGTCACCTCCTCTTTTGTTTTATCTGACCGTTCGGTAAGTTCTTTTGTAAACTGTTCAGTCATGTTTTCCCTTATCATGTACAGTTTTAATTGGAAACCTTTATGTAAGGTCATTTGGTCATGAGCGTACGTTGCTTAGTGTAAGACTGAACTGAGATATTATTAAATATAATTATTCTATTATATGGTTTATTGCTGTATTTTTGGGATGTTACAATACCTCTTAAAAGTATACCCACTATAATAATAACTTCAATAATGATGATAATGAGAGATGAATTTCACTACCTTATTCTTATTTTCAATGTAAAATTCATCTCATTCTCATCTTCGTTCCTATTCTCTTACTGGTGTAAGATTTTTATCGAATCCTATTTCGATTGAGTACTATCGTTCCTTTCATAAAATAGTTAATAAGACAAACTCATAAAAGTCGGACACTGTTCTTTTAATAATTTTTGTGCCATTTTTTTATGAAAAGAAATTAAATATTTTCCTGAAATAAAGTAAGATTGATTTGGAAAGATTAAATTCAAGTTAGCATGGTAAAATACATAAATATAAAAACTTTTCCATTATTTGTTTTTCGGACAGAATTTTTCCATTATTATTCGTTGATTGTATTTATTTCTCAAATTATTATAATGCATGATTGAAATAATGAAATAAATTTATTATTTTATATTTATATATAATTAATTTAAAATTATATATGTAGCAGGAAGTTTTATTTAGAAATAATTTTAAATTGAATAAAAAGTAAAAAATCTAATTCATTATTTATCTCATGAAAAAATTCATATTCATAGAATTTTAATATCTAAATATTATTTATAAGATCCAGACTTGACATATGAATAGTTATGTTGATAAAATATATTTCTATTTCTAGGAATATAATAACTAGTAGATCAAGATTATTGACCAAAGTAAATAAAAGTGTATATAAACTTTTCACTAAATAAGTTAGGAAACTAATCTATATGGATATCACTAACATCCCAAAAATACAGTCATAAAAATCATAAAATAGAATTGATCACATTTAACAATAAATCAGTTCAGTCTTACATTAAAATAACGTACGTCTAATGCCGAACGACCTTACATACAGGATCTAATTTAAACTATACAGAAATGAGAATGTCATGATCGAACGGTTTTACAAAACAAATTTTTGAACAATCTAATAAAGACGAAAGCGAAGAGGTGACCGAACGATCACCTCACAATTCAACTACTAGCTAAAATAACCGAACGTCTTATGGTTCGACCTTAACTTCAACTTCGACTAAGCTTTCTTCTTCCAGCGCATCACCATCTGCTCACATCCACACGGATGATCATTGCAACGACAAGACGGACGTACATAGACGAGACAACACAATAAAACATAGGGTAAGCTTACATAATTTAATTCGAGTAATAACATACAATTCTCATATTCACACACATCATATATAACTCAACATACGATTCAAGCAAGACCTGCTGCTAGACTGACCATCCAGACTGTATGAATTCTGTGTAGCTACGACGTTCGTGCACCCGGGTGATGTAGTAACTGGAATTCTCATCAGCTGCCACCCGAGGTTAGTCTGTTCCATCCAAAGTACCCCTAAGGACTAGGACCTCCTGTCGTTCCCACACATGACATACTCCCATCTACGTGAGGACGAGTACTCACGGAACATCAAGATGAACCGCCAGCTAAGCTTACCACATTCATACTTTACAATTTCAATGCTCATCCAAGAGTCGTTCCACCCCGGAACGCTCGTTCCAAATTCACAACCTTTAATTTATCTCATATACTCTTCATCCTTTATAATATTTCACTTTAGTGTCATTTTCATCATCGTTTCTAAGGACATAAAATATCGAACGTTCAGCCCTCTTCATAACGAGGACGAACGATAGAAACGAGACCTATAAAATCTCCCATTCCATAATAGAATAAGATCGAGTACAATAATATATATGACGAACGTTATTTACCACTTAAATCAGTTGAATGACCTGATTCTCGTGAATGCAGACCAATACTTCAAAGAATAAATTAAGTACAGAGGCTCTAGGTCGGATCCAATGAATGTAGACACGTCAATACGTTAAAGAATCATACTTAAAATAATTCATATTCAGAAACCTAATGCTGGTCAATGACCGAACACGGTAAAAGAGATTCTACTGAAATTGGACGAACGCTATTTCATCAAGATTGATTTACTATGAACGGTTACGGGCGCTTGATATAAGACCGAGTACCACTCATTTCCAGAGCTTGGTGTGAGACCGAGCACTGTTGAACTTAAAGTAAAAGATTAATAAATAAGATATTATCGGAATTGTGTCTAAGAATAACTACCATATACAAATACATACATACATACATATATATATATATATATATATATATATATATATATATATATATATATATATATATATATATATATATATAATCAAGATCTATGTTTGTCCCTGAAAGCTCAGATGCAACTATTCTTGGCCGAACGCTCAAGCACAGCATTATTACAAGAAGACGCTCGTCCTCGACTAGAATTCTTTCCAAATGAAAGAATTTAATGTCAAACCAGTTTACTAGAAACACCGAACGGTCAAGGACCGTTTGATGACGAACGTATAATATCATGAGGAATTTCATATTCAGAATTCAATTATATTCAAACTCATTTCTTAACTTATAACTTCATAACTTCATAACTTTATAAAATCCATATCAACATAAATTTGCATACTTCGTACAACCCATATTCTATAAGGTTCATATCTTTCATGCATTAAAACATAACTCAACCATATTTCTTTTCCACTCATTAAACGACAGAACGTTCATGCAATCTAATCATATCAATCATCATGCATCAAAGTAATTTAGTCAAATAACGAACGTTCATTCAGTGCAACCACATACAAATACGAATTAAATTAAATAAGCTTCCCTTACCTAGATACGTGATTGAACGTCCTAAGAGTAGGTTTTTGGCTCACCCGACTACAGCTTTCTACCCTCAACGATCACTTAACTCTTCCAACTAAATCGAACCACATAAAAATCAAAAATAACTTAGACTACACCCCTGCATGCAACCAGAACTTGGCTTTGCATGTAACAAAAGAACGAACGACTAAGGGGAGAAAACTTACCAGCTCCAACTTGAAACTCGTTCGGTTCAAGATAAAGCTTGGGATGCCGGGAATGCTTCCACGGTGCCTGAACGTTGATCGGAGCAGAGAAAAGGTGAGTTATCGTAGAGAGAAGGGAGAGTTTTCTAGAGAGAAGACGGAGAAAATGAAAGATCGGATTTTTGGAAGAAGAAGGGTGCATGCAGAGTGAGTGAAACAGAAACTTCCGAAATCAGATTTTGCTTCTCTCGTTCAGAACGAGCGTCCGCTCACTCGTTGACACCTGCCTTCCACTATCTGATTCTCTAATCCTCGTTGCCTGACACCTGGCGTCCGCGTAGAGGGTTTTGAGTGCGTTTTAAATGACTGGCAGGAGGGGTTTGGGATGCATATTTACGAGGTCTGACAATATCGATTTCGATATTTGAAATATATTGTTGTTGAATGCATATGCAATGTTAAAATATGATCTATTTGTATATTTGTTTGAAAATATATAAGAATATAATTATAAAAGAAAGTATATGATATTGGAGTTTTTTAAGAGCCTATTTGGTAGTATTTTAAATATAGTTTATGATTTATACTTGATATTTTGTGTCTATTATTTATGAAATTTGATTTTTTTCAACTGATATTCCTTAAACAGTGAGCTGATACTAATAAGTGGTGAGTAATCATTACATATATACATCGTTTGAAATTGTTCAAATGGAATAAACACACAAGTAGCAAAGTGTATTGTTGAAATTAATTATAACTTGAGGTTTAAACTAGAAAGATGTTAAGATAATTTTTTTCTTTTGAATAAGAAACAATTAAATTAGAAAAGGTTGCTAAAGCATTGTTGTGTGGTGGTGATGCACGAGGTTTCTAGAACTTGTTAGACCTCACAGTTATGCATACTCCCTTAAACAATAATGTGGTCACTCAATTCTTGAGAAGTTATGTTTGATATTTGTTGAACTTGTTACAATACACTATATATAGATCGTCTAAAGCAAATAGTTTGAATGATATAAGAGGATTATGGTTACTCAAGTGAGGAGTGAATCTTTAAGTGAAAAAGAGGTTAAATTAATTTACTGTGATTTCTAATGAGTTCTGTTAAAATATATAGAAATCATTTAGGTGAGAAAGTCTTCAATTGTGTCATGGAACAAGGTCACTCAAATTATATATATTTGATATTATTTATGCTTAAATATCGACGTGTGTGTGAAATTTCTGATATATGTATGTATGTTTTTATGGAATATACGTATCCATAAAAACATCTAAAAATTATAAACTTATACTAAAACATCACTTAAAACATTGCAATCATTAGGAATTAACTCTAAATGAAGTAATATGTTATATAAATAATTATTTACTTTGAATATTTTCTTTAACAATCAAGAATCCCATGTGTATATGCTTAAACTTTATTGACTTTTGTTATTGTTGTTGAAAAATTGAACTCTTTCCAATAAAATATTGAATTCTTATTTAATTTTCTCTTTATGCCTCAAGTATTTAATTTTAAAGATTTATAAAATGAAAAAATTGTATTTATTAAATAAAAAAATATCTTAACTTGATAATGAACTAGAATAAACATTTTTGAATCATGTATCAAAATGTATTTTTCTATTTTCAAATGAACAACAATATTCAAATTTGTACAAAGCAGATACATAAATGAAGTTTAATCTAAAAGATGGTACAATAAAAAGTTGCATTAATATCCAAATAAAAACCAATAATTAACGATAATCTAAGCTTTTTAATTGGTTGAACTTAAATAAGTATAAAAGTTAAATTAACCTTATAACAAACTAAATTTAGAAGCATGACAACTTCCTTATACTTTTTTCCATTTTAATTCCTTACATTTATTCATTGAAGTAGAGACAATATGAATATTTTTTGTCTTTGCTGCAATATTTCCTCTTATAAACACAACGAGTTCATTCATAGATGAAGTTTTTTTTGTTGACAATACCTAATTGTGTTGGAAGAGAAAATAGAATTAAATGCACCAAGAATTCTTCAAAACTTTCTAACTTAAGTGAATTTAGTTTTGAAACAATATGAGACATCTCCATGTATTTCTTAATGCTTCCTTTACCCATATATTTATTTGAAATTAGGTTTGGCAAGAGTATACTTATCTAGATTTTTTTTTCATTCTTTATAAACATATTTTTTATTTTCTAAAGGAGCTCCTGAGTTTAAATTATGTATTTAGAAATTGTTCCTTGAAATACTTCTACATGGTCTTGTTCATTATCATTAGACTCGTTCCATTTGACTTCTTTTAGTTTCATTTCCTACTTATTTATAAAGCTATTATTATGTAAGAGGTGGGACCAAGACTATTATTAACATAAGGTTAAGATCCATTACTCCAAAAAACTATGAAAACATTGCTTTTTTGGGAGAAGTTTAAATAATTTAAAACATAAATCTCAAAATAAAATGCAAATTGATCTCATTTCAAAATATAGCTAATTGATTACTATTTCATCCTTAGATAAAATTATTCAGTGATATCTTAACACAATGATCAAATGTCAATACGTATCAAATAATAATCCTTCCTTTAGAGTGATTTAATATTTACATGCAAAAATGAATAACTATTAGATTTCTAATTAAAGAATTCATTACAAATCCATGATCTTTTATGTTTTAAATTTACACAACAGATGTTACTTTGATGTCATATTGTTTTATTCAATTAATCTAAAAAAATATAAAAATAGAATATAAACTTATACAATTATCTAGTAATTGATTTCAAGAATATCAAAAGACTTCTACTATGTTCTTTATATATCTCAATTGAAACACGTGAATATACATTTAAATATCATTTTGTTATATCAAAATTTATGTAAAAACAAAATAAAATTAGTTAATTATTAAGATTCTTTTCTCTTAAATATAGTAGTCAATCATGTAACTTTGAATATCATGTTTAATCACCATAACTAAAAACAAAAACATATAAATTCAAGATGACAAGAGCATATAGAGTTTTCTCGTACTAATTATGATATGGGACCTAACTTATTTATAAACAAGTAAGATTCTTATTTGAAATTTATATTTATATATTTCAAAAATAGAAATACTCTTTAATCACCACACAGTAGAAGTATAGTATCTTTTAAGATATGTAATTGATAATTTAATACTTATTTGATCATTTTTAATTTGGAAACACTAGTGTCCTTAGTATTTTTAACATATAATTGTTTATATATAAAACTAATGTTAAATTAAGAATCAAACATATAGGATGTACATAGTATGACTGTTTAGTCAACTATGGACCGAGCAGTTAATAAGTCTTTTGGTCCCACATAAAACGGTCGGTTCAGTGGTTGGTCGAACTATGGACAAGATTAACTCTAAGAATAATTACATCAATTCTAAGTGAGATCCTTATTGTTTTGGTTGTAATTAGTCCAACACTAATCGGGAGTTCATTTCACTACAAAATGCATGGTCATCTCATCTTCAGCAAACCCCTTCTCCTTTCCTCGATAAAAGACATGTTCGGGCTTGGGGAGTCTGTGTATAGTATGACTGTCTGGTCAGTCATGGACCAAGTGGTCAATAAGCCTTTCGATCCCACATGAAACGGTTTGTTCACCAATCAGTCGAACTATGGATAGAGTTAGCGTTAAGAAATTACATCAACCCTAAGTGAGATCATTGTTGTTTGGGTTGTAATTAGCCCAACACTAATCAAAAGTCTATTCCAAAATCTATAAATATAGGTTCGATATCCACGTAGTTGGTTACTTTTACTATGCATTTATAGTTAGAGCATTTAAATAACCACTAACTTTAGCATATAAGTACTTTTTGCAGGTAGCACCCCAATCAAAGCAAACTATGTAAAGAGAATTGGAGATAACACTAGTTAAAAAATAGTCTTTTAACGCACTTAATACGCCCCAGTTTTCACAAAAGCGAAACATATTAAAATGCGGTGACATTTTTGTAATTAAGACAAACTTATACGCCTCGGTTCAATGAAAATTGAAGCCTATCCTCTCTACTGCCTCGGTTATTTACGAAATCGAAGCATTAAAGCCCTCTCCATTAAAGCCTTTTGCTTCGGTCTTCATCCACCTGATGTCATTAGGCATTTATGATTCGGTTTGCCTTCTAACTGAGGCATACTAAGCCAGAAAATTATGAATCTTAACCAACATTTTCTTATACAACTCCTCCAAACCCTTGGTGCTCCTAACATCAGACCCGACCATTCTGCTCAACTACCGAACCCCAAACCCCTCAACACACCCGTCAAGCTCCCTTTGGTCATTGGCATCCTGAAACATCCGAGTAAGCCTCTCCTCACCAACTTCATCCATCGAGGACCCACGAAGCCTGTAGTCGAGTGCGGGGAGGCTGGAGGTCGGACTGAAAGCACTGTAGTGGTTGAGAAAGGTAGGGTCGATGTTGACGACATCGAGGGAACGGGGCTCAAACCACTAG
This sequence comes from Vigna nakashimae, assembly GCA_034642375.1. Classification (NCBI taxonomy): domain Eukaryota; kingdom Viridiplantae; phylum Streptophyta; class Magnoliopsida; order Fabales; family Fabaceae; genus Vigna; species Vigna nakashimae. The sequence continues at coordinate 19,880,555 of CM067760.1, read as the reverse complement.
GCCTCAGTGTGGAACTAGAAGGCGTGGTACTTGTGCGTGTGCGCGTGCGAGAAGGGCGCATTGTCGAAGGGAGGGGAAGCTAGAAGGAGGCGACGAAGGGAGGTGACGGAAGGCAGATCTGCGGGCATGGAGGGGCGGACGACATATCTGTGACAAGTGGAGAACCACCAGAGGACGAAGGATTCATGGAAGGAGGGGGAGTAGAGGAAGTCAGTGACGGTGGCGAGGAAGGTGGGGACGACGGAGGATATAAACACAGCGTCCTGATCTAGAGACTTGGAGGTGGCTCTTGAAGTGGTTGATGGTGGATGCTGGCAAGCTTCGTGGGGGAGACACGCTCTCGACTAAGAGAGCCGTGATGGTGGGGGTCGGAGATGCTTCTGTCAACGGTTTAGGTGGCGCGAAGAAGTTGATTTGCATGGATAAGTGGCCTCTAACCACGCCGTTGGGGGAAGAACAGAGAAACCCTGGCTTTCTGTTTACCAGGTGCGAAGAGGAAGAAATTTGATTTAAAAAGCTTCAACTTAAGTCCATCTTCAGGAAATTTTTTTGAAGAAGCTCATGATTCGGGTATGCCCTTTGCTATGTGACACACATTTTGCTTCTCTGGCTTTAGATATGGATGACGCGGTGTTGCTGATTGAGTATGGACCGCTGCTTCCCCTTATTGCAGCAACAAAACTTGACATGTCCATCAAATATCACAAGGAGGTGTTGCTTCATCTCTGCTTCTGAGTTTCTTCTCATTAGTTGTTGCTATTATCACTTTGGTTTTGTGGGTTGTAATTTTGACATTGGTTGTTTATATGTAAGTTGTTCCTCGAAGAAGCTCATCATGTTTACTACTTCTCTAGACAAAATTTTGACATTGGTTGTTGTAATATTGTGTCTTGTTTAATTCCTGTTATGGTTTTCTTGTTTGTTTTAGATTCTTGAGCTGAAATTAGGAAACCTTGGGTTTGTTTGGCATCACATAATGAACCGAGTCTAAAGTCTGAAAAAATAAAAATAAAAACAAGCTAGTGCCTCGGTTATCTAAGAACCGAGACATATTCCTGTCCCGTTTTATCTCGGTCTATAATCGAGGCATCAAGCTTAATCTTTTTATCTCACCCATATATACCTCGGTTGTAGAACTGATGCCTATAAACATGAACAACCGGTGTCTTTTCTATTTAATGTACTAATATAAAATGGTAACCTAAGCTTTTGAGATTTGAGACTTTATAAAGATATTTTTAATCTCGATTCCATCAAACAGATGAAAACATGACAATAATATATAATAATTAAAAAAAATATTAAATTAAGAATAAATAAAAAAATGTAAGAAATAAATTAACAAAATCTAACATGTTTATTGAATTAAAAATTACTCAAATTGTAACATCCCAAAAGAAGTACATAACATTTACAAACCTATAAATTTATTGTCTATAATATTCACATAATCCTTTAAATATATTCTATCTAAAATAACAAAATTAAAATATTTAAAAATATAAGTCCTCTACGCATCTCACACTATTCATAATTGTTTAGCATCATTTATTTCACATAAAAATATATTCATATACAACATAATAAAACTCATATATGGTAAGGCAACTGAAATGAATAATTGTACAATAATAAATAATTATTCTCACAAAGTAGCTTTCGAAAATTCTTACGCCTTTTTTTGATCTGGTATAATTAACATAAATCTCTATCGGCTATTTATATATTTTTATCTTAAGAATTTATGTACAAGTTAAAAGTTTCATATGAAATGAACTAGAAATAAGAAAATTAACAAACATTTAAACTTTAGATTTTCGATAAGAGTTAAGGTCAAGTCTCTTGCATAGGTTTAATTTATGATTCATTGCTATAAAATCTCTTCTTGAAAGACCAAACATTTTCTTTCTCTACCATTTATAGTTTGAGGATTGAAGCTTATTGGTTGAGCATCATATAATCACTCGAACAAAATAATATTACTGAACTTAACAAGTTTATATAAATTCATATATTCATCATCGATTATATACTATCACTTTCATCACAAATAATTCCTAAATATATAACTTTTTATTTCCTTAATAAAATCAAAATACTCATTTCAAAATGAATCTCATATTTATAAACTAAGCATGTTATCCTAAAATTTAGAAAAATAAAATTTTAAATAAATAAATAAAATAAATGTATCTTATATATAACTTGTATAACTTTAAAAAACTAAATTATTTATTTTTCATTTAATGTAAATGTTAAACTTTTACTTATAAAACAAAGTAATTACACAAATTAGTTATATTCTAATTTAATGAATTTGTCACAACATTCATTAGTGCTAAAAGAAATACAATTCCAAGCTTCGATTCTTAGTTAATTTTATATACCAAGAAGACACTAAAATAAAACTTTTTTGAAACACTATAAACCCAAAGCCACACAAAGTTATATATGTACAATGATTGAAGGACAAACAATGGAATTATAACATGTGTATTATTGCATATCTTATTTTAGCTAGTGAGATATCTCCTTCTTAGGTAGTTAAGCATCATTTAATAACTTTGATGTGAGTATTTAATATGATATAAGACATAATATTAGTGTATATACATATACTTAACAATTTAAAAAATAAATGAATTTCTTGTATGAAAAGATTTTGAAATTAATTCTGATGTGATAACACGTATATCTTAGTAATTGACACATCGATGAAGTCCTAGCATCGTGAAACACGGTCTAATGAAGCACATGTGCCTGTATTTATTTTTCTAACTAATTTGTTGGCAATAAAAGTAGTCAAATTTATTTTCTTATTATTATTAATTAAAACCCCAATTCCGAATCAAACTTTTCAAATACTTACCTAGATACTAAGGAAAAGAGAGGCGGATTTTAATACTATTATCACATTTTTTTTACATTATTTTATTTACTTGACTATATTATGTTCTTAAAAAACTATTAAATATATATTAAGTAAGAAAATTAAGCAACGTTATTTAAGTTCACTCATTTTAATGTAAAAATAATTGTTCATAATATTTTATAATGGAACTTGATGTTATAAATATAGAAACTTTGAAAAATGGAATCCATTAAGTAAAAATTGTTTTAGAAATTATATCAAGGATATGAAATAAAATCGATTATATTTAAGTCTATTATTCAAATTTTATGTATTTATTTATTTATATTTGTGGGGAAGAAAATATTTCATTACCTTTTATTAACGTAGTTGGCCAATATTACTTCTTGAGATGGTACTCGAGAAGGGGTATGTAAGGTTTCACTTTCTACTTTTATTTCGAAGTAAAAATTTATTTTTATTTTATAGAGTATACTTTTTTTTATCGTTTCATTCTCAAATTGTCTTTTACATATTAATTAAATATATTTCTATAAAAATATAAAAATCATAACAAAAGATCATATATAGTATTATGAATTATTGAAAGTCAAAAAGATAATTACATTCTTTGTTTCATGTCAAATACTAAATAACAATTAAATAAATATGAAATAATTATGAAAAATTAAGAATAATTAAATATGATAAATAAGTTATAGAACTAAAAATTAAAGAAAGGTTAATATAAATTGTCCATTACCTAATAAATAAAAAACAATTTAATATTTAAAACAATAACGAGAATAAAATGAATATTGAAGTATCCATACGTATATTTATATACAATTTAAAAAAATGAAACATTACTTATACTCATATTTATTTAATCCAATGCTTTTTGGTCTAAATCAAAATCAAATAGAACAATTATACCAATAAATCCATTTGCCCCGTGATTCCTTTCATGTCAAATAATGAGAGATAAACAACCACTGTCATTTTTTCATCGTTGCTTTCGCAGTAATCAATTTGGTAGGGAGTTATATTGTACATATCAAGAAGTTATATCCAATTCAAAATCATCTTAAAGAATAGTTTAATTTTTTTTTCTTATATGTTATTTATTTTATTTATTTTCATCTCTTGGTTAGCAATTCAATGTCAATAATACGTAAAGTTATGCTCTCACTAATTTATAGGCAATGAATTGTGTATTTATTGAATGCTAGTCTTCCGTAGTTATCGATATTTAAGTCTAATTGCGTGACAAAAAAAAAACTATTAAATTCAAGTTTTCTCGCAACGAAATTAGTTAACGAAAGGTTTGTTTTACATTCTTCTTTTTCATTCATGAACTCGTAGGTGTTTTGCCTTGACATATTCATTGTTGCTAATGCTTGACCCTTCTTGATTGTCACTTTGTAAAGCTCAAAACATAAAATCGCTTTCGTAATCTAGACATCCAAGATAACTTTTCTTCCTTAAATAGAATACACTCATATATGTTATTAAATGTTGATCACAAAATAAATATTAAAAATGAATATAATCTTATTTAAGTTAGGCTTAATTAGTATTTTTATCATAATATTTTTGGAATATATTGGATGTGATTTTCTAATTTTCTTTTCTTCAATTCAGACCTTCATTTTATTTATAAGGATCCAATGTAATTTTTTTCATTAAATTGGTGTTCAATATCTTTTCGAAAGTGATTTATTTATTTTTTCCTTTTTTTTCTCTCTCCTACATTCACTTTCTACAACAGTAACATCTAAGAAAATAAGAGTTTTAAAAATAAAGTAGTTTTGAGACTTTGGGTTTTTGTTTGAAAATTAGTGTTATGTATATTTTGTTAGAACGTAATTGTTATGTTATTTCTTTATTTTTATATTTTTTTTAGGGGCAAAGGGGTCTTTTACCTTTATTTAATTGGTGCAGCAATTAATTAAGGGGTGGTTTGGTATTTAGAAACTCTAAATCAAAGAGAGAAAATAGAGGAAGAGAGGAGATTGACGTTTTGAGAGAAGAAGAGAGAGAGCGACGAGAAACTCTTAGTGTAAAAGAAGATTTATGGTGTTTTAGGGTTGTAAATAAAGCCTTATGATTGGCTAAGGTATGGAGAATCTTACCTTTGGTTGTTTATGGTTGTATCTTACATGTGTTCTTGATTATATTGATTGGTAATCCTTGTTTTGATACATATGTATATAATTATGATTATATATGGTTATTGTTGGATAAAAGTTTCTATATTAATGGGCATATGGTTTATGTAATATTTGTGATTTGTTTTCTTTATGAATGTATTATGTATGTTTTGTTGGGTTTTCCTAACAAAGGGTTTGATGCCAAGGGAGAACAAAGTTATGATGCTTGGGGGTTTCCATGCAAATATATGTTGTAAGTGTTGGGTTATTGGACTCCCTTCCTATGTGGAGAATAGGCCAAATAATGTGGATCATTATGTATCACTTTGTTTTAGTAGAGATAGGTTAGATTAGTAGGGCACATTAGAGTCACTAAGTGAGAGAGAAAGGAAGAGAAGAAGTCATTCTCGCATAACATAAAACCTACATTGGTGTTTTTGTTGTTGTAAACTCGTTCATCGTTGGATAGAGCTGATATTTGGATAGTGGGTTCCAAATGCACAGTTATTCATTCTGACTGTTCGGATCGTCAATTGGAGATCTAGTTTGGGAGAAAACAACCTCGCATCAGCAGCTTTGTTTTGGAGAATTTTATAAAATCTGCATTGGTGTTTTCATCGTTGTGACGTCGTTCACCGTTGGATCAGGCTGAATTTTGGAATGTCGGTTCCAAATGTATGGTTCTTCATTCTGACCGTTTGGATCGTCAATTAGAGGTTTAGTTTAGGGTAAAACAACCTCACATCAATAGTTCTATTTTGGAGAATTTTTATCTTCTTGGTTCTCATTTGTAAGCATTATGCTTAGTTAGTTTGGCTGATTAAAAACCCTATTTGGTGTTTTTATCGGAGACTCCTTTGCACCTTATTATTGGGGGTATAACATGTCAATGATTGGATCTGGATGATTCAAGTGATGTATTATATGTGTTTGAGTATGTGTACATGGGTATGTAATGCTTAAATGCATGTATGATGTGTTAACTATATTTCCATGTGATCTAGGACTGATGTATGTATATTTGAATGCTTGAATCATGTCCAAGATGTGTTTCAATTCGACAATAGTCAATTATCATTAGTTATAATCGATTATGTATTCCTTGGTTTTGAGTGCAGTTTCGGGAATAATCGAATATCTGGGATGATAATCGATTATCCCTTCCTCTGTGATGTTTCTAGGTAAATTTCACTGAGATAATTTATTATCTTAAGTGATAATCGATTATCACAATGCATTTTGGTGAAAAATGACCAATTTGATGAAGAATGAACGTGAACCAAGTCTGAGGAGCTGTGGAACATGATGATAATCAGAGATTGAGGCTAGTGGTTATGTTTAGGGTTAATTTGACTTGTGGTTAAGAGTGAAGCATGAGTGAGTGTTGAGATGTACCTGAGTATGTGATTGATGAGCATGAGAGTGGAGAATAAGTCTACTTGTTGTACCTCATAAATCCTGGTTCTATCTACGGATAGGTGCTTCCTTTGGCCTTGTATGAATTGGAAGGATATGATCTGTAGGGGAGACTATAAATGTATTGTTGGGGAGGCTATAGGTGGGTTGTAGGAGCGACTACCGTCGGTGAGTGATACGACTGTCGCGGTCATACAAATTTTATGTGCACAGAAATTAATGCAGTATATGACTAGGATGTGACTCCTATGTCGTCTCTCAAGGACCAATTTATGTGGTTCAGTCTCAGATTTAACACGAAGTGGGGGGTTTGTGGATGTTTTGTGCGGTAAATAAAATTTAAAACTAGAATTTAAACACAACTGAATTTGAAAACACTGAAATAAATTTTAAAAGCAGTAAAATCAAACGGTAAAAAATGTTGAAAACGGTAAAATTAAACGCAGAAATAAAAACATCAGTGAAAATACATTGACAGAAAATAACCGTAAAAATAAAGTTTGAAAATAAACTAAACGATAAATCACATTGACATAATTTAACGGTGTAGAGAAACATTAAACGATAAAATAAAAGAGACAATAAAATTAAAAGCACTAAATTGAATATCAAATTTGACAAAGACACAATATTTGAAATAAAATACCGTAAAAATAAAATTAACAAAGTTCCAAACACTGATACACTTCAGAAATAAAACACTACATTTTTCACTGCTGAGAATGAAATGAAAATGAAATTCAGAGAGCTATTGGAAAAGGAAGAGGAAGAGGAAAGAGCCTCTTCCAGGACCGTAAGGGGTCGTGAGGGGTTCCTAAACTACTCCTCATACTAATCCCTAAAAATCCCCCCTTTAAGCTCTCTGCTGCTGCCAATTTATAACTACTTCTCGGTTTGTCCTCAATTGGCAGCTCTTGTTTTGGAGAATTTCTCCCACCAATTTGCTCCTAGTCGTGCCAAAGAAATGAGGTTGTGGGCCCTCCATTCTTGTGTCCGTTTGCTTCACTGCTTCCCAGCCAAAATTCACGTGAGTTTCCTTCCGGTCATGGTTCTTTTCTCCAATCGTTCTCATCAAATCTCCCCCCTTCTTCCTTTCTATTTTTTTATTTCTCCAATAGCCAAAATAAACAAAAGGGGCCCCTCGAATTTTGGTGTGAGTGCCTTTCTCTGCTTCCCCATTTTACGGATGTTTGCAAAATTCGTGGTGCCCACACGCCAAGATGTTGTAGCTTCTTCTGTGCATGCTGGAACGTGTAGTCTGGACGTTGCTCCTGGATGTGGCTGCGTGAAGTTTGCTTCATTTTTGCAGGATATGCATCAGCTGTTACTGCTGCTTACGTGAACCAGCCCTCCTTCTCCTCTGCTGGGACGTGTTCTTCCATGGTGCAGCCGTGAGCTTGCTGGTTGTGGCTGGAATGAAGGGCCGAGAACTGCTGGAGCTTGGAGAAGTGCTGGTCCGTGAAGGATGTGAAAACTGGATGCAAGTTGGATGTTTGAAGTGTTTCATTCTTCACGTGTTGGATTGTTGGATGAAGAAATGAATGGGTGCAAACCATGATGAATGAAGAACGGAAACTGCTGTTTCGTGGTGCTTCTTTCCAGCCCAAATGCTTTTACGTGTGACAACAGTGGATCTCTCAAGATGTGACCAATTTCAATTTGTCCATGGGTCCCGCTTATTGCTGCTGCACCTCTTAATTAGTTGCCTCCAATCCATGTGCTAGACTAGCTTCACTTCAATAAATGCAGCAGCCGTGGGACATGGTCCTCTTTTATAAATAAAGGCGTATGTGTGGAGTGTAGAAAAAAAAACATGGAGAGATGCCAAAATAATGGAGAAAAAACGTGAGTGGGTGGCCTTTCCTTGCTTCCTACGTGGCTTCATTCTTGCCCAAATGAAATGACCAATGGACCCTATGTGTTTATCCAATCAAAATAGCAAGCTTTGGATGTGCCAAAGTCTATGGCCGTGTATCTCTTTTGCTTGGTGGTTCCCTTGCCAAAATTAATTTTTCAATGGACCCTAGAGAATAAATCAATGCAATACAATTTCTTCCATGTAAGTAACACAATGTCTGAATTTTCATCCAAATGTCCTAAATTATATTTCCAAAATTTTTCCTGCAATTACTAGTACAAATAATTAGTTCAGATAATTCAAATTAATCAAAATTAGAATTACTGGTCAATTTAAGCATAATTAGTAAAAACGGAAAAATACCAGACATTTTAGCACAATTCCCTAATTAATTCTAGTACAATAAACTAAGTGAAGTGAAGAAAATATAGATTCATCAAAATAGACCACACTTAGTCTTTTGCACTCCTGGGCAAAATCAAGACACAAATCAGGGAAGGGTTCAAAGGACTTTTAGGAAGGTTACACAAAATACAGTAGACAGAAAAATAAAAATTCGCAAGAAAATATATACAGAATTTACATAGTTCTCAAGAAATCTAGACAGGGAAAAGATGTAGATCCAATCACAGAATCACTAAAAAGCAGATACTTACAGAAATCTTCCAAACAATTCAAAACTTGGTAAAATAATTAATCAGCTCAAGAGGTGATTTAAAAATAACAAAACCTTACAGATGCACTCACAGTGTTTCTCTCAAGTGTCTAGGGTAAATAATAATATCAGCTCGATGTACTCAAGAAAACAAACACAAGTAGACTTGGCAAGCTTCTAATTATCAATACTTAAAACATATGCATGTTCAGATCAAAAGGTCTTTACTGGGTTGTAATGGGGCCAAGGACAGGGGAGGATAAATTTGGATAAGTAGCTATAGCTCAGAAGAAATAGAGGTGCACTATGGAAAACAAATGTAAACACAGTGAAATCTCACCCAAACCTCTAATTCAATCCTCTTCTCGACTCCATTATTCACAAAATTACTTTTCAATTTTCTCTTTTTCTCATCAAATTTTTTCTCATCCTGTCTTCTTTTTTTTTTTTTTCACACAACAGGATATAAATTATCATTTCAAAACATGATGAGGAACCAACTAGCCAATTCATCAGAATTCCCAAGGAGACCACACTTATTCTCAAAATACTTCTATAGCTCCAGACTTTCCTAAGGTTAAGGTAATCATTGTTTTTCACTTAGGGTCAGTGTATGAGCTTCAACACAAATAAATATATACAGTATAGGCTCAAAGGGGTTATCAAAGGATAATAACAAAGTAGGCTTATTTGGCTAAAGAGGCTCAAGAATAAAAATGCCTTTATCACGTCTGAAGATGCATATCAATCAAGTATATCAAAAAGAATCAAGCCAAGGCATATGTGCAAGCATTCAAGATACATATCACACAAGAAAGAACATTAAGTGGCTCAAATCTCACACAGGGTATCCGTGTTATAATCAATTCAACCTCTTGAACACATAATCATTTTTCCAAGCAGAGAAAAGCAAGGATTGCAATCTATAAGTATTAAGTAAGTGAAGGAGAAATCTACAACTTAAACATCATCCAGAAATCAAAAGAAAAATGTAAAATTTATTGCACACAAGACTCGATAAAAATAACTTAAAACAGAAAAAATTAACACTCAAAAACAAAAAATTTAACACACAAAATACAATCTAACAGAAAAATCAGAATTTCTTCCCAGTAGACCACACTTAAATCACACAATGTCCTCAGTGTGTTACAATCATCAGATGATCAATTTCAGAGCAGTCAAATAATATAGACAAGTGCAATAAAATGTTAGGAAATGGGAAGAAATTTTCAGTAACATCCATCAGTAGATGTTTTCAGTGACACCCATCAGCAGATGTCTAGTCGCATAGCACCCATCAGTAGATGCTAATATATTTTTTTTTTTATTTTTTTTTTTTATTTTATTATTTTATTTTTTTTTAATGGAAAAAGGAGACCGGTACTGTGACAACAGTCTCGGTGGCAAAGACCGGAACTGTTGCTACAGTGGAAAGCAATCTGGCTATAAATAGGCCGCTCCTCCGCGTCCAGCGCCATTTCCTGACCTAGTCTCTCTCTCTAGCCCTCTCTTCTCTTTCTCTGCTCTCTTAACTCTCTCTTCTCTCTCCTCCTCTCTCCTCCGAGCATTTGGAGTTTGCACGGAGCCTCTACCAAGCGTGCTTGCTGAAGGAATCTGAGTGAGATTCGCGAGGAGCATCTGCCCAGTGTGCCTTCGGAGCGTCTAAGATCTACAACGAGCTTCTGCAAGCCCTACTTCTCCAGGTAAGTCCTCAGAACTTAGTAACTCCTTCTTTCCTTTCCTTCACGCTTTCTCTGCTTGTTTTTTACTTTTCCTGCCTTCCAGTCTTTCCCTTTCAGTATTTCCTTTATTTTTCATCTCTGCCCTGCTCTCTTTATTTTTCTCTGCTTGTTCTCTTTCCCTCTCCCTTGTCCTGCTTTCCTGTTATTTATTTTTCTTTGCTGCAATACTTGTCCTCTCCCCCTGCCCGATCTATCTTCTCCTTTCAATTTTTTCATATTTTTGAAACTGAAAACACTTAAACACATAAAACACAACTGTCAAAAAAAACTTAAGGGGTATATAGGCTGGAAACCAGACGTTAATCTCCCTTCGATTGAAGGTATTGCAGAGACAATCGGGTAGAACAACGCCACGTACCCCACTTAAAACTAAATAAACACATAAACATAATATACAAGAACAATATGGACAAGAACAACCGGACAACTGGACGTAGATCCGTTTAGGACCCTTTTGCAAGGACCGTGAAACAGATCTGAGACCAGACACTGAAACATCAAATACAGACTGGACAAAATAAATCTAAAAGGAAACAAGAACAAATAAAGAAAACAGAGAACTAATCTAATTTTTTTTTTTTTATGCTTCTTTTTTTTTTTTTTTAGTTCTTTTTATTATTATTTTTTTCTCTTTTTTTTTTTATGTTTTTGTTCTTTTTATTTTCATATATTTTTTTTTTATTAAGTTTTAGAATATTTCAAGAGGAATGATGACGAGTGAGATGGAATCAGAGAGGTACACTAGTCAGCGATGGCGTCCTACAGATGATCAGATCAAGATGATGATGAACATCTACAACTATGGGGTCACACACCCAAGCCGAGCGCAAGTCGTCGAGATCGCGTCTCGACTAAGGACCTTCGCAGATGCCACCGAATATAACGTGCACTGCTGGTTTAACAACCATGGCAATCGGGTCAGGCGCTGGCAAGCGGAGATAGACCCCACTGGCACTCTCTTTTCACAACTACCGCTATACATGTATGGTAAGACCTCTGATCACACCTCCATTGAATTTTCCATTCCTCTTCTATTATTAACACAATTTGTTTTTTGTTTGAAAGAAAACAACTGGGTGATAATGAGGGCACCGAGGCTGCTGAATTTGTTTCCAGTTCCGATCATTATCGATGACGACAAAAATGAACGAGAAATTCCTCCACCAAAGCCTCCTGTATTTCGAACCAGAACTCCTTCAACGGAGCTCTCCCTTAGACCACCATAACCAGCTCGAGAGTTCTTTCATTTTTAATGTTTTAGGTTTTTTTTATGTTTTTTTTATGGTCTGTAATATTAACGATCAGAAATGATCGAACCCCGAACATCTTTATTATGCTTTTTATGTATTTTATTTTTATTTTTTTTTTGTTGGACTGTAATACTTAACGATCATTACTGATCGATCACTGCCCATATTTTATTATGTTTTTATGTATTTTTGTTATATTTGCTTTTTATTTTTTATTATTATTTTTTTTATTTAGTAATAAATGCACTCAAATTAGCATCTCTGCTCAAACTATATTCCTCTGCCCTATTACTGCAACTTTACTCTCTGATTTTTTTTTTTTTTTTATACAACAAAAAACTAAATAAATAAATAGAAACAGAACACATAATAACGAAACAAAAGACCTAATACTGAATCAAAATATCAAACCAAATAAAACACATATTTCAAAAACAATAAACAAAACACATATTTACAAAACATACATTAACAAAATAACAGACCTAAAATAGAACACAATTTTTTTTTTTAATAATAAAAATAAAAATTTGTAAACTAAGAAAATCAGAATTCTCCCCTAATTCGCAAATTAAGAAAATTAAGGGAAGAAGGAATAGGAAAACTCCCCTGGTTATGGTGGTAGTTGCCAAACTTGGATTATCAGGGAGATGTCTTTTACCTCAGGATCCAGCGATGAAATTTTTAGGAGGAACTGCTTCATCAATATTGCTCTATCATTCCCAACAAGATTTTTCTTCTTTCTTTTCATAGCAATCTGTTTTGACAGTATCTTTCCTTCTACTGGTAGTTGTTGAGTGTGTGACACCGGAATAGATATCTCTGGCTCGCTCAAAGAAGTAGCAGTATACTCTCCTTCATTAATCGTGCATTCCTTAATGTCAGCACCTGCATTCTCTTTTAACTCTGCATTCTTGTCACCAAACTCACATTTGATAGCATCAATCTCTAAGTCATCAGCTGCATCCTCAGGGATATCAGTATCAGAATCCAGAACAGGTTGCTCAAGTTCTTCCTTTGCTACCTCAATTGGACTTTCACCAGCCAGCTTGCAGAGCAACTTCCTCGCTTCTGTTGGGGTTATATCCATCCAACATCCACCAATAGCTGCATCCACAAGTATCCTTTCATTGTCCAGGAGCCCTTCATAAAAATAAGTCAAGAGCAAATGCTCTGGAATTTGGTGGTTTGGACAAGTTGTGCAGAGTCTGTTAAACCTTTCCCAATAATCTGCCAGGCTTTCTTCTTTAAACTGCTCAATGGTAGTTATCTTCCTCCTAATGCTGATCACCTTTGCTGCTGGAAAGAACTTGTCGAAGAATTTTTGTTGTGTTTCCTGCCAACTATTAAAAGGATATTGGTATATGAACCAGTCTCTTGCTTCATCTTGCAGGGACATGGGAAACATTTTAATCAACACTGTCTCCTTGGAAACACCAGCAGGCCTCATAGATAAACACACCAAACTAAATTCCTTGAGGTGCCTGTATGGATCTTCATGTGCCAACCCAAGGAATTTGGGAAGACACTTGACTAGTTCATACATCCAGTCTTGAGAATCTGTCATTTTCTCTATTCTAGTTCAAAACCTAATCTCAGACCTGGACTCTTACTTCAAGAAGGGATTTAACCAAACATATAGAAACATAACATGGGGAAAACCAATATTTACATCAATTGAAATTTCCAAAAACAACCACTAAACAAAACACAACACATTTATACATGTTACACGCACACAAAAGACAGAACATCAATAGTAAAAATTTTTAATTAATTTTTTTTTTTTTTTAATTTAAAACTTTTTTTTAATAACAACTAAATACAGAACATAGCACAATTAAACACATATATACACAATATATATTAACACAGTAAAAATCTAAAACAAAAACCTAGATCTGAAGTGACAACGCCGCCAAAATTTGCTGAAGGTGTCGTTGTCTCCTACAAAAATACAACAGACAGAACACACAAAATACACATATTAACAGAACAAAAATTTACACAACTAGAATCTAAAACCAAACCGTCTTTGGTCCCCGGCAACGGCGCCAAAATTTGATACGACTGTCGCGGTCATACAAATTTTATGTGCACAGAAATTAATGCAGTATATGACTAGGATGTGACTCCTAGGTCGTCTCTCAAGGACCAATTTATGTGGTTCAGTCTCAGATTTAACACGAAGTGGGGGGTTTGTGGATGTTTTGTGCGGTAAATAAAATTTAAAACTAGAATTTAAACACAACTGAATTTGAAAACACTGAAATAAATTTTAAAAGCAGTAAAATCAAACGGTAAAAAATGTTGAAAACGGTAAAATTAAACGCAGAAATAAAAACATCAGTGAAAATACATTGACAGAAAATAACCGTAAAAATAAAGTTTGAAAATAAACTAAACGATAAATCACATTGACATAATTTAACGGTGTAGAGAAACATTAAACGATAAAATAAAAGAGACAATAAAATTAAAAGCACTAAATTGAATATCAAATTTGACAAAGACACAATATTTGAAATAAAATACCGTAAAAATAAAATTAACAAAGTTCCAAACACTGATACACTTCAGAAATAAAACACTACATTTTTCACTGCTGAGAATGAAATGAAAATGAAATTCAGAGAGCTATTGGAAAAGGAAGAGGAAGAGGAAAGAGCCTCTTCCAGGACCGTAAGGGGTCGTGAGGGGTTCCTAAACTACTCCTCATACTAATCCCTAAAAATCCCCCCTTTAAGCTCTCTGCTGCTGCCAATTTATAACTACTTCTCGGTTTGTCCTCAATTGGCAGCTCTTGTTTTGGAGAATTTCTCCCACCAATTTGCTCCTAGTCGTGCCAAAGAAATGAGGTTGTGGGCCCTCCATTCTTGTGTCCGTTTGCTTCACTGCTTCCCAGCCAAAATTCACGTGAGTTTCCTTCCGGTCATGGTTCTTTTCTCCAATCGTTCTCATCAAATCTCCCCCCTTCTTCCTTTCTATTTTTTTATTTCTCCAATAGCCAAAATAAACAAAAGGGGCCCCTCGAATTTTGGTGTGAGTGCCTTTCTCTGCTTCCCCATTTTACGGATGTTTGCAAAATTCGTGGTGCCCACACGCCAAGATGTTGTAGCTTCTTCTGTGCATGCTGGAACGTGTAGTCTGGACGTTGCTCCTGGATGTGGCTGCGTGAAGTTTGCTTCATTTTTGCAGGATATGCATCAGCTGTTACTGCTGCTTACGTGAACCAGCCCTCCTTCTCCTCTGCTGGGACGTGTTCTTCCATGGTGCAGCCGTGAGCTTGCTGGTTGTGGCTGGAATGAAGGGCCGAGAACTGCTGGAGCTTGGAGAAGTGCTGGTCCGTGAAGGATGTGAAAACTGGATGCAAGTTGGATGTTTGAAGTGTTTCATTCTTCACGTGTTGGATTGTTGGATGAAGAAATGAATGGGTGCAAACCATGATGAATGAAGAACGGAAACTGCTGTTTCGTGGTGCTTCTTTCCAGCCCAAATGCTTTTACGTGTGACAACAGTGGATCTCTCAAGATGTGACCAATTTCAATTTGTCCATGGGTCCCGCTTATTGCTGCTGCACCTCTTAATTAGTTGCCTCCAATCCATGTGCTAGACTAGCTTCACTTC